>CM055969.1:32210833-33584166 GCA_029531755.1 Holothuria leucospilota | reverse complement strand
TATCAACTCAATGAGCCTCTTTAAAAGCATGTGACGAGCTTCACTTTAGTTTGGCTTCGATCCAAGTAACAAAGTAGAAAATTGGCTAATGAACCTCGAGATGCACGTGAGGTTCATTTTGACACCACTGATTTTACAGTTCTCCTAATGCTGTCATAATACTACACAAATTTCCCAGCTCTGGAAGAATTTACTACCCAGGAATTATCAAACGTTGATTTTGGTTGAAGCAGTGTCTACAAATGGGGCAGATAGTTACTGAAAACGAAAATGTCACATTAGTCGTCATCACAGGATGAGGAATTAAAAATATGACAGAGGTGACTTGCAAGTTTTTGACATAGTAAAGTATCACCTTTTCTAATTTACCAATGCTGGCAGATGCTTATTTTTACGTATAGAGGGTATGTTTTAAAATCATCTTCAAGTTCCATAAAAATGAAAATGTGATGTTAAACATTGTAAGATGCTTCAGACATCTGTTTTTGGAAACTTAAAGCTCCCTAGAATATATGTCATGTCGTTGTTTTTAAAGTGTTTGGGGTAATTATCTAAAACGTCTTGGCTTTAGGCAAATACAGGGACTAACCTAAAATTCTTTAATGTGAAAACAGGTGTAATGTGTTGAACTTTCATGTACCGGAGAATAGATTAAAATAAGGCATGGCATGTCTTCCAGCTGAAATAAAACTTTTGACAACAATGTGTGAACTTCAAAATACAGGCAAACGACAGCAGATAGCACTCTGAAAGGTACGTAAGCTCAAGTATAGAACAAAGCGCTGCGAACATATGCAAAAATTGATACCCTAAAAGTACACCATGTAAAAAACTTGGTTATCAGTACACAGTCTGAAAAAAATACAAATACGGTACATGTATGGTATCTTGTAACATTAATCTATTTGGTTATACTTATAACAGGCTGACAGGCTCCTTGAAGTACTGATTGATAGTCAGTAAAGAAGACTACTTTTCTTTGAAATGAGAAATGTAGACTAGACCATACTCTCGTACTCCAGCGTGTTTTGTAGTCAGAATTTACAGTTTGTGTAACATTTTTATATACCCGAGTTTTGGAAGTGGTACGACCTATTTAACTATACAAAGAAGTTTTAAAATAACTCATCAGGTTTATGACATTTCTTCATAACACTTGGACTATCTAATACACATTTTCCTTAACGACTGGTCTTGTCAGTAAAATGCGGCGAATACGACTATGTTATTGTACGTGTTGGTAGTTGTTAACATGCCTCCGGTCACTAAAGGGAAAAATTTTCACGTTTAATAATAAAATCATACAAAATATGGAAACTTCTAATGTTCGTTCAAACCAAACAATGGATTTGACTTTTAAAGGCCAATTTAATAGCACAGAAAGCGAATTTATTGAGCCTCAACTAAGATCAGCCAACCCTTACTTTTCTGCTTGCTTACACGTTACAGTTATGACACAGAAAGGCAGCTTACTACAGATTACCTTCGAGTTAAAGCTTCTATAGTGAAAAGTGGATATCTGTCAGTTCGGAAAAAATTCTTTCCTACTTTTGAATAGGACTTAATTGTGACTAGTTCAATTGGATTTTACTGGACCAGTTCAACAGGACTTAACTGAAACTAGTTCAACTGGACTTTGCTGAACCAGTTCAATTAGACTATATTTTTATCAGTTCAACTAGAATTTCCTACACCAGTTAAATAGGACTTTATCGTGAAAAGTTCAATTGGACTTTACTGGACCATTTCTAGATGACCTTGTTAACTGAACCAATTCTCTACTAACGGTAACTGCCTAGTTACAATAAAACCAATATTTAGTTGAAATTTCCCAAAGATCAATTAGTCCAGCAAATTCAGTTGGTTGACACAGATTCCATTTTAATGGTTCCCGCTTTCTTTAGCGATGCTTTATTTGAACTGTTACTACAGGAACAAGCCCAGTTAGGTCCAGTTGAAGTCCAGTTCCCCTTTAACAATTCCGCCATGCAATCGTGATAATAGAAAAAGTCCTATTACAATGAATATTGTTCCAGTCCATTCACTTTAGACCCTTTGGGTCCAGTTCAAGTATGGCCAAGTCCGGTTCAAGTCCACTTCAAATTTGCACTGGACTTAAATGGAATTGTCAGCTGAGAAATGTTGTAATTTTTTTAATGAAACAAAGTGTATTTTTAGCCAGGTTGCTTTGATTTGGATCACATAATCGAAACGGATTACGTCTTTTTCATGTAGATGAAGAATTGGGAGAGACCATGGAAGGTGGGACTTTGGATAATTTGCCGAATCAAAGTCATTGAATACCTCGATACATTGCATGTAGCCTATTATAAATATCTAAAATGCACGGCTTACACAGATACCTATGCGCTTTGGCTACTACACTGTCTCCTTTAGGGTTTAGTTTTTAATATTACTACTGGCCATTTTTTAGTACCGTTATCGGCTATTTTTGCATTGACACACTAAGATTTCTATAGAAAGATGCTGCTCAAACTCCATGAAAGCAATTATGCATCCAGTCATCATCTTTTGTCCAATATTCTATCGAAATTTCTTTACCCATTGACCCCGTACCTTTCTCATCACTAAACTGAAAGTTCAGGTCAAGTCCTATGTTCGTTTTACGCTTCCACTAACGTAAACTTTTAACGACTGTAGTTTTATCAACTTGAAACGAACAAATCCATTCCCTCGAGGTTTTCTGTTTTTTTTTTTTTTTTGTTTTTGTTTTTTTTTTTTGTTTTTTGTTTTTGTTTTGAAGGGAACTTATAAAACTTTTTCCAAAAATATGGTTTTTTAAATGACTGTAAATTTTCTAAGAAAGTTATCCTTTACTTGACAGAATGTTATGTATTCGTCTGTGCCCAATTGCTGGAATGTTTATTTCCGTGGTAAGGGGTTCCTAATATATAGCAAAAATTTTGCCTGGGATGTACATAGAAAGAGATGAAAACATTTAAACAGTATTAAATGTCAAAGAAAAACAACCTGGTCCATTTTAAACCGACCCTGAGGCGATTTTCTTTCTTATTATACATTTCTTTCTATGGCTGGGGAGAAAACCAGGGGTACTTAATGACAAAAATACAGGGATATTTTGAGTTACAAATGGAGTTTTACCACGAGCTTTGGAATACCTGTTAAAAAAATCTATTGACCATAAAATGCCGTTCCATGCTTTAGACTAAGATTTATTCATGAGAAATGTGTATTTACAGATGAAAGTAGCAACCACCTTGACAATCCTCTGGGCAGCTTGAACAACGCCATTTTTAGTGGTATAATGTGGGAGGTCTATTATCGAAGACCAGTTAGAGAAAGTTCCCCGACCCCTATCCAAATCATTCTTACTCTGGGTATCAGTCCATCCTCTGACAACATTCATGGGCAAAATCTATGGAAAGCTGACATTTACGCCAGCAGAAACAGAGACGGCAGCGGGTCAAAATACTTCCACCGAGAGCAAATTCTTACGTAAGCAACTTATCGACCTTCTTTCTTCGTTTCTCTTTTTCTACACTTTCTTTTGAAATAAATTGATAAGTGTAGAGACTTAATCAATTTTTTGTACAATATAATTAAATCCGGGCAAATTGAGATAACAATTTATTAGGAGTAGTTTGTTACGTTGTCAGGTAATTCCTATACAAAATACAAGGATATTACTACAATATTGCCCTGCCTATAGCTACTTTACACAAACGACGTGTTGCGCTTTGGGTAGCAAGAATTTAATCAAGACTTCTCAGCCAGTTTGTGACAAGAGAGATCCTTTTCTTGTATTGTACTTATCAGAAAGTAAATCATGAGACACAGATAGATACAAGTTTGGAGTTCATGACGTTTAATGAGTCGCTTCACCTGCATTCCTCCGTCTCAACAGTCAGTTGAGTGTATGATCCTACTTATGTAGGTAAATTTTGTCTTCTTCCAGTTATTGCAGAAACACCCACTCCACACAAAATGTGACTTCCACTTAGTTTCCTTATTCTTCTTGAAACTGATATATATATATATATATATATATATATATATATATATATATATATATATACATATATAACCCTAAATGGTCACTTTGGGCGACACGGTAAAAGTGGTCACTTTGGGCGACAACCAGTTGATTAAATATATTTGCATATTCATGCAGGTAAAAATTAGACGAAAATACCTTAATGATCTTCAGGAACGCCCTCAAGTTGAATATATGTCCAATTTCCTGTGTGACGTACGCACAACGTTTTAGTAAATAAAACAGAAATAAATTGGTATTGTGCAATAAGGGTGTGTCCACCTAACATACCAATTTTTAACATACATATATATCCCCCAGATTTCAATAGTAAATTAAAACATAATGAGATTCTAGTGCAACTTACCTATAGTAACCCCAAACAGAGGGCGCTAGGATACTTTTATATATTTCAAAACTTTTGAAATAACATGCAGGGAATGGTTGTTATAACGTTGTAAACATTTAGGCGACACGTATATGTACCCCTAATGTCAATGTCACCTAAAAGTACCATTTTTTCACCCGATATGTCGCCTAAAAGTGACCATTTAGGGAAATATATATATATATATATATATATATATATATATATATATATATATATATATATATATATATATATATATATATATATATATATATATATATATATATATGCAGTATTCTACGATTCCGAGCAAAGATATGTCGGTTTTGGAACTCTTCCATGTAGGCAACAATCAAGAGCTTCTCACTGGCTAACAGTTTCAAGGGACAATGTGTTGTCAAGTTGTCACGATCAATCATGATGCAGAGAATTGCTCATCCTTAGGCACGTATGAGAGACATGTCGTTAAATGGCTGAATGGAATCTTGTCTCTTTAGTAAAACTGACGACAGTTTTTGCATCACCATAACAGATCACCAGTTTCTGATAATGTTGTCTTATAAATATAACATGTTTTATAGACAGAGAGACCAAAGCAAGAGTTTGGACAACACAGCAGAAACTTTGAGCTTTAGTATCACCTCTGAAATTGAGTACTATGGAATAAATTGCCACCCAAATGATCCGGATTTCTTCTGCATAACATTTTCTCAAGGAACGAATCGCAACTTCCACTTTCCAATTTATGGTGACGAGGGCCTCAAGAATTGTCAGGCCATAGAATGCAAGGGTAGGTCACCTAAGGGTGAAACGTGTGAGAGGTTGGCTTCCTTCAAAAGTCATTTTTTCTGTTCTAATAATTTATCTACCATGATACGGTTTAAAGCTGTCCTTAATCTTTAATTTTCTTCCATGAGTTTTCGCACTGTCAATTCTATTTGTCATAGGACCCATGTTATCTGTTCGTTACGGCCAGTCCGGAACTTATACGGTGTTAACACTTGGGCATACTTCTAGCAAGGTGCACAGACACTAGATAATTCCACGGATCATAATAAATAAATCAATAATATGTTTAAAGTAATTTGACGTGACCTTAAGTTTGATGTTATACGTTTAAGTCCATGGGTAGAATAAAAACCTGCACTTTGGACCCTTTTACCCTCCTCTACAGACATTTCACATAGTGAATTTGTTGGATTCAAGTATGGAGGTCTCTTAAAAGAAAGGATTAGGAAGAAAAAACATGTTTGTTTTTCGTTAAAAGTTCTCGTTTACAATCTTAGGGCAGACTGTAACTTAATGACTTCTTAAGCTAGGTGCTTGAGTGCACATGTAAGAGTGAAGGTGACTATACCTTGGTGGCAAACAGGTATATGCGTAAATAGAACAGCAGAGGATGTAACAGTCTTGTGTTGTCATTATTGTAACCTAAAATTGTACCCTAACTTCTTTGTCGCTAGTTGCATAAATGCATGGACCTGTTCATTCCTTTCACAGATACTTAAGTAGCAACACCTATCAAGTGTATCCCCATTTGAAGTGTAATGCGGTGGAACGTTAATAAATTCATCTTCAAGAACAACATAATGGTGTTAAAGCAGACTTTTGTTCAGCTGGCTATGGCACGAAGGCCTACATACGGTGGAATTTACATCTTTTTTATGTAGAGCCGTATAAAGACTTGGCGCTACTTTTAAACCACATGACGCCTGCATCCAAGTGTGGCAAGAAAGTCGGCCTTATTCCCCCTTAGACCCAAAGCACAATATTTAGAAATCGAATTTTTGAAGCCCTTACATTGGACAGTTGGAGCTCATTTCGCCCAATGCTACATCCGGCACTGCATTGAAGTCCATTTTCAGACGCTGTAACTTCTGGCAGCTTTCCCATCCTGCCTTTCTTTTGCAATGTAGTCATCTTGCTCATGTTGACAACATTCAAGACTGATTCAAGGAATCGCCATGTATGCTACGAAGAGCAGGGAAGAGCAGGGCTGTAGCGTAAGCAAAATCCCAAGGGAGCAGTAAATGGCACTTTTAAGAGAAGCGCCAACTACATATGTAGGATAAGCGACACTCGGGCGCATTCTTCCTGTGTCACCCCTACCAGGAAGTCGTCCTGAGGGAATGGTCGAGGGACTGGCGGCGGAGGGGTGACATCTCAGTACGGAAGTCAGCTAAGGCGCAAAACAGTTTTATCTTTGGAAAAGGTTTCAACTGATCTTATATTTGAAAATAAATTCTAGTGGTGTAGGGAATGTTTCTTACTTCTTGGCTGGGTTTTAGTTATTGAAAGTATGTCTAGATGAAAAATAGTGCTATCTTTGTTAAAGCTTTGAACTAATTACATGGGTAACATTTCCAAAACTGAGTGTATTTTCCAATTTTGTGGCAGAATGCCAAGGAATGTGTGTGAAAAGGGAGCCCTTGTATACAGATTCCCAGGCTCTGAGGACATTAAAATCATAATTACGACAATGGAATTTTCAGCATTTTTCGGTATCTTTAGTAAATAGGCCAGATTTCATTAAGCGTTTGGAAGTGCCCCCTTGCCCCCCTCCCGCGTAGCCTATTGCTATGAATAAGAGGCACACTTTCCACAGCCCTACTAGTACTTTTTCATTACGTATTTCAGCTGCGACACTGCAGACAGTTATTTCACCATTTAGCCTACTGTACATTGCTTGATTCCAGCTGACACGATTGTTATGCTGATTCGTTGATTACAGGAAGTAAGTCAAATAGCAACTCCCTGGTACTACCTGTTGCTTATTGAAGTATTGCTTGTTTGGCAAAGCAACCGTCATTGGGGCCAATGTATCTTAAATATAGCACTTTTTAAGTATTTACCCCTTTCTGCATGTTATTCATGGAATTAAAATGGTTACATTTAGAAGCCACCACATCAACAACCACTACATTAAACCGTTACTAGTATGTATATATATATATACATATATATATATATATATATATATATATTTATATATATATATATATATATATATATATATATATATATATACATATATATATATATAAAGTACACAGAAAAAAGCATCATTCCGACACACAATATATAAAGCACAAATGAAAATAGACGGAAAATCCAGTTCGAAAAGTTATATTTCGGCAGCCAACTGGCGCCTTGGTCACATTGGCGATCACAAAAACCTAAGCAAATGTACAAGGCAAAGCAAGACTACAAAATGACGCAAGTACGTAAACACAGGCTAGACCCTACGAAAAGTAAAAGGTAATACGAAAAAGCAAGAATTTCTTAGAATCAATTTCTTTTGAAACGAATCTTACGGTTCTGAGAATAAGTCCCATCATCCACGTTAAGACCCCTAGGAGCGAGCGTATACAAGCGATAAATCCAGTCCCTTTCATAAAGGCGTAATAAGGCGAAGAGATCGGCAAGTCCACGCTTATTAGCCTCGCGCTGCAGGCTCCACTCTTGAAAAGCTTGAACAATTTGAAAGCTCAAACTGCTTTCACAAGCGCTAAGGTGGCTATACAATAAAAGACAGTTGATTTAAGTAAGTTTTCCTGAACGATAACCTTCTAGGGCCGACTTGTGGTTATTCATGCGAAGCCTTAGGTTGTTGGTGCAGCCGGTATAGACCTTTTAGTTTTCGTAGGGTCTAGCCTGTGTTTACGTACTTGCGTCATTTTGTAGTCTTGTTTTGCCTTGTACATTTGCTTATATATATATATATATATATATATAATATATATATATATATATATATATATATATATATATATTTATATATATATATATACATATATATAGGTAAAAATGAAGTAGTAAATAGTGCTAAAAGTTTGTGAAAAATTCCACGACGTTTCGGGTTTAAACCCTTCATCAGGTGGCAAAAATGCAACTGATCGCTGACACGGCCAAACGTACAATTTAAAAAATACACAATAAAATTGGGCACGGTAAACCTCGGCTAGGAAAACAGACAGTATTAAGTGGTTACCACAAGTCAAAAAAATGCAGGAATTGCTCCGTTATAACAGTTCAAGTCTAACGTTCAGACCATGTGGGGACAGGGTTCCAAGTTTCATGATTAGGCGGTTTTCGGCAGCTAGGCGGTCATGATCGGAACCTCGACACGAGATGGCCGCCGAAACCATCAAGTCACGGATCGAACATGTTGACGGGGGATTGAAGTGGGTGGCTACCGGGAACCCTGGGAGGTTCTGTTTGATTGATCTCAGGTGCTCGGTGACTCGGTCAGCAAGACGACGTTTTGTTTCTCCCACGTACAGTATATTACAGCGTTTACATACGAGAACGTAAACAACATTGGCTGAAGTACAGGTAAAATGCTGATGATATATATATATATATATATATATATATATATCACAGGATAGCTTTAACTGCACATGTACACTATAATTTGGGGGAGATGAATTACCTTGAGCACTTCCCTGGTTCGCCAAGTAGGCCTAATTGTAAAAGTGGTGAAGGGTAATCTACGTCCTTTAAGACACGCTGAAAAATAAATAAAAGAAAGGCAATTTTCTACAACTTTTACGACGAGACTTTTCTCATAATTTGCTATTACCATTTTGTGTTTCGTATGTGTTTTTCGGGGTAAGCAGTGTGCGCATCCTAAACTAAAATTTTACACTTTAGTAGCCTTAGATATCTGCTGAAATATTCTCTAATCTTTAAAACGATGTTAGCGGTGTCTACGTTGCAGGATTGTGTACAAATCCACCTAACACGATTCAGGGCCAATTACAAGTCCCGTGGTCATCATGCCGGGCCAATTTCGAGTCCACAAGTGCCCTCCGATTCCGAGCCAATTCCCGATTTCAGGTCTGCCAGTGCGATTCCGGGCAAGTTCCTAGTCTGGCCATTTGAAAATGTAGCAGTATATACAAATGACATTTATACTCAGGCGCGGTTTTACGGGGGGCTTTGGGGGCTCAAGCCCCCCCCCCCCAAAGTTAGCTCAAGCCCCCCCAAAATTTTCAGAGGTTGTGTTATGCTATATTTGAGTGTACTGAGAAAAACAAAATTGCCCAACACACTTGTGCACATCTTGGTCCAGTGGATTTAGTTTGTCAAGGGAAACTCGTCTGTGTCTCGAAATCACATATTAGGTTCACGATTTCATACAATGGAAGTTGGGTCAGATAAGTAACATAAGTAACATCTATGATAGTATGTACGTACATGTTAATCAAGTTAACGGATTAATCATCTGTTGGAAGTTCAAAACGAGTCATTTCGTCGCTGATCTCGTCAAGCTATACTAGCAGTCCTTTTAAGACAAATCTACAGGCCGAATCGTTATTCCCATTAATGTGAACAGGTCCAGTTGCTCGTATCTCTCAGTAACGTTTGCAACATTCTTCCAAATAAAAAAATATATGCCTGTATATACGTTACATCTATGTCATGGTCAGGGGCGGTACCACTGAGGGAGAAGAAGGCCTATCCCCCTGTAATTTGCAGGAAAAGAGAAAAAGAGTAGGAAAAGAAGACGTAAAGGAGAAGAAAAGAGGAGGGCGGGGTAGGCCTATATCTGATCCATATAGGTAATCCAGAGCTCCCAAGAGGCCATATTCGGGTTTCTACCAGCCTTTACATACGATTTTACAATGCACAAATGAAGCAAGGCAAATTTTCTTAATAGTTCGAGAATATTTCTGTGGACTCCACGCACGTATTTTTGCGTAAAACTTTTCCCGACTAGAAGGCAGTAATGTGTCCAAAAGGGGAATTCAGGAGGTTTCTTGATACATACCCTTAGACAAAAAAGGCTCCTCTTTCACCTAACCAAAAATATTAAGAATGTTTTGAACCCATATGATCGGGTCCAAAAATATCCCAAAGACAACACCATTTTTGCATGTAAGCAACCTTCAAGTAACCAGAATTCCTCAGAAAGGGAAGGGGACCCCTCCCCTTAGACCTAACCCCTAGAACAGCCCTCTTTTACCCAACCAAAAATTAGAATTCACGAAGTTATGAACATTTTCCAGCCATATATCAGTCAAAACTGTCCCGAGGATCGCACCATTTTGCATCTTAGCAACCTTCAAGTAACCAAAATTTCTCACAGGAGAGGGGAACATCCCTCCCCTTAGACCTCTCCCCTAGGACAGCCCTCTTTCCCCCAACAAAAATGGGAAATCACAAAATTATGAACATTTCCCAGCCATATATATCATTCAAAAAATAACCCAAAGATCCCACCATTTTTCATCTTAGCAACCTTAAATTAGCAAAAATTTCTCAAGGGAAGGGGTGTGGGGACACCCCTCCCCTTAGACCCATCCCCCACGACGGAGATCACTCAACCCATGTCACCTATCAAAATAACCTTGCACCGTCTCTGGTTATGGTACTGTTTTTATTATCATTAGTTTCAGCGTGCGCGTGGCCGATTTACATATTTGAGCGAAAATTTTATGATTCTTCCGTTTAAAGCCCCCCCCCCCCATGCCCCCCAAAAGTCTCGATCTAGAACCGCTCCTGATACTATATATCAAGTACAGTTTAGTAAAATAGTCACTTTTAGGTACCAATTTCATAGTAGAGCCGACCTTTTACTTAACTGTGTGTGTGTGTGACAATGTATGTATTAAACTGTACGCCAATAACAACGTAGCCCGAAGAAACATTAATGTACTGTAACTTTCTTTCTTTTTCTTTTTCTTTTGAACTCGACTGGAATTGTCTCTGAGTCCGAGTTCAGATGCAGCCCATTCCGGGTCATTTCCATTCCGAAACCTTCCATTCCCTTCCAACTCCGAGTCTAGTAAGAAAAAAACAGTACTCGAATCCGGAATTAAGTGCGAATCATTACTCGGGAGGTTACAACCTACTGGGTTTCCACTCTGAAAAAATGTAACATTATATGCAGCTAAAGCACAGTATAATGTACAACCGAAAACAAGTGTTCGTTATCTGTCTATCTTTTTGTCAGTCTGAATGTCCTTAATTTCTTGAAAATGCCACTAAGTTTCACATGGTGTTTATAAACGATCGTGTGTAGCAGCTTTACTACTATGTACACTGATAGACTCTTACTCCACTGGTTGTGATATGCTATAAGCAAAGCTAGGAATATACCAGAGTTGCAATAGTTCTGTCTATTTTCATGTTACTAACATCTAGTAATCCAAGATATCCTAGGTGGTTAGTCCAAACGTTTCCTAAGTAGCATCATGTCACATATTAGATCGATAGATGGATAACAACCAATATAAGCAGAAACATGGCATCTATCATAAACCTGTACACAAAAAGCTGCGGAAAACACATAGCTGAAGACGTTATCAGCAGTTATGCCTGATTATTTTTTTCTGTTTCATACCAAGTCGGTGCTCGTCATGGTGAAGACGGAAGGTCCCTGGCAAGGATCGCTTCCTTTGGCTGGTCCACAGAGCGTTACAGCCTTAGCCGTACTGAACCATCCACAGTTACCATGCTCATTCAGGTAACACCTAGTTCAGGCTCGGATGAGATTAGTGGTCAAAGACTTTGGGAAGTTGGAGTATTTGCCTCAAGACATGAAGATGGGTCAGGGAACAGGTACAATCAGAAAAGGAATATTCTGTCCCGTCAGCAGGAGCAGTATACAATGCGTCCCGGCAGAACATTGGAGTTCGAAGTTGAATTTGAATTTCCAATGGGACAAGTCGGTTGTGATGGGTAAGTTTTCGTAAACACATTGTTTTTTATAAAGGGCATATTTGAAATCAAGTCAGTGGCGTAGCCACGGGGGGGGGACTCAGGGGTCCTAGGCCCCAAAACTTCGGCCAGGCCCCCCAAAAGTTTTAAGGTTATGTGCTAAATGTCTAAATATCACTGACGGATTAGGCCTATCATTTAAATTTCTGCCAATTTCTAGTCGTCTCGGATAACTATAAAACTTTGCTCTGGCTTTCTTACATTAAAAACACATCGCAGCTCTTGCAAAAACTTTAATCCAGGGACGCACATCAGTAACTGTTAATACTAACTTTGTGCTCAAACTAGCCCTTCTTACAAGTTTAAATGTACAAAAACTCAAAAGCATTACACTGGAAAATTTCCGTTCGAAACAGTTTTTCCTGAGGCTACTGAAATACTAAAACCCAGGACCTTCCGGGAGCTTCGCCCCCTGGAGCCCCACCGGGGCTTTGCCCCTGGACCCCACCCATTTTGGGCTTCGCGCTCGCTGTGCACGCTACGCGTGCACAGTTATGTTTGGCCCCGCAGGAATGTGCTCTGGCTCCCCCAGTTCTGCATTTCTAGCTACGCCACTGAATCAAGTGAAAGCACTTACCAAACTTCCACATGCTGAACTGCTTTTCTGATTGTAAGCGCATTTGGAAAAATGAGTGTTACTTGAACAATAAGCTTTCCAAAATGACATTACCCTCATGTTCTCATATTTTATTCATGTTATCCAAGGCTACAAGGGTCAAAGTTCTAAATCCATGAAAAAATTGTATTTCAAACGTGGTAGGTGCTTCCCTTCTCACACTCAGCATATAGAAACCTCATTAACATTAAGTGCACAACAGATACCTCATCAGACAGTTTTGCTATTTGCATAGGACGTTAAGCTATTGGCGTCAGGTCATCAGAGTTTAAAGACCTGCACATTACCTGTAACAATTAAATATATACGGGCACTGGTTTAAAAAAAAACAGTTTTTGCTGTGTGGGAGATGTAAAAAAATCTATACATTCTGATGAAATTTTAATTCGATTCTGATCTGTGGTTATAGAGATTTGAGGAGATGAGTATACTACATTGTAACATAGAGAGAGCTTGAAGAAAGCAGGAGTGATATTATCTTCCCGACAGTGATGAGAAATGCTTTGTTTTACTTATTTTTCGCGTTATTGATTTGACCTTGAAATAGGGATATGAGTGCAAAGTTTTCAAAATTCGCATGCATTTACATTACAAAAGTATGAGATTACGGTGCAGAAGACTCATTATAAGTTCAGATAAAAACAAAAAAAAGGTTGTGTGCTTAAGATGTTATCCGCACTTGTTTCAAGTTCACTTTCAGTAACTTCTTCTTTAGATCTTATGCATATGACGTCACATAACAGAAAGTGTGCCATTCAATGAAGGAAAGACTTTATCATTGCAACTGATTCGTGTATTCATCGGATTCGCGCGCAGTCTTCTACGAGCACGTGTAAAATCTACGTGGTGCGTGCAGTGTGATTCACTGTTTTGCCGCCAAAATGACGTCGCGTGATGCCAATGCATAAGGTCTATCAATATCTTTAGAAACAAATAAGACTTGAATTAAAATTCCAGCAGAATGCTTCACTTAAGTATCACTCTGACGTATCAAAACTACATTTAAGTTCAAACCCTTCTTGTAAGCCATACTTTAGTTTGCGGGAATAAAACTTTAGAAAAAGAACCAAACTTTCTTTTGTTTTTTTTTTCTAATGCTGTGTATTCTGTGTTAATAGTGATGCTTGGTGTATTCCAAAGCGTTAAAGACCCTCCATGATTCCCGAACCTTTGAAACAGGTCATGGAAACTTATAGAATATTGGCTTATTTGACTCCACAGAACTAGATATTTCTGTGTCGAATTTTCCAAAGGAGGTTCAGCCAGCCCCAATTTTGACTTAACTTCGCAGCAGGGTAATGATGGAATAGTCAAATGCAGGGAGATGACCTGCCAGTTCCAAGGTAAGCACGCTTGAAAAGCACGTCAACCAGAAACTTGGGGCCCTAGCAAAAGATCTGTTAATAAACTATTCAAAAAACGCATTCGGTGAGTTTACTTTGCACTGTAACCTCCCAGTATAACAGCTTTATATACCTATTATACTCTGTTTTCATGCAATAGTGTATTTGCTTTACATAACTTACAAAACTTGAATGAAAGGCGAAAATGTTTATAAAATTTCTTAAATTAGTTTCATCATTGTCATGATAGCAGATCACCAGCATCCATCAGCATCACAATATGTGCCTTCAACACTAATAATGTTCGTACTGAGATCATCTTCATCAATATCAGCTTTAGCAAAATTTCGTTTGTTACACACCTCCGCGGGCCTTCATTACATCATCACTGCATTGCGTATAACTTAACTTTTATTCATGTCGTATTTTGTCTCAGATCAAGGGGACACTAGAAGAGCATTGCTAAGCAATATTGGATTTGCAGCAGGTAGTGGTCCCAATACGCCTCCACGGGGTAAATCTAACATGGATATTACAGCAACCATCGTCACCAATCCTCATTCAGATGAAATAAGAGGAAGAGGATTGTGGAGGGTGGGTGTATTTGGAAGCCGCAACCAGGATGGGAGCGGTCAGAGAAGGAATGAAATCCCTGATATCTTAAGTGACTCTGCAGCCTCAACACCTCTCATTCCAGGTCGAGATCTAGTGCTTCCCGCTAACTATGAGTAAGTTACCAGTTCTTCAATTACTTTTAAGCATACTGCTTTCTCTGTGTTAAGTTTTCTGTTATTACAATACGCCTACGTTGGAGTAAATTTCACGAATGGTAAATATGGAAGACCTGAATGACCACGGAGAACTATTGCCCTCCCATCCGTTACTAGATTAACTAATCAGAGTATCTCCCTCTTGGCATCAAAGCTAGGAGGGGATATATTGCCCCAACTTTCATATTGAAAAGAAAGTTACATATAAGGTGAATGGTAGTTCAGATGTACCGCAATATAGAGTTTGTGATTCCAACCTCATGCTTTGCAACTCATATCAAGCCACAAGGTATGCTTAACAAGTGCCGCAAAACCCCAATCCCCCCCCCCCCCCAAATAAAAATTAGTTGGAATAAAATGAATAAATGAATGAAACAATCCAATGACAAAGGTTCCACTCATACGGATTTCCTGCCAAGGAGCTCTTAAAGCATGTAACAATCTACCACATGTATGGAATAGACGAGATGGGAAACTTCGATGTACAATGCATGCTGGGAAGGAAAGTGTACCAAAACAGAGATTACATGTGAAGACAGATATTGTGTATAATCAAGCACAATTTTCGAATTTAAAACTGTGGTTTCCAGACATCACACACCGGTCAAAGAGAAATTTCTTTAGCGGAAAAGTTCTCTTTGAAGTTAATCTCCTTATCTTGGACCGAAAAGATTGGACAGAATGACTGTAAATCGTGGATGACAAAAACAATAGTCGCTCGAAGCCTTCGTATCTGTGCGAAAATGTCCGTGGACTTGATCTGTGGGAACTACATGGTACAGCAAAATCTAACTTCTCAACTCGTCTATTGATTGGGATGGAATGTCCAATGATGCCTTACAACTGATAAACACAGAAAATACTTGGGGTGGCTAGTTTCCTCCGCTAACATTGGTTACCACGAAGAGACACTGCGAGAAAATCACCACCACTCCATTGGGTCCACGCGCTGTGGGTTGAGGTTTCGCGGTCAAGAGTCAAGACGCTTGCTGAGAAAACTTCTGGTGAAGTTACCCGTGCATGGGGCTATTCTCACAGAGACAATTTAATATGAAAAAAGGTGTGAGTCGTCATACGTTGCTGAATGACAAACTGAGACATGAACGTGTCAAAGACAATCTAGTTTCCGAGAAGTGGTAAACTGATATTGTATAAATTCTTATTAAAAGCTGGTGGCAGTTCTGGCACTAACTTCCAAGTCACTGAAGTCCAGAAAAGTGTGTAGCCCATAGCCAAATGATATTACATTTTACCTAAAATCTGGACCAGTTAGAAAACAATTGTTTGTTAGTGGCATACCCATAAGCGGCTCGCCATAGGGCAAGGGGGGAGGAAAGTGCCCACCCCCCCAAAAAAAAAAAAAAAAACTTCGCAAAGCATGGTCTTCAATGTTCAAAAAAAACTTTTAATTCGAGATGGTTTAAAACAAAAAGTACTGTCTAAATTAGGACGAAATCATCCCTTATATATCTCACAAATTTCAAATATTATTCATGACATTTTTGTATACTATTGCAAATTTTTTCCGTAATTGACAAGAGTATGCATTTCATGATAGTGTCAGGATTCAACCTAGCTTACTGGGTCATTCGACCACTGGTCAAGTGAGTTAATATTATTTGAGTAGTCAGCTCCTTCAATGGGGAAATCTAGTTTATGATAAAGAAAAATGATAAAATGTAACATTGTCTAATAGGGAAGCCATCATCAGTTGGCACGTAGTACTAAGGAATTTCTTTTGCTAAAAATGTCTCCTAAAACCGTTGCCTGGAACATAAGTTATAAGTTGCCCCATGACATTTGTTTTACTGTATTTTCATGTGTCGAAAATTTAAATTCCCAGAAAGGGTGAATAAGGAAACGTTTATTTGGTAAAATCACTGAAGCCTCGATCACCGATGATCGCAAAAGTCGACGATTAGTCTTTTAAAGCTATATACGTGCCCGGCGTGTGTGAAGATTAATGTAAAATGCAATAAGTTCTGAATTCGAAGCTGTATCAATGTCTGATCAAACATGCCTTGGCTGAAAGTTTTGAAGGCACATCCAGTCATGTTCAATTTAATACAGTAGAAACAGTGCAGGGTTTCCCCTGAGTTTTAGAGAGTGTGAGGTGGTATGAGTCCACGGGTGCCAATTTGGCACCACCAGTGAGTGAGAACTATCAATACTTCCATAGCCATTACAGTACATGTGGCAAGTATAGCAAATTTCTGTGAGGTGGTGGCCAAAAAGTGTGAGGTGGCCGCCTCACAAAAAGAATGTCAGTCGAAACCCTGCAGTGTATAGAAGAACTCGGAGGGGCACAAGTGTTTTACAAGAATTTTTAACCGAGTTGGGAGAATGTTTTTAACCAGCCTAGGGGTGGGGATCCTCCGACCCACGAGACCATTTGGTCCGGCTCGCGAGGCAATTTATTAACGTTATTTCAGTAACACTTGAATTTCTTTAACTGCATTTTATCTACCATATCCCGTATAGGCTAAATACGCTGCTTGATGCCCTTTCTGGTGTAGTATTACACCTCACAGGTTGCACAAGGTAGCGTGCATTGTCAAGCATGTCTTTATACATAAACCAAACTCATGCTAAACTATGCAAAATTTCGTTCGCACCGTATCAGTTCCGGTGGATTCCATAGGTCATACCCCCTCCCTGTCCCATGAATGGGTTTAAAGTTAAAGAATTGGATAGATTCTTTATGTAATGCGAAGCTTAAACATTAATGAAGTGCCTCCAAAACGATATTTTGTCGGTTGCGCTTCGAGCGCTTTTTGTTTTTAGTTGCTTGTTTGTTATTACATATACTTTAGACTTCAAAACTGGACCTGCCATTAATGTGAGCTAAGACGTTTAAAACAAACGATCACGTTGTAATATTTGTAATCTGGTTTCCTTCGTGCATCATAATGTCATTTACAGAGTGTAAAGGTAATGTTGGAGTTAAATCCCCATAAGTTTGCAGACACTTCAGAGCTTTCGGTAGTCATTAGGTACACAATGCATTAGCCGTTTTGATTATCATCAACGACTAAAAGCAGTTTTACTCGGGTGTCACCTGGCCAGATAAGCACAGGTATCTTTCTTCAAAAAGCTGTAACGGGCATGTAGCTTAAACGTATTGTGTTTCTCATAGGAGAAGAGTTTTCCTTCCCTTGTCCAAATCGAAGGGGGCCTTTGACCCAACAGCTGTAATATGACTGTTAAATGGCCCGTTATAAGTGAAAGGTTCTCCTCCTCTCAGTTTTAAAGCATACCGTTTCAATTAATTTAAAATGAACACACCAAACAATTAATCAAATCTGTAGTGAGACATCTGACTAGTGGCCCATTTGTATGGGGGGATGAACTGTCGTTCTGACTTGGTGGGAATTCCCCTTCCCCTTTGAAAAATTTGTTTCGGAACGTTACTGAGATCCAAAATAGTGTTATCATTTCATCGTTGTCAAGCGTCTTCAATCGCGAAATTTTCGTTGTTTTAAGAAAGCAATCGAGAAAACTAATACTTTATGGCTTTTTGACAAAGCGGAAACTTATTGCGACACAACGAGCTGATTTTATACAAATAGATGAAGCCTCTTTGCCTGTTTTCCCTGACTTTTACTCCACTCGTATGGAGAAGCGATTGGCTGATATGGTTGTATTACTTTTAAAGATAGTCAGCTCGTGATTGACTGCCTAAGATGGTTTTTGAAGAGCTTTTGAAAAGTATATTGGGCATCACTCTAATGCATAAAAATAACCATACTCCTACTGTACTATCCTGAGCGGACCAATGATATTGCCGAGGGGAGGGGGTCTTCCGAACCTCCCTAAATACGGACTTAATTTTGTCCCCCCCCCCAACAAAATCTCTTAGAGACACCCCGGCATGGGCGTACCTAACTTTGTTCCGAAAAGTTTTTTTGCCACAACATTACATATTCAAGGTAGTATTGCTTTCATTTGCACCTGCTATACATTGATCGATCACATTGATTACTCACAGCACTTGAATAGAAAGAAAGCTTAGGCAACGACCTAGCCAGGAATTTGCAAGGGAGGATCACATTTGTGACTTATATGGGGGAGGGGTCTAAGGGGAGGGGTTGCCCCCTCCCCTTTGAGAAATTTTTGAACAATTGAAGGTCCTTAGATGCAATTTGGTGCAATGTTTTGCCAGTTTCATCATAATCATATATCAAATTATGTGCAGATTTTTTCCTGCTTGAATTAAAAACATGTTAAAAAGATTCAATCTGGAAAAAATCTGCTTGGTAATATGATATCACATGATAATGATGAAACTGGCAAACATTGCACCTTTTACATGTTTTTTTGTCTTTGAAATTCGCCGACTAAGGAAGACTAATGTTATCATCTGGACAAGTTGAGGCAATCCATGTTTACAAAGTACTTAGCACCAACCACAACAGAGTACATTTGGGAGAAGTCGATAAATTGATTTGGCACTAACTAGGTTAGACAAATGTGCAGCCAGATGTACAGTGGCCTAAAAAATACTTTTATCGCAGTGTGATAGTAGTAGGCCTATAATAATTATTCAGAGGAAGCGCGTATCAGGTACCACTGCTATACGCGCTAGCTTAGCTTCATAAACAACGAATCATACGAGCTTGTGTGCTGTGATCCTTTCTAGTTACGGTGACGCATTATGTAAAGTAGCTCATTCGGGAGGCCTGAATGTTACTACGATTATGATGGAGTTAACAAAGCTGACACGAATTTAAGATCAAAAGAGCACTAACAAAATACCCTGCAAAAATTTACAGTCTTAACATTTTTTGACACTGAAAGGGGGGAGCGACTGCTCCCAGTCGCTCCCCCTGCTCCCCCTCTGGCTACGTCCCTGAGCTCTGGTAACGATAAGACTGACAAAAAACGCTATTTTGTAGCAGCAAGGGGATTTCTTCAATTTTGACGGGTTGTTTGACTCATGATCTTAAAATATACACATTGCACGATTGAATTACAGATAACAATTGCATGTCTTCTTCAAATTTTCGGCCTTTTTGGTTTCCCGAAAGGGAATACCTATGTAGTCGTGCAGACGTAACCTTTGCAAAACAAGTGTAGGTTCGTGCATTGTGGTGTCGTTTCCAACTATAGTGCCAGCCTTATTTTAAACTGAAACTTTCTTTTTCTAACCTTTGAACATTTGGCTTCGTGTATGAAGCCGACGTCTTTCTTTACTTTCTGCCCGTACCATTATGCGTGGAGAGGTTCTTTGGATATGGTATGTCTCAAGTAATGTGTTTACTTTGAGAAGTAAACATTTTGGTTGGTATAAATGCATCAGATAAATATTTAATGTCTTCTAATTAATCTAATTACGAATTGCTGAGCAGTGCAACTAAACTGTGCAATTGTATTTTAGGACCAGTCTGCATTTGACACCTATATGTTTACGTGTTAGATATGTACATATTAATAGGGTCACACATCCGGAAAATATTCCCAACCTTGGGGATCGAGCTGCACTGCTAACTAGCAGCATGTGTTAGATTCAAGGTGTCTCATTCCAAAGTAGGCGGTACAACGTTGAATTATCTGAAAGATGACGTTCGAAAAACAGAAAGAAGGCGGGGCTTATTTGATTTGTAGGCGCGTTAAGATTCGAGGATGGAATGAAATGCCTTGACTATAAACTCGACCGCTATAGTCAGATAGCAACTCCCTGCTATAGTATAGGTAGCTATACCGTACGACGTTCGTCGTGAAGAAAAGCAGAGATGGTAAATTTTCGGTAGTCAGCTTTCGACGACAAGTTTACGCCAATTATCCTTCACCAACAATTAATAAAGATTTATAATTAATGAACACAGGCCTAGGTCTAAGTGAAAAACGTAATTCGATCGCTCGTAAGACTTGTACAGTTAGCTAGAAGTTTTAGAACTGTAGAGGACTTCACTGTTCAGTTAACGTTAGGTCGTTAGAACGTGAGGCCAACTTACTTCGGCTACTGTAGCCTACGAAAGTTTTCACAACATTGGCAGATTGAGACTAACGCTAGTGCTGTAGTGTAACCGTTAAAAAGAGGGTATTGTCAACACTGACAGATTGAGACTAACACTGTAACCGTTAAAGAGGGCATTGTATTTGTAGCCACTTGTGTACTCGTTATTTGTAGCCTTACCTAAGTATACAGGGAGCTGCCACTCCTGCCTACGCTTGGCCTATGTTATCGTCAGTATATTGTAACTGTAATTGTAACCGTATAAACTTTATTGGCGACTGGTTCGTGGCTAGCTTAGGACTAGGAATATCGTCAATATTGTCAGGCCTTTGTTTTTGTGACTGTAATAACCTGATTGGCTGTGGTAAGGCACAATTGCAGAATACCCCACCAGATTGAAGCTCTGCTTTTTAACGGGCTACGCAGTCACGTATCCTCGAAGCCTCTTAAAATTATATCTCGAAATGCTGACTGCTTATCCTCATAGCCTTTTAAAAGGTAGAACTTTATCTTTTCTTAAAGAAATTCTGACTGCGTATCCTCATAGCCTTTTAAAAGAATAGCCTAGTAGCCTTTCAAAAGGATAGCCATCCTTTTTTAAAGAAATTCTGACAGCGTATCCTCGTAGCCTTTTAAAGAATAGTTTTCCTTTTTTATCCATTATTAAAAAAAAATGCGAGATTCCCTCTGCATATCGTCCTAGCCTTCTAAAAGGATGGTTTGACTAGGCCTATGTATCATTGTAGCCCCTTGTCCTGAAATTCCAACTGCCGGCCTGTAGCTTCTTACATTATATCCTGCATGATTGTGAGTACATATCCTCGTACCCTCTTATGATTATATCTTGAATACGACTGCATATCCTCGTAGCCTCTTCCCATTGACAATGAGTTGTTCTCAAATAAGAAATATTTAACATATAAAGTATCAACTGTTTCTGCCAACACCTGACTGTGTATCCCTTTAGCCTTTTCATGGGTAGTTACGTAAATACCAGTACAGCCTATTGAAAGGTAACGTAAGTAAAACAACATTTTCAGTACTAAAGGGTTGACCTCTATAAGATGTCAACACCAACTTAAACTAGTTTCGGGAAACTTCTCACAATTAAGTTTTGATTTAAAATGCTCCAACCCGTAGCAAACTGTTCGGTTCTTAAAAGCGCTCTCCAAATTAACGAAGTGACTATGCCATTAAGTTACTGTCTTGTAATATAACAAGAAACAATTTGACAGACCATGTAACAAATGAGTTCATAAACCAAGGGTTGCACTTACATTGGCAAAGTCGGATATCAGCCTTTTTTGCTTGCTCAAGAATCCCATTTATGAAAAATGGCGGCACCAATTGGATTGGATTGATGCAGTAATTGAAAGTAAATATTAAAATTGCGTAGATTGATCAAGCTAATTCACTTTTTGGTAAAGAATCATGAGATGACCTCTTGTACAACATTATGAAAGAACAAGATATCTACCGTTATGAAATGATATGAAGGGTATAGAGGGATTCCATATGACGTCACGCGATTCGGATTGCCAGGCACTGAAGGGCAAAGCACACACGCAGTAAGCGCATTTACAGCACACGCGCACGGCATAACCATAGATAGTACTGTGACATAATGGACGCTTGCCCTTCAAAACCAAAGAGACGCGCGATCTTACCCTTCAAAACTAAAGAAACGCGCGATCGCGTGACGTCGGTGAAACCCCTCTGAACATGGTAGCTAGATGGATAAACTTATGTCTTGTGTAATTGCCATTTTGAGTTTTACGTTACGTTCTCGTATTTCACAAAAAATCTGAGAAACGGTTTTTCACCATTTTTTAGCTGCACTTATTGTATGTTCTCTTTTCAATAGTGTATTGCCTTGTAAAACGCATACAAGGGGAGCTCCATGTAACAAAATCACGAGGTGCGCTGCTATTTTTGTAATAGCACACGCATAATAATCTCTTTTAAGCCGTTGTTTTCGACATGAATCACGAGAATGGAATTGATTTTTATGTTTATCAATGAAGCAGATTGCAAAACCTTGGACGGAAATTTTGAATGAGGTAACGTTTCGTTGTAGGAGGAAAAGAAATCAGTCACTAGTTGCATGTCCCGTAAGAAAAATTGGCGCAATTAATCTTGGTGCAGTTTTGTTCCACGCATTCATTGAAAGCCTATGATATCTCACTCTCTTTTTGAGAACCGAAAGCAACAAAGAAGTGAAAACTTGCTTTAAATTCCCGTTCTCTTTTCTCACTTCTTTACAAGTCTTAATTGTTTTAAGTTCCTATTGTCCTATCCTTCTTCATTACAAGTCTTAACTTACAAGGTATTGGAACCGGTGAAGACTTTCCTTACTTTTGCATGGAGTTTGCCAAAGGAGATAGCCCTAATCCAGATTTCGAACTGCCCATCACTGGTGGTTCCATCGTAAGCTGCAGCTCCATGCAAGGCACCCCTGGTGAGTACATGTCATTTTATTTTTTTTAATTCTAGGTGGACACCGTAAATATCCCTAGCTTCGGATGGACAGCTCGGCCCACAGAACCATTAGGTTAACTTCTTCAGTTTTCATATGGCATGCATATAAGACTAGCCTGTGCGTGTAAACTAGTTTCATTGTAAGTGTTAAAAGAACAAAGAGAACCCACTTTCCCGTTGTCATCGTTAAAAGTGACCATTACCTGATAAATTGAATCTTGTCTGACCAATTGGTCATGTTGTCATCTGTTAACTGACCTCAATGGAGTAAGTAAACAACACTTCATCTAATGCCATTTCATTTCAATGTTCTTGTTCTGACTTACACCGGGTACGATAGGAGGTTTGCTCTTACCCTTAAAGCAAAATGATCCAAGTAAATTTTCACTAAAGCGAAACAAACTCTTCCGTATAGACCTTATGCATATGAAGTCACAAAGGAGAAAGTGCCCCCTCCTTTGGAGGAAGATGCCGGAAAAGCACGTATCATTGCAAGTTACACCAATAAATGCAGACAGCTGATTTGTCAACCATTAGTATACGCGCGTAAGTCTACTACACGTGCGGCGAAATCCACGCCGTTCGTACAGGTGTGATGCATTGTTTTCACCGAAAATGACATCAGTGTGATGTCAATGCATAAGGTCTATTCTAAATAACTAAAAATAATATTCCGTGTTTCATTCCTTCCAGCGTTTTTATGTTAATTTCAAAGCTAGATGAAATGATATAAATGATGCTTTTAACAAGGCAGGGAGTGTATACATGTACGATCATAACAAAATTTGTAATCGTGATATCTGGCAAAGAGTTATTTTCCGGGATTCTCATATTTCTACTTTGTTTTTGGTGGAGGTCAAGGGTTATCTACGAGGTGTAAATAATACTATTAAAATTACATAGTAGAAGAGTGATCTAATTGGTAAACATGGGTGATCTATTACATTTGAGTTCTTGAGGTGAAATTCTACCTTTAAGAAAAGCTCATTTGATAATTTATGATAACGTTGGGACAAGTGGGCTTTGAAACTTTCAATACGTGTCACCCACAATTTCACACTTGGACCAGAGATTGCCTCTTACGTCTTTGGCTTATAAGACTGTACTTTGTGTCCAGAAATATAATAGTCTGCTATGGAGACGTCTCTGAAACCTTGGATTTGTGGCAGGTTTTCCAAGGTAACCTTTCCGTGAACTTTTGAAAAGTCCTTTGGTGACACCTCGCGTCGATTTTGTATGTCAGCTCAGCATGCATCACACATGTCTTAAGTGCATCAGCTGCGTTCACGTTCACATTCCGTCAAGTCGCCACCCTTGGACTTCTGTCAAGGACAATTGTCTTTATCAATTGTAATTGCTAACTCGATAGAAGGGAAAGAAGCGAAAAAGGTTTAAAGGGTTACTGCCTTTTATTCCAGAGAACGAAACACTTTTCTTTGACAAAAATATTTTCTTCAGTGATGAATTTTAACATCGACCTAAGATTATAACATTTGTCCTCATAGTCCCACTACTCAAGCCCGTAGGCAAGGGGAGGGCAGGGGAGCCAAAGCCCACCAAAAATTGCCCCCTAGAAAATTCAAAATTACCATTGCTTTATTGGATTTTAATATATCTCGCCCTAAAAGTATTTTGCCCCTGGAAGCTATTTCAATCCTTACATTGACTGTCTACGAGCCTGCCACCACTGGATGATTATTTTAAAGTTCTACGAGATTTGCAATTAGTCTTTGTTTTATGTTGTAACATGTCTGGCTATGATGATTGCATTAAGAATCTTTCTTTCTAGTGTGTTGCTTTTTGTGGACCATGAAAATGTTAAGGGACGAACGTGGGGGTCTAACATATTATGTTGTTCCCATGTATGAGCCCTATGTGACCTAAGTGAAATGAAGGGAATGAAGAGAAATACATTACATCAGTTAAATTAAGACATTTTGGTACCAATGATAGAGTTCCATCAGCTAACGTCATTATAACGAAAAGGATAGTGAGAAAATATAACACAATGTGGTGGTGCAAATCGTAAGTAACGAAAAAATGTCTTTTTATATGTCTTTTCGCCTTTTTCTGAGAAAAAATGGCTATAACCCCTTACTCGAAATCCAGATATGGGCCAGATATGAAATTCCATATATGGGCCTGATATGGATTTCTACGCCAGAACCAGATCTAAGCCATATATGGCCAGATAAAGTTTTATCTGGATCAAGTCTTTATATGGAACAGATAAAATTTTATCTGGACCAGATATGGTCCTTATATGACCAGAATTATTTCCATATGTAATAATAAGTCTTATATAGCGCAGAATCCAACCAAGGTTGCCCAATGCGCTTTACGAGTGATGAATATACAGACATTAATAACAAGAAGAAAACAAAAAGGTCTTAAGATGGTGTTTGAAAAGTTCAAGTTGGTCAATACATCGAAGACTTGGTGGGAGGGCGTTCCACAAACGTGGTGCAGCATAGAAAAAGCATCGATCACCATAAGCTTTGGTATTAGAAGCTGGGGTCTGTAATTGGTGGAGATGATGAGATCGTACTGGTCTATTTCTTGACTGATGTTTAACAATGCCAGAAAGGTATGAAGGAGTCCCTGAGTTTATAGCGCGAAAAACTAAAATCAGAATCTTGTATTCTATACGAGCACGTATGGGTAGCCAGTGTAAATCTTTGCGGAGCCTAGTAACTGATGTGTGCTTGCCAACACGACTGACGATTCTAGCAGCAGTATTTTGGATTCTTTGAAGTCGAAACGAGTGGGATGATGTTAAACCATAAAGAAGGGAGTTTGCGTAGTCTAGCCTGCTGGAGATGACTGCATGGATGAGCTTCTCGGTGCTGGGTTTATCAAGGTATTTCCTAACTCTTCCGACTTGTCGGATATGATACATTGTAGACTTGCAAATAGAATTGACCTGATTTTCCATTGTGAGATATTTGTCCATAAAGACACCGAGATTGCGTACTACTGAGGTTGGTTGTATAATTTTTGCACCATAATATGTATAATATGTTGTATAATATGGCCCATATCTGCACCAGATATGGAATTTATATCAGATCAGAAAAAAAGTTGGGCAGATATAACACAGATCTAAACCAGAACCAGATCTAAACCATATATGGCCAGATAAAGTTCTATCTGGATCAAGTCTTTATATGGCACAGATAAAATTGTATCCGGACCATATCTGCTTTAGTTATGAATCATAGTTAGGACTTATAGTCCACACTCCTCATGGAGACACTGAACATTACTTTTTAAGTGCATAGAAACGGACACTATCAAACAGGAAGAACCAAATCCGGACCGGCAAGAACACAACCATGAACTAGTTACAATCATTTACAAAGTTACCTTACACTAAGCTAGCAAAACGAAATTTCTGTGGCCAACATATACGACACCCCCAGCCCACCCACCACAAGACTGAACACCAGCAGAAAATGTTTAAGAGCTCCATGAAGAATTTAATGTCAGTATGGGGTTGAATTGAGTTTAGTACATAAATTCAACTTATTTCATAACAGTGAACAGAAAAATTCCTTGAAATTTCCTATTTTGTGTAATCACAGTGATATAGTCTTCTTATTTTTATCTTTATTAGGTATTTGACTCTAAATTTTGTCGACTGTGTAGTGCATATTTTACTTTCAACTTCCTAAATCATGAAAAATGTAGGTTTAGATACAAGCTCCGCCCAGATATGCAAATCATTTGCATAAGTTCACTTAGTATACTGTGGTATAAACAAAAGTGTAGCCACTAAATAACTGCAATGTCTGGGAAGGTGATGCTGTATCCAAAACATGTCTTAATTTGTAACAAGCATAATCCAAGAATCAAATCAAATAAAAAATCAAACAAACTAACAAAATGCTCATTTGCATATCTAGCATATCAAGTTATATCTGGCTTGATATGGCCATATAAAACTTTATTTGCATATCTGGCATGGATTTTTATCATGTTATATCTGGCTTGATATGGCCATATAAAACTTTATTTACATATCTGGAAAGGCATTTCATCCGTTATATCTGGCTTGATATGGCCATATAAAACTTTATTTGCATATCTGGGCTGGCATTTCATCAAATTATATCTGGCTTGATATGGCCATATAAAACTTTGTTTACTTATCTGGGCTGGCATTTCATCCGTTATATCTGGTTTGATATGGCCATATAAAACTTTTTTTGCATATCTGGGCTGGCATTTCATCAAATTATAAATGGCTTGGTATGGCCATATAGAACTGTATTACATATCTGGACAGACATTTCATCAATCTAAATCTGGCTTGATATGGCCGTTAAAACTTTATTTGCATATCTGGGCTGGCATTTCATCAAATATATCTGGCTTGATATGGCCATATTAAACTGTATTACATATCTGGACAGACATTTCATCAATTTATATCTGGCTTGATATGGCCATATAAAACTTTATTTGCATATCTAGAACTGCATTGTATCAATTCATACCTGGCTTGATATGGCCATATAAAACTTTATTTGCATATCTGGAAAGGCATTTCATCAAGTTATATCTGGCTTGATATGGCCATATAAAACTTTATTTACATATCTGGAATTGCATTGTATCAAGTTATATCTGGCTTGATATGCCATATAAAACTTGATATAATGTATCAAGGCATCTAAATCTGGCTGTACATCTGGCTTGATATGGCCATATAAAGGCTGTATTTAACCAGATATATCCAGATATCAATCCATATCTGGATTTGGAGTAAGGGACATCAAAACTTATAATCCCATGTTTCACAAATTCTTTCTGAATACAGAATGGTTTTATTTTCTCCCGAATGTTTTTACAAACTTTACTGACTTAAGTTGCTATGAGGCTTTTTTCTTTTTTCTTTTTTGCTTGTCTATTTATGTCTTTACATTTTTGAAATTTTGTTGTTCCAATTATTATTTCGTTTCTAATGTTACATTTCCATTTCTAAATTTGACTTTCGAATTCATTTTTTTTTCTGGATTTCAATAAGGTTTGAACCTTACAATAATGAAAAATATGTTAAGCAAATTTTCGAAGTACACCATACTCTCACGTGGATGATACGAGCCTATTGAAACTTTGCCGTACCCTCTGAAGGCCAACTTCAAATTTATTTCATTATTAGTACGGCTTTTAGTGCATTGAATACTTTCTGAAAACCGTTTATAGTAAGTACGGAAACCTGATGCCTTCCTTCAATCCTCCAGAACTTGTTCACAGTCTTCTTTCAACATGGTTTGCTTTTGCTATTTCTTTAGTTGAGAAATCAGTGAGACACATATTTTGATACTTTAATTTTGAAACTTAATGTAGTACTCGAACAAGTGTCCATTTTGTGTGACTCTATAAAGCGTCACACTCTTTCCAATTTGTGATGTAAGCATCGATCAAAATGGCCTATCCTTTAATAGACGGAAATGTTCATGTTGTATGCACATGTTCCTGTCAAGAATTTGGTTTACCATTTAACCATTCCACTAAGGGTACTTTTTAAAGCAAAATATTCTCCATGTTGGATATATGCGCAAGTTACAGCTGCACAGACACAAACTGATCAGTAAATAGCGGTGCATCGCACAGAAGTGCTCGCAGAACACACAGTGTACACAATTGTTACCTTTCATCAAAGTCTATCTCGCATAAGACATGGAGGCTCTCAATGTGCATCTTTTAAGAAGTGTGTTAACACAACATGACGTCACGTAAAACAGACCCACAAAACTCAATTAATCAGACTGTTGAAATCAGTTTAAATAGGAAGTGGAGCACGGTGTTACTCCTTACATGAAAGTATTTCATACACCTGCTAGTACTATTTACATAAATGTTTTATATTCATAAAAATAGTCACTTTTAAGTATGATGGAAAATAAGAGTTGTTTATTATTCGTCCGATCCTTACCACCTGAAGTCGCATCGGGAAATCCAGTCGCAATGCTGACAGGCTTCAGATCCCTCTACTCATTGGGGCGGGAACATCCAGATGGTACCACAGATCTCACTGTAGAAGCTACTGTCATACCACATGATGATAGTGACCGAATACAAGGGAACAACCTATGGAAACTTGGTACATATGGGAGCACCAACCAGGATGGCACCGGCACGAGGTATCCAATATCAGATCAGATGTTGCGACCACCAGCGACCGACAAAACACTATATCCTGGAAGGGCGTTGGTAGTAGAAGGCACTAAAAAGTAAGCATTGTTATTTTGCCGTTAGGCTGTTAGGAAATTTAAATTAGCATTTCTATTTATTGTACGTAAGTAGGTACCACCCTTTTTGAATATTTGGGTAAGTTTGAAAAAATACTACTCTGAGAGTTATTCGCCATCTAGACACTTTTACTGAGATTTAACTGTTACCATTAACTTAAGCCAGGGACTTCATGAAACATGTGTCACACTGTGTGTAAAAATCATAAAACCGTTATGAAGTATGGTGCAAATATTGAACTCAAAAAGATTAGAAACGCAAAGGTGTAGCACTAAAAAAGGCAGGAAACCCCTGTCACTGTTACCAATATAAAATTATTACTGTAACAAAAGAATACTTTTAAGGCCAGCTTTATTGTTGGAAAAAGCTTTCCGGTTCTTAATCTTACACTTCCACACACACTAATGACCAGAAACCCTTGAATGACTAATCAGTTATGCTACCTTTAACTCAGGGCATAGCTGCTTTCTTCTTTATCTTCAATGAATTAGGTAAAGGGTGAGGTGCAACATTTACTTCTGAAAAAATAATAATCCTCAACAGTACAGTGTTGGTGTAAAGGTGAGGGAAAGCTACATCAGCACAGAAAGAAACTCTTCATATATATATATATATATATATATATATATATATATATATATATATATATATATATATATATATATATATATATTATGGCCGGTGGGCCATAACATCGTAGGCTCTCTGTAGAAAGCCTTCATTCACAGCCATTTGAAGAGTGCGTTAGCACGAAACCATGGTAGTGGCTTGATATCCAATTGTACCGATTCTTATTGTATATATATATATATATATATATATATATATATATATATATATATATATATATATATATATATATATATATGTATGTATTGTACCTGAAGAATGGTGGGAAGCGGACACAGTCGCATAATTTTTAAACCTGTGGAATATGCGTCTAACATTGGCAACCTTTGCCTTAGTAAGAAAGACGATACCACCAAATGATGAAAAACTGAGGTCCGAGCTGGGTTTGAACCAACTACCTACTACTCAACGTGCAGTACGCTCTACCAACTAAGTCGGTACTCTGCTGGAAGAACTGGTCAATTTAATTCAAATACCAGACGGGAAGGTTTTCCATCATTATGTCACTTGTAAGCTCGGCCCAGCTATTGTGAATACGAAAGTGCAGATGTATTGTATATATATATATATATGTATATATATATATATTTAGAAACTGAAGAATGGTGGGAAGCGCTTCCCACCATTCTTCACTATATATATATATATATATATATATATATATATATATATATATATATATATATATATATATATATATATATATATATATATTATATATATATATATATATAGGTCGAAGAGTAATTGGTTAATACATTCGATCTTGAATTGAAACCAATCCTAGATAGAGCTTAGCCCTTATCAAAGAAGGAAAGGTTTAAAGAAAAGCACCAGAGAGGAAAACTAAGCAGCACTGGAACTTGAACTCGTGCGGTCAACGGCTTTCGCGGCCGTGCCTAGAACCACCAGCCAATGCAGCTTCTGATTTCCAGACGAGACAACAGACTTCCTATACCAGCGAGCTCAGTTTCTCTCTCCTTGTTACCATGGTAATCCCTGAAGCGGGAATGAATATTCAATAAGTCGTGATTGGTAGATCGAAGTTAGAATGTGTAGGTCGAAGAGTAATTGGTTAATACATTCGATCTTGAATTGAAACCAATCCTAGATAGAGCTTAGCCCTTATCAAAGAAGGAAAGGTTTAAAGAAAAGCACCAGAGAGGAAAACTAATAAGGGCTAAGCTCTATCTAGGATTGGTTTCAATTCAAGATCGAATGTATTAACCAATTACTCTTCGACCTACACATTCTAACTTCGATCTACCAATCACGACTTATTGAATATTCATTCCCGCTTCAGGGATTACCATGGTAACAAGGAGAGAGAAACTGAGCTCGCTGGTATAGGAAGTCTGTTGTCTCGTCTGGAAATCAGAAGCTGCATTGGCTGGTGGTTCTAGGCACGGCCGCGAAAGCCGTTGACCGCACGAGTTCAAGTTCCAGTGCTGCTTAGTTTTCCTCTCTGGTGCTTTTCTTTAAACCTTTCCTTCTTTGATAAGGGCTAAGCTCTATCTAGGATTGGTTTCAATTCAAGATCGAATGTATTAACCAATTACTCTTCGACCTACACATTCTAACTTCGATCTACCAATCACGACTTATTGAATATTCATTCCCGCTTCAGGGATTACCATGGTAACAAGGAGAGAGAAACTGAGCTCGCTGGTATAGGAAGTCTGTTGTCTCGTCTGGAAATCAGAAGCTGCATTGGCTGGTGGTTCTAGGCACGGCCGCGAAAGCCGTTGACCGCACGAGTTCAAGTTCCAGTGCTGCTTAGTTTTCCTCTCTGGTGCTTTTCTTTAAACCTTTCCTTCTTTGATAAGGGCTAAGCTCTATCTAGGATTGGTTTCAATTCAAGATCGAATGTATTAACCAATTACTCTTCGACCTACACATTCTAACTTCGATCTACCAATCACGACTTATTATATATATATATATATATATATATATATATATATATATATATATATATATATATATATATATATATATCATAAATATAATACATGTGATTTTGTTTCAGCCTTAATCAGCTCTTTTGTAGATGTTTAAGAGTAACGAAGTTGTGTCGTACGATATTTTTTCATCAGTTCTGTTTTCGGTTGCAGTGTCGACCTTAGAGCTATTGGCCCCGACACAAACTACCCATACCTTTGCATAGAGTTTGGGAAGGACACCCGAGCTCGACCTCCTTATGATCTCCAGTTGGGAGGTCAGGAGACGGTGGTGACCTGTCACCAGATGCAAGACAGCTCGCATCAAGGTAAGGATACGCAATTTTTGTTTAGTTACCTAAAGAATTTGACATACTGTCGTTAATGATCCAGTTATTCACATGGACGTAGCCACTCAAAAAATTAAAACGGCCTGGTCAAAACATTATAAAAATTTTCACGGCGTTTGCAATATAGCAATCATTGGTCCAACTTCCACCCTCCAAGCTTATTCCGTTACAGATATGGAAAACACTGACTTCATTTAAAATGAAACAATGGGCAATAATTTTAAGTATCATTCTCTGCCTCCACTTATTTTATTACATTATATTAGAAATAGGATTTTTGCCTTTATATGGAAAGGTTGGTTGTAAACTAGTTATCTTACCCTTGGCACCCTTTTTTTTGGGGGGGGGGGGGATTAAAATGAGATATAATTAAATCATAATGAGTGTTTAAAGGCATTCGCACTTAAGCAGAAATCCACTTAGGGGATCAGCTGGCCCGTTCCCGGTTTTTCGTAGAATTAACAAAACATTTATTTAGTCATTATAAGTATGTTTTTTTTTGATGAATAAAAATATTAAATATGTCATTGTCTTGATTATAATTCTGAGGCGAATCGCATTTAAGGGCTTCCATTTTCCAAAATACGTCCCTAACCATACCGCCCTCACTGCTGGTCAATCTACAGTTCTAGATAGCTTGGAGTTATTTCAGCCTATATCTTAACTTTTCATCTAGTTGAATTGTGCATTTTTGCAATTTCGGTTAATGTAATCGTATTGTTCTCAGGCATGCATTCTGCTATCTTTCCATTTTAACCCTGGTGAAGACCATTTTTTGGTGATCCCTTTTTGGTAATTTATCATAAAGAGGCGAAAATTATTACGGTGGCTGATTTGAAAGGGGGACTGGGAAGAACCGGTCATGCGTGCCCTGTCTACTTCATTATACTGTCTACTTCATGATAATGATAACATTGTTGAGGAAATTTCAGTTGCTTTAAAGAAAAACTAACCAGGTGATGGGTAAGCAATACCCCCTCTCCACGTTGTGGCAATACCCAGGGCCGCAGCCTGAGGGGGACGAGGGGGGCAGTCACCCCCCCCCCAAGATTTCCAAATCGTAAAGAGAATTCGGCCTATTTTAGGAAAAAATTTTGAACTGTTGAAAAATTTTATGTCCTAGTAATGATTTTAAGACTCTGGAAGCCCGGGAAGTTGCATGTAAGGGTTCTTTTTTTTCTACATTTTCCCGGGGAGGTCCCCGGACCCCCGCCGTGGACGCCTCCTGATGAGAGTTACTCTTCCTGAAGAAAGTACTCTCTTCCCTCTACTTCATACACAGCTTGCATACACCTGCATTTACGCAGGCTAAAGATCTTTAGTAGTTTAGTATTACTTTCACAGCATGTTTTTTTTTTTTTTTTAAATAGCCCATGGTTACCTTTAATTATTAGCTAAACTCAATGAGCTTGTAAAGTAAATTTTCATTATAATCAAATCTACCCTTTAGTTCTGGAATCTAAATTTGTTTCTAGAGTATGGAATTTAAAAATAGAGAATGTTTAGTTGCAAATTACGAGGTCTATCAGCTATTTCTCCGCATCTGCGAGGCATTCCGTCCAATCATTTCCTGCAAGGCCTACGCTACGGCTACGCGTCAACCGACGGCAGCTCCCCCACTTGCATACTAAGAGGGAGAGCCGGCATTGGATACCAGCCTTGTAGGGTTGACATGCCACAGCCGAAAAATCAGAAAATAAGTAGGATTTCTAATCAAATAAACCTTTCAGCTTTACCAAGGATAACACCATTTTAGCTCTAGAGGACAAAAAAAAAACAACAAATTTTAAAGAATAGAGGTGTCACCCCTCCCCTAAGGCAACATCCCTTTCAATTAAGCCCGACCAAAAACGAAAAAATCACTAAATAATAAGTATTCCTTAACAAACCATCAGTTCAACGCTTTACCAAGCTTGACCAAAGGTACCACATTTTGCATCTAAGCCACTTCACACACCCAAGAATTTCTCAAGGACTAGGGTTGTCATACCCCTCTCTTAGGCAGCACCTCTTGCTTTACGCCCATCCAAAAATAGGGAAAAATCACTAAATAATGACAAGTTCTAAAGATCACTTCGAAGCTTTACCAAGAATAGCACCAGGCCTTACATGTCACCCCCTCCCCTCAGCACGCTCCCTCGGATAGCACCCATGTACAGGTGAAAAAAGATGGGCCGACCGAGTGTCAACTATAGGCACGTCACTTGGTGCTCGCTTAGATAGTGTCACGGACTCCACTCAGACTACGGCCCAGATACCTATATTTCCGTCACAGTTGCGAAAAAATTAATCTGAGCAATAAAGGTATTTCCGTACCCTTATGCATAAAACATATGTAAACAAATTAGATCAAGAGTGATATTAATTACTGCATAATCTACCCTTTCAAGTTAAGTAAATTCATTTTCACACTTTACATCGTAAGACATCACTAAGCATTTTGTGTAGTTTACTATTTTAAATAATATGAATGAACTTAAATGTTCTTTTTATCTTAACGCAGAAGGGCCCTGTGTTAAATAGTAGTTGGAATGTCCAATAACCTTTCTTTTACAGGCTTTCAAACTAAAATTATATAGTTTAAGAGGATTTTCATGGTGTACATTTGGCGCATTGGTACCAATACTTCTTACATAGATGTTTCTTTTTTCTCTTAGTTGATGATGTTTAGCTAGCATTGAAAATTCACATTCAAACCCTTAGTCAGACCCGTAACCAAGCAAGGCACTAAAGGTTGCGAGATAGCATCCAGGGGGCAATTTTTTAATGAGATACACTAAAAGGCATTTAGGCACTTTTTTTCAATTTTTTTCAATTTTTTTCAATTTTTTTCAATTTTTTTCAATTTTTTTCAATTTTTTTCAATTTTCTAGAGGGCGAAATTTTTTAGAAGGGGACATTTTCCTCTGCCCTCCCCCTTTATGGCTAAGAGATTGCCCAGAGTATAAGTACATCTACCAAGGTTAGTATCAACACAAATATACCGAGCTTTTGCTTTGAACACGAGGCTTGGTACAAATTCAGTATTACAACTATTAGTCTAAACTTCCCATTAGCACCAATTTAAAGTACATGCATAAGAATAAACCAGAAGGACCGTTCGATAATTCATTGCCGAAAAGATAGGCCTTGTCAAGTTTTTGTTGTTTTTGTTTTTGTTGTTTTTTTGTTTTTTGCTGTTTTTGTTGTTGTATGGTGCGGGCTGTGCATTCAGGATGCATGGCGTTGGAGAGTGCCGGGCTGTGCCAGGCAGTGCAGGTGTCCATCATTCCTATCTTTTCAATATTGTGTTTATAAGGTTTTCGTTTTTTGACCTCTGGTGCCCCTAAATGACCGCTGACCTTCACCAAAACAATAGGAACCTATCAATAGGACAAATCAATATCTCAAGTATGGTAAGTAAAAGAAGACAAAAATTGGATAACTAAAACTGAAAAAGTTAGTGACTTGAATGGGATTCAAACCCGGACCTTCAGAATGAAGAAACCGAGCCCTTTCAACTGCACCATCAACCAACACATTCAGTATAGGGTATTTCTATTCATCTGATAGTCACATCATCCTTGTCACATGTAAATAATTAGGCAATTAAAATTAGAACTGAATTACTAATTAATGTACTAGAATTTGACTAGTGCAAAGATATAGATTTTCTATACAATTTAATTTTTGGAATCGTACAAAACTTCGGACCTCCCTTTTTTTCGTAGCCCCAAAGGACTTCTGACCTGTATCAAAATAATAGGGTTCATCCTACCAATGTGATAAATTTACATACCAAGTATGAAAAATGTTCATCATCTCTCTCTTCAGATATCGAGATTATAAGCAGTTTTCAAGGATTCTGTGTTTTCACCTCCGTTGTCCTCAGATTTTTACCTCTTTTACCTCTACTAAAAGCAGTAGGCTTCCTCGTCCGATTATAATACATCTACATACCAAGTATGAAAAGCATCCATGTTTCCTACCTTGAAATATCGTGTTAAGAAGGTTTTCGGTTTTCGACATCAAGTGACTTCACAATACATCTTACCTCTACCAAAACAATGGGGATATTTTTCTCAATGTGATAAATTCATACACCAGAAATTTTGTTTACAAACTATGCGTCACACACACACACACCGCCACACGCACACCCATACACACCGCCACATGCGCACAGTTGTGCTTTACATACTGTTTGAGGACCTCAGTGTTTTCTGTATTGTGTTTGCTTCCTTAACCCTAACTCTAGCAATAGACTCTCTATTGTAAAACTTCTGAGGACATGAGAACTCTATTGTATTTCCTTCAAAGGACCTGAAATCCATTGTTTAGGTCCTCAATCTGAATGGAAAGTAAGTGCGCACTTACATATACTCGCACGTGATTTCATAGCTTTCATTTGCCTTCGGTAAGGAATCAAAAAGGAAAGTGTATTAAATTAGGTTGCCCATGAATGTGCACCTACTCTTATGGTTGTAGACAGCTGTAGTAAACTGTACCAATTTTTGCCTCGTCACTAAGGTGAGGCAGACTTTTCCAAATTCTGATCCTGCAGTACAGCTGATTTATATTTGATTTCTTTAAGGTGGAGGTGATGGTATGACTGGTCCCCATGGTGGAGGCAGCCCTCATGGAGGACAAGACGGAAATCTTCCAAATGCACTACTTTCACAGTTTGGTTATGAAATTGGGACTAGGCCTGTCTCGGGGTCACATTTGACCGAAACAAGAATAACTGCCACAGTGACTCCAATGAGAACCACAGATACAATCACCGGTAATAACCTGTGGAGACTAGGCGTTTTTGGAAATCAGCATCTGGACGGAAGTGGTCCACGTTATGCAGAGCAACGCCAGTTACTACCTCCGGAGCAGAGGGACAATCCGCTTTATCCTGACAGGGACCTTGTGGTAGAGGGCACGGGGGAGTAAGTTTATTTTTCATCCTCGTTTATTCTAATCTCGATAGTGGAAGGTATTCTTCGCCTGCTCATGGTGTTTTTTTAATTTTCTGTTTCTTCAACTTTTTTATTTTATGGGGTTCCCTTTAGAAATTATTGTTGTTTGCTAAGTTTTTGTGGATTTGTCAGTCTGTATGTTCCGAGATTGAGGTGCTAGTTATTTAAAAATACGAACACAAGAGTAAAATTTCAGTTTAATTGAGAGTTGTCAAATTAGTTTTCGGTGGTAGAAAATTTACCTACTCTAGTTGATAAAGACAAACGCAGTGATTATGTTTAAGCATTCTTTATCAGTACTGATCTGTTATTTGTTCCACTACGTTCGGCTAATCGTGAGAAATGAAAACTGGAAATCCCGAGAATTTGATAAAATGTGCAAAATTGGTCTCCTGTCAGCATGAACTTATTGTGACCAGCGTTATTAGTATGGGCAAAAGGCGGCGATCTCCCCCCCCCCCCCTCCGGAAAACTTTCGCCAACCTAGAAAGTATTTGATTGCCATTTCCTTTATGCATTTTAACAAATCTCGATGCCTGAAAAATGCCCCCCCCCCCTTGAAAGCTATCTTGCCCCCTTCAGTACCTCGTCTGTCTACGGGCCTGGGGAAAAGGAGGAAGAAATAATAGGGGGAAAGGGAAGAAAGGTAGGGGAAAATAAAAATTTAGTGAAGGAAATGAAGTAAAGGAAAAGGTGAAGCAGAAAGAAAAAAGAAAGAATTTACACCATAGTAATCTACATGTATTTTAACATCATGATCCTACTGCCTAACTACAAAATCATGTTAATTAAGTACAGGACCATAATCGTTTTAGAAAGTGAATTTTATCTCCCGGTCATTTTTACATGAGCTTTATACACAGTATGGTCTGTGGCACTCCAGGTTTACCATAGATGAGACTAGCATTTAGGGAACCTTCAGGTTTAGACCCTACTAAAAGTAAGGGCCAGGAGACGCCCCCAGATGCTTAAAAAGCTCAAATCCAGGAACCTCTAGGTAAGACACCCAAGGAATCCTACCATGGATTTAACTATAGTTTCCACCAAGGGCGCCACGGAGCGCCCTGGAACTGGGATGTAGTCACAGCGGGGAAGCGAATACATACCCCGTTTGCAGGTCCTGACTCCCACCACTCCGTAGGAGAAAAATTGGGAATTCGATAACGAGCCAGAAATACAAATTACAATGTTTTTTATTATCAAAATAATAAAAGTAAATATTAAGCTGACAGTTCCTTCTTAATTTCGTCGGGAAGCCACAGAAAGCACAATGTAGTAAAATCCCCTACAAGTTTGTATATTGAATGTTTTAGGGTCCTTAGATGCAATTTGGTGCAATGTATTGGACAAATTTTAGGGAAAATTACTGCAAATTTTGACTTTTACACAGAGGAAAACAAATAAGTAGTTTTCGTCCTTGGAATGAGGAGGGCGGAGCATGGGCGTCCGTAGGAAAAAAACGAGGGGGGTTAAACTTTTAATTGATCAAATCAGGGGAAATGTTTACTCCCATAAAGGAGCGTAATTGCTAAATGTTGTCGCCTTTTATAGGGGTGTAGCCAGGAATTCGCCGGGGGGAGGGGGCTGTAGGCAAACTATCTCAAACTATCTAAGCGCAGCGCCACCATAGTTTGGCGCTTCTCGCCAAGAAAATTTTGGCCAAAATGCCTCCCAGATCTCTAAAAATGGCACTGTGAGTGTGCATCTAATCATTTTCTATTTGAAAGCTCATGTTCTGGAAACTTTCCAGCGATATCATAAAAAAATGTTGGTGTTATTTTTTCTTGAAGTTTTTTCAAGTTTTTTAGTTTGGGGGCAAGTGCCCCCCTTGCCCTCCACTCCGGACGCCCATGGGGCGGAGGCATACTTCCGCCACCATATTTTTGACTGGGGACTTAATCAAGCTATAGCTAGTGTAAAACCGAAGTGGCCAAAAGCTTGAGTTGTTTTAGCTAAAGGACTTTTGTGGAGCTCAAGGACACCCATCTAAAGATGGGACATGTCACAGCCAAAAAAATCATACCCTTTACTCAACAAGATTTTCTTCATAGATTATCTGTTCAAAGCTTTCCCAAAGATGGTAACATTTGTTATCTTAGCCACCCGGCATAAATAAAAGCTTTTCAACCTGGCCTCCTCTTGAAATATACAAAACTTAAGAATTATGTGACAGGTAATAGAATATTTGAACATATATAAGTTTGAAGCTGCACTAAAGATGGCCCCATTTTGAAGCTGAGACAAATGAAAATTTTTAAAGGGGAGCATGGCCCTTCCCCCCGTCCGACATATTCTGTAAAGTGTGTGTTATCGTTATGGGTACGCCACTGCAGGAGACACCTCAAAAATATTCCAACAGAGCGAACATTGAGGAGTACTCAGGAACTAGCCCCTGTCCCCCATGGGGACGTGGTCCTTGGACCCATCAATGGCCCCACGATAGTTCCAAGGACGCTTCTTGTGAGGAGCCTCTCTATGGTTGGAAACTTTTTACACTACAAGTATCTTCCACATGTAAAATATGTACATGCCGTTGTTTACAAATGTTTGTCATATAATAAGCAAAGAACATACTGCTGAGTAAAATCATACCGCAGAAATTTTTGTTGGCGAGCCAGACTTCTCATAGGTAAACTCGTCTGGCCCCCAGTTAGGTGTTTCCAGTTTGTTGATTTTCTAGGGTCTCATGCTTAAATGATTTAACTGCACCACGGGAACACAAGAGCTCCACCATGAGATCAAGTTAGGGCTTGTTTCAGATCAAATTTTAGGAATGGGACACATCAGTTTCTGATCTTCCTTGGCATGGTAGCAAGAACATTTTGTGGAGGGGGCTGATTTATGATACAGTGTTTATCGTTCGCCACCATTCGTTGGGGGGGGGGGGGTAGCGTTTCGGGGATTCAATCTTCAATAACGATAAACTGATGGAAAAATAATTGGGCTTTTATGTATACTTTTAGCATGACTCTAGCGTAAGGCGTTAATATTCGTAGCCCCATGCCATCTGGCCAACCCACCCTCTATTCTGATCTTGCTTCCTTATGTTTTCCCAAAGTCCAATAGATTTGATGACCCAGTGGAGGACGTTTGATGATCTGGTTTGTAGAGACCTTTGAAACAATATCTACACCCACTCTGCCCTGCAGAGAGTAAGGGTGAGAAACCAGTTTGATTGGTGAACACGAAGAGTGAAGAAAATTAACCATTTTAAATGCCTTTTACTTACATTTCACTTCATTTGAAATTGCAAAACAAAAATGTCTTGCATAAGATTGATGAAAACTGCTAGCAAGTTTATTTTTAAGTTATTTTCGGTTTTAGTTACTTTGCCAGGCAGATTTGATCTCCTAGACTAAATGTGGCCCATTTAACCGCCATTTAAAAACCCACGTTATAGAGGAAGGTGTACCTTACGTTGAATACTGAGGTTTAAAAACATCCATCATTCACAATGTATTTTGTGCCAAGTACAGTCACTCTCAAATTTTTGCTTATTTTCAGAATAATATACCAACGGACAAGTGGTAATTGTAATAAGGTATCAATGGAAGTAGAAAAGAAAAACATACTTCTAAACTTCGAATCGCACTGTATTCGTCAAAAAAATCAATATAGGGCTTATTGGTTGTTTTCGACATTTCATCTCTTCAATTGAAAGGAAAAACCTATCTATGTCCTTTGTTTAGGCTGGACCTGAGGAACATTGGTGAAGGCACACCATATCCATACCTCTGTGTAGAGTTTGCTAGAGCTAGGGAAGGATCAAATGCTGTCTTCAATATGCCGATGTCTACACCTTCAGGGACATTTTTGGCATGCAGGCCTTACACACCAACTCCATCAGGTACGTTAAAATTTCAGAATCCTTACCAAAGTGTATTTCGAATAAGAAAAAAGCATAAAAAAGAAAAAAACATAAGCATAAGCATAATGTGACATCGTCCTTACCACTTAACTGCACACGGAAGACCAGAGTTTAAGTTTGGACAAGTTTGGTTAGAACTTTCTTGAACGCAGGAACTGGTCGAGTCTTCATGTTATCCTTTCTTAGCTATTCAAAGATTTTTTTACATCTAAGTGCAAAAGCTGTGCTTGCCTGTTAGGTAACAACCTCTGCGTAGTACGATTTAGGTCATTCACGCTCATTTACTTGACTTTGCTGATCTGTGATTGAGTGTCAAACGCTTTTTGTGTTTAGTGCTATAATCCTTTTACATTGTCATGAACCCCAAATTGTCTAAAATGAAAACAAGCTATGAAATACTTAACTCTGTGTTAACGTATGTGCATAGCTATCTATCGAATCTGAATCACATTTGAGCGATTCTACGGTTGCTTTTGCATGTGGATAATGTCATTGTTTACCTAGCTTAAGAAAACCATTGAATATTAAGTTTTTCATTAAACTTTTGATTTGTTTGGAATTTGTGCTGGAAAGTCCCATGTCTAAGGGAGGAAGAACTATGACCCTGTTTTATCTTAGACATGATTCCAGTTACTCCTGGTAATGGTGAATTCATACACGTTCGCCTCCACGCCCACCCCTTCTATCCCCCCCCCCCCTCTTCTTAACGTAGACGTAATCCGAGCAGACGCCTACTGCCCCAGAGCTGGTATTATCAGACTAAGGTACATTTGATGTAAAAAAACACGGAATGATCGCACAATTAAAATATAATGATAATATTGTTGCCACAAAAATGTTAGTCTCTGTGGTGAAAAATTGCCTACATTGTTGCGACTATGTTGACTATCGTTATCATTGCATATGCATTTCGAAACCAACTTCGTCGGACTTAAGTCTACCTTGGTCCTCTTGTTCGACATGACAGGAAATTGTGGAGTCCTTGACATGCTTTTTTCAGAAGCTTTACTCATTTTGAACAAAGTTAGTCAATAGAATGGTATAAGCAGAATATAATGATTACTGAGTCAGAATTGGTATGCGGTTGGAAATCTTTTGTTATCAATAGTTTCATCCAACACTGACGAATGTCCGTGTCAGTTATTAGTTGGTAGCGCTAACAAAGTAATTTAGGTCAACAAGGGGAGGCCAAAATATGGAGATTTGTACCATTATATTTTTGATCAAAGTTGTTAACAACCTACGTTTAACAGGTTTAAGTGATCTCTAACTTGACCTAAATGCGAAATGAGATTGAACTATACAATAATTCTTTTAACATTCACCACCTACTTAATTTTTTATTTGTTTAATATTATTGTTAACCATACCAAAGGGAGAACTAGTCGTTCCAGTCTCGTAGGCGTTAGGTGTTCCCGACTCGGGTTAAACGTTGTCCTGGTGGAGGGATCTAAAGAGAGGGGTGTCACCTTCCCCTTTGGAAAATTTTGGAATATTTGAGGCTCGTTCCTTAGATGCAATTTGGTGCAACAATATTGGGCAAATTTAAGAGAAATTATTGGAAAATTTTGACATTTTTACAGAGGAAACAAATAAGGGGTTTTCTCCTTGGATTGAGGGGGCGGTAGCATTCTTTCGTACAGTCACGTGTTTGACAGGGGCTTTAGCCCCCTCCTCGCTTCCTTCGCCTACTTCCAAACTTTTTTAGAACATCAGTTATATCTTACTTTCTCCTTTAATCCTTACAAGTGTCTGTGATGTTTCGGAAGATAAATATTGCATGCTGTTAAGATACCCACTCTGCAGTCAAATTTTTTTTAAAACAAAAGACAAATTTTAGTACCAGGGTAAATGTATGGAATATCAATTGGGCCTCCATCAAGCTGCAAGAACTAAGAGGTGCAGAAAAAAACGCCGAAATTTATTTAACATTCGCACAGGTCCAATGAACGGAAATTACCACAAAATATGTTACTCTCCCAAAAAAGTTATGATCGGCCTTCACAAATGCAGTAAAGTTTCCGTCATTTCATAATAAAGGGAGCTATGGCAGCATACAAAGTTTTAGTTTAAGATAAATAGGGATGATTTGCATCTTAAACTAGATAAGGAAAAATGTTTTTTCTGTATTTATTGATGCACTGGAGGCGGTGGTCATGGAGGTGGAGATCCTGATTTACCAAACGCCATATTCCGAAGCTTTCGGACTTCCATCAGCCCAACGGCAGTCTCCGGATCTCATTTGACTGAACTGGATATAGAGGCAACAGTTATACCGCACGATAGCACAGATTACATACCTGACGCAATGTTCAGACTGGGTGTATTTGGCAGCAGAAATCAAGATGGTTCGGGACCTCGACGTAATGAGGAAACGCAAGTTCTTGCAAGGAATGAACAGACTCATCCTGTGTACGCTGGACGAGACGTAGAGCTGGCGGCAACGAAACAGTAAGCAATCCCATGTCTTTAGTATGGGTGGGTAGGATCACGTCAACTTATGCAAACTCATCAGAAGGATACAATGTCTTGGAGAAAGATTTAATGTCTAGTTTTATCCAGTTGCATACCCCTCTGTTCATTTATTATTATCAGTCAGGTATTGAGGGTAGAAGATGACGTCACAGGTAGGTGTGCTTCCACTTTTAGAGGCAAAATAAAAGTCAGCCTACTTTAGATACGTACAGTCATGAATAAAGGCAATCAATAAAGTTTGTCAAATTACATGCACACTGCGTGCAAAGCATTACAAAGTTATGTTGAAAATATACCAGAAAGCCCAAAGGCCTAGTGATTCCTTGCCGAGAGTGAGTGCTTTACACCGAGGTTCTTTCCTCAAAGTTTTAATTCTTGACTATATCATTTTTAACGATGTTTCCACAATTTGGCCTCTGCTGACCGCACATAATCTTTGAACCCCACCAAAATTGAATAACAAAAAAAAACCTGTTATGAAGGGATTCGAACTCGGGCCGTCGGTGTGAGAAACCGAGCACTAAGCCACTACGCCATCAAAGAACTCGTTATAGGCGTATAGTTTTTCTAATTACCCTATAGTCACAGTAACTTTTACACGTGATCATAATTAGGTAATTTTAATCCGAATTATTACTCTAAAGGTTATGCTTGTGAAAAAATAAATGATGTTCTTTGTAACTTTATCTTCGGAATGGTATAAAATTCAGCCCTAACTTTTTGTTGGTCACGAAACGCCGGACATAATGTGGAGGTACCGCCCACTGTTTATTTAGTTACGAGGTTATCGTAGTTTCACCTCTGATGACTCACATGACCTTCGTGACCTCCAATAAACCCATAGCGTTCCCTCCCTCCTAAAGTAAAACATCTATATAAGTATAAAAAGTATCCATCATCCCTGTGAAATATTAGCTTTTTCAAGGTTTTCGGCTTTTGACCTGTGATGATCTCTTATGACCTCCAACCTCCACTGAAAACAATAGGGCACTTCCTCTAAATATGGCAAAGTTATATGCCAGATATGTTGTTCCATCATTGCTATCTTGAGATATCGAGTTTACAAGCAGTTTTAAAGAATTTCGTTTTCCACCTCCAGTGACCTCAGATAACCTTTGACATCTACCAAAACCAATAGGGTTTATCTAACTATAAAACATCCACATGCCAGATATGAAAAGTATTCATGCTTTCCACCGAGAGATATCGTGTTTAAAAAGTTTTCGGTTTTTACCTCTCTTTGCCGCACATTACCTTTGACCTTCATCAATAACAATAGGGATCTTTCTCTCAATATGATAATCCTGTATTTCAAGTAGAAAATTATTCATCGTTGTTATCTTGAGATATCGTGTTTATAAGCCAAACCTCACAAACACACATACATACAAAACACACACGCATACACACACACGCAAACACTCAAGTGATTACAAAGATTCCTTTCGCCTTCGGCAAGGAATAAAAAAAAATGATATAAGTACTCATTCTCTTTAACAACAGAGCGTCCTCCTAGTAGTTGCTTTACAGAAAAAAAGTTAACAGTAGATAAGAGGAGAGCACTCACTTTTTACCAGCTCAAAATTTAGGAACGAGCGATTTTCCAGATACAAAATGCATCCTTCCATCCTGTTTTTGGACTTGTGTCTATCTGGGCGGGGTGGGGACAGACCTGTAGCCAGAGACCAGGGGGCGACGCTCCTTAGTAAAAGTTTCGCCAGCTAGAAAATTATGATTGTTTATCTCCTTCTTGAGTTTTAGTCTATCTCCCCCCCCCGAAAATATATTTTGTCCCCTCCGGAAGTTATCTCCCCCCCCCTCTTCTGTACGTTGCCTAACTCCAGGCCTGAATAGGTGGCTAGTTAAAATGCCTTTGACGCCTTAAACAGTTCCGTACGAATACAAACGCATTCTCCTACCAATAAACATTTATTGCCTTACTTGATTCCATTGATGTAGGACAAAAGTTTTATTGTTTTGCTTGGACGAGGAAAGGCAAGTAATAGCTGTCTTTAAACCTCGCACAGAGCAGCCCATTTCCCAATGTTAATTTTCCACTGCTGAACGCACGCAGTGAATTTTGTCAACCTTTTCAAACTGTTTACTTAACACCCTCTTGTAAATATGAGAATATCTTTTTGTGCTTATACGTCGGCTCTATTGAACATTTTACATTTAACTCATCTTCGCAATCTGTAGACCAACCAGGGTGTCTTACGGACTTTAGTAGGCACTGTTTGCATTTGCCCTCGTAGTCAATCAAAAAATGAGATATTAGACTGTTAGGGTAATTTGGGAATATAATAAACCGTCAGCAACGTGAATTGGTCAGGTGATAACTGCTCACGTTGTAATTGAGGAGTGGAGAAGCGTATTTGGTGATTGGCCATTCACTCTATCATTCCAACATGTTATAAGTGGGGACTCTTGCAGTGACGACATTAAACTAAAATAAAAAACCACCATGTACTACACTGTTTTGCACGTGTCTTTTATATCTTTTAGTCATTTGAATTTTCAATTCTCTATAATTAAACTTTGTAGCCCGAACAAGTTAATAGTGTTAGTGCGCTCTGTAAGACTATTCTTCAATCTTGAACTGTATGAGAACAATTAGATTGGATAAGTGACTCAGCACAATTTCCACTGTTATTGATGTTCCCCGGTAAGATCTATTTGAAAGCTGACAGATGCAGTAATCTAGTCGCTGTGATGTATTAATGATCACAGCTACATCGTTTGACAGATCTAGTTACACATTGGATGGGCTAAATGTTTTATCTTAAATAACCAATGTAAAGACTAAACATATAATCTTTTCGTTTATTTGTTCATTTTTGGAGGAGGGCTGCTTCACATGTCAGCTAAACATCCATTTCCATCTTCCCTTATCTATTTTAAATGGTCAGATGTAAGTACTCTTGTCCAGTTTATAGGGAAAAGTTTTTACCTTGGATTTATCCTCAGTGTGGCTGTATTTTAAGAGTTGGAGTGAGTTTGGGGGAAACCAGAATGTCACTTTGGGGGCAGCTTATAAACATTTGGGATATCCAGTGGCGGACGACTCTTGCAATCATCTCTATGTGATGGTTGTGGTTTTTCTTCCTTCATCTAACGTAATAAAGTTCTCGTTTCAGGTTGGACATGAGAGGTATTGGAGAAGGGACAAGCTATCCTTACATCTGTCTAGAATTTGACAGGAAGAATGAGAACGTAGGTTTTAATATGCCAATGTCAACACCTACTGGGACCTTTATAGCTTGCCAAACATACAGAGCACCAGGTGAGTAGTGTTTTCTAGGCTTTCTGGAAAAGAAAACATCTATTTGTTTTCCTCGTTAACCGGTTTGGACTAACTCAAAGACAATCCCCAGAATTTGTGCAGTATAACCAGGGAAGTCTCTACATTTTATATATGAGGTTACAACAGATTAGCAAATTAAAAAGTTGGCCTCAATCCGAATGATCTTCAAAAATCATTAACTTACTTCTATAATACATCCCAAGCAGACCAGATGGACTTAACACTACGGAACCTTAAGAATAAAACGTGTGAATATGCAAGTTCAAGTTGAAGTTAAGTTATGGAAAACCTGGTTACAAATATTAAAGAATGGAAACGAATGGAATTGTAGTTTAAACCATGAATAAATAATGAAGTGGATTTACAGAATTTCATAACTTTGAAGTGCAGAAGAACTCTGGTGTAAGAACCTAATGAAACGGTCTCATTTACTAGAGAGATGAAGAATAGAAAATTACTTACATGGAAAACACCTGGTTCATGGATAATATACTCTATTCGAGGGATTACTGTGGGAAAAGGGACTATTGCAAGGGATTAATTGTAGACCAAGAGATAATTGTGATGCAAGGGTTCAATGAATTGCATTGGAACAAGGGATTATTTTCGTTTTCGAGATGTGGTGAAGAATATTGTGATAGGAAGGATTATCCTGTTGCAAGAGATAACGGGGCGCCAGGGATAAGTGGGGTGCCACAGGATAACAACAAACGCATAATTATTGAGTTGAAAGAAATTATTATGGTGAAAGGGGCTATTATGGTGCAAAGGATTAGTTTAATGTAAGGGATTACTGTGGTACAAGGGATTGTTGTGGGGCCAGGGCTTACTGTAATGCAAAGGATGACTGTGATGCTGAGGATTTGCTAGAGATTAGTACATCACAAGGGATATTTATTATGCTGCAAGGAATAATTGTGGAGCAAGGGATTATCCTGATGCAAGGGATTGTGTTGGGGGAAATGGATTATTTTGAAGGAAGGGATTGGATTATTGTGGTGCTAGGAATATGTTTTTGGCAAAGGATAAATATTATGGTGCAAGAGATTACTAGGTTTCCAGGGATTATTGTGGAGCAAGGGATAAATGTAATGCAAAATATTATTGTAGTGCAATAAATTATTATAGAGCAAATTGGACGGGTACAAAGGGACACAGGAAACAATAAAGTGATATTATGTAAGTGTATTAACCAATAAAGCTTTCCTATTGATATCGAGTAAAGAATAAGGTTGAATAGTCTATCACTTTATCTGATTTGCTTTAAGATTCTTGAGCTTGAACACATTCTCCTTTCTTGTTATTTTTAGCGCCTTTAAATGTTTATGGAAGGTAATGTTACAGCCTAGTCAAATGATCATATTTTCCTAGGGTTGTCATTCCCAGAGATGTAAGAGGTATTACTCTCTAAATTTACCAAGAAAGTAAAAAGTCCACCACTGGCTGGTAATTTTCCATCATGTTGTCCTATTAGAAAAGAGGACAGCGAATATTTTAAGCCGGGAGCCCCTTTTACTCCAGTTTTGAATAAATGTAGTAGAGTAGCCTTACTAAATTAAACTCCGAGCCCAGAATCTTCCGCGGTCTATTTCAGTGCACAGCAGGAACTCAAACGACCCTTGGCAACTTTTGGTAGATATGTACATTCCCTATTTAAAAACATTTTCACAGATCCACATGAAGGTCCCGGTCCTGACAGTAATAGGCCACAAGCAAGGATCTCAAATTTTAGATCCAACTTCCAAGCCATTCCTTCTCACGGGGGCCTAACGGAGACAACCATTGAGGCCACAATCACCCCAGCCGATAACAGTGACAACATCCCTGTGGGTGATAACTGGAGAATGGGAATATTTGGAAGCCAAAACCAGGATGGTAGTGGGAGAAGAAAGAAAGAAGTCACTCAGCTTTTGTCACAAAACCAGAGACGTGAACCGCTGTATCCTAGGCGACCTCTTGATTTCGAGGTTACAACACAGTGAGTTGAATGTACAAGGATGTATGGTTTCAACCTGCAGGTGTTGCAAATAAATCCGTTTAATAGGCCTAGAAAATGTTTTCAACACCTCTTTATAGCAAAGTACATTTTAGAAGCTTTCGAAATAAAACTTTTTAACGGCACTATGCTTGACAGATCCCCTTGTGACTTTCGTCGTCTTACACTATTTCAGTTTTCCCTGGTAATTTTACTTTTGCCCCTACGTCAGTCACAACGACTGTCTAATCACCTCCCATAACAACAGCTTAAGTGGACTCAGGTCCTGATAAAAGCGGGAGCTGAAGGGGTCGCAGCCGTACGCCCCAGACAAAAATAGTCTTCAGGAGCTTCCTGCAAACTATTTGTACCTCACAATGTTGATTTTCCTACGTCCTACACCTGCTGTTGAACAAATACCTCTGAAAAGGGCACGTTCACGGTCAAACGTTTTAAGTAGAACGACAAATAAAAACACTGCACGAAGGTAATGGAGGTATATATTATCCCACTCCAAATTTTCAGAGTATGCCGAAGTCAACATTTTTTGCAAGGTCAAAAGCAAAGAAAGCTGTTGTTTGAAATATTACACATAGGATCCTGGAAGGAATCAGCCCAAGGTCAGGGCTGTAATTAAGCTTATTGCATCGGATCATAGTCATAGATCCCTGTGGTCACTCTTGGTTGAAATTTGGCTGTACAATATCGCCCTGAAATTACTTACTTTTTGTTGTCTTTTGTTCTGTTTACGATAACGTAGGCCCACTTGTATAAGGCAAACAATGTACGACGCACGTATCAACTGCAACTGCTTTCTTGTAGTCCAAGGGCAATCCCCTATATTAACCTGTCAGTCCTTTCCAAACAGTATTTCAGTCTACATTTAGAGCAACTGAATCTTTCCTCCTTGTGTGGCCAGTATGTTGTGCAACCGTTGCCATTTTACAAAACTGGGTGTCATTACCCAAATACAGAAGCTTACATACATTGAAGGCCAAATTAATGGGAAATGGGACCAACCACAATGGGAGAATTTAGATTTTAGGGGGTTAAAGGAAACTTCTTGTGTCCACCCGTCTGTTAATTACGGAAGTATGCTGGGTATATCAGTCGCACATCGATTTCTGTCTCTACTGTTCAATAACGGGTGGTCAACAGAGAAACTCAAAGGGGAAGAGAAGGTACTTCAAGAACTTTTCATTATAACATGAAAAGTATTGCCTATCCTCAAAATTAATGGACGAGTTATAATTTTACTAGAGACAGTCTTTCTTATAAGAAGAATAGTGTATTAGAATGGACATAAAAATGGAGAAATAAAGTTTTAATAATTTTTGTGGTGATGAGTGGGAGTTGAGTCTCAAAGGCCTAGTAAATTATTCCTCTGATGAAAAGAAGGTTAGGCAATACTTTCCATTTATAATGAAATGTTCTTGAAGTACCGTTCCTATCGCTTTGTGTTCCTCTGTACATCATCCCTTAAAATAGTGTACACAGAGTTCGATGTGTGTTTTCTGTACCCATAGTACTTTTCGCCTTCCGTAGCTAACAGACCTGATTATGTTCGGTCAATTTTCCTTCAACAATTTCACCTAATTTCCAATTATTCCACGCGAATATTTCAAGGTTATAACAGTTTCAGTTACAGACACATAGATGGAACCATGCTGCAGCGCCTTTGAACAGCTGGTAGCGATGTTAAATATATGAGTAAATTCCCTAATCTAAAAATTAAAATGTACCCTAAGTCTAAAATTTCAAAAGTGTATGTTACAAAGCTTGAAAAGTGCGTCCAAATTGTCTAACTCCCATTTTCACAGGACATTCCTGAGCTGAAATATAAAATGTTGAAGATTATTCACTCAAATTAAAATAGTAGATTGCGCAATAATTTGTGATGTATTTCTTGTACTACTCAAATTACCGACTTTGTTTGTCTGTTTTTTTTTTCGAAAGCCACTGTACCTTGTGCCAAAATTTGATCACGGTGTTACTGTTACAGGATGACTTGGCTATATATGCAATCTCCATATAACATGCTATGCAAGGGAACAAGGGAACAGTAAATGTTTTAGGTTACATAAACATCTTAAACTTAAAAGGAAACAAAAGCAGGTAATGTGAATTGTACAAGAAGGACATCACAGTTATTGGGCAATCGAGTCTTCCAAAATTAAGTGAATAAATTTCAACATTTAATATCTCAGCAACGGCATAAGGTATGAAAATAAGAGATTGATGAATAGACTTCATTTTCCAACCTGTAAAATATATATTCTTGCATTTCTAGTCTTTAGGCCCATTTTAACTCCAGTGATCGTAATCAATGCGACACTCTTTTGTACTTCTTTATCTTTGTGAATGATTATCTAGTTTAATCTCAAGCATTTCACAAAGATTATTTTCATGTGTTTCAAATAATCCATACTATCAATATAAACCCGTGATACAGTTTGTCTTTTAGAGCTGCAAGGAGGACTCCCAAGGCACAGTTGCTCTTGTGTGCATTATTCTCTGAACTTTCAAGATGCATCTGAGCCGTCAGCAACTAAAATACATCTTTTTTTAAAGTTCTTTTTAATCTAAGATGACTCTGATTTTTGCTGAAGTGTATCCAGCATCTGACAAAATTCTCATTTGGGGAGGGGGGAACAGAACCTATGCAAGATTCCTGCCCTCCAAACGCATCCTAGCTCTGGTATCTCTTCTTTTGTAATGATAATTGATGGTTTTTAAAAGGGTGATAGACGAAGCAAGTGCCAAGAGCTTAATTTTGAGTGTTGATCAATTCCGTATGATATGTAGAACTTAACATCTCCCAATTTTGTACCTCAAACTTTTTACTTTGAACTAGAAAATGTCTATTCAAATCATAATTTGTTGTTATCTTTTATCCTCCCAAACCTCTCGCAGACTGGATCTGAGTGGAATTGGTACGGGCACTACCTACCCCTACATTTGTATTGAAATAGATAGAGCAAGTCACAATGCCGCATTTGACATGCCACTGAGCACTCCAACAGGGACAATAGTCTCATGCAGTGAATACTCGCCTGATGGTACGTACATAAACGGAATTTTTCTTGAGGTTTTACCCCATTTTCCCTGAGTAGGGCAAACATTTGCTAAATAATTTGTATCAAGAGGGGGACCAGGAGAGGTGACAAACCATTTCAAGGATTCAAGACTGAATATTTGGTATACCCATTTTGCATTTCACTCAGTTGTTTAGCCCATCAATGGAGTGAGTAGGGTAGGTAACATTTACCGGAGCTAAATTTACAGTGCTAACCATTAATTGGAATAATTCACACTAAATTCTGTCATTTCATTTGGGGGACAAGGGGGAGAAAAGCCTCAGAGAGGGATGCATGGCATTTCATCGTACTTTAAAAGGCTGGATATAAATACCGCACCACCTTGGTTTGAGTAACAAGTAAGTTTTATATGGGTCTATCAAGTTTCCTACTGGTTATAACAAAATGGGCCAAAAACATTCACTTCTTGACTTACATGTGCAGTCTGACATTGTTTGAACAAATTTTGAAGAAACATAGAAGAGAAAAATTTTGTTTTGATGTGCTTAAAAAGGAAGTATAATAATAATCCTCATTTTTTCGTGTGCTTCTCGAATAAGCAGACAAACTTCTCCGTCAGCACCGAGTAAACATGCAGCAAACATTGGTGACATCTTAGCCAGACATTGGTCAACACTGAACTGTTTTTCTTTACATTTTACACCCAACTTTTCCCTCCAATGATCCCGCGCTTTCAATATGTGAATGCAATGGTATGGGGATTTCACATACTTCACACTCCCTGTGGGGAAACTCTTACCGCAATCTAGTTAAAGGTCAAAGAAAATCTGTTAAAAAACAAAGAAACAAATTATTGTTTATCGATGTGAGGAGATGACTTCACTCCAGCTGCTTTAACTTCCCAAGGGGTAACAAATATGGTAAATTCATCGGCTAATATGTCGAGAACCACACAAGAAAATTGGATGAAAATTTCGCCCCGATTCCTGTTTTACATATCAGAACCGAATTTTGTGCTTTAACAATTCCTTTAAACTAACATGCGGTTTTTAATCACGGATAAAATTTGTCTTTAATCTGTGATGACGTCCTTAATTTGAATGAACGAGTATTATAACACAGGTATTATCACGGTCTACCTTCGGTGTGATCACTACGGCCTGGTTTCAACTTGGAAACCTTGTCTCTCTGAATATTAATATCAAGATTTCAATGACAATAACGAATGTACCTCCAAAATTTGATGCAATATGGGTATACATGGAAAACAATATAAATTGCACAGTAAATATGTGATAATGCCAAATTTTTTTAAATTTTATGTGGTTAAAAATATTCACAAAAACGATAAGTACTGATAAAATCTGTTTCATACCAAACTGTTGAAAATTTGATACGAATTTTCCATTCAAACCCCGGCCTTTTGGGTGACTTTTTGCCATAAACGTTGTACTTAACAATGTTTCTTTAGTTTGGTATGTGGTCATTTTTGCCCTTGAGCCCCCTCCTTCCGTAAGAGAAATCATGGATTCGCCACTGTTACCAACATATATTTCTTTTGCTTGCAACAGAGGGTCCACACCCCGAACCAGAGCCGCATGATCAGAGGGTGGTGGTGACTGAGGTCACTCCAGAAAAGAATGTGAAGGTCAGAGAGAAGGGCACAGAAGATGTCACATTTGATGTCATAGTTGACGTCGACCCAGCAACCAGCAGCGATGTCCATGGTAGCAACTTGTGGGTTCTGAAAGTGTTTGCATCCAAGTTGAAAAACGGCGAAGGACCAAGAGTTGGAGAGATATCACAGGCTTTGTCTGGAGCACAACAAAGCCAAAGAATACAGAATGGGAGACGACTCGCATTCAGGGTAAGAACATGTACCAAAAAGAGTGTCCCATTTGAGCCTATTTTCAGCTACATCACCGTAGACTGCTCAAACAGAAGACATGACGACATAGGCAAACAGTTGTACTTGGGTAAATAATCTGACAGATCTGTTGAAGTCAGGCAATATAGCATTGGTCAGTACTGTGTATGAACTGAAATTTCGTGCAACACGCGAAGGATGGAGGGTCTCCAATGCATCCCCAACATCCTAGGGTATACAAAATATGATGTCAGAGAATGTCTAGTTGGAACAGTTTGCTTGCTGCAACGATCTGCGTAATATCATATTGGTCGTAAAGCCTACCTTCAAATAAGACTTCTGATTTCTTGTAAAATTTACACAAGACATTTTACCATTTCTGCACTGAAAAAGTCATAAAACAGGGATAAGATATTTCACATAAAGTCAATTTGTGGATCAAAAAAAATATCTTGAAACCAGGGGAAAGGGTCATTGGGGTCATTGAATAATGATTGTCAAGTTGTTTGATTAAGAATTACAAGAAATGCAACTACTAACTACTATTTTGCTAATATGAAAGGCATAAGTTCTACCAGCCTCGTTTGTCACTGCATACTTAGTTATATGTAGCTCCATCAGAAGCCCCTAAAAGGAGGCAGAGTAAGATACCAATAGATGGGAATTCTAAGCCTGGTTTCAAGTTTTCTTATCTCGGAAATGAAAACGAAGTTTGACATGACAAAGCGCACGTACGCATGTTCAATTCAATTCAAATTTATTTTACCAATGATTTAAAAAACAGTACATAAATACATTGATATACATACCAAAACAGCAACAAAGCATTTCAAGGGCACTAGAAAAAAAGAAACCTGTTTAACAGGCTAGTGACCTAAATAAACAATAAGTAAAAGTAACATATAGGAAGGAATACATGTTTAGGGACACATTAATCAAGCATATCTGAAGAAAAGAAAAGTATGTTAATTCAGTTTCACTGCTCAATAAACTTTGGAAACTGTTAAAGGATTTGCTGGATGATTTTATGTCGGGCGGTATGTCTTGCCAAATACGGTAACAATAATTATTCAATAACAATCTACCATGTGGTGTATTATGATGAGACACTGTAAAGAGATCTTTGTTGCGGGTGCTTACAGTTGTTGGCCTTTTGTGAACTGAGTTACGTTGAGGGAATATGGCAGAGGAAATTGGATTAGGTAGCATTTTATTGCAATATCTATGGATTATTTGACATATACAGTAAGAATGGATGTCACTTAATGTAAATAACTTATATTCATAATACAGATTCTTGGTTGGGTGGTGCCTTGGCTTACCAGTTAATAACTTGAGTAGCTTATTTTGAAGAAAGTGAACGGGCGTAAGGAAGTTTGGAAAAAACAAAGGCATAGTACATATGTAAAGCAGTTTTCTTGGGGAGTAAATACTTTAGATGATAAAAAATACCAGTGTACTTAACAAGTGAATTGCAAAGATCTTTCGTATGTTCTACGGGCGTAACGAAGTTTGGAAAAAACAAAGGCATAGTACATATGTAAAGCAGTTTTCTTGGGGAGTAAATACTTTAGATGATAAAAAATACCAGTGTACTTAACAAGTGAATTGCAAAGATCTTTCGTATGTTCTACCCAAGAGAGCTTATCATCAATAATTAAACCTAGGTACTTTGTGCTAGAAGACTTATTAATGATACTATCCTTAAAAACAAAACTGTTACAACATGAGTGGGCTTTACTACTAGAATGAAATATGGAGTAAGTGATGTTACCCAGATGCAAAGTGAGTTTATTATAGTCAAACCAATCATGAAGATTACTGAAGGTATGAACACCTGTTTGGATTAAAACAGTACAATTTCTATCAGATAGGAAAATACTATTATCGTTGGCAAACAGACGGTAGAATTATCAGGAACAGCATTGCTTATATCATTAATGTAAATGAGAAATAATTAAGGTCCAAGAACAGAACCTTGGGGAACTCCAGTGGAGACCTCTGAATAACTAGAGAAGGTATTATTGACATAAACACACTGTTTACGGTTTTTTAAGTAAGAAGAAATATGGCTCTACCATGAATACCATAATGAAGTAATTTGTCTAATAAAATAAAATGGTCCACAGTATCAAAAGTCTTCTTAAGATCTAAGTATAAACCCAGTACATTTTTACCACTATCAAGTTGCGAGCGAATAGAGTCCACTGCTTCTAGTAAAGCAAAATTAGTAGAATGACCCTCCCTAAAACCAAATTGATAGTCATAAAAACAATTATAACTGTTAAGAAAGTGTCTGAGGCGTTTTTTAATATCCTTTCCAAGACTTTGTTTATACAGGGTAATAAGCTTATCGGTCTGTAGTTTTCCGTTGTTCCATCATCTTCCTTCTTAAATGTATGAATAACTTTTGCAATTTTTAAATCATCAGGATATAAATACCACTGCGAAAATCGCAGTTGAAAATGTGAACCAGGGCTGGGGCCATTACATGCTTCGCCGACTTAACAAGATTGGCGGAAATGCCATACAAGCCAGGTGTTTAACCTAGAGTAAGAGCATTAATACAATTAAGGACCTCACTTAGAGTAACAGGGGTTGTAAGGAAAATACTCTGAGAAACCGGATTACGAAGATAATAAAGGGGATTGATGGTAGAATGGATGGTATTGCTAAGTTCGCGGGTCCACGCTTTTAGGCAACTGCATGCAGTGAAGTTGGGAAAACACTGTAATAAGCTAAAAAATCGGTTGTCATGGTCCTCCGAACCAGTACGGTAATAATAAATTGCATAAAGCCAAGCCTGATTTTTTGTGTGAAGGAGTCACATTTGAAAAACGAGCCCGAGATTTTAAGCAAACTTTACCCCAACTGGGGTTCTGCTTCTCGAATAAGTTATACGTCAAATGAAGACAAATTAGACTTAGGGGTACCAACACCTTGACCGACAGCTTCAGACCTGTCCATCATAGGTCTGCCATGGGTTGTACTTTTCTAGGCTGGATGAAAAGAACAAATACTATATATGATGTTAACAAAAACTGCATATGTGCTGTTTATTTATATCTTTCTAAATCTTCAAATGCAAGAAGAAATGCTGCCTCAAGCAACAGATGAAAGTTATGCAAGAAGATTTTGCATGTTTACATCATACAAAGTTTGACAAGACCTGATCATTTTTGGTTTTGTCTTGTCTTTGAAGTTAAGTTTGAAGTTTATATGACTTTGAAGTTTATATTGCTCTTAAAACATTATACATTATGCGCTTGTCAAAGTTTTCAGTTTAGATAAAACAATTCTGAGGATAATTGGGTCTTCCGTGTGATGTTATCATAACTTCTTGAATGGCCGTGACTACGAGTATATAAGCTGAAATACGTATGTGTTTTCCTTGACACATACATCTGCAGTATGATGCTAGACGTTGATTACAACAGACCTCCACGACAACTGTCTTTTTCTGTTCTCAATGTCCATTCTTATTTTCTTGCCCTTCAGGATATAACAGCTACCCTGGACCTCACAGGAGTCAAATGCAATAATGCCAAGTTTCTTTGCGCAGAAATTATGAAAGGGAGTAACAGAGACTTTGAAATTGTCGGGGAAAATGACAGGTCAACCGTTGGCTGTACTAAGTTAAAGTGTAAAAGTAAAAGTAAGTCGAAAGAAGATATTCATAGTCGAATAAACCTGGACAAGCAATTCTTTGAAATGTGGCGTCCATGTTCAGAAAACCAGTGTAATTTTCAACAACTTCAAAATTTACGGACTATACAAAGGACAGGTTTTCATACTAGAAATTGGGAAGCAGAAATAGCCACAATAATACCGTATTAATATTTTTTTATCTGTTTTTAAATTCCTCATAATATGTTAGCAAAACTTGATCTTGAAGGCATTCCATTGTTAGGGTGAACAACACTCTAAAGTAAGTTCTTTTGAAAGTAGAGTCAGGAAATCATTAGGCTTATGTACAACACGTATAGTTAACCTGCCTCGTTCTCCGAAAAAAAATGAAATGAGTTCATAAGGGCCTAATTTTGAAAAGCTAGAAGACCGAAAACGCAAGATATTCATTTTGCCAACTTGCTGAAGATTTGATTCATATTCGAGCAACTGAAAATAAATGACCTTACTAAAGCGTATGGACCAAGTTTCAAATAATCTTACCATTTTCCTGTGCACTCTCGCTTCGCAAATTTCTCCCAGTCTGGGCTGCTTAACTCAAGCATTTTGGCTTATGTATTTCTGAACAGACTGAGATTGTGCGTGTTTCGCCATGGATTACCAATTTTTTTCGTTTTTTTTTTCACCCCATGGCAACTTTTCGGAAGTAACTTTACCTACCCGACTGTATGTCACATACTATGCAAGTAAAATATCAGCAGCCAGAACCAGAGAGTCTACCACCTGGCAAAATTCACCCCATGTTGGGAAACTTTGGATCACGTAGTAAAATTATCCAGACTATGTTGATGAAGATCTGACAAATGTACTAACATAGGCCTAAAGTATTGAAAGAATTGAATGGAGACAATTACAAAGGGTTGAAAAACTAACATTTACCATCAAACCTGGAGATTTGTTTATTTTCCTCTTATTAATGAACGTTTTTACTAATTCAGTGAAAGTAAATTATTTAGCAGTGCTAAATTACTACGAAATGCGAAGAACGTCTTATGCTTTGTGTTGCAGTATTTGGCCCGGTGGCTCATCCACTCGAAGCGTTTATCTCATATGTTCTAAAATAGCACATGCTTTTGACGTTGTAAAGTTTTGAGGTGCAGATAACTTTTCATATTATGCGCAGACCAACTTAAGCCTACTTATTATTTGTAACAGGTTCGGTGAGGACCCCACGTTTGCTGCTTCTTCACATTGATTAAAAAGGAAATAATGCCTGTGATTGTAAACAGCAGTTATTTAGTAAATTCTGCAATGTTCTGATTAATGATTTGGTACAAACAAGTTAGCAGAGCTAAAAGTCAACATTTTAGCACCGTGAGCTAGATATGCGTAAAGTACGTCAAGTGTTTGGTAGCTTATCGCGCACGGTTTAAAGCAAAAATTTTTTCAAGTTTTGATCGTAAGTGCTAAAAGGTGGACACGAAAAAGTCAGGTTGTAACAACTTTCAAATTATAATTTTTATGTTAATATATAATTCTTTTCCACACAGAGTAGTTTTATTCCTTATTAACATAGACATATGGGATATTCTTTTGGGGTGAGCCTTTTTGCCCGATGTTTTCAGAAAATATGACCAATAAATAGCCTTCTCCCAAACTCTGCAGCCTACCCCCACCTCTAGGGCTACAGCCCTCCCCACCCTCTGTGCCTTACGCCTGTGCTTATGAATTTGGCTGAAAACGACTGAGCAGAAGCGTCGTATATATGTTCGCATCAGTACAATGTGAGTGTTGTTATCATGTTTATTCAAAATGAAACAGGTGTGATATCCCACTTCTTTGAATTTTGCTTGCAGAAAAGAAAAAAGAAAAGGAACCAGCAGGTCGTTCTCTGACCATTAGTTCCATCCGTCCTTCTAGAGTAACCATCTTTGAAGACGGCAGATACACGGTGGACTTTACAGCACCGATAGAGTTTGTCGGTGACCAATCAGAACCTCTCACCCGAGGAATAGATCTGTGGAAGATGAGCGCTTGGTTTAACAAGGATCCAAATGGGGTGAAAAAGATCGGTCTGATCGATCAGGTCCTTACCACTTCAAACAAACGAAACAAATATGTGCGGAATCCATCATCCCCATTTGGTTTTGGGGTAAGTTGATCCACACGTTAAGGAAGATAACATGTAAAAGCGAGGCAGCTTCTGCCTCGTTTACTCTTAAGTTTGAAGAGATTTGTAAAGGAGCAAAAAGTTTCAAATGCAGGTAAAGATTACAGTACCATGAAGAAACGGTTATGACAACTCTCAAAATCTTGCAAAGTTCGCCTCTTCAGACCTAGATATCTCCGTATTCATTATTTACAAGGACACCGCCACTTATGATGTCATAGGCTCATTTCTTTTCACTAGATTTCATGTTTGTGTTTAAAATTTATTTGCATTTATTTTGAAGGTCCAACTTCCATCTCAAAATGAAATCATGAATGATCAGAGCGAGTATTGCAAGTTTGTAATCTGATTTCAACAAAGGCAATCGTTTCTCGAGTTAAGTAAAAAGTTCACAAAGGAAAGCAAAGGAAAACAAAACGATATCAGAAAAATTGAGCCCGAAAAATATTGAACTTGTTACAAGCCAAAATGGCTGCTCCTCTGAAATCGATTAGAATGGCGAATCTCGACTCACACACACACGATATGAGAGTGCCATTTCAGCACTGGATTACAGATTTTGGGCCTCTTTCGTCTACTTTACTGTCATGTGATGCTTTCTCCCTCCTTTAAGTCGAGAAACGTTTTCTTATTTATCACAAAAATAATAAAGGTCTTATTTCTATACAGTGTGTTTACGAGAAAAACCTTTCATGACAGGTAGATATATTTTTACCACTATGACACTAAGTGCATTAGAACGTAATTTCCTTTTTCTTCATATCAGAATATAGAAGTGGAATTTGACTTGAGTGGCTACAACTGCAAGAAACTCAAGTACTTCTGCGTCAAACTAAACCCAGATACCCCCAACCCTCCATTCACACTTCGCAAGGCAGCGGATGATGCAAACATGGGATGCGTTCGCACTACTTGTACGTTGATATATGTTTAAATACTTTTTGCTTACCTTTGAGTATCCCATTAGCGGATCGCAACAGGGGGGCATGTATCTATGTAAAGTTTTATCTGTAAAGATAACAAAATTCAAATTTTTGTACCAACTAATAGTATGTGGGTGTTTGTCTGTCGGTCGGTCTACCTGCCTTTCGGTTGCTTGATGGATCGCTCCTTTCGTCTGTCAGTTGGCCATTCGTTCCAATGGTTGGTAGATATATGACTGTCTGTCTGCTGCGGTCCTCTCCTCTTTCGCGAGTCCCAATAAAGTTTCTTGGGCATTGGCCAATGATGCTTGTCAACATTTTGACATACAGACCGGAAACTAAAGAAAAAACTTCTTAGCGTTGACGAAAAGATGAAAGAAAGGTTAATTCAAAACCAGAAATCTTTTTTTTTAAAAATCCTCCAATGTCCTATCCTGAACATATTTACAACCGGGCTCTTCTAAAATATATGCAAAAGCTCTTATGTTGTAACTGTTGGACTGATCAAAAAAATGGAGTTGTAGGGTAATGTAAGGGATATACGAGGTTCTAAGCCGTATGCACCATGTTTCTAAATGGTCAAATTATCATTTCAAGTCCTCTATAAATATTTGGCAATATACATTTCAGGGAAGAACTGATTTATAGGTTGTTCGGACAATCTTCACTCCACTTGTGGTATGAGTCAGTATATTTTACCCAAATCATGTATGTAATGAGAGTAAAGGTTGACTGGAAATGTGTAAAAATAGGAACGGATTTAATATATTTCATGTGTGGATAACCTTGTGCAACTTTTCAATATAAAGTAGCAACAGTTGCTCAAAAATGTAGTAAGTATTGAAAGGTGCAATATTTTAGTAGTTTTTCTCTACATTGCTATTCAATTTCTCTGTTTTTTTTTTTTAAATAAAAACAAGCGGTTGAAAACTCTGGGGTGACCTGTGCACCGTTATATATGTCCCTCTCCTTTGACTACCTGCCGACTGTGATATGAGCATTATAGTTACACCATACAAACAACATGATTGGGAACTACCATGTTTAAAAATGACCATAAAAAGGCCAACTTTAGGGTAAAAATCCTTAGCAGGTAGCAATTGTTGTAGAAAATTTTCCCCTGTATGAAATTGCACCCTGTTGTTTTTCTTATTGTTTTTCTTGTAATTTTTTGTTTTGTCGTTTATCTTTATACATCAGATTGTATGAATCTATCGTAATGTATGTATGTATATATATATACCTATATATACATATATATATATGTGTGTGTGTGTGTAATCATCAGCCCCAGGGAGGTAACTGTTTGCAAATCACCATCGTATTTACAGATAATTGATAATGTTTCTAAATCTGTCAGTCTTCCACTGAAAGGTTAATATCTCCTTCTACACACAGGTCGCAAACGTTTTTAATCCTTGTCAAGATTGTTATCCTTGTGTAAGTACCGTTCTGCTTAATGACATGACCAGATTTTCAATATGCTATTAAAATATAGTCAGACATCATGCTGTACCGACTGTTCTCATAAAGGTTTTATGAACCCAATCATTGAATTGTCGAAGTGGGGTATATCATGTTACTTACCCTATTATTTAAAGCCGTTATTGATGGAAAGAACTCTTAAATGGTTTTCTGACAAATATTATCTGCCAATCCATAATCTTCGAACTCACTACTTCATTCGGACTGCACATTCATACGCTACGCACGATTAGAGATTTTACTGCTGACCATATTTTAGGGAGGCGAATTCGTCATACATATAAATGGGATAAAATGAGCGAGCAATAGCTGAAAGTTATGATTTTCTCTACGCTATGATATCCCTAGAGTTTAGATTGAGTGTTGTGACAGAATGAAAACCTTTCCTGGTCCTTTTACTAAGTAAACCAATAAAATAATGGAAACAACGGAACGTATCAGGTTTAAAATAGGTACTGCAAATGCATTTTTTATTATTATTTATTAGTTTTATACTTGCCCCAGAGGTTAAAAAAAATGCAATATTCCGTAATATAGTTTTGAAGCTAGAATTTTTCAAGATTTTCACAAAATTGTAAACATATTTTGGTAATGTGCAACTTGCCTTTGCTTGTAAACTGTAAACTGCCAGGAAGCGAAACTTTAAAGAATACTGTACTTGGAATGTCAGTGGAACTTTCAATTCTTATGGTTAATTGAAAATTTAATTTCCAGTTGAATGGAACGAAAACCTGTTTACCCTACCGCGGTTTGCTACATATGAACAAGGTTGAAAAAGCAACATTTTCGTTTTTCCTTTTTTCTGGTGTCGCACCCTACCTCCCTCCCCCTCCCAAAAAAACTTTACTTGAACCACCTTAAGCAAAGTGATAACTTAATAGAAAAAGTATTCACGTTATGGCAAACTTATATTTCTCTTTTGACATCGAAGATAGCATTGCACTTTCCGTACCTCCATTCTCCAAGGATTTAAACTTTGTGATTCAGTGTGTTTAAAACTTTGTCTTTCTCACTGTCTGGGAACTTACTACATGTAATCAATTTTTGTTAAAAGAGACTGCTGGTGGTCTACTGCTTGATTTGATACTAGGATGGCAAGGAACTCATCCCCTTTCGACATTAAAATATACTGATCGATTATTGTAAAGTAGATTTAATGTTGAAATCGCCCTGTTGATACTATTCCTCTATCAATACTCATCATGTTTACTTCGTCTTAGAATGATGATTTACTTCTTCGAGAGTTGTGATAAATTTCTAGTTTTAATCATCTAGTTAACTTTTTCTTACAGGGCATTTTGAAAAAAAAAACCATGATTGATCAAGAGGACGGAGGGAGTCTGGGCATCTTGCCTTCTAAATTGTATCTTATTTGATGAGAACATGCCACAATTAACATATTTCATTTGATAAATATTACAGAAGCTATATTTTTTGACACTTTGAAAATCGTAACAGGTATACGCTATGTGTCAAGTTTTCACTACTTTATAGTTGGTATGATCTGAAACTGAAATATTCAGCAAATGGTAAGTTCTGATACATAGCAAATTGCTAATGCATCTGGCTGTATCTTGGAATCACCTAGAACCCAGCAATACAATTTGCATGGTATAAAACTGCATTTTTGTAGTATCTACGATAGCAAGTGTTTTGCCTTAAGTTGTCAAAGATTGCATGCAAAACAGATAATAATAAACTGTTAGATCTTCAAAGACTTTTCTGATATAAATATGACAGCAGTTATGTCAGTAGTAACATCAGTGTGCATACTTAAAAAATTTTGTTTTTGCTGGGTGTTAGCAGTATTCAGCAATCATACATTGACTTCTTCAAGCCATCGCTTAAAGCTTCAGGTCTATACCAGATTTTAAGAAATGGTGTCTGCTGCTCTTGCCATCAATTTTACGCCAAAAAAGGTTTCACTTCAAGCTTAGAATAGCACTAACACTGACATGTCTTATAATTTGGATAACTGTTTGAGCTTTTCAAATAAGATATGGAAGATTTACCTAACTGCTTAAGTAAAATGTTTCTATTATATTGCATTGCAGTCTTCCGCATTTAGGAATGAGTCATGGTTTATGTTCTAACCACGATTTTGACCACATAATAAACATGTCTTATCACGAAGACCCATTCTGTGTCCTTCTGTGTTTTGTTACTTATCCTTCTTTTGAAATATTGAAACTGTATGAATCCATTTCGGCTGATTCTTCTACATTTGACAAAACAATACCGTATGTCTTTTTGTATCTGTTAAGTTTTCGTAAAATGATTGTCTTGTCCCTGAGGCTAATTTTTTAATAAGTAGTTCCCTTTTCATAGTCTAAATCCATTCATGAAAGTCTCGTAGTAAGTAGAGGTAAGGTCATACCCTCGCCAGTTTTACTAGCCTGTCTATTAAATTAAGGACAAATTCACCAACTACTGCAACTGAAGTAAAAACACTTTTCCCACTTTAGTGCGATTTGAAGAATTAATGCCCCTTCAAGAAGGCTACTCACCACTATTTTATCAAAATCTTGAAGATCTTGAATTTCTTAGTTCATCAAAATAACAAATTCTTCACATAATATCGTGTTACTATTAGTTACACTGTATTATATAATAATGTAAAATAATCAATTAATTAGGTTCTTAACATGAAGTTTTTCCGAGCTGCCTAAGTCTGCCTGCCGGGAAGACGAAATAATTCCTTGGACTATCACGTACCGAATATGAAAAGCCAACCTTTCCTACGTAGAAGATTATAGATATGCGTAAAGTCGCCTTCCTCGTGACTAGAAAACTCCCCCAGAGAATTCACACTTGGACTTTTTACCCACGGAAATTTCTCACCGGACAATATACCCTTAAAGAATCCCCCCCCCCGATAATTCCCATCAGGGTCAATTCTCACCCATGACATTTACCCCACAAACAACTGCTCCCACCATAAATTTGCAATTGACCTGGGTGCAAATTGTCTGGGTTGGGTATTGTCCGGGGTGAATTGTCCTGAGGGAGTTGTCCTGGGGGAATCGTCCGGGTGGGAATTGTCCGGGAACCGTCTTTCTAAGTTAAAAATTTAAAGACCCATTTTCAAAACTTTAGTAGCAACTTTACCATTTGTTAGCTATTTCATACCCAAACTGATCAGCTCACTGAAATCGAAATTTCAATGTGTTGATGTAGATATCTGTAGATATTTACACACATTCCTCACAAACTCGTAGTAAGGAAAGAGAGTAGTGTGAAATCAGATTTACTCATGACGCTTTATACATAGACCATTTTCCAAATAGCAATTTCAAGGATTATGGGATAGAGTTTTGTTGCACGTCGTTTTGTCATTGGCAATTTGTTGTGGCCAAAAACGGCGTGCACGGAAATTCTATCCAACAGTTCATCGTCATTGCTATTTGAAAAAGGGTCTTTGACTTTTTAATGCATTCGATCCAAGAATTATCACAAAACTAAAAGGAGGGCTCGCAAAGCCTGTTTAAAAATAAGTTGTTGAATCGGATGAATGGGCTTCAACAGATAGGAGATGTTCTCCTTACTTTTGAAAGGGGATGGTTGCCCCCAAAAAACAGTTTTTCCAAATCTCCAAATCCTAATGAAGTATTACTACACCCATCGTTTGTTTCCATCGTTGGCAATATACCTGATTCAATGAAATCTAACTCCAGTAGTGGAAAGCGTGACAGCCATTAAACGCATTTGAAACTATTCGACAGTGCCTCAGATTTCACAACAGATCCAGTTTTTTTTCCAAATTAGCTAATTTAACTAATTAAATTAGTTAAATTAGTTAAATTAGCCTCGGATCCATCCCTTCAAGGGCTTCCCTATTCGCGCTTGAAGTAGTTCTGGTCAAGCCCCCCTCCCCGAGAAGCTGTTGATGCTCTTGATCGAATGGAATGCCAATCCTCCCCCGTCCCCTCCCCCTTCCCCCATATTTGGTCTTTAAACGTAACATTTTTGTGATATCTGTCAGTATTGTCACTACTCTATTGATCATAAAAGAGCATTTGTCGGCGAACTTCACGTCCATCCGGGGCTCCTAACCGAAAAGGGTCCAGATGCTTATAGAGAGTTATGTTCCAGTTAATTCTTGGACATAAATTTATTTCAAACTTGCAAAGTGATGCACCGTTTATCGTATGAGCATTATTGATATTCTCAAAAACTGTAGGAACAATCTCCTCTAAGGCAAGACCCAACCATTAAGAGGGCGTTCACATTTGTACATTCATTCCAATGTTTCAAATTCTACCTCGACATTACAAAATGCGACTAGCCCTGTTATACACAACTTAGTTCAAGTCTGAATACCTTTTACCAAAAGTACACCCACTGATTACGAGAACAATCACACGACCTTGCGATAGTTACATGTATTCGAATATGTATACATTTACATATGAATATGTCGTTGTGAACAACCCTCAACTCGCGATGTTTACTTCAAGAGCCCTCCCCCAAAATATCACTCACTCAAAATTTGACGGTGACCAGACAGCCCCGATTTTAGTAGGGTTCAATAGTTTCCTATTCCAATGTTTTGTGCCCGATTATCAAGTGTGCCCCCAAAGTGTCCCCGATGAACAAGTGTCCCTAAAAATGTCTCACATTTAAACAAGAAATCCATCACATTGTAAAATACAGTATTTTATTCTCCACAAATTTAGAAATTTCGAAAAAACTGGGCTATTCTCGTGTCTGTTGCACATAAACCTGGATGAACCACGGGTTTACAAAAATTGCTCCCACGGACGATCGCTGGTAACTGAACAAGAACTACGGTACTATGATTTCATAATGTAGTAAAGGCTTATATAATTTTTCATATATTACTGTGCACATAAAATATATGCTTCATACAACTCCGTAGGAGCCGTAGGACCTTTCACTTGTAACACTAGATAACATTATGCCACTGCTCCAAAGTCGACTCAACACCAGTCAGTGACTTACCAATGCGGTCTGAAGAAAGTGCATTCTGCGGTGGTAAAATATTCCAAAGTCTAGGAAATGTAAAAAATGAATAGGCCTAGTTCATGAAATATAGGTAAGGATAAAAAGTATAGCTTCCTTTCATATAATTCTCTCACAAGAAGGCCCGTAGTCAGACAAAGTATACAAGGGGGTGGCAAGATATCTTTCAGGGCGAAGTATATTTATATGAAGCGAGATATGCTAAAATGCTTCAAGCGAAGTTTAATTCTTAATTTTCTAGGAGGGCGAAAATTTTTTATAGGCAGGCGTCGCCCACTCCCCCCCCCTACCGGCTACCGGCCTGCCCAACAGACAATTTTTGTAAATAAATATTAACCCGTAAAAACTAACCAAAGGTATATCCATCCTGCGCCCGAGAACCTGGATAACCACAAAAATTTCACAAATGGGAGGGGACACCCATCCTGACAGCCTCTTCCCCAAATAGTTTATTTGGCCGAGATTTTAGTTTCAAAAATCCGATGAGCTAATTTATGGGTGAATGTGGCAAATTATACCTATCGAAGTACTATGGTGCAAACAAAACACTGATTGGATGTAAAATTACAATTGTGGTTAATAAAAAATGATAAAAAAAAGTATGAAATGTACCCTTTGGAATTCTTTAAAGGCGTTTAACATCGGTCCCTTCTTATAATCTTTACAGCGGTTTACTAAAATCTTGGAGTAACAAAAATGTGTAATTAGAGGAAGGATTATGGGAGCATGGGGTTAACACCTCGGAACTCCATAGTAGGAGACGGTTGTCGTAAAACTAGGTTGCGTGAAAGTATCTTATGAAACGGGGTATAATTAAACGTTGCAGACATCATGAAACCGATAAAGGGACCGAATTTAGCCTAGGTCTGTACTTCTGACGACACTCGTGGGAGTAATTGCGGATGATGTGAAATGGAGATATGGAAGATCCCTGTTTGGACTTTTTCCACCTGCACAGTGGTATAAAGTTCCTTATTTCTACTTTGTTTTGAAACAACAACAATAGTTCCCGAAGGGCAGTTACCATACTTCAACCGGCAGAGAGACAAACAGCTCCTGCGAAATGGGAACCTACATTATCATAACCCGCACCACCGGCCCATGCCACAAGCCTGTACCACATGGCGAAATTACAGCCTTACAGGGCTTCACCATAGGGGTAGGGGGAGTTTTTAACTCACGTGACTACTTTCTTGCCAGCAACACCCCGTCCCCCATCTTCCACAATGCCACTGTGCACTTGGTTTGTTTGGTGTATGGTGCATTATGCAATGTACGTATAGTAATAGTTTTGCGCACCCTTCTCACAATGAAAGCTCCTCCAGCTTCTGTTCTCTTAAATTTTGTGGCCCTGGACTTGTTACTAGTCACCGGTGGGTGATGGAATTTTAACTTCCCTGACTCTGGACTGTTTCATCTGTGGTGTACTTACCGGTGTGCTTCAATAAACTGAACACCACTACTTTTGCAATTATCGACGTCTATAGAAGTGTCATACCGCAGTTTTGATTAAGAAACTTTTATGAATACAAAACTAATATCTTCATTATTTAACTATTTCAAGCCATCCTTACAAAACAATAAAAACAAACAAACAAACAAACAAATTCAATGCCGCTCAACAAGTTAGCATCGGGGGCGTTCATACGGAGGGGGTGTTGCTGTATAAATCAAAAGTAGGTCTTCCTGAGATCTCTAGTCGTTTCCAAGGAGAAGAAAAGGAGAAAAGAGAACAAAGGGAAGCTGGAAAAATTTGAAGGAATCTAGATAAAAGTGGCAATATGTGCAATGTAAAATAAAGTAAAACAACACAATGTCTTAAAAATGAGAACGCTAAAATTTTTATCGTCCTAATTTTGTATCATTTAGCCCCCCCCCCCCTCCCGAACCAAAGGAATCTCAGCTTTAGGCTTCTTAATCTCCATATATTCGAAGACCCCTCCTGTGATGCACCGAAGGTGTTCTTTTGTGAGAACTTTGCCCTTAACTAATGAGCTCTCCTATCTCTAAACGTTGGATCCGCCCCTACCACTCCCAGTATTTTAGTAAAGGGGAAAGGGTGATCGGATCATGGCTTGATGTCTGAGATTTTCATTAGGGTCATTGGCCAAAAGGTTGCCGACCGCAAACATAAAACACTTCCATGGGCGTCCGCAGGTAGGGGCAAGGGGGGGCACTTGCCCTCCCATGGAAAATCAAAAACTTGAAAAAACGAAGAAAAATTAACATCAACATTTCTTAACAGTTTACTTAGTGTTTCCCCTATTTATATGATGTAAATAGGCTTCAGAAGTGCCATTTCCAGCGATCTGGGAGGTATTTTGGGCCAAAATTTTCTTGCGCTCCGCGCCAACTCATGGTGGCGTAGAGCTTTTCCCCCCTAAAAATTTTTTGCCACCTTTGATTTTTTTTCTGCAGACGCCCATGAACACTTCCACAATGTCTTTGTAACTCTTTTTTTTGTTTGTTTGCTGTGGGCTTTTCACTCACCTTAGTTATACTTCTCACTATTTTCTGTAAGGCAGCTGGATTGGAATCGTCACTGATCCTATGCAACCCTACTATTATCCAGCCTACAAACCCACAAGCACCTGGGTCATAAAACTGGATGCCCGTTAGTCCGAGTGGGGTCATTAAAAAAGCAAAATGTCAAATACTGATTGGTCTGTTTAGTGTGTTTTTAATGTCATTGAAAATGGTTACACTGATGTTTTAACCTGATGCCCACAATATTTCTAATACAATACAGCTTTCGGGGGCCTTATATCCCGTGGCCTCACACCAGGGTTTTCCCCTGAACCTTCTCAGGGACCGTAAGGTAGCCCCTGGACTCTATGCCCTCGGAGGAGCGCCCTTGCCCTCACGACGTCTGTGGCACCTTTCACCATGTTCAGCCACTTATTCTCCGACATGCACGTCGCCCCTGACTGTCTGAAAGTTGAATATAGTGCGGATGTAATTGTAAAGCAAATAAAACTCGCCAACACTTTCAGGCAGCCAAGGTTTCGGACTTACGATTTTGTAAGTGAATGTCGGTGTCAAAGGCGCTAGTCTGTCTGAAAGTCAGTACACACCTTTCAAAAGTGTTGTGTACGTTCCTGGTTAGCATAAGGTCAAAGTTATAACTTCCATTGATTTTTTTTTTTTTTTATTTGCTCTTTTTAGCTCTTGACATTGAAAATATGTACCGTGAAATAAAACAATGAAATACATTAACTTTAAAAATTAATACTAAATAATCTCAATTAGAAGTGAAATAAATTAAACCAGGGGAGCCAGTATTTCTCCCAGTAACCGTCTCGTAAGTTCTTTTGTGAAATATACTTTTGCAAAGTAATATACTGTTCTAAGAAAATTAAGGAACCCTTAACCGTGGGGATAGTCTTTACCTTCTTACAATCAAAAATATACCTCTTAAGTAAAATAAGAATTAAATTTACTTCACGAGCACAATTTCCCCAAACAAAACAACTGAAACATCCTTTAAATTTATGTGAAAGCCTGCCCTCTTAAAAACATATTGATAATACTTCCAGATTCTTTGTGAGAAATTACAGTGGAAGAACAAATGCTGAATTGATTCGGTACAAATTAAACAAAAAGTGCACAAATTAGAGGAGACTACTTTAACAGTATAAAGATAATTATTTGTCGGAATAATTCTATGCAACAATTGATACTGAAACCATCGAAGCGATACATCATTGGAACATGAGAATGGAATGGAACAATATAACATCCACGAATCACTTGTAATATGCAAAGTCTCGTTCCATTTTAAAAGAGATTTACTCTGAAGAAAAACATTTTTAGCCATTTTGATACGGAGTGACTTACATGTAAAATATCCATCAGACAATAACATATTATACCAACAATTAATAGGATTACACAAGCACTGATCAATGTTATCGATGACCTTATTCCAACTAACTTTGATTGCATTAAGCACACCGTGGTACTCCAAAGAGTGAGTAGCTAACAAAAACTTTTGTCTTACTTGATCCAGTTGGAGAAAGGTACCATCATCATCAAACAGGTCATTAATAAAATAAATTCCACACCGTATCCAATGACGGTAAGCAATTGGCTTGTTATCAACTTGGATCGTACTATTATTCCAGATAGGTTGACAAAGAAAAAAAGAATTCTTACAGCTAAGATCACGACTACAGTTGGACAAGTAAAGGTATGTAGCATAAAATACATCCCGCCAGAAATAGTTGGTGACTTGTAGGCTAGCGAGCTTAATAAAATAGTCACCGTTAGTTGCAAATTCATCAGAGTTAATACAATATCTTTTTAAAACTTCCGTAAAGAGACTACCGGTATGATTCTTCAGGAAACGTGCGAAGTATGAAATTTTCAACGCAGAACAATACATCGAGAAATCGATCATCCCCAGCCCCCCGTTCGAGTAAGTTTGAATAATCTCATTTCGACTGACCTTATCTGGCTTATTATTCCAAATAAATCTGAAAAGGTAACTTTTCACTTTGGAAATAAAGTTGTTTGTTGGATTGGGGAGTGAGGAAAGGTAGTAATTAAATTGTGGTAAAATAAGTGACTTAACAATAGTGATCCTCCCAAGAACAGTAAGATTCCTTTTGGTCCAGGTATCAGAAATAGCTTCCATTTTTGAAAATGCTTTTGCGTAATTTTTTTCAGTAATCGTTGAGACGTCAGAGTTCCATTGAATTGTCAAACAACGCAGTTCTCCCTACGATTGTCAGATTGTTATGAAATGAAATTTCTACAATCTGAATCTTCAAAAGTCTCCTTTCATCTCACGGAAACATCTTTTGTCAGGAATATTTGTAAACAGTAGGGTTTTTTTTTGGAACAGAACAGTCGATAGAAATTGCTGTTCTGGGGGAGGGGGGAACAAGATTATATTTAACGGCGTCATCTGTCATCTTATTTGGAAGAGGGAGCAAAAGGGGGAGGCCTTTGACACCCTTCTAGCTAGGCCTATGCTCCCGAACAGTTTTTTGACAACATATTCTCGTTTCAGTGACTTCCAAAGGGATTCTTATGAATATACACACAAGTCATGATTTGAGAGAAGTTGTGATACAGAAAATTTTCATATCATTAAAAGCATGATTTATTGTATGAAACGCTCGGGAACTGAGTATATAGAGGTTTCACCGACTTCAAGTGATCACGCGTCTCTTTGGTTTTGACGGTCACTCGTCCATTGTGTCACAGTACCCATTTTATGCCTTGCGCGTGTGCTGTAAATACGCTTACTGCGTATGTGTTTTGCCCTTCAGTGCCTGGGAATCCAACGCCTGTTACGTCACATGAAATCCCTCTATAGTTAGGTATTTTTATTTCCAGTACATAAGGTTCCCAAAGAAAGAAATTAGCTGCTTTGAAGTTCATGCATTACCTTGTTTTTCATATAATTGAGCATTCACAGGCTCTTGTAACCTGTGATATCTTTGGGAATTAAAGCTATTGCCAGCCTACTTTATTTTTGATACTGAATGTTTTAATTATGGTAGACGATATTTTTGTGGGCACCATGTTTATTCAATGTAAATACATGGTACTTCTTTAATGAAAACAAGTTTTCTTTGCAGACAGTCTCAACTTTACACAGCGGATACAATCATAGGACAAGAAACACCGAACTGACAAAGCAATTCAACATTTGGTGTCACCTTTTCCACCGTTTTTTTTTTTTCTTAATATTTTATAATTTTTAAATTTTTGAAAAAAAAATTACAGGGTGAATCTTAAGACCACCACAACGTAGACCAGCTGGTCATCTGCCAGTTATTCACAGGTAGTTTGTCTTTAATTTAGAAGGTTAGCTTTTCCGTCCTTGACTTTAAATTTGGAAGGACTCCCACAGTACTGCATGAACGTGAACGTGAGTTTTGTCACAGAAATTTGTTTGTTGTCTACACCAAAATGTACCACCCACCTGAAAAATAACGTCCTCACCATTTCATTGTTTAGTTTTTTTTTCACGTTTTCTTACAGTCAAGTTTTTGTTCATGGTCAAATGTTTTTTGTAGAATGTAGCCTATGGGGTCAGTACACTGTCCGATTACATTCCCTGCGGGGTGTTTAAGTTAATCATCGGTTCTACCATGTAAATAGTATGGAAATTGTCACTGATATTTTCACAAAAATCTCAGGACAACACGATTTAACCTTTCAAGAAGATGTGATGAAACGACTGATTGAAAGACTAAAACTTCTCAAGTTATCGTGATTAACAGATGTGCTTAAATTGCCTCAGCTGTTGATATGGGGGCGCAAAGGTAATTGATGACAGATGAATACTCAGGGGGTAGTTGCCTTAACTGAAGCGGTTTTGATTCTCTCTGTGGGTAGGGTCACGGTGGCTTAAGAAGTATGTTTCATTTATACATGAAGGGAAATCCCCAAGAAGATAAAAAGATTCAAACTTGAATGTAGTAAAGAACTCACGATATTTTCACCATCGTAGATAAAATCTGAAATTTGTATAAGGAATGGTGAATATTTGACAGAATAACGAGTTCATCTGTTCATAAGACCACAGCGCCGCCGCTAGTGTTCCATGTTTCAGATCCGAGTTGGCAATTATATAAGAGCCAGAGATATCTTTCAGTGCGGCCCCGAGTTCGTTCTGAAGGTAAGCTAAATCATGGAGCTAATACCCTTCGGAAGGGTATTAGCTCCATGGCTAAATTAAGCATCGGGTTACGAAACCTACTTTAGGGCTGCAAAGACCATGGCGGGAGATGCGGAAGAAACCCCACGTGGTCGCGTTCTCTTTTAGAATGAGTGTTTGCGGGTTTAACGTTGCAGACGTCGTTATACCCCACAAATCTTCTTCCACGTACCACCATTCACGGTTTCCATCTAACAGAAGAGAGGTAGCCAAAGTTATTAACCACCGACTTTAACATGTCCAGGCCAGTAGCCAAGTGGGGAAGGGGGCCTCCCCGAAAAAATTTCGCCCGCTTAGAATTTTTTCAGGGCTAAAATTACTATAAGCTCAACACATCTAGAGGGGTCTCGCCCCGTGGAGAATGTCTCCCCTCCTGGAGAATATCTCGCCCCTGGAATGTATTTTGCCCTCCTTCAACTCCTTGTCTGGTTACCAGGGCCTGCCGGTGTCCGAAAGTTGTAGATGAAGCTTGTTCTTTTGAATAACTAATGAGGGAAAATCTGAGGCTATCATGTACCTTAATCAGACAGACAGACCGTGCTTTCACGAAAACACTGAAAAATCTGTAATAGTTGTACGTATCCAGCTTTTATAAGTTTATGCCAATATCCCTTATTTAACATTCTACTTTCGGCCGATCCAATACCAGTGTTAAAAAGATGGGTGTATACTATTGTACAATGTGTATACATACAGCTGTACAGTAACACCATTGAGAGTGAGATTTGGTCCAAAAAGACATTATACTACGCCCTCATTTCGCATTCTAAAGTAACGTATTTAAGCATAAGTTGCCTCTGTTGCAGCTCCCTTTTCTGACTGAAGCAGTTAGTTAGTTAGTTAGTTAGATGAGGTTTAAAGTCCCAGTTTCCAACCAATTGGTTCAAGTCGAGACGACCACGGCCTTTTTTCCAGTTGTGGCTCACTGGCTTGTTTTCCCTACTCCATTGCTTATGCTGAGCACCAAGCAAAAAGGCAATAGGTTCCATTTTTAGTCTTTGGTATGACCCGGCCAGGATTTGAACCCTAGACCTTCCGGCTGCAAGTCGGATGCTCTAACCACTTGACCACTGCGGTCGGCTGAAGCAGAAAGTACCGGATTTGCTCTGTAAAAAGTTCAGATAACCTTTATTTGCATTATAGACTACCGATGATCATCCGATCAGGGAGGTGCTACTTTGACAGGAGATACATCTTTAACCGTTTCTTTGACCTGTGCTAGTTGCCGACTGTAATTCCTTCTTAGTAGTAATCTTCCATATATAATAGACTTAAAGGCATTGTCTGGTGGCATTTTGTAGGGGTCTTATATGAAAGATAACAATTTTTCATTACATGTCATCCAAATCCCATATCAAAACTCCATTCCTAACTCAAGATGTCTCTTCCTAAAGATTGGTTACTTTTAATAATAAATACCTCCAAGTTTCCTCAAGGTCACAAAACGTGATCCAAAGTGGGCAAATTGCCTCAGATTCCTTTTGTTATTCTTTATAATTGGCTACCTTGTTTGTCCTTGAAATTTGATACCGTTGGAATGTTTAGATGGTTTTCTGTGTAGATATAGTGAAAAACTGTTCCATAGTTATGGTACAGCAAATAAAGTTATGGAATATTCAATATAGTGATATCAACATTATAAAGAAATACAAATGCTACATCAAATCCATTTGCCCAGATGACATCACAGATTTCCCATCATGCACTAGGGAAACTGAAAATGTAGTATTTCTTCAAAAAATTGTATTTTCCGAATGCAAGATGCTATTGAGATGAGGTTTTCACTGCCTAACACAAAAAATTTTTCTGCTTTTTTTTTGAAAGCATCAAATTTGGTCACCAGACCATGCCTTTAAGGGTACTTAAGAAACTTAACACAAAGGTTCACGTCGTCTGCAAAATCTTCAGGAGCGGCACAGGAAAATTTGCCTGTTTATTTTACAACGCCAGTCGTTCAAGTTGCAAATTAATTTGCGCCTTTATGGCGCGTTGTACCACTTTTAAAAATACTCCATTGTCATTCCGTGTTACATTTTGAACACGAATACACCACCTGCAAGTTGCAAAATAATGCGCAAGTTGATGAAAAATCAACAGTAACATATAGCCTCATACCTCTTTTCTGCATTTGCAAATAGCATAAGCAGTGTTTTTACTACAAGGATCTTTAGGCTTAGTCGCGAAAAACAGTCGTTTTGAACCTTAAAACATTGGTGCTCAATAGGCTGTCGGTAATTTGCTACACATCAAACCATTGTTCCCGATAATCCTATTGTCAGCGTAGTAGAGTCGTCGACAAAGGTCACCTGGGACATGAAGTAGCACTTGTAAGTATTAGACAAAGAATTAACTTCTGAAGTACTATGATCTGTCATTAAATGATTATCTCCACTCTCTTAATCCGATCAAACAGGATTACAATAAATTACTTTTTCAGTTGGATCTCCTGTCAAAGTAACACCTCTCTGGTCTAGAACCACTTTCAACACTACTCAGGGCAACATTGCGAAAGATATTTAAAGACCTGCAAATCTCGGATGTTTCTGTCATAATAAGATAATAAGATCTCTAGCGATTACCTTTGACCAACAAGCCACTCTTCCACCCACATTTCAAGCAAACTGCTTACAGTGAGCTCACTGCATACAAGAAGACCGCCCTCCCCAGTCATCAGTGACTAAAGCCGGTTGCCCACTTAGACACTAGACGGCAGACGACTTTCCAGCTTTTGCGATTCCTTGCAACCTCCGCTCCTGGAGGAAGTTTCCTAGTGGGAGAGCAATTGCTCGCAACTGGTCGCAAAGGATCGTAGCTCGAAAACTATGATCGCAAGAGTTCGCAAGATTTTAAACTTGTTAAGAATCTTGAGTTATTGCGAGCTCCGCAAGAGGTCGTATTTGGCGGTAAGTTGGTCGCATAGTGTGAGAGGGTGATCACAAGAAGTCGCAAGGTGTCGCAACCCAAAGCTCCCTAAAATTGCAGTAACGTATGAATAACAAGGGTAAAGGGTACAAATAACTGTATATGGGCCGTGGCCACAGTGGGTCGCCTTCGTAGCTGCTGTCGTGGCTTAGTAACATCTCATTTGTCATCTAAAACTAACTCGGTGTAAGAAAAAAACACGTACAGTAAAGTTCCTGTAAGGCCTTTATAATGCATGGAAATGGGCCGAATAGTCTAGTTACCATATATGAGAGATGACTTAATTTTACCTGCTACAAGGTTGCAAAGGTCTTCAAACAGACTGCAATTTATTACGTGAGTCAATTGAAGAATAATGGGGGGTACACAAGCTATACCTAAATGTTGAGAAATGGTTAGGCTTCTTGCCAAGTTCTTTACCGTCATGATACGGTAAATAAAAATTCTAATGACGGCTATGGTGCGCCTAGCGTGCCATAAGTCCTGAAATCGACATATGTCGAATTAAATTGACATATGTAAGGTTTCTCGTGATCTGATTGGATTAAACCGACATATCTATGGGAAACTGACATATGTCGAATTAAAATGGACATATGTAAGGTTTCTCGTACTCTCATTGGACAATCTTAGTCACCTGTTCCTTTTCAGGGCTCTGATTGGACAAAACTGACATATGTAGAATTAAATCGTACATATGTCGAATTAAATCGACATATGTCTAGTTTCTCGTACCCTGATTGGCTAAACAAGGTCACCTGGTCTTGTCTAGAACTCTGATTGGACAAAACTGTCAGATGTGAGCTGAAATCGAACATATGTCGAATTAAATCGACATATGTCTAGTTTCTCGTACCCTGATTGGCTTAACAACGTCACCTGGTCTTGTCTAGAGCTCTGATTGGACAAAACTGTCAGATGTGAGCTGAAATTGAACATATGTCGAATTAAATCGACATATGTCTAGTTTCTCGTACTCTTATTGGCCAAACAAGGTCACCTGCTCTTTTCCAGAGCTCTGGTTGGACCAAACTGTCAGATGTGAGCTGAAATTGAACATATGTCGAATTAAATCGACATATGTCTAGTTTCTCGTACCCTGATTGGCTTAACAACGTCACCTGGTCTTGTCTAGAGCTCTGATTGGACAAAACTGTCAGATGTGAGCTGAAATCGAACTTATGTCGAATTAAATCGACATATGTCTAGTTTCTCGTACCCGGATTGGCCAAAAAACGTCACCTGCTCTTTTCCAGAGTTCTGATTGGACAAAACTGTCAGATGTGAGCTGAAATTGAACATATGTCGAATTAAATCGACATATGTCTAATTTCGCGTACTCTTATTGGCCAAACAACGTCACCTGGTCTTGTCTAGAGCTCTGCTTGGACAAAACTGTCAGATGTGAGCTGAAATTGAACATATGTCGAATTAAGTGGACATATGTCTAGTTTCTCGTACTCTTATTGGCCAAACAACATCACCTGCTCTTTTCCAGAGCTCTGATTGGACATAGCTGTCAGATGTGAGCTGACATTGAACACATTTTCAATTAAACGAATATTTATCGGGTTTCTCGTGCTTTCATTGAACAAACTTCTGTCGCCTGTCTTTGCTTGTGCTTTGAAGGAAAGACCCGAAGTTGAGCAAGGTGTGTAATGGTGGTGGTGGTTGGAGGTTTGAGGTGCTGGGGGAAGTGTGCCAGGGCATGGCCGTACGGGACTGTTTTTCTCAGAAAGGGCGGTGATTTTTTTACCCGACTCCATACCAGTGGCGGCGATTTCAAAAGTGGGGGATGGAGGGGGGCAAATTGAAGGCAAAAGAAAATGTTGGGGGCCAAAAAATTGCAAGTAGAGTAAAATCAGGAGCAATGCGCGAATTTTTCCACGTGGGGTCCTGGGGTCCGTCTTAAGGCCCCTGGTGGGGTCCATTGCCAAAGCCCCAGTGGGGGCCCAGGGATCGAAGCCCCCGGAAGCTCGTAGGTTTTAGCATATCTCTGGGTGAAAAATTAAGTCTCATGATAGGTATGTTTTGATTTAGTGGATAGGTTCCAGGGACCTGCAAAGGGCCCCTAGTAGGTTCCATGGGACAAAGCCCCGGTGGGGATCCAGGGGGAGAAGCCCTCGGAAGCTCTGGTGTTTTAGCATATCTCTGGGTGAAAAATTAAGTGTCATGATTGGTATATTTTTATTTAGTGGATAGGTTCCAGGGGCCTGCAAAGGACCCCTAGTAGATTCGTAAATATCCAAGCCTCTGGAGGCGTCTCTTTCCAGGCCCCATCGGAGCGTTGCACGTGGATCCAACAAGGAGACCCTATGGCGGGCCCCTGGACTACAACAACTACGATTGAGCGTCTCGTTTCACCATGACACTTCCAGAGACTATCTGTCCCAGTGGCGTCATAACAGTTGTTTGCAGGAAGGGCCAAGTCGCTCGTCGTACGCCCCTAAAGCCGGGGCCCGGAATACCTGTTTGTTCGATCATCTCACGTGGGAACTCCTCCAGTAGATTACCCTGATTGGGCAGGGGGCAAACTGTGGCCGGGATAAGTAAAATCGAAGTAAATCGGTAAAACGGGAACATGGGGAAAAAGGAAAGAAAGAGAGGGAAAAGGAAAAGGAAAAAGGGAGAGGACTAGAAAAATAAAAATAAAGGCAAAAAAGGCAAATGAAATAATAGGAATGGAGATTATTACCAATGTCTATAGTGGGTCTAGAAAAAATGACATATAAAGAGAAATTAAGAGTGAATTTGAATTAATGGATGACTAGTTTGCAATGTACAATGAGGTATGTCAAGAATTCATAATACCTGAATATTGTTTTATTCGGCGGACTTCACACTTATTAATCATAATTGCATAGGCTGTCGTTACTACATTCTACTGGACAGTTTGAGCAAAATATTTTCAAAGCTTTATGCATCCTCCTAAAATCTTAAAACCCAAAAATATCTAGTAATTTTAGGTGTAACTTATGAACGCTTGGGAGGTGTCATTTCCTGCAATGTGGGAGGCATTTTGGCCAAACATTTTCTTGGTACGCTAAGCGCCAACTGGTGCTATCCCTTTGAGGGAAGGCCAACTAACTTTGTGGGAAAATTTCTGGATCTTACCCCGCCGACAAGGTACCCGTCAAATCGATCATCATTTCGTACGAGTTAGGTTGTTATAAAAGATGGAACCTTAAATTGATCATGGTAACTTAATTAGGTCGCACACTGATTAAGGCCATTTGCATATCAGTTAAATGTTTTATTCTAATGCCCGCAATTTTTACCACTCCACAGATTCCGGGGTTTCGTCCGGCCCAAGGGGTGCTGAACTGGACCCTAAGCCCTCGGGGATCTACCTCCGTAATTAATTTTAAATACCATGACATCGGGACGATAATTTTTATTTTGCCCCCCCCCCCCTTCTTCCCGGACCGAAAAGTCTGGCTACATGTCGGAACTTATCAAGACACTTATTGAAGTCCCGACTGGCGGTGTCACTCTCTTGCGACAAAACATTTTTGCAGGCGGGGATTATAAAAACTGAAATACTTGCTTTAATTCTAAAGGCTGAATATGGACAACACAATCATTGTCACCATACAGTATTTAGCAGGAAATTTACATTGGCCTACAATCTATTGACTCGAAGACCGTTAGTGCCGGATCTGGAGGGGCGCTAAAAGTACAAAAGCTTTCATTTCCTTTTTCCTTTTCTTTCCATTTTTCTCATTCTTCTTTTTTCGATCTTCTGTTTTTTTTTTCTTTTCTTGTGTACCTTCATTTTGCGCCCCCTGGCCCGTTTAGGGAAGTCGGCTACCCCTCCCTGACCCCCTTTGTTGCGTCACTGATCCGTCCTTCATGTTAGTATCCCCAAGGCTTCCATCTAGTGGAATGTTGTATCCCCTCCACGCCTCCACCCATGGGCGTCCGCAGGAAATAATTCAGGGGGAAAAATCTTTTTAGGGTGCAAAACTTTTTTCAGGGGATATATTTTACTCCCAGAAAAGTGTTTAGATGCTACTTTACACAAATTGTTGACAGGGGTGTAGCCAGGAACTTGTCAAGGTGGGGGGGGGGGCAAGCGCAAAAACAGTTTGGTCCACAGTTTGGTCCTCCCAGATCGCTGGAAATGGCACCTCCAAGGCCTATTTACCGCATATAAGTAGGGAAAACACTAGTAATATCGTAAAAATAAACATTAAAAAATACCAAACGTATGCTCAAGGGGGGGGGGCTGTCCCTTCGCCCCCCCCCCACTGGCTTTGAGCCTGTGTGCTGATGTTTTTATTCAATTCCTGAGGGTAGAAATTCACACTGTCACATGACGATTTAATTCGACATATGTTCGATTTCAGCTCACATCTGACAGTTTTGTCCAATCAGAGCTCTGGAAAAGAGCAGATGACCTTGTTTAGCCAATCAGGGTGCAAGAAACTAGACATATGTCGATTTAATTCGACATATGTTCGATTTCAGCTCACATCTGACAGTTTTGTCCAATCAGAGCTCTAGACAAGACCAGGTGATGTTGTTTGGCCAATCAGGGAACGAGAAACTAGACATATGTCGATTTAATTCGACATATGTTCAATTTCAGCTCACATCTGACAGTTTTGTCCAATCAGAGCTCTAGACATGACCAGGTGACGTTGTTAAGCCAATCAGGGTACGAGAAACTAGACATATGTCGATTTAATTCGACATATGTTCGATTTCAGCTCACATCTGACAGTTTTGTCCAATCAGAGCTCTAGACAAGACCAGGTGATGTTGTTTGGCCAATCAGGGTACGAGAAACTAGACATATGTCGATTTAATTCGACATAGGCCTATGTTCAATTTCAGCTCACATCTGACAGTTTTGTCCAATCAGAGCTCTAGACAAGACCAGGTGATGTTGTTTGGCCAATCAGGGAACGAGAAACTAGACATATGTCGATTTAATTCGACATATGTTCAATTTCAGCTCACATCTGACAGTTTTGTCCAATCAGAGCTCTAGACAAGACCAGGTGACGTTGTTAAGCCAATCAGGGTACGAGAAACTAGACATATGTCGATTTAATTCGACATATGTTCGATTTCAGCTCACATCTGACAGTTTTGTCCAATCAGAGCTCTAGACAAGACCAGGTGACGTTGTTAAGCCAATCAGGGTACGAGAAACTAGACATATGTCGATTTAATTCGACATATGTTCGATTTCAGCTCACATCTGACAGTTTGGTCCAATCAGAGCTCTAGACAAGACCAGGTGACGTTGTTAAGCCAATCAGGGTACGAGAAACTAGACATATGTCGATTTAATTCGACATATGTTCGATTTCAGCTCACATCTGACAGTTTTGTCCAATCAGAGCTCTAGACAAGACCAGGTGACCTTGTTTAGCCAATCAGGGTACGAGAAACTAGACATATGTCGATTTAATTCGACATATGTTTAATTTCAGCTCACATCTGACAGTTTTGTCCAATCAGAGCTCTAGACAAGACCAGGTGATGTTGTTTGGCCAATCAGGGTGCGAGAAACTAGACATATGTCGATTTAATTCGACATATGTTCGATTTCAGCTCACATCTGACAGTTTTGTCCAATCAGAGCTCTAGACATGACCAGGTGACGTTGTTAAGCCAATCAGGGTACGAGAAACTAGACATATGTCCACTTAATTCGACATATGTTCGATTTCAGCTCACATCTGACAGTTTTGTCCAATCAGAGCTCTAGACAAGACCAGGTGACCTTGTTTTAGCCAATCAGGGTACGAGAAACTAGACATATGTCGATTTAATTCGACATATGTTCAATTTCAGCTCACATCTGACAGTTTTGTCCAATCAGAGCTCTAGACAAGACCAGGTGACGTTGTTAAGCCAATCAGGGTACGAGAAACTAGACATATGTCAATTTAATTCGACATATGTTCAATTTCAGCTCACATCTGACAGTTTTGTCCAATCAGAGCTCTGGAAAAGAACAGATGACCTTGTTTAGCCAATCAGGGTACGAGAAACTAGACATATGTCGATTTAATTCGACATCTGACAGTTTCTCTTACATCCGACAGTTTTATTCAATCAGATAACGAGAAACTGACATATGTCAATTTAATTCGACATATGTCGATTTCGAGACTTATGGCACGCAAGGCGCACCATAGACGGCCAGCTTTACAGCTGTTCTGTGATTGGTAGCGTGACTTGTCGAAACCTTCTACATAGACCTTTTTCCAAATAGCAGTCACAAAGGATTGTGGGATAGTTTTTGTGTGCTTTTATTTTTGTCAATGGCATTTTACTGTGGATAAGAATGATGCAGACCAAAATGCTATCCCACAATCCTTTGTAATTGCTCTCTGGAAAAGGGTCTATTCCGAGGCGAGTATCCAAGAAGAGAGTATCAAACGGTGGTTTGTCGGAGCGCACGCTCCGGATTGAGAAAACATTGCTGCACTCTCACACAGTCGCTACACTCGTCGTTTGTCAAAACTAAAATCAGCACCCACCCCACCGCATAGGTAAATAAATCCTGCATAAGCGGATTTACAAGGCTGTAGGTAACGAACCCGACATCATTCCTTTATTACACTGAAAACTTGTCTGTTCTGTGGCGTTTGTATCTTTGGACATGGTTTAGGCAATCAAAGGCTTTCCTACACTCATATCAAAGCTTGCAAGTGGGACTATTCATACATAGTGTTTTCACTTGTGTGTACCATCCTTACCATGAAAGTTTGAGCTTCGACAGCGTCGATAATAAGATAGGGGCTTCCCATTTGCAACTTCACTCTAAAAGTAATTTTCCCATAGGGGAAGGATATAAGGCAAAACGTTGCCTTAAATACCCTCAGTTTTTAACAATTTTGCGTCATGAGTTTTCATTCACTCGAATTCATTTGATACAACCACCTGATCACAGGTTGAGCAAATCCCTTCAACAACATGGTATACGCTGCTCCATACTAAAATGTTATTTGGACCAGGGAGCTGTCTTCCAGCTCCCTGTTTGGACTAAATTTGTCAGTCAATATTTGAACTAATGTTTTAGCTACCATTGTTGCTCATTTCTGAGCCGTAAAACCTCATCTAAGTAACTATAACGTTTCTGAAGACGGCAGAGAAAACGCCAAGAGACTTCGTCAAGTCTAAGGACTCATTTGGCTTCCTTTGACAAATACAGCACACCATAACACGAGGACAATAGTCACCTATTGTAGGCAGATTCTTACGAGGTACCCCTATGGCGGCTTAATCCGGCCATAATTGCAATCTGCTGATAGGAGAAAAGTATTTTGAAGTCGGAATCTTTGAATATTCATTCCAGACTCGCTTTCCACTAGAAACAAGAGTTGCTTTGGGAGGGTAGGCAAAATCGGTCTCAATGAAAACAATAGCCCCGGCTACTAAGGTCTCAATAAAAAACAATAGCCCCGGCTACTAAAGTAGCCGAGGTCGTTGTTTTTATTATTGAGACCTTTCGTGTCAAATGCTGATTACATGGAATAAGGAATCGGTTTGGTCTCAAAATGGGAAAATATTCATAAACCTAATACCAATTGCAACCGAAAAAGCCATGTGGAGGGGGGTGAAAGACCTGATAGTGTAGGCTATATGCAATAGCGTCTAGTGACCTGATTAGGAAATTTACAGAACTAGTCATAATAAACAGAACGGAGGCAAATCAAGGCAAGAAAAGTGGGAGCGCAGAAGTGTCCATTAAAGCTAGAATGAGGAAGATAAAAAGGAAAAAAGAAACCGAAAAAAACTTGACAGTAACTCTGAACAACAACAACAACCTTAAAACCGCAAAACGGAAAAGAGTCATCGACAAGTCTCCGGGTGGACTTGAACCCATGCACTTAGCATTCGGAGGCACTAAGCACTTTTTTGTATTTTAGCATTGAACCCACTGGTTCACCGGGTGTGACATAAAACAGTTTTTACAATATTGAACGAAATGGTACAATATCTGGAACTGTATGGAAAAATGTCTGTAACTGGTGAACAGTAAATAGTATAATTACATAATAAGAGCCCAAAGAAAATGTTGATCACTAGTCGAAATATTTAAATAATTGTACTCTAGCTTTATGACATACAAGTAGGAGTCTGTGTTACAGATTTCTGACAGATTTGCCAGTCGATTAAAGATGAAGGAGAAATGTGTTCCTTTTTAAAGTGGTTTGAGTTTAGAAGTGCAAGTATACTCGAAAAAACATGAACAACTGGTCTACGTGCACGCATTGCATATATATAGTTCTTTCGAGGAGAGGATCCGTGGTTACACCATGCTGCTGAAAGTATGTGCCAGAGATGGTGACAAGTCAATTTTTGCAAGTCCAAGTCAAGTCACCAGTCAATGTTGGCAAGTCCAAGTAAGTCACAAGTCATTTGTCTCAGCTCCAAGTCAAGTCACAAGTCAAGCAGTAGCAAGTCAAGTAAAGTCATTTGGACTTGAGCACAAGTCAAGTCACAAGTCACCATAAATATTGACTAGCAGGATCTCACACAACTGGACTGTTCGAGGGCTATTATCTCATTTGTCGTCAAATTCCGTTCCAAAGCAAGCAAAATGTTTGGGGCACCCGTTACGTGATACTGCAATCGATGACGACATCGACTGCAGTGGTCAAGTGGTTAGAGCATCCGACTTGCAGCCGGAAGGTCTAGGGTTCAAATCCTGGCCGGGTCATACCAAAGACTTTAAAAATGGAACCTACTGCCTTTGTGCTTGGTGCTCAGCATAAACAATGGAGTAGGGAAAACAAGCCAGTGAGCCACAACTGGAAAAAAGGCCGTGGTCGTCTCGACTTGAACCAATTGGTTGGAAACTGGGACGTTAAACCTCATCTAACCTAACCTAACATGACGACATCGAAATATGTGCATTAGAGCACGCTGAGTCAATTATGGCAAGGATACAGCCCACTGGAACCTTAACTCGAAAGTCGTATTAACGAACCATCTACATCACGGTGATGCTCTTGTTGCAGTGTTTGCACTAGGTCTGAGAATCTCAGAAAACCACAAACCAGCAAGACGGTCAATTTTTCTTCATTTCAACACTAGAGGTGGACACAACTTGTCGGACTTGTAGTATTGCATGGCTGCATCCCATCGAAGCGTCCGTGTGGTAGTGATCACCATGGTCACTTTGGTGTAGTAGTAGTAACACTACACCGTAGCAGTGAGGCCTTACGGGTCAAAATCAGACATTATAGTACTATAAACATGCAAGTGCTCCAAAATAATTAAGTTATCTGGTTATGTTTCAGCACATCACAGATCATCACCGAATGGTTAATGTGACAGGATAGGATACAGTACACACCTGCCTCCTAATCCTCTTGCCAATGTCCATCTACGATCACACAATAATGTTTACTGAGCAGTCAGCACCATGTCCTTATTTCAATATCTGGCTTCCTGAATACATAGAAGAATCCACACAACAACACTCTTTGAAACTTGTTCACATCACAAGTCACAACACACAAAGTCGAAAACATGAGTAAAGAAAAACCCAGATTCAGCCAAAGATAAGGGAACGAGTAAGTTAATCATAATTGGCCATCTAAATAATGCTTCTGACTTGCGTTGGCGACAAACCATTTGTTCAAAGTCCAAGTCAAGTCACAACTAAATCAATTCAAGTCCAAGTCAGGTCACAAGTTAATACAAAAATCGCAAGTCACTGCAAGTCACAAGTCACGAAAATAGTGACTCGAGTCAGACTCGAGACGAGGTCAACAACCCTGGTATGTGCTTCATTTGTGATGTAAATGCAAGCCCTTAGCCAAGAAAAGGGTAGGGGGAAAAGCTTCCCCAATGGAAAAGATCAAAAATTACCACTTCTTTAATGCATTTTAGTGTCCCTCCCCCCCCCCCCAAAAAAAATATTTCGCCAAAAGTATTTCCCCCTTGGGAGCTTTGTCATTTATCTTCCAGGTCTTCAGTACCCTGTCTGGCTGCGAACCCGGTGTAAACGTAAAAGCAATGAAGCCATCTAAACTGAACTTATTTCAGGGTTCCTGCGTTATCTATTTATTTTACCTTTTTAATTACATTTGTCCGCTGTGTAAAATTGCATTCTGAGTGAAGCGTCAGAGGGGCCACGTACCGCCGCCACCCTATGACTATTCTGGAAAGGCACAGTTCTCATGGTTTGTAGTATCAAATTTCTTGAAAACAACCAGTTCTAAGGTGCCAAACTCAAATTTATGAAAATCTCCAAATTTACAAATTTATAGGTTTGAATGTATGGGAAAAACTCCCTTGGGAGTGTAAGGAATGTTTTAAACGTCCTGAGGATCCCTATGGAGTTTTTTCTTTAGCATACATAGTTACCAGGCCGTGTGAACTGTAGGAGCAGTGGTGGTGCATGGGTTTACCCGAGAGGGCACTTGCTTTTTTTTTTGACTGGGTATACGGGGTGCTTAAATTTGTCACAGCAATCGTACCAATACGGTCAGATAGTCAATGCGAATAATTTTACATCACATTATATCATATGACTAATCAAGACCTATACAATTTTTATGATGTCATGGCAAGACGCGTATTTTGCGCAATTCACAGACTTGATGTGCCGAGTTAAGTGATGTTAACAGTTAAAGTGTTTTGTTGGAAAATCCAATTCGCTGCGAGTTGCATAACGGGATGAATTTTCTACGGCATGTATAGACGAATTTGCGCTTATTGCGCTTCTTGAGACAATATATATAGACCACTAATGGGGATAACAATATGTGGTATCTACCCGTATGTGTTACAAATACTATGTTGGACTGACGATGTAATTCCCGACCTTTGCCAAAAAAAAAAAGAAAACCACGGTAGCTGAGCATTTTTGCTATTCAGCTTGGTAAGAGGTTACACTCTAAAAACAAAAGAGAGAAATTCACTCCAAAAAAGTGTGTGCTCAGTGACCACTCCTGGTAAGAGTGAAATTCACCTGGAGTAGAGAGGAAATTCACTCCAAACAGAGCGATATTTCATTCCATGTGTGTGAAGTATCATTCTCTTAGAGTGAATTATCACTGTACCTGAGGCTAAATTCATCAAGAACCATTTCCCTCTCGCAACGCCCTTCCGACCTTTACTAGTATTCATCTGAACGACCGGGCTGTTGGTGGTACTTTGTTGTTCAGAGCCCTCGTTCCCATGGTTGGTTCTTTCAGAGATGTACTGTATGACTTTCCTGGTCAATTTTAACACCCGATTCTTTCATGTAATGATGCCATTCAAGTCCGGTCTACTTGACACGAAAAACCGATTTTCACAAAATGATGATCGAGAAAAATATTCGATAGGTTGCGAGAACATTTAAAATCGTTCAAAAATTGCCGAAATATTTGTTATTCTCATCAAAACTTGATAGGCCTAAGGTAATATCTCATTCCCTTAATTTAATCCTTTGTTAAAATGCACAAAATGACATACTCATACCAGAAGACGAGACAAACTTGTTCACAAAAAGTTAGTTAACAGATTTTCTCCTCATGATGTCATGTGATTGCGGATACAGTCATATAAAGTATATTCTTTTGTCTTTGCTACAGCATGCTTACATTGTGGAGGAAAAAACCAACAAAATAGGACAAATAATGAGAAAAACAACAAAATGGGAAATATCTTAACATAAAAGAGTTGGTGGAAAATACTTTATCTATAAGAACATATTTTATTTACATGATACCGTATGATCTGTCAAGTTGGGAGGCGCTAGACAGGCGCATGCGCATACCAGAGACAACGGAAATTCATGCATTGTGTTGCATGCAAAACAAAGCGAAGATATAAATCAAAACGAAGATACAATTGTTGACACAAACATTGAAAAGGTTAATGAAGTATGAAAGATTCCTTTATGAAAAAGATGAAGGGAGTTTATTGTGCTCGTTTCTCACGAATAGCGCTGAGAAATCACAGCATGTTATACTTTTCCGCTGAGGACAAGTCGTTTAAGTCAAGGTTGACCATATTGTCATATGATGTTGAACAGGTGAATCCAGGTTTGAGCCAAACAGGTTTCCGTCCTTGTCTTGTTCTGTAATCGGCTCCAGCGGAGTGAAGGACTACGAAAAAAGACGGGGCGAGAACACTTCCCTCCCACCCACACCCCCACCCCGTAAACGCAAAGTTCATTAGGCCAACCTTTCCTGAAGTTACATATTAATTATCCCACATCTTACCATTTTGCATCCACGTGACCCGCCCCCAATCACACATAAAAATAATGTCTTATTTGCAAGATTACCCCTTCCATTTGCCATCCAAAATGAGTGATTCAATCATTTCATAGTTAAAAAATGCTCTAACTTGAGCCTGATTTCAACCGTATCACTGTCAGTAAGCAATACCACAGTGTGTTAAAATGTGTATCGTTGCCGGATGACTATACCTGCCAAGCAGCTAGGGGAAACTTCCCTCAGGCTAATTAAAAATCAAGAATTCCAGATGGACCCCACCCTAAAAGTGATCTTACAAAAATTCGGCATATGGAAACTTGACATGCAACTGGATTAATCGTCAGTTACACGTTTTAATTTTTTTTTTTTGTTTTTTCGTGGGGGAGGGGGTTGTGACGAAGACGGACATCTCTCACCAGTCTTGCGTGTATGAAGGGGTGAGGGCGGTTGAAGGGCTTCTTGTACAACCAGTAATACTGCCCTATTTCTAGTCCCCACTTTACGCTAGGTTAAAATAATTTAGCCAAGGCATCGACTATCTCCAGAAAAAGACACATTAGGCAAGTTGTTTCCTATTGTAAATGTGTGAAACGTACAGAAGTGCACCAAATATCAAGAAAATTCTGTCTGTGATGGCGCTTGTCGAATTTACTAAAACATCCTCACCTATGGCTATGAGTTTCTTTCAATTTAGTGTTGTATAACTACGGAAGTTTCACACTTCGCATATGATCCTTATATGGACATCTCAACCTGTCTCAGTTATTCCAGTAGCTCTATCAGGGGTGGACGGTCTGGCGTTGTGGGGATGTGACGAATGACATCCCAGCTAAAGTAGGTTAAGACCGTTCAAGTTCGGGTTTGTGGGCCACCATCTTTAAAATTCGTTGTTCACCGATCTGTGATCTCCGAGGGCTTGTTAACTAAATTTTGCTGCAGCCGTTCCAAACATTCAGCCCATCCTTGAGCTCTCTATACTTTCAACAAGAGTGTATATTGCAACTCTGTTGTAAAGGAGATCTGGGGGATGATCCCCTCCAGAAAAACCTTCACACTAGAAAATTTAGGAAACAAATTTTACTATTGCCTTAATACATTTATGCATATTTCGCCCATCCCCCCCCCCTTCCCCTCGAAAAATTACGGGCTACGGGCCTAACATGTTTTCAAAGGTTTTTCATATTTTTATATATTTTGGAGTGTACCAGACCGCTGGAATCACATCCTGATCAGAAAAAAACACAAAGAAATCTGCCCACGAATCTAGACTAAGAGAAACTTGACGAGCACATATTCCGTATCACGTAACTTGTGAGGAATTGATCGTTCGAGATGTAGTACACATCGACGCCAAAGATATTTACAACTGGAAGCAGACAGGATCAGAAAAAACAACCCAAATGCAAGGTATCTCTAAAATTAAAAAAAAAAAGAAAAAAACTGTGGAGGTATTATTTAAGCTCTCTTTGGGCGGGTGATCCACCGTAAAAGTCACAAAAAGGAAACGCCATGAAGCCATAGAGGTATTGTAGTATATATAGCTCCATGATACACATTGATAAAAGCTGACCGTTTGAAGGGAGGGATACTGGAGTTATACATGCCCATTACGTTGAAAACGCCAGAACATTAACTTCAGTATAGTTTAGTTCTCATAAAAACCTCATTGTTTCCTTACCAGTTACAACGGAAATGCATCTCTGATGAAATGTTGGTACGAATACTGAATAGCAATATTTTAATGTTGGGATTTCTGATAGGTAGGTATCATCTCCTTGTGCAATAAAGACGCCATGTCCAGGCCTTGCGCAATCAGGCCATTCCAAAATTTCACTTGAAGACCCTGAGATTCTTCATCGCGCACTCACTATTGAACACCCACAATGCATTTTTATATTCTTGATTCACCCTTTAGTGCTGAGCGTCAGTATGGGAGAAACCAAAGGGTTTTATGTTTTAAAGTCTTTGGTACAACTCGACTAGGATTTGAACTTGAGGCCTTTCGGTTGAACCATGATGAGTCTTCTGGCCCAAACTGCCCATGAACAGCTTTCTTTTATTTTGAGAATGCCTTCCATTATTATTTTCTCATAACGTCCTGAAACTCCTCCAGTTTGCTTCACTTTGGTTTGTTGCCCTACACCGCCCACGAAGAGCCTTCTGTCATATATGTTCTGACCCTCTGAATTTCATGTTGTTAATAAGAATTCAATGGTGAATGAAAAGTGTGTAGTGACGATATGATCACGCCTTGGAAGACAGTCCCTAATGTGTCCCGGAAGTAGTGATCCCGTGATCACACGAAAAAGTCATTGCAACTCATGAAGGCTGTTTTACACATTTATGTCTGACACGACCAAGAGTTGAAAGACACGTTGTGCAACATTCGGGGAAGGTGAAAGTGTTTCAGTACCAGTTCGCCTTATATACTGTCCCTGCCGCAAAATCTTGTTTCGAGTAAAATGTAAACTGGGGAAACGCCACTCTACTACGGAAGCTGTCCCAGCTCAAACTTTCAGTCGTCATGGCACACAAATACTAACCTGGCGCAGGAGTTCAGTTAAGTTTGTGAACTGTTTGGCTGCAGGAGTGTTCGTGACCACGGAGGCGGTCGTCCCAGGGTCAGGGGTATCCGTAGTATCTGTTCGATTCAGCCAGTCTAGAACGGGACCACGCATGGTCAGTTAAGTAGTCCTTTAGAGGTCGTATTGTGTCCTTCTAGGACGTAGCTCCTCAGGGGAGCAGAACTCCTTTCGGGAAAATGTTTGGTTTCGCCCCTTTGCTCTTCGCCAGAGAGTCGAGGGGACTTTTGAAAAAGTACACACATTTTGAACACACTGTGAAGAGCCTACTGGACAATATCCATGTTAGAGATAGCTGGTACTAGTTGAGGATTTGAACAAGGGTATAAAAAACACAAAACGAACCAAATAATGTAGTCTAAATAAATGAAGAAGTGCGTTGCAAGTATATGTAACATGTAATACACCCATGCAGACTATCACGTGACTGACGAGTACCATGATTGCACACCAAAGACTTTAAAAATGGAACCTACTACCTTTGTGCTTGGTGCTCAGCATAAGCAATGGAGTAGGGAAAACAAGCCAGTGAGCCACAACTGGAAAAAAGGCCGTGGTCGTCTCGACTTGAACCAATTGGTTGGAAACTGGGACGTTAAACCTCATCTAACTAACTAACTGCACAAGGGTCATGTTGAATCTTTTTTGGATCCACTGAAAATGTACTTTTCTTGGCAAACTGTCAACGAGAATTATGAAGAATTCTGAGAATATTGATCAAAATCAGAACATTCACAATCTCCTCATTAATTTACACGAATGATCCTTTTATGGTACGATACGGTTCGAGTTCTTCCTGGCTGGGTCACATCTATACATTGAAGAAACAAATAAAGCCAGATGTTGGCACCTTCCCAATGCTTCTGTCACGTCTTCTAAAACTGACCTTTCATGAAGAAAAGGTCGAAAAAGTCTCGAAATTATCCTTCGTCTAGTCTGTTATAGATTTTTTTTGTTCATCCAGAAATTTTCAGGCTTCTTTGTCATACATTTTAAAATTAAGCGAATCGACTGGACTATGGTGTGAGTTCGCTTTAAACGGCAATGAAAAGTAATTGCCTTTACACAACATTTGAAAATTGGAAAATAATGATTATCTAATTTGTTGTCGCATGTTCTCATCATTGGCGTGACAATCCATTTATGTTCTGAAAGTTTGAGAGTCAAAAACAGCTGGGGCTAACAGATCTTCCCAGGGTTACTCTCAAGAGTGTCTGTTAGGTTTCATGGTAACGAAATAACAAGTCATCATCAGACATTCGGAAGAGACTATTCCCTTTTATGTCATTTAATTTGATTTATTCAGGCTCAGTTTTGGTTGAGGTAGCAGGGACTCTGAGATGTTACACACTAAAACACGATGGTTAAATGTAACCAGGGTCATGGTCACGGATAACTAACCATTACATGATTAAAAATAACCAGGAAAACTTGGTCACAATTAAATACTTTGCTGGTTCTGTTAATGACTGGTTTGAACTTCTGACCAAATATTAACATTTTCTAGTTACTAAGAAATGGTTGGCTGTGACCACTGTCATGGTTAAATTTGATTGTTTAAAGACAATACACAGTCACCCTAATCAGAGTTAGTACGCCCTGTCACTCTTGTTCATGACTGGCCTATTTTGATCATGTGACAATGTGTTTGTTAGTGAATTGTGAAATGCAAGGAGAATTTCTCCTTGCTTTACCTATTGTTTGTAATAGTTATGTTCAAAACGTCTTCAGAGATGCTTGTAATGCAATATGAGGAGATTTGCAAGAGTTTGCTGATTTTTCAAAGCAAATTTTGGGGCAGAGTGTACTAGCATCCACGGCATCGAGGTTTTAGCCTCACAGTCAAAGGGATGTATGAAACAATTCAGTTTAGAAGGAAATTCTGTACTACACCGTATTTCCAAGAAATGACAGAATTGTGAACTTTGGAAACAAAAGGAGCTCTTAGCCGTACGCACCAGGAACATGGGCAATCCCCCCCCCCCCGAAATTTTCAAAGCAATTTTTTATCACATTGATCTGTGTAAATTCACAACGGAAAAGTAAACGGAAAGTGTCATTCCATGCAATATGGGACAGGCGCATAGCGAGGGGGTAGGCGAATGGGGAAACTGCCCCTCCTTAAGGCTATTTTTCTTATTTTTTCTTTTACTCATAGGCCTATCGCTATAAACGTCTCGCTTCGCACCCATTCTGTTACTGGTTTTTCCCATGCTTTACTTCTCAGGACAATTTGGGTAAAATTATTTTTCCAAAACCCCAGAAAACCCTCACCATAATCCATCCTCCCTTCCTTACTCAAGCCCTCTGCATCATCTATCAGGTCGGCTGCTAGTCGGGCCGAGTACGGCTATAATTGCTAAAATGTCGATTTGTAAATTTTTGTGGTCTGTTAAGTGCCCATCCAATTTCATTTCTTTTACAGCTGATATTTATTACAGCTCAAACATATCCCTTAACCCAAATTTTTTCGATAAAAATTATGGAATTGCAATATTTGGGATTCAATTATTCAATGTCCGTTGTCATTTGCGATTCGAAATTTTTCTGTGTTTTTACTTAGGCACTTGGCTACCAATTTCATGAAGATGGAACATCCTGTAGCTCTAAAAGAGATCATCACTGCTCAAAACTGTCTTGTAGTGCCAAAATCTGTATGTTTGATGGAAAATGAAAATATTGAGGTTTTATGGGCAACATCAATGGAAGATGTGGGTAGTTTAAAAAAAAATTTAAAATTGATGTGTGTGTTAACAATCTACTTCACTTTGAATAACAGATAGGTAAGGACCTTTGGTTATTCAATTGAAGGAAATATTGGGTCTAAAAAGAAACCCAGATGCCAAAATTTCCAACGAAAAACAAAGAAATTGCGATTTTAAGTAACATCCATTCCTTACAGGTTAAAATGCGGAAGTCCAAATTTTCCCCGTGTATTACCTGATTACCTAGCTATCTGGCTATCCATAAACAAAGATAACGTCGTGTGGTTATATAGTTTGAGAGAATTTGGTACTCACAAATGGCCCCTAGCGCCAAACTTGCCAAAACTGCTGGTTTATGGCGAAAAGGGCCACTACAAAAAGGAAGCTAATCAATATTTTGAGGAGAGCATATCATCTTGTGGGACACTGCTAATTTTACCACTGTTAATCCTAAAAAAGGTTTTAAACCCCAAATATTGAACGAAACAGCCTTTCTTGAGCTAAATCAGCCAAAATGATCACAATGGCGGCCATTTTGAAGTCGATACCTCCCCCTCCCCCTTGCACATGACAAAAATGGAGCATGCACTTCTCATTATCTGATGTCTACTCTACATTATATCAAATTTTTAGCAAATATACCGGTAGAAGAAAAAATGCAACAAACAAAAATTAACTTGACTATTTATTACGTAATGAGGACAGTAATTGGCATTAACGCAGCTGTAATCAACTAAACGCAGTCTACAGAAACCACACATAAATATTTGTACTAACTAAGCGGTTGAATCAAAATTTACTGTTTGAAATTATTAACTTCAATAATGCGAATCTCTCGAAAAATTGGGAAGATATCTCCCCTCCATGCCCCGGAATTTCTGCCCATGCTTACACTCACCCATCCACCAACCCCTTTACCATGATTGCCCCTTACATGAAGGAAAATTTTCACCAATCGAAATGATTCTTAAGATGGAGAGGCAGAAAAGGGTCGAGTGTAAGAACTGCACCAAGAGTCCAACAAAGTCCGGAAATTAATGTTGGACCGATTATCGGTTTAGTATCGGTATCGGAAATGCTTCACATCCATCCAGTAGTATCGGAAGAATGTATCTAAAACACTGATACTAACCAACCGATACTGCCTTACTTTGAAGAATAGGTTACTTTCTCTACTTTAACTTATTATTACTCCCGTGAATCCTTGTCGTTTGTCAAGTTGACATTCCATATTTCCTGTCTGCGGTGAAATGTACAGTATCACGTTTCATGTACAGTATATGTATTTTTAAAGTATCGGTATCGCATTGTGATCGGACTATATTGAGACCTTATTTGTACGGTATTCCAGGTAATTTCATTTATTAATTATATCGTTCTAACGGCGCTACAATTTCCATTTTCGAACATTTTATGCACAGAGAGAGCCAAATTGTATCTACCGGTATACTGTGAAACAACAATCTTCCATTAAATAAAACACCTCCGAGAATTGAATTCCTCTTTAGGTTTATATGGCAGCTAGTGCCTGGATACCCAGGGTTTTAAGGCTATTCCAAAATATTTATAGAAAAAATAATTATCCAACAGCTCGTCCCATCTTAGGCCTTCACCTTTGTTCGTTTTGTACACCCAGCAGTGGTCGCATCATGGGGTGTGTGGGTATGTTTCAAAGAAACGTCAAGACACATTTTTGTATATTAAAAAAGAATTAACCTACACACCCTGGTGATTTTATTTCTCTATTTTTCTGTATTCAAAATTTATGTTCGGTTATCAAAATAGTAGAAGTTAAACTTATTGGTTCACCTTGGGGTGGTTATAGGGTTGCTAGTTTGCCCAAAGGGTGTATAACGTTTATCCAGGTTGGTTGCATTCATAGTGTATGAATGCATCAAAAGTTGAAAGTTTAAAACTGAATGTAAATTTTAAAGAAAAACAAATATTGCTCATAGAAGTAAAGCCCTTACCTGCTTGCTCCAAGTACTATTATATAAGAAAAAACTTTCGTCATCATGCTCAGATCGTATTTCTCCCATCTGCCCATAGCTAAATAAAACTAGGACTGTGCTGATCTTTCCATTTTCACTTAAATAAGTCACCCTCTAACGAGGAAGTGCTTTAACATCTCAGCACAAATATTTTGAAAACACTTTAAACGAAATTATTGAAAAATTGCGCATGCTTCAGTTTTCTGGGCTTCAAAGCTGGGAGTGAAGTTTGTATGGATTCGGTGATCTAGACTGTGCATATGAAGGGATATAAGGTTTGTCTCAGATCAAGGAAATTTTTTTTCATCCCCTTCCCCGCCCCCCCCCACGATCTTGCAATATATGTGCGCATAAGTATGTCACATAACAAAAATTTGTAATTATATTATTAAAATAATAAGTCTCACCAAGGAACTCTGGAAATATCTTCATGTCCCAATATATTAAATATTACTAGAGTAATGAACTGATCAATGTTGAATCGATTGAAAATTTTAAAATTACTTAAACATGGAGCTGCCTAGTTGTGTTGTTTTAAATTGTTTATTATCCTATACGAATACATCGTGTTTTTAATTTTATGGAAATATCCCCTTTATACCAAATGCACAGTGGGATCATATTGGACCAACCAGATTGGATTGATTGGATTGACGGTGTAAAAGTTTCGTGCGCAGCAATATAGGGGACAAGGTGACTGCTAAACAATGAGTTGGGGAAGGTTGTGTTCTCGTGACTAGATTACTACTATTCAGGCTAATAAAAGAAAGCCCGAAAGAGGACTACCTGCGGAGAAAGACGAACCTTGGGAGGTGCGTGTTCCACCATTGTTTCTCTACAACGATTATTCCTTGAAATGGTCCCGTATGCCCCCATACCACTAATGTCAACAGGTCGTTCAAGTTGTACTTGTAGCGGCATATAATAAACGAATCAATTTATTCTTTCAGCCAGATTTGCGATAGACTTAAATTAGTTAACTTTCACGAGCTTGTAACTGACGTGCTTGCAAACGGAACAAAGGAAGTAATGATCTTACTGATAGTTTCCGTTCAGAGGACATTAATGTTGGAATTTCTTTGGACCTAAACCTTGAAAGTTGTGACATCACCTTGGGTGTCATATGGTTGGACAATCTGGGTATACAATTGTCAGATAAAACACGAAGAAATCCTTAAAAGAAAGCAAGAAAAGACAAAGGAACATCTTACTAGCAGCTTCTATGATGATGAGTCCATTTAAAGCTAATTGCTATTGATAAGCTTGCAAGAAGCCTACAACGAAGCATATGTACAATGCCTGAATCGGATCAGGCAATATGTAAGTGCTTTTGTGGAAGCACTAAGCTGGGAATCGAAACGAATGGCAATTTCCTCGTGTAATTTAAGTGAGCAAATTTCAAAATTTTATTTGCCTTAACGTTTGCTACTATAATACAAATTACCTTCCTTGGTCTTCTTTTCAACAGTTTTGAAAGTACCCCCTCCCCATGACCCCGAAATGTTTACCAGGGATATTTTGGGTTTCACATGCATGGGCTAGTTATATTGTTTGATGGCAACTATTAAACATGAAAAATGGGCTGTTGGATAAAATTTTACTTTTCGCCCTCCTCGACGTCTTTCGGGGGGGGGGGGGTGGTGGCTGACAGTGGGCAAACATGCACTGCTAGAGTTCTTGGTTAGGAGCTCAGGCAAAAAAGTTTAGGGCCTAAGGTAGGCTAAGTTTAAATTATAAACCAATTATCCGAGCTGTATCTAGTACCACCACTTCTACCCCGATTCCCGTTAATTAGATTGAAATATAAGTAGTAAATGTACCATGGTGATATCTCACCACAAATTGACTACTAAGAAATAATTGTTAGGAAGCCCGAGTGGTGAGTCATGCATGCTTGGTAAATAGTGTGTCAGTACTACCCGCATACGTAGTGCATGGAAGTACTACCTCGGAGGTAGTACGGTCATGCTTCAACATGGAAGGAAATCCGTGTAGGACAGATCAGGGAGTTGCTAGAGACTAGCAACTCCCTGGACAGATGTTCCCCATGAAAGTTTTCGTAAGAATTGAAACGACAGTATTGCTGCACAAACTCAGCACTTGCACAAACACGTACTGAACACTTATGATCTTTCAATACCTACCGTCCTAAAAAGACTAAAAATAGCCTCAGAAATTACCCGACCTTCAGCTAATCAAAACAGCATTGTTATAGGAAATCAAAATTCTGAACTAGGCACCCTACTTTATCTCGACCTATTGACTTGAAAAATCATTGAAAATTGTTTTTCGACGATGCCGTGATGTTTTCACAAGGTGCATGCATTTATATCGCTTTCTTTTGAAAGTGTTTTCTACTTATTCGACTCAAATCTGCACAGGATAGCTGGTTTTTCTGTAAGTCCTTAGTATGCTATATGCAAGAGGGTTTTGGCACTGTAATACAGGGTCGTTAGAGGGGTGGTGTGGGGCTACAGTTCTCTCCTCCGATAATTTTCAATTTTTAGTTTATTCTTCAAAAATATCATTAGCTGTAACAGAGGACCAAACATTACCTTAGAGAATGTCAATCAATATCTCGAAGTGTTACGGTATTGGGGCTCCAGTCTCAGAACCTCCCGAAGGCCGTGCAATGAGATAGATGAGATTATCATTCTAACGTCTTATATTAACTTGTTTCGATTCAAGATACAACCATTCTCTAAGATTTCCCAGGGAGTTGTAACGGACCTTGGTTTTCCATTGAAGACGTCGATGATGGAGTAGAACTTAAAAACCAGTTCCGGATACAGGAATATGAGGAGGGGGCGTAATTCATGATAGAAAGCTGATTCAGAAAAGATTTGCCAGATGCAAATTACTTATAGTTGCCAACATTTGGTTTAACATGTTTTTATGTATTCTGTTAGAATTTCTTCTGGTCATACCTTTTTCATGGGTTTGGAAATGTAAAATTCTGGTTACAAAAATCATTGTTGCTTTGCCAAAAATAGGGGGCGTACGCCCTTTACGCCCCTCCCCTTGGATCCCGCCCTGAAAACAGTCCTTGCTTTAAAATTCCAGCTTTATAATCCCAGACAGTAAAAATTCTTTTGAAAAAGCTTATCTTCTAGACTTCTAGCCACTTCTGCGTGTATGTGTAATGGCGACGGAACGGGACTCCTTTCGACTGGAGGTCGAGGACTTTTCCCCGAAATTTTAATGCATGTGTGCCCAAAAACAGTATTTTGCCCGAAAAAAGAAAATATTCTGCCGAACGGGTCTGCACAGATTCAAACGATCTAAATGTTTTCTATATTTTATATTCATAGGCCTACGGGATAGTTTTTTTTTTCTTTTTTTTTTCTATTTGAGCGGGAAGGGCCTATATTACCAGAGAAAATTGCTCGATTTTTTTCCATAAATCTGCTGGGGAATAAATTTTGCCCCGAATTCTAGGAGACTGCTCATTTAGAGGGCGCATTCCTCTCATCATGGCGCTTCTACCTGGACTCGAAGAATTAGCTCCATGTTCTCATAATGGCATACAACTAACACCATGGCAGGTTATAGACTGACAGACTAGGGGGTTGTTACAGAACTCCCTGGACAGCCCCTTTCATCTTTTACTCATTATGGAGTCAGACAAAAGAATGGCATGGAAATAAGGTTAAGTTCTGGATACAGAAACAGATAAATATTTCTGGGTTACAGAAAATAACCTTGACAGTGAGAACGTGAGAATGTGCTGTTAAAATAGGAAAAACATAACAGAAATGGTATCGGTAGGTAAACTGGTTGTAGAAACTTCTTTCAAAGTTATTTAACACTTGATAAATATTTTCCAGTCAAGGCAATAATCCCTGACAAATTCCTCTGCTTCGTCAAAATTTCAAAATTATACGCAAAAATCAACTTTCTAAATGTAAAATGGTGAAAATCTAGCAAAAGATTGACTACAGTGACCATTCTCTGTTTCGAGTGGAATTCCACTCTCCTCGGAGTGAAATTTTCACTCATTTAGAGTTAATTACCTCTCCGAGCAGAGTGGAATTTCAGTCTATTTCCAATCGAGAAAAGATTGGTCCCTGAAGGCAATCGTCAAAGAGTGAATTTCACTCTTGTCATTAAGAGAGAACATTTTTGTTGACGTATGTAAAGAAGACCTACTCAAACCTACTCATCGCAACAGAGTTAGTTAGAGAAAGCATTTCGCCCAAACCTCCGCATCTCGTTTTACAGCTAGATACGAAGACTATGCAAGCGCTATTGATGCTGCCGGACTTCCTGTTTAATACATTCTCTTTTATTATTCTCCTTGATCAGCGCAAGGGTGAGCCTTCTCCGCAGAAACTACCTAACACCTTTGGTCGTATTAAATCGCATGTTTAATAAGTAGAGAAAATTCATACGAAAATTGGCCTTAAATATTTATGTCATCAATTGCAAGGAGGGAATATTGGCACGAACGAAGTAACTATTTGACAAAATTCCTAGAAGCAATTTACAATTCAATCGGGGATCCGGTGACAAGATTATACAAAACAAAAACGATTCGCAGAATAAAAAGGAAACACAAAGGAAAGTTACAAAATATTTAGAAATGAGACTTTAACTCCCTAGGGATATTTCTCTTCAAGTCAAGGTAATTGATATTTAAATTGTTGGACAAATGTCTGGGGGAAGAAAAATTATGAAAACGACTGAGTCTCAGCTTCTCATTCAAAATAAAGCTATTGCGGGATCCATTTCTTTTAGAAGGTACTGGTAACTTAGCCGACTCAAATGTTTAACCAAAGTTCTTTCGTTTCTTACGTTCCAGAACCTATATAGGCATAAAAGCGCCTCAGAGTAAATAATTCTTGAATATCAGCAAACCCTTTTCTTAAGACTGTGTCACTGACCATGGTCGGCTTTGTGAGTAGGAAACAGATGTCCGGTGTTCTAAAGAAGTTTATTTTTAAATTTTCGAAATTGAGGAAGACAGGGAGCTAAAGGAAAAATGTCTCTGAAGCAATATAAGGAGGTGATAGGAGCCAGACTTTCGTGTCATTATGTCATTGCCTTTATGAGTTGAGTATTTATCACTTGGAGACACTTTCCACAAACTTCCCGAAGAAATGTCCACCAGTCTGCCAGTGGATTTGAAAAGGTGGATTGTATGGACGTAATATGGTACTGAGTAAAAGTTCTATGGTTTCAGATTCCATGACGCTATTGCCTCAGTCTTTCAAACCTTATATCAAACATGGAATCCAACATTATTTGGTTCATTCAAGTGGACGCCATGCCTTTTGAATCTCATACGCTTCTGCAGCTTTTAGCCCTTCGAAAATTAAGGATTTTTTATATCGGTAGACTATAGTTTCAGAGTAACTGGATCCATCAAACTTTAAAATCAAAGCCATACCTTGCGTGCCCTACAAGTAAGATATTTTTGTAAAAGGTCTAGAGGTTCTGACGAAATTCTAGCGTGTAAAAATATCTCTCCTTTGAAATGTAATGCCTCCATGTTTCCAATGGAACTGATATCTTTACATGACTTTTGACCTGTAGCAATAAACTTGACAAACAGTGTCAGTGGGATACCATTGTTTCAATTATGTTGTCATGTTGCCACTTCGGGGGCTAATAACGTTTAGTGGAACAATCACTGCCGAACATGTTTTATTACATGCCTTAGGAGAGACCAAACTTTCAAGCCGGAACATAAGATTCCTTCGGACAAAACTGAGCAGCAAAATTTGAACAGTAACTGGAAGTTTTCTCGGATACCTTTGGAGCGCATCGCTTCAACGATGTGGTCATAATGTTACAAAGATTTGATGATATTTTCAGAATGGCTCATAATCCCTTGAAGTGACGAAGTTGCGTTCATCGTTTTAACGGTTGGAGTTTCCACTAAAATGCACAGTCATAATATAAACGTTGCCATAACATATATCCGTATCAAATCTGGAAGTTTGTGTTGGCAATGAATGGGTATATGTCAACATGGCTGCAAACGGTTCTTCGAGGATGGATATCAGCTATGTTTATTCAAGTTCTGCCTCCTACAGCTTTGACATAACATCGGTATTGAATGGAGGAATTGATAAGAAAAATGAATTTTATGATTTGTTGTTATTGGGGCTTCTCTCATTTATCGGCGTGCTTGGCAACGCAGGACTTCTCCTGTCAGTCTGTAGAAGCGCACGGTTGCGCACGTCAGCAAACATCCTCCTCACAAACCTAGCAACTGGGGATTTGTTGTATATCCTCATTTCGGCGCCTTTTTTCGTGGAGCACGAGCTCCATCCGAACTGGCAGTATGGTACGACCCTTTGCAAACTGATCAACGCCGGAGAAATTACAGCACAAGGAGTGTGCGTCCTGTCGTTGACAGCCCTAAGCATTGAACGATATGCCGTCCTCGTTAAAGGTTCGGCCGTTCGCCGGTTGAGTCGACGATATCGAGGCTGGCTCTCGATATTTGCGATATGGGTTCTTTCTTTATTCATCGCGTTACCGGTTTTCGTCCTTGCCGATACTACCGACAACAGGTGCGATTATTTACCGGTAGATGAAGACGTCACTAAAGTGTACGAAGTCGGGAGAGTACTGCTGCTGTACGTTCTACCAATGTTTACAATTGCTTGTTTTTACACGTGCATCGCGAAGACGCTTTTCAGCAGCGCTGGACAATTTGCCCGAGAATCGCAGCCCGGTGTGCGACATTTCAGCGCGCGAAAACGATTGGCGTTCACGGTATTAGTCATAGCTCTATTCTTTGGTTTGTTCTGGATGCCGTATTACCTCCACGTTGTCTTGTTCCGATTCAACCCGTATTTCGTCAACCATGATTCAGCAGAAATGTTTAGAAGATTGTACTACTTTGCTGCGTTGTCCAATTCTTGTCTGAATCCATGGGTAGTATACGTCATGAGTTCCACATATCGTGCCATCCTCGTTGGGTTCTTGACATGTCGGAAGGAGATATCATCAAGCACTACCTCGTTATCAAGATATCCCCTCGACAGAATGGAATGCAAAGTAGTCTGTGAGTCGTATACCAGACGTTCGTACATTCAACCAAAGTCTAGTCGCGTATCTGAGGTCTAACGGAGTCTGATAATGATGACCAAAGAGAACAAAATCGGGATTTTCAGTTTTTGAAGAAATGAGGAGGAAGATATTTCACCGGAAGCATACAAGAAAAGGAAATAGGCCAAGGCGACGGCTGGAAACTATTTTCTACATATTATTCAAGTTGAAGTGTAAATGAAATGTAGATGTAGGGAATTCCCTAGTTTTGTAACTATGGTAACACTACTGCGTGCTGATAAGGTGCCGTCAAAGGTATTGATAAACATGTCTTTTTACCGACGTGAAATTGATGCAGTTGGGCGGATAAAAAGATGTAAGTTATACCTAAAATATGTTAGGCACTATTCTCTCTGGTTATCTTCCTAGCAATTTTTGTTTGAGAGGTGTCTAATAATGATCCGTATTCATTCAATGTGGCAAGTTCAAGGAATGCCATTTAACTGCATGAGTGTTACCCTGTGTGAGCCAGAATAGACGAAAATGAATGCCATTCGATGTGAATCTACACATAGGCGTAGGAAGCTTTTCGAGGCTGGGGGATGAACCTTATTTCGGATCGCCGTCCTGGGGGGTCTAAAGGAAAGGGGTGTCCCCCTCCCCTTTTGGAAAATTTTTGGGTATTTAAGGGTCCTCAGATGCAATTTGGTGCAGCATTTTGGACATACTTTAAGGAAAATAACTGCAAATTTTTGACATTGCTAACAGAAGAGACAAATAAGGGGTTTTTGCCCTTGGATCTTGGTGGCGGAAGCATACTTCAGCTCCCTCATATCTTTGACTGGGGGTAAAGCCCCCAGCCCCCCCCCCCCATCCGCTTCCTACGCCTATGAATCTACATGAACGTCACTCGATCTGAGACTGCAAAAAAGGTCATTCAAAGGAGTCCAGACAGGGAGAACAACTCCCTGGTCCAAACGACTGCCATTCGGATGAATCTAAATGGAAGCTATTCGGTGTGAGTCCAACCGAATGTCTTTCGATAGGCAGGCTATGGGCATTAATGAATGTCATTCAAAGTGTGTCTCATTGAATGTCATCCTGTATGAGACTAAGTTAATTATTGCCTTTCTCCATGTGAGACTGAACAGGGTCTAAATATAATTATTTGATGTGAATCTCAGTGAATGTTATTTAGTGAAGTCCCTATAAATGTCATTCTATATGAGACATACCGTAATGATTGTCATTCGAAGTGAGTCCAGCCGAATGTCATTCGATGGGCATTTGAACCTTTAATAGTCCAGTCGAGATATGATAACAGGGGGCTAACCCAATACTTGTTGCAAACAAAATCCATTTTACCACCGTTTGATTTGTAATTGACCCCGTAATAACGTACTAATTTGAAAGTGTAACGAATATAATTTTATGTGTTTCTCAAAAAGACATCCGCTGTGAGACTTAATAATTGCCGTACTCTGTGTGAGACTAAATAAATACAATTCGATATGAGTCTAGGTGAATGTCATTTAAGTCCCTGTAAGTCCCTATAAGTGTCATTCTATATGAAACTTAGGAGACTGGGATGACCAAGCAATGTAAGACTAAAGAAATATCATTCGATGTGCAATTGGATCAATGTAATTCGATATGAGTCTCAATGAATGCCAGTCTCTATGTGAGACTTAGAGGTCTGTGGACGTGTAACCGAAGCAGTTGTTTTACTCAACATCGTTAGTTTAAAAGAAGGATCTGAGCTTTAATCAAGTTTGATATGTTGGGAGGGGCTTATTCTTAGTATTCTGGTGAAATTTTCATTGACATCCGATGTGTGGTTCTCAAGATATTAGCAGTTAAAGTTGTCACATTTCCAACACCAAGTGAAATTGAGGCAAGCACATGCATGTGACGCCATAGTTTCACATTAATGAGTAGTCTTTTGTTTTTCTTTAAACTTTACAACTAATTTTCTCCTCCGCAATCCCACGTTATCGGAATGTGATTGCATAAAGAGGCATGGGAATTTTACAATTTTCACGTTCTTGATGGGGAGGTCATATCGCTACTAACTTCAAGGTCAGAACAACAAACTGAAAACATAAAGGAAACAAAGCATTTCTCATCAATATGAGGAAGTGATATAACCCCTGCTTGCCTCAAGCTCACTTTGGGTCACAAATGTATTAACTTCATTAGCTGACATCTCAGTACTACAGGTCCGATTTGAATGGAAGTTTCACCAAATTGTGTAGATTTAGTTCCTCTTTCACACATGAAAATTCATTTTTTGCTTAAACCCTTTCTTAAAGATCCTCTAAGCCTGATGAAAAACCTATTGGAATTTTTTCAATATGTTTAACCGTTCTCAAGATACACCTCATCAAAGTTTCACCATTTCTGAGATTTCTCATTAGCTATGCAGAAATTATGTGGAGTATTGCACAGTGTCTGTATTGCCTTTTTAAGCCTTTATAAATTATCTATTATTTACTTACTAGCTACTTTTTAGTCAGCTATTTAATGTGGACATTTTCAAATTAGTAAATAGGTTCTTCCAACATAAACGCATATCAGAGCATGCCAACATATTACAACTGTTATTGCAAAGAAGGCTAAAAAACAGAGGATAGCTTAACACCATGTCTCCATGTCACAAATTTGGATAAGTATTGTTCATGTTTACACACGATCTAAGTCCAAAACAGTACCGTAATTGTCTTGTAAAATGGTCAATACTTGATGGATTTTGTTTTTAACGATTTTAATGTTTTCTTACATCAGAGAGACAGGTATCACATTAACGTGGCCACAGACCTTTAACGAATGTTATTCTTGCGGTGGGCATGAAAAAATATCAGTCCAATCATGAGTACAGAGAAACTTAGATTAAAAGTAACTTCGTGTCCATTTAATACGTCAGTGCTAGTTACTATCAAGCTGACGGTGCGGATGTGTGGTTAAATCGGGAGATTTCTTATGGCACTTCCGGGTTAAATCAGTCAGATTCGGAAATCATGTAAAAAAGTTAAGTTAGTTATAAAGAAAACTTCTTTTAGGAAATAGTGCGGACAATTGTCATATAGTATCACGTTGCAAAGCCTAGAAAGGGTCATTTCCGGTGATCCTGGGGGTGTTTTTGCCCAAAATTTTACTTGTTCGCTCCGCGCCAACCTAGGCGCTCCCGCTTAGATAGTGCCACTGACTACACCCCCCCCCCCACACACACACACACACTTTCAAAGACGGGTCGCCGCCCATGAAATTCGTACTTTAGTTTCACGTTATAAAGAAAGACGATTCAAACTAATTTCAGCTTCAGCTTTCAAATAGTTTGATTACGTTAAATCATTTCAAGAGAGTCTTGTCTACGAGTAAACATATAGGCCAAATGTAACTCAAAAATTTCCATCGAACTTGTAAATGAGAACTATTCATGGCCCGCATTCCTACCCCCCCCCCCCCCTTAGAGATCGGCCCATCCTAAAGCCGTCCCTGTTGCAAACACTCATTGGAGAGGGTGAAGCGGCGTGAAGCGGCAAAGCTCCCAAATAGTAGAGTTTGATGCTTTTATGGCCTAAAAGATTTAACACGCATCGGAAAAAAAAGATTATTTTGACAATTACAAGAATTTCACGTTAGTTCTGATCTACTGATGAGATAATAACACATTAATATAACGCAAAAACAAGATTAGAAAGCATGTCCTCTCGAAAAATGACACAATACTTGGTTACAAGGTTAATTAAAATCATGTTCACACAATTAAACAGCAGACAAGACCTACTTGAAATTATTAAACGTAATCAAAAAATCTCAGAATATATTACATGTAATTTTACCTTATGTAAATATGATATTATGACCCTTCCTCCTGAAAACATGATGCGTCGTGCAAGGAATGTAAGCTACTAGAGATTGCTTTCAGTAATGTTGTAATATTATACCTTTTAGTGCGTGGGGCCCCAGGGGCGGAGAAACATGGGGTTGAGGGGTTAAAACCCCCACTTTAAAAGACCCCTATTGACTTTGTGTTTTTCACACAGTAATTTTTTTGAAAAATTGTCAACCCCCCCCCCCCCCACTGTTGAGAAGAAATCTCCGAGCCTGCGTGGGGCCCTAGTTCATGGCCTGGCTTGCACCATGACCCAAGCCCATATCCCCCTTTTCCGAAAAATTACGAAGTGAAAATACCCAATAGCTTTATGGGTTTAAGATAAACAAAGAAAATCCATTGAATAATCTTCTCTCATTTTTGTTTACTTTTTAAGTGATATTTGGTATCTACTGTGGACGATTATTATAAGTTTAAAACATTGCCAATTTTAGTATAAACTATTTAATGAATTGTCAAGATTAGTAAAGGAAAATTCTGTCTTATTTATAATAATTATACAAGTTTAGAATAAAGATCATATAAAAACTGATAAATGCCCTTTCGTGTCTGGACATTGAAACGAAAATTTTACTATTGCCAAATGAAATTGGGTTCGTAATGAATAGACCACAAGAATGATAATTTACTATACCTCTTGCTAATCTAAGTCGCACCTAAAGTCAGTCACTTTGATAGTTCAAATGGAGTGTGGGCAGTGGTATATATAATGTTACTTGTCAGGAGGCAACAGTTTTGTATTCGGATGAACACTGTACCTACCCAGGTCGAGTCATACCAAAGACTCTAAAAATGGAACCTACTGCCGTTGTGCGTGATGCTCCGCATAAGCAATAGAGTAGGGAAAACAAGCCAGTGAGCCACAACTGGAAAAAAGGCCGTGGCCGGCTCGACTTGAACCAATAGGTTGGAAACTGGGCCGTAAAACTCCAACTGCAATCTAACTGTACCTACTAGGTTCGACAGTTCGAATAGACCTTATGCACATGATGTCACAAAGGAGAAAGTGCTCCCTCGTTTGGAGGAAAATGGAGGGAAAGCGCATGCCATTGCAAGTTCCACCAATAACGCAGACAGCTGATTTGTCAACCAATCGTATACTACACGTGCGACGAAATCTACGCCGTGAGTGCACGTGTGCTCCATTGTTTTCACCCAAAATGACGTCAGTGTGATGTCAATGCATAAGGTCTATATGTGACACTCAGAGAAGGCTGCGTGGAATTCATTTCTGTAAGGCCTGTCGCCACAGAATTTTATCATAGGGGAGGGCTGAAGTCCGGGACGACGCTAGAGGGGGTGTGGGGTGTGACCCCCCAAGATCCACGCAGTCGGCAAAATCCTGCACTAGTCGGCAAAATGAAGGAAAAAGGGAAGTGCAAACGAAGGAAAGTTAGAGGAAAGAAGAAAGAGGGAAAAAAGAGAAAAAAGAGGAGAGAGAAGAGGGAGAGAGAAGAGGGAGAGAGAAAGACCGAGCGAACAGAGAAAAGAACACGGGAGGGAGGGACAAAGCAGGGCAAGAGAAAGGGAACGGTGTGACGGAAGACAGGAGATTGGAATGCATTTGTAGACAACGTTTATTACAATATTTTCAATCCCGTAAGCAACACTTTTTGAAACTTAAAACATATTCTGTCGGCAAAAAAGCTACATAGGGCTTTTCAGTATCATTGTATACTAAATGAGTTCATCGTTCATGTGGTTTCTGGCATTGATTAGGTAAAGTCTGCACCAGTCGGCAAAATGAAGGAAACACGAGGAAAAGAAAGAGGAAAAGAAGTGAAAGAAAGAGGACAATTCCTGTAATCAGAACCCAAACTTTCCGACGCACTACGCGCGCTGTAATGTCACTCCAGTTTCTTCAGTAGTTCCATTTCACATAGCTAGATAGCATAAGTCCTGTCAACCTTACCAAGGAACATATAGGCAGGGTACACAGGTTATGTAGAGGTAAATTTCATCCCATATCGCAAAGCCTAGTTGCCGTTCTCTAGTGTGTGTCATGCGGTATACGGTCAGTTGGTGAGCGACTCACGGAGCAAAGTTTGGCTATTTCATCGGGCAGTCCAGGTGGATTCGACACAATGTATGTTGAGGGGCGTAAATACGGGAGGTGTGACATCCCCCATGAAAATCAAAAGTCGGTCTCTGAGCTCCAAAAAGTCGGTCTCAAAGCAAAGCCAGTTCAGTATGCCGTTGTAACAGTAGACCAGACATGAACAACATTTGAAGTGAAAGTTTGCCCAAAAAGCAAAAAAATAAGAAGGCCTTCAAAAACTCGGATCGCACTACTATGTCAACGTGAAATCAAGAGTCGGTCTCAAATTGCCCAAAAAGCAAAACAAAAAAAAAGAAAAAGTCTTCAGAATTTCGAATCGTACAACTATGGCAATGGGAGTCGGTCTCCAAGAAATGTAGTCGGTCCCAAAAGTTCACACCCCTCCCCCTGCAAATTCAAGAATATACCCCCCTGTGTATGTTGTCCCCGAAACAGTCTACAACCCTTAGGCCTACAGTTTTTGGTTCCAGGCGAAGCCGGGAACCGTAGTTGTCGCTCACCTGTTGAGCGTGCAATGAACCCGCCACGACCGGCGACTGTGACTACTTTTGATATTTGTTGCCGGCTTTTACGTTATTTAAGTGCACCGTACATGCGATGGCAAAAAAATGCTCTCTGCTAAGCCGAATCCGTATGAAACATGGGCGTCAATCCTGGGGGGGACAGGGGGACACGTCCCCCCCCCCCACATTTTGGAAAAATGCCCATTGACTTAAGATTTTTACACAGTAAATTTTTGACAGAAGTGGCCATGCCCCCCCCCCCCCCCACATTCGAGTAAAGATTGACGCCCATGGTATGAAATACTGGTTTTCAAAGGTTTGCTTCTAATAATTCATATCCGTCGCCAGCTTGAGAAATATGCCCAAACGCACCGTACACAAGACTTCCACAAGTTGCACGCGCTGTGTGTAAGTCGAAACCGCGCTAGCGACGTTCAGTCCGATTGTGGCTTCATAGGAGATTTCTTGTTCACTGTCGTCTGCATGCACTGCCAGACTGCAGTGATTTCGCATCAGGCACAAGTAGTCAAGTACAGTATATATTAACTACATAGTCATTTTTATTTTGTAACGTGGGCAGAAATATTGTTAACCTAACTTAAGTTTTAGGCACACCTTCACTAGCTTTCTAAGCCAACAAGCCAATACTTAGTGGCTAGACTACCTTTTTTAACTAACTTTGCTGCACAAACGTAGTTCTAGGCTACTTACAAAGTTCCATCATTCCTTGTGTTAATATTGCACTTCCTGTACATGATTAGGCAAGCTTAATTGCAACGTGCATGCGCATACTATGCTTAGTTGAGGCGATCACCGCCTGGAACCATTCAAAAGTTTTCCTTTGATTATGTTTTTCTCTTTGTTCTTAATGATAACATGTTTTTGTGTCAGCCTATCAAAAATTTTCGCGCCCTGGCAATTTCACGATTCAGACTCAAAAGAACAAGTATCAGTGCTTAACTCGGCTCTTGACATACGAAGTGATATAATGCTAAATATACGGTACACTGCAATAGCATGGGATAGTTAGGCACCTTCATATCCCTTTCTCACCCCTCGACATGCTGTCGGAACTTGGGGTCGCTGGCATGGCCCGGCCACATGTCGGGAAAATTCTGTCGCCATCCATGATTGGTTTACTTATTTTAACTTTCAAAAGGGTCATTTCTGCGATAAAACCCCAAATTTTCGGTATGCTTTGCCCACTCTTCCTCAGTTTCGTTACTAATAGCTGAATAAAGAACAAACCCTTTCCATCTTTTCAAGTAACTTAAGTAGAATTTATCGTTTTATGTAAATGTCGGGAATCTCATCTCATTTCGCTAAACAAAGTTAATGTTCTCTTGAGTCTGTCGTTCGGTACGGCTAGTGACTCGAAGAGGGAAGTACAATGTAAGTTGTACCCCACAGGGCCCAACTGCCTGGACAGTTGACCTCAGTGGCGTACACAGGGGGGAGGCCATTGGGTCATGTCCCCCTCACGGATGCCAATTTTTTCAGGTCCTTAAAAAAACGTAAATGTTTTAACACAAATTTTACTTCCAAAGGTGGCATATGTGGCATGTAAGGACACCTAATATTTCAAAAATTTTCAGAGGGGAGGGGGCACCCCTCCCCTTATACCACTCCCCCAGGCCTGCGATCACACAACATATTGCATTCTTCCCCTTGAGAGAATCCTGGGTACGTCACTGGTTGACCTATATAAGCTTTAAATAAGTACAGATTCTTTTTTGTGTAAGCTTACGCAAAAGTTTCGCGCGCTTTGCAATTTCACAATTTAGACTTCGGGAAAAACCTTAAATCGGGCGGAACTAATTTCCTCTTACGCAATATATGTCCCGCAATGACATGTTATAGTACACAGGTTTTTTTCAAATCTCCCCTCACAAACCCCTCGACGACATCGCGGCTGTCGAGGCTTCGGGTCGTTGCCTCCCCCTACCCCGTTGGGAAAATCCTGGCGCCACCCCTGCTGGACCAATACTGGTTGGACTAACGGTTCTCATCTCTAACTGTATCTTTTATCAACACTTTCAGTCGGCATTGCTTTCTTCTCAGTCGGCAAATACGGCACACCCCCTCCCCCATGATAAATCCTCTGGCGACGCTCCTGGTTGAAGTGGAGGTGACCCAACGCTCAGAAGGCGCCGCGGGAACCTGGTGAGCTCTCCTGGGGGTGTGAATCATTTCACTGGCTGAAAATGGGACTGACTTCGTTCTAAATAGACCTCGAAATTGAAACTTGACTGTTATGTTTTGTAATTGAATTTGTACCAATGACCGGGGAATTTGACGGTGCAAGGGAATTTTTGGTGAGAGAGGTGGCTGCTGGTATCGAAGTTGCATTCAAACAATACTACCCTAGCTGTCTAAAAGGAACTGGCAATGGCGCAAGTATCTACAGTGTGTGCGCCTGAAGCGCCCCGAAGAATATCATAGCATATTAAAAACAGTGAAAATGTTTCACTTCATCTTGCATTATCAAAGTTATCAGAATTACATTAAAATGTCATTCCTTCTTCCCGTTTCTTCTTCCTTTCACTTTGCCTTTTCCAGCAGTCGGTAATTTGAGCTATTTTCCCAAGTCAAAATCGTCACGAGCATTCCCCGGCACAGATGCTACCGCTTGTGTTTTGAGAAGATAGCTGGTAGATGGAGTTGCATGGGGTGTTGGAAAAATAATCACGTCAAAACTGACTTAAATAAGACAACAATGCCGGTAAGATGCGGTCGAAAAATGGCATTTTGAAGTCATTCAAGTTAGTTAATGACTTACTTCATTTCACACTTTTCAAAATTTATTAAATTGATGACCAGAAATGATAATACAGAGCATATCATTTCGTAATATTTTTGAAAATCTGGGGGATGTTTGTTTAGGTCACCCCTTGTCAAAAAAGTGGCGGGATTTATCCCCCATCCCCCCAGAATTTCCGTCTATGACTTTTAAGGTATAATAGATACCGTATTATATGTTGTAACTAGGTAGGGCAGGGGTCTCCTTGTGCCCTGTCAAATACAGGTTAGAAGCTTACAGTTAACAGTAATCATCAGTTGCACAAGGGGTTAGAATGACCTTAAGCTATTCCTTATACTCGAGATAACGTGTGGTCGCCCTCACCTCGGTCTGCCATAATTATTTCACCAGTCGCTATGTGTATTGGGTAGTGTATATCACAATCGCGACTGGTTCCCAATACACATAGCATGTCCAGTATACACTTTAAGAAAAGTCATGTGGACTATCTCCCACTGCAGAAAAAAAACTGATACCACTCCCAGATGGAGTCACGACCTCGAAAGGGACACGAAACTTAATGACAAGCCATCAAGACGGATTAATCTGCTGTACGATTAAAACATCTCTTGATCATTTTCATTACAGATGTACGGTAGCGCGATTGTGATGTAATGGGAAGTTATGCACCCCTCACTCTTAATACCAGGTGGTTGTTCTCACCTGTTGGATCGATTCAAGTTCATAGCTGTTGTATTTTACTTACTTCACCGTTGTCCTGGTGCTGCTGATCTACGGAGAGAAGTTGTGCAACCACCGTTTTTTTTTTCATTGATCATTTATTCTATTGTTTGGGACGGAGGCCTCGACAATCAACTAGCCATTTGGCGAGAAGCATCAAAATGGAGTGAAATGGAGTGAAATCGGTGAGTGAAGGTCGCCGTGATTGAAATGTTACTTGCCAATGGCGAGTTGGTAAGCGGCTTTGTCGATGCCTGCTGGGACCTTTACAAATCTGCAGAGGAAACTAGCCCAGTCTCTTTGAGGTGGTTTTCTATTGTTCTGGAGTGGATGCTGTTGTGTCCCTTTTATCTAAGCCTATATTTTCCGTGACACCTGGTGAAGTCATTAGCTGTCAAAATTGGAAAACCTCTCCTACATTTTTGTAGGTCACATGTTCAGTCTGCTAACTTTATTTAAAGACAGACAGTCATCACCCCAAAGTATATTTTTAGTGTTGGGGTATCAAAATTCTCAGTTCAATAGTGACTGCTCTTTGATTGACATCAGAGTTTGACAATTTGAAAGACGCAGAGTAGCTCACATCCCACACAAGGCAGAGAGAGTGCTTTTATTACATTTTATAGCCTTGTATGCTCACCAGGATATGGCCTTAAGCAATAAAACAGGTTTATTCCTGCACACGGAGGAGCTTCATACAGTTGTGGGAGGAGCTAGAAGTTGCATAGTTGGGAGAATTGGAACTGTCTGGTATGATGAAAATTCCCCTTTAAGCTTAAGCCCATGTAGTGTTGAAATTATTGTTAAGTCCTTAGCTTATTTTAACTTATGATATGGTTTTGTACTGAGGGCTTAGATCTCAGAGTTTTTAAAAGAAGAGAGATTTTACACCCAAACACTTAGCCAGAGGAATCAATCACAGAGTGAGACACCACTTAAAGTCTGAAGTAGAAACATTTATAAATGTTGGCTGGTTACGTAAACCAGTAGTAAACTTAATTCTGTATAACCTTGACGAGTCTTGTATTCCGTTACTTTAATTTATTTTGTATACCCTAAATAAATGCTGAAAAGCATCATCGCTGTGTCTCTAATTACTTTTCGCTACATTCAATTGTAGAACGTAAAAACAGCAATAAACATATAGGCGGACTGGTCGATGTGGGGATCGCTGCATGAGTGCATGGGCCGCTTGATTTAGGTCAGCTTTGCCAGTAGCGGAGCTTTTCTTTGGTCAGGCCCCCACCCCCGCGCCAGCTAACTCAATTGGACTGCTGGGGCACTTCTCAGGTTTTTATTAGGCTTTCAGCCTTTCCTTTCGCTATTACACTCATTTTTTCAATAAACATGATTTAATCGTATACCTCCGAGGCATTTCGTTAGTAACAAATGCTCCAAAGGCGATCAAGATCAGCACCTCATGCTGGTGGCAAGATTCGCCTCCGGCCACCCAACAAAAATTTTTAGTTAAAAGTTTTCTATCGCGCCAATTAAGGAGGACCTTCGCCAAGACTGTGTGCAACGTGTAGTCCGAGGCTCCCTCTTTCTACTATCATGGAGACAACATCAAATTTACTTTCTCTACGACCTGTGACTTATTATTTGATCACAACTTGGCCATCGCAGGTAAAAGTGTTTGCAACTTGGTATAGAGAGTCCTTGATGAGACAAACTATCGTCCTGACTCTGAATTCAGGAATCATCATGCCATATGCAGGGCTAGCTACGGGTGTGTTCAGGACATTATGTCGTGACCATTATCAGAATGAATAATTTGATGGTAGCAATACGAAACTGTTCAAGCGTGGATCCAGGTGAGGTCTCAACCAACGCTAAGATTCCTCCCTTTTATCATACTGTGGAATTGAAGGCAGTGAGGTATATGAAATCCTTCTTAAGCCGTCACTTTTACGTTAACGATGTAGAAAATGCTAAAAATTGCATTGTCCTGACTGTGATTTTATCAACACCTTCAAATCGTGGTAATAGCAATCAAGGGCCTCCTCTTATAAACATTTTCCCGATGGAAGCCTCCCGAACCTTCCTCCGGAGAGGTATCTTCGTAGCTCTTATGGGCATCGGCTTTCTCCGATCCCTTAATCAGCCTTTGCATTCTGAGCGAATGTTTCAAAGTTTCAAACCATAGAACAATTTTCCTCTGAGCACTATTTAATATAAGTAAAACGTCTTCTTGGGCAGACGAGTCTCCCATGTCCTGCTTGAGTGGGCCCCTCAATACATAACAGCAAAACAAAAAAGTGGCCCAGTAAACAAAAAGCTTACCTATGACTAGCTTAAATAAGTGTCCAGATTTTGCCATGGTTATCTGCCTTCTACAGAGCGCTCAAAGCACAATTCTCGCCCCTTCTGTCAGTTCGAATGCCCAGTCCCACCACGTGGACCTATTCAACAGTGCTATGGATTTCTGACCCCCAACCGGTAACCTAACTTTCGCCGCTGTCGCTTTATATAAACGCCCAGTCCCGTCCCTTACCAGTACAGCCCGAAAATGCAAATGCAATACAACCGGCAGATCGGTGGAATCGCCTGATGTCCTATTTTCTAATATTTTCAAATATGTTAATAAATTGACAGGAACGCGTACTTTTAATAAAGATCTTATTCATAAGACGTCACAGAACAGAAAGTGCGCCCCGATAGAGGTAAGCGCTTATCATTGCAACTTAATGCCCCAGTCACACTAAACAAACAAAATCCGTCATTTGACGTAGGTCAAGTCCCTTTCCATTTATAAGATACGATACGATTTTACTCTCTTTTTTGACGTGGGACATTGAAATGCTACTACAGTCAGCATAATAAAAAGTAACCGAAAGGCTTGTGCTCGTCTGCTCTGTGCATGTCTGTTATAAAAACTTGTAAACACGTGGCATTGACCTGCTACCCCCTGGTCCATTATATCGGCTGTACTGACCCAGAAATTAGCAATCTCGATGGCATCCTTATGTTTTTTACTTCTGACGTCATACAGCAAGGGTTTTCCTGAACTAAGATAATCAACTTCTCGAAAAGTGTGTCTGTTACCTTCATTTTGTGATTACAAACACGCATGCTTATGGAAATCCCCAGAAAACTACGTCATAAAATGGCATTTGACGAACGTCAATCCCAAAATTCGGATCGGGGAGCGATTAAATCGGAGATGTATGACGGACGACGTACATATGGAAAGGGTCTTTTTATTTTACTATGGGAGCGAATTTTGCGGATAACGGATGACGGATCAAAAAAAAAAACGGATATATGGAAAGCTAACTTGAGTCCACTACGGGGGGGGGGGGGCTGCAGCAAAGTCTATGTCGTGCGTGCAGTGTGCTTCAGTTTTTACCCCCCAAAAGACGTCGCGTAAGGTCAATGCGTAAAGTTTATACATGGACAGTACTTAGTGACAACCTTCAAGTAGTTGAAACCAGATTGATTTTATTAGTATACTTATCGGTGCTTTGTAGTTTTGTATTGGCACACTGTCGAATGGACTCGCCGGAATTGGCCCAGAATGGGAGGTCCAGGAATCGGAATTGGCTCGGAATGAGATGCAAATGGACTCAGAGTCGATTTCAGCCGAGTCCACAAAATGAAAGTTTCATAAATGTTACTTACAGCCTACACTGTTATTGGTACACAATTTAAAAAATGAATGGTCACACACAGTCAACTAAAATACAGGGTGTGAAATTGACTCCTAAATTACCCTTTTCAACTAACTGCACCTGGAAATTTGCCCGGAATGGAGCTTCCTGACTAGGAATCGGGTTATATAGACTCAGATACAGCCCTAGATACATTAATATTGATAACTAGCCACATATAATCCGAAATTGCTGGGTGGTCACACTGCCTGACGTCACAAATAATATTTTAAGACGACCATAGGCGTAGGAGCCCAAGTTGATGGGGGGGGGGGGGGGGCTGTAACGACTTGCCCGAAAAATATAACCAAAAAATTTCCGCGCGCCGCACGCGCTTTCGACATGTTAATGTACATATCATATAGGCATGCATCGGTTATCACACGGCATGCCAATTACATAGAATAATTTGCCGTGTTCACCTTCCATATTGGTTTTAATTTTTGAGGAAGTCGTCACAATAATAATGATAATAATCAGTGGTGTAGCCAGGATTTCTCTCGTGGGGGTGAGGGGGCAGTCATTATGTTGTGTGATAGCTAGCCTTGGGGAGGGGTTTAAGGGGAGGTCCCCTTTGAAAATTTTTGAAAAATCAGGTGTCCTTACATGCAATTAGATGCCACATGTGCTTTATTTGAAGTAAAGTTTGTGTTAAAACATTTGCGTATTTTAGGTACTAAAAAATCGGTTTCACCCCCTATTCTTTGAAAATTTTTGAAAAATTAGGTGTCCTTACATGCAATCTGATGCCACATATGCTCCCTTTGAAGTAAAATTTGTGTTAAAACATTTACGTATTTTAGGTACTAAAAAATGGGTATCACCTCCTCTTTGAAAATTTTTGAAAATTGGGTGTCCTTACATGCAATCTGGTACCACATATGCTCCCTTTGAAATAAAATTTGTTGTTAAAAGTTTACGTATTTTAGATAGAAAAAAATCGGCATCAGTGAGCGTGGGGCATGGCCCAATGACCCCTCAAATCTGATAATCATAATATCGAACCATTAAAAACACACTGGTGAATTAATACCGAATATACAGGTGCTAGCGCAATTCAAATCAGAACTTTATTTTAATTGCCAAGGAAGTGTTCTTTTTAAACAATTGATTACCTCTAGCTACATCATTGCATTATTTTTCTTTCAGTAAGTGCCCGAAAAATTCTCAGCATATTGCCCGAATTTTCACAAAAAAATTAAGTTGGGGGCTGCAGCTCCCCCAGCCCCCCCCCCCACCCCCGGCTCCTACGCCTACTATGAAGACGACCGATCACCTTTAAATAAGAATGGGTACTGCATTTACAAACATCACAGATAGAGACATAGAACAATTTTTTTAGTGCGAGCTTGCAGTCAAACGTAATGTAGGGGCAAATTTTAACAGGGCATGCGGCAAGTTGTAAGCCTTTATTTCATAGAGACAACAACGAATATTGCTAAAGCAAAGTAGCGTGATGTTTCGTTTTGATGTCCCAACATATGTAAACATTTCATCTAATATTCTCGTTTCAAAAGCACTAAATTTAGGAACAATTTGTGTCTGAGCAATTCTTCATGGTAGTGTTACAACCTGCCCCTATTTCTTCCCACCCGGTTTGTCCTCAGCTCAGTACCAAGGAATGCCAGGTGCCACAAAATCAAGTGTAACAATGCTCAATGACAAAACTTTGTGCTGGGGAAGAACTTCCCCTTTCTGGGCAAGTTTTGCTGGATGATACTGTTGAATGGCCCAAATTGCAGCTCAGGTCACACTGCATAAAAATTGTACTTGATTCTTTGTATACTTACTACCGTTCTATATCTATTTTCAGAAGTCGGGAAATCGCATCTAACCTTGTGTGAGTTAATTTTCGCAGACCCCCCTTTATCTTGGCCATTACCGGTATACACTTATCAGCCTGCGAGCAGGCCTGTACCGAAATGGTCCCACTTCATGGCACTGGTTATCCACAAAAATGTTTATGCTTGCTTGTACACCTAAGTTGATTGCAAGGTGCCAGGAAATACCATTTGGCAGTGTCCATTATCAAAATTTTCGCTGAAGAGCCCCTCCTCCTCCATCAAGGCTTCGTACACTAGACCACAGGGAGTTAGCCCCCCCCCCTTCTTTAAACCACTCAGTCCCAAAGTCTGAGAACGATTTAGCTTCCCCGGAAACTTTTGCATTAGAAGAGTTATGATTGTTGCCTTCATCGTTTGAAATTTTGAACAAATTCATTTTTTCCTGTGCAAACCTTATTTCTTGAAAATAAGGTTACCCAGCACACCTTGTTTTGAATTTCCTATCATTACAAATCTGTGCATCATGATTTTAAAGATACGAAAATTTTCAATATTTCCCTGTAATATGAAACATGACTATTTTCACAATCCTTTCAACATAAAATACCTAAAATTACGATACGAATGGCTAAAATTGACTGGTCTATATACACTTAACAAGTTTTTCGTTTAGTTTATTGCACCCAGAAGAGGTCTGCGAGCAATGGAACACAGTTCTCTCAGAAATTGTGCACAAGTCCAATTCAATGAAGTTCACAAAAGGTGGATAAGGTGCAACGACAGGATAGATTATTTTAAATTTGCCCTTTCATAAGGCAAAGCTTGTAATAAAGCCATGGAGCGCCTTGGTTCGACCACGGAGTTGTTGGGCGGGCCTATCCGTTACCATAGCCCCTGCCGGTACCGTTCAGCTCCTTGTTTCGACCAGTGAATTGTAACTCCCTGGGTTACGTCAAGAAAATGACGTCAACTAATTTAGGTTTGCAGGGTGCTGTAAGTTTAGATCGTTCATGTTATCTGTAAAACTTCCCTCGAGCTTTTTTTTTCAGACTACCACTGAACAAAACATGATGATAATGTTGCCAGAAAAAAATTTCATGAAATCGTTCGACTTTTCAAATGTTCAAGATAGCCATGCATAGCTGAAAACCATAAATCATTGCATATGCTTTTAAACTTTTAAACTAGACGAATTGCTTTAGCTGTAGAGTCGCTGATGCTTGCCAGTTTGTAAACCAATGTAATGTCGTTGTGTGAAAGACATAAAAACAATTGGCGCATATATGATACCTTGCCCAATAGTAACTTGAAGTGCTTTTTAAGTTGAACTGTCTCTCGCTGCAGGTGACAACCTGAAACTATTCCCAAAAGGAGTTGCGACACCGAAGGGACAAGAGACTAAGTGTCGTGGCTCGAAAAATTTTTCAAAGGAACGCATGGGGGAGGCACTATTTCATGGATGCTTCAAATACGGGAGCGGTGCTGATACTTTTTCACTCTTGAGCTTTTAAGTTGGGGCGACTGAGGGTCCAGACTTGTGAGAGTTGCCCCTGTAAGCGCTCACAGCTACGACACTGACGAGACATAAAGAGAAGACTTGAGACACCCTAACATGGAGCCTTTTGGATCGCTTCAACAAAATTGTTGCATTTATTAAACACTGATCAACAGGTAAGTCGCCGAGCATTCTGAATGGGTGTGTGTGCCATGTTTTGCTGACTGAAGGGAAGAAAATGCAGACGGAAAAAAATCACGCGCGTAGCGCCGTAGCGCGGAGCAAGTGTATTCGTCGGGTGTTCATTTGACTAAATGTGTCGATGACTGGATCAAAGTCAATACTCTCAGCTAAGTCGCGTTCTATACTGAGGAGAGCAAGAGAAGAAATTCATCCTCCGACATAGTAGACCGCAGATAATTTTTTGTAACTTTAAGCGACTAAATGAACGTTCACTCGTTGCTGAGGACACTGCAATAGTGCCTAATATTCCATACAGAGTTGTCAATACAGGATAGTCATTGTTTATATCCCATTTTTTTATCAACTGCAACATTTCAGAAGCAGGCTTGGGAGGGTTGTCATTTAATTCTGGTGTGTTTTTATAGAATATACAAAACTGATCAAATTGAGCCTTTGCAAGGTTGTCATCTATATAACCTTCGTACATGGATGCAAGGTGCTGAAATGCCTCGGTATCACCAAAATGTTGCCCAGGCATAAGGCATTTGAGGGGATCATAGACGTTTGAAAATCTTCAAAACGTGAATGTAATTTACCAATAAGAATATCGTAAATTTGGTAAAACACAGTTACCCTAAATCTTGCAACTAGGTCAGTAATTGGCTCATCACCTGCATGCTCACTAGACATTCGTTTGCGTCTTGGTACTCTGCGACGATGGAACTCTTTTGATACATCTTTTTCACGTGCTGTTTCACGTGCTTTACTAAGTATGTCATTAAAGGTTTCATTGGATCTCTGCTTCTGCATAAACTCTGTGACTGATGATATGATAGAACTAGCGGTGACAAGATCCATTGTTTCTTTCTGTATTCAGAAAGACTTTGTACTTCGCTCAAAATTTGTCCACAATTCAATCATAACTAGGCACTCAAACTTATTTAAATATTCAAGCAACCCTTTTGTATTTGCATAACTATCAGCAGATCTTTCGTCATTTACAATGTTTCCCAGAGTTAGTAAGAGTACAGGGTACAGTTTCTTCACACCTTTAAGCGCTTCGTACCGATAGTACCAACGAGTTTCACTTTGTGTCTGCAGTTTTTTTGTCTTTCATTTTTAGCTCCTTTATTGCATTTTCCCTTTCTTAACTTCATTTTTCCTTTCTTTTCTTTTCCCTTCTTTTCTTTCCCCTTTCTCCTCTTCTTTTCCCTTTCTCCTTTTTTCTTTTCCTTTCTTTCCTTTCCCTTCTTTTTCTCTTCTTCCTTCTCTTTCTCTTCTTCCCTCTTTTTCCTTTCTTTCTTCCCTTTTTTCCCTTCCCTTATTTTGCTCCCCTTCCCTTATTTTGCTCCCCTTCCCGCTTTTTGTGTCCGGGGGCAAGTTGCCCCCCTGCCACCCCACTGGTTACGCCACTGATTGTAGGAGTTGTGTGTAGCTTTGGAACAGTATTCTTACTCAAGCTGTCAAACAGAAAGTACGCTTCAACCAAGTAGCAGTTACGATGTGCGCGGACCGCTGAAAAAAAAATATTGCTTTTTCACGACAGTTCAGGAGTACAGAGTCTAATACATTGCATAGGAGGTTTTTGCTTGCACAAACGATTAGCCTATAAGTACCAGATTTGGGGACCGGTTGAGGCTGACAATATGAAAGGAAAATGCTCCCGTATCCCCACTACTGACTGCAGACCACTTTGAAAGCAACTGGATGAAATCACATTAACAGTGGGGGGTATGTAGGAATTTTCATTGGAAAGCTATTAATGATGTACATGCAGGTTCAGTGTCGACCTCGGTCTCACTATGGTTAGGGACTTGGGTTTTACGTCAGAAAAACACATATTTGTCACTTTAGTTATATAAACCTTCCCCACTTGGGGAGCGAGCATGGAGAAATTTGGCATCCTAAACGCAGGCTCTCGGTTCACATTAAGGGTAGACTACATCAGCTTTCAGGGTGGCCGGTCCATATCGGTGATAACATAATTTGCACCGGGACCCCTTCTGCCTGATGATGGTCAAACCTTCACAACTTACTGCACTGTGCGATAAAAAGGAACAACTACGCGGTTGGGCATTAAATTCCCGATTTTTTACAGAAAACTGTGTACACTAGCTATAGGTTACTCTGTAGAGGTGATGGGGGTGCACTGCTTAGCTATATGTAACGGAACTATTAAAGAAATGGAACAGCGAAACCCATGCAAACGCGCGCAAAGCACGCCAAAATGTTTTAGGGGTTCATAGAATGACCTTACTTACTCCTTGAGATCAAACAACGGGTAGTAAGCATATTCGTATCTATATACTTTTGCAGCCGGGGTGGTCCCTTCCTTTCCTAGTGAGAAGGTGCCGTCATGGGGGAGGGTCTAAGGGGGAGGGGCCCTCCCTCCCCATTGAAAAATTTTGCTGATTATATGATGAAAAAATGTTCTTACTTTTGTTGGGTGTGAGGAAAGGGTGTTATGTCTACGTGGAAGGGTTGAAACCCCTCCCCCTTGAGAAATGTTCGTTTAGGTAAGGTGGCTTAAGATGCAAAATGGTGCTATCTTTAGTAAAGCTTTGAATTTATTTCATGTAGAGAAATTGCCATTATTTAGTGATTTGTGACATGTCACACCTCCAGTGGAACAGGGCCTCCTGGCAGCTCTGGTGTATTTACAAAATGTGAACATTAGAATGATGCTTTTAACTGACATCCAAATGACACTTCTGGAGAAAAAACCGTACTAGTTTTTTTGAACGAGAATCCAAATGTAGTTTCCTGGGGAAAGTAATGGTAGAATAAAGTGGTAAAGAGGATTGATAAGTTGCATGTTTTAAATATTGTTCACTGAAAATGCAGTAAATGACCTTGAATAAGCATCTGCAATGAGTAATATACTTCAACTCCGAACATAACGCTATAAAAAGTTGCCCATGATGCAAGATTGCTACAAAATCGCCTCTTGATGCAAGCATGAGGTTGGACATAAAGTTTTCGGAAAATAGTCTTCTCTTCAGAATAATTCCGTGCGTAATTGTACTAATAGGCCTAATGGTAATCAGGCATGGAGTGTAATCCAAGGCAATTGCGCGCAAAGCAAGCCGAGTTTTTCATTGGAATTGTTATAAACCACGTATACGTATCTTTGAACAAACACATTTGGGATGATATTAAAGAAAATATAGAACTGGAAGGTAAGAGCGGGGGAAAATTTTGATTGTTTAGTTGGGAAGGATTTGCAAAAATTTTGATAGTTTGCGAATTACGATTCAAGTTGTGTTAGAAAATGATTAGATCTATCACTCAGTCGAAAACACACATAATCCTACCCCCTCCAGAAATCTATAGCAGTAAACTCCTTTGGTTTCATTTAAAAAAAAGGCAAAAGTTCTCGAAAATCGATTAGGAGCATGCACTCCCATATGCCCCGTGCCCATGTCACTGCCCCTGTTATTCACATGGCGCCATCTCTAATCCTATACGTTGTTTATTGCTTAAAATTCCTCTCTAAAATAGAAATTTGTCACTACGATTCTTCGTCTACTAGCAGGCACGGGAAGCCAATGGGATTGTAGCAAGTCATGACTTCAGTAGCTGCTATCTCCCACTAATAGGCTAAGTTGACTCATGTAGGCCTTTTCTAAGCATTCAATGACAAAACTCGAGCTGAAACGGGGGTCCGTGCAAGTATGGTGGAAGAGGGTGCTTTACATTCCCCTCCCTCAAACCATGTTGGGTTGTAAAATGATGTAAAATTTTGTCGTCTCACTGTGACAGGATACATGGATTGCATGCACACTGTCATGAAGAATTTTTGGCATGTCTGAAAAGCCATTGTAGTGCAGTTCAGCCTTACGAATGTTTACGGTTCAGGTGATTATAAGGGTATTTTTGTCACATACTACCACGCTAGTTGTCTTAAGTCTTTATATATTCCAATTTCTTCTTCCTGACACCCTCCTCCCCAGCACACACGCTCGCTGGCGCTTTCGTCTTTCCTTTATTTGTTTTTTCTTTTGCACTTTTTTCTTTTTCCCTCTCTCTTTCTTTCTTTATTTATTTCTTTCTTTCTTCTCTCTTTCCCTTCCTTTCTTTCCCTTTCCCTTTTCCCTTTTTTCTCCTTCCCTCTTCCCCCTTCCCTTGGTTTTGCCGACTGGTGAAGAATTTTGCCGACTGGATACGTGAACGCCCTCTATGACGGCCCTGCTGAACATCATTGCCGCAACCTTGGACTACGCTACAACTATCTGAATTTAAAGGGAATCTAAGCAGTCGCCCCAGAACATCAACTTAATATCTTTCAAATCTCCTCATACATCACTTACAAGTATCTTTTATGATGATTCCAAGTGCAAAAATTAAATATCAACGGGAAAGTATGGATTTATTCTGCGTGAATTTAACAATTCAGTTACAAAAATATTGTCACATGACTAAAAAGAGCCACTAATGACACCAGATACCGAGGTACACTAATTAATATAATGTAAAAAGTTGAAATTGGGGTGACTGGATTTTCTCTTTAAACAAACGACATCCGAATCTGGCTCCTGACTTATTATTCACACCAGGGGAGGTCACATACCGACAGGGTATTTTTCTCAGCAGACAGACAGAATCTATGTATCCCTTCAATGTGGAGCACGTGTGACATTTTCCTGTCTGGGAAAGTATTTTGAAACTTGACGATACATGATTTGGTAAAGAAATCCCCCATGAGTCGTTTTTTTTATTTGTGTTCGAACTTTTATCATCGACGAGGGAAACATACTTTGGAAACTCAAATATGAGACTGACAAAAGTGGTATATTGCCCCTGATCAAGAAATCAGTTGAACCAGAATAAACTCAGACAAAGGGTAGTCAATGCACGTCTGGTTACATCAAAGTTGCATCCAAGGGAATTGGTATTGACGATACAGTTTCTTTTCATTTTTACACTACATTGCTACATGTATGATTCACTGAATACAAATCATAAAATATTAAACGTTGACTCATGCAGTGCTCATGTGTATCCTAAACTTATGAGGCGAGGGCTCTGGGGTGGCAGGCCGACCCCGCCACCACCCCCGGGCAAAAAAAATCTCGATATCAAAGCAAATTCAAGTAGTCTTTTCAGGCAAAATGCATGTCATGATTGTTTGCCAATTTATGGAAAACTTTAGAGCAAAAATCTTCCTCTCCAAGTGTGAAAAGTCTTCACAAAAAGGCTACCCCTGCATGTGATTCGAATGCACTTGTTAACAGTTTTTTAAGCTTAAACTTTTGACTGGTGTCACAGCAGAGTCGTTAAAAACGGAAGAAATAAAAGAAATTAAGCCTAGCAACCACTGTATTGGTGGTTCGATCCCTGGTTGGGACACCGTATCATGGTGATGTGGCTTTTTTATTCAAGAGCAATCTAAAAATTTTCAACCTGACCTAACGTTTCTACGAAGTATCCAAATTTGATCTCAGTTGTCGACTTGCAAGGTTTGCTAAGCGGCTACAGTTGAAATAACGAAACCTCAGCAATAAAGTTGGTAGGTACACAACGTTTTAAATTGTTGACATACAGGGCCCAGAAACAAACAAGTTAGATCCAGGCTACCTACATGATAACTTCCTCCGTCCATAACGACGTCAAAATCAATCCCCCAGGTGAGCGTTTTCAAGGATTTCAGTTCCTATTCACATTTTATGATCCAAATTGCCGTGACTTTACTTCAGTCACAGCCATCTATCGGATGACCCGAATATTCACATTTATATCTATCTATGATATAAACTGTAGTCACTTTTCCACTTGATTGAATAGTGAAACAGAAATACGTCAATTGCTTCGCTTCCCGGCAATGACAACAAAATACCTCACCGACTTGCTTCTTTGAACGTATAGGTTGTCTCGGAAGACAATGAAGTGAAGAGTTCTTATGTTTTTAAAGTGATTTCCCCATACTTTTGGAAACTGCCGTTCAAGTAGGCTCCGATCATGAAATAAGGCAAAAGGATTTAACGAAAATCGCGCGACTTTCTCCGACAGTCAGAGAAGTCTGGTGGACTGTTACCAATATCCACAGGCAGGCTTCGATGTCAATAAATGATGATTATAAAGCTGCAGAGGTCACATGGGTGGGGATAGTCACGTGACGAGATGAGCCTGTTAGGCAGCGCACTATACCAATTATTCCTCTATTGACTAACAGTGGCGCCGGAACGGGGAACATGGGGCTCGTGCGCCTCAATCAATTTTCGAAAATTTTCCGAATATTTTTAAATGAGCCCAAAAGGCGTATAAGCCATAGATTTCTGTAGGGGATAGGGTGAGGTGTGTTTGTGACTGAGTGATGGACGGACCTATTTTAATCAGTTAATCAATTTTATCACATGTTGAGTTCTCAAACTATCGATTCTCACAAATTTTTCGCAAACCACCAATATTTCGGGGAATTCATGGAAAGACATATTTTATGAAAATTGAAAGTTTTTACGAATTAACCAGCAGAAGACTCGCACTCTGATTTGGCCGATAGTTAGGGAACTGAAAGTGTTTCGGTGCACAGTCTGCACACAAAACTTGTTACAGAAATGATTTCTAATTCAAAATTTTGGGCCCCTCCTTGCTCATTCCTCGCACTCTATGCCTCATGAACATTACTGGGACAATAATACATTATTCTGACTAATACACTTTTCCGAAAGTAGATGTACATCTCCAACCTCAGTAGGGACCCGCATCAATAGAGGATCTTAAAGCAATTAACATCATGAGTAACCGGGAGGTTCTTAGCCACCGGGAGGTTATGGGTTCAATCCCCGGCCGGGTCAAAGTAAGATAGGTTTCTCATCCAAGAGAAATCTACGGTTTTCCTACCTGAACTGGCCTTTCAAAAGATACCAAAATTGATCTAAATCGTTGAGTTGGTTAGCCACCCGACATGAAGTTGTAATTCATAAGCCACATATGCTTCTCCCACATCCGTGGTCTCTTAGCGTCGTAAAACTACTACCCTTCAAGGCCTGAATTATTATTATAGTTTGATATAACGGTAGTACATGTAGCATGTATTTGTCGTTATATAATTTTTGTATAATAGGTGCCATGCCACAGCCAAAATATCACTAAATAATGAGAACTTCTAAGCATGTAATTATTGGATTTTTTTCCAAAGATACCACCATTTTACATCTAAGCAGCCTTACATAAACAAAAGTTTTTCAAGTGGCGGAGGGTTATCACCCCTCCACTTATAGATAACAAACCGTTCCTTTACACCCGACTGAAAATAAGAATTCACTAGATTGTGAGAGTTCTTCAATATATGATCAATTAAAAATTGCCAAAGATAGCACCATTTTGCACGTAAGCTATCTCAAAAGAACAAAAATTTCCCAAACGGGGTGGGAACCCTTCTCCCTTAGACACTTAAGTAGTAGGATGTCACCTGTACCGTACAGGGTGACAAAGGAAGAATCCGCCCGAGTGCAAACTATCAAAGGTACGCATATGCACAATTTACACCGACTGGCTGGGTTTATCAGGGGTGAGGAGTTTATGGCGTCATCTTCTGTGATGCTTCCCTCATCTGCTCATCACCAACCTCTGATTTGGTCGCTATTGACTAATACACTAAACTTATAAGTCTGTTTCCTGGCCTGTATAGACCCTCGTAGAAGTTTTCACCAGGCCCAAGCTACCCCTCATATGAAAGCTTGCGAGTAAGCCTTTCATGGTGTTTTTCAAATTTGTTTACCATAATACATTTCACAGGATCTGGGTTGGTAGGGGCGCCTTCTATTGTGGTATGTTTCATTGCGTGTTATCATCACACCAGTGCGTGACATCACGACTGCAGACATTTTTCCTTTTTCGAAGAAAAATGACGCCACCCTTACATCACAGCAGTTACTCTAGCTCGGGCTAACCATTATCTATTACCTGCTAGGCCTAATTTGCAGTGTACCTCCGTGTCATAACAGGTGAGTGTCGTTACCAACGAGCAGCTGACCTCTGCATGAACTCACGATTTCGACAGCAAATCAGACAGCCATCAACCCTGTAGGGTGAAAAAAGGGAGTGGGAAGCCCTTGACAAATTCTCACCCCAGTAAGTTTTAGAACTATTATTACAGCCTTAAACAGTGGTTCACAACTGGGGCGTTTTTGCAACTCAGGGGGCGATGAGCGCTAAGGGGGGGGGGGCATAGGGGCGTTTTGAAAATAAAAGAGATACAAAATTTAAATCGGGCCTTACAAGACTCCAAAAGGTTTCCTTTAGCTCAGCTCTCAAATTCTTTTGAATTAAAAGTAGATAAATGACGTCAACAAGTCGAGAAGGTCTGCAGATTCACTCCTCAGGACCAGTTAGTTTTTTCCTATAGAGGGAGAAGTATACCAAGAGTCATTCTGGTTTCCTGGCCCCTCCCTAAATTGAGACACCTCATTCAATATCACTTTTAAACCCCAAAAAACAAACGATTTAAAATACGTAATTCAATACTACATGATGTAATTAAATTTAGCAAGGCACATGTACAGAGTTCTTACTTTTACACAACTTCTGATACTTGTAGATACAAAGAGAGGCCAGAAATGTCTGTGATACAACTATAGCCAGTAATTGTCTTTGATGAGCATAGACCTCGGATAAAGTTTTCTTAATTTGAAAATTGCAATTTTTGGGATGGCCAATTAGGCCTTTACATTATTTTTGCCCATAGGACAAGTGTGGCACAAGTATTTTAAAGTCCCATACAACCCCTGCCATCCCTCTTATTCCCATCCATAGAAAAAGACCCTTGTAGCATCAAAGAGAACTGCTGTTAGTAACTATTGAAATACAAAATGCCCTAAGGCCAGGGTGATTTCTGTAATCTCTTGTGCTCATCTAAAGTTATTATAGGTAATCGGAAGATAGTCAAAATTTGACTTACAGTACCTCATTCTTCTGTCGATAATTTCGTAAATAGGCTATTTATGAGCTTTGTGGGGTTCGCCCCCGTCCCCCACTGAGACGTTGTCCCCGAGTCCCATCAGGAGCCTTTAAGGGGGAACGGTCCACACTTCGGCCCCTTGCACCTTTTAAATTCCACAAAGGTTTCTCCGTCCCTTACCCCAATTTGTAGTTCGCCATCACAAATTAAAGGGAGTTAGCATTTTGAATTCCCGCACCGTTGTTTTGCTACCCTGGATCAGACTCATATGTAAAAGCAATGTATGGGTAGGGCACTTCTAGACTATGCTATAGACAGGTGGGGGCGTTGTCAAACCACATTTGGTGCAAGGGTGCGATGAGGTGAAAAAGGTTGGGAACTACTGACCTAAAAGACCTGCATTTTTATGTATATTTTTAACCTTTTCGTATGAAATCTATTCCTGCAATATGGAGACGTTTCTGCATTATACCAGTGCCAAAGAAACCAATATAACATGTATGAATGACCTTAGACCCGTAGCATTGACATCCGTTGTAATGAAGTCATGTAAACGTATTGTATGAAAGCACGTCATTATGAATCGGCCTCTCTAAAATGATCAACTGTCACTTCCCTAGATTTACTAAAGAATGTACAGTTCAGGTGAAGATGTCATCGCAAAGACACATTTTATTGCCACAAGCATCTTCCACAAAGACACATTCGTGAACTCCCTGCATTTGTAACAGCCTTAGGCTACAGGATTGGTTATATTATATACCCAACTTAGACAATAGAATGATGGGGTGTGAAAGAACAACTTTTAAGCGCAGTCAATACAGCATGTGAAACCTTTAGTGGAGGTATATCTAGATCCACTACAATTTGCTTATCGGGCAAAACGTAATACAGAAGACGCTATCTTATATTGTTTAGAAAAACTGTATACACACCTTGAACGTACAAAATCAGGTCATTCTGCTATAGAATAATGTATTCTGACTTTTCCTCCGCCTTTAATACGATCCAGTCACATGTATTGGTGAATAAGTTGTTAGATATGAATGTTTCGCATGGTTTAATTTTATGGATTTTTAACTACCTTACTAATCGTTCCCAATATGTCAATATCAAGTCCTCTGGTTGTATTCGGATATTATAGGCTCAAACACTGGCGCACCACAGGGTACAGTCTTAGCCCCGTTCTTATTCACGGTGTACACATCGGATGCCAGATCCTCCAATGACACCTGTCCTTTAATAAAATTTGCTGATGACACTGTCCTGGTTGGGTTAATCATAAATGATGATGATACTGTTTATTTGAATCAAATAAATCGTTTTGTGGAATGTTTTAATATTAATTTTCTAGAACTTAATGTACAAAAGACAAAAGAAATGGTAATCGATTTTAGGAAATATACTACTAGAACACCCACAGCGGTCATAGTTAAAGAGAGTGTCGTCGAAAGTGTCTCTACATACAAGTACCTTGGTAAAGTAACGGATGATCAGCTTGCTTGGCATGACCATATAGATTATTTAGCGAAGAAGGTCAACCCGAGATTGTATTGCCTCCGTAAATTGAACAAGTTGAACATCAATAGCCGCATTCTTACTATATTTTATAACTCGGTGATTTGTAGTGTTTAGCTGTATTGTAGGCCTATTGTTTGTTGGGGTGGGAATGTGGACGTTACACATAAAAAATGTATTGACTCAATTATAAGACAAGCGGTCCGTTTTAGGTGATGATCAGTTCACAATTTACTCGTCGTACCAACCTTACATTGCAGTTAAGCTCAATAATGTTCTTAATGTTACTAGCCACCCTCTGTATGCCAGTCTTAATAGTGCCATAATCCCTCGTAGTAGTGGTCGAATGAGACTACCTTACGCAGTTACAAACAGACACAAATCATCTTTTATCCCCCGGTATAATAAACTTTTTAATGACCGTTTTAATAGCTAGACCTTTTATTATTATCATTATTTTTATTATTAATCATCTTCTTCTCGGCTTTTTACGTCTTATTCTGTATTCTGTATTCTTATCTTACCATCTTTTCATCTTTTGTCTTATATCTTACACTCGTCTTAACCTCCTTGTTTATTTGGATTTGTAAACTCCTTTGTATTTGAATTTTTATGTTTGAAATCATTGTCTATTTATATTTGTAACCTTTTGATATTTTCGCATTTTTATGTTTTCACTGCGAGCATTGAATTTCCCTCTTGGGACTTAATAAAGTTGAACTTGAAATTGAACTTTCCCTACCGGATAAGAGGCACTAATTATGTCTCTGCCTATGTGTGCACTCAGTAGTGCTTATTTGTAACAAATATCAAATCATTAATGCGTTTTGCACTCTTTTATCTCCGAAATCTTGTCACCTCGTGGTGTGTTTCCTGCCCCGAGACGGCCTAAGAAATTGATTCCGTGACTTTCCATAAATGTTGTATGTTATCACGAAATTAATGCCGCCTCTGTCACCTGATGTGTTGTCTTTGCAACAGAACAAAACCCCTAATTCGTAAAAGCGTGACTTTTATCGCATTCATGAGAATATGTGAAGACAAACATACGGCAATAAAGTAAGGCATGCATGTGGCTTCTTCGATTACTATTGCAAGCGTGTCATGCCGTTACAGGTTAGTAAAACCGCGTCGTGTGAAGGAATTATCGACATTTACATGAGAAACATAATATAGTAATAAATAATGGCAATCCATTTTAATGTAAGGCTGTCGAGACAGAAAACTGAACTTACCATTTATTCACCGGAATATTACCAACCCATTAAGTGCGATGGTAGGCTACCGATTGCAATAGCCTGGTACCGATTGCAATAACGCGTTGAATAAAACTTTACTAATTTCGCGCATCGTTCTGCGGACAAAGTTTTATTGAAAACTGAGAAGGTTGAGGGTAAGACGTCTCCATGTCCACGTAAATTTCTTACAAGAAAAAATCCAATAAACATCATCCAATGAAAGGATACCAAATCTACTGGTCATGACTGCCAGGCCCGTAGCCAGACACAGGCAGTTCTCCAGTTTCATAGCATGTACAGTAATTTCTGTACATGGTGGAATTACTATACATGTACAAGCCATGAGGATCGGGTGCCAGACAAGGTGTTGAAGAAAAGGAGTGCGAGATATTTTTCATGAGACAAGAGGTCAGTCGGGGGAAAATCCCTTAGTCGGGGGATTTAAGGGTTAGGGGAAGAGAAAAAGATTGAAGAGACACACTGAACACTGAACACTGAACACGGATGGCGCCAGGTGGGGGCAGGGGCCATGGGCGTCCGCAGAAAAAAATTCAAGGGGGGCAAAATTTTTTAGGCGACCCAACTTTTTTCATGGAAAATATTTTAATCCCAGAAAAGAGAGTAGATTCTATTTTCACACAGCGTTGACAAAGGCGTAGCCATGAAATTGTCAATGGGGGGGGGGGGGCAAAGCCCATAGACAGACTTTCAGCGCTCCGCGCCACCATGGGTTGGCGCGGAGCACGAGAAAATTTTGGCCCGAAATGCTTCCCAGCTCGCTGGAAATGGCACTTTCAAGGCCTATTTACCGCATATAAAAAGGGAAAACATAAGCAATATCGTAAATATAAACATTAAAAAATACCAAAAATATCCTCGGGGGACTGCTGGGGCCTGAGTGTTGATATTTTTATTCAATTCTTGTTTTGAGAGTAGAAATTCATACTGATTGAACTGTTAAGAATTGTTGATGTTATATTTTCTTCGTTTTTTTCTTTATTTTTTCTTCGTTTTTTCAAGTTTTTGATTTTCCAGGGGGGGGGCAAGTGCCCCCCTTGCCCCCCCACCTCCGGACGCCCATGGCAGGGGCCCCCATTGGGGAGTCTTAATCGATACAACAGAGTATGCAGTCCCTGACGGCGCGTGAGAGAGGACAATTTCTCTAATAAGAACCCAAAATTTTCGGCGCGCTACGCGCGCTGTACAGTCACTCCAGGATCCTCAGCAGTTCCATTCCACATTGCTAGATAGTACAGGTCTTGCCAACCATACCACGAAACATGTCGGTAGAGTACACTGTTTATGTGGTGGTCGAAAATTCCATCCCATGTCGCTAAGCCTAGTTTCCTTTTTTTTGTGTGTGTATCATACGGTACGGTCAGTTTGGGAGCGACTCACGGACCAAAGTTTGGCTATTTCATAGGGTAGTCCAGGTGTTTCGATAAAATGTATGCTATCCAAGATATGTTCTAGAACCTACAGTTTTTCTTTTTTTTTTCCTTTTTGTTCGTAATGATCACATTATCTTTTTTGTGTAAGCCTACCAAAAATTTTCGAACGCTTTGCAAACTCAAGTTTCAGATTCGAAAGAACACTATATAAAGTGCGCAACTCGGCTCATGAAGTATTAAAGTGATATTATGCAAAATATGCCCAGGAATGGCATGGGATATTAAGTCATATCCCCTTGCCACCACCTCTTCGACAGAGGGGCTGTCGAAGCTTGGGGTTGCTGGCATGGCCGAGCTCTCTGTCGGGAAAATTCTGTCGCCATCCATGATCGGTTTACTTCTTCTGGCTTTCAAAGGGTCATTTTTGCAATGAAACCCAAGATTTTCGGTACGCTTTGCCCACTCTTCCTCAGTTCTGTTACTTAAAGCTAAATATAGTACAAACCATTTCCACCTTTTCAAGTAACTGAAGAAGTAGAATACATGAATTTATGTAAATGTTGGGATATAGCCAAGTCAATGTTCTCTTGGGTCTGTCGTGCGGTATGGCTATAGTGACATGAAGACAGAAGTACAATGTAAGTTATGCCCGATAGGGACCAATTGCCAGGACAATTGACCTTTATTAGCTTTTAATAAGTACCGATTCTTTTTAGTGTAGGATATAACCCAGAAAAATTTCGCGCGCTTCGCGCGCTTAGCAATTTTACACTTTAGATTCTGGGGAAAGCATTAAATCATCACTGAAACTACGTTCCTCTAGTGTATACACATTTTATGAAATATATGCCCCACAATGGTATAGTTTAGTACACAGGTTTTCTTCAGACCCCTCCTCACCATCCCGATGACGGCATCGGGGCTTCAGGTCGCGGCCTCCACCCGTCTGGCCACCCGTTGGGCAAATCCTGGCGCCATCCCTGGCACTCAAAACTTAGAAGTAGCCAACAGAATGAGATTAGGAGAGAATGTTTTCATTATTTGGTCGTTTACCAAAGGGTAGAGCTCTTCCAATCGCCCTATAGTGAATAATCAGACAGGATGCTATCAATATGAATACCTGGCCTATGGTGCAGGTAAGTCTACTGTCATTTAGTTTCCTTCCTAATTTCTTAAAGCATCTGTAATGGTACAGCTATATCTGTTAACTTTTGCGATCATCTCAAGCAGCCTTCTTGACTGGTCTGGTGATCTTAAACGTACAGTCCTGTCAATGTTTGTGACACACACTGCACGCTGCAGCTTACAACGCATAGAGGATAACCTAAACTCTCCGTCATTGGCATCGAATTTCACAAAATCTGAAACAAACGAAACCTGATCAATAAGGCCTCTAGAACCAATTTACGGCGATCTTATTACCATATTTTGCAGGAGCTTCCGGGGGCTTCGCCCCCTGGACCCCCACCGGGGCTCTGCCCCTGGACCCCGCCAGGGGCCCTAGCGCGGGCCCCTGGACCCCACGCGTTCAAACTCGCGCTTCGCGCTCGTGGTGCACCTTCGGTGCACTTGTGACACTCCTCCATGTCAGTCGGGGGAATCGCAGGTTGTGCCCCCCCACCTCCTAAATCCTGCACACGCCACTGCCCCATTGCCCCAAACACGAATTTGGAATGCATAGTTTTCATGCCCTGGTTTGATATTTAAGCAGGGTCAACCAGTGTAGTAAACACATTTTCCTTGATACTGAGTGATGTTTGAAACAACCCCCGAAATGTTCGGCGCGCTTCGCGCTGCGCGAAGTCAAATTATTCTTTCTTTCATAGTTTGAAAGAGCATAGGACAAACCTTCCCCTTAAACGTAATAGGCAGTCACCCCAATCAGAGATAGTGTGCCCCGTCACTCTAGTTTATGAATGGCCTATTTTGATCATGGTTAGTGAATTGTGAAACTCAGGGAGAATTTCTACTTGGTAGTAAGCCATAGCTGGTATGCTATTGCTAGACCCGTTTCGACCGTGGAAGATAAGTACGTACCAGGTCTCATCAGTAGCGGTAGGGGAAAGTCGGCGACAGAATGCCAACGATTTGTCACGTAGAAATTTGGTGAACCAATCGTGAAATTTGTATTCTCGTATTTTTCGATAAGCTGGTGCATAGCCGGCAATAGAGAACAACAAATCGGTTGAATGATAACAACAAGACCCCTTCCCCAAAGCAGTACTTCAAATAGAATGATTTAAGAGTTTTACTATTCAATCAGTGGCGTAGCTAGATATTTTTTGTGGGGAGGGCAAAAGCAAAAATTTCCGACAGATTATTATCTTGAAGTAATGATGTACTATCTAAGCGTAGAGCCACCATCATCTGGCGAGTAGCGCGCGGAAAAAAATTAGATTAAAATATCTCCGAGATTGCCTTAAATCAGGGGTCGGCAAACTAGGGGTCGCGACCCTTTCGAGGGTCGCGAAAATATTTCGGAGGGTCGCAAGAAGGATTCCGGAGCGAAAAATAATTGCCAAATTTCTCATTAAAAATAAGCAATGGAGGTGATTCTAATCTAAGAACCATTGCTCTGCTTTATTAACACTGCATAATCAAGTCAGATCAAACCCCTCTTACCGACCCGTCAATTTGAGGGCCAGTAAGATTCCGGAGTAGAAAGTTGGGGCCACGAAGCAAAAAAGTTTGGGGACCCCTGCCTTAAATGACACTTCCAGGCCTTGCCAGCAACCATTTCGATGTGTAATTCTGCTTAAAATCATAAGAAGTGTTGTAAGTAAACCCCTAAGAATATAATTTTAGCTACTTATTTCCGTTGTAAGAATTTTTAATTAAGGTGGTAAAAATTTCCAACAGACACTAGAAATTTCCGACAGAGGCCTTCGGGGGCTTTGTGGGGGCGACCGCCCCCTGCCCCCCTCTATCTACGTCACTGTATTCAATGCTTCTTTTATGGTACCGGTATTGTATGTCGAGTGCCAGTGACGGTTAGAAATATCACGGGTGAATGAATATTTACGTGGCACAAAACTGCTCCTTTGATGGTTTAAAAAGGATAAAATTGCTGTGAAAGAAGCAAGGATGTAACTGGATGGAAAATTATTTTTCCAAAATAAAGTAAAGCTAATTGGTAAGTAGGTGTTGAAAGTTTCCTGAATTTACAGAAGGATATGTTTCTGTTTTAGGAAGTTTCTCGAGTGCAGATAATCCTGTTAAAGTGAGAGGCATTCTTTTGGGGTTTTTGTATCAGCTTTGATAATACAAATGTCTGATCGGTACGACCAGAGAGGCGAAAAATACTCATGATGTGAGTTTCTTTAGATAAACAAAGCACACCTCCTATACGACTGATGTTCCGATAAAAATAGAAAACGCCGTTACTCATTTTGTTCAGGGAGGTGTTATTAGACCTCCCTGCTCTGACGACCATTGTTCGGATGGGTTGGAAGCGTCGTGCGTGTAAGGAATTTCAATTTTCTGTTGTAAAAAGGTAAAAACTTTAGCAATAACACAATCGCTATAGCTTACTACTACGTATCGTCAACCAACTACATAAAACCAGACCATACACTGGTTTCCTATACACCATGAGATATAGATTGACTATTTCTATATCAAATTATTTTATCCCGATATATCACTATTTTGGTCACGTCACTAAGTTCTGGAGAGTCGACCATTTTCTCTTATTATGCCAGTGCTCAACCCACGACTTTATCAATATTCTGGAGCGGAAACTATTGGTCACGTTCAGTTATAACCGACGCTAATGACTTTTGGTAATTTGTTTGACATTTGCTTATGACTGAGTTACACAATGGAGCTACCAAACGGAGGTATGGTAGCTCCATGGTTACACCAACACCCCTGAAAAAATCTGGATAGGCTAGTGCCTACCCCTCGGAAAACGCCTGACTACTCGACTACACCAATGTACTGACAACCTTTGATTTGCTTAGCAAAATTTTTCTTCGGACAGTTCAGGGCCGGATCCAGTGTGCGTACGCCCCCCCCCCGTATTATTTGCAGAGCAATTTATTTTTTGCTAATGGAACCCCCAAAAAACTGACTTTAAATGATGCTAAATGTTGCACCAGAATGCATCTGAGGGTACTTAAACATTCAAAAATTTCTCAAAGTGGAGGGGACACCTCTCTCCAGGCCAGCGATCAGGCCCTGCAGTTAGCCCCTACCCCCAACAAAAATCCTGCCTACGCCAGTGATGTGTTTGGTGCACATATTTACATTTACATGGCCGGGAGTATGCTAATTGTTTTAATGATTCATTTTATATTAAATTTTGATTTTTTTTTTGACGAAATTGCAATGAACCTAAAATCTCTGTCATATCATATTGGTACGATCAGGTTTTACTGCATTTTTTTTCACATTTGTTCTGAGGACTCATGCAGGAATCATCATTTCGTGCACCTTTCCAGGCACAGTCTCTGAAGTATGAACTGGCTTATATTTGGGGACAAGTTAATATACTCTCTAACCTCCACGTCGTCCTTGTTCGTGGGAAGCAACAACTGTTCCACTTCATCTAGACAACTGTTACTGAAACCGTCACGCTTCTTACTGTCATACGGGACTCGACGACTACTTGAACCTGTGAACTGAACAGGTCCGCCATTTTTCGCTATGTTCGTGAGCTCTTTCATTGTTCGTTCACCTACCCAGATGCAAATAACAGACATTGCTTCTCTGCGGATTTAGGCTAAAAAGGGCAAACTCCTGTTTAACTGTTTGCTATTCCGTAAATACATCGAACAACAAAGATACTTTGATTACTTATGATTGTTGATAAGTTTTTAGCGTATAGCTGAGCTAGAGCGGGGAATTAGGCACAGCCCAATCCCTCAAATTCAAAAATAATATATATATATATATATATATATATATATATATATATATATATATATATATATATATATATAGATATAGATATAGATATATATATATGTAGATGTATATATATTTCTTTTTCTGTGGAAAAAATTGAACACAAAAAGAAGAAAGAAAAAGAATGAAAGTATAATATGACTTATATCAGAAAAGCATCTAGATAAAAAACAAACCACTTGTTGATAATGCAAACAAAGACTGCACAATTAATTAGCATGTGGTTTGTTTTCTAAAAACGTTTGCTTCTATTTTGTTTTTTTTTTGTTTGGGTTTGCTTCTCTCTTTTCCATGATTGTACTCCCATCAGCATTTTAGCATGCTGGCAGAAACGCCCTTTAGAGCGGATAGCAAAGAAAAGCTCTCCACCCTTAACCAGTGTTGTAATCGAGTTACTGAAGTTCGAGTCTCGAGTAGAGTCGAGTCCTCCACTTGTCGAGTCAGAACTCTTTCACTTTCACTCTTTCACTCATGTCGAGTCGAGTCATCAACTGAACTCGAGTCGAGACGAGATCCCAACCACACTCGAGTCATCTCGAGTCGAGTCACTCTGTCTACTCGAATCATCTCGAGTCAGTTGAGCATATTGACCTACAATTGACCTACAATACCAGATTAGACAAGCAAGTTATTTACACAATTGCTAAACATGCTGTCTTGGTCACTCCGGATCCTGAAACCGGTGTTGGGGAAGGGGGGGGGGGACTTGTGCCTCCTCTTTTCATCTATATATGAACGAGTGTAATGGTATGATGAATTCTACCATTACAGATTTGTTTACTCTTTTACTTTGTACAGCTTACTTTCACTCTCCAATTCCCTTAAATTAGTCATCAAGTTTTTCTTTCCTTCTTTAAGGATCACAGGTCGTTTCTATTTTTGCAACCAGTAATCTATCAGAAGCTCATGTTGATGCCACACCACCAGGTTTCAATAAAAATATTCATGAAGCAAATCTTTTCTTCAGTTAGAAAATATTACAATAAACGAAAAAGTTATGTTCCACTTCAGGTGATATGTTTATTATCTATTTATCTTACTCAAGATTCAAGACAACTATCAAGCACATAAAATACCCCCTCATGTTTCTCCAATTGTGTTTGTATCCTTAATCAGTGTACAAAACCTAGTGCCACTCACAAAAACGAGGTCCTCCATTAATCACTATTCAAAATGTACCATTGTTCACTGGATGGACTTGACTTAGCATCTAATAATTAAAATCAAGGGTGGGAATAACCAAATGAATCATACTGACCATAAATGTACCGTTATTTACACCCAAAAATGACTAAAGTCACCTTAGGACGCCAGTTACATTGACTTAAAAACTAAATTTTTACAAATTCAATCGATTTTTTTCTAGTAACATTAACCTTGACCCTACCCTAACCAAAGCTTCTAAATGTACGTTTTAGAGAACGGAGAACATTAGAAAGCTTTTCCCACAGTAAAAAGTTTTCTTAAAATGGTAGTAAAAACAATAGGTCGACAGTAAAATGAAGACCTAATGCCTACACTGTCGACAAAATGTACACTTTTGCAGCCAGTCGGCTAGTGCGAAAGTCGGATATTTTTAATTTCTGGCTGCCAATATGTTTGACTCGAGTCATTGTGAGAAAGACTCGAGTCGAGTCGAGTCATCCAGCATCGTGACTCGAGTCCAGTCTCTTCTACATACTGACTCTAGTCGAACCTTTGCACTTCCTCAAACTTCTGACTCGAGTCGAGTCGAGTCTTTTGACCCAACTGACTTCAGTCGAGTCGAGTCATCAAAAATCGTGACTCGAGTCCGACTCAAGTCGAGTCAGTGACTCGAGTCATTACAACACTGCCCTTAACATCATCTTTGCCGACTTCTTGAAATTTCAACAACTAATTGCAATAGTTCCATACGATCAGGTGAGGACTGGAACAAAACATGCCACGGGGAATTTTCAACATGAGAGGCCAAAACATATCGCAAGGAGTCTTGAGACCCATGGTATAACCTAAAGGTTGGCCTCCGAGAAATTATTAAGTATCCTGCAGCGGGCTAGACCTTCCCTACGTACATACCGAAACCCATGAAAACCTTCAATCGGTTTAATGAGACGCATGGTGTTCAGGCCCGTAACCAGACAAGATAACTGGAGGTGAGAGATTGGTTCCAGGGGGACATATTTTTCAGGGGGTGAAATGCGTTAAGACATAGTAATTTAAAAGTTTTCCGGGGGAACATCTCTCTAGGGGTCTACCCCCTGGCCCTTTAACCATGGGCCTGATAGACTGGTGGTGCTGGTAAAGCGTTTAGTGATGATGACAATAGATATTGACGTAGTTGCAAGTGCTCTATCCCAGTTTCTCAAGTTAGAGTCCGGGGCCATTTGAGGCCCTTGTCGTGCTCTAAAATGGCCTGCAGGTAATGCGAGGAGCCTAACATCTTAGTAAGGAGGAAACTTTTGAACGAAGTTCTGGTTACTGCAGGGAGCTGTTCAATACGGAAGGAGATAAAGCACCTCATCCAATTTCATCTATCAGACAATATGTATTGAGAGTACTTTAATCCTTTTTATGGGAAGAGACTTTGATTGACAGGTCCTTTAGTTTCTCTTCTAAGTTTGTTTAACTTACCTTCCTAATGAGAGTTTGATCCTTTCATAATCAACATAATCCTCTAATAAAGACCTCATAAGTCTGAAGTCATCTGCAATGCCGACAAATGTGAAACCTTCGTCAGTCTTTTAGTCTAAACGACTGTATACATGCACTTTTAAGTGATCAGATTCCTTTATTATTCTAATTTCTTCCATTAGTTAGTAACATCTCTTTTCAGCAACGAATGTAAAGTCTAACTTTAGCATATAAACTTTGAAAAGATTCCGGATTGTTTCTGAAACAGCGAAAAATGTGACCATGTTCTATAACTTAATTGAAGCTCCACTGAACCCATCGAAAAAGTGAGCACTGGTGTATAATAATAAAATAATTTTTGTTTTATTTGACGACTGGCAATATAACAGCAATGGGTGAAACCATGCCAACAAGTGTGTGAGATCTAGCAGACGATAAAAACTATTATCGTAACTTTCTAATCCCTTTTTAAGTGGTCCAAAATTTTCAAGAGCACAACAATTAGGAGGTTATTGTCGGCAAGTCTGATAGTTTCAAAGGAGAGGTAAGTTCTTTATCTCCTTTCTGTAACAGCTCCCTGGTTACCGTGACTGCGACAACCTTGAAGAAAAAACTCAAATAAACACTACACTGATAGTGAGGATATGCGTGTTTCGTTCAATGTGACACCTCTGTAAGAAACTGGATTCAGACTGACAAGATTGCCCAACTTGTCATCGTGTTTCCGTAATACTTGAGCAGGCCCGTAGCCAGGCAAGGTGCTGAAGGGGGGCGAAAAAGCCTCTGTAGGGCGAAAAATTTTCCAGAGGGGGCGAAACATACTAAAATGCATTACGGCAATGCTAACTTTTGATCTTCTAGTGGGGGGGGGGCGAAAAAATTTCCAAGAGGGGCTTCGCCCCCTTGCTCCCCCCTTTGACTACGGGTCTGCACTTGAGGTAAAAATACAGGAAAAAAATCAGATAAAATAGCCAAATAATAATATTACACGTGCTGATACACGATTAATAACTAATTTGTCTACCATATTTGTGTTTTTAGGTTACCCTTGTGATCGCATGCACGGATATGATGTATTTAAAAAAGTAGAAGTAGATAGGCTGGGATATTGTGCATTTTAGGCTACCTCTAAGTGTCGTCGGTATACACATGAGGTAAGAGTGGAACCTATAGTCACACTTAGGGCAACAATTTAACATTTGTATGAAGAATAGGCCGAGACATATCGATTGGGTCGTATCGGTCCGTATGTTACATAATTTATCTCCGATACTCATTATAAAGGACGAAAATGGGGAATATCAGACGATACCGATAGCTCTACCGATAATCAGTCCTCCATTATAGTCTAACACCATCACGCCAGTAACGATAATACTGGGAATTTGTCTGTTACATGCCTCAATCTAGCACGAATTGGTTAGCCGTTGCCTCAGAGACTTTTGGGACTTGTAAACAATGCAATGGCTACATTTTAATAAACTCTGAAAATCGATAGCACATGTTTTTCACGAGAATAAGACTTACAGTGCAGTTTGATCATATGGGAGACATGTTCTTCCATCATTTTTTTAATGGATTATATAGTAGTTGTACACACGAGAGGCATATGTTACGCACGATATAATTTGGCAGTTCATCAATCACTACACGCTTTTACCTTAACTGGCACACGATGATTCAGGATGCCCCTTTGCCCTTTGTGTATACCCCTGAACCTCCCAACCCCCGGATTACCCCTGTCTTAATCAAAATTTAGTACCATTGCGTGCGTATTCTCTCTTCACGACAAAAACTGACAACAATACGTGCATAGGTTTTATTAATTTTGAAGCGGTATATAACCCAACAGGTGGATGATAATAGCGTGTTATGAAGTAGCCTGCATAGTTGGCGGTGAAGTACATTCCTGAATGAGTGAGAGGACTATGAAGTGAGGAGTGTGTGAGCAGTGTACCTAGTTTGCTATTTGCAAGATAGTCCTGACAAGACAGATCACGTTCAAAACAGAATCAATGCTTTAACGACAGGTAAACCTTAACGACGTTGACCTCTGTATTGTTTTTAACGTCGTCTCCTGAAAATTAAGGAGAATTTAGGTGCAAAACCTGAAACAGGGTTAAAGAGGTTAGAAATAATTGTCACAAACTTGTTTGGTCTGCACCCTCCCTTGAAGCAATTTACCTAGTAATTCCTGGTGTTTGTAGTTGTGCCGTATGTAGTCTGATATCCAAGTACATACAGATGCACTATAGTTATATGAGTTCCTGCAACGAGTTGCATCAGTAAGGGAACTTCAGTACAGTTGAGGGGGCAACGGCTACCTAATGACGGACTCAGATCGACTGCCTGCGTCCTTTTCAGGTTTTTGCCGTGTTTTTACCTGTTCGCGATTATTGACATTTGTTTTTAAAGTTTCATTAGCTTGTTTTTAAAATTTTAATTAGCATAATTTAATCGTTCATTTTTGAAGCCAAGTTCTCGAAATTCTCAAAAGATGGTAATTATTACCACTTTGTGAAAGTAGGGAGGATCATTTCCAACGATCTTAGTTGGGATTTAAAGCCAGACATTTTCTAAACTATACGCGCCAGCCTATGGCACAGCTAAGATCAGTGCTTCTCAGCCGGCCGGTCCATGTAAACCTCAAGTAAATAGAAAAACCTTCGAATCACTTGAGAAGAAATAGTGAAGAGTGGGTGGGAATGGATTAAGCCGAGTGCTAGCCTGAATCCCGCCGATAAGATGAGCAGGCTCGTCTTTTTCGTATCTTGTTAGCCTAATAGCCTATCCCAAAACTGCAGAAAAGTCCCATGACATTGCATAATAATTTACATTACAGTAAAATGTTATAAAATGCTCGTTGAGTAGTTCTCTTGATTCCAGATGCCAGGAAAACATATTTGACATTGTTTAATTTTAGTAAATTCCCGAGGGAGGACTCCAAACGTCCCATCTTGTACATACGGTACCGTCTTGGCCATTTTGAACGATGTGTAGTATAAATTACTGACAATAGCCTTTTCTTACATTGCAGAGGGGTCACACTGTACAATGAAAAACGATTGCCTAAACTAAGTGTTTCTTTGGGTACCGGTATCGTAATTGTCAGGTACATGGAACAGTGTTTACTTCCCAAACATTCATGGAGAGTTACTCCACTCCCCCCCCCCCCCTTCAGGCCTTCGGTTTACTCATACACCATCGCAAAGCGCGTAAAATGCTGGATATTGAGTGAATTGTAATGTTCTAATTACACCAATATTAATGTGAAAGAAAGTGGAGAAATAGGTAGTCAAAGTTTCGTTGAAATATTTGTGAACGGAAAAGGGGGAAAAGTTTCATCTAGGAGGGGGAATCTAGAATAAGTTGATAAGCACTGACTTAGTGTCCAGGCATCAGTAGCTGGGATTTGTGAGAAAAAGTGGAAGGATAATGGGCCAACTGAGGCAAAAGTTACTGTGTGAAAACTTGAAAGTCAATGGTAGCATTCCCAAAAAGTGGGGGATATGTTCCCCATCCCCCGGGTTTTCCCCTACTGTACCAGGCATTAGGTATCTGCTAAGTACAAAACGTACCTTAAACTCCATTCTCGCCCTTCTGACAAACCAAGGAGTTGCTATTCAAATAGTAACTTCCTGGACAAACCCCCTAACTCTACTAACCACTAAGTTGGCACTTTAAAAAAAGGTGGGTATAAAAAATTGCACCAACGCTGGGCACGTATGGGAAAATACTAAATTGGGTAAAGTTTGTCCAATAATTTGGTGATTAATGGGTTAAATGAGAGTCTGTACCACTAATTTGGGTATTCAACATCTCGGAAAACCCATTAATCAACAATAATTGCATTGGTAAACTTTACCCAATTTTATTATTTTTCACATAGGTACCGTACCCTGTGTTTGTGAAATTTTTTCTCATATTCATGGCCTGCAAATTTGTCAAAATTGTCACATGCTTATGGCTAAGGGCTACCCTCATGAGGATATAGGGAGACGGGTGTCTCCAACAGTCCTATTTTGGTTGGAGGATGGAGTACCTCTCAGTCGGCCCCAAATTCAGTTCGCCTGAACATACAAACACGCACAAACAAAACGTACACATGCTCATAGGTATTCCGAATCATTACATGATTTACACAAGCAGATAAAGCTGGCTGTTAACTAATGCATTTTTTTTTTTGAGTGATGGCAATTATGAGAAGTTAAGGGCGTGTGTATGGGACGGTGAAGGCACTTCCACACTAGGAACGACGAACGACACAACATGTCGCGCACAGTGTGCAGTGGCGTCACCAGACTTTTCATTCTGGGGGGGGGCACAAGGGGGCACAACAGTTCGATGAGGGGGCACAACTAGATAGTGGCGTATGCAGAATGTTGTGTGAACGCCGGCCTGGGGGAGGGGTCTAAAGGGAGGGGGTGTCCCCGTCCCCTTTGAAAATTTTTGAAAAATTAGGTGTCCTCAGAATGCAATCTGGTGCCACATACGCTACCTTTTTGAAGTAAAATTAGTGTAAAAAAATAACGAATTTTTAGGAACTAAAAAAAAATTATGCATGGATTGAGAAATTCTCATGAAAGTGAAAAACCGTGCATGTGTATTGCTGACTCAACGATCAAATATTCGTTCAATTGCATGTGGACTTTTCAATTAACGTGAAATTTTCAGATCCACAAACTGAGTGATTGGAATCTTAACGGGTTAAAGTGAGTTAAGTGATCATAGAATTTTGTATCACATATTTCCCTTTTAAAATTTATTGGAATTATTTTTTTCGAAGAAGAAGAAGAAGAAAATACAGAAAAGTCTCATTGAAATTGCTGGCACTGAGCTTGCATTACAATTCGCAATGGAAGTGGCAGGCAAGTTCCATGTCACGTACGAAACACCATTCACTGTTTTGGTCAATGAGTCCGCGAGGCAGACATTTCCACTACACTTTATCAAGGCGTATATTCACACCTGTTGAGGCGGCAAAGATTATGGATAGATTATCAAGACCGCGGATGCTCAGCCTCCGACATAGAGAACACCGTGTGTTTTATGAGATGGGCGATTTTGTTATTCGAAAAAATACAAATTGCTGCCTTTTTTTGTCCTAAGAAGAATCAAATCATATGAAACATAGTAGTCAAATATTCTGACTACAGAACTTACAGGAGATCTATAATTTTTTCAAAATCTCAAATCTCAGTTGGCGGGCACACGGGGGCACAAAGTTTTCCAGGGGGCACGTGCCCCTGCCCCCTCCACCTTGGTGACGCCACTGACGGTGTGAAAGGGGATTTAATGGCGTCCTGAGGATTAAGGGTTTGGTATTAACGAAATGATTTGTCATCCACTTACAGTATGGAAACCCGTCAATGAAAAGCATTCTGACAACTTCCAGTTACATCCTCTGGGGCGGCCGCACAGAAACGTTGATAGTGACAGCCTTGATAGGGCTATCAACTCTCTATCAAACCTGCTACTATCAGCAGGTGGAAATTGACCGCACAGAAGACGCTGATAGAAGAGCTCTCTGATAAGGCGCTGATAGGCTCATTACCATATTACAGATTGGGGATTTCCCAGTTGGTTTGCCAGTAATCGCTACTTAAAGTGTTTTATTCAGGTATGCCACCTCAAATGCAGGGAGAAACGGGGTGGGAATTTTTCTATAGTTCGCGTCACTTAGACCTACATTTGATGCACATCTTTCGTGTTGATAAAAAGCCAAGTATTTGCATCCTCGGCTCTTGTGAGTTTAGAAAATGTGTGAGGTTGTGCGTTATGTACTACTGTGTAAAGGTACTAAATTTAGGACGAACAAATTCCAGCTGATGGCCGTAGCCTCTGGAGCAGAGGAAAGTTGCCCCTTGACATTTCCAAATTGTAAATTTAACCGTCTTGAGAAAAAATACGTAAATTGCTAAAACTTTCGCTGTCCAAATGATGATTTCTAGGACCCCCAAACCTGGGAAATTGGATAATAAAGTGTCCTTTTCCCCAATTTTTGCCGGTGGGTCTCCCGCCGTGGATGTGTTCTTAATGCGGGTTTCTCCTGACGAATAAACCATAGTGTTCGTCCTACAAGATACGCAGCTTGAATACCTTCACCATCATATACGTTGGCGAAAGATAAAATAGCATATGGTTACCTTTACTCATTAGCTAAACCTAACGAGCTGGTAAAGAAACTGAATATAAAAGGCATGAGCAGAGGCTGCAAACTTATTTTGAAACACAGCTAAATCTTACAAATGTCCTATCTATTCACTTCAAGTATCTTTCGTGATTTGTTGGACTAAAAAAAATATTGCATATTCAAGGTAAACTAAGGAGTTACTCTGTACGGGATTTTTACAACTCAGAAACGTATTGTAACATGATCCGTAAAAGCCATTCATGAAATAGGATTCCTGGGTACACTCATTCAAATTGGGGTGACTGCATTTTTCCTTTAAATCAAATCCAATTTTTCTTCTTGAAATCTAAATTTGTTACAGACTAACTTAAATCTAAATGTTAAGAATGCTTAGGTGCAATTTTTAAGGTCTAAAACGTGTCATTTGCCCCATCTGGGACAAACTTGACCGAAAATTTCCTTACAGTCTTACGCTATGGCTACTCGCATACCGTTGGTGGATCCCCCAGTGACCGCACTAAGAGCGCTAGGGAGAAGCCCGAACCGGGTACCAGACTTATAGAGGTGCCATGCCACCGTCGAAAAATTTAGTAAATAATTAACATTTCAGATCATGTCTTCACTAAAGATAACACCACTTTTTAGATCTACGAAAACTTAGAACACGAAAACTTTCGCAAAGAGTAGAGGTGTCATCTCTGCCCTGAGGCAGCATCCCCTCCAATTACACCCTAACAAAAGAGAAACAAATCACTAAAAATGTTGATTCCTAAACACAAAATCAATTAACTAACGAAGCTTTACCAAATATTGCACCATTTTGCATTCACGCCACCTCACAAAAAGTGGGCATTTTGCAAAGCCCAGTCAGTCTGCAGCCACTTCTCCCTACTGCAAATTACTCAGTTTAGTTGGGAACAATTTCCCACTGATGCCCCTTGCTTCTGAGCCTTCATCACAGAAACATATTTGAAACTCAAAGTACCGTTTTTCTAATTCAATTCCTACAATATCAAAAGAAGGAAAATTGTTTGAAAAGTCGTGTTATAAGTAACCTCATTCACTAGTTCTGTTTTAGGTTTGCATATCTTTGCCTTTTCGGATCGTTCCGTCATCTACGGAGTCGATGTCGTTCGCTGTGAGCTACATTTTCCTCCATTAGAAATTAAATGTTGTGCTATCAAAGTCATTATTTGCGCCTTGGTCACTGTTAGTGAGTTGATATAACATTACCAGTAGTGACAGTTTCTGTGCGGTCTTTTACTGATAGCCTATCAGCGCTGATAGCTAATCCCCCTATCAGTAAGCTTCTGTGCGCCCAAAATTTTCTATCAGCGCTGTTAGTGGTGTTGATAGCGCTATCAACGCTTCTGTGCGGCCACCCTTGGTCTTTATGCCGACGATTCTTTCAATGAAACTTACGAAACAGCAGAGCCTGTTGGAGAACCTGAACTCACTGGGTAAAGTTAGACCCACAACTTGAGCCCCACCTTACGGGAGTGCTACTTGTACAATACGTCGCAAAACCAAACCTTCTTTGATCGTTCTGCCTAACGTCAGAAGAATAACATGTCAGGACCTGATAATTTCATGAATGTAGTCACAAAATGGCCCGGCATAGCTATAAAGGTGGCTAGTTTGCTTCATCCACTGTTAACAAATTATTGAACAGACTCGACAAAAAAAAAAACTTTTACCATCATAAACATCATAGTGGTAAATAAACTAATGGTAAATGATGTCATGGCAAAAACAGCGGGGCTGGGGCTGATTGTAATATGGTAAAGCAAAATTCTCTTCGAGAAGACAGCTACAGGTCTTAAGTCACGGGTAGCAAGGTGAATTCTGCGCAGGCCGATAGCCCCAAAATTAGTTTTACTTCCCAATTATTTTGCAGCTGTGATTCTAGTTACGGAAGCTAAAGATGCCTCCATCCAATTGTTCGCCCAAAAATATACTTCCCGCGGCCTACAAATCCGAGCAGCTGACTACGGGGCCTGCAAGTCTGCAAAGGCTTTTTTAAAAGGGAGGAAGTTAAAACTCCCAGGATAAAGCCAGAACTGATCGTCTCCCTGGCTAAAGCTTTGAAGGGCTGTAGTTCGTAAAGTTAGATAAAAGATAAAGATGCTGGTACCCGGTACACTCTTTAAACAACGGGGTTAACTTTGACCAGGATCGGTGTTCTATTTACTCCAACACAATCATGGTTAAATTTTCCATGAAATCCTAGGTAAACTAAAGCAAAAATTCTGGTTAAAGTAACTAGGATTTGAGTTAGTTTAACTAGGATTTCATGGAAAACTTAATCAGGTTTGTGTTGGAGTAAATAGAACACCGATCCTGGTTAAATTTAACTCCAGTGTTTTATGAGTGTACAGGGCATCTTTAATACGTTCTCGATCTCCGGTCGACACACCAAAAGCTAATGGATCCATTTTCACCTGGTGGTTCACCCATGAGTGACCTTTCGCCGTCAAAGTAGCCTAAGCCTGTCCCACATGGGTGTATCAGCTGTTGAGATTATTTTCCTTGTCTTTCCGTAACCTTATCATTCACCCCAAGAATCTTAACTTTCTCACTCCTTGTTATTCTCACCTGGCTCTTTTGTTAGACAGTGGTTGAGGCAGGGGCGGACCGGTCTATCGGTCAATCGATCGACAACGTAGGCCATATATCAAACATTGGTCATAACCGTGAATATCTTGCCGCACTTCCGATAATATTTTGATCTTGCTGGGAAAGGCAAACTAAGAAACACGAAAAAAGAGAGAAACAGAGGTCGCTGACAGGTCATACAAGTTTATCACTCTAGAGGGAGAGTCAAGTCGGTGTTTTTGAACAAATGTTAGTGGCTACTATCTTAAGTATGAAATGGTTTCATGTTTCGAGAAAAGATGTCATGACATGCTAGTAACTTTTACATAATTCGATTTTTTTTTCGATAATTCGATTTCGACTCGAATAGTTGAGGTGATAAACAGCGACCGACGACTGAGGCCCGGGCAGGACCGTAGCCTACCAAGGTGCTCAAGGGGGCGGGATAGCTAATGACAGGGTTCGAAAAATTTTTAGGGGACGAGATATACTAAAATGCATTAAAGCAATCATTAGTTTTAATTTTGTAGGAGACAAAAATGTTTTTTGGCTACGGTCTCCGGACCAGGTTCCAAAAAGGTGCAAATCAGACCCCAAAAGTGGAAGGAGCCCACAAGGGTATGTGAACTACCATGTTACTTTAAGTAGGGTAATTTCACCTTTCATCCCAAAGATTTAAAAGCATGGTCTGGTGACCAAATTTGATGCTTTCAAAAAAAAGCAGAAAAATTTTTTGTGTTAGGCAGTGAAAACCTTATCTCAATAGCATCTTGCATTTGGAAGATACAAATTTTTGAAGAAATACGGTACTACATTTTCAGTTTCCCCAATGCATAATGGGAAATCTGTGATGTCATCTGGGCAAATGGATTTGATGAAGTTTTTGTATTTCTCTGTAATGTTGATATCACTATATTGAATATTCCATAACTTTATTTGCTGTACCATAAGTATGGAACAGTTTTTCACTATACCTACACGGAAAAACATCTAAACATTCCAATGGTATCAAATTTCAAGGACAAACAAGGTAGCCAATTATAAAGAACAACAAAAGGAATCTGAGGCAATTTGCCCACTTTGGATCACGTTTTGTGACCTTTGAGGAAACTTGGAGGTATTTCTTATTAAAAGTAACCACTCTTTAGGAAGAGATATCTTGAGTTAGGAATGGAGTTTTGATAAGGGGTTTGGATGACATGTAATGAAAATTTTTTATCTTTCATATAAGACCCCTACAAAATGCCACCAGACAATGCCTTTAAGTGTGACCTGATAATGCTTAATTCTTACTGATGGCTGAAAAAATGCATTCCGTCACACAGAAGTCAAATGCACGTAACTACGGCGAATCAGAACTTGAGAGCACTCGCTCTCACGTGATTTCACCATTTGTCATCCCGTCTCTGAGCACAGACATGGAACGGTTTTTGTATTAGTATACTCATCTGACGCTGGCTTTTTATGAAATAATCTGTTTGTTTTATTTTTGTTTATAATCGAGAATTTCTCTCTGTAAATTGCCCCTAGACTGTGTAAACTAGAGTGTCATTTACTAATGCTAAAGAAGTAACGATGGCCGTTGGCGGTAGTGACGTCACACTTTTTCCAGCCAATTTAGAATGTCACCTCTACTGGGAGAACCATAGTTTGTTTCTGAATGAAACACCAGGCAACCTTATGCGTAATTATACGTTGCCGCTGCGGGGAATCGAACCTCCCGATTGCGAAACTACACATTGCTACTAGTGTCTCTGTCTATCATACGCTTCAGTCTTTTAAACGTTTTGTACTAGTGTCTCCATCCCCGGACCACTGATCAAATCTCAACTTCTTCATACTAAGCCTTTCATTTTTAGTTAAAGCACCATTTGCACTAAAGGTGGAAACTTGCGTTTAGCATAGGCCTGGAGAAATTTACCGGAAATTGAGTAGGCCTATCATATTGTCCGGGCGCGATTCAGGAAGACGTCCATAGTATAATGGCAATTGATATTAAAAGAAATTAGGGCAAAAATTTGTTAGGGGACGCACAGCCGTTGATCCCCTTTGACTTCTGGTCTGAGCGGTGCTCAGCTAGCCTCTTCATTCAGTAATCCGATCAACGCTACTGTACTCTCACTCCAGTACTAGTTCCAGTAACCCTGATTTAAGGGGGCGTCTTCTCACTCCCGGTGAAAAGCCCAACTGACCCACAATGCGGGACACTGATGGAGGCATTACCCTGACTAACTTGTCATTACAAGCATTTCAGTGGTCACATAAGATGACTTTCAATTCATTTTTTTCTGGGGTGGTAATTGTTTTCACATCTGTAAAAGCTGGCAGTGTGACTCAAATTGAGTTCTTTATTTCCCTGAGCAGGAAGTAACGAAACAGTGTGAGTTGTCTACGAAAGGTCATAGAAGTACACGACAGTGGTTGGTTTCAAAGGTAAGTCGGCATGCCGCCGCGGCTAAGCCGGTACGCAGGAAATACACTTGCCGAAGGACTCAGGTTTTCGGTCGTTCAACACTAACCGGGTTTTCACTGCCTTACTTAGCCAAACGACATCCCCCATATAGCCATATTTGTAATCAAACATCATTTATAGAGATCATTCGTACATTCATCTCCTTCAAAAATCTTAGTTGAGCTGTCGCCTGAACGGGTCACCCCTAATACAGTGACGGCATGATAATATTGACTCGTAGTTATGTTCATATAGGGCCTCATTTTACCGTATGGTGTTTTGCACCACAAAGTAAACAGGTAGTCTCAAAGGGGTCACGGAGGTTCTTAAAACTTAAAGCCATTATCCTTTTTACGACACCCCTGCTACGTGACCCATCTTTGTAAAGTTCAGCAATATCGACAAAAAACGAGGGTCAGAGCACAACCTTACACAAAAGTTTCAAACGTTTAAGTAGCTAGGGACAAAATATTTGAAAAGATAAAAGTCCGACCAGAAAATCATTTCTTGTAAAGTTTTAACTACGTTTACTTCAACGGTGAAACGGGAAATCCAAATCATACTTTGAAATTGTAGCACTTCCAAAAGTGAATAGCAGTCAATCAGGGGCGGACTAACAATGAACTGGGCCCCCGGGGAAAATGGGTGTGGGCCCTCCTCCGCTTCCCAACCTGAATCAACTTTCCCTCACCTCACCCTGGATTTCCGAATTTTCCGATTTTCATTAAGATTTCCGAATGACAGTGTGGGCCCCCTATCCGTGTGGGCCCTCGGGCAGTGCCCGGTTGCCCGACTGCTCAGTACGCCCCTGCAGCCAATTCAAATTGAGGGGCGGGGAGGACTGAAGAGTATGGACACTTTCCATTCAGTTTAAGTTTTCTCCAATTGGAAGTATGAGCATACCCTTTAAAAACTGACCCAGGCATGTTCTGTTCCACCCCAACTCCACCCTCCGTTAGGATTTTAGGAAGTTCCACAATTCGCTGAGATACGATGTTGCTGAAAATTTACAAGTAGGCCTACCGCAAATTCTCCTCTCAGCCAAACGTTTGAGAAAAGGTGACAGGTCCTTGTTTAAAGTTTTTTCACAGTGCACTCAGGCCAGATATATGAACCACAATATACTCCCACCCCAATTTTCCTCCTTCACTAACAAACTTGTTGCACCTATTTTACAAGTTGCAACAACTGCACCGACATCATAGATCTCCTGAGCATGAAAAATCCATTAAGACTCAATACTGTTACCGCAACGGGCACAAACTTTGACCTGTCCATAATCTTTGCGTACGTAACCTGTACGATATATTCCTTGACCAGTCATATCAGGGTAATACTTCCATGGTCATCCATGGTCATATCTCCTTCTAAAAGAGGGGCTGAACAAGTAGAGTCCGTTCAGCGAGGAATGATCCTCTGCTTCACACTCTGCGCTGTCCAGTCATTCGGTTGCCTTGACCAGGCAGAGTTCAAAATATACGGAACAAAGACAGTCCTAATATAATCCCGATAGCAACTTCCTGCCTGGCAACATTCTGTGACCGTGAACTCTTCCTGCAGTCCCTGAAATTCCGTATTTATCTCTGCTTATATCGTTTTATTGGACTGGGCTACGGAGTGTGGCTCAGACATTATTCAACGATCAGAACATTTGACCTTTTGTATTCCTTTTGCTCTTCCTAACATTTGATTGGTTCTTGTGGTTTTGCAAATATTCTCGGTGAATTAATGTGCTTACATTGCTGTGGTTTTCTTCGTCGGATGAGGTAGTGCAGACATTGGTACCATGGCTGTTCGGAGGGTATTCATCCCGTATTCCTTCCTCGTCAGTGTCCTCCTTGGGACATGGGGTAAGTCAACCATCTGCTTGTAGGTAGTCTGAAGCATTGATTTAAAACCCGCCGATTAAACCCCAAATCGGGAATGTAAGATAGTTAAATGGCACAGCCAACTTATCGACGTTGTAAAATTATACAAACATCTTAATTTAACTAGAGAATACGAAGACCTTTCATCAGTTCTTGTCTGGCATAATGATAATGATCGACATTATGGAACTTTTCTTGCCTTCCTTAGACAACAACGTCATTATTGAACGATTAGTTGCCGTGGTATGTATGATTTTCCGTAATAACTGCCGAACGACTCGTAAAGTTACACAGTTCAGTTTGGCCCATACGATAATAATATAAGCAAGCACAATTGAGTAAAAGCTTGCTACAAAAGTTTTCAAGTCTTTCGAGTCTTTCGCCAACGCCAGACTGACCCAGTCAGGTGGGTCGGGAAAAATACCCACAAACTTCCTTAAAAAACACAACTCATCACCTTTGATATTATTTCTTGTCTATATTACTAAGGTAACACGGTCCCGTCAGAACCTTAGGGTTTGGGAGCTACAGCCCAAATAAATTCCATGGTAAAGGTGTTCTTCCAGAAATTATTATTATTAGCTGTACGGTTACGGTAAAGGATTATTTACTTTAGAGATTGCCGAAATCCAGGGGCTGAAAGCCTCAGCCGGTCCCCATCCCCTCTAAGAAACGTTCCGATTGTTGTATTATTGTATTGGTGCAGGGAAAACTATGGGTGGAGTAGTCGCTTAAACATCGTTATCAATGGAATGATGTAAGGGAGAAAAGGGGAATAAATCAAAAAATAACTTCAGCAGGAGGAGAATTTATTATGATATCCCTCTGCCCATCGTCAGCAAAAGTTGACTATCCGTTCCAACCAATGAAAAGGTCAGAGATTCAACGTTGGCATCCAGAGTGAATCGTGCATTTAAATCCGTCAGCTAACGCGTTTTTTGCAAGAGGGTTGTAAGAAAATTACTTGATTTTCGAGATTTTTTAGAGAAGGGAAACGAGTAGAGTCCCCCTTTCGTACCGAGAAAGACCGTAGCTAATGTGTTAAAGTTCTTAAAACTTCCAATGGACCATTTTTGAGATGGTGGTCACCCTTTTGCCGACTCCCTTAGCCACAGGCCAACGGTTGAAAAGTTCCGTTTCGCTGACAGTCGCATTTTCCTGCCTGTATTACTCGGCTTCGGTGTGTCCACTGCTATCTCGTATGCCAGGGGGTTCCAACCTTTTGTCATCTCTTTTACTCCCTGGAACGTTTCGAATGTAAATTCCCAATCCTAGTTTTGTTCAGTCGTGTATGAAAGCACAACGCACCGTCTAATTTTCCCCAAGATGGGAACCCTTAGGTTACCCCCTCTTCCCATTATTGACCTCCCCCCGGAACTCGAGCCACAAGGGGCGGCATACACGTTATATTGGTGTGCATCATGCATTTATGTACTGGTGTGTGCGTGAGGTGAGTTGAAGGCTTTCTACACTTACTTTCAGCACAGAACTCTGTGGTTTGAAACGGTTTACTTATCTTTGAAGTCCGGTGCTGTCGGTGCGGGGTGGATGCTCTTAGAAGTACAGTATCATACACTGTACCAAGTGCGTAGGAAGAGGGGGGCTGGGGGATAAAGCTCCAGTCAAAATGCATTTCAAGGACGAAAATCCCTTATTTGTTCCTTCTGTAAAAAATGTCAAACATTTGCAGTAAGTTTCCTTAAAATTTGCTCAAATAGGACAGCGGTCCGAAACAGCTTTCACCCCCCCCCCCCCCCGTCCAGGACAGCTTTCTACGCCTATGCACTGTACTGTACAGTACAGTCGTTATCTTTACACTTTATCTTAGCTTTAAGCTTTAAGCTTGGAGAAACGTACTGCTATCAACCTCTCATGTGGTCTGGTTTGATGAGGGGGGGGGGGGGGAGGAGGAGAATGACAGCGTCTACAAGAAATGAATGTGTGAACCGAACCTTCTCATTTCAGGAAGAAATTTTAAAGGATATGTCACTGGTTCTTAAGTAGTTCATGATCATGATTATGTCAAATCGAGCAAAATTGAATTTGTCATGGGCCTTTTGGGGGACATTTTATTGCTTGTAATTTCCCAGATGGGACCATCGTAAGATTAGTTGACATAAACAGTCGGCATGTTGTTTATCAGTTAAATGTTTGTCAAAACGACCCCTCAAAATGACGGAAATGACAATTCCCCTGAATTTTAAGTGGGATTAAAACTTTCTTTTGCTGAGATTTCGTGTTTGTGTGTGCTACCCCTGTATTGTTAGGATTTTGTGATCCCTCCTTTATATGTATATTTTAAAAAAAAAAATAATAAGGAAGCATAGGCCTATGTTATCTACCCAAAACGTGGATATGGCATTAGGCTAGATAATCGTCCCTGCGTGATCGTGGCTGGTTGCTGCAGTTGTTTATACAAAAACCACGTGCAAAACCAGTGGTGGATCCAGGTGGGGGCGCAACAGGCGTGCGCCTCCCCTATTGGCCGTCATGCGAGAAAAAAACGTTGAGGCAAAAAAGAAAATACTTCAGAATGTGTCAAATATAGCACCATTTTGCATCTCAGCCCGTTTCTAAAAGCAAAAATTTTCTATAGGAGAGGGGTGCACCCTCCCCATATACCCCCACCTCGCCGAGGACAGCGATCAATCAAACCTTGCGCCCCCTCTATTGAAAATTCCTGGATATGCCCCTGTGCAAAACACTCGTTTCTGGAACAGCCTAAAATAGTGCGACGTATACGGGCTAAGCTAAACCTCGTTTTTGTGTGCACTTCAAAATCTCGGGTCATGTGACACGTAGAACGCAAAACAGATTTCAGCTATCTGTATCGTGGGTAATATATACCCTACTTCACCCTTCTAGCATACTAGACCCCATCATTATCAAGTGTAGGCTACGAGTCGTCGTTGCTAACGTGTCACGCGCCTCAGTGATAAATGGCGGTTGGTTGAACTCTCAGGTGAACGGAAAATTTTATCTGCAGGGCTGAGCTGTTTTCGGCCCGAAAGAACAATCATGTGCTGCCCGAGAATGATTTTCTCCGATCTCTCCAAAAATATGCACGAGAAGTAAGATTTTGCCGAACTCCTCAGGGGGCTGCAGTCCCTAGCCCCTCTGGCACATACACCATATGCGTAAATTATCTGACACTGTACTATACACGCATCGTTTGTATTTTTTGAATACAATTAAAGGATTACACGGCTCATTTTGCTATACCATGGAGCTCCATAGTCTTAACTTGCTAGCGTGTTCCACCTGAAGCGACGGATCAGAAAAGATCAGTACAGAGTTTGTAATCTCCCTTTCCGGCAGGGTCACACCCCCTCAAAACAATCAAAATTTGAGGTGTGAATACGTGACTGGATGAGCAAATGACCGCTCTCCTACTTTTCTTACATTTCTCGGTCGTTTCTCGTTGTGCTGAAGTAAATCGCGGTGTAAACGTCCGCCGTGCATGTTTTTGAGTCTGTTTACCGAGCACTGAGGATTTAGATGTTATTAGACACCCACCGCCCTACTTGCTCTGTAACCTTTCGTGTTTGCTTTGATATAACCTTGTCTGGTTCCGATCTCGAACGTTAACTCTTGTCTGAACTATTGTACTGTCTGAAGTGTTGAACACCAATTAATGGGTTCAAAATAATTGTTTCCTAGTGGGACGAAGCCACTGTTGATGAACTTTGCGTACTTTGACGAGTTATGTCAGTTGTGAGAGGGTGAACAATATTACACCCTAAGTCACAATTAATTTCAGTAACCGGGAATATCGATTATCAGCCTTTTAAATTGTCTCTCCTATGTTATAGCAAAAGGTAAATGTAAGATAGTAAGAAGTCAAATGCTTTTAACATCCAATCACAACGTTCGTACCATTTAAGGTAATTGTTTTTTTTTTTCAAATTCATGTGGGCGTTTAATGATAGCCTATGTGGGATTATTATGATTCATAAAAGAAACCAAAAACAATTTTAAGATCACGAGTTGCTCTCTGATTTGAAAGACACTTTAACGAACGAACAGCAAATAATTTGGTAACACCTGTTTCATGCCTGAACCATAATACAATGGCCCGTCAGGTTTCATCTTCCTGGCTTATATAAGGAGAGTGCACATCTGTGATGCCCACGGGTACGATTTTCTTCGTATCGGTGGCATAATTAGTTTTCCAATTTTCACCTAAGTTCCCTACATAGTTCTTGAAAGTTCTAATGTCTGATAACACACTGAAAAGGCTTCATGACCTACAACTATGAAAACATACAACAACACGTGGTAGAAAACAGAAGCGTCAAGTTTTACTTGTGGGGGGGGGGGTCACTGTAGAGCCAAGGTGGGGAGCGACGGACTGGTTTATTTGCAATTATGTTAATTCTACATACCGCCTGCCATAACCACGCCTTTTCCCGTAGACTACATTTCGGCAAACTCCTCATTTTGATAATGGGCCCCACCTTCATATAGTATGATGGGGCCCCCCTACATGAGATCCTCCGTGAGGAGTCTTCCCATTTTCCCGTTTTCACAAGAGTACAAAACGTACAGTACTCTGTCTTCGGACCTCCTCTAGGAGCATACTTTAAAAAAAAAGTGAAAATGGTGACTTTTTCGCCAAAAACATTGTCCATAGGGGTAGGAAGTGGGGTACTGGGGGCATTAACCCCAGTAAAAAATGTGGGGGCTGAAGTATGCTTCCCCCCCCCCGCCAAGATCCAAGGGCAAAAACCCCTTGTTTGTCTCTTCTGTAAGAAATGTCAAAAATTTTCAGTAATTTTCCTTCAAGTTTGTCCAAAATGTTGCACCGAATTGCATCTGAGGACCCTCAAATACCCAAAAATTTTCCGAAGGGGAGGAGTCACCCCTCCCCTTAGACCTCTCCCCCAGGACGGCGATCCGAAACAAGGTTCAGCCACCCAGTCTCGAAAAGCTTCCTACGCCTATGACATTGTCAGTTAAAATATTTTAAAAATCTTACATGGGTTTTCGTCCCCCTCCTCAACCTACATTTTGTGCGATTGAAAACATGGTTGGACTAAGCTCTGTTGAGGCGGAAGTTTCACCTTCCTCTGTAAACACTGACTGTTACCTCCACAGTGTTATACTCCCCCTGGAGGCTCAGTAAATACGAAGCCTGGCCTTAATCATAGGTAAACGCGAACTTTCAAATCAAAATATATAAAGGAGGGATAACAAATGGCAGAAAAGCCTTGACAAAGGCTAGGTTGGACTTCGAGGTTGGAACATTCGTCCCAAAGACTACGGCACGGTGGGGTATAGCTTAGACCTTGATAAGGGCTGAGAAAGTGGGAGTCTTTTTTTTCAACTGTGTTTTAGCACAATTCACAAAAAAAGAATATTACATTGTACATTACAAAATAATCGCTACATAACCAGATAACATTTTCAAAATACTAACGAAGAAATTGCTTAAAAATTAAATGAATAAATTTTGAAATGTCTTCATTCTATCAAGAAAATTATTCTTCTTTTAAATATGAAGTTCAACATCCAAATTAAAATGCAATTTATAGTAAAAGGTAAATGTGTCAGGGATTGTGTTATCAAATTTACAGGAGAAAATGTAGTGCTTAGCATAGAGAATGAGGAAATTAATAGGGTGATTAATATTGGCAAAACGACCAAAGCAAATATCTGCGGCACAGAAATTATAACCATTTCTGATACAAGTACTTGACACTTCTTCCCAAAATTTCCTTACATAATTACTCTCATAAAATAAATGTTAGAGAGTTTCCTCATCCATGGAGCAAAAAGAACACAAAGGATCAGACAACTTCAGTTCTGTGTAAAAATTGCACTTGCAAATAAAAAACTTTCGGTCTTAAATGGTAAAGAAAAGATAGAACGCCAGTTGACACTATTACAAAAATTACACTGATTCCATTTGGCAATGGCTGTCGAATGAGTGGATATTTTTTCTACTAAATTTCGATAGATAAGTCGAGAAATTTTGGGACTTTTTAAAGAAGAAATAAATATATTCTCACTTCGACTAACAGTAGAGGGATCACAACTCGTATAACCGAAGACTCTAAAAATGGAACCTACTGCCATTGTGGGTGATGCTCCGCATAAGCATTGGAGTAGGGAAAACAAGCCAGTGAGCCACAACTGGAAAAAAGGCCGTGGCCGGCTCGACTTGAACCAATAGGTTGGAAACTGGGCCGTAAAACTCCATGTAACTAACTAACTAACTAACGTATAACGTCGTCACTCTTTCGGAATAGCTTTTAAAATACCAAAATAAAGTGTAAATGGAAATTTAGGCACATTGTATGTGTTCTGAAACTCACTGTAAGATAGATAGGACCCACCACATCTGTAAAAATTTTTAACATACACAATATTTTGATCGCAGAGGCCTTGGTGGAAAACAATCTTATCATCAATTTTTATGAAAGCATTGTTTAGGACAATCTCTTTCTCAAAGCCTTCTGTGGTAGAATGAATAAAGGAATCCGCCCAAGCCTCAAAAATTTCTTAACAAAACCGATAAACTATTTTGGAGATTGCCTTTTTATTAGTATTGCATTTAAACAAAAGAGAACAGCCAAAAGGCCGAAGGTGAAGATCATAAAAACATTTTCATTGACAATCTCTGCCATCAATGTAACGTTTAACCCAGCTGCATTTTAATGATTTCATAAAAGATAGCAAATCAACCATATTGAGACCATCCGAACCAATGGTATTTATCACCGTAGTACGCTTAATTTTATCAATCTTACTAACTATCGGTCTCTAGTTTTTAAGTAATTTGGGTCTTTTGAAGGCTTGGGAATCAAGGAAATAACAGCTTGACCTTGTTCATCAGAAAGCGAACCTTTTTTAAAAGCAAAATTTAAAGACTGAACAACGATATCCCCAACATCCTCCCCAAAAGTTCTGTAGAATTCGACTGGTAAGCGGTCAGACCCTGGTGCTTTATTCAGATTCATTGCAAAAACGGCTTCACGACACTCATTCAAACTAAAAGGACCTTCACATATATACACTTGATCCTCAGTGAGTTTTGTATATGCTCAAATGATTATCATTAAAGAAGGATAATATATCATTATTGTTAATATGCGACCTATAAAGGTTACTATAGAAGTGTTTTGCTTCACATAAAATATCATGCCAGCATGTCAGCCTTTGACCATTTTCAGAGAATAATGTAGTTACAAAATTATTGGTTTTATTCTTTCGTTCGAGGTTTAAAAAATAACGAGAATTTCTTTCACCATACTCATACCAACGAGCTCTCTACCTAATAATGATGCCATGGAGCTTGTAGTCATAGAGACGATCTAGCTTAGCCCTAGCCGAATCAAGCGAAGACTTCACGTAGTCAGCAGGGTTGCAGCAAAACAGTTCTTCAAGATATGACTTAACTCTTTTAGTAAACTAGCCTCGCAATTTTTACGTTCCTTTGCAGTTACCTGTGAATAATGAATGCTTTTTATTTAACTGCGAATTTAATATTTTCCCAGAGATCAGAAGCATTCAGATGGGAATGGTCACTGATATTCTGTGCTACAACATTCTTTAATTGATCGATGTAATAACTGTCCTCCAATGAGGACATGTTCAACTTCCAATATCCTCGCCCACGTACCCCCCAGGTATTGTTTAAGGACAAAGTAATACATGAATGATAATACAAGGAAACAAAAGAAAAAGGGAAAAACACAGACACCATAAAAACAAGGAAACAAAAAGTCTAAACCCCGCCGATACGATGGAGAATCCAAGGAGAGGATCTGGGCGGAGAACATAGGGTCAGGAAAGCAAAGACCCACAGAAGGAGCAAGCCAAAGGTTAAGAGCACGGTCCGAGTGGGGGTCAGTGTGTCTTGTCGGCATGAAAAAAAGACCATGGGCTGCATACAGAAGGTTAAATACAAAATAACTGAAGGCACCACTAAATGTCTTAATTCTAGCCAAGATTGAGAACGCTACTTGGAGAAAGATAACTGATTCAGCGGTGTAACGTCAATTGAAGGACAAAGGTTTACCGTGATTGCTACGCCATCTGCCGCCGAAGAAACGAAGTTTTATGCCTTGATTGTACAGCTCTTGAACCTTCTTGGAGTATTTTCTCTTCTCCTTTGAATCAGTACGGGTTAGATCATACACAATGAAATATGATTTGCCGGCGAGATAATTTCATGATAAAAACTTTGTCTTTGTAGGAGAGGCAACGTACCATAATATGGGGTGGTTTCCTTGGTCTATCTCGTCCATCTCGATGACACCCTCTCTACAGGAATATTCGGTGCATTCTCAAAATTTGGTAGGACAGTTGAAAAGGAAATATCTTCACAGTTCTCATTTACTACAGCCAGGGGGTATTCCTACAATACGAAAGTTGTTACGACGTGATATTCTTTCTAGTTTGTTTATTTCCACAAAAGAAACATGCAAAAAATGATCAGTAGCCGTTACCTTTTCCGACAGTTCTTTCATACGATTGTCGCATTCTTTCATAGCAGCCTCCAAATCGTCGATATGTTTGGCCTGAAAATCGACGACATTTCCCAGGTTTCTCTTAAGACCTAGAATACTGCCTTTGAGACATTTTAACGACTTTTCCAGCACCTCTTGAAAGTTGGAAATAGCTACACGCCAGCCACCTTGATCTTCACCTGTTAGGCTAGGCTCACGTGCAAGGGTGTGGCTACTAGCCAGTGTCTTTTGCTTAGCGCCTCCCGACCTCGTATTGTAAGAAATTTGGCTTTGAACAAGGTTTGGTCTTTCCTTTCCAGCAGGTGTAGCCATGTCTTAAAGTACAAAAAATACCCAAGTAGACTCACACACGAATCCTTTCAGTATTAAAGCATGAAAAATTGACAAAAACGACAGCCCAATATGATCAATGAGATTAGCTTTCCATGTCGAGAGCGCCCTCCGATTTCCGAGAAAGTGGGAGTCAGGGACATGGTGAGATGGACGAGTCTTACTTAAAAACATGCGGTCTTAAAAGACGGGACAACCTAGCCCTTTCTTAGATAAATTAATGTGTCCTCGAGCAGAACTTGACTTTTCAACAAGGATGAAGTGAGTAGGACTTGGAACAAGTTAGATTTTTTATGAACATACCTTTTGGTGTAATATCTCGAAGGAAAAGTCCCAAACACCTTGCACTACAATTCCTGGTTGCTGGTACTTTGAAACTAATGACTTACAGAACAAGATTTTTACTGTAAGTTCTTTGGCATATTTTAATTTTCCTCCTGTTCTGAAGATCTCATTATAAAATAATTATTTAATTAAACATGACGCTAGAATCTTATACTCGGTTTTAGCCAGCAATAGCCAAACTATAAATTACTATTTTATAGGCCGCACGAAGATTCACCGGCCTCGTTGCTAACAGTGGCGTGGCTAGAGGGGGGACAGGGGGGCGGTGCCCCCCCTCCCCCACAAAGCCTTTGAAGGCCTCTGTCGGAAATTTCTAGTGTCTGTCGGAAATAATTAAAAAATTCATTTGAAAAACTTACAACACTTGTTATGTTTTTAATCAGAATTACACATCGAAATGTCAACGTGAAAATCAGTATTGGGTCTCAAATCGCCCGGAAAGCAAATAAAAAAAAAAAAAAAGGGCCCCAGATAATTACACATCGAAATGTCAACGTGAAAATCAAATTTCGGTCTCAACTTGCCCGGAAAGCAAAAAAAAAAAAAGGTCCCTAGATAATAATCTGTCGGAAATTTTTGCTTTTGCCCACCCACAAAAAATGTCTAGCTACGCCACTGGTTGCTAATGGTACCACAGGGGTAACCACCTCAGCCCACGCCAGCTTAAAATACCATTTCAGGGTCAACAAGTCACACCAAATTCCAGTGCACACTGCAGCAGTATAATTCTCCGTGAATGCAATCATTTAGATACCATGTAACTCACGCACAGTCCTGTGGTAACCACATTGCATATACTGTAAATTGTATAGGGTAGAGAAGTAAAAGTTTATGCATTATCCATTTATCACACCATACGCAGTAGTGCAGTAACTTAGTGTTATACGGTACTCCTGGTAGTGTAATGTCACATGGAAAAAATATTGGATAAATTTTGTGAGGGAGATTTTCACAGCCTATATTATAATAGTTTGTTTTGGACCTAAGAATTGTGATGGAAACATTTCGTCCAAGGATTAGGAATAAGGACTCCTGTGGATTTATGAATGTCAGTACAGTATTACATGTTGGATTGACATAACTTCCACCCAGTGTCACTTTTTGGGCCATTCTTACTTTGGGCTGACAAAGTAAGGAGTTGGTGATGTGCTCTCTTGGAGCAAATTCACCATTTTTTTTACAGGACATTGGCACAGGCCGTATCCAGGAAAAAAAATTGCTCACAAAACGGCAGAAATGTTTTAAGTGCCAACAGGGGTTGAATAGGCCTGCAAAGGTGGTGAGTTGTTGCGAACCGGGAAGTAACGTCGGTGAAATTTCAAACAAGTTCGACTTATTTAGTACGATGGCGCTATTCAGAAACGCATCCACATTTGGCACAGCAAGGCCAGAGTCCATACTCTCAAGGATTTTTTTTTAAAATAGACACCGCCCATACATTTTAAATAAAGAACTGTTCCCATAATACTCCCTTAGAAAGGTCATGAGGTCACCAGAATTAGCAGGGGCCAACAAAACAACCATCCCTTCAAAATCGTTTTTCGATAAAACCCAACCGTCTAAGAAGAGACCTTAGACAAGCCAAGATTGGTAGTTTTGTGTCGGTGACATTAGTTGCTGGTGCCTGCGTGAAAGGCACCGCAACTAAAAATAGAGGTATCATGTCGGTGAAATTATACCAGTATGGGCTTTTAAGTTTTATATTATACCAATACAATGAAATCTGCTTTCCATGCTCCTGCGTCTTATGTCATTTAACCGTATTAAAATTAGGTGATCAAAACTTTACCAGAGAGCCTCCGTGGACGGTTCTTTAATTTCATCGCATACAATCACACTTGCCAGTTCAACGAAGGCATATCTTGGAAAATAATGATATAATCTGTATAACCAGTATCAACGAAACGGTATATATATATATATATATATATATATATATATATATATATATATATATAGATATATCTATATCTATATATATATATATATATATTTATATATATATATATATATATATATATATATATATATATATATATATATATATATATATATATATATATATATATATATATATATATATTCGACATTTCGCTCTGTAGGTGAGCTCGGGAGGCGGTGCGAACTCATACAGCTAAGGGTAAAAGTCTACGGTAAAACAGAATCTTTACTCTATCAGTCTATGGTCAGATGGATTATATGTAGTAGGTGCATTCTATATAGACCTCGGTTTCTCCCTTACGCTATACAGAATACATAATACATAGGCCTACAAATAAAAAACATTAATTTGTCTCAGGTCAAGCTACTTTAAGGATTTATCAAGATACTGACAATTACTCACTAGCTTCTGCAACAACAAATCCCTAGATGAGCTAAGAAAGGATATTGCGGTTGGATTATTATGCCGGCAATTTAATCTTGAATTGTTTTTCAAGCCTTCCCGGTGCTAAGCAGTGTTATTCTGCGGTTGTCTGTTTATGACTTCTATTTTATGCACTTTTCGGTGAAGACCTGTTCTAAACAGCCCGCAAAAACATTCAGAATTTGGAAATAATCTCTATAGCCTAACACCTGTAGAACTTTCCTCTTTTTTATAGAATTTATATATGCTCCATAAAAATTGAAAAAAAAACCTTGATATTTTACGGAATTTACAAAGATTCCATAGAGATTTTACAAAGATTATTTAAAGATTAAATAATCACACATAGGCGTAAGAAGCTTTTCGATACGGGAGGGGGGGGGGCTGAACGTTGTTTCGGATCGCCGTCCTGGGGGAGAGAAAATTTGAGGGTATTTGAGGGTCCTCAGATGCAATTTGGTGCAACATTTTGGACAAACTTTAAGGAAAATTACTGCAAATTTATGACATTTTTTTACAGAAGAGACAAATAAGGGGGTTTTGCCCTTGGATCTTTGGGGGCGGAAGCATACTTCAGTCCCCACATTTTTGACTGGGGGATAAGCCCCCCAGCTCCCCCCCCCCCGCTTCCTACGCCCTTGAAACCACACAAATGTTCCTTAAAGTCTGTAGATTCCTACAGCAGTTCTCTTAAATCTGTATTAAACATTTGATGAAATTCTAAAGATATTTTTCTTCAGAACTCTACACAGTATAATTTTCGTTAGAGGAATTCAGGTCGTAGAATGAGAGTGTAGTAGGCGCAGATCCAGGGGACGGGCCTAAGGGGTCCAGAGTCCGGACCACCTTCTGCCTTCTGCAGAAAAAATGAAAACAAAAAAAAAAGAAAAGAAAGAAAAAGAGACGAGAGAAAATAGGAGGGGAGTTAAATAAATTAAAGAAAAATATTACTAAATAAGCCTGCGAGTGTATTGACAAGTGCTTATCATTCTTCTGCACGCGTGCAGCTCAAAATTTCTAAGGTGGTTCATCATTACTTCCTGTAGGAAACGTAGAGCAAAATTATTCTTACAAAACTGTGGAATCCCTGGCATCACCCATCCTTCAATACCTGAATACGCAAACACCTGCACCATAAAATCGACCGGCTGTGACCTCGAGTTATAGTATTTTATAAAAAATGTGTGATCTGATTAAATGAGTATCAAATTGAAAATATATATTTAGGCTAATGAAGCGAGTAGTTATGGGACAGGGGTGCAGCCTTGCAGAAATTTTGGAAACTTCTTAACATATCTCTCCCCGAAAAATATCTTGCCACCTAGAAGCTATTTCCCCCGGCTAACAAGTAAGCCCACTCCCTGGAACATATCCTAGAAATACAATAGACTCTTTTTCTTATTTTCTTATGTTATTTTATTATTATTTTTATCAGAAGCAGTCTTTCTTTTTTTTTTTTTTTTTGCTGTCCTATTTAAGATAAGATGTGACATGCTTTTTCAACATGAACCGCTTTTGAATGGAATTAAGTTGTTTCTGGTTTATCATTATACTGTTGCATTACACGGGTTGGAATATGATGTCTTGAACTGAGGGAAAACCCGGGAAAATTCCTTAAGGCGCAGAAGCTTGGGGTCTATTGGCTCGCCCTATGACCATCATGGTGGGGTCCAGGGGGAAATGCTCTGAGGTATTTAAGGATTGAAACCATTAGAAATGAAGTATTTTTGCCATCTTCAAATGGCATTTGATAAACGCTTAAAAGATAACAAAAGTCACAATTTGTCTATGTTTTTAATGATAGCCTTACTTGGAATAACAAATGAAGCAGAGTGATCGTTGGTTGGAACAATAATAATGGAGGGTTTGCATGGGTATGGAATACTCCAGACATTTTTACAAGAAGTCATTAAGGCATTTTATCGCACTTAGAGTACACTTTTCCGTATTCATGAAATGGTGAAGTCGACTGCCGACTGGAGAAACACAGCTCCAGTCCCTTTTCACCTGTACAGACTACACCACCGATCTCTATAAATAACCTGGATAGTATATTACCTATCCAAGCCTGTACAGCAAGTTGAAGCCACCGAGAACACGCGCTGGGAGCCACACTCATATTTACACGGCCTGTAACAAAGCAGTGCATGCTTTGAGTGCATTTGAGTGGTTGTTTGCTACCAAAGCAACCGAGCAGTTGGAAAATTATAAGACAGGGTTAGTCAAAGGGGATATTTTTTTAAAAATGTTAGCATTAAAACCTTGATTCTCAAATGCAGCCCAGGACCCTGCCGGTGTGGCGAATTTAGTGACGTTGTCGTCGTCGTCAAAAAAAAAATGAATGAATGAATGAATGAATGAATGAATGAATGAATGAATGAATGAATGAATGAATGAATGAATGAATGAATGAATGAATGAATGAATGAATGAATGAATGAATGAATGAATGAATAAATAAATAAAATAAAAACGGTTTCAGCGTTGGGAAAAAGGCATATAATCCACGTTTATATGAACTTTGAAGTTACTATAGATTCCTTCCAGTTTGTTCTCCTGTCTGAACTGGTGTCAGGTTGATGCGTGCCTAGATTGGCTTTCGCTGGCCTAACTCTGTTCTAAACCATGGAAGATTGAGAATTTTCTTTTGTGTACCGTGCCTTTAACAACCCGCGATGTATTGTAGACGGTGACAAGTAATTATGCAGTACTTGATGCATTGCGAATTGTGTTTATTTGTATAGTGACGAAGTTTGCAGTAGCAAAGTTATATTCCAGAAAACTGGTGGACCACGTTGTCGACGACGTTGCTGGGTACAAGGTAATCTTAAATTCAAAACGTCATATCGCGTTGAGCGTGCGTTGATTCATTTCTGAAAATGCGACAGTGCTGGAAGCCATCTTTCTATCTTGTAAACCCGAATCAAACGTAATCAGCATGGCATAGCCTAAAAATGTGTTTATACGTTTCATATGCGCTATCTTTTTTCACAGCTCTTTTACATGAATGGAACCGATCAATCAAATTAAAACACAAAATCCTTTTTTCTTTCTACTTTTTTGGGATGCGGCACAGCCTCGATCTCAGTCCCGCTTCTTTGTTTTATCGCCACGTAGTTTGAGAATAACTTGACTAGAGCTTTCTCACCTATATAATACTGGTTGCTAATGCATGCATGACTAACACGGAACCAGAGTTGTTGACTCGAGTCATGTGACCTGGACCCCAATCGCTATTTTGTGACTTGTGACTTGTGACTTGACTTGCAAATACTGACTGGCATTGACTTGCGACTTGGCTTGGACTTGCGCAAAATGACTTGTAACTTGCGTCACCAACGAGCACTACGGTATACCATGGAGCTATTACGGAATAGCATATGGGTATATACGTAGCAATTCAGGCTTGTATTGGAGTGGCAGTAGCCTACACAATTAACACAGTGTTTCTAATGGAATGTTGAGTTGATTATTAGCAGGTGAAGAGCAACTCAACGACTGCTATTCACCAAAGTCAGGAATAATTACAAAAAAAAAAAAAACATAACAAAACAAAACAAAAAAAAAACACAATATTGACTTTTAAGACAAAATTTTGAATGAAAGATTTTCCCAAGACATTCTCGACCCAATTTTGTTGAAATTTAACAAAAAATACTAGTTTATTCAATGTCCAAACTTTAAGCTTGGGTATGAGCAAATTTTTCGTTTGAAAAAGGAAGAAGTAACAAAACTTATTAATTTGAACAAACGCGTTGCATGTGGTAAGAAAGTTGGAACTACATCGCACCTACAAGCTTTTCTTTAAGAACGCACTGGTTGACTACAAGTACCCGTACTATAGAAGTAAACATTAAGGTTGTAAAAACAAAGGCTAACATTAGCCGCATATGGTATGTCCATCTTTTGATGTTACATATTTGCATAATAAGCTCATGTTTATTCATGATACATGTGTTACATAAAAATTAACCTGTAAAATGGTCAATATGTGATTAATTGTAATGGAAATTGCCGCTATTTCCTGGATATTTAATGCTTCTGTCATCAAATAGCCAACAATAATTTTCATGTCAAGGGACCTTTAATACACTGTGAAGTGCATAGAAACTTGTAACCTTCAAAATGCAAAGAAGTAGCAAAGATTAAAAAATTTTGTCGGAAAAGTACGCGCCCGCTCACATTCAAGAGGCACACCGTAGTGGAGATGAAGCAACTATCTTTTCGCTCAATTAATTCCTGTGTTTAGGAAACTTTCGGAAAGGCTCCAAAGTCTCTCGGAAAGATTCTGAGACATTTTTGAGACACGAAATTTTCTCTTTTAAACAAAGGATGCTCATTTTCCAACCACAACACCAAATTTGACGAAGTTTTCACCTTTAAAATGATATTAAATTGGTCAAAAACTGAGCATCGACTTCAAAACGGAAGCTCTGAAGATGAACAACTGCACATACACAATTTGATTCCAGCAGTGAATATTCATGAAGTTCAAAAATGTAAAAACAGCCGTTTGTTTAACTATAGTGTCACAAACACAGCTCAGTGTCGGAACCCATGATGGTTCTTCAAAGGAAATGCCAAAGATGTTTTGGGTATTAAAGCGGCTTACGTGAACAAAAGTTATGAAATGCGAGGAGATTGGGGGAGGGAGGTTGTCTTTGATTGAAAGGATTAGATGAGTGTTTTATTGCATTACAGGCTCTCTGCTTTAGTACTCCATCCGTAATATATCCATGGTCTGACTCACGCGGATGCAAAATAATTCTCCAATTCTGTCAACCACGCATGATAAACGTTGAACTTATACTGTTGGCTCACGTATGGTAGACTCGGAGTTATAGAGACAAATTTGTGTTTAAGAATGCAATTTCCTGCAAGCTAAGGCGTTTGGAAAGCCAAACTTTTTCCTCAAAGCCCCAACCATGGTGGGATGAGGTCGGGTTTGTTCCACAAGGCCGTGTAAAAGCGCATATCATTTCCCACTTAAGTACCTGTCTCGTATGCGAAATTCGTAGACTCGCAACTGCTTACCGTACATGACACAGCTTGGGAACCTCGTCAGTGTGTTTTCTCCCTCACTAATGAGCGTCCTTTAATTCAGACTAGGCCGCCCTGGTAAGATCCTCCCCTGCAGCCCTCGAGTACTCAGCCCTGCCTAGTGTGCATGTGGCCTTAATCCTGCTAAAAAGGGTTTAAGAATCACTACTGCAGACAATTATATGTGTGATTTCTACACAGGCTGCATTTACCATTCTGGCATATGAGGGACCCTCCACCTGTGCATGAAGAAGATGGTGGTGGCATTAGATCGATGAGCACTGAGCATACATAGATCGATGGGCCATAGAAATCTCCATTAGTGGGTAACATGGCCTGGCTCACACGTTGGCTTTATGTAAATTTTTGGTGTAAGGATCAGAGGGGCCCATAGGGGCCAGCTTAACTACGTGGGACCCATGTGTGCTCCCATCATATTGATCGAGCCTATCCTAGCTGGGAATGCTAGTATAATACTTCTGGCTAGACCAGGTGTTGAAGCTAGGAAAAGATATTTTTCAAGCTGGCGAGATCATATCTTTTTTCATCTCAATTGTTTCTGTGTGGAATTCGAAGGACTAGGCCCCCCACCCCTGACTATGGGCAATCAGCTCATTGGATGATATGGGGTGATTGCCATTGGTCCTACTCCAATAGACTGTTGATCATACAGCTTTTAAGTCCCACCATGCATGATGGTACAAATGAGAATTCCTATTGCATGTAGCATAGGACCGATTAATGGGAGGGCCCAGGTACCATAATGGGCTGGGGATTGGCCGGGTGGTCACGGTTATTTTCATTGATAATGCGGGACCAATGGGCTCCTAGGACCAACAACGCAGGCTGAACTAAGGACTATAAAGGGCAGTCATCCAGTCGACTACAACACGTGACGACGGCACCTTCCTGCGATGCAAATTGAAAATTCACTCCCCTCGGTGCTCAGTCTACCAAGAAGTCTAAATTTTTACCAGGGTGCTGCCACTCTTAAAGTTATGGTGACATACCACCAAAAAGAGCTGTTTTCACTTGGCAGTTAAAGAATAAAATCCCCCAATGAAAGATCCGTTGGAATTATTTCAATATCTTTTACGGTTCTCAAGATATACCTCTTCAAAGTTTGTTGATTTCTTGAGTGATCATTGTCTAAGCAAAAGTAATGATTATGTGGAGTGTTTCACAGTGTTAGCATTTCTCTTGTTAACCCTATATAAAAATATTTCTTAATTACTCATCAGATACTTTACAGTTTGGTGAGTGATATTGATATTTTTCAAGAAAACAATTTTAACTTCCATAAAAACCCCTCAGGGGATACCAATGCTACAAGTGCCCTTGACAGTTGAACCTTGCAAAGCTCACAACTTCCTGAAGCTGTCCGATTCAGGAAGTATAGTGAGCTTTGCTCGGTTCAGTGTCGAGCAGTGGTGCAGAGCAAGGAACTTAATTCATCCCCTACCAGCCTTTGGGAAACTGGACAAAGACTGGGGATACACTCATGTCCGTCGGATGGGGACGTTAAATGGCGGTTCAGGGAGCAGAATTGGGAGCGATTTGTCAAGCCTGCATCGTTAACCTCTGAGCACTACTGAGTCGAAAAGAGAATGCGAATCTAGCCGGTTTTACTCCACGCTCACTCTGGTATAGGGTCCTCGATGAGCCAATTGGCTTTCTGACCCAGGCTCAAAACGTTTAAAGGGAGAAAGCAATCGCGCCAAATTTATTTTCCAAAAATCTGCAAATCTTGCAAATCTCCTGAATCTCATTTTATTTCGCTCACAAGTATCTTTCAGTTATGTTTCTGTAGTGAATACGGTACTGAAGGTAAACCAGTGAGTTATTCTGCATGAATTTCACAAATAAGTAACAAAAATATTGTCACTGGTTGATAGGAGCCATTCCTGAATTAGAATGACGGGGTACACGAATTCAAAATGGGGGGGGGGGCTGCATTTTCCCTTTAAACTAAATGAAGGCTAACATTCGCCATATTTGGTATGTCGATCTTTTGAAGTCACAAATTACATGTTTATGTTTAGTCATAATACAAGGGTGAGATAGACATTACTCTGTAAAGTGGTCAATATTATAATGGTTTTGATGGGATCTGTGACTATTTTTCAGGATTTTTAATGCTTTTTTATATTAAATATCAACTATGTAATTTTCATGTTACCAGACCTATAACAGCTCCTGGTTTTACGCAGTATCGTGCCAGCTGTCTACGGAAGCGGAGAACCGTCATCGCGGTGGTATGAAATCTGACATGCCAGTTTTCCACCCCTTTCTTCAGTAAATATGGGAAGGAGAAATCAAGATACAATTTCTCTTTACCATTATCCCGCACCGATAAAGTGGAGTGGAGAAAACCAAAGTTAGTGAGGGGGTACTTCAAGAAAGGACCATTACAGAGTGTCTATTTTCGAACACCCTGTCCATAAATGGAATATGTCCATCGATCCTCTTTTCAATTTAAGTAACATAGCTAGCTCGCTCGTCGACGATTTCTCCGTACCACGGTGGGATCATCCCACGTTGGTCAGAATGCAACCAAAGTTAAACAGCGCCAATCCGTGTCATGTGCGGGCGCGTCCATTTATGGACAGGGTGTCCGAAAATAGACACTGTGTAATGGTCCTTTCTTGAAGTACCCCATCACTAACTTCGGTTTTCTCCATTCTACATGCATACGAAAGCAGAGAACATCGCGGTGGTGTGAAATCTGACATGCCAGTTTTCCCACCCCTTTCTTCGGTAAATATGGTAAGGAGAAATCAAGATACGATTTCTCCTTACCATTATCCACCGATAATGTGGAGTGGATAAAATAAAAGTTAGTGAGGGGGTACTTCAAAAAAGGACCATTACACAGTGTCTATTTTCGAACCCCCTGTCCATAAATGGAATACGTACATCGATCCTCTTTTCAATTACAGGGACACAGCTAGCTTGCTCGTCGACGATTTCTCCGTACCACGGTGGGATCATCCCACGTTGGTCAGAATGTAACCAAAGTTATATAGCGCCAATCCGTGTCATGTGCGGGCGCGTCCATTTATGGACAGGGTGTTCTAAAATAGACACTGTGTAATGGCCCTTTCTTGAAGTACCCCCTCACTAACTTTTCTTTTATCCACTCCACATTATCGGTGGATAATGGTAAGGAGAAATCGTATCTTGATTTCTCCTTCCCATGTTTACCGATGAAAGGGGTGGGAAAACTGGCGTGTTAGATTTCACACCACCGCGATGTTCTCGGCTTCTGTACATGCACATTAAGCAAGACAGCAAGATGTTCAGCAAGATGGTGGACCGATGGCGCTATGTTGTTATTTCGAATAGAGACCCTATAGTGGGAGAGATTGGCCAACCATTGTTCTCAAATACGCATTCTCATTGGACGAAATGTATGGGCACCATTTTGGAGCCAAAGTACGAGCTTGCAAGATCATGTGTAGCCTATGTACATTCGAGTTGTGCAGGCTGTACTTATGGCCGGACGTACGCATCCTATGTAAGGTAGACATGTTTTGTTTCCAAAATTGCGGCCGGGTTTTGCTGCATTTGGATGCACAAACAGACCAGAAAAAGGTTACAAGTTGTAGAGATTCCCATTCTGTAAAAAAAAGAAGGCTTCGGTGGGCTGTAAAAGTTCGAAGTTTCAATTGGAATCCATCAAATAGCGATCGCTTATGCGATGTAACTTTACAGTATACAACTTAGTAATACATGTAGTAGGCCTAACGTTAGAGTAGGCTTAGCCTTAGAGTTAGATTACGACGTTCTGTACAAGGCCTAGCCTATACCTTATACGGCGGTTCCATCTCTATATTCCGACTGCTTGATATTCCAGCACATAAACCCAAATACAACTGTTCACCCTTTGGGCCTAACCGGCTAACTCTAATCACAACACTAACCCTAATGGAGAGTTTTCGGAACATCCCCACAGAGACGTTGGAATACCAGAGCTGCAGCCCTCAGTCATAGGTGTAGGAGCAGTGGCATATTTAGGGGGGTCATTGAGCCATGCCCCCACCCACCCCCCACTGATGACGATTTTTTTACATCCTAAAGATAAGTACATTTTTTAACATAAATTTTACTGCAAGTGGTAGCATATGTGGCATCAGATTGCATGTAAGGACACCTAATTTTTCAAAAATTTACAAAGGGGGAGGGGGAACCCCATTGGACCATGGTTCCCCCTCACTGATGCCGATGTTTTTGTTTTAGTTCCTAAAAATACGTCAATTTTTGAACACAAATTTTACTTCAGATGTAGCCTGTGTGGCACAAGATTGCATGTAAGGACACCCAATTTTTCAAAACTTTTCATAGGAGAGGGGACACATTTCTCCTGGATCTATTAGTAACATGAGAAAACTGAAACATTTGCGTACCTTTGACTTTGATGTAGGTTTTTTTTTACATGGAATACACCATGGTCAGTCACAGTTTTATAAAACTTAGGCCTAGGCCCATGGGCGTCAATCCTGGGGGGGGGGGGCAGGGGGACACGTCCACCCACATTTTGGAAATACACCCATTGACTTAAGATTTTTACACAGTAAATTTTTGACAGAAGTGGCCATGCCCCCCTCCCCACACACTCTAGTAAAGATTGACGCCCAGGCCTAGGCCTTTCCATAAATAAAAAAGTTTCACTAGGAAGTGCTCCACTATATTAACCCCTTCCCCAGACCTCTCCTGAAACTTTCACTAAACAGGCGCGGATCCAGAAATTTTGAGGGGGGCCCAAGATGGAAAACCTCATGTGCACCGAAGGTGCACCACGAGCGCGAAGCGCGAGCCCCTGCGCGTGGGGTCCAGGGGCCAGCGTTAGGGCCCCTGGCGGGGTCCAGAGGCGGAGCCCCAGTGGGGTTCAAGGGGGCGAAGCCCCCGGAAGTTCTCGCAATATTGCATTTTTAAGAGCACAGAAATCGGCTCCAGTTCTTAAGTCAGTGATATTTTATACCTTTTCATGTTGCATGGAATTTGATGTGTGTGACTCAGTATAAGTTACTATATGTACCTGCAGAAGTTTCGGAGAATCTAAGTTATCTTAAAACTTACACGCCAACATTATGAGCCCGTGCAGGTACCTTGAAATGATTTTTGCCATAATGAGTGCTGTATTTTCGTTACACGGTATTCGGGTATAGCAAGTCAGATGAAACAATTGCGCGCGAAGCGCGCAGAAAATTTGAACTTACATTTAAAACCATTGCTATGACTAAAGGTGTCAATTCTCTTTTGTGATCAATTAGAAGGTGGGTTCGATACTAAGTTTTCAGTTCTCATAAGAAGAGGAGGGTGAAAAAAATGAATATCAGTTGCTTCACATTCTTACAATGCTGGCTCCTCTGAAATCACGTTTATGCACACGAATAATTGGCTTATGGTAGAGCCCCACCGATGAGTAATGCGAATACGTTTGGCACCTTATTGATAGTGAAAGGAGCAATTCAAGGCTAAAAGTGCGCAGATCAAGCGAAAATCAAGAAATATTGAGAAGACTTTGCAGAAATCGTGAAATATTTCAAACGACTTTTGGTAAAAAGTGATGAAAATAAATCCATCACTCAATAAAAACGTACCTCTCTCCGTAAGCGTAAACAATTGCGCCCGAAGCGCGCCGAAAATTTTCCGGTATAGAGCCTCCCGGGAGCTCTGCATTAATTGTACACTGAAAAGGAGAACCAACAGGACTCTCACAACCTAACATCCATATGGGAGGAGAGATGATATATCACCTTCTTTATGGATTTCTGAAGGGTATACCTTCAGAAATCTATGACCGATGGTGCCGGCGGGAGTTGGTGATTGGGGGAATTACCGCAGATAACTGCTAAACCGTGCCTTTTTTAGGCAGTGGGATTTTGTATACGCTATACACAAGAAAGAGTGGGAGAGCCTTTTCTTGTTAGTACAAGAAAGTGCAATCCCAGGAAGCGGTTTAACCTCCCCTTTGAAAAAATTTTGTTAAATTTAGGGGGCCTATATGCAAAATGGTGGTATCTTTGGGTCATTCTAAAGTGTTTGTATGTTTAAAAATGTCCACAATTTAGTGAATTCTAACTTTTGTTCGGATGAAAAAGGGAAGTAAGAAACGGTCAATATATTGTCAGTCAAACCTTAAGTCCCAGGAAAAATCATGGGCGTGGATCCATCTGTAGGTTGAGGGTTATTTGGCCTGTTCTTTCATAATCCGGTATAAGAATTACAATAAAAGGGTCGAAAAGCTGTCATTTTGGAACTAGGGGTGTGGCCCATTTCCAAGAAGCTGATTGGTCCATTGGCATGAATTGCCCATAACCTCGTGGGAAAAAATGCGCGTGCAGCGCAGGCTGCTAAAATTGCAGCCGTTCACGAACTTCACGCTCTGGCTCGCGCGGGGACGATCCGACGACCTTATGTTCGACTGGAGTCATCGGCAAAGACGACTGGTTTTGTTCTCGCCATTGTACCTACAACCCAGGACTACCTCTACATTTTATCTTGAAAGTGGAATCTAAGCTTAGCAAAATGTAATAATAAGTAACATTAACAAAGTAATTTCCGGCTATCACCGCCTTATAAATTAATAAGTTAACGTTAGGCTACTTCTGTAACTGGTTAGGCATAGCCTTGGCCTAACTTTTAGGCTAGGCCTAACGTTACAGTAGCCTAATCTAACGTTAGGCTAGCCCGCAGTAAAGGACTGTGTGGTCGATAGTCGAGAGCGCACTAGGCTCGAATGGAGAATCCGTGCCCGGAAGTGACGTACGTGATACGCATAGGTGTACGGTTAGGGTTAGGTATAACGTTAGGGTTAGGGTTATATACGTTAGTAGGCATACGGATAGGGTACGCATAGCGATAGGGTTACATACATAGCAGCATACGGATAGGGATAGGGTTATACATATGGTACGCATAGAGATAAGGTTAGGGTTATACCCGTAGGGATATACGTATAGGCTACATGTATAATTATAGCCTACGTATACATCTGTAAGTACTTATAATATTTAAAACCGTTCATGCCGGCAGCTCGGCTCGCAGCGCTATCGGTTAGGGCATAGGATCGCTATACTGAGATTTGTACCGCGTTCGTATTCTTGCAATGTTCCGCGTTCAAATCCCACTGTTGCTTTCTGTTGAACAGCTTGTCTTGTCACGTTACTGTTGGTTCTTTTAGAACTTAACTTGTCACTGATCTTTTGTAAGTTTTAAGTTATAATTTACGCAACTTCCGGTCACGGATTCTCCATTCGCACCGCGCACTAAACAGTCCTAGGCCTAGCCTAACAAAAACTTATAACATAACATAACATAACAGGTTAAAGGGCAAAGGAGGGCTAAGGCCCCATAAGATGCCCTGAAGTCCATACAACCTTAACTGAAAACAAAGAACCAACCAACACCAAACGAGCCCAGCACAATTAGATTCTACCACACTTACGGAAGAACTTGTCAATGTTAACCTTAAAGCAGTGCACAGATGTGGAGTTAACTACCCACTCAGGCAGACTATTCCACTCGTTAACAACTCTATGAGAAAAGCTGAACTTCCTAATGTCGAGCCTTGCAAAATTCTTAACTAGCTTCTTACAATGTTTATGTTGTTTCTGGTGTCCCCCAGGGGTCTGTCCTTGGACCCATTCTTTTCCTTGTTCATATTAATGACATTGTAAATGCAGCTTCCTCTAATATTAGACTTTTTGCTGATGACTGTGTATGTTATCGGGTCATAGAGAATGTTAATGATTGTGGTATGCTCCAGAATGACATGGGTCTTTGGGCTAAGACTTGGGGTATGAGATTCCAGCCCTCTAAGTGTAACATCATTACATTCGCCAGGAAAAAAAACCCGGTCAAATTCGATTATGTCCTAGTTAAGGTGGACTTGATAAAGTACCTAGGCCTAGGGGTTACGATTTCTAATGACCTAAACTGGGATAAGCACATTCAGTCTATCTGCAACAAGGGTAATAAGATTTTGGGAGTACTTTATAGAAACCTATCTTTTTGCTCTCGCGACGTGAAGTTAGCTGCCTACAAGGGTCTCCTCCGGCCTGTCTTGGAGTATGCTTGTTGCGTATGGGATCCACATCAGTCCTATTTACAAGATAAGCTAGAGAGCATTCAGGGGAGATCGGCTCGTTTTATTAGTTCAGAATTTTCTCGTGAGCCAGGGTCAATGACTGTCATTTTGAAGGACCTTGATCTCCCCTTGCTGAGCGTCGCAAGCAAAATAGACTTATTCTCTTCTCGAAAGGTTTTTTCGGTAAGGCTAATATTCCCATGGACAGACTTACTGTAGACACCCTACCCGGACTACTCGTGGGATGCACAACCTCCATTTTTGCCAACTCTATTCTAGATCTAACTGTTATAAATTTAGTTTCTTTCCCAAGACTTTGAAGGATTGGAATAATCTCCCTGCTGATTTGGTTGATGGTTTAGACGGTCACTTAGACCCCGTTCATTACTTAACCAATTTAATTAGGGCTTAGGGCACCACCTGACGCATGCGCGGTGTAGTAATGTCCTCTGGATGTGTCACCGTGATCCGAAAGAAGAAGAAGAAGACAATGGCCTCGAACCCGAGAATTACATTGAACCTTTAAATAATTGCAAGAGGACAAAGGATTCCTTTCAGAGAGAAATTTGTACACCTGAAGCATGTCCCCCCTAATCCTTCTCAACTCCAGGGTGGTAAGCCCAAGATGCTTAAGTCTAACATGATAAGGTAGGTGTCTCACCTCGGGTATAAGGCGAGTGGCTCTCCTCTGAACTTGCTCTAAAAGAAGCTTTTCCTTTTCATAGAAGGGACTCCAAGCCTGGGCTGCATAGTCAAGGTGGGGTCTTACCAACTGCTTATACAGATTTAGTACAATTTCTTTACTAAAACTACTGAAATTCCTCTTGATCAATCCAAGCACCCTATTAGCCCTAGCAGCAGCAGCTGCACACTGTCTAGATGGCTTTAAATCACCTGTAATAACTACACCCAGATCCTTCTCAAAAGTCACATCACTCAGAATACTACCATTCATGTTATACGTAATCATAGCTGAAATTTTTAGGACCAAAGTGAAGGACTTTGCACTTATCTGCATTAAAAGACATTTGCCAAGTCTGAGACCATGAAAATAACCTATCCAAGTCTTTTTGCAGTAATGAGGCATCATCCTTATCACTAACCTTCCTATAGAGCTTAGTATCATCAGCGAACTTACTAATACTAGATGTGAGAGAGCTATAAATATCATTGAAAATTAAGAAAAGAAGCGGGCCAAGAACAGAACCCTGTGGAACTCCACTTGTAACTTCTTTCCAAGAAGAGAAATTACCATCAACAACAACTCTCTGAGATCTACCATTGAGCCATGAATTTATCCAGTCAGCACAACTGCCCTTGATGCCTAACCTATGCAGTTTAACCATAAGTCTACCTAATGGAACTTTATCAAAGGCTTTTGAAAAATCAAGGTAAATGACATCAACACTGTGACCACAGTCTAGAGATAAGGAAACATCCTCAAGAAAGCTTAGTAAATTAGTAACACAAGATCTACTCGGTAAAAAACCATGCTGTGACAGATTGAGTAACCCATTATCTAAAAGATATTTAAAGGCATTGTCTGGTGGCATTTTGTAGGGGTCTTACATGGAAGATAAAAAATTTTCATTACATGTGATCCAAACCCCATATCAAAACTCCATTCCTAACTCAAGATATCTCTTCCTAAAGATTGGTTACTTTTAATAAGAAATACCTCCAAGTTTCCTCAAGGTCACAAAACGTGATCCAAAGTGGGCAAATTGCCTCAGATTCCTTTTGTTGTTCTTTATAATTGGCTACCTTGTTTGTCCTTGAAATTTGATACCGTTGGAATGTTTAGATGTTTTTCCGTGTAGATATAGTGAAAAACTGTTCCATACTTATGGTACAGCAAATAAAGTTATGGAATATTCAATATAGTGATATCAACATTATAAAGAAATACAAAAACTACATCAAATCCATTTGCCCAGATGACATCACAGATTTCCCATCATACACTGGGGAAACCGAAAATGTAGTATTTCTATAAAAATTTGTATCTTCCAAATGCAAGATGCTATTGAGATGGGGTTTTCACTGCCTAACACAGAAAATTTTCTGCTTTTTTTGAAAGCATCAAATCTGGTCACCAGACCATGCTTTTAAGCAAACAATCCTTGATTACAGATTCCATAACTTTGCACACAACACTGGTTAAACTGACCAGCCTATAATTGCAAGGCAAGCTCCGATCCCCCTTTTTGAAAAGTGGAGTAACATTAGCAATCCGCCAGTCAGCAGGTACAAAGTTTGAATCCAGAAACTTCTGAAAAATAATGCAAAGAGGAACTGACAAAATCTTGGAGCATTCATGGAGAATGGCAGGATGGATCCCATCACGCCCAGGGGCCTTACTAGCTTTTAAACTCTTCAACTTATTACAAACCAACTCTTCAGAGAAGACAACATCACTAACTAAAGAAGAATTATCAGAATCCCTACAAGTCCCCAAAACAGATGATTCCTTGGTAAAAACAGATACAAAATAATCATTTAACAAATTAGCCATATCCTGATGATCAGTAACTAATGTGCCTTCATTACCTTGGAGAGGCCCAACACTCTCCTTAACCTTCTTATGATGAAAATAGCGGGGTGATCGGCCGTTTGTACGATGGTTGAAACTGACTTTCCTCTCACGGCAAATTTTGGACGTAAAATCTTAATTCACAAGCCTAACTGTTAAAGTTAAACTGTTTGTTCCCCACGCTAGTCAAACTAGAACAAACTCACAGTCTTTCAAAAATATTAGGCCTAAGTTAGGCCTACTTGTAATGTTGGCGCTTTTGGCAATTCTTACTTCCCAAGAACCATTTCCAGTTGGAACAAGCTCCCCCAGACATAGCCCAACTTAAATGAGTCCACTTTCAAGAGGGCACTAGGCCTAACTAGGCTAACTGGTTCCAGTCTCAAAAATTAAGGTAGCACACCAACTTTCCTCCATCGGATGCCTTGCTCAGGCACATTGGAGTATTTTTAAGAAGAAGAAGAAAGATAGCCTAGACTTAGCCTAGGCAAGGTACACAGGGCCACCCTTGAATAACACCTTGGCCTAGCATCCTGATGTGCGGATGCGATGTGACTGTTTACCTTACACCTCGAATTTTTGACCGCGCATCCACTCTGAGAATATTAACTAGGCCTAGCCTATGTAATATTGGTGAAACCAGTCACTCCGCATCCTCGCATTCACTCCAAAATATTGCTTAAAGTGGTCTAGTTTAGTAAGGAACAGACAACGATAGGGTAAGTCATTCTCAATTTAAAGTCTCCTACTGTATGCATATAGGCTACTCCAGTTTATTATTAAACCTTTCCTACTACCCAGGGAATACTTGGTAAAAAATTTTGAACCCGCATCCGAGCATCCGCGCATCCACCCAGGGTGAGTTTGGAAGGGACTTAATTCCTGAGTGGCCTGAGTGGCCCTGTATTCTATAGTTACTTCTAGGCCTAACAGTTACGCCTAGGCCTATCGCTTATACTTAGCCCAGGCCTACCGCTACAATGACTTTTTTTCTCCAGATCTTTCAGGAGTAGGCCTAGGCCAAATGCTTTTAAACGTACAATTGCAGTTGTTTTTGATCACTGGGATCTTTTGGAAAGGGCCTTTCAAAAATTTGAAATGAAATGAAGTTTTTTCGTGCCGTAAAATTTACTGTGTGGCTAGGCCTAGGGAACTTTGTGTAGGGTTTAGCAGTATCAGTATGCTAGTACTACTGAGGGGAGCCTAAAGCTACATTGTTATGGTTCATTACATCAGGGCTTGTGGAATGTTTGCAGTGGCAATTGCCAGAGCTTTAAGGTGATCAAAAATAACTGCAATATTAGTGTAAGATTTGGAAAGGAAAAGTTATGATAGTAAATTAAGGCTTTAGGTCCGAGCTTTGCTACAAGAAGAAAATCAGTTGCGACCAGCACCGTGCTGGTCGAAGACCCAGGGTTTTAAATGCAGAGTTATAATGCACTTAATATCAACTTAATGACGGATCCCACTACCCCTGGACTTGGTCAGTCATTGTCCACAACAGTGCTGACAAAACTTGTACAGTGACGTACCCCTCAGTCACTTCTGTGACTGACAACTTAAAGGGGAAATGCAGTCACCCCAACTTGAAGTAGTTTACATAGTAGACTGTCCTGTTTCATGCTTGGCTCTTGAGAGTCATGTGACAATATTTTTTCTCCTCAAATGTGAAATTTACTAGAAGTAACTGATTGGTTTACCTTGAATGTGCAATACTGAAGTCCTAAAATATTATGAAAGATACTTTGAAGAGATATAAGAAGGAAACTGTGAGATTTAGCTGTTGCTTCAGAATAAGTTTGGGCGACTGCTCTTGCCCTTTAATGTAAAGACTTTCATTAATATATTTTACAAAAGAGTTTTTGACTGCCACTCAAAATTTTGAAAGGGTCATTGACTGCCACTCATCATTTCCAAAGTGAGTTTGACTCCCAATAAGCAAAGTGTATTTACATAACTTCCTTTATTTAAAAAAATACAATTATTAAAGATAAACCAAGTAGCTGGGCCCATGCTGACACTCACCTTGGAGTTCCATCAACATTGTTTACTTTACACACACCATACACGTGCACTGTGTACTACTCACTACTGAAACTTTTTAACTCAGGGCTGAATGCACGGGTCCCTCGAAGTAATATCTTTAAACTCTGAAGTTTGACCGGCTGTTTTTTTGCCATCATTTTCTGTCTGAGTGTCAAAACTATTTCATTAATACTACTAAAAATGATGGTAGTCGAAATTGATGGTAAATTTTCTAAAAAGGAACAAAATAAAATGTCTCACCCTAGGCCTATACTACAATCACCCCTCGTTCAAAGTACGCAGATCCAGTCAAAGGTCTATATTTTAAGACATACAGTACCTTAGATTATGATATACTTTAGCAGGTTTGGACTAGAGAACTATTTATGTGGGTAAGATGACTTTCACACGCTGTTTGAGTGCGACTGTGCATACTGTTGATACATACAGCATTACTACTGTTACATGTTCTTCCAAGTGACAGGCTATAGCATACAGGTGGACTGTGTACAGCTCTATGTACTGTGCTGTGAGTCTACAGTAAAAAGCGGTAGACTACCGTACTAAAGGTATATCAGATGTTCGTGAGAAGAACCGACGAGTATTAGAAGCATGTATGCTAGTGCACTCGAAGCTTGTAGGCAGTGACTAGGAATACTCCAAGGGGGGTTATGCCATGCATATTTGACCTCATTACAAAATGTGAATGCGTCAGTTCACTCTTTGTTTTCACACTCGGGTGCGTATTTGACTCTTTATCCCACTTTTTTAACATGTATTAGGCCTCACCAATACGCAAATACGCACACTAATGAAAGCCCTGGAAAAATGACTCACATCTCAGTCCCAGAATTGATGCACAATTTGCAGTTTTGACTGACATGTGGGTCACCATATATTGACTGGAAAATTAAGAATGCTAGTTGGTATCCCTGTAAAAAGTGTAACAATTGACTCACAATGATCCACCCCTTGGTCACAACAGTGACTGACAGTCAAGGTAAATGTGACTCACCCCTCAGTCATGCTAGTGGCTGACAATAGTGGTTCAATGATGGCATATGAAAACCTTTGGCTCAGTTAACGTCCGTCGTTGAGCACTATAATTCACGGGTGACTGCCGCTGAACATTGCGGTTTTGTGTGTATGAGAACTCTGTGAGAGAGTTATTTGAACTATTCCATTCAAGTCAGTAGCACTGTGGACTCAAGTTGGTTACTGTTCATGGCTGCCAAGTCTCAGGCATTGGGCGTGAGACTCACTCTCTCACGCCAGCATTTGGATTTCTCACGCAAAGCAGAGCATGCGAGGATTAAATAAATTCTACAAAAGCGTGACCAGTCTGTTGAAAACACAACCGATGACAGTCCAATCAGTTTATTTCTACACCTGTCCCCCACCTGTACGTCGGTCCTGTGACCCGCACAGTTTATCAGGCAACTGCGTGTTATAGTATAATTCCTCAGTGTACATAATCATATGTGGGCCTATCCGTTCTTTGAACACATCTCATCAGAATTTCAAATCGCACAATGAAGTGATTTTTAGGTACTTCTTTTTCATACTGAACTAGTGGAATCAGGAGTACAGGTAGTATCGATTAGCCCGATAACCTCAACAGGTATTCCCAACAGTCTACTACACGGATCGCAAATCACCCAGATGTCTGTTGACATGTGGCCCATCTTTAATTTGTCCGGATTAGATGTTTTTATCCGGATGCTACTTGACCGAGAGCACATTAGAAATGAACTGCGTTTCATCTTTAAGGGATTTTATACTTCAGAACATGTGGTGAATGTGTGGATTTTTATTGTGCAGTCAGCTGCCACTTCTGCTACTTTTACTGGGTATGGTAACATGCGTTTCTTTGTATAAGGTGAAAAAATGAGCCTTATGGTCCTGCATACTTCTGTCCCACTGGCCAGTAACTTATCCCATTAAGCAAGGGACTACTGTTTGAATACATCTGCTCATCTACCCTGTCGGCATCTTTTTATAGCAGGTACCATAATGTTATACTAGAACACCGTCCTCTCTCAGCATATCCAATTGCTACCAGAAGATTGCCTTAGATAACCTAACAAAGATGGCTGGACTGGCATCCACTTCATTTGCCTATAGGTCTATGTAATGAAAATAGTTGAATTGGTTCCATGTGTTTTGTGATTATGAGATGAATCAATTTTCAGAAAATTAGATACCAAAATATACAAAGCATTAATGTCGTTTCAGGGGCTGGGAAGGGCTATTTCTGGCGATCTGAGTGGTTCGTTTCACCAAAATTTTCTGGTACGCTACGCGCCAACCGATGGTGGCACTCCACTTTAATAGTCTTCCGCTGTGGCGCCGGCATGGGGGGACATGCCCCCCCCCATTCGATTTTCAATTTTTTTGAAACTTTTAAAATGATCCCAAAAGGTGTTAAAGCTATAGATTTCTGTAGGGGGTAGGGTGAATCTATTGTAACCATTTTCTATCACAAATGGTTCTCAAACTATCAGAATTATCGCAAATCCTTTGCAAGCTATCAAAATTTTCGCGTGCTTCAAGCCTTACCACAATATTGTCCTTGCTGTCAATTTCTGGTAGCAACTCCTGCAGAAGCACAGCAACAAAAGTTGAAAGCTGTTTACGAATTCTCAGGTTGAAGACTGGCTTTGTGATTGGCAAATGGAATTGTTGGGGGACTGAAAGTGTTTCAATGCAGAGCATGAATGCAAGTTTTGTCTTGGTTACTGTTGTCACTGTTTTCACTGCATCTCATGACCATTATTGATTCCTTGCCATAGGCAGGCAAGGAATCTATGCGATGGTGATGTCGTGTGTGTGTGCGTGTGTGTGTGTGTGTATGTGACGCTGAGCTTGTAAACACGATATCTCAAGTTAGCAATGACCGACACTTTTCATATTTGGTATATAGATTTGTCATGTTGAGAGGAAGGACCCTATTGTTTTGGTTGCAGTCAAAGGTCATTTGAGGTCACCAGAGGTCAAATACCGAAAACTTTGTAAACACAATATCTCAAGATAGCAATGACCGACAGTTTTCATATTTGGTATACAGATTTGTCATGTTGAGAGGAAGAACCCTATTGTTTTAGCTGCAGTCAAAGGTCATTTGAGGTCACCAGAGGTCAAATACCGAAAACTTTGTAAACACAATATCTCAAGATAGCAATGACTGACAGTTTTCATATTTGGTATACAGATTTGTCATGTCGAGAGGAGGAACCCTATTGTTTTTGGTAGAGGTCAAAGGTCATCTGAGGTCACCGGAGGTTAATCTGCGAAAACCTCGTAAACGGCTTGTAAACACGATATCTCAAGATAGCAATGACCGACGCTTTTCATATTTGGTATATAGATTTGCCATGTTGAGAGGAAGAACCCTATTGTTTTTGGTAGAGGTCAAAGGTCACCTGAGGTCCCCAGAGGTTAAACTGCGAAAAACCTTGTAAACACGATATCTCAAGGTAGCAAAGGCCGACAGTTTTCATATTTGGTATACAGATTTTGCATGTCAAGAGGGAGAACCCTATTGTTTTTGGTAGAGGTCAAAGGTCATCTGAAGTCACCAGAGGTTAATCTGCGAAAACCTTGTAAACGGCTTGTAAACACGATATCTCAAGATAGGAATGACCGACACTTTTGATATTTGGTATATAGATTCATCATGTTGAGAGGAAGAACCCCTATTATTTTTGGTGAAGGTCAGAGGTCATTTGAGGTCACCTTAGGTAAAAGGCCGAAAAGCTCGTAATCACTATATCTCAAGATAGGAGTGACCAACACTTTTCATATTTGGTATATAGATATGTCATATTGAGAGAAAGAACCCTATTGTTTTTGGTGGAGGTCAAAGGTCATTTGAGGTCACCAGAGGTCAAAGATCAAAAACCTTGAAATTGGGATATGTCAAGATAGGAATGGCGGATATAGATTTTTCCTGTTGAGAGGAAGAATGCTATTGTTTTTGGTAGAGGTGAAAGGTCATCTGAGGTCACCAGAGGTTGAACTACAGAAACCTTGTAAATGGCTTGTAATCACGATATCTCAAGATAGCAATGACAGCCAGTTTTCATATTTGGTATATAAATTTGCCATGTTGAGAGGAAAAACCTATCACTTTTGGTGGAGGTCAAGGTCATCTGAGGTTACCATAGGTCAAAAAACAAAATTTCCCAAGAATTCCCAAGATTCTCATCTGGGGTCACTGGGATCAAAAGCAACATTTCCCAAGAATTCTCAAGATTGTCATCCGGGGTCACTTAGGGCTGTGACCGTTTAGCGATTAATCGCTAAACGATCGCATGTGTAATAAACGTTTAGTACAAAGCTACCAGCGATTAATCGCAAAACCCGTTTGTCCATACGAAATAAAAAACAAGCTGCAGTCATTACAGAAAATTAGATGTTCACTTAAACTCTTTTTGAAAAAGTGAAATACATAATTATACAAATGACACACACGTAAACATACGACATCAAAGTTGAGCTTCTATGAGGATCCGTGTTTGAGGTTCATTGAAACCATGTCCCCGGACATCACTAATGCATTTTACATATTCATCATGTTCAAGGGCACGTTTAAAGTCTCTCTGTTGAACATACAGTAGGTACTTGCGATTAATCGCTAAACGATCGCAAAATTTTGCGATTAAACGTTTAGTAATTTTGCTAAACGTTCACAGCCCTAGGGTCACTATAGGTTAAAAAGCAAAGTGTCCCAAGAATTCCCAAGATCATCATATGGGGTCATCAGAGGTCAGAAAACAAAATATCGCAAGTATTCCCAAGATTGTCGTCTGGGGTCACCAGAGGTCAGAAAGCAAAATTTCCCAGGAATTCCCAAGATCGTTATCTGGGGTTATCAGAGGTCAAAAAGCAAAATTTCCTAAGAATTCCCAAGATCGTAATCTGAGGTCACCAAGGGTCAAAAAGCAAAATTTCCCAAGAATTTCCAAGATTGTTATATGGGGTTACCAGAGGTCAAAAAGCAAAGTTTCCCAATAATTCTCAAAATAGTCATCAGGGGTCACCAGAGGTCAAAAAACAAAATTTCCCAAGAATTTTCAAGATCCAAGATCCATTGGAGTTGAATTCCTTTCAAGACACTTTCGTTTTTCTTTTTTGTTATATTTGGTGGGGTTCAAAGTTCATGTGAGGTAAGCAGAGGTGAAATTGTTAAAATATCGTAAAATGATGTAGTCAAGGAAGATAAATTTGAGGGATAAACCTCAGTACAACAAAGCATTCCCATTCGGCAAGGAATCACTAAGCCCTTAGGCTTTCTGGTTAAGGTTGTAATACATGCAACTATTCTGATCACAACATTTTTGGTTTCGATGATAAGAGAAACCAATGCATTCATGATGGCGTGTGTGTGTATGTATGTGCGTATGTTTGTGTGTGTGTATGTGTGTTTGTGACACTTTGCTCGTTAACACGATATCTCAAGAAGGGAAACTCCGATGGTTCTCAAACTTGGTACATAGATGCCCCATATTAAGAGGAAGAACCTGTTGTTATTGGTGGGGTCAAAGGTCATCTGGGGTCACCAGAGGTCAAACTCTGAAAACCTCGTTAACACGATATCTCAAGGTAGAAAGGTTGGATAAATTTCATACTTAGTATGTGGATGCGTTATGGTAAGAGGAAGAATCCTATTGTTTTTGGTGGAGGTCAAAGCTCATCTGAAGTCACCGGAGGTCAAACCCTGAAAACCTTGTTAACACAATATCTCAAGATAGGAAGCTTGGATAAATTTCATACTTAGTATGTAGATGTGTTATGGTAAGAGGAAGAACCCTATCATTTTTGATGGAGGTTAAAGGTCATCTGGGGTCACCAGGGGTCGAATGCTGAAAAACTTGTTAACAAGATATCTCAAGATAGGAAGCTTGGATAAATTTCATACTTAGTATGTAGATGCGTTATGGTAAGGGAAAGAAAGCTATTTTTTTTTTGGTGGAGGTCAAAGGTCATTCGGGGTCACAGGGGTCAAACACTGAAAACAATGTTGACATGATATCTCCAGGTAGGAAGCTTGGATAGAGTTCATACGTAGTATGTGGATATGTTACGGTGGGAAGATGAATGCTATCATGTTTGGTGGAGGTCAAAGGTCATGTAGGGTCACCGGGGGTCAAACCTTGAAAATGTTTTAACACGATATCTCAAGATAGGAAGCTTGAATAAATTTCATACTTAGTATGTACATGTATTATGGTAAGAGAAGACCCCTATCGTTTTTGATGGAGGTCAAAGGTCACCGGGGGTCAAATGCTGAAAACCTTGTTAACACGATATCTTAAGATAGGAAGCTTGGATAAATTTCATACTTAGTATGTGGATGCATTGTGGTGAAAAGATGAATGCTTTTGTTTTTGGTGGAGATCAGAGGTCATCTGGGGTCAAAAAGCAAAATTTTAAGAATTCCCAAGATCGTCTCATGGGTTCACCAGAAGTCAAAAAGCAAATTTTCCCAAGAGTTCCCAAGATCATCATCTTGAGTCATCAGATGTCAAAATACAAAATTTCCCAGGAATTCCCAAGATAAAATATGAACCTAAAATTATTTTTCCAACATGTTAAGATAGCACTTGACCAGTGACTGAAAGATATGGGACATCATGGCATTATTTGGAATAGAAGATATATCATCGAAACCTCAATGCATTTTTGCATTCTGGTTAAGACATGAGTTTAGAAATGCGGTACTGCTGGTGGGGGGTCACCAGGTCAGCTGTACCTTGACAACTTCCTCACCTATGTTCGTGTGCTCTGGTCCATGTATGAATATGAAATATGTCCTACATATAGATCAGTGTGCATGTGGAAAGTGGTAGGAAATTTGTATTTGGGTACCCAGAACACATAACCCGTCACGTACCCGGGTAACCAACTGTAACCCTGCAGCTTCTGACTTCAGTGCATTGTATACATGAACGATTCGTGACTCGACCCACTTCTCTGATCAAACTGAATGGATTGCAAACCAGTATATATCACAATGCTTTGCTAAATTTACTTCACTTGTGCCATTGGTTCTTAATATCATGAGTTTGAAAACCAGACGAGAATATTTAACTTGACCTTATACTGTAGCGCCATTAATGTGAAATTGCGGTCAGACACACTTTACACAAGTCCTACCATTACCTACTGTGCGTTTGTGTCCAGTGTGCCATAACATGTGCATTATGAAAAAAAATTAACGTAAGTTTGTCACTGCAACTTCTCCACTGTAAAATACCACACCCAACAGCTTTCCTGTTACCTTTCTCAAAAATCCTCTACCTAATGTATGCCTTTTTTCCTTCATAACAATAACAGTAAAATTTTTCTGATACATCTCCTGGGCAGAGATTTCACCCATATAATAACAATGTACAGTAGGTACAAGTTGGCACACACTGTGTACAGTATGTCGATATCACATATGAACATTTGTTCATTGCCTGGGTGCTCTATTTAGTATGTTGTGCCAAAGCAGTGCTCATGACTTTGGCACACTCCATTTTAAAGATGGGGTATACAAATTAAGAAAGTGGAGAAAAGATTTTGCTCTTTCTTGCCATATGTTTGGATGCAAAAAATTTTGCAAGTAGTTTGAATAGCAATGAAAAACTATGAGCAATTAAAGATAGGAATCCTTTTAATATGTAAGGAAGTAACAGGATGGAAGATAGTTTTTTCATTCTATGCACATGGTGCAAAGTATGTCTTGATAGAATGTATGCTACTGACAAAGTAAATTTTGTTTCCAAAAAACTATCTCCACCAAAAATATGAAGTTTTAGCAATTGACTTGTGACAACGGAATGTTATTTTGGTTAGAATATGTGCCTAGCTTATGTAGACTTAATACATTTTTTTACTTAACTTACTTCTGCAGATAACAGAAGCAAGTTAATATCTTACAGGGCTCAAAATAACCGGCAGCACCGACAGCCATGGCTGTCAGGCCCTTACTGATGGACGTGGTGCCCCTCAGTCAATGTCCTATGAAATAACATAGACCAACAGCCAATTTGCTCATTTTGGCTGTGCCCTTTTTCCAGCTTATTTGGAGCCCTGATCTTAACTTTAGTGATAAGTATGAATCTAATCAGATAAATATCAGGCAAATAGTAAATCTGTAATTAAGGTGAAGGGCAATGAAATGTACTGTCTAAAATTTCTAGCACTTTGCAGATTTATCACACACTGTCTGCCTTGGCCTTAGTATCCATTCCGGTCCCCATGCACTGCATGCACAATGTGTGTGAGCTGTCTTTTTAAAAGCATTGTCTGGTAGCATTTTGTAGGGGCCTTGTATGAAAGATAAAAAATTTTCATTATGTCATCCAAACCCCAGACCAAAACTTCATTCCTAACTCAAGATTTCCCTTCCTAAAGATTGGGTTCTTTTAATAAGAAATTCCTCCATGTTTCCTCAAGGTCACATTATGTGATCCCTAGTGGGCAAATTGCCTTAGATTGCTTTTGTTATTCTCAGTAATTGGATACCTTGTTATTCTCTGTAATTGGATACCTTGTGTGTCACTCAAATTTGATGTTGTTGGAATGTTTCGATGTTTTTCTGTGGAGATATGGTATAAAACTGTTCCATGATTATGGTACAGTAAGTAAATTTATGGAATATTCAATAAAGTGATATCAACATCATAAAGAAATTATACAAAAGCTACATGTAATCAGTTTGCTCAGATGACATGACAGATTTCCCATCATGCACAGCAGAAGCAGAAAATGTAGCATTTCTTCAAAAATTTGTATCTTTCAAAAGCAAGATGCTATTGAGATGGGGTTTTCACTGCCTGACCCTGAAAATTTTTCTGCTTTTTTTCTTGAAAACATCAAATTTGGACTCCAGAACATGCTTTTAAGTTTATTTTGTAAAGGAGATAGGCTAGGGTTATGTACAGTTAGTGCATGTATTGTTTCATCTGGTATAGGAGTGGCTAGATGTTTGGTTATAGAAACGTATCGCAGGGCTGGACTATAGTGCACTTTAAGAAAAGTAAGGTACGGAAGCAGACAAAAAGTTCATTTCGAACCATGCCATTTCACCAAGATCAAGAGAAAACCATAGAAAAATGCTACCTGGGTCATTTTCTGCTGGAGTACAGTAGTACCATCGTCTGTCAGGTGCCCAGGTACCAGGTGAAAACAAAACCTTCGACCCATTCCTGTGATGCGTTGTGGGCAAACATTGTCTGAACTCATCAATTATACAGTGCCCCCAGTTTGTGGTGGCCTAGAAAGTAAGGATAGAGGTACAGGAACTGGAGTGAAACCCCTGTTGTTCAAAAACGATCTTTCCAGTATGGCCTTGAGTCTTTTGCTACCTTGAGGCGTTCACCTATTCACCAAGTGCATGCATTCAGAATGTCTCATAAATTTGGTAATATGAGGCAGTAAATTTGGCAGACAATTCAGTATCTCGCTTCAGAGTATGGAACAACAACCTCTGCATTTTAAAGAGAGTCTGCTGCTTGGTTGCAGTGTATATGGAAAGAGCTATATGACTGTGGCAATATGAGCAATGATCGATGCCCATAAAAAACTGGCTGCAAAGTGGACATTTCCTTCCAGTGGTATTTTTGTTAATGTAAACTGTGCCCAAGGACAAGTTACCTCACAGGTCCCCATATTTGATTACCCCTGGGTGGAGATGACATTTGATGTACAAGTATCCAGCCCAGGGACACAATGCACTGTAATGTTTACTTAATATGCTGCAGCAGCTTTTCAGAATGCTACCTTGACCATTATTATGTTTAGTTTTTGCATTTCTTATTAGGGATGACCAATGCCCAGAGTGCCAGGGCTGCTTTCTCCAGATTATCATGGACATATGTACCAAGCCAAGTAAACCCTGCACCAGACTTGAGTCCTGCTACCCTCACCGTTAATGCCAGAATTCGACCGACCTCATCTAGTATATCTGGAGAAGGACTGTGGGCAATGGATTTCTATGCTAGTACAGATCAACAAGGCACTGGCCCCAGATACTTTTTAAAGGAACAGATCTTATCGTGAGTGATATTTTATTCAAGGGTGGTGCCAGAAAGCCTCACTGGTGTCTCTGCAACAAAACTACTTATATTCCCCTGTGGGAGGGCCAGCACCCCCACCCCCCTCCCCCAACCCCTTTTCCTGGCCGGCACCATCCTAGTAATTGTATTTAAACACATGCAGTAGGCAGTGCTTCATACCAGTGTATGTACAGTGATTTATTTTGAGTTATTCCTGAACCAAGATATACTTTTCAGTTGCTATTTTTATTGCTGCTGTTATTTGCCAGAATTTATTATTGCTCTTCTTCTATAGATCAAAGTGCATTTACAACAGTAGGAACAAGTCAAGTTTTGCAAAGCTCCATACAACAGTAAGAACATGTAAAAATACTACACTTACAGTGGAAACACATAAACAAAGAGTGCAGTATGTCAAAAAAAGGCTGGTCTGTCAAGATTTAATTACCAGTTGAAAGAAGGTCACTGTATTACTGATAGCCTACTTATGTATTTAATATGCATTCATCTTGTCAGACAAATCCTCAAGATCAACCAGAAATCACTCCCTAATTGACAAGTAGAATTTGTTTTCCTTCCTGAAATTTGGTTGTCCCACACGTAAAGCACAAAACATGTTTGCAAGTTTTAACAGTACTTCATAGTGATATATTGTAACCGAATGAAAAGTAAGTCTAATGCTGTAGTCTAATGCACTATGGTACTGAAGGAGAAACTTGAGAGAAAGTAAAGGAAAAGCAGTGGAGCATCTTGATGTGTTCCTTGCACACCTAGTTGACATGTAAAGATTTTAATTTAAAGATTTAATTTGTAATCCTGTCACTCAGATTAGTTGACCAGTCAAAAATTTAAAAGGATAATGTATTTGGATGTGATATGGCTTCATGTTAAATTGGTCTCAAATCCAGCTGAAGTTGTCTTCACAAACACAGTATATTAAAGAAGAGTTCAGGATTATAACCCCCTCTCAGTCTAAAAGTATGTGGTTAACAACAAAGGTATTCAGGCCATTTTTTAATGAAAAAGAAAACCCTTTTTCTCATGTACTGTACAGAATTGAGGTTATCTATAAATGCTACTCTGGCTTATTTTTTTTTTTAAAGTGAACCCACATCATAATACTAAACTATCATTGAGACAGTTTCCCTGCTTCATCTCTGCTTTCACCCTAAGGACTACTACTGGCTTTCCAGCAAGCTGTATAGGTTGAAAATCATCTGATATTAGATTTTACAAAGCTGTGTTAGTTCTTTGGTCTGCCAGCTGGTCTTTTGTGAAGAATAAATTGGTGGTAATAAATCTCTTTGTATTTCACCTTTATAGCAGACTTGTAGGCTTGTAGCATTGCTCAGCTTTTGAGCAAAAAATTTGGTAGTCTACAGGGCTGTCTTGCCAGAATATCTAGTGCTCCATCATAAATTCTGGTTGTCAGTAATGACCATACCTTAAAGTCCACCACTGTCTAGGACATCCCTAGAAGTCACTCCTGTAGAATACTACTGTATCTTGCAAGTTTAGACCAGAGCCTAGCCAGGATTTAGAAATTGAGTGTCATTTGTGTGTGAATTAATCCTTGCATTACACTGATACTGCAGGAGGGGTCAAGCAAGATGTTTTGAAAAGTGATGTGAGTGTGATTCCTCCAATGCAAATTCTTTGTGTTATGTCTGTTATAGGGAGATAACTTTGGTTTGTATTATCTATTAGTTTTTAATTCATGTCTAAGCAGTCTTAGTTCATACCTAGTATGTAGATGCGTTATGGTCAGAGAAAGAACCCTATTGTTTTTGGTGGGGGTCAAAGGTCATCTGGGGTCAGTTCATGAAATAACCTATTAAAACTTTTTTAACACCGTCTAGTGGGTGAATGCATGTATCAATTTGGTACTCATCCAAAAGTATACATACTAGCATTTTTGACATGTCAGCAAGTTTGTCCGTGGGTGTTTCTTAGGTGCTAGTGTGCATTGTGCAAGCTCTTGAAAATTGTGCCTGTAAAACTGGTAATTCTGGATAGCTTTTGATCCAGGAAAAAACTTTCATATCATTTCAAAATGTATCCATATTTTAAGTAGTGAGAAGCCAAGTATCTTGTGCTGTGCTGCATTGTTAGGGTTTAATTATCTTCAGGAATGCTAAACATTGGAAGTCCTTTGGTGATTTTGGTAACAAAAGTTGAAAGTTTTAAGAGAGGGGTGTGTGGCAAGTAGGGAAGAGTAATATTACATAAGTGGTGTTAGAAACACTTTGGAAAGGCCAGATGGATAGCAATGCCACAAATTGAGCTATGGAACTACTGTAACTTGCGACGCACAAATTAAGTACAGCCAGTGTCATTGGATGTGACACTAGAGTGTAGGGAGTTACAGGACCTGCATGTCAAAAACACCTCGCCAACTCACCAGGCTTCGACAAATCCCCCGCCCGACAAGTCCGGGACAACTAAAAAGTTACTCGGGCAAGTGCATTGTTCAATGTCATAGCCCGCTGGGCAAGTACCCTTTCGAAGTCTCCTCCACAAAGGAGTTTAAAGGTCGTGTGACATGACACCAAAATGAGTTGTTTCACTTGTCATTTAAAGAATTAAGTCCTCCAATCAAAGATCCATTGAAATTATTTCAATATCTTTTACCATTCTCAAAATATCCTTCTTCACAGTTTGATGGTTTCTGAAGAAACTAATTGCCTATGCAAAAAGAATGATGTGGAGTGTTGCACAGTGTAAAGATTTCTTTTGTTAACCCTATATAAATTATCTCTTAATTACTGATCATACAGATTACAGTTTGGTGAGTGATATCAATATTTTTCAAGGAAAAATTTTTAACTTTTATAATAAACCCCTCGGGGAATAACAATGCTACCAGTGTCCTTGAAATTAAGGTTGAAAAAACAAAAGCCAACATGTGCCATATACTGTATGGTATGTCACTCTTTCTATGTCACATATTTGCATATTTAGCTCATGATACAAGTGTGAAATAGAAATTTACCTGTAAAATGGTCAATATTTGATGGATTTTAATGGGAATTGTTGCTATTTTCTGGATTTTTAATGCTTTTTACATCAAATATCCAACTATGTTATTTTCATGTCACATGACCTTTAAAGGCATATTAAAAGTGGGCAAGTAGTTTATGCGGACAAGTAGACTAAGAGAACAGCTTGCCCGATGGACAAGTAATGAATAAAGAATTTGTGGAAGCCTGCAACTTACCCCCTCCCCCCTCAGAGGGTGATGGTAGGTGATGCAAAATTCCATGCAGGTAATGAGTTTTCTCCTCCACTGAGTTTTGCCATTACACTAGGGGTGCTCAAGTGCTCCCCACTCCTCTTCCTACAAGCAGTTCTTGAAATTTTTTTTTTTCAGGTTTTGCTTAACCATGTTAAAAAAGAGCAACAATTTTAGACTTTTTTAAACACTTGTCAAGTTGCTTTTTTTTTAAATTTCTTTGTTTTTGTTTGTGGTCTTGTTTTATGCATGTAGTGAAGAACAGCAAAACCAGCCTCTTGTGAACACTGAACAGACCCTGGACTTTAGTGTAGATCTTGATATGGAGTTGTATGGTATCAGCTGTGCAGACGGTCAACCCACCTTCCTCTGTGTCCGATTTTACCAAGGAACAAACACTGACTATGTGTTTCCTTCTTATGGTTCAACTCCTGGGATCACAGCTTGCAAACGAGCAAGATGCTATGGTAGAATTATTTTTATTTCATATTAAAATGATTTTTACATTGATATGCAGTGCTGTAGTCTGACAGTTCAACCACCCCCCATCCCACATGGACAGTTCCCCACCCTCAGATGACCCCCATGACAGTCCCCATCTGGAAAATTACTACGACAATTCCCCTTGAGAAAATGTTCCTACCTTGGACACTGGTCAGAGTGACAATTAACCAGGAGGTAGAAATGGGAAGTTGTCCACAATACAGGACAGGAATTGTCCAGGGTGGGGATCAATTTTCCAGATGGGAATTGTCAGAAAGTAATAACTTGAAAGTGCACAGGGAGATGGGGGCCGGGGGGGGGGGGAAGCGGCGGAGAGGTCCAGAGACCCTGTATTCAAGTAGGTGAATATGATTGGATAAGGAAATTTGATCTCCATCATAGGGTATGTGAAAGTGATCTGTGGTTTAACCCTTTGAAGCGACTTTTACTATTCAAAAGGCATACAAATTGGAAGTAAAATTACTAAATCAGAAGTCATGCCATGTGAAGTTATTGTGATGGGATGCCTTGTAGGTTTCTGTTGTCAAGTCATTGCTTGCAGGCCTGAATTTATTTTATATGTAGATAAAGGTCTAAATGTTCCAAGAAACACCAAAAAAAAAAAAGGAAAAGTTAATGGAAACAGGCTGTTAAGTGAGCATGTGATTACATGTCATGAGTATTTGGGAGTTTATCACAGAATATTCAAAATGTAATTACCTCTATTTTATTTTCTCAACTTATGCTCATTCAGTACACAGAAAATACACAGTAATTTACTCAATACACAATAATGCTATATAAATAAAGAGAAAATGAAGGTGGAAAAAAAAAAAAAAATGTAATTACCTCAGTCCAACATAGCACAGTTTGTTTACCCCTCATGAACATGTTACATTATGACATTAACTATGTTGCAGCAAAGATCCTTAGTGTCAGTACAAGATGTTGAAATACTTTACTACTTGTCAATTAGGAATGCACCGGATGTCCGTTCCAGCTGGACTGTCTGGCCGGATAATGAAAATATATCCGGTTCTGGTTCCGGTTCCAGCCAGATCTTTGAAGAAATCTGGCCAGATTTTCCATAAATTGTAGCCTGAAGTACCTCCATCACCAAAAGATAGAGGTAACTTCACAGATGGATTTGAAACCTTTGCAAAAGTTTTCTCTCCATGTAATGTAGCAGGAAATTGTCTCAATAAGGTGTTGTGTAGGTTTGGTGGTCCTGGCTCATTGCGGCACTGATACAACATCCATTGAAATCCGGTTCTGGCGGGAATCAAAAATTTGGATCCAGTGTATCCCTGTTGTCAGTAAACATAACAGCTATAAAGCCAGATGCCAGGCTTCGACAAATTCTTCTTTGATTACTTGTCCATCGGGCTAGCTGTTCTCTTAGTCTACTTGTCCGCATGAATATCTATTTGTCCACTTTTAATAGGCCTTTAAACTCCTTTGTGGAGGAGACTTCGGAAGGGTACTTGCCCCGCGGGCTATGATATTGAACAATGCACTTGCCCGAGTAAGTTTTTACTTGTCCCGGACTGTCGGGTGGGGGATTTGTCGAAGCCTGCAGATGCAGACAAACCTCAGTTTGCTTCAGAAAACATATTTATGATTTTTGAACAGAACAGAGAAAAACAAGAAAGTTTGTAAAATGAAATCAACATTTTGCAAGGTAGCAGACTTATTATGTACCCTTTTACTCTGAACTGCTTGGAATCCTGATGGTACAGGAGGCAGGGACAGTCTGGTCCTCTTCAGCTTGCTTTGATTACCTCCACAGTTGTGGGTGGTTATTACCTGAATGTCCTTCTCAACTAGTTCTAGTTGACACCATTTGGTTTTGAACATTCTCCTTACATCCCTCCCTCAATCCACTATGCATTGCTTTGGTACCTTGGCAAGTATATCATGCAAGATATGGTCATTTGAAATTACACTGTAGACATCTTATTCTTACACGTGCATGACCATAGGGTGAAGCAGTTGGATATGTGACATCCTGTCAGAGGCCCCGCCCTTCTGTTCCCTCCTGTTAATCCCCATTCAATGTGAGATGATAGAACATAGTGTAATTATTCAGAGTTGGTTTCCACTGTTTGTATTGCCCCTGCCTCCTCTTGCTACACTAAATGCCAGAAGTTTAGCTAAATATAGTAGGAGAGGATGAGACAAAAACAGTATTGCCTGTAGTTTGTAGAAAATTTCTGTATCCAGTTTGTATCAAAAATAAGAGTACAGTCACCACTGTAAGCTCAACAAGTTGAGCTATTGTCATGGCAATCTGTCTGTCTGTCCATCTGTCCATCAACATTGGTTAAATGGCTGCCATCTGCAGGTTCTGTGACCATTACTTGTCAAAGTTGGTAAGTTCATAAAACATATCAAGGGCTTGATAAATGTGGTAGCAGGAAGCAGGTCAAAGGTCATTTGAGGTCATGAGCAGTCAAAGAGTGAAATCATGCAAAAGCATTCAACTCCTTGTGGTTATGTTGGAATCTTTTGAAATTTAACAGGAGTGTTCAGTAAATGATGAATCATCAAAGTTGTGCTTTTGAGAGGTAGATGAAAGGTCATTTGGGGTCAAAGAGAGGTCAAACAAAAGGTCAAACAGTGTAATCACTAAACAGCCTTCAACTCGTAAGGGTTATGTGTGAATTTAGTCAAATTTGGCAAGTGTTCATTTGATGATGGGTCATCAAAGTTGTACCTTTGAAGTAGGTCAAAGGTCATTTGGGGTCATACAGAGGTCAAACAGTGGAATTTCACAAAAGCCTTCAAATCCTAGGGGTTACCTGCAAATTTTATCAAAGTTGGCCAGTGTATAGTGGATGATGGGTCATGACAGCGGTAGTTTTGAAATAGGTCAAAGGTTCTTTTTGGGTCATACGTAAGAGGTCAAACAGTGAAATTACTCAAAAGCCTTCAACTCCTGTGGGTTATATCAAAATCTTATCAAAATTGGCCAGTGTCCAGCAGATGACAGGTTATCAAAGTTGTACTTTCGAAGTAGGTCAAGGGTCATTTGGGGTGGAAGAGAGGTTAAACCGTGAAATCTTGTAAAAGCCTTTAACTCCTATGGGTTATATCCAGATCTTATCAAAATTGGCCTGTGTCCTGTAGATGACAGGCTATCAAAGTTGTACTTTCGAAGTAGGTCAAGGGTCATTTGGGGTCAAATAGAGGTTAAACAGTGAAATCTTGTAAAAGCCTTTAACTGATGTGGGTTATATCTGAACCTTGTCAAAGTTGGCCAGAGTGTTCAGTAGATGAAGGGTCATCAAATTGTACATTTGAAGTAGGTCAAAGGTCATTTGGGGTCATAGAGAGGTCAAACAGGGAAATTACACAAACTCCATCAACTCCAAGGGGTTGGTTATATCCAAATCTTATCAAAGTTAGTCAGAGTGTTCAGTGGATGATGGGTCATCAAAATTGTACATTTGAAGTAGGTGAAAGGTCATTTGAGGTCATGGAGAGGTCAAAAAGTGAAATCACTTGAAAGCCTTCAACTTCTAGTGGTTATCTGCAAATGTTATTAAATGTGGCCAGAGTGTTTAGTAGATGATGGGTCAAGACAGTTGTGCTTTTGAAGTAGGTCAAAGGTCATTTGGGGTCATAGAGAGGTCAAACTCTGGAATCACACAAAAGCCTTCAACTCCTATTGGTTATATCTAAATCTTATTAGAGTTGACCAGAGTGGTCAGTAGATGATGGGTCATCATAGGTGCCTTTTTGATGAAGACCACAGGTCATGTAGGGTCATAAAATGGTTCAACAATGGAATCTTTTGGGTTTGTATGGTATATATTGCCATAAGAATCATTTTTTGATGGGTCTTACAAATTGGGTTTAAGTAGCACTTCATTTATGTCAACAGAATTACCTACAGTATTGTGCCCACAATTTCAAAATATTGCCACAAGCTGGGAAACTTTGATATGCCACTACTGTGACTAATTACATCTATAGCACTGAAGGTGCTTGGTCATGACTGTCCATGACTGCTTGGTTTGGATCCCTTATGAAACTACATAACAGTAACTCTGTGTGAGAGAATTCCTTGTTGAGCTACAGTGTCATTGATGCTCTTGTTGTCATTATACCATTTCAGGTGAAAATAAGAAAATCTTTTTGGCAGGTTCTCAGAATTGTAGTGCAAGTACTCCAGCTTCCCCCATAACAAAAATCAAACACTTTGTTTATTCTTTTCTTATTAGTGCGCCAGCAGTCTGGAGGAGGCGTTACTTTTGGTGGAGGTGGTACCCATATGGGAGGTGGAACCCACAGCGGGGGTGGTTCCCACATTGGAGGTGGACGTGGAGGTGGAACTCACGGGGGTGGTGGTGGACAAGGATCTCAAGCTCGAATACAACGTCTAGGCTGGAATATTGCTCCATTCAGCATACAAAGAGGAAGACCCAGCAGCATAACCCTCAATGTACAGGTCTATGGCAGTGCTCGCTCAGACACCATCCAAGGCAGTGGATTGTGGAATGTAAACATGTTTGGATCAGACAATGGTCAAGGGAGTGGGCTGAGGTACAACCCAAACAACAATTTGGTGACACCTAGACAAGCCAGTCAACCTCTCAGACCTGGTGAGCCTTTGACCATGACCATAAACACACAGTACGACGTGGGATCTATAGGTTGTGGAGAGTGAGTAGACTTTATCACTCATACATTTTTTCATCTCTCCATAGCATATTTTTGGTTGCACTACTAGAATATTTTGGCTAAACATGAGATAAATACTTATAGAATTACAAATCCAGGGTTTTTTTTCTGGAGGGGTCCATCTGACTTTGTTTTCTCATTTATTAATAGTTAATTCAGGCAAATGCTACTATACCTCCAGAGAATAATCCAATAGATTTTATTGCCCAGCAGGGCTGAAAATAAGTGGATTTACTGGCAATTTGCCCCTGAAGTCAAGCTCAGAGAGGTCATTGGGGGGACCAAAAGGAGGTTAAACAAAGAGAAGTCAAACAGGGAGTGACTACTGAATATAAATATTGTACATGGAAACCAGTCAGTGTGATATAGATCATCGTCATCATCAACAAGCACTGTCTTATTCACAAAGGGTGGCTATCACCAATGCATTTTGCACTTTCTGTTGGTAGGATTTTAGACCTGTTCACTCCCTTATGTTTCCCCTTGAATTATCTGTAGGTCTCCCACCATAGACCTTTGTCCAAATAGCAGTCACAAAGGACTTATGGTATAGAGTTTTGATGTGCATTGTTTTTATCAGTGTATTTCACTGTGGCTAAAATGATGCATACCAGAAATTTCTCCCATAATCCTTTGTGAATACTATTTGGAAAAGAGTCTGTGAAGGAGGGATATGCCCAAATACAGCTGTGGAGAATTCTTTTCCTCATGGTAGATTAATTTTCTTATGCTCTTTTCAGTTGAATGATGCAACCCATGAACCCCACGCATGGGCTGTCATTGTCCACAGTATGGTTGACAAAATGTGTACATTTGTATACCCCTGGCAGTCAGTTCCATCTGTGACTAACAACTTTGTGTAAAGAGACACGTACATCCCTTAGTCACAAAACTGATGCACAATTTGCACTTTTGACAAATATGTGATCGAGAGTCATCAAAGTGACTGAAACATATCATGATGGTCCCTGAGGAGCAGAGTTGTAATCGAGTCACTAGATTCGTGACTCGAGTCACCAACTGTCAAACTTTTAAGTGACTCAAGTCGAGTCATTGACTCGAGTCACTGTACTATTTCAATGGGGAAATTACTCCTGAATTCTCTCGAGTCACTATCATTTTGAGAAGAAGTGACTCGAGTCGTGACTTTTTACAACACTGCTGAGGAGCATTCTGAAAGTTTACAACTTTGTACAAAGGGGATGTAACAACAATCAAAAATGACTACACCTAGGCCTGGAGTTTGAGAAAATTTTATGGTTGTCCATTGGACAACCTGTCTGCCTTTTTTGGTTGTCCAAAAGAAGATTTAGTGGCAAGGGCATAGCAAAGGTATTATCTTTGGGGGGGTGTGGAGATTATGTTTTGCCGACGGATCTGGTAATGCGTAGTGCGAAAACGAGCTTTAGCAGGTAGGTGCCAGGGTCCTAAGGACCCCTGGTGGGGTCCAGGGGGCACAGCCCCTGGAAGCTCTGAGGTTTAAGTATATCCCTGGGTGAAAAATTAAGTCCCAGGATGGATATATTTTGGTTCATAGCCTAATGCATCATCAAATACAAACTAGATCCCCACTGTAATGTATTAGGCTATTCCTCTCGTCAGGCCGCTATAGTTTTAAGCAGTTGGGATCCAGAGGTTGGCCAGTGCTTTAGCTAAGACATTTCTCAATGCGACATTACTGATCTGTGGCCTGGGGAAGGGGTCTAATGGGAGGGGGTGTCTCTCTCTCCTTCGGAAATTTTTGGAATTTGAAAGTTGCCTAGATCGCAAATGGTGCAATATTTGAGTGGATTTCTGCCCTAATGAGGAACCTCAAAATTTACACCCAGGTAGAATTTGCGTGTCAGATTTTTTTGTGAGACATTTGTCGCCATTTATGTGACATTGGCCCACAAATAGAGGCCAGCTAAAAAACTGGGCTGACCTTAGGACCCCTGGTAGGGGTCTGGGGGCTTTGACCCTGGAAGCTCTGGGGTTTTAGCATAATCTCTGGGTAAAAGATTGAGTCTCATGCAGGATTGGTATATTTTGGTTCATAATGCATTATCCAATGCAAAGATTCCAGTTAATTCTAATTTGTTAGGCTATTCCTCCCGTTATGCCACTATACTTCAGGAGCTGAACCTTTCGTTCAGAATTGGAACACTATGTGTTCAGCATTTGAACACTATAGACGTGTCATGCATTCAAATACAGTAAGTGGATAGGCGTCCGGCATTCAAAAAGGGAGAAAAGGCGATCAGAATCTTAACACAAGCGTTCAAAATATGCTTTGAACGCCAGGATCTGAAGATGGGTTCTGTATCTGTTTCATTTCGGTGTTCAAAAGTTAAAAGCCTGGGATTGCAGTGAAGGAAAGACATGAGTGGCATGCATTATTTTTTCCCACGATGTTTGTGGGTAAACCGGATCCTCAGAAGTTTGCAAAATGTGTTTGAAGTCAAGGTTAGGGTTTAGAAGACGGGCTAAGGATACCCTCTCCATAGGTAATCGGGTGCTGTTCCCCATGGTGATGATAAAAGTGAGGAATAATGTGCACAAAGTGTTTTTTCAAGAATGTGATATGACCCGAAATAGTGCACCTATATGGAAGCCATTCATTCCCTTTCTTTTCCTGAGTTGCCGACAGACTCAGTCACTCGTCCAATTACATCGACGGCCGTTCATAGGGCCGTATATATACGGCCGTCACATGCATGATCAATTTGCTGACAGGTAAAGATGTCACCATGTATAGATACAAGGCTGCTATCATGGTTATCCTGTAAATTTCATTTGCCAGTTCATTTGTTCATTCTGATTTTCTTTGTAATTATGGGGGGAGAAAATTAAAGAGGGAGTGGTAGTTACAGCTTCAGGAAGAGACTTAGAATGATACTTTACAGATGTCTAAATTTCACTCATGGAAACTTGTAACATTTTTGTCTATTTTCCCTCAACAGTGCAAGCCATTTGTGTGTTGAGTTTGGGCAAGGACAAAATCCAAACCCTCCCTTTAATTTTCCGTTGACCAATGGACAAGCATCAGTGGTATCATGTCAGCAAAGGGACTGTGCCTTTGATGGTGAGTGAACAAATGTTATTCAAAGGCCTATGGGAGCTTGCAGCAAAGGTCAGATGGTCAATGAAATTTAGTGCCAAATTGCTGTTCATCAACCGCAAATGAACACCAGGCATACTAGCACATAGTGCACATCACAGCACAATTACTGTACTATCAACTGCACTGCAACAAATACTTCTGGGGTTTTGTGCACATTGGTGTAATATAGGCATGTCATATTTGTAGAGTATTCATTGGTTTCTCTCTCTCTCTCTTGGTTGCCTAGCAACAGTCAGAAAACCCACAGGACAATACCACTTGTTCCTTATAGTCATAGATTAATCTGCATTATTGCTATCCAAACTATGGGTCCCCAGTCACGTAGCCAGCTTTCTCAGTTGGGGTTGGGGGAAGGGGGGAAAGGACAGTTTTCCTGATTTTGACATTTCGTCCCAGACTTCCCGGAGCCCCAGTTTCGGGATTGCAGAGTGCTGGCGTATTCGGGAGAAGATGGGCCCAGGACTGGTGGCCTTAGGTGTATTTACTTTTCTTCCCCTTTTCTATTTCTATTTGCTTTTTCCTTTTCTTCCCTCATTTTCCTCCTTCCCTTCTTCATTTCCCTTTTTCTCCTTCCCCTTCCCAATTTTCCCTCTCAGATTTTTTTCGGGGGCATTCTGCTCCCATCCCCCCACTGGCTATGCTACCGGGTCCCCAAGCCTCAGTCTTGGATTGCAGACTGTCCGAGGGAGTACAGATAAGAAGCATTTACCCTACATTCTTAAAAATTTATTTATTTATTTATTTATTTTTTGGAAACTTAATTTCCTGTATCTTAATGTAAAGATTGTTTAGATAAAACTTACAAGGAGTGGCAGATGTGATTTCCAGCAGTCTGTGAGTCCGTCAAGGGAAAAAGATAGGGTGTGTAGTACTCCACTTTGTAAGTATTACACTAGAGTCACATGTTAGCCTCCTGGATCAATGCACTTGACTTGTAACCTAGCAAAATATGGATTGACAGTGAAAAATGTTTTGGGAGCAGTGATCTACATTGCTTGGTAGTTACTATTATTGTATTTAGAAAGTTTGGTCTTTGAAGATGAGAAGTGTACTAGAGATCATATTTCTATGTATGTTTTACACTATATATTGAAGGACTGGAACTTTGCAGATTTTATACTTTTGTATAGTATGCAGACTCCCCATGCTCCCCATAATGAGCAGCAAAGACTTACATCTCATGGTGAAGTTGCAACGGTTAAATTAGGTCAGCTAGGTCAGCAGAGATTGAATTGTGAAAACTTTACAAATACAGTAATCACAGGAAGTAACTTCACATTTTTTGTGTATTTGTACTTTGCAATGCAATATGAAAGAGTCCCAATGTTTGTTGTGGGGTCAAAGGTCATCTGAAGTCAAGCAGATTTCAAATTTTAAAGTTTTGCTAACATACTGGAAGAAGGATATCTGTGACAAATGTTATAGGAAAATGGGAAATTCCCTATATTTATTCAAAAGGCTCATTTTGTGGTGGAAATTATTTGGAGTTAGCAGATTTTGAAAAAAACAACATATGACAATCTCAGTGTGGCTATACTTTCTGCAGATCTCATATTTGGCATGAGTATCTTCCATAAGTATCACAGAAAAATGTTGTAAATTTAAATGCTATTTAAGTTCATTAAAGGCTTCTCAGCCTTCGGCTAAGATCATGTATAGTATCTGTTCTTTTCAGCCAGTTGAGAATGGGACCATGCATGACAGACCTATGATACCCTCGATGTAGAGGTCTGAAGGTCGAGAGACTGGTCAGTAAAGTTTGTTGTCCTTTTGGGGATGTAGCTCCTTTAGGGAACTCCTTTGGGAGTAACATTTAGTTTAGCCCCTTGGCTCATCACCAGAGAGTCGAGGGGACTTTGGAAAAAATTATTCAAGTTCAACAAATGTCAGTGAAAGAAGCTTTCATCCACAACATTTCTCAAGAATTCCTATAAACTTGATGTATTTTCTCAGAGTTTTCATTTAGATAAATCATATTAAGAACAAGAGTACTGTCAATTTTATTGAACAGTAATCGTTGTTTGACGTCTGCAGTCATCATTGTGTATATGAAGAAGTTGAAAATCTACCCTCACAGACAAACCATGGAGACCAGTCACCTCCACACCTTAAAATACTTATCACGTTATATCTTGAAAGTTAGAATTATTTGATCTTCAATCTTGGATGGGATGCACATAAAAAAATAAGTTTTTTTTTTTTTTTCATTCTAGAGTAGAACAAGAATAATTTGAGATCAACAAATATAAGGTGTAAAAATCTAGTTGAAAGCATGCATGGTGACCAGTGCTTTGAATATAGAATTTCTTATGTATTCAAAGTAGCTCATGAGAGTACTTTGCAAATATTTTGTTGGTGAATAGTGAAGTTGCTGCTCAGGAGCAACCTCTACCTAGGGTTATAGGTAGGCTTGATATTAGGGTTAGACAGAGAATTGGGTTTAGGATTAGTATTATCCTGTGGTAGGATAGGATCAGGGTAAGAATTGGGGTCTTCTGTGAAGAGAACCTTTGATCTAGTGAACCTTCAATCACTGAAAGGGGAAGCCCAGTTGGCTGCATGCTGCTAGAATAGCCATACTCACCATATGAAAAGGCTTCCTGGGATAGGCTATCTGTGTATCTATCTGCAACAGTTTATCCCTTTTGTAGGCAAGTTAGCTTTGTTGATCACCGACGCTTTCAACGGTTGTAGCCATATCCTTGTCAAGACTTCATCACTAAACAGTTGTGTCTCTGTCTCATGGCAATACAACAACTTACCATTTTATCTTTTATTGATCTCAAGTTAGCTGCACAGGAAGTTCATTAATAGGGTGTGGATTGATACTGGTCAACTAGAGATGGCTAAAACTTGGTATACTTTTCTGGAATCATGGCAGGTTCAGTAGATTGAAGGTATACTGGACCAAATATCTGCTAGACCAGAGATCAACTAGACTGAAAATCTACCTAGGGTTATAGGTAGGCTTAATATTAGGGTTAGACAGAGAATTGGGTTTAGGATTAGTATTATCCTGTGGTAGGATAGGATCAGGGTAAGAATTGGAATCATCTGTGAAGGGAACCTTTGATCTAGTGAACCTTCGATCTAGTGAACCTTTAACCTAGTTTCCCCTGCCCATCCCAGCATACATTTACCATATCTACCCCAAAATTTGCAATTAATTACTCAACTTTGAAATGAAAGAGAGATTAATTCACACTAGACCTTTGTATGGAAGCCACGTACTCTGATTGGTCAATGACTTGTGCAGATCAGTGAGTTGTAGATGACTGTTGCACAGCAGTGCTATTGTTCAGAAAGGTAACACATTCAGATTTTCAAATGATATGGGGATATAAAGTAGACTGTTTGGAAAGGGTTGACTAGCTACTGTAGTGTCTTATGAAGTAGAGGGTTGACTTTCAGTAATGAGACTACTGAGCTGAGACTGCTTTGACAGGTGTTAAGAACTGAGTAGGGGCTAATTTAAAATAAAGTACACTTTTTTGAGAGAATTTGAAGTTGTTTGACCAAGAAAATTAGCCATTAACATTTCACCAACTTTATGCTGAATTGCTTTCAAATGTTTAGTGATATTTGAGTATCCTGATGGGGATCCACATGATTGAAAAAACTTTATATTGTGATGGTGATTGCCCTATTTGTTCAAGGTGAGAAAGGTTGGTCACTTAGTGTTCCACGTAGGTTGCAGCCTGCAAGGCTTTATAAAACAATTGCCCATTTCCTTTTTCATATTCAGGACAGAGGACCCCAGGTGGAAGAGCAGTATTTTCTAGGTTCAGTTATCTTGCCACCTCAGGCCCACACAGGGCACCACCTGGTTTTACTAACATGGACATCGGTGTCACTGCCAGTACCCGAGCAACATCTGATCCTATCAGTGGTACCAATTTGTGGAAGCTTTCTGTCTTTGGCAGTAGGAACAGTGACGGGTCTGGTCCAAGACGCAATGAAGTAGGAAATGTTTTAGATGACCGAGCAAGTTCTCGACCGCTCATCCCAGGAAGAGACTTGGTGTTGGATGCAAATAGCAAGTAAGAAAAAAGAAATGTAAAATCAGCACTCCCACAGAAACCTGTAAAACCTGTGAAACCTTTAAAAAACCTTTATGGGAAAAATGGCTCTTTATTTTTTTGAAAAACTCTTTAAAACTTTTAAAAACCTTTATTTTTGTTTTTAGTTACAAATAAAGTCAACAAGTTTTATAGTAAAATAAATCTTAAAAGAAGTCATGTGAATCCTTTCAAAAACTTGAGAGTATTTTGAGTCTTTCAGAGTCAGTTTTGGAGGATCTACTCCTAGCTGAGTTCACTTCAGAGAGCATATGACAGTGATAACTTGCAAGGTGAGTATTATAAAACATATTTTTTGTTGTCTGCACCAATAATGTCCTCTCAGGGCATGCTTGGTAAAAGCAGGCATGGATTATTTTAAAGGGCAATTCTCATCATCCCAGATAGTTCCAGTTCTCCCACCTGAGCAACTTGTAGCTCCTCCCATAATTGTGTAAAGCTCCTCCTGGTGCACACACAAACCTGTTTTATTGCTTCAGGCCATGTCCTGGTGAGAATACAAGGCTATAATGTGTGATCCAAACAATCTCTCTGCTTTGTGTGGAATGTGATTTACTCTGCATCGTTTGAATTTTCAAACTTTGATGTCAATCAAAGGGCAGTGACCAACTGAGAATTTTGATCCCCCCAAAGCGAAAGTGTGTTTTGGGGTGAGGACTGACTGTCTTTAAGTAGTCAGACCTAAAGATAATTATGGCAGTCAGTCTGTTCCTAGAATTATAAACCTGTCAAAAATATATATAGCCTGATTACTTGGAGAGCAGTGTTTTACCCAGCCCCTATTTGTGTGACAATGCCGCATAAACGGCGACAAATGTCACACAAAAAAATCTGTAAAGCAAATTCCATACAGGTGTAAATTTTGACAGAGAATTCCTCACTAGAATAATTTTGCCACTTCTTCATTAGGGCAGAAATCCACGCAAATATTGCATTATTTGCCATCTAGGCACCTTTCAAATCCCCAGAATTCTCCAGAGGGGGTGTGTCCCCTTAGACCCCTCCCCCAGGTCACTGATCAGTAAATGTCACATTGAGACCACATCCTAGCTAAAAAAACTGTTGGAGAGTCACAGCCTAGAGTATCTCAAGAGATAGTGGACTAAAAGGAAGTGGGATTTCATGACCAGTCTGAAAAGCTCCAACAATTTTCAGGAGAGGGAGAAATGTTTGCTATTAAATTTAAAGGTCAGTGTTGTATGGTGAAGAAAACATTTAGTAAATGCACGAATCTAGAGTCCATATACCTGAACGACAGGTCTTTTTTCTAGGTTATATAGGAACTACAATTTTGAGTTACATGTATATACAGTAAGCAAGCATGTGTATGTTCGAAAAGGGGTTTACATGTTTGAAGATGAGTGAAGGTCTTAACAGAAGAGATGATCCAGTTAATATTAATACAGAAGTCTCCATGTCTTGATAAATTATATTAGGCTTATTCAACAAAAAGGCACATGCTGATTTGGTTTAAGGTGGCAAATATTTGTGTTGTTTGTGTTTGGTGAAAATACAGTACCTTACTGAAAGTATATATGTGTGCAATGCAAAAAACATTTGATAGATTTTACTGAGACCCTTACCTTAGTCAGTACTTATATCGAAATTGTTTGCAGCATGGTAATATATTATTAAAGCACAAGTTATTATCACTATTTGAAGAAAAGCTTAACACTAATGGGAAATTTAATTTTCCTTTTCAGATGAAGTGAATATTTGGACAGCTAGGTATGATCCATAACACAAAACAGGCTCAAAGATTCAAGATAAGTTATAGAATGAGAGGGAATCTTGATGTAAGTAAAGTCAATTAAGTTGGTAAGTATTTTGTTATTTGAAATTTGCTCAAAGTTAGGACTTTATTTTCCTTTATTTTGCATTTGGCAACCTTTAAAAAACTTTATATTTTACAACCTTTGAAAAAACCCTTATTTTGTTGAAAAGGCTGTGGGAGTGCTGTAAAATTTAATGTGCAATTCTGGTGAAAACACAGTGGTTCATGTCTCAATGTATGCTTGGAACAAATGTTGGAAAATCTTTATGTAGTACGTTTTAATACCAAACATCTCATGGGGGTATGTAGGAGTGGAGGGGGGGGGAGGGGGTTACATAAAAATGGCTGTTGTTCAATTTGAGCTATTACCTTGCCATCTAATATGAATATCAAGTAAAAATCATGATTGAACGAAGAGCTCACTAGTGAAATTGTCAGACTGTTTACACAAGAATGTGGAATTGTGTTTATTTGAGGTAAAATAGTGGAATTATTTACTTTCAGTTTATATCAGAATGATTTTGTATGTTATGGTATCAGTTGGTTAGTTTCAATCACAGAAGAACCTGTGCCATGAAATACAGTTACATTCACTTGTGTATATGAAGACCAAGTGAATTATTTAGTTTAAAAGAACAAAATTGTATATTTTGAGGGCAATTTAGATGCAGAAATGTGGCGTGCAGAAATATCATCAGGTCATGGTTAGAATATGACTTCCTGCATGGACATATGGGTAATCAGATAGGGTCATACTGCATGTAAAAATAGAGTAGGTCTACTTACTAAATACTAGAGGTTGCAATGTATACATGTATTTTATTATATAACACCTTATTTATTACTCTACATTTGATTGGAGGATTGGTGGTCACATGCCATGGGTTATTCGGCACTTTCATCACGGTTGTGTGTTACCCATCGTGCAATAGTCTAGTATAACACATGGTCGTGCAATAGTCTAGTATAACACACGGCTGTGACATCAATGTCACTGCGGTACATACAAACTATGCCGCAACTCAATGGATCAACACGGCTTTGGGGATCACACATTGCATATCGTACGTAATAGGCACATAGACGCGTAGCTAGCAAACGACAAACCATGGAGCTACCACATGGACAAGCGCGAACCATAGTGACTGCCAAAACACAACTTTCGCCAACGACTAGATAAAGGTAACATTAGATAGTTATAAGGTGTTATATAAAACAAATAATGAATGTTTTTCATTGGTGCGATAGTATGAATAATTTCATTCGTTGAAAGATTTAATGTTCTATTCAACTCGGCTTCGCCTTGTTGAATAGAACGCTCAGTCTTTCAACTCATGAAATAATTCATACTATTGCACTCATAAACATTTATTATTTGTATATTATTGTAGGCATTTGTGAATAAATGGCTATAACCAAATCCTGTCAGTCCAGAACGGTTAATATATTCATTTCAGGGTTTGGTATAGGAGTGTGTTTAGGGCTGAATATTAACCCAAAAAAGAAAAACAAAAGGAGATTAGGTTGCCATGTTATATCAGCTGGAGTAGGTGAAACAAATTTATAATGTTCAATGCTGTATACTGCACATACTGTGTAGGGAAAGAGGTGACTGTTTTGTTTTATGTATTACATTTTATGTACCTGTGTAATTTTAATTTGTGGAGGTACATTTATAAGTACAAAAAGTTCCTTTGCATTGTACCTTTGGTACAGTAGGAATATCAGCTGAGTGAGCAGTGTATAATGCATTGTTAAGTACATGTAGTGCTGTGTAGAATGGAGACTAACTGTAGACACTTTAAGTGGCATGTGCATGGGGCCTTAAAATTATTGTCACAGTCACATTTTCAAATTTGGGGTAATATTTGCAGCCAGTTTGGTCCCACTATACAACCCTGGGCTTCTTTAATTCATATCTCATTTGATTGAGTGAGGTATATCCAGCCTGTTTTCCCATATTTGATTCCTTGCCGAGTGCCAAAGGCAGGCAAGGAATCCGTGCGATGGTGATGTTTGTGTGTGTGCTTGTATGTGTATTTGTGACGCTCATTGTAATCATGATATTTCAAGATGTAGGAATGACCGACACTTTTCATATTTGATATATAAATTTGTCATGTTGAGAGGAAGAACCATATTGTTTTTGGTGGAAGCCAAATGTCATTGGAGGTCACCAGAGGTCAAAGACCGAAAACCTTGTAATTGCAATATCTCAAGATAGGAATAACCGACACTTTCCATAGTTGGTATATAGATATGTCATATTGAGAGGAAGATCGGTGTTGTTTTTAGTGGAGGTCAAAGGTCATCTGAGGTCACCGGAGGTTAAACTGAAAACCTTGTAAATGGTTTGTAATCAGGATATCTCAAAATAGCAATGACAGACACTTTTCATATTTGGTATGTAGATTTATCATGTTGAGAGAAAGAACCCTATTGTTTTTAGTGGAGGTCAAAGGTTATTTGGGGTCACTGGGGGTCAGACACTGAAAACATCCTTAACACAATATCTCAAGGTAGGAAGCGTGGATAGATTTCATACTTAGTATGTGGATGTATTATGGTGGGAAGAAGCCTACTGTTTTTGGTGGAAATAAAAGGTCATTTGGGGTCACACTGAAAACTTTGTTAACAGGATATTTACAAATCGGAAGCTTGGATAGATTCATACATGGTACGTGGATGCTGTATGGTCCAAGGAAGAACCCTTTTGTGTTTGGTGGAGGTCAAAGGTCATCTGGGGTCACCAGAGGTCAAGAAGCAAAATTTCCCAAGAATTTTCAAGATCCAAGATCCGTTGGATTTCAAATCCCTTTCAAGACACTTCTGTTTTTCTTTGTTTGTTATATTTGGTGGGGTTCAAAGGGTATGTGAGGTCAGCAGACATCAAATTGTTAAAACATCATAAAATGATATAGTCAAGACAGATAAATTTGAGGGATAAACATCAGTGCAGCAATGCATCCCCATTCGGCAAGGAATCTCTAAGCCTTTGGGCTTTCTGGTTTTTTGTCATCTCATGTAGCTTGAACCTTAATGGAATAGGTACTGGCACTGACTATCCCTATTTGTGCTTGGAATTCGGCAAAGGAGAACAACCACAGCCAAATTTCCAACTTCCTCTCTCGAGTGGAGCAGTTTCGTGTTCTGAATTGGAAGGTAAGGGTAGCAGTGTTTGGAAAGAGAAAAAGACATATTGAACATTTTTCCTACTGTAAGCAAATGTTGTTGCATGATGAAGTGTCTTAAGCCTAATAGGGAATAGTTGTGGCCCCAACCTTGTATTTAAACAACAGCTTACACTTACAAGTATCCTCTTATTTTCCTTAATAAAAGTCTTATTTTCCTTACAAGTAGCTATCATGGTATCTCTGAATATAATAAATATTGCATATTAAAGTTAAATAAAAGGAGGGATTTACAGAAGCTATATATGATCTGGGGTACCAGGGTGTACTAATTTAGGTTGAGGTGAATGCATTTGCACTCTGATCTATCTATAGCTATGCCACACTGACAAAGCCTGTCACACTTTAGGAATCCAATCCTCACCCAGTGCATTCTTTTTAATTTTTTTTTTTATTTCGGTAGTGTTTTTCATGTACCAGTCAGTGTTTTGCAGGCCTGATTTTTAAGGAAATTTTCAGGTTGCCCATCAGACAACCTGAAGCTAAATTTAGATTATCCGAAATAGTTTTTGGTTGCCCGAATAAAAGTGACAAACAAGAGATGAACACTTCTATTTCCTGTCTCTGCCATAGAAAACAAACACTTACTTTTAATAAATCCTGCATTTTTTCATTTTTATTTGCATAGTACAATAATGAATGGTAGTCAATACCATTGTCTCAATACCACTTCTTAAGGGAAGTTTTATGACATACTTTCCTGCTGATGTAGGGAACTATCCAATTAAAAATAAAATCTACTCGTTCATCGGACAAGTTCAAAGAGAGAAAGTGGTTGTCCGATGCAAGTTTTACCCGTCACGGACAATCGGACGAGTGCTAAATTTCAGCCCTGTTTTGCAACCAATACACATTATTAGGAACTGTTCCACTTATGAATTACTTCAGCCGTTCATATTTTATTTTTGGTTAGGTGAGCCCAAGCCCACAGTTTATGTGACAAGTTTTTCAGCTGGCATTGGTCTGGGGTCAGACAACCCAGACGCTACCACACCTACTACTGTTAGGGCCACAGTAGACACTAGTGGTCATGACAGTCCTATTAGTGGGACCAATCTGTGGCGATTGGGGGTTGTTGGTAGCAGCACTCCAGATGGCTCAGGAGAAACTGTGGATATTGTGGACCAACTTCTCCCACCAGCAGATTCTGACCAAACTAAAGTGCCAAATGAGCCTCTTTCCTTTGAAGTTACTGATGAGTACGTGTTTTTATTAGTTTAAAAATAATAATTCAGGCCATTGAGAATAGTTATAATTTATGCTTAGTGATCACAAAGGAGGGAGAAGCCCGTAAGGGCTTAAAGAGCACAGGTTTGTAATGGGTGGCTTCAGTTTGGCATTTTCTTGCAAATTTGGAATCTTCTGAATTTAAAAGGTTGTGACAGGTGAGATAAGCATGCATGGATTACTCTTGGATGGAAAATCTACAGTACTGTGTGCAGGGTGGCAATCAAGCCTATCTGTTCTGATTCCTCAACTTCAGTGCTTGATGTACCTCTGCTTGTATCCATGCACTCAGCCCATGGCAAGGATTGTCCGTATCATGAAATTCCATCTTTGTAGAGGTTTACTACGAAGAATTTGCAAAATTTAATCTAAACGCTTTACATTGATCAGCATTACAGATGTAATAAACCTTACGATTTATGAAAAGGGACGTGTAGGGCATTGTGCATTTATAACTCAATGTTACTGTTAAATTTTTTGTAATAATGTGAGGTTGCAGGAGATTCAGTTAATAAAAATCTTAATCATGTGACATTTTTATCCGTTAATAACAATACCAGCTATTATCAATCTGACATAATGTCTGGTGTTTGCATGATGTCATGTTATTTAAAATTTAGCTTGGTATAACCTATAAAGGCAATCCCAGTTCTTTGCAATGATGACAATATTTCTCACTTTTCTCATGCTCCTAGCTTGGACTTGAATTCTATTGGACCAGGAACAGCATATCCATATATCTGTACAAAGTTCAGCAAGCATCCTCTAGCTAACCCTCCATTTGATCTGGAGATGCAAGGAAGGGATCACATCTTGACTTGTACTGTCAATCCCCGGGAACCTGTTTTAGGTAAAAAGAGAAACACTATTTTGTATTTGTGGCAGAATAAGCAGTCAGAAATGGTGGCAGAAATAAGTGATCCATCTTTTTTCTTGAAAAGGGGATTATTACAACTAAAGAGTTAAAAATAGATCAGTTTTAACTGCAAAATACAATTTTCCTTTTACACCAGAATAGTTGGCATTCATATAAAGTGGTTTTGTGTATTTTGTGGAGGATTTTGCTGTGACAATGTTTCTGCCTGTCTGACAATACATTTAAAAAGCATATTTCTCATGCATAGTTTTATGCCTGCAGGTTTAATCATGTTTGGTGGGAAATTTACATGTAAACTTTCCTTAACCAGAGCAACCCATTCAATTGCCATGGGACTGTTCTTTTATGGGGACCCTGGGTACAAAGTAAAGTGTAAAATGTATGTAGTAAGCATATAAGATGGATATAATAACAATCTACAGAGGTAAGATTTGACCGTTGAAGTGCTTGCCTACCAGAATTACTGCAATCTGTAATGCTGCAGGGCTAGGCCTAGGTCTAGATATGTTAATAATATACATGGATAACAAGGAGTAAGCCTACAGTTAGTTAAGGCCTGTATACACACACACAAAGGCTTAATTGCATGTTATTGCACCTTGCAGTGCTAAACAGTACAAGTAAATGTGCTTATAGATAAAATACAGCCAAGTGACAACTGTAGAAAATGTAATTAACTGCAATACTAAGTACCCTACGGTACCTGTTTGTCTTGTCTGCCAGATAATGACGTCTTTCAGTGGCTGGTTAGTGTGAAGAGACTATACGTCTCTGCTGAGAATAATGCTGCAGTGAAGCTGGTAGTTACTGTACCTGCAGCCTACAGTACAAGCTTAGTTTAATAAGTGAATTGGGTGTGCATTTCTCAGCAGGTGTGGAATGCCAACCTACTTAGCATTTCTATGATGGGAATCTTGCTTGGAATGTTGGGTGCAATGCAGAGAGAAAGTACATGTGAAAATGAGGGTGCTACAAGTGAATCAGTAAGACAAAGAGTTCAGGACAAGAAAATGTATGACAAAGTAAACAGGTAAAACACAATAAATGCCACAAAAATAGTTAAATCAGAGTCAGTAGTAAGGCAAGTATATGCAAGAAAAAGAACGACAACATAAAACAGAAACAATTAAAACAATAGTATACAGGAACACTATTGTAGAAGTAAAACAGTGCACACAAACAAAATATATTTGTACAAAAACTGTTTTAAAATATAACACAAATAGAAGCAATGAGAAAGAATAAAATGAGTTAAAATATCAAGCTAACAGGGGCAAGATTGGATTAATATTCTTTGATCTATATTTAAAGATGGAAAGGGATTTACGGCACTTTAGGTCTTGCTCTAAATTATTTCATAATTTGGTTCCTTTCAAAATTTTCTTGTGTCAGTGAAAGATGTAGGTCAAAGTTCATTTGAGATCACCTGTCAAGTCATATAGCCAAGATTTAAATTTCATTTCTTCAAGTTGGGAAATTATCTCTATAGAGGGATTTCATGTGACGTCACGCGCAATGGATTCCCAGGCACTGAAGGGCAAAACACACACACAGTAAGCAAGTTTACAACTCACGCGCACGGCATAACCATAGATACTACTGTGACACAATGGACGCGTGCTCGTCAAAACCAAAGAGACTTGCAGTCTTGCTCTTCAAAACAAAAAAGATGCGCGATCTTGCCCTTCAAAATTGCGTCTAGTTGGTTAAAGTCACGTGACTGAAATACCTCTACAGGGTGAGTTTTGAAAATTTTTAATTTCAGCAAACTGGTGACCTTTGAGGTGTAGCTGGGAAAAGCAAACAGTTGCAAGATTATGTACAAGGTTGAAGAATTACCCTGCTGCCCAAGAAATGTAGTTGCATGTCTTTCATCAACTACAATGGTACCACAAGAAGATTTGGAAGTAGTTGTAAATTTCCAAAGTTATGAGGATAGAGTATGCTTTGATAATTTAATAGTTGAAGCAAAATGGTGATGTGTAAAGTATAAGTGGAAAAGCCAAACAGCTGTGAAAGTTTGGTAGGAAGGAGTTATGGGACCACCACTAGTGTAGTTGCTTGTTTGTTGCTCGACCACAAGGGACTACTATTTGTTTAAAAGTAGCTGTAAGTTGTGAAATTATCTTGATAGTGCATTTATAAACAATTTTGTAGTTTTGTTATTGCTTTTGATTACCTACAGTGGACCACTGAAATAATTGGCAGTAGTTGTAAGTTGTGAAAGTATCTTGGTAGAGTATGCGTGAACAATTTGTAGTTTTGTTATTGCTCTTTATCAATAGCAGTGGAACCATAGGAAGTTTTGGAAATAGTTGTGAAGTGTGAAACTAACTTAATAATGCATGCCTTAACAATTTTGTAGTTAGTGAAGCAGTGAACTTTTATTACTCTTGATCAACTACAGTGGAACCACAGCAACCACCTGAAGACTTGGAAGTAGTTGTAGCAGCTGTCGAGCCACAGCAAGGAGTCAAGGTGACATCAGATTCTCCCGACAATGATATCACATTCCAGGTGGATATCCAAGTAAACCCTGATGAGACAGATGACATAGATGGTGACGATCTCTGGGAACTAGACGTTTGGATTTCAAAAAAGAAAAATGGCAAAGGAAAGAAGTTTGGTTTGAGTTCACAGGTTTTGGATGACGACCAGCAGGATCAGCCTCTGGCCAGTGAAGGACCCTTGACCTTTGAGGTAAAGTCAAATCAGTGGTGTAACTAGTTGGGGGTGGGAGGGTAGGAGCACCCTGGTCAGTTGTTACCCTCTTCTTTCCCTCCTCCCCTTCTCTCCCCTCTTAGTGACGGTGGCGGACAAAAATTATTAGATGAAGAATCAAAAGGTGATTTAATACTCAGTTAAACCATCTTCATGATTGACATTTATCGGAAACAGTAACTGATGGGATTAAATTTTCTCAAGAGTGTTTGTAAGAGTAATAAAATTTTTGGCTAAGAGACGATGATGACAGGTGTTTGTATGTAGATGGGGAATGTTTGCAAAAAGACCTAAAGTGACTGATTTGGTCCATGAAATTGCCCTTATTCTACCCACTCTCTCTCAAACTTTGTCAAGTGCTGGAAGTATGTTGTGGAAAGCATCCTGGAATTTGAAAAGTTGTGTAGGGAAAATTGTAAGAACTTTGCTTTCAGGAAATGCTGGGAACCTTAAACACATACGGTCAAGCATTACTTGAAATGGGCTGGGAGCTTGCCCCAGTTCAAGCCATGTTTTGGCTTGTGGTCTTGTAGATTTTGACAGAACCAGGGGCCATATTTTCATAATTGGGAACCTTTTCTGTAAAATCATTGAAAGTGCAAATTATATGTGATGTTTGGCATGATGACAGTGCATCATTGAGACTTGTGGAATACCCTGGTGTTAGTATTCACAACATGTGCATTAGGAGTGAAATGAGCTCCTGAACTTTGGAAGTATTTATGCACAAAAAAAAGGAAAATACTCATTAATTAAAACACTAATCTCAGTTTTGGATTTTGCTAGTAAGGGGATATTAGCAAGTGCTTTGTGTGAAAATTAGATGTTGCCAGGTGATATATTTTTGAAGCAAACTAGGTGCTGAATCTCTGGGTTCATTGGTTAAAAATTGCCTTTGGCCTGCTTGATGTATAGGCATGCATTTAGGATGTGAATGCAGCAAATCCTTTCGTTTTGTTTTGTAAGGTGTCACATTTGTGTCTCCAGACATGCATATTATGCCTTATGTCATGTCTCCAGGTTAGGTAAGGGTTACAGACTTGAAATAAGGTAAGGGTTAGAAGTCTCTAGACTTATAATCATACATGATATCATGTTGAGGATTGGGTGAATGAATGAATACTTCACCCAATTGCTAAGATTTTGTGTCTCTTATTAAAGAAACAAAGCTGGAAGAACATCACACTATGACAGCCAATAGGTTGAAAAAATGTTTGATAACTTACGAAGGATTTCTCTTTTTTATCAAATCTGTAGGAAGTCAACACAAATTTGGATCTTACTAAAGTGAAATGTAAAGATGTCAAGTATCTCTGTGCTCAAATAAAGAAGCAAGATGCTTCTAATCCAGACTTTGGATTCAGGGGAGAAACAGATACCTCCACTGTCGGCTGTGCTAAAGTATCTTGCAAAAGTAAGGTTTTATAGTCAGTTTCTTTTTTCCTTTTTTTTTTGAAGTACAAATTATGTCCCATAAATTGAAAGTCAAATGTATTTGACAAAAAGTACTCTTCTCAAAAAGTGGTTATCGGGGGCTATTTTGGTTGGCAGGTATTTAAGCAGGGAGTGGGGTGTAATTGTTGTAACATTTGGCACCTTTTTTGCCCTCTCAAGCAGCTCCCTGGGGGCAATTTTGGCTGCTATGGGGGGTGAGCCATGTAGTGCCCCCATGTATGATGTATGCTGATTGGTAGTGGTAGTGATGAATCTAGTGGCTGTGTTATTTTGTTGTAACATATCTGCCCTTGAAGAACTGTTTTTATTTTAGGACAGTTATACATCTTTAAGCGGACACTTCATTATTATGCACTTATCAATTGAATGACGCACCCCACTAACCCTGGGCATGGTCAGTCAAATGTGGGTTATTGACCAGTGACAGTGTGACTCACATGTCCGTCATTGTACCAGTATTGTCCTCCACTAGAGTGACAAAGGGGTGAGTCATTTTACCTCAGATGTCAGTCACTTTACTGACTAAGGGTTGAGTCATTGTGGGTCATTTGTTATCAATTGTTCAAAGATGACAACCTTCAGCATTGCTCCTCATATACTTGCTTACTTTAGTCAGTCAGTTTGGTGACGCACATGTTGGTCAAAATCGCAAACTGTTCATCAATTTGGTGACTGAGGGGTGTGTCATTTCACACAAATTGTCCATCACAAAAGTGACTGAGGGGTGCGTCAATGTACATGTTTTGTCAATGAAGTTGTGGACAATGACTGACCATGTCCGGGGGTAGTGGGGTGCGTCATTCAATTGATAAGTGCATTATAGCTTAATGGCTTTTAAATTACAATTTCATGTGCTTTGGTTGACTAAGCAATACATTGGGTAGAAAAAATAAAGGGTTCTTGTCACTTGAACATAGGTTAGTGCATGATGGGAACACTGAAGACAGCTTTTGGATATAAAACCCTCAAGATTTACTCTTTACAGAAATATTAGATATGCATACCATCTTTACCATATTATGACAAGTTTTAATGTATGGGGACGTATTAGCAAAAGAGCTCACTTAGCTAAGATCTTATAATGAAATATCTGTTGGAGTTGATGTAACATCTTTTGCAAGAGATAAAACATACATGTTCAAGTTTTGACTATTTCTGAGATGACTCATTGAAGGTCTGATGACACGAAAATGACATAGTTGGATATTTGATGTAAAAATTATTAAAAACCTAGAAAATAGCTACAATTCCCTTTAGAATCCATCAAATATTGGCCATTTTATAGGGTAATTTCAATTTTACACTTGTGAATAAACATGATCTCAATATGCAAATTTGTGATGTTGAAAGATGGACTTACCAAGTATGGCTGTTATTGCTTGACTTTCATACATTCATTCCAAGGACACTTGTAGTATTGGCATGCCTGAGGGATTAATTTTGGAAGATACTTGCCTTCATAAAAAATATCATTACTCATCAGACTGTAAAGTATCAGATGAGTAGTCAAGAGATAATTTATATAGGGCTAACAAAAGAAATGCTAACACTGTGCAACACACCACATTGTTATTTTTGCATGGGTATAATGAGTTACATCTGAAACCGTCAAACTTTGAAGAAGTTTATCTTGAGACTGATAAAATATTGAAAATTCCAAGTCATCTTTTAGTTGGGGACTATATTCTGTAACTGCCAAGTAAAAACAGCTCTTTTTGGTGGCGTGTCACCATAACTTTAAGTATGCCAAATTATGGTGTTGAGTGTTGCATGGTGTCAGTATGGTTAAATCAGTATGTGGTAGATTTCATGATTTCTTACCACCTACTTTGAGTCATGTTGTTATTTGGAAGGAGACAAACTGTTCCTTCCAGAAAATTCCTGTAAAGAAAGTCAACTTTGGAATAAAGTTTGGACAGTAAGAATAACATAATGAATATCTTATGAGTACTGCCCCTCTCCCTGGCTTCCTGCCTTCCTCTCTTACTTCCTCCCTGCTTTTGCATATAGATAGTTCTCACGTGATGTCATAGGAGCTTTTCACATGTATTATTTCAGCCATGTCTGAGGGCAGCCCCGGCATGTGTGTACAGGCTTGCCCTCAGACATGGCGGTTGCTAACCCCTAGCTGTGACATCACTGAGAACTATCTATAGCATAATGTAGATGTAAAAAAGAAATTATAGTGTAAAATGTTTAAAGTTTGATTGATTTACATAGAAGTTATGGCTCTTTTACTCATTTTCATTGCTTTTAAAATGAAATAGGTTTGGCGTTCATATATAAACAGGATTTTTTCACATATGTACAGGAAATATTTCCATTTTCTTAGAGCTTTCTTCCTTTCATTTTTATGTAGAAAACAAAAGCCCAAAAGGTGTTATTGTTACATCTGTTCAACCGACTCCCATAATGGTCTATGAAAACCAGGTTAATGAATTTGAGTTTGACTCCACAATCACGTTTGATCGGAAGAAATCCAAGCCAGTCAGTAAAGGAAAAAATTTCTGGAAACTGGGTGCCTGGTTAGCAAGTGACCCTGATTCCCCTAAGAGAATTGGAGAGCAAGAGCAAATTTTGCCTGACAAGAAAAGGGACAAGAAAATCTACTCATATGATGACCCAACTGTCTTTGGAGTGAGTCTTTTGATATGTTTTTGTTTCTAGAATCATTGCCTGAGCTCTGCATACCAGAATGATTTGTTACGTACTTCTGGCTCTGTATTAATTTAGCTAGGCAAGCAGTAATTTTTTGTTTGCCCTGTAGTTTGAAACTATTTACATAATGTGGAAATGAATTTGCTTATCATGCACTCTGGGCCATGAAATTCTTTGGTCCACCAGTAACTTTATTTCCATCATGAGTAGAACATGCATTAATGCTCTTGATAAAAGCTTCCCACTGCATCCTCCTCCCACTCCTTTTCTCCAACCGTAGAAACAGGTTTTAACTCCTCCCTGATTGAAAGCTGTTTAAACATCCAGTGGTCATGTAGGTTTTTTGGTTTCGATGATCATGAGAGAAACCAGTGCATTCGTGATGGCATGTGTGTGTATGTATGTGTGTATGTGCGCACGTACTTTACATTCAGATTGAGGACCTAAATAATGGATTTCAGGTCCGTAGAAGGAAATACAATAGATTTCTCATGTCCTCAGAAGTTAAACAATAGGGAGTTTATTGTTAAAGTTAGGGTTAAGGAAGCAAACAATAGAGAAAACAATGAGGTCCTCAAACAGTATGTAAAGCACAAGTGTGTGCGTGTGTGTTTCTGACACTTTGCTCGTTAACACAATATCTCAAGAGGGGAAACTGATGGTTTTCAAACTTGGTACATAGATGCCCCATATTAAGAGGAAGAACCCTATTGTTTTTGGTGGGGTCAAAGGTCGTCTGGGGTCAACGGGGGTCAAACCTGAAAACCTTGTAAACATGATATCTCACGATAGGAAGGTTGGATAAATGTCATAGTTAATATGTAGATGCATTATGGTGAGAGGAAGAACTCTATTGTTTTTGGTGGAGGTCAAAGGTCATCTGGGGTCACTGGGGGTCAAACCTGAAAACCTTGTTAACATGATATCTCAAGACAGGAAGCTTGGATAGATTTCGTACTTAGTATGTAGATGCGTTATGGTAAGGGAAAGAAGCCTATAGTTTTTGGTGGAGGTCAAAGGTCATTTGGGGTCACTGGGGTCAAACACTGAAAACCTTGTTAACATGATATCACCAGGTAGGAAGGTTGGATAGATTTTATACTTGGTATGTGGATGCATTATGGTGAGAAGATGAGCCCTATCATTTTTGGTGGAGGTCAAAGGTCATCTGAGGTGACTGGGGGTCAAACACTAAAAACCTTGTTAACACGATATCTCCAGGTAGGAAGCTGGAATAGATTTCATACTTAGTATGTGGATGTGTTATGGTGCAAAGGTGAATGCTATTATTTTGGTGGAGGTCAAAGGTCATTTGGGGTCACCAGGTGTCAAACACTGTAAACCTTGTTCACACTATATCTCCAGGTAGGAAGCTTAGATAGATTTCAGACTTGGTATGTAGATGCATTATGATGAGAAGATGAACCTGTTTTTTTTTTGGAGGTCAAAGGTCATCTGAGGTGACTGGGGGTCAAACCCTGAAAACCTAGTTAACACAATATCTCCAGCTCGGAAGCTGGAATAGATTTCATACTTAGTAAGTGGATGTGTTATGGTGCGAAGATGAATGCTTTCATTCTTGGTGGAGGTCAAACATCATCTGGGATCACCGGGGGTCAAACACTGAAAACCTTGTTAACATATTTCCAGGTACGAAGCTTGGATAGATTTTACACTTGATATGTGGATGCGTTGTGGTAAGAAGGTGAATCCTATCCTTACTTGGTGGAGGTCAAAGGTCATCTGAGGTCATTGGAGGCCAAACACTGAAAACCTTGTGAACCTAAAATTATTTTCCAACATGTTAAGATAGCACTTGACCAGTGACCGAAAGATATGGGACATCATGGCATTATTTGGAATAGAACATATGTATCATCAAAACCTCAATGCATTTTTGCATTCTGGTTCATCAAAAAGATTGTTCTCTCCAAGAGATAGGTTCACAGTCCACTTAAGATGCCAGAAGACTTAATTTTAAATGCAAGGACTATATCCATTTTAGCACAAAGATCATATTAAAATTTTAATTTTACGGTTTTATGTCTTTTCCTAAGGGTCTTCCAATGACTGTAGATTTGACTGGTATACCATGCAAGAAAGTCAAGTTCCTCTGTAACAAATTGAAACTTGACAAACCCAACCCTAAATTCGCATTGAACAAGGCCTCCAGAAATGCTGATATGGGTTGTGCACCAGTTACATGCAAAGGTAAGTTGGTTACTACAGTTATAGCTCAGCAGGGTGTTTTTAGAGAGCAGTGAGGCAGTGGCATTGGTTGTGAAGAATGTGTAACTCAAGGACTTGGCTTTAGTCTTTTTTAGTGTCTTTTGCTTTATCATAGGTTTTTCTCTGAAAGCACTCCAAGAGATTAAGAAAAAATTGTGTGAAAGGAACTGACCTAAGGAAAACTGAAAGGAGCGAAAAATTAAAACATAACAGAATTGGCTTTTCAGAGTAATTTTCATCTGTATTTTACAGTTCCTGGAGAAGATGAGGAACCACCTGTCATGGAGGTCATTGCCACCACCACCACTCCTGTCACCCTATACCTGAATGAAAATAATGACGTGACCACAACACCGACTGTTTTGTTTGACACTGATGAAGACATTATTGGTCGAGACATGTGGGAGGTCTCTACATGGTTCAGTAAACGGCCAGACGGCACAGGACCAAAGAATGACCTGGTAGAGGAAAACCTTATCCCAGTGGATAAAAACAAACCTGCTTTGGTGGATGAATCCTTGACTTTCCCAGTAGGTGGAGAGTACAACTTTAAAAAATTGCTTAAGTGTCAATAAATAAAGAATTGAAGAGCCAAGGTGTGGCAATTTTCGGTCCATGGATTGAATGCATGAGAGGAAAGTGCCCTTAGCTCAATTGAAAAAAGTTGAATCCGCTAAGCAGAAAAGAGCTAAATCTTGACAGCCACAGTGGCTATTGGTGTTACATTCTAATGGAAGTAATGTTTAGTTCTTGCCCTGCTTTTAATACGTCACATTTCAGTACTTTTTGCCACACCTAGGTTATGAAACACTTCCCTACATTTGAAGTCCATGTACTGATCTTTTTTCTATTAATAGGTAACATCAGATCTACAGATTCCACATAGATGTGATGTTGATAATGTTTAACAAAAGTTGGAAAGTAATACTGTGGTCAAGTCATAAGTAAGTAATGATGCTGAGACAATGTTTTTTTTTTTTGGAGGGGGGGGGGTTGGGGGGGGCTGATCGTGATCATGAAAGGCACTGCAAAAGCATAAATTAGGGCACCTAACATATTTATACAACGGGCCTGATATGATAGTTAAACCATCACGTATGATACTGTATTGTACAACAGCTGTTTGCAAGAAGTAAGCAATGGTGTACTCATGCATGGCTTTGTTGAACAACTTGTAAACAAAGAAACCAGGCAACTGTAGTTTCTTCATGTAAAATTTCTGGACTGATTTTATTTCAGTGATATTGTTATCTCATTATTGTGTCAAACCTTTTGCAACTGTCATTTTTAGGATCTGCCACAAAACGTTGACCTCACTGATGGGTCAGATTGCACCAATCGAAAGTACATCTGTGCCGAAATTAGGAAGGATGATCCTAACCCAGACTTTGAATTAGTGGAACGGGAAAAATTCTCTCGTAGAGGATGCGCCCAGGTGACCTGCAAAGGTACACATCAATTTAGGGGATTTTGGAACTGATTTTTGAGATGTCTCCATGTCTAAACAGTGAAACTATTTGCTTTAGGAATCATTCAAGAACTTCTATTATATTGATCAGTTTTTTATTTCAGTACTTTGTAATGTTTTTATTACATTATTTCTAGATCACATTTGCAGTTGAGATGTCACAAATGTTTACTGGCTTGATGCAGTACAAAGTGGCAAATGGCCAGCTCAGAAACCACAATATGGGTCTTTATTGCATTTCCTCTGGCTGTAGCATGACCATGCCATATCCAAAATGAATGTATACTTGAGTATTTTTTAGTGTCATACCTCGTAATCAGTTTGTGTTGCACAAAGCTACAATTTAACTGAGAGTTCTCAGCATTTTGAGTAAACATTAACATTGAAAGAATTTCCATTTTTTTAGAGCGTAGTGAAGATGTTCCAGCAGTTGAGTTTGCTTCTGTGGATCCAACTCCAGTAACCCTGTACCTGGGTGAAAAGAATAAAGTAACAACAGATGTTGCAGTGGGATTTAACGAAGAAACAACCAACCCAGACACAGCCGGAGAAGAACTTTGGCAGATGGCGGTGTGGTTCAGTAAATTTGATACTGGAAAGGGGGCCAAGAAGAGCTTAGTCAAGTCTGCACTCACAGATGCACAAGGCGAGATGCCAGTGGACTTCCAGAACTTTGTAGCAGAGGTATATAAAAGAGATTTCAGTGTTTTTGCCAGTGTATGAGGTTACCTCGTAGAAATGTTATTTATTTTTTTTAAATCTTCAGTACAACTGTGAATTGTGAGTCTTGTAAAGTTGCTGAGCAAGGTGATTTATTTTCAGATGTAGGTGAATGTAACATCCCTTATAAGTCCTCTGTGTCAACCTATGTCTTTGTATTTGTCAGTTAGTAAAATGCAGTGGTTATTGATCACTGCATTACGATCTTCTAAGCCCATAAGGAATTTCACCCGAGACCCCTATTTTTGGCCAAAAACAGGGGAGATTAAATATCTACCCGAGTTTGTAACATTAGCCTCATTGAACCCTCTACTGCACAAATTGGTTCTTAGATAACCATCAGTTGACTTCCAAAGAAGGTGGCCTACAAATGTTCACAATAGCATATAATGCACTATAAATAGCTTGTACAGTTGATCAGTATGTCTACAATGACACATGGCTGGGTGTAATTAATTGTGTGCACTCAAGGGTAAATCCTACTATTGGCAGCACTTTTGTTAGTTAGTTTACTATCAAGTGTCAAATTATTACACCCTCAATGAATCTCAGGACCAATCTTTAATGGGCTGCATTGACCATCATGGAAAGGCAACAGGCAGTTGCCCCAAAAGTGCTTTGAAAAATCAGCAAACTCTTGCAGATCTTCTCTTATTATAAGTTATAAGCCTTTCATGTTCCTCTGAAGATGTTTTTAACATAACTATTACAAACAAAAGATTAAGAAAGGAGTTAATTCTCCATAAATTTAACAATTCAGTAATAAACATATTGTCACATGATCAAAAGAAGCCATTCATGGATTAGGATGACGGGGTGTACTAATTCTGATTGGTGACTGGTCTGTCCCATGTGCTGTGTTCAATAAACTCATTAGCCTATAGGCTGCAGGGAATCCCCTTCTGGTATTCAGCAAGAAAAATATTAGGATATATAACATGCTGACATACAGTTCCAAATGCATTGGGACCTGGGCCAAAGGCCCAAGTGGGTTCAGCAGAACAAAGGCCTGCCACAAAGCTCCCCACTATTTGTAGTGGTAGGAAGTGAGAGGTGTTTTTACCAGTGTTATGCTTTGCACATCATCAAATAACTATCCTTTTCTTTGCAGAGATGCCACTTTTCAGATTTTAGTCTGAAATCAGATTTTTTTGGAATGCCCATCAAAAATTCAGATTTTTTTGACATCAGAAAACACTTTTTTGATTCCCAAATTTTTCGTCAAATTTACGAAAAGAGTCAGTTCTGTTGCATGATCCGAGAGATAGTCCAACATAAACCACTGATAGTAGCAAATGTATTTGTTGTGACCAAGTACCTTATGCAGATGGCACTGCATGGAGAATCGTTAAGCACTGGACAGACTTTGTACACTAGTTTACCGGGATTGTCTACCCGGCTTTTTGACACCTTTACAAAATTTTCAGATTTTTTGGGTAAATGCTGGTAGCATCTCTGGTCTTTGGCAACATGCAGTATTAAGGTGTTTAAGAAAACATTTTTACAAAACTACTTAGGATGTATGCCAGGAATTACCAATAGACCCTTTTCCAAATAGCAGTTACAAAGGATTGTGGGATAGTGTTTTGGTCTGGATCATTCCTGTCCACTGTAAAATGCCACTGACAAAAATAATGCACACAAAAACTCTATCCCACAATCCTTTGTATAAACTGCTATTTGGAGAAAGGTCTATGGCAGAGATCATTTTGGGTAATGTTGTATTAGTACACACAGTCTAAGCATTTCAATTGTGATGTTCATCATCAATTGTGTGGTAAAGTGATTGGCTCTGAGGAAAATGCCTTCATCAAAGTTCATCTATTATACTTGGACTGAAAACCTATGAATGGACCATTTTATCATTGAAAGAAAAGAAAAAAGTTGCTTTAAAAGAAGGGTCTAAGCTCAAATCAAGCTTTGTTATATTAGAGGGGTACTTATTCTAAGCAATCTGGTGAAATTTCCGTTGAAATCCGATGTGTGGTTCTCAAGATGTCAGCAGATAAAGTTGTCACATTTTCAACACAAAGTGAACTTGAAGCAAGCACATATGATGTCATACCCTCACATTAATGAGCAGTCTTTTGTTTTCTTTAAATTTTATCACCAATTTTCTCCTCAACAATTGAATGTTATGGGAATGTGATTGCATGAGAGGCATGGGAAAATTACAAACTTAACATTCCCTATGGGGAGGTCCTATATCCCTATTAATTGCAAGGTCAGCACAACAGACTGAATAAAAAAGGAAACAAAGCATTCCTTATCAATGAGAGGAAGTGATATCAGGGAGCTGCCTACTAATATAACTGCCACTTGCCTTTGGGTCACAAATGCTGTAACTTCTTTTGCTGATATCTCGAGTAATACAAGTCCAATTTGAATGAAAGTTTCACCAAAATGCATAGGTTTAGTTCCTCTTTTACATACAAAAAGTAAATTCGTGCTTAAACCCTCCTTTTAAGCATGTAAGTATGCAAAAAGAGAATGGCGGAAGAGGTATGTTGGTACAGCAAACTTTCAGTCATGCATGGTAAGTCTTTGTTATTGAACCTCACTTTTACCATCTTAATAGCAGAAACCATTTCTTTCATGCTATTTAAAGGGCACATTTCAGCATAATAATAGTGAATGTTAGAAATGATGAAAATGGACTTGTTTTTCAGAATCTTCCACTCACAGCTGACCTCAGGGATGTTGAAGACTGTACCAAATACCAGTACGTATGTGCCAGGGTCAGAAAAGATACCCCATCACCAGATTACGAGCAACTTGGCACAGATCAGACCGGGTGTGCCCCAGTGACATGTGAAAGTGAGTCTTATATATCTTTGTGTAAATGTACTCCTTGGTCCATTGCATATTCTAGTACAGATTAGGTGTTCATAGGAGCAGTGCATGTCGTAACATGTGCACACTTCATACTAATGTATTTTATTCAGTTATTGCAATGCAGTCACATGTATTTTGTAAGTGCCTTTATTTGCTAATGTGATTTACCAGCAGACTGGGTATTATGGTAACTTGTATGGAGTGAGCTACAGTTTACTGAACTTAGTTTCTTATTATTTTAATTTATCAAAATGGGACCAATTTTAAACCATCCTGTCAAATGTGTAGGAAGTCATACACCTAGGACTTTGTTAGCATTGAAAAAGCTTTAATTCTTCTCTTTCATTGGTACTGAAAACTCAGTACAGCCTGTGTCCAACATGATACCATATCCGTCATGGTGCCTCACAAATGTTAAAATGTAGTATGATTTTGGAAGAAGTAGAAATTTTGCCTTATTTGCCCCTGCCTTTTTTTGAAGGGGGGAGTCCCAGTATACGTTTGGCCTTTGGCACAGAACCTATGTTGTGCTTTCAGAAAATTCTTGACTGCACAATTTGGGATGAGGAAATTCTCCCTCTAAATGTTGAGTCAAATGTGTTTTATCTTGTTAACATCAATTCCACCCATAGCCAGAGAAGAAGACCCAGATGCCCCAGAGGATCCAGAAGACCCAGAGGACCCAGAGGATCCAACAGACCTGAAGCCATATGATGACACCCCCAATTATCCAACAGCAACTTATCTTGAGGTGGTAGAGACTACAGCTCAACCTGTGGTTCTGCACCCTGGTGAGGACAATGATGTCACCACTGATGTAGCTGTCCAATTTGACACCCCATATGTCATCAAAGGAGGAAACCTCTGGGATATGTCAACATGGTTCAGCAAATACCCAGATGGCAGCGGACCAAAACTGAACCCCAAGAAAAAGAATCTGAACCAGAAACAGAAGAACAAACCTGCCAAGATTGATAAAGACCTCAATTTTGAGGTAAGGTTTGCCATTTATCGTCAGAGCTGGTACCTTTAGGTGGGTTCCTATAGGATGGATTTGCACTCCAACCAGCCACTTGTGTGCAGTGTTTTAGTGTACTGTCTAATGCATTGAACTATGGAATGTGCCTTGTGCTGTGCAATTTTTCCCTTTAGAGTAATAGCCCATACACTGCCTCCTCTACTCTTCCAAAAGAGACATTACCGTTCCTGGTACTACAACTATAATTTATAGTGAACTAAACTAAACAGGACTGCTGAGCCACTATGATGATTTTAAGTCAGTCATGCCTTCAGGTCAAGTGTGGTTGTAAAGAATTAAGAATTATAAGCTTCTTTACTAGTATAGGCATTGCTGATTGGATGTTGCTTGCTTTAATACATGATTTAAAGGAAGGACTTAAGCAAAAAAATTAACTTTTATATGTTAAAGAAGAACTAAATCTATGCTAATTTGGTGAAACTTTCATTCAAATCAGACATGTAGTACTTGAGATATCAGCAAATGAAGTTACTACATTTCTGACCCAAAGTGAGCTTGAGGCAAGCAGGGGTTGTATCACTTCTTTACATTGATAAGAAATGCTTAGTTTCCTTTCTTTTTTCAGTCAGTTGTGTTGACCTTGAAGTATATAGGGATAGGAGCTCCCCATGGGGAATGTGAAGTTTGTAAAATCCCCATGCCTCCCATGTATTCCCATTCTGATAACATGGGATTATGGAGAAGAAAATTTGTTGTAAAGTTAAAAGAAAAAAAATGCTCATTAATGTGAGGTTATGACATCATACATGCTTGCTTCGAGTTCACTGTGTGTTGAAAATGTGACAACTTTAGATGCTTATATCTTGAGAACCACACATCGGATTTTAATGCAAATTTCTCCAGAATGTTTAGAATAAGTACCCCTCTATCATATCAAAACTTGATTCCAGCTTAGACCCTTCTTTTAATGATTTCATTATAGTTACAACTTGTAATATAGATAATGAGAGAGTGTGGCTAACTTAGTAGAGCTTTTAGTGGAATAAATTTTACATGTATCAGGTGATATCAAAGATTTTTTTCAAAAGGAGGCATTGGGGGAAGTATGTGGCATAGTGAAACAGATGAAGTGATGGAGAAAAGCCAACAGTGAACGAGGAAGGGTATAAGACTTGTAATATAGATAACGAGAGAGTGTGATTAACTTAGTAGAGCTTTTAGTGGAATAAATTTTAAATGTATGAAGTGATGTCAAAGATTTTTTCAAAAGGAGGCATTAGGGGAAGTGTGTGGCATAGTGAAACAGATGAAGACATGGAGTAAAGCCAGCAGTGAACGAGGAAAGGTATTAGAGTAGGTGAAGATGGTTAGGTGGAAATTGGAGTAGAAAATGTGATCCTTCATTTAGGTATTTCAGGAGAGCTGTATGCTATTCCTGTATTTTACCACCATTTAGTTGGAAGTAGTGTCATATTGATGAGCTAAGGTTTGTGGCATCTGAGGGCATTTTGCACTTTATTGTTTTGTGACCCATGTTAACTCTTCTTGGACTATTTACCACCCTTGGACAACTATCCTTGAACAACTCCCTCCCAATAACTCTCGTCACTTAGAAAACACCAGAATGGTCAGAATGAGAACTGTCCAGAGTGGTAATTGTCTAAGGGGGTAGTCATTTGGGTTAAGTTGTCTGTGGAAAATGATTCACCAGGAAATTTTTGTGGAACTTTGTGGAGTAATTGTCTGAGATGATAATATTTGTGAGAGGGGAAGTTGTTTGGTGTTTTATTATTTCCTTGTATTGTAATTACTGTATTTACTATTGTCAAGTAATTAATGGACTTGTTTTGCAGGGGCTGGAACAAAATGTTGATTTGACTGATTCTCCAGACTGTGGCAATTACAAGTATATTTGTGCTGAGATCAGGAAGGACAGGCCAAACCCTGACTTTGAGTTAGTCAACCGGTACAGAGATTCCAGGAGAGGCTGTGCTCAAGTTACATGTGAAGGTAGATGAGTATTCTTTGTATTCTCCAATGCTATTTGCTGGAGGGGGGGGGGGGGGAGGAGGTATGGCTTAGTTGTTAGAGTGTCCATATACATTGTATTCAATAGTTATCCTGATCAAGTTTTGGTTAAACTACCCACCTGTAAATATTCTTGGAACTTGCTTTACCTGTTGGGTAAAGCTGATGGTAGTGGTACTGAGTGGTTTCAAATTAGGAAATGAAAAAACAATGTCTGGTGGTAAGAGTTATATTTTGTCTACTTTAGGCTTTTGCTCAGCTCTGTGGTATGGTTGTCTAGGTCTGCAGAACTGGGATCCTCCATCCCTAAGGGCTTTTGGGTAAGTGAATGAAGACTGGGGATACACTCCCATCCATCATGTGGAGATGTTATATTGGGCATTCCAGAGAGCAGTACTGGGAAAGATTAGTACATGCCTATCCCATTATTCCAAGACAGGGGAAGAGCAGACCATCTCATCTGTGCTAGTCTGCTTGATGGGCTTTCTTATGAGATTGCCTTACTGACCTGGAGTTGAACTGATTGTTGCTACAATTGCGAATATGTCACGTGACCTTTAGGAGTAACAGTACTTAAAGTTGATTTTGCCCCAAACTGGTGTATAATGTGAACTTGTAGTAAGGGTATTTTGCCAATGATGCATATGTTGTATGTAGGATTATAAACATTTTCCTTTGGAACAAATTCTATAGTTACTCATTACAAGGATGAAGTATCAAGCATTAACCTGTAAATGGCCAGGACATCTACAAGCAGGGTTTGCGTTTTACGCCGAAACGGGCATTTTTTACACCGACAGAAATTTTACTTACGACCAAAAATACCTTTTAGTCGTAAATATAAATTTTGACTTGCACATCTCTACGACAGAAAATTCAACTCACTAAACACTAACCTGCTGAATTATAATATTGTTCACCCTACGCATTCCACTAGTTTACCGTAACGATAAAAAAAACCCTAAAACCGGTAGGTCTAACGTTACAAGTTTCCATTCTCTGCAGTATACGTCGCATCGAGGGCAGGATCTATAAATTGCGCTGCTGTACATGGGTTATTCTAGTACTATATGTACTGTGTGTACACTGAGTGCTCACTGGCTTGTTTTCCCTTACTCCATTGCTTATGCTCCGCACAAGCAATGGGAGTAAGGGAAAACAAGCCAGTGAGACACAACTGGAAAAAAGGCCGTGGTCGGCTCGACTTGAACAAGTTGGTTGGAAACTGGGCCATTAAACCTCATCTAACTAACTAACTACACTGTATGGAAACTTATACCATTGTCATTGTGTTTAATGTTGCTAACGTTAAGTAGAGCTACACCTGTTGCTGGATCACGCATGGAATATATTAGATATTTTCGGCTAAATTTCTCTTTGAGTGAAGTGAAAATATTTTTATTATCCAACGATCGTTTCTCATCATAAAAATAGGTCCGTATTAAATTATTTCATTTACACTTGAATTTATCGATAAGTTGCGTTAATGTTGTTGTGGGCTAGAGCAGATAGGCTAGGCCTAACATTGCCGTTTACGGCGTATCGCGGTAGGCATTGTATATTTAATCATTTACGCCAGAAATTTTAAAAATTATGACGCGAAATTTTGAATGGTCGTAAAAGAGAAAATACTATCATGAAAAATTACGACGACTTTTTCAGAGAAACGCAAACCCTGTCTACAAGTAAAAAGAAAGGAAACAACTTGAGTTTTTTTATTTTGTGATGGTCACATTAAAGAAAGGAAGGGACAGTTTGAATGGATATCTAGTCTAGTTAATGTCTAAACCAAGAATCTACAGGTTAGGTAGAACGTCCCATCTGCTCTGAACCCACCTTTAAAGGCATTTTCCAGTGGCTTTTCACATGGGTCCCATGTGAAAGAGAAAAAAATTCCAGTTCATACCCTCTAAACCCTGTAGCAATACTCTTTTCCTATAACTCGAGATATCTAATATTAAAGACTACTGATTTTTGTCAGAAAATACCTCCTGTTCTCATCAAGGTCACAGAATGTTATGTGAAGTGGGCACATTGCCTCAGATTTTTTTTTTTGTTTTCCTTTATAATTGAATGTTGTGTTGTCCTTGAAATTTGATACTGTTGGAATGTTTGAATATCTTTCCATATAGGTTTAGTATAAATCTACACCATCTGTACGGCATAACAAGCAAAGTTGCTAAATATTCAGTGTCAATATCATAAAGAAATTCAATGCTTTGTCAAATTAATGTGCCGCGATAACATCACAGATTCCCCATAATGCACTTCATCTTCAGAAACTATTGCATTTCTTTGAAACTTAGTATCTTCCAAATGCGACAAGCTATTGAAATACAGTTTTCAGCTCCTAGAAGAGAAAAATTTTCTGCATTTTTTTGAAGTCATTGATTTTTGTCACTGGCAAATCCCTTTAAATTGAAGCAAGATGTTTTTCTCTCCAGTTCGTGAAGAAACACCTGTACCCACTGTAGAGTTTGCATCAGTAACTCCTACGCCAGTAACTTTGGTACCAGGCAAGAAAAACAAAGTAAACACTGATGTTTCGGTCATGTTTAACGAAGAAACCACAGACCCTAATGTGGCTGGTGAAGAGCTATGGCAAATGTCAGTCTGGTTCAGTAAATCAGAGGTTGGCTCTGGACAGGCCAGGGGGCATGTCGAATCTGCCTTGAGTGATGAACAAGGTCAGATGCCAGTTGACTTTGAGAATTTTGTTGCAGAGGTAAGGAATTAATGAATTTTAAAGGACATGTTTAATTCACATCAGTGATCGGCATTATTTGTGGTCACCAGAATGTTGTAGGGATCATTTGTTAAGTAATGTATGTTGGGACCTTAGATCTAAAACTGTTCCCATTACAATTTACTCCTTCTGCTACAGGGAAATACCAATTATCCGTCCTCCCCTTTCCTCCCCGAACAAACAATCCGCTTATCCAAATTTAACAAGCTGACAAGGGGCTGAATCTACTGTTTGTAGGAGAAATTTTACCATGACCCCTCTGTTGTATGCTTGCATGTTTTTAATACAAGACAAACTAAAAACAGTGTGTTAAAAACTCTGGGGTCCCTGCAAAATTCAAGCAGTCCAAAATTGGATTCTCCCTATAGTTTTGAAAACTATTGTGTTGGGGATAATTTTGTCTAACAGTGCTGTACTGTCACTGTGGTGAGTTATCTACAAAGGTGTTCACCTTGCATTCATTAAATTTTCTTTGGGTTGTATTACAAGAGACAGCAAGGTGTAATTCAGATTACAAATTTTGCAGTATATTTAAGTTTGATTTCTTTGTCCTAATTTTAATAAAAATCATATGTTTATGCATATAAAAACTAACTTATTGTCAAGTTTATCAGAGGAAGGGAGAAGAAATTGTCCAGGGGACAATTTTCACGTTTGTGTCAGGGTGTGGTGTTGTCATGATTATTGTCTGGGTCTATGGACCAAAGGGAAGTTGTTAGGGGTGGATGTAGAAATCAAAAGTACATGCACAACTGAATTTTTTTTTTCAAATTGGGCTGGAACACAGAAATTTGTCATGGACAGGCAAAAGTTTTAATCTAAAGAGCCAATGCTGCATGCATCTGTACATTTAAAACCTCTGAGAGCCAGTTTTGGAAGATGCCCAGGTTATTGTGGTATATGGTGGAGGGGGGAGGGAGTCTTCCTGGGGCCTTTCAAACATTGTATGTAGTTTCTCCTCTCACTCTACAGTATGTCCCATCTCATTACTTGATCTGTTGCTTGTTCTTTTTTCAGGGATTGGCTGCTGTTGCAGATTTGAGGGATCTGGAAAGCTGTAATAAGTTTGCCTACATCTGTGCCAAGGTCAGGAAGGATAAACCCAAACCTGACTACAAACAGATTGGGAAAGATAAGATGGGTTGTGTCCCGGTTATTTGCGATGGTAAATATCATTTCTATTTGTATACCATCTTCTTTGAGTGTTTGTTAATTTTGCTTACCACCAAGCTTATTTGCCATTTGTGCAGAAAACAAACTGTATAATGGGGGAATAGCTTTTCTACCGGGGAGGGAGGGGATATATTTAAGCTCATGAACATAGTGTGGAAAGTGGAGCAGTAATGTTTTCATGCAGTCCTTATTGCTGTCTGTAGGGACCATCTTTCATCAGTATAATACTGCATTGTGGGAATGTTCTAGCCCTTGGAAACCAAGACAGGAATGAGCAGTAAGTCAAGAAGAAAGAGGAACATCGAGCAATTTAGCTCTTTACCAAATTCACCGGTCTTGTGTGTGATTATATAGAGCAAAAGAAACATTCATCTGGCAGTGGGAGAGGCTAGTGGTGGCAGTTCATTTCTGTAGTGTTGGGGCATACTAGTTTTAGATGAATGTAGAGAGCCAAAAAAGTGCCTTTTTAATAAAATTCAAAGACTTTGCAAGTATTAATTGGAAACTTTGTTATAGGAAATTATCAGTTGCAGTGAATTTACAGGAATAAGTTGTAGTTTGTAGCATCCAGGCCGAGTGAAGTTGTCTTGTGGTTTGTGTAAACAGAGTCCTTTTGATTCCAAGACAAGCTACAAAGTAAGATCGTTTTCTGATTGACATCACCTCTTTATATTTCATTTCACTTCCCATCATTTCACAATTTTTAAATATTTTTCTTTTTGTCTTTTGCTCATGCACTCAGACCCTGACCCTCCAACAGATGTACAACCACCAGAGCCAGACCCCGATGCACCATACATTGAGGTCGTGTCGACAACCACTACACCTGTTACCCTGTTCCTCAATGAAAATAATGATGTCACCACGGATGTCAGTATTCAGTTTGATACACCACACAACATCCAGGGTACTGACCTTTGGGAAATGGCTATCTGGTTCAGCAAAAACAAAGATGGTAGTGGAAAACAGACCAACCTCAGAGAAGCCACCCTCTCAGAAAACCAGCAAGACAAGCCAGTGAAAGTGGACAAAGATCTTAACTTTGCAGTGAGTGGGTTTCGTTTGCTTGGTAGTGTAGGAATGTGTACAAAATTGATGGAATGAGGTGTGTCATTAGAAGTCTGCCACCTTTGTGGTTCTGTTATTGTATTGGTATTGGAAAAACAATTCCTGATCCCCACATTGAATCAACTGATAGCTGTATCTCTCACAACTTTCTCCAGGACCTAGAACAAAACGTGGATCTCAGTGATGGCACGGGATGTGGCAAGTACAGGTTCATTTGCTCAGAAATAAGGAAGAATAACCCCTCACCAGACTTTGTTTTACATGACAGATATCGTTATTCCAGACGAGGCTGTGCTCCAGTCACTTGCAATGGTATGCGCATAATGAGTTTCAAAAGTGTTGCTTGAACTTTGTCAGATTTTGTATGTTTAAGCTAATAGTACTGCAGGTTTAAAATTCATTTTTATTATCTCTCAAAGCACATTAAATACAGAACAGCTCATATTAGGTCAAACTAAGCTTAGGGTGAAATAGGAACCAGAAGGAAGCAGATTTTTTTTTTTTTTTTTGTGCGAGTTTGACACTCAAAAAGAAAGAAACAAAGACTTACAGTAGAGAGTGACTAAATGAACAAGCACTGTACAAATTGTTAGCTTCATTGTCCAGCAGAAAACACATCTTAATGAAGATATGTAACCCTAGAGTAAAAGTGTTTTACCAGGGCAGATAAAGTAATACATGTATTGTGTGTGGTGTTTGACACTGCTGATCATTAACCACTTTGCAATTTTGTGGGATGAGGCTTACTGATTAATGTTGGTGCAGTGTATTGAGATGGGAAACACTCCATCTCAGTATACCATTAACACTGACAGTTTGATGGACAAAGGCTGAGAAATAAACCAAAGATTGTACTGCCTGTTTTCTCTTGGGGGATTCTGCAGAGCGAGATGTAGTGGAAACACCCACTGTGGAATTTGCATCAGTTACACCCACACCAGTTACGCTCTACCTTGGGGAGACAAATGATGTGACAACGAACGTCTCTGTGGAGTTCAACCAAGCCACTACCGACCCTAACGTGGCTGGTAATGAATTGTGGCAGATGTCAGTCTGGTTCAGTAAATCGTCGGATGGTCTTGGTTCTGTAAAGAGTTACGTGAAGAGTGCCTTAAGTGATGAGCAAGGGCAAATGCCAGTCAACTTTGATGAATTTGTGACAGAGGTAAGTGAAACTTGCATGAGGCAAAATTTGCGTTTGCCAAAATCAGTCATGGCTACCGCAGTTTTTAGGGGAAAACTGCAGTTCCTAATTAAAGTACCCAACCACTGGTTCATTACTTCAATTAGCTACTCCAATGAGCAGCAGCTTTGTTCAAAGCTTTGATGACTCTTCTGGTACAACAGTAGCCCACCACTGGGGACTTTGCATTACAACTAACAAAACTTCCGCCCTGTAATTAGTACTGGCAAAAAGGGATCAAATTACTCATGGTCATTGACGGTTAGATCACCTTTCAGTTTAATCTGAGATAAACTGCCATCAAATGTCTCCCTTTAGGGCATATTGACAAATGCTTGAATGAACACCTAATTGGTATTGATAACACCTCTTGACAAGTTTTGGCATAGAAAGATTTTGCGAAATGGTCTTTAGAAAATTTGAAAATGCAAAGATGTCATAAAGGAACTTCACCTCTGCAGAGTTTACTCAGAGAATGCCAGCAACCTCTGCCATAGTACAATGCCTATCACGTAGTGTGTCCGTACACTATTCACCCCTCCCTGCCATCCTTTGTGCTTTTTCTGGGTACTTGTCAACTTATACACAAAAAGTTACACTTCTGATCTTCTGTACTTTGCCACCACAAACCAATCAATGCCCCTTTCCCAGTGCAAACGTACGTCTAATGACAATTAAACAGTAACCAGGCACAGTGTGGACTTGAAATGCCCCCACGCCTAGCCCCACTTCCTACGCCTTCATTTTGGTGCCACATCAGAGTGCTGCGATTGATGGATGAGATGGAGATTCTTCACAAAAAATTTACAAGTTAAGATGATTCAAAGTTATGACGGAAGACACTACCAATGTGAAATTGTATAATCCTAAAAAAGAGTAATCAATAGCATATCAGAATTAAAATCCAAGTGACTGAAAAAATATCAGATTGAAACAAAGATGCTATTTCTTTTAATTTTGGATCTTTTTGTGTTCAAAGAATGAAATTTCAGGTTAAACTGCACTGGCAACAGCAATGAAAATTTATTTTAAAAGGTAATTGAGGGTACTATCCAAAGATGACCAAAATGTAACTGTGTCAAATTGCACTGCTGCAAGGAGCTTATGACACCATTTGCCAGTGACCATTGGACAAGCTTTGGGTAGCAGTGTGAATTGAAGTGTTATGTCAAGGATTATGGTTAACAAGATGCCCATCATATTCAAAAATTATTTCTTCAAAACAGGGATTAGAATTGTCAGCTGACCTGACAGACATCGTTGCCTGCAACAAGTACAGATACATATGTGCGAGAGTCAGAAAAGACAAGCCAGACCCTGATTATGAACAGATTGGAAAAGATAAGACGGGATGTGCACCAGTGACATGTGAAAGTAAATATCAGAAAGTTTTTTTGATCAGTTTATTTATCCCTGAGAAGGTCAGTCCATCAAATTGGTTAGAGACCATGTAAATTATATATGAAAACTTGAATGTTTTATGAATGTTTTCCAACCCTTATTTCTAATATGTATAATCTTTTTAATAGCCCTCATTTTCATTTTAAATTCTGAGATCATCTTTCTATTACATCTTGGAAACTCCTTTCTAACATCAATGATCTAATTGTAACATCTGTACACTACAGAGAGAGAACCTGAAGAGCTGGATGAATACATAGAGGTGGTTGCCACAACCACTACCCCTGTCACTCTCTTCCTGGATGAGAACAATGATGTCACCACTGATGTGAAAGTAGAGTTTGAGGCACCATACAAGATTGAGGGTACAAACCTATGGGAGGTTGCAGTTTGGTTCAGCAAATATTCAGATGGCAGTGGTAAACAGAGAAATTTGAGGGAGAAGACGCTTAATCAGAGACAGAAGGATAAGACCTTGAAACCAGATAAGGATTTAGGGTTCAGTGTAAGTTAATTGACCAGTTGTTGGGCAGGGATGAGAAAGAGAGGGTGGAGGATTTGGATGGGGGGGGAGCAGTGATGGTAGAAAGGGGGTGGGGGGAAACTATCATTAGAAACACTCAACCTTTGGAAAGAGGATGATATCTTGAAACCAGAAAAGAAGATGGGCTACATTGTGAGTTGATATCTTAGATGAAACAGCAACAGTTTGAGGAAGGAGGTGGGTTAGTGCAAAGAAGAGTATGTGAATGAATACTGTAGGCACAAAACACTGATGGAATAGGGAATGAACTGAAGCAGAGTCGGGGGGGGGGGGGGGAGTGCTGATGGAAATGCAGGCTGGGAGAGGAAGGAACTGTACAAACTTTTGCATTCCTTGACAGTTCATTATTCAGTTCAAAAAATTTCATGTACATTTTGAAATTATTTTACTAGGAATTAGACCAGAATGTGGACCTCACAGATGGATCCGGTTGCAATGCATATAAGTACATCTGTTCTGAAATCAGGAAAAACAAGCCCAGCCCTGATTTTGATATGCGCCAGCGATACAGGTACTCCAGGCGTGGATGTGCCAAGGTCACTTGCAATGGTAATTGGTTTTATTGCATGTAAAACCTCATTTTCCAGTCCCAAATTTTCTGTAGAAAGTTAAAGCTGAAGCTGGATGATGTAAAATTTCAAGAATATATACTTTAGAGCATAGGAAATGAATCTTATGTATCAAACTCCCATTTTTACAGCTTATTCCATTGTTTAGATATAAAATGTTGAAATATTTTCACTTAATTTGAAAACGTCATTGCACAATAATTTTTGTCCTTGTACAACTCACATTACCTGCTTTTGTTTCCTTTTGAAATTAAAATGTTTATATGCCTTTGAAAGCACCCTGTTTTTCTTGTGTAGCATGTTGTAGGGAGAGGGATTGTATACTCAAGTCACCCTCTAACAGTAAGACGGTAATCACTCTTTGGCACAAGGTACAGTGGCTTTTGAAAAAATGAAAGACAAAGAAAGTAATTTAAGTAGTACAAGAATGACATCAAAATGTACTGTGCAATCTCCCATTTTAAGTTGAGTAATATGCTTCATCATTTTACATCTCAGCTTGGGAATGTCCTGTGAAGATAGGAGTTGGACCATTTGGATTCATTTTCCAAACTTTGTAACATACATTTTTGATATCTTAGACTTAAGGTATGCTTTCAACACTCCAGCTTGATGGCCTTATTTTGTTCCAACATATCTAGAATAAGGCCACACATACCTTGTGCTAAATATGCTGTCTTTAATATTCAGTTCTCGCTATGGATGGAGATGGCTTGTTTAATTTATGTCAACATGATAGAATCTGGTTTAATTCTTACTATTGTATTGTGCTTCTTTGTGTTAGTACTAATGTAATTAATTTGCCTCAATTAATGTCCATCCTCTAATGTTGTTGGTAATTTAGAGATTTCGTTGTTGGTGTTATTGTGTAGGTGTTATATTTTTGTATTTTAAAGCAATTGCAATGCAGTTTCACATTCTGATTATTCAGGGAATAATTTATCCGGTATTGCGTCACATTATGCTACACAAGATGGACTAATTGCTGCACAAAGCAAAATTGTGTAGCAGATTTTGTATATATACAGCATTAGGGTTTTAATGATTTTGTGATAGAGAAGCCCAGAAGCCTCAGAATTGCTATGCAAACTTTGGACACTAAATTATTCCCTGTTATTACAGAACTAGTTGCTGAAGTACCGTAGTGAAACATTTGTCATCGGGTGGCATTTATTGAGGGCATTGTTGTTTAACTAATTCCTTTCTTTTTCCCCTCTGCCATACCCCTGGTTATACCATATGCAGAGAGAGATGAGCCACAAACACCCACTGTCCAGTTCCAATCTGTTCAACCAACGCCTGTAGAACTGACCATCGGAGAAAAGAACAAAGTGACAACAGACGTCACGGTTAGATTCAACGAGGACAACACAGACCCAAACACTGCTGGAGAGGAACTTTGGCAGATGGCGCTGTGGTTCAGCAAGGATGAAGATGGCGTTGGATCCTCCACTGGGTTTGTGGAGTCATCTCTAAATGATGAACAAGGAACTAAACCAGTTGACTTTGATGACTTTGTCATGGAGGTTTGTAATTGAATTGTCTTTTGGTGTTGATCATTACTTGAAAATCGCCAAATAGAATATTGGTCTTCTCGCCCGCATGTTACCCTATAATCATGCTGGTTCTATTCAGTGTACTGAATAATGGGGTTATTTGGCTCACTCTGTGATATTTGGATTTCATGTTTGCTAGGTGTATCTTCCTCCTTACACCCTGTAATGACCAGAGTGTGCTAACCATCTCAAAAGGTCTTTTGGTAATTTTTGGAAAATTTCACATTGTGATGGCAGCTGTAACTAAAGCAATCATGTGGGGATGTTTGTATGTATCTTGCACATGAGTGCGTAAACATGCAAACTCCTATGTACAAGACACGTCAGGTGGGTACCATACTTGGTAGGTATGTTACCCCTGGTCTCGTAGGAACCTCTTCATGGTGTTAGATTATAATCTCAGAAAATATGAGTAGGAGGGACCGTGTGTGCAGAAAATGGTTGCAGAAGTGCTGTAACAAGTAAAGACGTGGAAGGGAAGTAATGTGGAGTTGTACTTGGTAGGAATATTGGTTATAGTTAAAAGGTTGTGCCCAGTCACTTCATTTGTAGCCAACATAAACAATGAGTGGGCAGGGCTTACAGTAAAAATCTTTGAATTGCAGTGTCTCACACATAATAGGTCAGATGGGCTTCATGTGTTGCTAGTTAGTTAGATAAGATTTAACGACACACCAACACGAATGCGTTTTGTAGTGTCAACTAGATAAATACTGTTCAAGTTCGGTTTCAAATATTGTTCAAATACAGTGCAAGTCCTCCCCTTTAGTCGCCTCTTATGACAGGCGGGGAATACCGTGGGTATGTTCTTCAACCCCCAGCCCACAGGGGGCTTCATGTGTTGCATGAATGTGTTATGAAGAAGTAGTAATATTTTTTATGGTAACAATTAATCTTCATTAGTATAAGTATTGATGAAAAGGTAGTTAAAACTATGTATGAGTGGAAAAAAGTGGTAAAGTCATGTGCATGTTTCAAAATGTAAAATATCTCCCAAGTGGAATTTAAGTATTCATACTTCTAAGGTGCACAGTTCAGCATCCTAAAATGTTGTTTTGGGATTGGCTGCAGTGGCAGTTTCTGAACCTCAGTAGTAACAAAGACTCTTTTGTTCCCTGTTGAATGGTGTTCTTTATAGTTTGTTTGGCATTGTGTTTGTGATCCGACAGGGTTTTTGTTTGGGTTTGGGGTTCTCCTTTAGTTTCTCAGGGCCTGTTTCTACGTACTTAAAAAGCTCTCAGTTTAGCATCATAAAATGTTAAAAGGCATGGTCATAAATAGTCTTGGCAAAGTTGCTGCTTTGTCTCTTTTTCTGTCATTGTCATTGGAGATATATTGCTTACACTGGTGTATGGCAGTCTCAGGGTTTTTCCTTAGTTTCCCAGTCCCTTTAGGGTAGTAATTTCTCTTGGCAGTAGCTTGAACGTATGCGGACATTCAAATGTCATATGTGCCTGTTTGATACAAAAACATAAAAATTGTCAAATTGTCAATCACAATCCCCATCAAAATCCATCAAATATTGAGCATTTTACAAGACAGGTATTGTATTTGCACTTTCATCATGAATAAACATGAACTATGTATGCAAATTTACGATGTGGAAAGAGGGGTCCATGATGTATGTCTTGTATTTCTTATGTTGTCCTTTGTTGTTTATAGACCTTCATTCTTAAGGCAGTTGTAATGTAAGCATGCCCTGAGGGTTTTTTTTTTTCGAAAGTAGCTATCAACTACACATTAACCAAACTAGAAACTAGCTGGTAAGTGATGGACAGATAATTTATAAAGGATTAACAAAAGAAATTGAGACCCTATGCAGCAATCCACATCACATCTTGCATAGCAAATTAGAATGTTAGAAATGATCTAACTTTGAAGAGGTATATACTACTTTTTTTCAGTTATTGTGTGTTTGTTTTTCTCTGTTTGTTACTTTAGGGAGTAAGCTCCCGACATGCCCCCTAGGGTTTTTTAGCTTACTTCCTTCACATCGTGTTTATGTATTATCTCATTTGGCACTATACTGTATTATGTTTGAATTACATGTTGTGTAAAACTAATAAATGAAACGAAGTATCTTGAAAATAGTAGAAGATTGTCAAATGATTCTAATAGACTTTTTTATCAGGGATCTTAATCTGTTATTGTTGAGTAAAACAACTGTTTTGGTTACATGTCCGCAGACCGTGAAAGTTTTACTTGTGGTTGGAAGTATCCCATTGAACTTAAAAAAGCTCTTTCTTTCCATCAGGATTTGCCCATGACAGTTGATCTCAGGGAAAAACAAAGCTGCAGCAAGTATAAGTTCATTTGTGCACGAGTTCGCAAAGATAAGCCTAACCCAGATTATGAACTGATCGGAAAAAGCCAGTCAGCCATCACAGGATGTGCTCCTGTTATATGCCTCAGTAAGTATATTATCCTGGGGGGTCATATTTGATTTGCATCTGTGTAAGTCATGCTGTTCATCCAGATTCCTCATGTAGGAGCTGCTTTGGAGATGGGGGAGGGGTCAGATGGAGATGGCATTGGGAGAATAGTCGGATGGAAATAACTGGAAGGGACCATAATTTATGACACAACAAACCCCCCAACTTTGAGAAGAGCCTTCAAGAACTTCCAGATTGGAACATCACAGTTAGCTCAGATTTGTATTCTTTTGCATGGATAAGGTCAGTTCAGTTAGATGTGATAACTGTAAATTCCTCTTGGTTAGAAAATATTCCTTACAGAGACCCCCCCCCCCCCCATTCAAACCCCCTCTAGTTGTATTTTGGGAGGTAAAGGGTAACATTGTTTTCATTTTAGAGAAACTGCAACTTGTAACTATAAAGAAAAGGAAAATATTTCTTTTGTAGTTTAGGTTGGCCATATTTCACATAGCCTCAGTATGTCTTTGTGTGGATGACATAATATTTAAATTCTTTGATAGCAAGTGGTTGTCACTATCAGTTGGAAGCAACATGCCCTGTTATACCTTCATGTAAATTTCAATCCTCACAACTTCCTTTTGCAAAGATGAACCCCCACCAGCAGATGAACCCTTCCCACCTGAGCAGGAAGAGGATCCCATCATTGAAGTGGTCTCAACATCCACAACACCTGTCAATCTGTACATCAATGAGGTCAATGATGTTACTACTGATGTTGAAGTCCAGTTTGACATCGAGGATCCAATCAAGGGAACTGACCTCTGGGAAATGGCTGTGTGGTTCAGCAAGCAGAAGGATGGCTCAGGGAAACCGACAAACCTCAGAGAGGCAGTTCTTACGCCCAGACAACGAAGCAAGGGTGTAAAGCCAGACAAGCCCTTACGATTTTCGGTAATTTCTTTTTTGGTGTTTGCACAACTTCACAATAAATGTATCAATGCAAAGTTATTTACCCATGTAAAAAATTTCATCAATAATTGTCAACATTTTTAGGGTTTCAGTAACAATGATCATAAAGCAGGGAATAATTTACTGTTCAAAATTTGCATAGCAATTTTGAGGTTTCTGGGCTTCTCTATCACAAAATCATTAAAGTCCCTAATGTATGTACAAAATCTGCTACACAATTTTGCATTAGTGTAGCAATTTGTCCATCTTGTGTAGCAAAAAAATGTGATGCAATACCGGGTAAATTATTCCCTGTAAAGGTAGTAAAAGGGAATTTGTATTTTCAAATTGGAAAAGTGAGTGCATGGCAAAACTCTGTTGAACTTAGCATGACAATCACTCCTCTTGCTTGAGAAGAAGCAAAGCTTCTACAGTCATGACTTTTCTCATCACCTCCAGTCTCCCCCCCCTTTATACATCTGCATACCCTCCCCTGTCCCATCGTCAACATAATTTCCCATTTTAGTCCCATGTCATAACTTTAAGAAGAGACAAAGCAAAAGTTTGTTTGTTTAGGATGTTAAAATTGTAACATGTTTAGATACAAATCAAAGATAGTGACCCTACAATAAAAGTTTTCTTACTATTTCACGCAACAAAGTATATGGTGTAACAAGTTGTAATGATTATATGATACTAATCCAAAAGGAATGTTAGCAAATATTCCCCCCCCCCCTATGATGCCTGTTTCAGCATACATCTGAAGTAATACAGTCAGGTTAGTCTACTGCCATCATCTCTAATGATGAAACAAACAAACATTTCCCATGTCTTTGTTAATGCAGGATCTTCCTCAGTCTGTTGACCTCTCGGATGGTACGGGTTGCGGTAAATTCCGCTACATTTGCTCTGAGATTAGAAAGTTCAGCCCCAGCCCTGACTTCAAACTCAATGACAGATACAAGTTTTCTCGAAGAGGCTGTGCCCAGGTCACATGTGACGGTAGGATGTTCTTCTTTTCTACATAATGTAAATCTCAAGTTTGAATAGACCAGCTTCTTGGAAAGTTTATCCAAAGAATTTCATGGTTTTATGAATGGCAAATGAAATAATAATGGGTTCCTTGCAAATAGCTTTATTCAAACCTTTAGTTTCCTCAAACATGGCTTTTTATTGGGGGAGCTTGGAAAAGTTTCCCATTATTTTCTAGCAGCATGCATGCCCTCCACCCCCACCCCCCAATCCCACCGCACCTGGTTTTGGCCAATTCTGCAGTGAAGCAGTGATGGCTAAGTGATCATGGGGCACAAGGTTTGATACTGACTTTTTTGGTGAGTTTGAGGGGGGAGGACTCTGTAAATAAAGGTAAGTCTGCATGTTCATTCCTATCTTAAAAACACACCCTCTTCAGAACTCAAGGCAATCTTCAATCTTGCTCCTCTAACTGCTTCAAATAAAATCTGAATGGAACGTCGTTAGGATGCGATTCTTTCAACTGTAAACTATAGGGCTCCCTTGATAATACAACACAGGCATTGGTTATGACTTTTTTGCTATAAAAGTGAAGTATGTATGTCACATAGCAAAGAGAAGGGGGGGGGGGGGACTCTTTAAGTTGAAGGTAGTTTTGTATGCACCTACATAACCTCTGCATGATTTGGGGACTTCAGTTTCAGTTGTTTTAAAAATCAGATGGAAACTTCAGCAGGATGTGATCTGCCAAATAAAGACAAGAGAGTCCACTTGTGATGCTTAGAATTAAAGCCCACCCTACCCCCCCCCCCAAGGCAAGTCTACTGCAGTTGTTACACTATGAATACACTGTGGTAGGTGTTTACTTGCTTGTGTAAACACCTGTATCTAGTGTCTGTAACAGTGTGCCCCATTTGCTCCGTGATGTCAGATGGAATCAGGCAACAAATCAGTGAGCAATAAATTGACTGCTTATGCCCTATGTTTATAATAATGGTTAAATCATGGGGTACACTGTCAACTGAGCTGACTAGTAGGGGGTGGTAAGTATGGGTGTGTTCCTTCAGTCAAGTCCATACAGCTTTGCCAAAACAGTCCATCACCCCACCCCACCCCAAACCCCACCCCCACACACACACACACAGTAATGCTGCTTTTACTGCCATCTCCACAGATCGAAGTGCAGAGACCCCTGAAGTACAGTTTCGACAAACGCAACCCACTCCTATCACCCTTTACATTGGAGAAGACAATGAAGTCACCACAGATGTAACTGTCAAATTCAAGGAATCTGTCACTGATCCTACAGTTGCCGGTGAGAACTTGTGGCAGATGGCTTTATGGTTCAGTAAAGCTGATGACGGACAAGGGTCCAGCACAGGATTTGTCGAATCATCCCTCACTGAGGCACAGGGATCAAAACCAGTTGACTTTGATGATTTTGTGATGGAGGTAAAATCATTTCTATAATTGGCAGGTTTGACCCAAATGTATTAAACATGTTCTTGAAAATTCAATTTATATTCACTTACTTTTCACTTGGCAGCTCTTAAAAAGCAAACTAAATTTGAGCTGAAATGTGAGATATGAAACCACTTGATTGTAAGTTATAGTTCTAAACCTTTTTGTGTAAAAATCTGGGAAGTTTGTAGAAAAATTACATTATTTATTGTATTGACTTTTCATTATCATAGTAAGGAAATATTGCGATAAAGGTTTGACATTTTTTTCTTGCTCTTGTGAATTTCAAAAGTTCCTGATTTTAGGGGAATGAGAAAGATGGAAGGAAAGAGACTGAAGTACTTCTTTATGACAGTTTGAACATTTTATAATCTATCAACTAATAGGGAGAAAAAATGAAATAAGAAAAATTACAAGCGTTCCTAATTCTGAAGAAATGTTGGCTTTTTCATTTTCAGGCACCTGGTGAAAACATGATTACAAGTGTTGAATTCTTAAGGCTCTGCCCTAAAATTTCAAATTGTCATCCATGTTGTGATCAACTTAGCATTAAAATTACATTACAATGCATTCATTCTTTCTTCCCATCACTCTTAATGACATTCCGTCTATTTTAGATTAAAATGAGTCTTCCACGATCCTTTATCCTTAGGACTTACCTATGATCGTAGATCTAACTGATGCTATAGGCTGTGGCAAGTACAAGTATATCTGTGCCAGGGTGAGGAAGGACAGCCCAACACCTGATTACAAACTTGTGGGCAAAGACCCAGCTGCAACAACAGGGTGTGCTCCTGTTACTTGTGAAAGTAAGGGACCAAAAATTGTAGTGCATTTTAAATTTTCTTTTTTGGGGGGTGGGGGTTGGGGCAGGGGCAGGGCAGTTTCTTTGAACTGTGAACTAAGAGAAAACAGTTGGTGTTGTAAATGGGGATGTTACAATGTGTAAACGCTTATTTTAGTGGAAAATGTAATGGTTCCACTAGGGAAGAAATGTTGCCTCTTTTAACTTAGAAGTAACAAAGCTCCATTGTTTGCAAAAGACACACTCATTAGACCAGAATTTTTAAGTCACTGTGTAAGAGGATGGCAAGGTATTTGCCTGTAGTAATTGCTTGATGGTTGAGCAATAGAAATGCAGATCCACCGTTCTACAGACTCTTTGAAGCAATGGTTGTTTCCGATGGTAATCTTGCTTTTCTCTTCGAAATTCTCATCTCAATACCAAGATCACCTAGGATCAGTAATACATTGTTAAAATGACAATAAGAACCACTCTTCACTTTGAACTTACTTACTGTTTGTTGGCAGTTGTCATGCAAAAATGTGAAATTTTAACATTTCATTGATATTTGTCACAATAAATCTCATTTCAGTTAACATGGGTGAAGAATTTCTTCAGAACTTCAAATATGTTTCTTACTGGGGAAATTTGTCAAAATCAGAGAAATGAATAAGCTTGAACAATGTTTCAAGCAGATGATGTATTAAAATTGTAGGGCTGTGAACGTGTAGCAAAATAATTAAACGTTTAACCGCAAAAATGTGCGATCGTTTAGCGATTAATCGTGATTGCCTTTTCACAACAGAAAGACTCGGTGTGTGTTGATTGACTTGATAAATAGGTCTATTCAAAATGAATTGGTAATACCCATGAACCCCAAACACGATTCCTGTAAAGACTTGTTCGTAGTCGAAACAGTAATCACAACATGATGACATACTACATACTATACGTAGAGGCCAATATTATGCACTCTGCATTTACAGAGTATTCAGATGGATAGAAAACAGACGAAAAAACAGGTTTTGCGATTAATGGCTTAGTAGCTTGTGCTAAACATTTATTCCATGTGCAATCGTTTAGCGATTAATCGCTACACGGTCACAACCTTGTAAAATTGTGGGGACACAAAGGAAGCACAATAAGCATTTGTCGACAGTCATTTAACTGAAAATCTTGATTAAAGCTGGACCATTGGTGGAAACAAACCTCTTTTCAAAGCATGCCTAAACAATGACCTCTGTCTCAGGATTACTGGGATAAGAAGGGTGCAGATCATCATTAAGAGGGTTTAGTCAGCAAACCCTTCACAAAAGCAACAAAGAGACCTGTCAATCAAATTTTGATGCCTGAAAAGAATTAAATCTTATTCAAGTATGCATTATCTGACAGATTTGGTCGTTGTATTTCTAATTCTTAACAACAGTGGACAAGTATCTTAGGAACATTGGAATAATGATCCAACAATTACTGTTTCAATTCGTGATCAGTTCATTACAATTGAGTGTGTCAACAAAATACCATCCCACTGCCTCAGTTTGAGCAGATGTGGAGACTGATAAGGCAAAGCATATCCTAGGCACTCTTAAATGCTGCTGCATACCTGCAGGCTTGTACCAATTACACAAACTACTCTTTGTCAGGGCTTTAATGATTAGAATTTGTGTAGATACTCACACTTGATAAAAAGCACAATAGTAATTCTACTAAGAGAAGAGAAAATCATATTTTGTGGAAACATGAGTGATTTTGTTGATTTAAGTAATTGTCTTGTCCTCGATATATTCAGTTCTGTGTGGTTTTCTTTTCCACAGCCAGAGAGTCTGAGGAGGAAGAACAGATTCTGGAGATCATCTCCACCACCCCTACACCAGTGACGCTGTACACCAATGAGAGGAATGAGGTTCCTACAGATGTCACAATCGTTTTTGATGCTGATTATGGGGTGAATGGCAAAGACAACTGGGAAATATCTTTGTGGTATTCTAAGGCATCTGATGGCTCTGGTAAACAGACTGACCTTGATGACAAGACATTGTCACGCCCACAGAGGAACCAACCCCTTAGTATTGAGGAACCTCTTGTCTTCGAGGTAAGTGTTCGCCACTCAATCAAATCAGTCCATAAATTTGCTCAATTTCCTTGTATGTTCTGAAAAATTGTATGTAACATCCCATTGATGTAAATTTGTCCAACTGTTACTTGTAAGTTAACTAAATGTAATAAAAATGTCAAACTGGTCGTTTATTTCTTAGTTTTATTCCAAGTTTGGCATTTTGCTGTTTAAGAAAATGCACAGAAAATAGTCATTGTAGGAGTTTTTGAGGCTGGAAAATGTAATCCATGACCTGGAAAATTTCTGAAAAAGGCTTGGAAAATGGCACATCAATATGTGTGAGAACCTTGCATAGTGATCAGGAAAGTTCCACCCAAAATCAGGAAAGTTAAGATTATTTTTTTTTTTTACCCCTCTGGCAGGATGTACCAAGTGTAGTAGATCTCACTGATGGTACTGGGTGCGGCAAGTATAAATACATCTGTGCTGAAATAAGGAAAAGTAATCCAGAGCCAAACTTTGACTATACTCTTAGAAAGCCAGGCTCAAAGCGTGGGTGTGCCAGGGTGACATGCAACAGTAAGTCTCAATTCACATTTTCATACTTTTTTTCTTTTTTCTTTTTGCTTATGTAGTGTACATTCAGGCTGGAAGCAGTTTTTTTGCATGATTTTAAAAATAGAGTTTTTATTTGTAGCTGATTGATTTTTGTAGTTGGAGCTGAAATTTACCCAGCTAGAATTTTAACAGGGTAATTACTTCAGAGTTCCATTTAAGAATTGCAATTTTTGGTCAAGAGTGGAATAAGAGGTTACCTTGTGAGGCTGGAATCAAACATAACATATTTAATATAAAAGATGAGAAGTACAAACACTCAGTTGACACATGTTTATAGATATTTAGCAATTGACGAAATAATTCTTCATTTCCGAAGATTCAAATTCCATTTGTAAAAACATCAGTGATCCTATTGTTACAAAAGTCTATTATTTTGAATTGGAAGGGTTGCTAACTTATTAAAATAAAACAGACAATAATGGTAAAATGTCCCGCTACTTTTCTGTAACTGCATCATGGCATACCTTGTCATATGTGCCCCTGCTCTATCTTGTCAGGCTATTGACTTGGACTAACAGCATTTGTACCCTTGGCAGGATGCTGACAATATTTTAGTAAATAATTTCTCTATTGATCTAAAGCTACGAATTAAACAACTGCTTACATACTTGTTCTATCGTGTTTCAAATGGTTCAAGTCTATCAGAAGATGGGTATTAGCTATATTCTTCTATTTTAACAATCAGTATAGTACACATTTGCGTCTTCATTAGATGTGTGCAATTACCATGTTTACAGTTGGTAATAATTTTAACAAGCGACCAGAAAAGTGAAACATTTTAAATTTCATTTCTTTTCTTTCTTCCCTTTTTTATCTCTTTGTTAAGTTCGTGAAGAGGAAACCCCAACCGTCCAGTTCAAGTCTGTCCAGCCAACACCAGTCACTTTGTATGTTGGACAAGAGAATGACGTCACCACAGATGTTACCATTGAATTCGACAAGGATAACACTGATGAGAGTACAGCTGGCACCAACCTTTGGGAACTGACTCTCTGGTTTAGCAAGGCTAAAGATGGGGCTGGGTCCAGTACTGGCATGAGAGATGAGACTCTGAGCCAGGCCCAGAAGGATCAGCCAGTCAACTTTGATGACTTTGAGTTTACTGTGAGTCTGCAGAGATTCCTCTGATTTTCGTTAGTTTAGTATAGGGGTGGCGAGGGATGTAGCTTCATGGGCTGCTGTCAACCAGGTCTAGAAAGCTTTTAAAATTACTGACCATTACAAGTACAAGTCAGATATATAAGATTGACCGGCAGTTGCCAATCCGTTTGACCATCTCTTTATGCTTTGTCCAGTTTAAAATTGTAAACTCTATGTAATATGGGTGCCACCATTTCACATTAAAAACATATCACTTGGGAGGGGTGGCTCTCCCATAAGTCGGGGAGAATGTGGTGGACACTTCCTCCGAACTACTGCCTGACAAATGTTTAGTTAGGGTTTGTATGCAGTGACAAAAACCTGAAATTTACATTGCCACTCCCTACTTCCTTTCATTATCAGCAATTTAGATCTGGCACAGTCAGTAGTACAGTGGAAGAGAGTCCTCACCTAGAACACCCTTACATCATACCCCTTTTTAGCTCACCAGACTGTTTGAGGAAACTACTGTTATATGAGTGGGTCATTATTAACACCTTAACAACACAATGAAAAAGCCTTCAACAAGGAAAATAAAAATCAGACTTTTCCAACAAGTATTCAACACCTAAGGCCCTGCCATGCAATTGTGCATTTGTAGTGTATAGGTATGACACCACATCATCAGGACCCTAGAATGGTGAATGTCTGGTTGCCACCAGGCCTGAAAAAAACAATTGGAAGTGCTATGACTTCACATTAATAATCTCATTGTTACCCAATCTTATGGGCCCTTGGAGGTCTTGGGTCATGTCATGCCATGCTATGTTTATTTCTCTTTGCAGGGAATGGAGATGTCTGTGGACTTAACAGACGCTATCGGTTGTGGCAAGTACCGTTACATCTGTGCTCGAATCAGAAAGAATGATCCTGAACCTGACTATAAGCAAGTTGGGAAAGACCCCAAGGCAACTACGGGCTGTGCTCCTGTCACCTGTGAAAGTAACTATGAGACAAATATGTCATTATTTTGTCTTGTGGATGCTGCACTCAGCAAAGCAAAATCGCAGTAGCCACTAGACTTTATGTGACTCAGTGTTTTTGTATCATAATAGTTGTATAATTCCACATGGTGTTAACAGTAAACACATTGAAAATAAATCACAGATGTTGATAGCCTTTCCCAAGGTCTCTCTTAATAGAGAGTATATCAGAGCTGCCAACCAGTGAAAAAGGATTGGTATGGGCTAATTTTGAGGGCACTGGATACCAATTTCTCTGTCTTGGAAATTTCAGCCCTTTTCAGTTCTCCAAGAACTTTGGGTACATGCTCATCAGTGTTTTTAGTAGCATGACCTCAATTACAGACAGTTCAGTTTTGCTGAATTGAATCTCACGTCTGTATTTTCAGTGGCATCATATTTTATGAAGTAAATGGTATTGCTTTCTGTTGTCAGTCAAATGTAACAGCTTTATACCTATTCATGCTAGGAAAACTTAGGGACTAGTAGTGGATAACATCACTCTTAGAAAGGGTATGTTACACATGTGTTCAAAATGGCCACCCTCGACCTCATTGCACCCCATTGAAACTGCTATCCCTGGGTTGTGTTTCCAGTGAGTAGTAAGTATAATGGTGCAATCAGCAGGCATGGATTCAGAGGTGGCTTCTTTGGTTTCAGCCACCTTTTTTTGGCACCACTTACTTTTTTGAGATGATCCCAAAGCTGCACTAAATAGTCTGTGTATACTTGTTTTGATTTGCCAGCCAGGAAATATACTGTTAAATAATGTTTAATTTCAAATTTTTTCCCCACATCCCCATGGAGCCTTCGTACACTTGGCACTAAAAGGTTTAATTTTTTCCTCCCATCCCCATGGAACCTTTGTACATTTGACACTAAAAGGCTCAAACCTTGCCCAAATGGAGTTAGCCCTCCCCTCCCCCACTTTTTTTTCATGTGATTACATGGTCATTTCAGTAGCCACACATCTATTAAAATAAAATTCAATTCATGAGGTTCATCTGTTTCAGATATGCCACGTTATTGGTTTTTTTTTTTTCAATTCATTTCAGTACCTGAAGAGGAAGAGGAAGAACCCCTTGTCATTGTGTCAACCACCATCACACCGGTCACTCTTTACCTCGGAGAACCAAATTCCTTATTCCCTGATGTGACAGTTGAATTTGAGGGTGAGGAGGGAGTGACTGGTACCAACCTTTGGGAGATTGAGATCTTCTTTAACAAGAATGGGGATGGTTCTGGTAAGAAGACTGAACCTACAGCTAGTACCTTGACCCAGAGCCAGAAGGACCAACCTTTAGTCATTACAGAGTCTCTTGTCTTTGAGGTAAGAGGAAAAGGTAACAAGAATGGCTGTCAAAATATTTTAGCAGGGTTCACATAGTGGCATTAAAGTGTTAAAATTTACAATGTTTCCCGTAAAAATGAGAGTGCATAAGAAAGACAAAACAGGTGGACAAAGTATGAACACCATCAAATTTTAGAGGGACACTATCTTCTCCCAGGCTATGAACATTTGGGTAACATCCCTAACTATGGCTGTAAGGTGACGAGTAAACCCATTGGTTTGGTTATCCCTGAGTAGCCTTTAGCAGATTAACAAACGATGATGATGCATTAGATGACAAAACATCTAGGCTATTTCTGGACTGTAGTGTAGGGCTAATGTATTGAACGCACTTGACGGATTAACTTGTATTGAAGGTACTTGGCGGATAAACTAATAGTAGTACTAGTAGCATATATAAGAAAGGTGACAAGCAGGCCGAAACTGACATTTCAGTGAGCAAATAGTAAGTGGGTCAACCTGCAAAGAACAACATACCAAATACCTTAATAATGATGTAATAATATAGAAATACATATATGTTAACAGGAAATACAACTGACCCTTAAGCTGCTCAGAAAAGACATACCCATTGCAGCATTAATGCAGAACAGAAGCCCCAGAACCTAACAAAGCGTTATCATACTAGCAATACCCGCACACACAAACTGTGAACATTGTAGCCTAGCTAATTTAATCACATGTGCTACAAATATTTGAGCTAATTAGCTCTCATAGTCAAGTCTAAATGAATTTTTCCCAACCAAAAGAACAGTGAATCAATCACACACTGACTAATCCCCCCTCAGTCTAGATGTTCATAAGTAAACATCAAAGCTTATGACATTGACCCTTTTTCAGGCATAACAAAACTGTCAACAGGCAAAAGAAAATGGCATCCGGTTGCCAAGTACAACAGGACTCTTCTCTAAACCAGAAAAGTGCCACCACAAAAAAATGACATTTGACTTAACAATGGCAATTGGGTCCCCTCCTTTTCCAAAGAAAGAGGACAAATTCAACCATGCCTCCACATGTCTGCAAGCCTCTCTGGTCAAATTAAGCACACAGATAAGTAATACGAGTAGTTTGCACAGCATGGCCATTATACAGAGTGCCAGCACATGTAGGTTATCAACTTTTAAAAGGGTATAAAAGTTAATTTTTTATTTTGAAAAAGAGTGACAAGCTATGGTAGTTTCTTCAGTAATTGGCCTTGAACCATTATATGGCTTTGTGGAGGTCAGCAAGACAGTGGTAAAGATTGGAGTGGAAGGGCCATGATGGGGCTAAAAGCAAATATTATTTTGAGAATTTACAACCATTTGTGACAAAAAAAACTTGACCCTTTGAAGTAGAAGTTGACACTGTGGACAGAAAGTAGCCAAATAATCTCTGTCCAAAACTGTTCATTGATCCTGATAGTACCTTCATCAGGATAAAGAAATAAGTTGAAGATGGACCATCAGAAGAAACAAATAGCAAAAAGTTATACATCATAAAGGTGTCTTAACTTTCTGTATGTCAACATGACGTAACAAATGACATTTGGTTTCACCTCCCCGGTAGGAAATTTTCAAACCCTTGGATCTCTCTGATGCTGAAGGCTGTGGAAAGTATAAATACATCTGTGCAGAGATCAGGAAAGATAATCCAAGCCCACCTTTTGATTATGAGAAGAAGAGACCATCATCTATCAGAGGCTGTGCTAAGACAAGTTGTGAGGGTAAGGCTGAAGGTTTCAGTCTATTTGACTTGGTTGTGTCTTTGCAGTATGTCAAGTATCATTGTACATATTAAATGTCAAGTATTGCCTTTGGGATATGAATTTACAGCATTACGTTATGTCATTGTAAGATATTAAATATCATTACATCAAGTAAAGAAATCCGGGGAGTTATCTGTAAAATTTAATTTTTACCAGATGAGGTCTTTATCATTGAAGGATATTTTATATCTTTGTATGTAAAAAAGCATGTCCTGGGATATTATTTTAATATTTTACTACTTAGGGAAGTGAGACGTATTTCTTAGAAATTGATGTATCCAGGGGTTCATAAGCAGTTTTGAAACTTTGAAAGTGCATAAATTTGCAGGTCAATTTCAAGGTCTTGAGGTGTTTCAATGCTCTTATTACATTTAGCGATCACAGAAAAGTGCTTTATTATCTTAGAAAGATTTATCAGGAAACTTTATGGTGTTGTGTAGTCATTTTCTTCAACATTTTCCAAAACTGCTCAGAAAACTACTAGGGATGTTGTCAAAGAAGGATGTGCTCAACCATATCAATAGTATTGACACTGTATATGAGATTCAAGATATGAATTAGCTAAAGTAGATATTTAAATTTTTGTATCAGAATTGAAACATTGCCATGAATGCCCTTGATAAAAGACTGAACACTGAAAATTGAAGAATAAGAACACAAATCAGTCAATCAAGAAAGAATTGACAGGGATCTATTAAACTGGTCAAAATCATTAAAAATGCAGGGTCGAACCTGTTTGTAAGACTTTGTTGGTGTAAATGGCCCTGAAGGTGATTTTGAAGGTGTAGAGTTAAAGAATCATTTAATAAGCATTCAAATTTGGTACACTTTTTGTGAACTTTATTGAGTTGTCTTGTAGATATTGTGTAAAAAAATCATAGAAAACCAAGGCATCCCTCAAAAAATTTGGCATATGAGTACAAAAAACTGAAATGTCACATTTCTGCATTAATGTAACAATTTTGCCAACTTCTGTGGCAAATTTGCCAAGATACCCTATAAATTGATTTCTGGATAGAACCAAACACTGTGTTTTGATCTTTGCGTTTCTCTAAAACCTGAAACAGTCCGAGAGAATCCAGAGCCCACGGTGCAGTTTGCATCGACCCAACCCAGCCCTGTGACAATCTATGAAGAGGAAGTGAATGTGGTCGACACAGATGTGGTAGTTACATTCAATGAACCCAACACCGACCCAACAGTTGAAGGTGTCAACCTGTGGCAGATGACCCTATGGTTCAGCAAATCAGCAAATGGGGCCGGATCTAGCACAGGATTGATTGAATCAGCATTGAGTGAAGAACAGTCCGGCAAGCCAGTTGATTTCAGTGACTTTGTGTTTGAGGTAAAGTTTTATTTTATGTCAAAATGTACAGGAAGAAGTGAGCTTTATCAAAAAAAAATGCATTTAAAAATATGAAATAAAATTGTGTGGCCTTTGACCTGTCCAGTTTACAGTGATGTGTTGAAAGTGTCCCTTTTGTTTTGAATTACATTTTAAGCCGTTTAGTTTTGCCTTAAAGTCTGCACAGCAGGCCTGTAGCCAGACATGGCACTGAAGGGGGGCCAAATAGCTTTCAGTCAGAGTGAAATATTTTCTTAGGGGTGTACTAACCTTCCTAAATTACATTAAGGTAACAGTAATTTTTTACTTGGGGGGGGGTTAAAAATTTGTCTAAGGGGACTCCCCCCCTCCACCATCCCCACCCTTTACTGCAGGTTTAATACACAGTGGTTGATATAAAAGTTAATTAAGTCAGTCGTCATTTATACTGTTACATCTGTATCTCTGCCTACAACTCCGCTTGCATAATGCTGTTTGATATTATAAATCCTCTTTATTAAGGTAGTTGAATTGCAAGAACTGTATTGTGTACATTTTATTTAACTGGGATTAACTTTCTTGCCGATAGTAGTTCCCACGTTGCTCATAAATCTTTTAATCTTTCAAATTAAATTTAAATGTCCCTGTATCTTGTTAAATGTTTAATTGATTCACAGGACCTAAAAGCCAGAGCTGATCTTACCACACAAGGCTGTGGTAAATTCAAGTTTATCTGTGCTCGTATCAGGAGAGATAAACCAGACCCTAGCTATGAGCTCCTTGGCAAAGACCCATCTGTTAGGACAGGTTGTGCTCCTGTAGACTGTCAACGTAAGTAGCATCAAAAATTGTCTTTCGCTTGCTAACATTATTATTGATTGGTTTCCTCAACAGTTTTAAATCTTGCCTTTAAATGCAGTTATGATGCAGTGCAAATGTCGAGCAAGCGTATGGCCTATATGTAACAACTTCACCTCAAGTGGTTGACCAACTTACAAATTTAGACCAAAGTAGACTTCTTTTCACTCAAAGATCAGATCATTTAAAGCCATAGATTGTTCCTAAATGAAAAACACACCCTACTTTGACCAGTTGGCTGGACTCGGACACAGAATCTCACCATTGCTAAGCCCTTGTTGCTTGCTGCTTGTCCACTCAGCCATATTACAGTTTCGTTTAGTCACTTTCATTTAAGAATGATTTCACTGGAATGCAAAAAAGACCCACCAGTTGCTGAGGGCAAAAAAAGGTTGGCAATCCTAGTGGCAAAAGTTCAATTGAAAAAGCATGTTTTTCTTTTAAATAAACTGTTGTGGAGCTGTCATTATTATTGCAATTTATCATCAAACTAGGTGGAAGAGAGCCGACTGTGGAGTTTGCTTCAGTCCAGCCAACAGAAGTCACCGTCTATGAAGAATCCCAGACCACAGTTGAAACCACTGTGACAGTCACTTTTAACGAGGAAAGGACAGATGAGGGTGTCTCTGGTAGCAGTCTGTGGCAGGTTGATCTTTGGTTTAGTAAATCTGACACAGGGGCTGGATCAAGTTCCGATGGAGTACAGGATGTGCTGTCAGCTGCACAGGCAAGCCAGCCTGTTAGCTTCAGCAGCTTTGCTTTTGAGGTTAGTTTTAAATACAGAACTATTTCATTTTACCTCCATTTAACAGTTTTTCATTATGGTGCCAAAAGTTCTCATGTTTTAGGTATGCAAGAGAGTCAGTTGTACAAGCATTCACTTTCCCCAACCTTTTCTTCTCCCATTGAACAATTAAGTGGTATTGAAAGTGGTAATGCATAGTGTCTGTTATTATGATAAGTTTCTTTCCATCCCTTAATTTCCTCCCCTGTGACCTCACCTTCCCTACCTCATTTTTCAAAATTGTAAAGTTTGTCAGTGCTGTTTCTTTGACTGATATGTTATTTATTTGTATTTACATCAAGTTTATCAAAAAGTAAAATGTGAGTCTATTCATAGGCACCATTTTAATATGTGTAATAAGAAGTTGGAGATTTTACCACCAACATTGTTGTAGGATTTAATTTAATGTCCTCCCCTTTCTTACCGTATTTCCATTCCAATGGCAAAATGTTATCGTAAGCCGGTTTTTCTCTGTGGTTCTTTCTAGCTGTAGCCAGATGTAAGTTAAAAACAAATTTTCTTGCCTCTCTTAGGATTTAGAGATCACTGCAGACTTGAGGAACTCTGGTTGTGGCAAGTATAGGTACATTTGTGCTCAGATAAGGAGAGATGCCCCAGAACCCCCTTACAAACTTCTCGGCAAAGACCGCACAAAGTCAACCGGATGTGCTGAAGTTAGGTGCGATCGTAAGTATCGTAGCATTGCATAGCTTCTTTCATCTACTGTGTGATTAGTTGAGGTGGGGTAACCTCCAGGTTGTAAGGTTTTATCTTTGGAATGGTCAAGCATTACTGTGTATTGCCTTTAGCCTGATTTTGCATTGAGTGTCCCTCATTGGAAACATGTTGGTATCCCTTCACTGTGATTGGTCTACAACATTACTGCCCTGGGCAGAAAGGTGATAGATTGTATGCACCTGTGCATCAGGAACGTCCTCAGGTGGTACAGTGGTTTACACTGCTATGCAGTGTGTTTTAAAAGTGTCTGGGTTCAAAACGTGTGAGGTTGATGGATTTTTCCCTGTGTTCTCCAGCTTTCCCCACTTGGCACAACTTGCCATTAAAATTGGTTGCCCAGCTGACAATGACTTGCTCCTACGCCAGACTGAAGCGATCTTCTGGGGACCTATTAATTGGCAAACTTTGTGTTCTGTCTTCCCCAGGCAGCCAAGAGCCAGTTGTTGATTTTGCTTCTGTCCAGCCTTCTCCAGTAACCATCTACGAAGATAGAGAGAACCCTGTAACAACCACTGTTACAGTGACTTTCAATGAAGCCATCACGGACCCATCTGTATCAGGGTCCAACTTGTGGCAAATGACACTCTGGTTCAGCAAAGCCAGTGATGGTCAGGGCTCTCAGACTGGAACCATTGAGTCTGCACTCTCCTCTGCCCAAGGGGCTAAGCCTGTTGATTTCAACAATATGGTATTTGAGGTAGGTCAGATATTATTTGTGGAGTTAAGCATGGTGCAAGTTATGGAAACAGTTAAATAGTTTGGGGCTAAAAAAATATTTCTAGTCCAAGTCAACCTTTCCCAAACTTTGAGTCACCATGCCTCAGCCATGGGTTGCAAGCTACATCCAAAAAACAAAACAGATATGACCAAACATAGTTTCCAGCTCTAGTGGTAAAACTTCTTTTCTTTCTAGCATCTGTGGTTTGGTATTCAATAAGAGACAGCTGGTTGTCTATCATAGAAATATTTACAATAAATAGCCCATAGTCGATGAACCATTCAAACCTTTTATTTGTTCTGATCAGATAAATGCATGTTCTACCATATAGCGTTCTGTTGAGAAAATGTGTCTGTATATACGAATGGGATGCAGCACTTGTGGCTATTCAAAATGTGGGTCGCCATAAAGGTTCGGAAGCTCTGACTGAAAGGTACTTGTGAAATTTAATTCCTTGGAGGTGCTCTAAGATATTAGATACTTCTAAGATATTGGATGCTAAAGTTAATCACACCTTGAATCAAGCATATAATGTCATAGCTTCACAATGATGACCTACATTTTGTTTTCCTTTTTATTTTCAACCTGTTTTTGGACCATAGATTGGTTGCTTATCTTACTAGTAAGTTCGTGTATGCAAAGTTCAGAAAACTGCAATGTGTATGATGTATTCAGCATATAAAACATCAAATTGTTTGGTGGATTGAACTGGATGTGTATTTTAAAGTAAAACAAACTTGTGATCGTCAGTGTGAAGTTCTGACATTTGCTTGCTTCAAGTAAGATGGTTACAATTTTATAATGTTGGTTACATATTTATAATGTTAAATATGATGACAGTGATCAGTGAGGTATGAAGAATGCCCAAAAATTTCATTTTTCCAGAAAATAGCATTGCAAACCACCAGTTAGGATGAGCTTTTCGATAGCTTTTAAAATACATATATACACAATGTGTACTACACAGTGCATTACATTAGGCTGATATACTTGGCAAGGGGATTCCAGAATTCATTTACTACTGACAATGTACACACAAAACATATGGGATTCTGGTTAAAATAAGTAAAGTGGCATTGAATGTGATTAATGTTGTCTCCCAATCAGGGTAAGACTATTCTCCCAAAATGGAGAAATCTCCCAAAATGAAGACTGAAGTATTTTAATGTCTTTTGTTCAGTCCCATTCTGAATCTTTGGCATATTGCCTTTTCAGGATCTGGAGATCACAGCAGATCTGACTTCAGCTGGATGTGGTAAGTTTAGGTACATATGTGCAAGGATCAGACGTGATGATCCTGAACCCAGCTACCAACTAGTGAGCAGGACCTTGACGGCTACCAGTGGTTGTGCTGAAGTCCAATGTGAGAGTAAGTGTGTCATTTCCACCCGAGCATGCAGTATACCTTCGTATCGGTTGATAAATGCAGGAGTTACATTTCGCCTTCAAGCCCATTAGCTAGTGTTGCAAATTATCCCAAGTAAAGACAGTTTAACCTAGTGTCATGTGACTAGATTGTGCCATGCTTATATCCTGCTTCACACTTAAATTTGTTCAGAGCTTTCACTGGGGAAACCACAAATCTTACACACTTTGTTGAGCTTACTGATTAAGTAATTGGTTTTTATGTACTCTGTTAGAAAGTGCAATGTGCACACTCCCTGTTGATATCTTTTCATTTCCTTCTCACACTGTCCATCCAGTCAGTTGTGGGCAAAGTAGTACACTTCAGTGAGGAAATCCTCACTTGGCAGAGTAGACAAATGAACATACAATTTGTCTGACTGGCTACAATATCTGCAGAAGGCTTAATGGACTCAAACACCTAATGATTTATGATTGACATATGTAAGGCACAGTAGCAGATGAGGAATTACGTCAGCCTAGGCCACATTGAGTTGTCAATTCCAATTCATAGAGGTCATTCGGAGCTTATTTTTTGTTTTGATAATCAGACCTTTTTTTTTTGATAACAAAGTCAGAGGCCTATGATTTTGTGAAATGTTTCAAAAGTTGGGCAGATGGTCCAATTTTAAATACCTAACATATCAAGACACTTTGTTGAACTGATTGTGGCGCAACTCTATATGAGCTGACATAAAACTTGATTTGCCATGTTGTATCACATGTGTTACCAAGTCAAAGACTGAACCACTGTATGAAATGGGTAAAATCTAAAAATCAGAATAAGTAGAGGGGAAGAAATAGAAAAAGAAACAAGAAATGTGATACTAAGGACATGAGTCCCAGGATAAAAGCTCTACTGGGGGTTTGGTTGGATATAACTGACAGAAACTATCGCTGTAAGGTATTTTCAAGACAGTATGTATATCATGCTGCAACATCTATCACAAAAATATTTATCTTAGATAAACTTTTGATATTCACAAGTATATTATTTGCATAGATGTGAAATGTGTGTATGGGGAGGGGAGTGCTATATCTCCCCTGTTTTCTGGAAAAATATTCTGATTTACCATTGATTGCAAACTCCCTGAAAATAAATGTGCAGCTTGAAAAAGCTTGTAATTTGCAACAGTTAACCAGAAGATAACCCTTTTTTTCTTTGTCTGTTTTTCATATTTTTTCCCTTCTAATTGCACAAACTTGAAGTTGGAGGGTTTTCTACTCATAGGTTGGCTAGAAAAGAGTATATTTGAAGTCCATTGTATTTACTTGCAATTAAGCATTGTAAAATTGTTTTAGCAATTTCAGTCATGAATTTTAATATCCAAGTGTATCTTTACCATTACATTAACTCCTAAATGTGCCATGAAGTTTGCATCACTGTATGTATATAGCATTGTTTATGCCAGGCTGCTATAGCACAATGACCTGCTAATTGACACACTGATGCTGAGTGAAAACAAACAAAAAAATAAAATAAAATAAACACAAGGCCTTAATTTCCTCTAAAATCTTTAGACAATCTTAGTGAGACATCTTCCCAAGAGTGAAAATGATTAAACAGTTTTGTCCCAAGTAGTGCCAAAAGTATCATGGCACCAAAAAGTACCTAGAACCACTGACTTTCCAAGTTCCTAAGCAAGCCGTTGACGCCAGCTTCGCACCACTTGCTCACATCAGTGCTCCACACTCAGTAGTATGTCATATCTACAGGTATTGAGCATTTGGTATCACTGGATAGATGAAGCATAGGCACATAGGTGATAGTTGCTTGTTGTCTAGATGAGCTTTTCTGTAATATACACTTCATTAATTCCATTATTGTAAAGACCTATGCTAATCTTTCAAAAGTAAATTAAAAAAATCAAATTAATCAATTCATTAATCACATATTAACGCCAGGTTTGACTGATTACATCTTCCCATTCTGCTTTCATCCAATCAGGAGCAAGGGTGAGTGCAGTGATAGTGACCTCTGTCACCAACACACCAGTTAGCATCGTCCCAGAGGAAAATAACGAAGTGACTACCGATGTCACAGTAACATTCGATGGGTCATCAGATCAGGTCTCTGGAAGCAACCTATGGAGAGTTGAAGTTTGGTATAGTAAATCAGACACAGGGTCTGGCTTTAGGAGTAGCTTGACGGACCAAGCTCTTTCCACAGCACAGCAAAATCAAGCCCTGGATGGAAGCTTTACTCTGTCATTCCCTGTGAGTTTGTTATATCTTTATTTAGTATTTTCTGGCCAAGTTTGAATGTTCTACTTTTAGTTAATTGGATCCCACAGTGGGTTTTTGTTTTCAACATCACTGGAATTTGACAAAACAACATGGCACTTTACATTTTAATACCACAGAAATCATTCAGTTGGAAAATGAAAATGAGTGCGGAACTTGACCTTTGCGAGAACATCAAATTTGCGTCTCTTATGTATTGTCTAGCTGTGCACCAACTGTTTAACACACCTTTCGGGCACCAGCTGTGGCTGGTAACTGGATGCATACTAATGTCATATGAAAAAGTTTGATTTTTGTAATGGTCATTACAGTCTCCTGAAATTTATCTCAAATTTTGTCAGATGTGATAAGAACATTTCAGTTTTCTTTTTTTTTTTTTTTCTTGTGCCAGTAAAGAATGATTCTCGTCGTAACATATATCTTACTCCTAAAACAGGAGGTTTCAATCAAGTGGTTTTGCAATCGTTTTTGGTGTAACATGAACTTGAGACAGTCAGGTTTAATGTCATGGATTCTTCTCTATCAGAAAGTTTCACTGTGTATTGTTCAGTTCTGTAGTGACATTGTAATGTTTTAATAGGGTAAAATTCGAAATGAGGACCTTTCCGTTTCAAGAATAACTACATACGTACTGTTGGTGTGTAACCATGATGTACATGTGTTACAGCTGTTTGTTTGAAGTTCACTCTCGGTACAAATGGTGATAATTTCTGATGTTATTGTCTCAAAAACAGTGTAAAGGAATTAAATTCTAGAGGTCACATACAAGTCACCTCTGCACATGTAACAATTAATTCACATGAAAGATTTTTAGCCCTTACTGTGCTCATAGTGCAGTGCAGTGAATGTTTCACTCCACTGGTACAACACACAATCGGTCGATTTCTTAAGGACACAGTTTTCTACCCCAGGAAAAAATGAGCATAAATCCCTCTAATAATTTTCTATTTCTGTTAGCAATAAATGCAACTCTTTTGGGACTATGATGATATTTAATCATTTGAAATATTTGAAATACCTTAAGTCTGGATATTTTAAGGAAGTGATTGGTTGGGAACTGAAAGTACCATGCTAGAAAACACAAATGAGCCCCCGCACTATGTAAGTAAAGGGGCATGGTGAAATCCAGTGATACAGTTAGAGTTAGATGAGGTTTTATGGCTCAATTTCAAACCAGTTGGTGTAAGTCAGGCTGGCCATGGCCTTTTTTCCAGTTGTGGCTCACTGGCTTGTTTTCTCTACTCCATTGCTTATGGTGAGCAGCAAGCACAATGGCAGTAGGTTCCATTTTGAAAGTCTTTGGCATGACCCAGCCAGGAGTCGAACCCCAGACCTTTTGGCTGCAAGTCGGATGCTTTAACCACTTGACCATGCAGTCGGTCTCCAGTGATAACATCCCAGTTAGGGTGTACAGTACATGGTGAAGTTCAAAACATCTGTGGTTATTATGAAGTTGTTGAATGTTGTCAGTAGAGTTGTCTCCTGTACATTGTTCAGAGCAGCTTAATGCACTTTCAGTCACTTTGAATGATACGATTAATACTGCAGAGTTTTTCAGTAGGAGTTAAGGAAGGGACCAGAATGGGATGCAAGGGACTCAAAAAATAATTTTTGTTTTGATAAGTCTTTTATTCTTTGTAAGATGGCTGAATAGTGGCCAGATATTTCCTAACAGAGAGTGTGATTTGAACGTGCCCCTTCACCCTCACCTTCCCTTGCGAGAGCTTTCAATGACTGTGGATGGACATTTTAAAACAATTACATTATTTTTGAGGTATATTGTACTGCTGAAAAAATCCAGGAAGCTTGAGACCATTTAACATTGACAGAAAATTCTAGAATGTGAAATATCAGCATCACTTTTACTCTTGCATAGCAATAATAAAGACATATTGACTTATATACTGCAGGCTGCTATTGCTAACGCTGACCTTAGGGGTACAGGGTGTGGCAAATACCAGTTTGTCTGTGCTCGAATCAAGAAGGGAGAAGCAAACCCAGATTTTGAGTTACAGGATCCAGGAACTGAATCAGTTACAGGATGCTCACCTGTTACATGTGGTGGTAAGCTATAAATAAGGATTGAAAACCATGTTTCTAAATATCTAATAAGTGACTTGAATAACTTAAGACTCGCAAAGCATGCTGGGAATCTTACTGTATTATTGGATCGATTACATTTTTTGATTCCTTGCTGAAGGGAGGCAAGAAATCTATGCGATGGTGATGCTGTGTGTGTGGGTGTGTGTGTATGTGATGCTTTTGTTTGTTTACATGATATCTCAAATAGGGTAACTCTGAAGGATCTCATACTTAGCATGTAGATTGCCCATATTGAGCAGATGATTCATACTGTTTTTGGTGGAGGTCAAAGGTCATCTGGGGTCACCAGGGGTCAAAGTCTGAAAACCTTGTTTACACAATATCTCAAGATAGGGAATGTGGATAGATTTCATACTAAGTATGTGGGTGCATTATGGTGAGAGGAAGAATTCTGTTGTTTTTGGGAGAGTTCAAAGGTCATCTGGGGTCACCAGGGGTCAGAGTCTGAAAACCTTGTTTACACAATATCTCAAGATAGGGAGTGTGGATAGATTTCATAATAAGTATGTGGATGTGTTATGGTGAGAGGAAGAGCCCTGTTGTTTTGGTGGAGGTCAAAATTCATGGGGTCACCAGGGGTCAAAGTCTGAAAACCTTGTTCACATGATATCTCAACGTAAGAAGCCGGGATAGATTTCATACTAAGTATGTTGATGTGGTATGGTGAGAGGAAGAACCCTGTTGTTTTTGGTAGAGGTCAAAGGTCATCTGGAGTCACCGGGGGTCAAAGTCTGAAAACTTTGTTTACGCAATATCTCAAGGTAGGAAGCTTGGATGGATTTCATACTAAGTATGTGGGTGTGTTATGGTGTGAGGAAGAACCCTATCGGTTTTGGTGGAGGTCACTAGAGGTCAAAAACTGAAACTTTGTAAACATGTCATTACAAGGGAGGAAGCACAGACAAATCCCATCTAATACGTTTTTTTTTTTTGTTTCTTCTTCTTTTTCTTTTTCATTTTTTTTTTTTTGGTTATTCAAGTTTTGGTTCAAAGGTCATGTGACGTGAGCAGGTCAAATTGTGAACACATCATAAAAAATGATGTAGCAGAGAAGTATAAATTTGATGGATGAACCTGCATGGGTGTAACAAAGGACCCTTTCGGCAAGGAATCACTAAGCCTTTTGGCTTTCTGGTTTTTCTTGCATAAATACACACACTTTGAGTGACTCTTCTTTTTGTTTTCTACAGTTCAACATTATTACCCTGTTCAACCTTTTTATTCCAAGTTGAAGAGAAATGTATCTGACATTTTCTCACGTTTTCCTTTCAAATTATCCAAAACTAATTCCTTTACCTCACAGTTGTATTTGAAGACCCCGATTTTAGTCTGAAGATTCCAGATTGTTCATGTTTTCTGTTATAAAATACCACAGACAGTCAGCCTGTCATTGGTAGAGATGAAGTTCAGCCCTTCCTTATTGCAAATTGACAGATGTTACTGAAACTGAATTTATGTAACAAGAAATTCTTTTAATCGTGCTGGTAACTAGATATACCACCTAGAAAGTTACAAAGGATGAGCATTTATTAAAATTTTACGATATGGAATCTGTAAGGTTCAGGGGGGACAAGTACTATCTGCAAGCACCCCCCCGCAACTCATTGAAAAGCAATAAAAATGTGGATAATCGATATTCACATTCACCAAGTAAAGGCAATTAGACAGAAACTAGGAATTTATATTAAACTATCATTGACAGCTGCTGAGGAAGAGCAAGAGACTCCACACATAGAACCAACATCCCTGTCAATCACAGAGTCTGCTGTTACTGTTGGTGAGGAAAACACCATCAACGTAGATGTGAGCATAGACTTTAATCCAGACAACACAGATGATGTGTCTGGCTCAGACCTCTGGAGGATAATCGTATGGCTCTCTGATCAGGGTAATGGCAAAACAGGTTCCCGTGTTGCAGAAACAGACCGGACTATTTCAAGTGCTCAGAAGAACCAACCTTTGTCAGCAGGTGGACCACTAACATTTGAGGTTAGAATGCAATATATTTAATAATTATTAATGTTTACGTTAATAATTAATAAATAATAATTGATAATAAAACCCTAAGGAGTGTCCAAGGTTGGTTCTGACAGACACAGAATTCTGTGCATTGGGTGGTGTAATACAGTAGTAGATTAAACAGTGTGCTTCTTAAAGGAAGAGTTTAAGCAAAAAATAAAGTTTCATATGTAAAAGAGGAACTTCATCTACACAGTTTGGTGAAACTTCCATTCCAACCAGACATGTAGTACTCGAGATACCAGCACATGAAGTTACTACATTTATGACCCAAAGTGAGCTTGAGGCAAGCAAGGGTTGTATCACTTCCTCACATTGATGAGAAATGCTTTGTTTTTTCAGTCTGTTGTCTTGGCCTTGAAGTTAATAGGGATAAAACCACCCAATGGGGAATGTGAAGTTTGTAAAATTCCCATACCTCTCATGCAATCACATTTCAATAACATGGGATTGTGGAGCAGAAAATTGGTTGTAAAGTTTAAAGAAAAACAAAAGACTGCTCATTAATGTGAGGCTATTGACATCATTATGTGTTTGCTTCAAGCTCACTTTGTGTTGAAAATGTGACAACTCTAACTGCTGACATCTTGAGAACCACACATCAGATTTCAACACAAATTTCACCAGAATCCTTAGAATAAGTACCCTTCTAACATATCAAAACTTGATTTGAGCATAGACCCTTCTTTTAAGATAATAATCAACTGCTTTGCCTATGCCTGCCTGCTATACTGGTTGCAGTTGGCAAAAGAAATTATTAATTCCAGGACTCTGTTTCATAAAAAGTTGAGTTTGATTTCAGTGGAACTATTGCATGATTGATCAAAGTTGAGATCAATCTTTACTCTTTATGAAATGGGACCCAGAATTGTCAATGGAAGTAAGAACATTTATCGACTTGTTACATGTGGTTTGTAATTTTGTTGGTGTGGTCCACATTTTTTTTTCTTTTAATGGCAACCACAAAGTAGTATGTGCATTTTAGTCCCTGGTCTTTATGGTTCCAACTGCCTGAAAAATTGTTGAAATTTATAATTTTAACTTTTTAAGTGTGGAAAAGTTATGGAACTTTTCTTTAGTTAGGTGTTAAAGGTCGTTTAGGGACACCACAGATCAAAATGTGAAAATCTGGTAAACCACACATCTTGAGCAGAAGTTTTGGTGAAATTCATATTCTGTATTGAGTGGAATCTTTAGCATTGCTGGATCCACCTCCTCAGCTTATTATCCCAACATACTGTTCTTTGCTCCCAAGGTAAGAGAGTACTTCCCCATCTGCAGTGGTGGGGGTATTTATCAAAGGAAAATGCCTACCCCAGGGTTCCAAGTGTTCCTATATTTCCTATATATACCTGTATTTTTGGAATTAAGAGTAAATTTCCTTGAAGACTGAAAAAGTGTTCCTGTGTTTCCTTTATTTTGCATTTCAAACGTTTGTTAATTGGTAGCACTGAAAGATATAGTCAAAGAAATTGCAAAGACTTAATGAAAGAATGAAAGTGGGCCTTGGCCTAAAACTCTTGAGAACCAGTGGGTGCTTATAAGAACATTGACAAAGAACAAACATGGCAGACACTACTTTTCAGCCCTCCTTCACGAATAATGTTCAATTCCCCCTTAAAAAGCTGTAAAATTATGTTGATGTGCAGTTTTCTCTGTCCACCCAGTGACATTTGATGGTCAGCCAAAAGCTCCCTGCTAGTGTTCCCAATTAGTAACTACCATAGAGCTTCTGTGGGCTTCCCTCTGGACCCCTTCAAAGGCCCAGTAGTGGTCCCTGGAACCCATGCTGTTGGGGTAGCATCATTACTGACTTCTGTGCTGTGGAGAGGCTTTGCAAGAATAGAGCTGTGTTGCATTAGGGAAAGATGAAATTGGTGCTCTAGGAAGAAGGAAAAATATTTTGCATGCATATATGTGTTCTTCCCAAAGAAGATGCTGTAATACTGTAGTATTGTGACTGGGGGTTGCAAATATTTTGGGTAAAACAAGTATTTCAGAGAGTTGTCAGAATATCAAAAGAAAAAGGGTGTTTGGATGCAACTTTTAAGGCCTTGGAAGGACCACTTCTGGCAATCTGGTAGTCTGTTCTGGCAAAATTTCTTTGGTGTGCTACATGCCAGCTGATGGTAGGAGTTTGGATAAAACTTAGTGATACATGTTACATGACCCACTGGAGGGTCACAAAGATGATCATGGCATAAACTGGGGCCACCACGAAAAAATTTTTGAATGCTGTGACCATAGTACCATAGAATTTTGACATAATTCTTTTTAGTTCCCCCAATTACCAGCCCAGTCAGGTGCCACTTATCCTACAAATTCGTGTTTCTAAGAGAAAATAATTGGCTAATAGATTCCTCTGTTTTGCTGAGAAAAATCACCATATTCTATATTTCTGATACTTACTGCTGGGAGCTCTGCATATCTCTGGATCTTTCAGTACACTATCAGTTACTGCTGCCAGTTGGTGTTGAAAGTTATGACACTTAAATGCAACAGGTATCGCTTGTCTCAGGTATGAAACCACATCAGCCACTGCCCCCTCCTATTTGCCCTTGTCACCCAGTATTTCTATAGCTATGGCCATGACCAGTAACAGATTGCTATTCACCTCCCCCTCTCCCCTACCCCACCCTCCCCCTCCATTAAGATAAAACAAAACCTGTGGGTTAGTTTGTATCAAGAGTCCTTTAGGTGAGATGAAGGAAGGTGTTTGGACAAATGATAGAGCATTAGGAATGGTGGCCTGTGGGCCATTTGGGGGTTTTGCAACGTGCATTGAAATGGCCAGGGAATTAATTCCAGGAGCCAAAAAATTTTTACAAGAAAAGAAAGCACTGAAATAAGTTTTAGCTGCCACAACTGTTACAAGGAACAAACCCAAGTGCAAGTAGCCCTCAGTCAAAAACACTAGAGAGAACTCATTTTTTAGAGGGAATGTAGCATTTTTTTAAATAACCTGGTGTGGAGAGAAGGGGTTTATCTTGAGAAATTGCATGGAAATTGAGATTGCATGGTCAGCTATACTTTCAACATCACATAATCTTTTCTCAGAATGTTGCTGTCACTATGGACCTCTCCAGAGAGAAGTGTAAGAAGATAAGCTTTGTGTGTGGTAGGCTGAAGAAGTTAAGCCCTAGTCCTCCTTACACCATGGACCCCTCCCAGATATCTGGATGTGCCCCCTGTCAGTGCAGCTCATAAGATTTGGTGAGTTTACATACCTTAAGGGTGGGGGATGTTAGGAGTGGGGTTAGATGTTTTGGGGAGTTAGGGTTGGGAACTTGGGATAGGTGATTTTTGGGCAAGGGCATTAGCAGACCTCATGCATATGGTGTCACAGAACAGAAATTGCACCCTCGGCAGAGGTAAACATATATCATTGCAACTTACACCAACAAATGCAGACAGCTGTTTTATGGGCACGTGAAGACTATGTTGTACAGTTGTGCACATGCATACAGTATGTACCAAAGTCATGTACTTTAGCGGGGGAGCGTGACATCAATGCATAAGGTCTATCGTCCAGGGAAATTCAACATAACAGAGCACATTTGTCTGCTTTTGACATGTTTGTGGGCTTTCAGTGTTTGTTTTAGCATGAACCCTTGGGAGATCTATAAGTTTATGCATGATAGATATCTCATGTATTTCTGTATTGGTAATGCTTAGCATGTGTGCTTTTGCCAAGGTCTGGATTGTTGTTACTCGTTAAAACTGCCATTATGTTAATTGACTTAAAAACCCTCTCCTCAGTCCGGCTTTGTCAAATTCCTTTTTAAGTACTATAGGGCTAACTTTTCTAAACTAACCCTTGAGAAAGTGAACTTGCCTAATCCAACCCTACATTAGGGTTGGGCAATACCGAAAAAAATTCATATCGATAGATATGGATGGCCAAAATTTTTGCGATATATAGATATATCGCCAGAATGGATTAACCTGTATTACCTGTTGTTGACGAGGCTAAATGTGCCTGAAATTAGCCTAAAAAAAGTTTACACCTAATTTTTTAAATAAGGGCAAAACCGATGCATGAATACTGACACTACAAACACTGTTTCATCTTCATTTAAATTATCGAAATTTCAGTCTCCCCAAAGTTTCATTTTTTACAATATCATCATGTCATGATAAAGGTATTTCACATCACATATCGCCCAACCCTACCCTACATCAAAGCAATTATGAAAGTCTGTTAATGCCATGTTGGGCATGTTCAAGGGTCAGTTTCTGTCATCAGTGAATGTGTTGTTCATTATAGCGCATGCATCTAGGGCTGGGCAGTTGTTTAAGATGACAAATAAAAATGATAAAAATAAATAATTACCTCTTACGCACACAGCTTAGTGTATACTCACAATACTAGGGATAACTATTTTGGAGCATTCTAATCTTCTGAGATTCTTACATTGTTTTGATCAAAATATTTGTATTTTGGTGGCATTCTAACTTTAGTGGTGGATTTTATGATTGCAACTGTAGATTTCCCTTTAAAATTATTGTTAAAGGAAAGCCTATGATATGGAGCACTGCACTTACCCGAGTGATTTTTTGCTTGCCTCGGGCTGGCGGATGGGGAATTTGTCGAAGCCTGCTGCAGTTAAAAACTTGAACATTTGCCAACAGCGTAAACATTAAGTTGATGCATTTGTACACTTTCTAGACAAATGCCACATTTCCATCAGACATTGCCCATGAATTTAATATATGCCTATCCCATGTCAGTACATTTATGTGCCTATATTGTGGCATTGACATACTACAAGGCCGTAGAACCAAGTTAGCACAACAGTGCTGTTTTTGTTGAATCTCTTCAAGTAGATCGTTTGTTTCCCATGTAACAACAATGAGCAATATTTTACCAAAAGGCAAAGGTCATTGTAACATAGCTGCACCTGTTGTCTCCCAATCACTCGATGCCTTAATTGAAGGAACAGTGTGAAACAGGGATGTGGCAAGCTTAACATTTTATCCAACTTGTATTGTTTGGTAAGATTCCACATGTGCTCCCTGTAGAGTCGTTTATGCGAAAATATATGAAGCGTCAAGAGCCATAACAGCCCATGCAAGGTTGTCTCATTTGTTTATGGTTTTCACGAAGGTAGGTTGGTATCTGTCTGGATTTGAGAAAATGATCGAACCAAGTCGTAAATTATTACAGACAGATTTGTGTGAGGGATTAAGTGAAAGTAATTGTCTAGCAGAGGACTGGATGTAAACTTCTTGGAAAAATTAAGAGTGCAGTCAATGAAAAACGAGACATTTTGAAGCATTGCTGGATGGGCGTGTTTGGGTCAGGGTGTAGGGGGCCCATTGTGTGGAATATTTTATGAGAGCAATACAACTTGTCTAGATTTGAAAAATAATAAATATTAAGGTTAACATTTATTTATGTTCACTGGCTGTGGTAGGTAATGGATGGGGCAGGGAAGGGGAAGTAACTGTTCTACATATATTAGTGGAGTAGTAGGTTCATGGATTACAGATTATTTTTAAATGAAATTTGAGCGATAGCGGTGATTTCACTGACTCGGGCACCAGGGTCATCGACGCACAACTTTTGATTTTGACGCACAGGCACAAAACCTCTGGGGTCAAACTGATGCACAGCTTTTCAGCCCAACAATATGTAATGATATAGAAAATAAAGATAAAACTGGAATAAAATTTGTTGCATTAAACTCAAATTTATTTTGATCCCTTCTGTTTTAGTTTTGACTCTTGTAAATTTATTCTCAAGGGTCAGTGACTCCTGAAAAAAATGATGAGTGAAAACCCTGCGATAGATACTTGTTTTGGCAAAAGTATGTCTTTTACACTATCTGCCAAACAAGTCAGAACTGAGACATGGACTGTTCCCCAAAGACCAAATGTAAGATCTTTTGTTGTTAAAGAATGCATTTATTTGAAGTTGTGGATACTTACTAATACAAAGATTTAGTCAAAACTCCAGTTGGAGCCAGCTGACCAGATTTAAGTGGGTTTCAAGTATGGTATGTATTTATTCAGCACAGTTGGACTAGGTGCCACGGCTGTCAATTGTGCCGAACTATGCTCAACTAGATTGTGTGACTGTATTTTGCCTTAATTCAGTTTCATATTAGAGCAATAGGATTCTTAGGGTCTGACTACGTTTTTACTGGGTCACAACCAAGTCTACAAGTTTAAACTATGATTTTTACAGGGTTGGGGGGGGGGGGGGTGGAGACTGAAATGTGAAACACATTCCAAAACTCTGTAGGCTTTAAAATAACTGTGTGGTAAAGGTCGTTTTGCATTAGGCATGACTAAAGGCAACGTGAAAGGACACAATCCTACACAATAAAAAAAGGAAAATAACATTATTACATAGACTCTTTCATACCAGGCTAGAGAGAACTTGATGTGTTTCAATGAGATCAAGTTGAAAAATTCCTCCTTTTATTTCTTTTTTCCTAGCAATATTTTTGTATGACCAATCATAAGGCCAGATTTTTAGGCCAGTTTGTTAGATCGCATGGTTTGTAGATTATCTCTGATTGGTGAAGAAACAGTTGCCCATAGTGTGAAAGCTGGGCAACATTTCTACTGTGTCGCATTGCAGTATGAAGGCATTTTTCCTTGTGATGTCTAATGACTGCATTTCAACGTACAGTGCCACTCAGAATCATTTTTTAGTGACTTTAGAGTTAGTCCCTTGGTAAACCAAATGCTTGCCTTCATCATTTCTGGAATTTTTGGATAAGATTCTTCTGAAATCACCCTTGCATCTGTGGAAGCTGCATTGAAGGAGCATGGGGTGTTTAAATTGCATCAGTATGGCACAGACAGAGAAAACTTTTTTATCATACAAAGCAAACAATTCAGTCTCACCAATTAGTTCTTCAAACAGCTTTACTTTCCAAAAATGTTACACGTAACAAAATTTATGAGTGACGCATCATTTGGAAATGTAGAGGTCGTTTGGGCCTGCAAATGTCAGAACCTTATTTCTTGAAAACTAAATTCCCCAGCTACCTGAACCCAGGCTTCGATAAATTCTTTTTTCATTACTTGTCCATCGGGCAAGCTGTTCTCTTAGTCTACTTGTCTGCATGAACATCTACTTACTTGTCCACTTTTAATGTGCCTTTGAACTCCTTTGTGGAGGAGACTTCACAAGGGTACTTGCCAGGCGGGCTATGATATTGAAAAATGCACTTGCCCGAGTAAGATTTTACTTGTCCTGGACTGTCGAGCGAGGGATTTGTCGAAGCCTGCGTGAACCAAATCTTGAATTGTCTTTTATACTTTGCATGTAAATCATGATTTCAAAAGTTTGAAAATTTCGTGTAACACAAATGTTTTGATTTCCTTCGATGCCACAAATGCACTGACCTCCACCAACTACCTGTTATTCTCTTTTTCTCATCCACTTCAGATGTAGCACTGGCATCATGAAACAGAAAAGACTTCCACTGCAGCTTTTTAAGAGAATGGACCAACTTGATGGAGCTTCAAATAAAATGCCAGGGGATCTTTTCGTGCTCCTATGTCAGTTCTGTGTAAACATTTTAACATTAAGGCAGAAGTACACTTTTATATAGAAATCATTCCATTCCTGGGAAGTTTGCTGTTATACAGCATTTAGCAGAAAGTCTTACTAAAACTTGGGAGCTAAAAAAAAAAATAGTAAAAAAAACCATTTTGTATGAGTAACTTTGTGTTGGGTTTCTGTTATCACTTACCAAAGAAACCACTTTTTGATAAATACTTTTCGGTGTGAGGTTTACCTCATTTTACTTTTGCTTTTTTTTTTCTTTGTTAGTTTTAATTTTTTATGTGAATAATAGTAAGAATAATATCCTGAAATAAAATAATAATACACAGTTAATCAGTCCATCATGTCACAACTTGCCAGATATACAATTTTAGTGGGACCAAAGATGTTTTCTTTCTCTTGAGCATTGTCATTTTTGTCATTGGCCCACATAAAGAAATAAAAGACGAATAAAACTACTCTTGGGCATTACTCATTATTTTTGTTGTCTTTCACACTATTTAGAATGAACTTGAGGGGATCACTCCAAAGGCAAACAGTTGTCATCTCATGGATTCTTTTCTGTAACCCCTTCCCCACCTTCTAAATATATAACAATAGTTATAACTTTCTCCTTCCTGTCAGCTCCCTCCCTTTTTATGAACAAAATTTTCTTCCTTTCGTCCTGTTACTGTGCATAGCAATTGGCCTGTGCAGCAGCTCTCTCTGACAGGGCAGTGCTCCCACAAATGTTGTGCATAATATTAATGAGCTGTACTTTAGCTATAGCCCTTGTTTTAACAGAGCTTTAGAGTGATGTCCTCAGGCATCAAAGTGATCCTAGATTTCCTGTAATTTTGTATACATTTGAAGAAATCCTGTATTTCCTACATTTTTTATGATTTTAGGCCTGTTTTCCTATCTTCTATATTTAACTCTTCTTGCTGGAAACTTTTTCTGTGGTATTCAGGGATGAAATTTTCAGATGGATTCTTTTTCCACGATAATGTCTTAGACTTATTAATAGAGCTGCTAAGTCAAACAGGTACTGTACAGTAGCAGGATTGAAATACAAAATGGCAATTACATACAGGATTCTGAAATATGACAATTACAGGTTTCTAAAATATTCTATATGACACTGCATTTGGCACTAATAAGCTCAATGTTTCATTGAACATAAATGTACATAGCTCTCACACTTTTGACTTTAAACACTTTATGATGTCATGTCTTTGAGGCAGTTGTGGTGGTATTGTCAAGGGGGTGGATGAGAGCCCTGTGCCTGGCATACCTTGTGGTCTATGCTTTCCTCCACATATCAAAACACTAACCTTTGCTTTGCCTTCACATCTAAATCCCAAATATTTTCCCTGCTACCTTCCTTAAAGTGACCAGCCATTAGTTCAATTGAATGTTTAAAGTGTTGTTCAATTACACTTTTTCCCTACAGATTAAGAACTTAAATGTTTGGTGCTATTCTAATGTTTACAAAAGCCAATCTCTCAGGAGTTTTTCCCTAAACTCTACTAGAGGCTGTATGGCAGGGCCCCTGGATGCCACATGAATTTATCCAACAGACCAAAGTGGAAAATGCCCCATGTATGAGCCTGATGCCATGGGCATACAAGGCGGGGGGGTCGGGGGGGGGGGGGGCTGCAGCCCTCCCAGAGCAGGAAAATGCTTATTTCAGGGCACTGACACTTGTATTTTTAGGGCAAGGGGGCAGTGTGGTGGGCAGTGGCATTTGCCAACAGGGCAAAATGCTTTTAAGTTGCACATCAAAATAATATCTACAGAAATAATGTGTTTCTTTATAGTTTGTGGGGATGGGGGCATCCATACCCATCCTGAGTGCTGTCGTGGTATAAAAAGGGAAAATCAAGGCAATTTGCAAAATTTTCAGGGCAAAGACCCTCCACCCCCCCCCTCCCCCCAGTGAAATGTCTTCCCGTACGCCAATGTCTGATGCTGAAGTACACATCACTGGTGGCTTGTTGCGCACTTGCCAAATTGTGCTTTCCCTAGTTTTGTCATGCCCATTGTGGAAGTTTTTCAAGTGAGATTTCAGATGTTAAAGCATGTGGACTATACAGACCTGTCCAATATTACAGATTCAAAGAGAACAGCAGTATGCTTAGGGAGGAGGAAACTGGGCCATGACCCCACCCCTCGACAGTACCATTTTTAATGTAATAACCTAAAATAATAATTTAATAACTTAAAATTTTTGAACACAACTTTTGCTTCTAAGATAACATAATTATGTAACACCAGATTGCATGTAAAGACACCTAATTCAAAAAATTTCAAAGGAGGGGACACTTCCTTCCCATAGAACCATCCCCCATGCAGACAATCATACAACATAACACATGGCCCCAGAGGACAAATTCTGGCTACTCCACTAAAAGGGTGTTTACAGAAATTCATAGCAACCATAGTTAGCATATCCATATATGGTCAACCCTTTTCACAGTATCAAGATTTGACTATAAACACAGTATAAACTTAACAAAACAGTTGTCTTAAAGAGTTCATTTCCTGCTATGTACAAATAATCAGCAAAAATTTCTCCCCGCAACCCCATTATTATTAGAGCTGAGGTGAGTTCTCTCTGTACGCTTATGGATCAAAGCAACAGTTCATTGTCCACCCATTTAATAATTTATTTTTCTGTAGCGCTTTACATCAAACAAAGACCTCAAAGCGATTTATAGTAGAGAGTAAAACAAAAGGCAGTAGAGTGAAACACCTACACACAGAAGTCTAAAACTAGAAAATGAATGCATAAAAATAAAAAAAGATGAAAGTGAGGTAAAAAATCAAAAAAATAAAAAGATAACAAATAATGAAAACATATCGCCTTGCCAAAAGTGGTCATTAGACGAAAGCATTCACGAAAAAGGCAAGTTTTAAGAAGTGACTTTAAAGTGGTAAAAGTTGGTGCATTTCTAACATCATTAGGCAATGAATTCCAGGGACTAGGTACAAAGCAGGCAAATGATCATGCGCCAAATGTTTTGTTTTGTTTTTTTTTTTTTTGGATAAAGCTGCCAGGTTCCAAACGAGTCTCCACAAGTTACCTGCTCCTCTGTCGGGTACGACTGGCAATATGGAAAGTTTCGAGAGAAGAGGGACGACTGGCCAGAGAACTTCGATATAGAGGGGCGGTTCCACTTAATATTTTGTTAGCAATAGTTAAACACTTAAATTCGATTCGTGCAGGGACAGACAACCAGTGGAGGTCAATGAAAATAGCAGTGATATGTTCACGTTTCTTTGAGTGTGTGACCATGCGGGCAGCTGAGTTTTGGATCAATTGAAGACGTGAAAGAAGACACAACTCTGCTGTTGAGTTTCTACTGTTTATAGTCAAATCCCTTGATACTGTGAAATGGGTTGACACCCATCCATTCAAAACATCAATATAGTTACATTCTGTATTCACAACTTTTAATATTACCACTTTAACTACCTCCTTTGTATGCACAAATAATAAGATGTATGAACACTTAATGCTAGGGTGACATACACAAGAGTCGGGGGATTTGCCCTCAGGGGCGCAAATCCCGGGGGGCAAGGGGGCCTTTGCCCCCTCAAGTGAAAAAGTGGGGGGCTAAACCCTAATTTTGCCCCCCGCCCAAAATGTGAATAGCAATACTCATTTCTTGGTCACTTTTGACATCCCTTTGATAACAACACATGACAACAATACAGTTATAGGCTATAACTGACATAGTGTTTGAATGTCTGTTGACCAAGGCCGTATGGAATATCATCTGAAGCTGAAACCTGGCGCAGACGAATCAATTTTCAGTCGAAAACACTTAAGACATGTCTTAGTTATACCTTCACTTCGTTTCCTAATCTAGGCCAGAGCGATCTATCTCTGCATTTTGTGCCCCGGTTCGTGAAGCACATCAGTGGTATTAATTAACTTTGTGCCCTAACTAACCCATTTGACAAGTGTAAATGTTCTAAAACCAGGGAGCTGCCATTGATAATGGCAGCTCCCTGCTAAAACCCAGGAGCCTTTACACTAAAAAACTTCCGTTCGAAATAATCTTTCTGCAGCTTCTGAAATACTAAAACCCAGGAGCTTCCGGGGGCTTCGCCCCCTGGACCCCCACGGGGTTTTGCCCCTGGACCCCACCAGGGGGCCCTAAGCAGGGTGACCAGACGTCCCGTAAAATACGGGATTGTCCCGTATTTGGTTCATTTGTCCTCCGTCCCGTATTGAACCTCCCCGGGACGTCTATTTGTCCCGTATTTCCATGTTGCTTAAGGGGGTTCCTTACAAAATAGACACAAAAAGGAGACACAACACTGCGTTAACTGGTGGAATGGATGGATACAACTACTGCAAGGAACCTTGAAATCTACTGTAGAGTGCGTTAGCAGCTTTTCAAAGCCTGCTGACCTACACGTATTTATATATTACGATTATGGGCCAACGTAGGATAGTGTCGAGGTTCGTAGTCAGTTCTGCAGTTTTAGTCCCGCATAACACTAGTGCCTCTGGCAAATTAGTCGTATGTATAACCTGCAGAAATAGTTGGAGTGTCTCCCTTATCAGATCAGAACTGCAAATTTAACTTTTATATGACATGTTCTGAGTTTGTTACATATGCCCAATCTTACAGGCAATTACTCAAAGCCAGGCGCGGTTTTACGGGGGGGGGGGGCTTTGGGGGCTCAAGCCCTCCCAAAATTCGCTCAAGCCCCCCCAAAAATTTTCAGAGGTTGTGTTATGCTATATTTGCGTGAACTGAGAAAAACAAAATTGCAAAATACACTGTGCACATCTTGGTCCAGTTGATTTAATTTGTCAAGGGAAACTGTCGTCTGTCTCGAAATTACATAATAGGTTCACGATCTCATACAATGGAAGTTGGGTCAGATAAGTAACATCTATGATAGTATGTACGTACATGTAAATCAAGTTAACGGATTAATCATCTGTTGGAAGTTCAAAACGAGTCATTTCGTCGCTGATCTCGTCAAACTATACTAGCAGTCCTTTTAAGCCAAATCTACAGGCCGAATCGTTCTTCCCATTAATGTGAACAGGTACAGTTGCTTGTATTTCTCAGTAACGTTTGCTACATTCTTCCAAATAAAAAAAAAATATATGCCTGTATATACGTTACATCTATGTCATGATCAGGGGCAGTGCCACTCGGGGGGAAGGCAGGGGCGGATGCAGGTTTTGACTAAAGGGGGGGTTTTGCGATATAGTTACTATCTAAGCGGAGCGCCACCATGAGTTGGCGCGAAGCGTACAGAGAAAATTTTTGGTCTAGAAGACCCCCAGATTGCAGGAAATGGCATTTCCCAAGCGTTTCCTAGGCTCTTTGATCCGTATAAAAACAAGCTTTCATTGAAATTCCCTGTGCCAGAAATTTTATGATAAATGTCCTGTCAGAAAGTTGTCTCCCTACTTGTGAGAGATGCATGCTATACAGCCCGATAACGATCTTGGGCGTCAGGAGTTCGGAGCATTCAGTCATTTGTTGTGCTCTCTCTAGGCACTCACAGTGACTCACTCAAAGTTTCTCGCTTGTGCTCAATAAAGAAATCTTGGTTTCTCTTTTTGAAATCTTCTGAAAGTATTTTGGCATGGGGCCTTAAAATTAAACTGGTAGGCTTAACCGCATGCATGGGATTTTTGGTTGTCTCGTTATCTAAGCGGAGCGCGACCATCGGTTGGCGCGGCGCCAGGGGTGGTGCCAGGATTTGTCCGAGGGGAGGGCAGACTCCCCGACGGCGGGCCAGCGACCCGAAGCCCCGACAGCCATGACTGTTGTCGAGGAATTGGTGAGAAAGGATTTAAAGAAAACTTGTGTATTAGATTATGACATTGCGGGGCATATATTTCATAATATTTGTATATACTAGAGACATATATTTCCGCCCTGATTTATCGTTTTCCCTAGAATCTAAACTGTGAAATTTCAAAGCGCGCGAAGCGCGCGAAATTTTTTGGATATGCCTGCACTAAAAAGAATCTGAAAAGGTGGAAAGGGTTTGTACTATATTTAGCTATTAGTAACGGAACTGAGGAAGAGTGGGCAAAGTGGACCGAAAATTTTGGATTTTATCGCAGAAAATATATGTAGCCTAATCATTAAGAACAAAAAGAAAAGAGAAAAACTGTAGGGGTTGTAGACCATATCAGGGATAACATACATTTTATCGAAACCACCTGGACTACCCTATGAAATACCCAAACTTTTCTCCTTGAGTCGCTCACCAACTGACCGTACCGCATGACACACACAAGACAACAGCAAGTAGACTTTGCGATATGGGATGGAATTAACGACCTCTACATAAACTGTGTACTCTACCTACATGTTACTTGTTAAGTTTGACAGGTCTTGTGCTATCTAGCAATGTAGAATGGAAGTACTGAAGAAACTAAAGGTGACTCTACCGCGCGCCTAGCGCGCCGAAAATTTTGGGTTCTTTTAAGGGAAATTGTCCTCTTGAGCAGTGGCTCCGCCAGGATTTGGTGATGGGGGGGGGGGCACCACAGATGACGTCCAAATGACACAGATGACGTCCAACATTAGTGAATTCTAATTTTTGGTAAGGTGAAAGAGGAGAGTATGTTGTCCAACAGAAGGGTATGTTGTCAGCAAACCTCCTGAAGTCCCACTTTTGGCTACTTTAATTAATGCCTTCTATTCGGGGAAAGTTTTTACTTACTAATACATGCGTTGAGTCCACGGAAACATTCTTGGACTGTTACGAAAATTTTCCTTTGCTTCATTGTGCATTACGAAAGGGTATTTCTAAGGCTGGCAGGCAGCGGTATAGGGACTCCTTGAAGCTCTGGATTAATTATATAAAATGGGGCACTGACATGATGCTTATTACCTGACATCCAAATGATACTATAGAGTATGATGCCGAGCACTTTGCAACTGTCGTATGTTTACTAAGTTTGAACGAAAACCCAGACGAACGCCTTCTAGGTATAGCAAAAGGGGTGTAGGACTAAAAAGCGCATTTCAAAATGCTTTTTCGTCGTAACTGTATTAACAATCGCCATCTATAGGCCTACCGGTAATGGCTGCATTTGAAAAAATGTATAACCGACGGCAAATACGTACTTTCAACCTTCCAGATCATGCTACAAATTAGACTGAAAGATCCCATAGGCCTACAGAGGTTGGAAATGTACTTATGTTTCTCGGAAAAGTGTGATCAGAATAGTTGTATTATAACCTTAATAATGGCCATAAGACGGGGTGCAAACCGTGACGAATGCGCGCCAAGCGCGCCGAAATTTTTCATTAAATAAGATTACAATGACAAAACCTGCATTCATGATCCTCTGCATCGAAACACTTTCAATTCCTCAACAAACCTATATGCCAATCACAAAGCCAATCTTTTACTGAAAATTCGTAAACAGCCTTCAACTGTGCTTCTACGGGAGTTGCTACCGGAAATTATTGACAATAAGGATATCACTGAGGTAAGGTTTGGAGCGCGCGAAGCGCGCGAAAAATTTTGATAGTTTGCGAGAAAGATTGGGGATAATTCTGATAGTTTGAGAACCATTTGTGATTGAAAATGATAACCACAGATCCATCTCTCGGCTGAAAACACACCTCACCCTACCCCTACGGAAATCTATAGCTTAAACGCCTCTTGGGATCATTTTAAAATTCTCAAAAAAAAATCTGAAATCGATTGGGGGCACGCGTCCCCCCATGCCCCCAGTGCCGGCGCCACTGCTCTTGAGAGCAAAAAACAGGTAAACCGTCGGAGCGACTTGTCGCCGTTGGGGACTACACACTTTACCGTATCGACTAAGGCTCCCCGACTGTAGAAAACTGTAAAACTTCCCTCTGTCCCCCACCTGGCGCCATCACTGCGCGGCGTGAACCAAGAAAAATTGACCCTTCTCAGACCTTACAATCTATACTTAGGCCATCTTCATGTTTCATGCTTTGTATGTTTGTCATTTCCATGGAAACATTACGTTTATGATACCCTCCCTTGCTGTACATACAACCATGCCGTCTAGAGGCACGAAGGAAAATATGCTAAAATACCGCCTACAGGTCACTGGCACTTCCCATGTGCAAGAAACTCCAGGCAAACACCCACTCTTTTGCATGGAATAATGTTTAAACGTGATCTTGGTCATAACGTACTCTTGGATAAAAAAGGAATATATCTTGTGTAACAAATGAAAGGGATTCAGTATATAAGCGAATTTTGAATTATAATACCTTCCAGAACAATGGTAACTTCTTTAGATGTATGTTCCAACTGAACAGTCTATTTTTCCTGAACGTCTTTACATCCAACGCATGTCCAAAGTATGATTAGCCTTCTCGATTTCTGATTATATTAAGTGATTCCAATTCAACGACAACCACTTTCAGTGAACACAATATTTGAATTTTTCAGCGAGAGTACAAGCGAAAAGCTGGAGTCGCGTTCCCATTTTTTAAAACAGAGTTAGGCACTACTGAATGCGATTTCATTGCATATGGGAACCAAGATTAGAGCTGGACCTCCTCTTGAAGGACTCACTGACTCTATAAGGATTTTGAATGAGAGAGAATCGGGACGATAGAAGGAAAAATACGCTGTCAGCAAACTTATAATTATGGCATGTTAATTGCATTGTTGTAACTGAAAATAACCTTCAGAACATACCGGGGAAAATAAACAATATATTATACAAAATGAAAAAAAAATCCTCGAAAATCAAAGGGGGGGTTTAAACCCCTAAAACCCCCCCTTGGATCCGCCCCTGGAAGGGAGGCCTATATCTGATCCATATAGTTAATCCAGAGCTTCCAAGAGGCCATATTCCGGTTTCTACCAGCTTCAGATACGATTTCATAATGCACAAATGAAACAAGGCAAATTTTCTTAATAGTTCGAGAATATTTCTGTGGACTACACGCACGTATTTTTGCGTGAAACTTTCCCCGACTAGAAGGCAGTAATGTGTCCAAAATGGGACTTCAGGAGGTTTGTTGATACATACCCGTAGACAAAAAAGGCTCCTCTTTCACCTAACCAAAAATATTAAGAATGTTTTGAAACCATATGATTGGGTCCAAAAATATCCCAAAGACAACACCATTTTGCATCTAAGCAACCTTCAAGTAACCAAAATTTCTCAAAAAACCCCTCTTTAGACCTGTCCCCTAGAACAGCCCTCTTTTACCCAACCAAAAATTAGAATTCACGAAGTTATGAACATTTTCCAGCCATATATCAGTCAAAACTGTCCCGAAGACCGTACCATTTTGCATCTTAGCAACCTTAAAGTAACCAAAATTTCTCACAGGAGAGGGGAACACCCCTCCCTTTAGACCTCTCCCCTAGGACCTCCCTCTTTCCCCCAACCAAAAATTAGAATTCACAAAATTATGAACATTTTCAGCAATATACAGTATATCAGTCAAAAAATAACCCAAAGACCGCACCATTTTGCATCTTAGCAACCTTAAATTAGCAAAAATTTCTCAAAGGGAGGAGAACACCCTTCCCTTTAGACCTCTCCCCTAAGAAAGCCCTCTTTCCCCCAACCAAAAATTAGAATTCACAAAGTTATGAACATTTTCCAGTCATATAGTCAAAAATTACCCAAAGAACGCACCATTTTGCATCTTAGCAACCTTAAATTAGCAAAAATTTCTCAGAGGAAGGGGACATCCCTACCCTTAGACCTCTCCCCCAGGACGGCGATCACTCAACCCATTTCCCCTATCAAAATAACCTTCGCCGTCCCTGGTTATGGTACTGTTTTTATTATCATTGGTTTCAGCGTGCGCGTGGCCGATTTACATATTTGAGAGAAAATTTTATGATTCTTCCGTTTCAAGTCCCCCTAAGCCCCCCTAAAATTCTCGGTCTAGAACCGTGCCTGCTCAAAGCTGTGTCATCAAAAACAAATATAACTAGTCTAGTAATTGACATTTTCAACACATTTTTTGACCTTGTGATTTATAACTTGGACCAGTCTAATTACGACTTTCTGGTGCTTAGAATGCACTCAAATCCAGGAGCTTCCAGGGACTTTGCCCCTAGACCCCACCAGGAGCCCTAAGGCGGCCCTTGGTTCCCATCCGATGGGGGCTTCGCGCTACGAGTGCACACAACCCACTTTCCACCATGCAGTGTCCCGTATTTTACTTTTCAAAATCTGGTCACCCTGGGGCCCCTAAGGCGGGCCCCTGGATCCCATCCACGAGGGCTTCGCGCTCGCGGTGCACGCTACGCGTGCACAGTTTCAAATCCACGCGTACACCATATTCATTTTTGACCCCCTACTCTCAAACAGAGATTTGCGCCCCTGTTTGCCCTTTCACCAAAATACTAAGTTGGTTTCCTCAATCGCATATTGATGGAAGAATCACACTGATCTACCACTTTGTCCACACTTGTGATACAGCTAAACACATGTCTATCATTAGAACAGTACAGTTTTCCAAGGTACAGTACTTGCCTCCGTCCTCCACAATCTTTGAGGAACTCTGAAGATGATAAGAACCCCTAGTGTGTGGCATTCCTATATATATACTCAGTGTTTTCCGATATATTCATCAATATCCTTCCTATAAAATCTATAGTTTTGATGGACCACTTTGAAGCCTGTAGTGTGTACCCCTGGCTGGGGGTATACCTCCATAATGGGAATATAATGCTTCTCACTGTCATGAATATTTATTTGTCTTTATCTAGCCAATCACCTTGTAGCAGGCTAGATAAAAGAGTTTCTGTTAGATTTCTGACTCTAGTAAAATGTCTTTTGGCTCCTGCAGCGTCTGCAGGACTTGGCAGATAATGTTGTTGTTGTTGTTGTTCTTGTTGTTGTTGTTCTTGTTGTTGTTGTTGTTGTTCTTGTTGTTGTTGTTGTTTAGGGGGATGAGCTGAATGAGAAACATTGTCCACTCTGCAGGTTACGCAACATTTTTTTTTTAAGTATTTTGTTTTTTGTTTTGCTTTTTTGTTTGTTTGTTTTTTTTTTTTTTCGGGATAGAACACACTCTTGTAGAGCCCAGTAATGTTAAGTGACAATTATTGCGCTTTGTTATTTTGTGACTGTCATTGCTTAATCCAACAAATTTGCCCTAGTCCTATATTATGTCATGCTTAGCTGTAACTGTGAGCAACACATACAGTACCCGATCAGTTTTCCAAATTTGGCTTTGTCTTGTGACGTGGTGCTTCCAGTCCACTATTTCACCGAATTGAACCAACCTGGCAATGCAGATGTTTGTTAATGAATGCTAGATTTTATCTTAAAAAAACATTTTGAAGCAGAATTGTAAATGAGAATTCTTGCCTAAGTTGAAGTTCGTTTGACAAAGAAGAGACGAGGACGTTCCCTGACCTTAAGTTATGAGGTCTCTCTAAAATGACACGAGGCAATACGTTTTTGTCGAAAGAGAGGCTGCAAAGTAGAACCTTAAGTCCTCTTTAATGATCTCCTGTTAATATCCTAATAATGTTATTGGCCTAATAAATTGTTTGTAGTGGCGGCGCTACGGGGGGGGGGCATGAGGGGGCGTTTGCCCCCTCAGATTTTGTCCTCCCCCCCAGTTGCCCCCCACTCAGCTGAAATATAGTGCATTGGATGATGCATTATGAACCAAAATAAACCTATCCTGACTTAATTTTTCACCCAGAAATATGCTAAAACCTCTGAGTGAGGTAATCGTAAGAGATCCTTTTTTAGGTAGGATAGTTGTTCTGCCTTTCAAAGTCTGAAACTAGGAACAGAGGCAACTTTTTTGACACTTGAATGTGCCTTGCCTACGGAGCAGACTGCACGGCTTATTCATTGGTCAGTCATATCACTTGGTTTGGGAAGTCTCAAGGAGGGGATGAGCAAACAGAGTCCGTTTCGCGGGGTAGAAGCGTCCTGCTGTTGTAGTTCATTTAACAAGATTCTTTCTTTGGCGTAAAATCGTGAAACTTCAAAATCAATCAACTTTTACAAAAAGCATAACATAGCGTAGGCAGGTAATGTAAACACACGAATACACTGTAACGAGATATTTCATTGACGTTATTGACAGACGGTAGCCAAATCCATTGCAGTACCTGACTGACACGAAAAGGAACATAATTCGTACATCTAGAACTATAAGGATATCGTAAAGTGTCTCGAAATACGGCATAAAATCGGAATGAAGCATTCAAAAGTGAGTTAGAGGTCAGAAAACGCGCCTATAGAAGATTTCATGTAACGTCACGGGCGTGGGATTCCCAGGCACTGAAGGGCAAAACGCACACGTAGTAAGCGTATTTACAGCACACGCGCACGGCATAACCATAGATACTACTGTGACACAATGGACGCGTGCCCGTCAAAACAAAAAAGACGCGCAATCTTGCCCTTCAAAATTGCGTCTAGTTGGTTAAAGTCACGTGACTGAAATCCCTCTATAGAGGGATTTCATGTGACGTCACGCGAGTCGGATTCCCAGGCACTGAAGGGCAAAACACACACGCAGTAAGCGAACTTACAGCTCACGCGCACGGCATAACCATAGATACTACTGTGACACAATGGACGCGTGCCCGTCAAAACCAAAGAGACGCGCGGTCTTGCCCTTCAAAACAAAAAAGACGCGCGATCTTGCCCTTCAAAATTGCGTCTAGTTGGTTAAAGTCACGTGACTGAAATCCCTCTATAGAGCTTATGCACGTGACGTCAGCGCGTTTCAATTTGGCTTACTGGATGGAACTGCCATACGTAGTAGGTGTGTTAAAGATACGCGCTCACGATAGCACCTTAGTAACAATTGTTGCACAGTGTACGCTTGGATGGAAAAATAGAGAAACGTGACGTAGGTGCATAAGCTCTATAGAGGGATTTCATAACGTCACGCGCGTGGGATTCCCAGGCACTGAAGGGCAAAACGCACACGTAGTAAGCGTATTTACAGCACACGCGCACGGCATAACCATAGATACTACTGTGACACAATGGACGTGTGCCCACTGAGCTATATAACTGGAGGACGCACGTCAATGCGGAATACGCGACGAAACTGAAGCCGACCTGGAGGGTCACGTGATGTAGGTTAGCTTACTCAAGTCGATTCCATTGCCCTAGAAACGCGCAGCTACAAGAGAAAATAATGTAACGCAGAATCATTGATGTACACGCTAAAGCAATCCTTTGTTACTCATTACGTCTCTAGTGCTTTTGCTGTAATTACTTAGTAGGACATCTGTACACTATGATTCATGATTGTGTGATCAAAAGATTGTTTTTTTTACAAACTTTCCTTGTTTTTAGGAGTGGTCCTGCCTATTTGAGGTACAACGTGTCTGACCGCATTTCGTATGGTGCGTCGAGACGCTATGACTGCGTAACATTCGCGATAGCACCGTCACTGAACAGTACACAGAGTAGGCGTGCTTGTAACTGACTGTCCATACCTGTGCACAGATAATCTGTACAACGCATCGAACGCGTCCTCTTGACAAAAAAGGCGCACGAAGGGAAAGTAACACGCGCGCACATACACGCGTGTATTTTGGCCAATGATGTTTCTCAAAGCTTCCTACACGGTAAGCGTCTGGTGCTCTGTATGTTATACAGCTATTGTGATGTATGCCATTTCAGCAAGTTGCTAAGGCAACTTTACCTCGGCGAAATGGCGTGTATGCTAACGCGTGGTAGCCGGCAAATTAGCGTCCAAGAGGCTGAAGAGACGCTAAGGCCGACTACTGCGCGTCAGCATGTACATCATTGCCTAAGCGTTTTCACTTCTAGGTACGCGTTTCTACGGCGGTGGCGACTTGAGTAAGCTAACCTACATCACGTGACCCTCCATGATGGCTTCAAAACATTATTGTGGGATGATCCTTCCTAGCATATAGTTCAGTGCGTGTGCCCGTCAAAACCAAAGATGACGGACGATCTTGCCCTTCAGAACCAAAGAGACGCGCGATCACGTGACGCGGTGAAATCCTCCTGTAGACCTTATGCATATGATGTCACAAAGCAAAGATATTACAAGCATAGATTCCAAACTCCTATACCTACACTGTTACGCTCAGTGACTCCTCGTGGAGACGTATATATCGGGGCGGAAGTGTGAATATGACATAGGCGCCGTTAATTCCGAGATCTGCGTACGAAAGTAAGAACGCGTCACAGAAAATTTCATTGTTAAAACAGGTTAGCGTGCGTGCACTTCTAAAACGCGTTCTATACGCGCAGAATACATTTCTCTGTGTATTATCCGGAATACTTGACGCACAGTTCTGCGCGCTCTGGAAACAAACGCGCTAGTTGCTTTCCCGTTGTGAGCTCGTAAGTAATTGAACGCGCATATAAAAGTACCTCACTTGAAGATACCATAGAAACTGACCAATGAATGTCCATGAACTTGCAAAACCAGTCATTGTGCGTTCATGTTCAAGTGTAAATACGTGGAATGCCGTGTTGAAGAAATTTATTGAAGAATATATGAAGAATTTATTCTTGTTCAAATGCAATTTATTGAGGCGTAGTACTTCTTCAGTCAACAACATTCCGTAATAACAAGTATTAATACTTCTGTAAGACATTCCTTTGTCTGTTTGTTTTCAAAACGACTGAGCAGTGATCAGCACTTCCGCCCCGATATTTTTGCCATCATGAGGAGTCAACGCGCCATTTTAAGTTTGGAATCTATGCTTGTAATATCTTTGTCACAAAGGAGAAAGTGCGCCCTCCTTTGGAGGAAGATGGCGGAAAAGCGCGTATCATTGCAAGTTTCACCAATAAATGCAGACAGCTGATTTGTCAACCAATCGTATACGCGCGTAAGTCTACTACACGTACGGCGAAATCCACGCCGTTCGTGCACGTGTGCTTCATTGTTTTCACCCAAAATGACGTCAGTGTGATGTTAATGCAAAAGTCTATAGCAAGACACTATTCTGCCAGTAGCCTACTGGTCAAGTAAAGAGGTGTTTCATGTGGAAGTAAGCGCTTTCCGATTGCCTTGCTGCTGGTCACAGCGCATGATGCACAGAAGAGTATGTACGGTGTGTGCGCACAGGAGCACAGCAGTTTCCTAAACCCCTGTCACACTGACTAGGGATGCGATCGCGCTGCGCTCGAGCTGCGACCAGTAAATTGTGGAAGCGTACCGATGTCGCTGTGGACACTCGCTTGATCTCCAGAGGAACGCCATGGTCGCCCTGGGACGCCTCAACGAGGCGACCGTTTCGTGAATGCACAAAGTGGTTCCCGAGGCCCGGCGCTCTGGGGCGGGATTCACTAACATTTGCTTAAGTTCTTGCGTTAGTCAAAATACTTACGAATTGCGTAAGAATTTTCTTAAGTGGTATTCACGAAAACAACTTACGCAGTTTGTAAAGATACGCCGCGTAGTTGCTATACATGCACATGAGCCAATCATGTGTGCGATTGAATCTTGTTTTGTTACATTTTGAGCCAATAACAACTGCTATTGTTAAAACGACGCGCACGGTTTTCTGTAGCTACACGCGCGGTCCTACGCTCTACACAATAATGCACAACGCGTGCATTTGTAAATATGGCTATTTTGTACTTATGACAACTCTGAAGCTTGCTTAAAGTGGGTATGACACGGCCAAAGTACGTTTATCAGTAAATATTGTTTGGGTACAGCTTGAAATAAAGCAAATGTTTTTCCGACTCAACTACGTCCATAAACACAGTAATACGACCTTGTGAATTCCCATTTACTGGCCAGACTCAGCCATCTGAAATCCAAAAGCGAAAAAAAGTATGTGAGCGCGTCTCAAGATCGTGACGTCATTGGAGGCACGGTTAGTAACACTGTACCAGGCAGCTCACCCATCGTTCTACACATCGAATCATGTGCATGCTAACGCGTGTTAGCAGGTACATCATCGCAAACACCTGTGCTACGATACTATACAGCAGCGCGCGTGACCAGTGACCACATCGTGAACTATGCGTCGTTGCGCGGTGACTGCTTACCATTCACAATAGCAACGTTACTGAACAGCTCACTGAGTAAAGGCGCGCTTGTTATGGACTGTCCATACATGTTCATAGCTGTTCTGTACAGCGCGCCCGGACCGCGTTCTTTTTGCACAAAAACAAAGCTGTTTATTATATGCAGGGAAGCTAAAAAACGGGCGCATATACACGCGAACATATTGGCCAATGATATGCTTCGAAGCCCCCAACATGTTCCGCGCTTTGCGCTCTGTATGTTGGGCGGGTATTGTGATGTAATCCTTTTCATGAAGTTTCTAAGATATGAAACTTTCCCAAAGCGTTGCATTATTTTCACATCTAGATACGCGTCCTTACATATCGCAGTGCGGGGTGCCGCCAATTGCGTCATAAAAGTCAGGTGACCTGTTGTGGCATTTTTCGAAATTGGATTTATGGACCTTTTTCTTCAAATTCTATTTATGCCGAACTGCGCCGGTTTTAATTGTGTGTGAGATGATACTTTTACATTACTGTACCCAATCTTGCAATACACAAAAGTTATTTTGGCCGTGTCATGCCCACTTTAAAGTTACGCAAAATATTCACGAACTTTTCTGTTCGTGAATAACCTTATGCATATGATGTCACAAAGCAGAAAGTGCTCCCTCGCTTGGAGGAAAATAGAGGAAAAGCGCGTATCATTGCAAGTTACACCAATAAATGCAGGCAGCTGATTTGTCAATCAATCGTATACGCGGGTAAGTCTGCTACACGTGGAGCGAAATCCACGCCGTTCCACGTGTGCTTCATTGTTTTCACCACTGAGCTATATAACTGGAGGACGCAAGTCAACGAGGAATACGCGACGAAACTGAAGCCGACCTGGAGGGTCACGTGATGTAGGTTAGCTTACTCAAGTCGATTCCATTGCCCTAGAAACCCGCAGTTACAAGCGAAAATAATGTAACGCAGAATCATTGATGTACACGCTAAAGCAATCCTTTGTTACTCATTACGTCGCCAGTGCTTTTGTTGTAATTACTTAGTAGGACATCTGTACACTATGATTCATCATCGTGCGATCAAAAGATTGTTGTTTTTTACAAACTTTCCTTGTGTTTAGGAGTGGTCCTGCCTATTTGAAGGACAGCGCGTGTGACCGCATTTCGTATGGTGCGTCAAGACGCGATGACTGCGTAATATTCGCGATAGCACCGTCACTGAACAGTACACAGAGTAGGCGCGCTTTTTGCTGACTGTCGATACCTGTGCACAGATAATCTGTACAACGCGTCGAACGCGTCCCCTTGACAAAAAAAGGCGCACGAAGGCGCACGAAGGGAAAGTAACACGCGCGCACATTCATGCGTGCACTTTGGCCAATGATGTGCCTCAAAGCTTCCTACACGGTAAGCGTTTGGTGCTCTGTATGTTGTACGGCTATTGTGATGTATGCCCAGGCCTTTTCAGGAAGTTGCTAAGGCAACTTAAGCTCGGCGCAATGATGTGCATGCTAACTCGTGGTAGCCGGCAAATTAGCGCCCAAGAGGCTGAAGAGACGCTAAGGCCGACTACGGCGCGTTAGCATGTACATCATTGCCTAAGCGTTTTCACTTCTAGGTACGCGTTTCTACGGCGGTGGCGACTTGAGTAAGCTAACCTACATCACCTGACCCTCCATGATGGCTTCAAAACCTTATTGTGGAATGATCCTTCCTAGCATATAGTTCAGTGGTTTTCACCCAAATGACGTCAGTGTAATGTCAATGCATAAGGTCTATAGACTTTATGCATATGATGTCACGAAGGAGAAAGTGCGCCCTTTTTTGGAGGAAGATGGCGGAAAAGCGCGTATCATTGCAAGGTACACCAATAAATGCAGACAGCTGATTTGTCAACCATTCGTATACGCGCGTAAGTCTACTACACGTGCGGCGAAATCCACGTCGTTCGTGCACGTGTGCTTCATTGTTTTCACCCAAAATGACGTCAGTGTGATGTCAATGCATAAGGTCTATAGAGGTTTTTCACGTGACGTCAGAGCGTTTCACTGGCCGTCACTGCTCATGCGCAAAAGACTGCAGGATCTTAGTTACGATTGTTATACACTGGACGCCTGGCCGTCAAAATAGAGAGACGCGCGAACGCGGTGATGTCAGTGAAAAACCTCTATAGAGGTTTTTCACGTGACGTCAGCGCGTTTCAATTTGGCTCACTGGCCGTCACTGCTCATGCGCAAAAGACTGCAGGATCTTAGTTACGATTGTTATACACTGGGCGCCTGGCCGTCAAAATAGAGAGACGCGCGAACGCAGTGACGTCAGTGAAAAACCTCTATACCGACTAAGCAAGATACGCGTCGTAAGTCTGACTTACGCAAATATTTTTTGTGAATCCGGCCCCTGATCAGATGGCTGTAAGGACGCATTACGGACGCATCTACAGCGCATAGCGAGCGTCATGAGCGCAATGAGAGCGCAGCAAGGACGCATGCGATGGTATTGTGATCGCAGCCAAATTTGGGCCTGTACTGGCAATTTTTCCGAAATATGACAACAACCCAAACTGTTCTGGTCGCAAAGTTATATTTATTTTATGGTTAGACTGTTTTTCGAATCATGCATCATAATTACATAGTAATTACCTTTTACCGTAGACAAAGTAGTGCTTGGAAATTCACACTAGGCTGATGACGAAGTATCACATTGCCAGTGTCAAGGTGCATTGTGTTATGAAGTTTTCGTACCCATGGTGACCGTACCACCAATGCTTCCACACAGTACACACAATTCGCCATTGCAGTAGAAATACGGGAAAACCGTTCTAGGTGGTAAGTCTTGTCGCATGGACACGTCAAACGTTTCGAGAACGCATTGCGAACGTCATAAGGGCGCAACGAGATCGCGCTTGGTCCCGTTGAGCGCCGTGGGAGCAGAGTCGAGTTCAGCCCTGGACGAGATGGAAGTGTGGTTAGTCGAAGTGGGTGCGCATTGGAAGCGCGATGGGAGCGTACTAAAATATCCGTTGTTGGATATTTTTAGAAATTTCCCGACAGTTTCCGACGATCGTAATGCGCTTTGTCAAAAATTAAAATGCAATATGAGCGCCGTCCCGTCGCTGTAGAGTGTGAGAGGCTTTAGATACTGTTGTGAAGTTAGTGTGTGCTTTACGGGCAAAATGCACAACACTCAGGGAAACGCTCGACGTAGTGACGTCGGTGTGACCCGTTCAATGCGTTGAATCTGTTTAATGACGAAGGGGAAAGCGAGACCCCACTTTTGTGTAATATGCATAGAAAAGATGTATGTTACTGCAGCCTTATGACATTTAGAAGTTTATATCAAAGTTCGTAGCCTATATAAAGAACATATTTACCTTGAAACTAACCTGGAATATTTTCCTTGAAATGTCATCGCACTTGTGAGAAAGGGAGTTATATGTACTTGAGAACCAGACTTGCTTGAGGCTGGATTTAGCAGAGGTCTTAAGGTTAAACTGTTCGCGTACTAAACTGCAGCTGTTGTGTCAATGTTGTTTTGCCTTGGCGCAGCTTTGAACTTGGTGTAGCTTTAGTTTCAGCTCGTCTTGACGACCAGAGAATTATTTGAAGGTTCTCACTGTGCCGTTGTCTTAGGCTTCATCAGTAACCTGTTGTCACTATTACATTAAAACTACTACCGTACCGAGTTTTACCAAACTGCCTCCCATATCGCCCTTCCTTTCATGCGGCACTTTCCATGCCTTAAAATTGCATTTATTATTGTGAGATGTTACATATTTGATTTTTTTTTAAACAGGCCCTGTTTGAAAGAATCCACAAGAAAGCATAAGTGATGCTTTTACGGCTTTGTAAAGTTCGCACGCCAAAAGTCGTCCAAGGGCCCCGGGGAGGCTATATGGTTGCCACCCTGTGGTGGTAACAAGATGGAGAGTTATACTATGCAGGGACGTAGCCAGGAATCCCCCCCCCCCCCAGCATATTTTTGGTATTTTTCAATGTTTATTTTTACAATATTGCTAGTGTTTCCCCTATGCGGTAAATAGGCCTGGGAAGTGCCATTTCCAGTTATCTGGGAGGCATTTGGGCCAAAGTTTTCTAGCGCTTTGCGCCAACCCAGGTGGCGCGGAGCGCTGAGAGTCTGTCTATGGGTTCCCCCCCCCCCCAAGAAATTTCTGGCTACGCCCCTGCCTATGCAGCTGTGAACAGGTAAAGGAATATTCTAGACGGCCACGTATTTGTTTGCGTTAACATGAGCAAAATTTGGTGCGTCTGTTTCGTTGCTGACAAGGCGATAGACTGATAGGTGGATTTTTACAAATTTCTGTCTTTGCTAACCAACTTTTCAGATTCCAATGTCAGAGGTTTTCGGTGAATAAGTATGAAGCATGCATAACTGGAGCTGAAACTACGACAATTTCCTCGCACGCGTCCTTGCCTATGCAGATTTCCGTATGCGTGCTCTTATGTGCTCTGATTAAGCTGTCTATTAATACCCCAGACGCGTCTCTTGTCGGTACAGCCTTTTCAGTCCTGACACTGCGTTTTGATTCGCGAAAGGTTTTTTTATGAAATAGCACAGTCTTCGATTCCGAAAAAAAAAAAGCGAGGTTTTCAGCTCGTGCGACGAGCGTCTTCATTCGAAGCAATGGATATGCAGGCGTTTTCATTCGGCGAAAAAACGTAGTGTTTCAGTCGCGACAGCGTTTTCATTGAAACTTCGCGAAATGGGAAAAACACGTTTTCATTCCCGAAAAAAAAAACGAGTGTTTCATTGCCGAGATAAAATGCCACGTTCTTCATTGCCCGAAAAAAGCGGGTTTTCAGGTCCGACAATGGGGGGGGGGGGGTGGGGGGGGGGGGGGGTGGGGGGGGGGGGGGGTGGGGGGGGGGGGGGGTGGGGGGGGGGGGGGGTGGGGGGGGGGGGGGGTGGGGGGGGGGGGGGGTGGGGGGGGGGGGGGGTGGGGGGGGGGGGGGGTGGGGGGGGGGGGGGGTGGGGGGGGGGGGGGGTGGGGGGGGGGGGGGGTGGGGGGGGGGGGGGGTGGGGGGGGGGGGGGGTGGGGGGGGGGGGGGGTGGGGGGGGGGGGGGGTGGGGGGGGGGGGGGGTGGGGGGGGGGGGGGGTGGGGGGGGGGGGGGGTGGGGGGGGGGGGGGGTGGGGGGGGGGGGGGGTGGGGGGGGATATGTCACACAATTTACCTTCCTAGAAAGCACAAGAACTTGCAAGGGTCGAGAAAACCTTAACCAAATCAGTTCTCGTAAACTGACTGTGATTTCATCTTAGTTATTAAAACTGCTTTTCTTTCTGTCATTGAAATAATGTCAGCTTACTCAATGCAGAAGAAACAAATCACAAAGCATGCAGATTAAAAGCTTCATATATCCTAAAAGTGCTTTTGTGATCCCCCGCGGCGTAACAGGACCCCTGCATTCCTACGCTCTGTATATGCCTAGTATCCACACCCTCTAGCACATGGTATAAAAAGACAGGTGCCTGAGAGCCTAATGTCTCCTGTTAAAAGTATCCTGAGCACTTCAGTAAACTACAAAATACTTAAAACTGTAGAGTGACTTATGCAAAGAAAGCTGGCATGTGTTCATAAGTGAATCATATTTTGGTTCAAAATTAAATCCCTGTCATAGGACACTTATAATTGTTGTTTCTTCCACTGCACATCAACATATTTTTTCTATTATGATTTCTTACTTAGCCCTGCTATGCAGCCTAACTAAGCTATGCAATACGGTCCACAGCCTCGGCTTCATCACTAGAACAGAAAACAGAGTATTATCTTGAACCCTCTGGAAATAAGGAACAAAAACAGCCTTGCCTGTAACTTCCCTCAACCAACAACATGGAAAACTAAATTTAAAGCCCAAAACTTACCTCTTCATTATCAAACGATATCGTCATCATACGTATGTTTGGATCTGATTCCAAGAAAGTCTTCACAAGATTTTATGAGAACCCTGCCAAGAAATGGAAAAAAACAAAGAAATTCTTACTTTTGACAGAAAACGTTAACCAATACTCAAGAAAACAGACTTACTGGCATTTCTTACATTGCCTAAGTACCCTCTTAGAGAAGGGCACCCTGGACACTGCCCGAACTGAATGTTGCCGCAAACTAATCAAAACAGTTTGTCGCTAGTATCATCATTCATGCCCAGTTTAACCCAGGATTTAACTGATCATATTGCCCAAATGAAGCCAGCAAGACTGTCAAAACATATATAGTTTTATTTACTATCACACACAGCTAATCATTAGTTATGCAACTGTCACGTGGCACACTCTGCTGTAGGCTTCAGGTTTCTTAACACTTAAACTGACACAGAACATGTCAGCAAACATGGTTAAGCAGTGAATTATCTAGTTGTGACAGAAGTTGTGACACAGCTGTAGACAGCAACTCCTTTGTAGGTAGTGCATAGTGGTGAACCAATGTGTTTTATGGTTTCAACTGATGGGAAGATTAAACAAGAATTTACAGTGAAATGGCACTTAAACAATGTCTTGCCAAAGTATATTTTCTGACCAGTTTCTACTTTCTACTGTAGAAGATCAGCAGTTAAATCATTTGATCTCGTTTTACATTTCATCGGTTGGCCAGCATACCCCTACGAACAACAACAGCACTTAAAGACCAAAACAGTCAAGTAGTATCACGTACGTGTGTAGCAAGGCATCATATCACACATTATATGTACACTATGCAGTTCTGTCACAAACATACAGCAGCGAAAATAAATCATGAGCTTACTAAATAAAACATCAGAGCTTGGACAAAACCTACACCACTGATGGCAAAAAAACCTGTCACAAACCCTAATGTTGCACAGCAGGAGCCCTTCAAAAAAGGCATTAAGGCAATACCTAAAAGCCCTTGCTTAAGCAGTTACACTGTGTGGCATGAAATAACTGCCTGCCTGCTGTCTTATGTGGAGGTATCAATGAAAACTGGATAATTATCCTCTATATCATTCCATCGATAGAACTTTAAACTATCCATTTTGTCATACTTACTACTAGAAATTCTAGCCAATCAACAGTTCCATACTTTACATTCATAACTGACTTGAACCTTTTAAAAGTTCTTACCTCTACAGAACAAAAGCAGTTGACCTGGTTGTCAATTCTTGGAGAAAAGATGAATTCATCCAAGGCCCCACCAATGGTCTACAAGTATACAAACAAATGAAAACTTTGAACAGAAGAGAGTGGAAATGATTGCTGCACTTCTGTCAACAGAGGAAAGAAGGTAGGGGGTGGGAGGAGGAGCTAAAAAGCATGTCTGAGGAAAGTGCTCCTGTATTTCTCAATACAAAATGACACAGTCAACAATAAAGTATGCTCAGTCATCGCATTAATTCAATAAAGCCACTGTATACCATTCCCAACTTCAGAATAATGTTAGTTTGAAATAAATGGTACAAAAGTGATCACAGTCCTCATTGCACACTCCACAAAGTTGCTTATCATTATCCCGTGTCAACATGTTACTTAGCTTGTCAACAGTCCTAGCTTCTTCTTTATTAAAGGTGCGCAAAGCCTGCCCAAAACCATGACCAAACCGAAACCACCTGAAACGTAAACTGGTTTTGGGTGGTCTTGGTGATCTCCGAACAACTTCTATTGGGTGGTCTGACCTGTCATGACACCAACATCATTTCGGTCACAGGTGGTCATGTTTTTGACCCAACCTGAGAGAACCAAAAAAACTGACAATTTAATTGGTGTAAGTTTAATGTCTCTTATCCAAAGGTACAAATACCATCCCCAACTAAACAAAACGTCAAAACTGTATAGGTCGAAGTCACTGTGTATCGAAGTTAAGTCTACTTAAATTCTGCTTGAATTCCACAATTATCTTTCAGCATATTTTGTACTTTTTTAATTTGCATACCATGGATAAGATCTCATCAACTACAGGCTGTACACTTGTTCCATGTACGATTTCTTTGCTTCTTTCTGGTTTGTCCTGTGTGGCTTGAGAGCTTTGTCAGTTTAGGCAGTTTGGCTAACTCTCAAAGCAATGCTGGTTTGGTCTTGGGTGGTCTGAGTACAATGCACTGTCGGTTTTGGGTGATCCCGATTGTATCCAAATCAAAAGTTGGGCAGTTTGGACACTAAAAATCCAGACCGACACACACCTTTATTCTGTGTAATTGCATATATAAACCAGCTAGGCGTACACTATTTCCAAGTTCTGTGCATGCCCTACATAAATACGGGTCACACTGCCATCAAAAAAGATTGGCCATGCAGACAATCACAAGTCCTTTGAGTAAAGCTTCCAGAGAGAAAACTTTTGACCACAAGCTTTGGCTTAGTTGTATGGTATGTACATACATATTATATGGTACAGCTGAGGTACTCCGCATGCAGTGGAAGCATTGACATAGTACTGAACAAAGGGCATATGTCTCATAGTTGCAGGCAATGAACATTTCCACACCTTCCAAAAAGCTATCCTAGGTTTACTAGTGCATTTGAAGCTCAACTATCAATAAATAAAAAAAATACCACCCAAGTATGTAGCACCTAAAATGAGATTAAGGAGGGTAATTTTTATTGAAAAATAAACTCAAAAATGCAAAATATTTCAGACCCTGGATTGAAAGCACTTCACAGAATACAGTTTATGTAAAATCAAATGCGGTTGAGGTGAGGAAATTTTTGAATTTTTTGCTGCTTAAATAACAGGAAATGGTCTCTCAATACAACATTTCGCTATTAACTATACACTGTATTGCTAGTCAATCTTGATATAAAGTGTGACACATGGGTGATGATAGTCAGACCAAGATCACAGGCCTATGACATCTGTATGGTTGCTATGAATACCTTCCGACTCACTTTCCCAGTGGCACAGCCAGAACTTTCTTCATTTTTGGCCATGCAGTTTATTCTTGTGATTACCAACATTGGGGACCGGTCTACATAAGGGGAGGGGGTGTACCCCTCCCCTTGTGAAATTTTTTGATCATGATTGGGTTGTACTTACATGCAATCTGGTGCTAAATATTGTTATCTTTTTGAAGTAAAATTTATGTGTCAAAATCAAGATTTTTAGGTAACTAAATTAAAAGAAAAACATCAGCATTAGGGAAGGATATGTGGGCATGGCCCAATGGTCCCTCAAACTAGAAAATAAACCATAAACACTGCTCACTTTGCAATCTGATACAACCTGGCAGAAACAGTGTAGTTCAATATGTCAAGATACCTACAAGTAGTGCAAAACTGTCTGTGCATTAACATACTCTACACATCTTCCTAAATCTTCAATTGAGGAAATTACATGACAAAATTAGGGGAAAGGGGGCATATCTTGGCAAGTGCTCCTACTTCTCACCAATGATGGGGGTAATGGGCACTGCAGCACCAGACCCATACATGGATTAGATTTTCCACTTTGGTCTGTTGGGACAAAATTGATGTGTCATCCAGGAGACCTACCCACAGAGCTTCTAGTGGAAGTTTTAAGGAAAACCTCCCCTTAGAGAATCTGCACATTGTAAAACTTTGGTAAATATTACAGTCGAGATTCTAATATTTCTCAAACAAGTTACTAAGTTCTTATATTCTTTCAGGGGAAACAATTTTAAGTGTAACAACCACTATTGGGCAATCAACTAATCTAACTGTTAACAAAGTTTTGAGGAAAGATGACAGATGACCTAGACCCGGAAAATATTGATATTATCAAACCATTCTACTACTACAATATTTTGTGCATGAAAGAATCAGTTATGTTCGCAGTATCAACTATCTGTTGCATACAAAGTCATAGGTAAGGGTTTTAAAAATTGTGGTGGAGGACTGCATGATTAACAGGGGATGCCAGGCAAAAGGCTCTTAATCCACCCTCTTTCCAATACCACTAAAATTCATTCAAAGAGATGAAATCATAGACCCTACTTAAAATCCACCAGGTGTGAGAGTGGAACATTGTATGGGTGCTGAAATAAGTGTTCCATAAGTGCCCAATGCTGTTTTCATATGAGAATATTTCTGAATCCTGTAATTAGCCTGTGTGTACCTTGCATCTCAATTAAGATAACTGAGCATCTATACCCTGTGCTACCTTGTCCCTGAATAAGCCACTCTGAGTCTAAGACACTCTGAGTCTACAAAACTATCTTGGAAAAAGAATCCATCTGAAATTTTCACCCCAAAACACCATATAAAAGAAAAATGTTTTTTGACAAGATCAGAAAATATAGGAGAATATAGGAAAACAAGCCTAAAATCATACATATATAGAAAATATAGGATTTTTTTGAAATTTATAGGAAATTATAGGAAATATAGGATCACTTTGAAGCCTGTAAAATGGCTCTGTGTGCTAGTTGAAAAAGTTTAAAAGATAATTAATAACAAACTTATTTAAACTTAAATATGAAGTTTGGGTGGAATCTGTTCAGCTTACCCCTGGTTGATGATCAGCTAGGCAGAGGTCAAAGTCCATTATTTGGGCAGGCTGACACTTTAATTCATCACAGAGAAGTTTCACAAACAGAGGATGATGCTTGGTTTCCTGGTCAAGATCAAATAAGCAACTTAGTTAGTATATCGAGAACCATTCCACAGATCTGCCAAGAAACTTATAAAATATAGAAATTGTGAATACAAGCAACATCAAGATTTATCAAAATAAAAAAATTCTGAAACAAATTCATATGGAACTGACTTGTCATGATTTCAATATTGAGCCAGCTCAAAAACTTGTGGATGACACCATCAACAAACACTTAACTTTTCCCAATAAGTACTCTTTATTCCATGTTTTTCTACACATACTGGAATTTGTTTGTTCCTTGGTTATACATGCCAAGATTGGCCATTCCAAGGACTGGTACTTTTAAATCATTTTAAATAGGTTGTGGATGTTCATGGTCTACCACCATTGTAGTATGTAGAAAATGTAAAAATCTGGACTCAAAGTACACATTAAACATGCTTTGACCACTAAGCATTTTACTTCAAAAAGACCGCTTAATTACCAAAATCAAAGGTTGGACTGAACATAATTACTAACCTTGCAACAGTTTTGCTGTGTGTTTACACCCATTTACTGTTTTATAACAAGATGATTTTAAGCCAGTAGTAACTATGGTGATTACCTGTACCCCCTTGAATAAAATCATCAACACAGTAAAAGCTATTAACCAATGCCAATTTGGACTTACAAAACATATTTCATAGCGTCAAGCTCGAACAGTAAAATACCACACCCAGGCGTGTCTACCACACAACATACCCTGGGCACACACACACCAAAAATAATATGTCAACATAAGGTTAAAATTTAGGGTTTGCCACAGTGTAATGTTTCCTACACTAGTAAATTGAAAAAAAGTGTACCCTGAAGCAATGTGTTACCCCAAAGGACATGATAACTTAATGTCTAAAAACTTTTAAGGCTTGTGACGAGAAATTACACTACTATCCCAGTACTAATGCAAAATAAAAATTAAGGTGGCATACAATTTGAAAATACCAAAGCAGATAGTGGGTTTCCTGCAATATGACATCACCTAGCTGTTCAATCCGTAGTAAGTAAATTACATGGAAATAGACATTTGTTCACAATAGCCTTTTAACAACACCAACCAAAATATGAGCATTTCAACCCTACTTCTTTATCAACATACCTCATTTCCACAAGCCACAAAAGATAAAAGACCACTACCTGTAGTTCATACTCTAGTACCCTTCACAATATACCTATTTCAGCCCACCTGTTTTCTACCAACATGACCAATTCAATCATCAGCCAAGGTTTTATCTTACAATAACAACACTTCACATTTGCCACCGCTAAATCTTGTAACCTAAAGGTTCTCTAGCTGCAAACTCACTCCTCACAATGATGGGTATGATTTACACACCACCTGTAGGTGGCCGCTTTGCACTTTACAACATGGTTCAACTAATACTTACTGCTCCAGACAGGTTTTTCTCCTGTATCATATGTTCTCGTAGCTCTTCTTACTCATGGTAGTCGCTTAGTATGGGTACACTGTGATGGACAGAAGCAGACATATAGGACACTGAAAGGTGTTTTCACAATATGAGAACCATTTCTTCGCCCAGATAACTACACCTTACTGAACTAAAGGCAGTAGGCGGATCGCCCCAAATTTGCTTTGAAAAATCAGGCAAACTCAAATTTGCAAAAATCTATCTTCCTCTTATCTCTCTCCTATCTCCTATTCTGTTCTGTCTTCTCTCTCTGATCTAATCTTTCTCTCTCTCTCTATCTTCTCTCTCTCTCTCTGTATACTCCAGCCCCAGATCTTCCCACCCCCGCCGCCTGAACTCCTCAGCCTACCCCCCTATCTCTTCTCATCTACCTACTTGTGCTCTATTCCGTCTATCTCTTCTTCTCTTCTCTCTTCTGTCTATCTTCTTCTCTCCTCTCTATCTAATCTTCTTTTCTCTTCTCTTATCATTAATCTTCTACTTCTCTCTCCCTCCGACCCGTCCCGCTCCGCTCCACCCCCTTCTCCCCTCTCCCAACTCCCGCCCCCCCGCCGGTCCCCAAATCTCCCCCTTCTCCCCCCTCGACCCCCTCCCTCTACCCCCCCCCGCCCACCTCAGTCGTACAGTGCGTCCAGGCCTCCGCCCCCCCCCTCCTCCGGGACCGCCCACAACCCCCCCCTCCGCAATCTCCTCCTCCCCCCTCTCCCAATCCGCTCCCCATCCTAGCGCCCCGGACCTCCGTCCCTCCCTGCCCCCCCCGCCACCTCCTTCCCAGCCCCCCCCATCTCCCCTCTCCCTCTCCCCAGAATCTCCCCTCAATCTCTATCAAATCTCTTCTTTTCTATCTCTCTCTTCTCTCCTTTCTCTCTCTTCTTCTCTCTTCTTTCTTCTCTATCTCTCTCTCTCTTCTTTCTCTCTCCTCCTCCTCTAATTCTTATCTCCCTATCTCTCTATCTCTCTTTCCTCTTCTCTCTCCTCTTTCTCTCTCTCTTCTATGGTCTTCTTCTTTCTTCTCTCTCTTCCTCTCTTCCTTCTCTTCATTCTTTCATCTCTACCTCCTCTACTCTTCTCTCTCTCTCTTCTCTTCCTCTTTATTGAACTTAGCAAGCAACTCTGAAGAATGTTCTTCTTGAAACATAACATATTATTAAACAATAGGTAAAGCAGGAGACATTTCTCCATGTAACGTTCACAAACCTACCTTCTTCACTAACAAAAACTTTGTCAACCCGATGATCAAAATAGGCCAATTCAATACGCCCAACTAGCAGAAGACTGGGGGATACTTAACTCTGAATGGGGGCAACTGCATCTCACAGCCCTCTCTTTACACACTAAATTTCTTTTTAAAAGGCAGGGGCACGTATCCAACAGTCGATCCTACGGTCTCTACTGGAAGACTGTGGACACACCTGATCAAGATCGGTGGACCGCCAGCGGGTGTTAGAAAAATATGAAAAAAATAGAGCTTTTTCTATGTGTAACTGTTATCGAGAGTGTTATGTTTTGTAGATCTTGGGAGGGTGGCTGCTTAGAAAAAGTAGACCCTTGGGTCAAAAAAAGGTTGAGGCAACCACTGATTTAAGGGGGTTCAGTGTAGCTATTGCATGGGTTAGAGTTTCCTGTTTGAAAAGTTTTTTTTTTTTTAGGGTCTTCTCCTCAGAAACTTGAGAACATAATTTGAATGGTTTATAAGCATCTAAAGGCGCTCTGTAACAAGAGATAACGAATATGATCTCCAGAGAAGAATTTGTGGACCCGGTAAAGTTTCATGAATGCAGTGCCAATAATTTCTTTCTTTCTTCCGGACATAGGGAACAGCTAATGAGTAAAGGGATGGAGTTCTCTTTGCCTTTACCAATGGGTAGCTCAAGACTATAAACTTCCTTGCTCCGTTGGCGCGAATGTTATGAGGTCTTTTGCACATGAGGACCCCCCCCCCCCCACACCCGACCCCCCCCGCCCCCCCCCCCCCCCGCCTCCCCCCTCCTTCTTCAGGGAAACCCTCCCTAAAAAAAAAAAAAAAAAAAAAAAAAACAAAAAAAAAAAAAACAAAAAAAAAAAAAAAACAAAAAAAAAAAAAAAAAAAAAAAAAAACAAAAAAAAAAAAAAAAAATTTCAAGTATGTAGTCAATATCACTCACGTATACTCACTGTATCTGTTAATGCAACATAATGGACAATGCGAACAAAGGAGTAAGAGTTGGCCTGGCTAACAGACTGACTACCCCAAACACAGTTGTTTAGCAAACACATCCCGTGCACCTAACTCCTCCTATTACCATGGATTTCCCTTTCCTCCGAACAGTCGCCCCTCGGCCTTAATTTCTTTCTTCATATCAAATATGAAGATGTCTCTGCCGAGCGCAAATGTGCAATTTCCAGGCACCGCACCATACTTTGCGCGATTCCAAAAATTCCTAAGCGGGCCTAAGTTGTTTTGATTACACTGTAAACGGTTAGCACTACTATCCAAGCTAACGCTAGGATGATGGACAGAATAAATAAGTAACCACCCAGGAAGTTAAAAGACATGCCCTCCTAAAACCCAGGGTAGCAACAACTTTTTGCCCTACCTGACGGTAGCCCTTCTTTCCTCAGTCTATGGCTACCTTGAATATTTCTTCTGCCAACAATTAGCTAGTTCCAACTCCTCAGTATCCATGGCCCTGTTGCAGGTCGGGCACGTCATGCTTTCAACACAAAAGTTAAATTTTCCCAGGCCAACTGCCAACTACAAGGACTATTGTTTTCTAACTACGCCGATAATCAAACATTTTAACAAAATGTCAACAAACTAACCCATTTTCCTGAAAAAACCAACACAGTTTTATATCCTCCAAAAGCATGTCAAAAAAATCTCTGCACTGGAGAAAGGTTACGTCCACACAAGACTCTTGTGATGACACTGCTTTACAATCTCCCGATGTCCCCACCACGATTCATGCAAACTATTTAAAATTGTGCGAGCTATGAATCCCTCAACCAAGTACAGGCACATGCATTAATAACAGTTCACTGCATAGCCCTAACGTTGAAATAGGCTCCTGTCCCCCTAACACATTGTACCGTCAGTAAAATTCCACAAGGTGGATGGGCAGTCTTGTCTCTGCCATCAGGAAACATAAAAAGTTTCTAAGTTCCTAAAAGTTTCTCCACAAACACTTAAGAAAAATCAGCCCAATGCCATATGCTACAGACACACTTCAAAAAGAAGGTACATCAGTATGGACAAATAGGTTTGGCATAGGCAGACAGCAGTCGAGGCCCAAAAAGAAGATAGTGATATTCCTACAATCCAGTCTCAAAGGTTCCTAAAAGGCATATTAATAGTCATATGACAAATGACTGCACTATGAATATTTCCATCAACAGATTTATAAGGGCGATCCTGTTGCCACAATTTCAACATCAGAGATTGATGAACTTACTACACACACAATTAAGTATCATCCATCAAAAAAGGCCAATACAAGACATAGTGGATTATGACGAATGACAACTGCAAACTTAGCGCTGTATGGCCGTTTATGCCTCTACACATCAAATAAGTGTGAACAGCACCATACCACACTGAAGGGAATGTTTTTTTTTGGGAAAAGGCAATGACAAACATTGAAGACAGTATGTCGCTACATTGGCGAAAGCAGGAATGGCACACATCGAACAGAACGAAATGTAGGAATCAGAGGACCTATATGTACTGCACACTTCACTAGCGCTTTAGCGGTCAGTTAGGTCATGTTAGATGGAGTTTTACGGCCCAGTCAAATACACTCAGGTTCCCTACAACTATTGGTTCACAGTCGAGCCGGCCACTTGCCTTTTTTCCAGTTGTGGCTCACTGGCTTTGTTTTCCCTACTCCATTGCTTAGGCGGCTGCATCACACAGCACCAATGGCAGTAGGTTCCATTTTTAGACGTCTTTGGTATGACTAGCACTTGGGAATCGTAAGGGAGTTTTACATGAACGATAAAGACTTATGGCACCACAGCTGAATCTACCTTCTGTTTCTTCTGAAACAGCTCCAAGCAAAGGAATGTTAGTGCATTGTAAAGTGTGCTGCAAAAAACTCCAGGTCTTTTTGTTTGTTTTTTTTTTCTACTGAAGACTGGCCGCAACTGACTAGAGAAAACATTCCCTTCTCTACTCTATGTGGTCCAAAATTATTGCTACCTTTAACGTCTCTACACCTGGTTGTTCTTCTGAGAATTATCATTTTCAGTACTTGCCAACATATTGTCAGTTTCTACAATTAGAAACAGGTCTGCTGTACGTCACAATCAATGTGCGTACCGCCGCCAAAACCCCCCCCTCAATAAACTTCAATAACAACAGCATTGGTGGGAGAATCAGCACAGTGCACACCCATAACGCCATAAGCAGATACGCAATTAGCTAGCAAACGACAAAACCATGGAAAGCTACCGCGTCAACGGACAAAACGCCCCCAAAACACAACCATTAAACCAACGATAGATAAAAGGACACGTTAGATGAGTATATAAAACGGTGTTTTATATAAAACATATAAATGAAATGTTTTTCATCATGTCCTGCCATAGTATGCAATAATAGTCATTTTGTTGAAGATTTTTAACGTTCTATCTTTCAACTTTCAAAATAATTCATTACTATCGCACTCATAAACATTCATTATTGGTATAATACAAGATTTTCAGTGTAAAAGGAAATTTACATTGCAAAGTCCTCAAAACTTCACTGGATACCGTCAACCAATGAAAGAAATTGCACTGGCAACATATGACTAGACAGTACTGTACAGCATGAGAGTATACCAGTGTCAAAAAAACATTGGCATTTGGTATGGGAGAGGAGTCGCTACATGCCTATGCAGTGCACACACAATAGTGTAATACTGTTACAATTGGTGTACCATGATGGCCAAAAAAAACAGTTAAGCTTACAGTGTAAGCAGGTCCTAAATGCTTTCATACCATTACGGTAATCTTACTATAAGGAGCTTATGTGGTGGTAGGATAGTAGTTTTCTGCAATGAGCCACATGAAGACGAGAAGACTTTCCTCCAATATTCGCAGATTCACTGTCTAATGGGTGTTTGTTCCTGATTTGACATATTAAAGAAATATTAAGCTTCTAGGGCAGTTCTATTGAATTTGCAGACCAGGCCGAAAATCTTCTAGGTGGCGACATGATTTTTGTTGATGCGTGATGCGTCCTTCTATCCATCTCTTGCTGGAGTCGGCATGTGAAGGGTTTAGCCCATACAGGTCCCATTCTCCACACAAAGCATAATATAGTCCTTCAGTCAGTCCCTCATGGTAGAGATACCACATTACCAGATACTTACTGAGTGTTTAAAAATTCCTAACGGAAAAAAAAAAAAAACACGTAGCACAGTTCTTGCATAACACTTTCAGCCCTCTACAAATCAGCTTAAATATTCAGTTTAAATTAATATACTAGACCACATACCACACAACGACTCTGAAACTTCGACTTTGGCAAATGCAGGTAGTTTCAAGCACAAATAGGGAGGAGGGCTGCACTCCAGTTTAAGGTTGACAAAATTCGCACCTACAAGCACCAATTGCTTAACAAAACTCTCGAGAAAGGGAGGTGGGGTGTGGTCCTAAGGGAAAAACTTTGAAATTTATGCACTTGAATGGTAATTCGTTTCATTCTGGGCAATTGCATAAGCACTTCATATTGTAAAGAAGCTTTGGGACCGTTATAAAAAAAAGGCTATTTGGTGTCAAAAACAGGGTTACAGCCGGCAGGGAAGCCCCCCGTTGGATCTAGCGTAAATCAGCATAACTAAGTGCATATTCTTGGTACTTTAAATTCATATTGGAAGGTGACATGGGTCGACACTCCATCTCCTCCCCCCAATGAAGAACAATTCTAACTTGGAATGACATTCATCAGAGGACAGTTTTCTCACCATGGAAACTTTTCGCCTGGTGATAATCCACCCACAGGAAAGATACAGTCCTATCTATGCAAAAGTAAAACAAACTACTTGGACATAAGCCATTTACTGCCATACCATGGCATCGTCATTCAAGACTGAATTTCTTAACAAGATAAGGGTGGGAACCTTCGAGTAGTTATTTTTCCAGGAGGGAGCATGCAAGGTTTATATTAACAAATATTGGGCATCTTAATTCTTGAGTCAGTTGCATAAATTAAATTTCATGAAAGAGTACGAATAAATTACACGCGAGAAGTATAGCAAGCAAATCCTATCAATGATTTTAAACTGATACCGCATTTTGAAGCAAAGAACAATACTCCCAGAATAAGGACAGAAACCGTACAAGAGTAAAGGAAATACTAACTCCCCATCTACTTATCCCCTACTATTTTCAATTTTGCTATGTTGCAAGCTGTATGTAAAAAATTTCCTTGTTACGATTACCATGTTTGCCGAATTAAGCACAATGAGACGAGCACAGCTGAGCGCTCTACTCCACAATGTGACTGCATTTTTCATGGTTCGGATTAACCCTGGAGCAAACACTAGCTAAATTGCAAAAAAAACCACTAGGCTTTTCGTGCTAGCGTTTGTTATGTCAACGGGGTGTGACTTACATACAGTAAGCTATTTGTTTTTTATCATAGGAATTCAATCGGCCCTGTTGTAAAGATTGTTTTGTCTTGGCCAAAGTTAGTGCAATAGGAAACATACAGAAAACCAAATGCCAAAATATTTCAGGTTGACATTAGTCCTGAAATATTGGCTTACAAACTGAGCATCAAAAAGCCTAAGCTGAAGTGTTTGTGACTAAACGCAGAATCGATTGTATTCTGAACGAAAAAGAAAAGCAAATGTTAATATTTCAGATTTTTTCCAATACACGACCTATCCATGAAATGACGTGTGAAATTCATGTCACGAGAGACTTTCTCTGACAAGATTTCTAAAAGCAACTGGGTACCAGTGCATTTTGTGATAATTTTTCCATCTCGTGTACCAAAGTCAGGAGTCAAACCCTCAGAAAACTGCCCCCTAAAACCACTCGTTTCCTTGTGAGATCGATTATTCCTGAACAAGCTGCAGCGCACAAGGATGAGCATTGCCACAAACCCAACCATGAATAGTGCTGCAAATTCCAGGCGACAAATATACAAAATCCGCATAGGAGGGTCTCACCCTGGGCTTTTAGAACGACGTTGTGACGGGTGGTATGAGTCCAATCTGGGCGGTAATATCAATGGCCAGCTTTCGGCACCTATTCACGTGAGTAACACCTGCAGAAATATCAACTATTTCTCATAAGCTTAACTACAGCACATGTGGCAAGTATAGCAAATTTCTGTGATACGGTTAAGGTCGGCCAGACAACTGTGAGGTCGGCCGCACTGCGTAGAGGAAAGATAGGTTTTTATAGGCCAAAACATTGAACAAAAGAGCTGTAGTGGACTTCATATAACAATCACTCATAACACATGTTTTTTAGATCGGCATGAATTTCGTGTGACATCCTTACACATCCTCTCCACATTTTTCGAGATCCATAGCTTACATGACCGCCCCAAGGAAAAGACAAATTCAATAGACAAAATCTCTGAAAGCCCTCCCCGCACATGCTGCTGTTTCGATCGACATTACTTCAAACTTAGAAGTCTTCTAGTCTAAGTAAAAAATATAGATGCTTTAACCTTGTTCGTCTTACATTTCTGTCTCTTTGTTTGAAGCGAGCAATTTGGTCTTTGTGATCCCGAAACTAGCATGATGAAGTAATGGCGATGTTTTGGAACTCCTCAAAGATGTTGGTTTCTTGATGTGTACTAGAGGATGGGGAAACTGTGCCTTCATCATCCCTAAGCAGTACACCTGAGAAAAGTCAATAATCATACAAAAGGACTTGGGTTCACGTACCATTACTAGAAAAAATTAACTATTTCCCCTAAGAGTATGTAATTTAAGAAAAAGTCTTCATGTCACAACAGCCATACCACCAATGAGATATTATACTAGCCCAAATGATCTAAAATTTAAACGTGAATACCTAAATAGGATGAAAGAAGGTGAAAAGGTAATAATTGTGAAAAATATTTGGCTACTAAGCCTAGCCGAGTATTATCTCATCATAAATTATTTATAAACACCAAACTTATAAATCAGTTATAACACAGCTTCCTGACGCTTACCTCTCTAAACTCCCAGAAAGAAAATTGGCACAATTTGTTTCTCAATGTTGTCACGGAGGGGGGTGGGCCATAGACCAGATTTTCCAATAATTTACTAGTGTGAAAAAACCAAAGTAAATGGGCCATATTTTCCTAATATTGGCAAGGGGACATGTCCCCCTGGAATCACCGCATCATGCTCTATCCTTCAATACTTATGTGTTAAAACACACCTCCTTGTTCCCATCCCGATGTCCTACACCTGGAGTTGAGAACAGAAAATACTCAAGAGGGGGTCGATCTGTCCATTCATCTAAAGAAATTTCACTGGCGGAAAGAAAGGATCTCATTGTGCCTAACAATTGTGTAAGTTTTCTCTTCTAGGCTTACAATTTGCCTACCCATAATCTTAAAGCTAGGACTACAACAAATCATGACCATTGGACCCTATTTGAATTTGCTTTTTTCTTTTTTTTAACAAATTATGCAACTGCTGGCATCCTTTATCTTAATTAATTAAACAAACATCCCTTTCTGGAAGCACCCTCCTTCAACGTCCACCCCCAAACTTTTCTCCTTCTTTCTGTCGGTAAGACTCCGTAGATATTAACATCAGGTAAGTTGATGCGCCAGGACAAGTGAATATGCCAAGCAATGCACTCACTTATGTTGTGTGAAAATAAGTATTTCCAATATTATAACACTTTAAGACGTTTAAGTACACGTTTTAATGACTCAGGCTAGTTCTCAAATCTCTACTTTTGTCGTCTAGGTGGAGGATGCCTCATAATTGACCAGCTTCAAAAGTTAATTTAAACAAACCCACTGTAATACCAAACAAGTCTAACATACCACCAACAGAGATCGGTACATAAATACCCGGCACAGTAAGGGTCACCAACATTCAGAAAAGCAGAGTTCAACGACCATGAGCACTAGGACCCCTTCAGAGCAACAACTGCGTTTCCACACCATGGTCCGCATCGATCAAACCTGTAGGCTAATGCCCAAATACCTCCACAGTAGCATTCGGACCCCACCACTGAAGATACCCACACTTGTTTTTACTTAGAGAATGGGTTTAGCCTCTACTCATGCACGAGCAAAATAATGACAAATGGTCTTTACATTACAATAAAAACAACTTTCTAATGTGGTACAGCGACATACCTGAATTTTGCGTGGTCCGTGCATCTATCCTGAATATATATAACTCTAAGATACAAAATCTCTTCACTTCACGGCACAGTATATCATTATTTTACATGTCATTTGTCATGGCCAGAAGCTACAAACAACTTCGCCTGAAATAGGTTCGCCTGTAAAATGTTGCCAGCCTTAGAGAGGATGTACAGTACAAACAGATTTGAAAGATTCCCACAGCACGGTTCTCACTATCGTCATGAAGTAGAGGGTTCCTCTACTTTAGAAAAGGACATTATATTATTCTTCCCCTCCGATGCATTTGGATCTTTGACATTTTCATTTATTTATTTGTTAACATACATACAGGTACACTGTTAATTCCAGAAACAAATTCAAAGGTTTACATAATACGCAAAATTATCAAGTAGAAAACAGAGAGTAAGAACAACTTTAAGGATGCAATTAGAGGCTTTTGACTCCACGACCAACTTTTGAGGAACACTCCCATCGGTACCATAAACCAGAACACTAACCTAATAATCAAAAATATATATGTAAAATTAAAAAAGAAAAAATGAAGAATAAAAAACAAATAGATAGTTCTTTGTGCATGGAAAGACTTTGCAAACCAGTTATAGAATTATTTAAGTAAATCAAATTTTAGCAGAATTGTAATTAATAAACATCAAGAGATGCTTCCAAAGAATAATTGATAATTACATCAAGGATTAATTTCAATGCAATCTTGGATCACTTTCTAAAAGAAATTGTCTGTCAATCCTTTATGCTTGAGTCATCAATGACAGTGATAAAATAAGCAAGATATTGAAAAAAAAAAAAATTGTTACACCTTCAGACAGGGACTGTCTGTGTGGACACCCAATGATGCGGAACTCCATTGCCAGTTACATCTGCCCCTTCCAACAGCACAAGGCCACAATTGTGGGACTGGTTGACTCGGGTGACAAAATACTAAACAACGAAAAACCTCAATATAGGAGTACAGTAGAAACGCATGCACAACTGGTATTAATGGAAATATGCGCTGCTCACTTGATTTGGCAGGTTGAGCGCATAGCTGTACAGTATGTTATTAAACATGTACCATAACCTTATTAATAATTTTTAAATCTAATTTTAGACAAAGGACTGTAATGAAAAGGCACACCAAATTTACATTGACAAGTGGTGGATCCCCATCAATCAGAACAAATAAATGTAACCCATTTCTCGGAGGGACAACAGAAGATACAGCTAAAGTTATCCTTAAAAATCAGTCCCCCCTCAAAAACGATTTCCAAACAAACCAGCCGCACTGTACTTTCCACATTATCCCGCATAGGTGTAAGAATACATATGTCGTGCTAGAGGGAAACGTACATATTTCAACACCTGTTGGAAGGTCTCTCTAATGCATGACTTCACTCAATAGTCAAGCTATGACTGACAATCATTCTTTCAGACACGAGAACAATCAGGTGAAACATCTTCAAAAATATTGTTATTTTTTTTTCAAATGTTCAACAAATATCTCCAACTATTTGACAGGAAATAGTTCTAAGGGTTTTCACTCATCATTTTTTTTCAAGAGTCACAGGACTCTTCAAAATAAAATTTAACAAGGAGTCAAATGTAAAAGAGGAAGGGGTCAGAAAATAAATTTGAGTTATTACCAACAAACTTTATTCCTGTTTTTGTTTATTTTCTATATTTGCTGATGCTTTGGCCACTATCTTTTGTCTTGTAAGACAGATAGTCAATCTTGCTCAATAATCAAATATGAGAACTGGAAGTGCTACACTTTACAGAATTAATTTGCACAAAGAACGTCATTAGACGCAAAATTGTCAGTTATCATAATTACTCGTATTGTTGCCTGGGAACGCGGGAAAAAGCGTGTGCATGTCTGTTTGAACCAAAGGTTTTTGTGTCTGTGCGTCAAAATGAAAATGTTGTGCATCATTGACCCGGAGTGCCATAATCAGTGAAATCAACTGGTTCTAATCCTCCAATCCTCAACATGATATCATGCTTGATGATAAGTCTAGAGATTCCAAACCAACCTTATTCATGTCTCTAAGCTTAACCTCATCCTTGGAGAAACGATATCAGCATTAATATGGGATGTACTGGAGACACACAATGTGATCACCTTAGCAAAACAAAGATGTATGGAATTGGTCTGCAATACTTTTATTTATGAATATGTATGATAAATAACCCCTTAGAAATAAAACCCAGTGAAGAACAAGAACACCAGGAACATGGTCACTGATCCAACTGTACCATGTCAGTGAGCCAGGGAGAGGCCCAAGCTTTGATAGAACGAAGAAAATGAGATGGGCTTACCAGCCAAAATGGCAGCCATTGTAGGGCACACGTTACTGTCATAACTGCTCAGAGTACTGTACTATGTAGCAATGGCCAGAGTGCAAAAACAGGATGGGCAAGAGGTAAGTAAATGTCTGCAAGGTGAATGTCATAGGGCAAACTATTCCATCCCTACCTGTCTGCTGCATGTGTCATGCCATAATTTTGCATCGGCTGGATGTCCCAAGCATCTCTTTCTTTCAATTCTGTAACCTCCTAGCCTTACCAAATCTTCGACACTGACCAACCACCTACATTGAAGGGAATTAAGAAAGAATATCCAATGAGTTTTTGCTTCACATTAGGGCCAAGAAACAAAACATATTATTGCCAGTGTTGGTTACTGTATAATAAGCATGTAGCTATGCTGCGTTTTTTGGAACTAACCTGGTCAGGACTTAGACATTGAGACTTGTTCTTTCGAGTTGCCAAAAAAATGGTAAAGTTTTATCAACTGAACTATATACAGGACCAAAGAGGACAGTCTTATGCATACAGGTACACAAATGAATATCACTAAGGTCTTGTCGCACCTGCCAACTACTTGCAGAAGAAAAGGAAAGATAGTGTGTGTAGGAGGCACTTTCTTTTTTTTTGTTGGCCATCCAAAAATGTGCAGAATGATAACACTTGTTGGATGTGAAACTGTGTATTGAAACAGATAAGAATAACACCAGGGACAGTACTGCAATATTCCATACATAGGATGTGTGCACACCAGAAACTACCTCAGACAGGACACTCTGAAACATTCAGACAAAAAATTTATGTGAAGTAGAAATTTGGTAATGTAGTTACTATAATTGGCTCAAACTAGTGCAAAATTCAAAAAACAGAAAATTCCTGCATCAAGACAAAAAGATGCAGGCATGAGACAAGATACTAAAGTGACTTTGGCCTAATGCAGTATTACAATGGTAAGGCATTGCATGAAACATATGTATGTACCAAAGTATGCTGATGTCAGTTAATGTAATGTAATATTTTTGTCAATGTAAGGAAGTCCACTGTCAGATAGAATCCAAAAGTTAAAACTCAAGATGTGCAACTTGACTTAAGCAAGTATTACACTACACTGTACCATAGGGATTGTGCTGTTCCTCCTCAACCTGACGATCATCACAGTACCACTGACAAGATTCTTTTTTAGAGTTGCAATCAATTTACTCTGATTCTTCCCTAGATATATTTCTAGTCTATAATGGCCAGCAAAAGCAATTAGATGTCAAAAACAGCAGTCATATAACAGCAATAACGCCAAGCGACCTATAGATTAACTACGCCCCCACTGGCCATCTCCCACACTCACTCTGGTCTCCGACGCAGTCAGCTCTCCCGGTAGAATTTAAGCTAGCCCTCTATTGAGACAACTCGCCTTATGTCTCTTACTGATTTTTTTTTCTCCACGTGCCTCCTCCCTCCTCCCCCCTTTCTACTACTCCTACCCCTTTTCATCGTCTTATCCTATCTCAACAAAATCGATTTACCCAGGTGACATTTGTGAATATTTCATCCCCTCTTCTTCCTGTAGTCACTACTGTTGCACTTCTGCTCGTGAACTGCCCGACCTCCCATCCGTACGCGACTACATTATTCGGTATCTTTCCCCAAACCCCAATGTGCGTTTGCAAACCCTACCCCACACGCCACCAAATTCACGCAACGAACGCCATCACCACAACTACCGAAATGGGTAATGTTACATTAGCAACCTCTATGAGGGAAACAAATAAACTTGAAGTCAACACCCACGAGCAATAAACATATATTACAAATTAAACGTGCATAGACGCACAAAACAAGAAGTAGTATATGTGGCCAAACAGGTTCAGTCACTGTAAAACAGCCCAATGAGTATTACAACTGTTTGCATATATATATTAGGGACTTTACATGTACAGGATTATCATTGCTAAGTTTATTTTTGCTAAATATGTATGATGGGCTAGATTTATGTAGTACTGTTTTGCCATTATACTGTACACATTTGTTCACTACTTGTTCTGAAAATTTTAGCTATCTCGTCTCCTCGGTAACACCGAACCAAGTAAACAAACTTATTAGAATTTTAATTCAACCCAATACAGTATATGAATAATCTGCCAGACTCACCAGTAAAGGAAATATTTTGATCATGGGTAAAAACATACTTCCTTATAGGCGATGCCTAAATTTTTTAAGTGGGTCTATGTGCTCTGCCAAAATAACAAATAGGTCTCGGGCCTCGGGCACCGACTCAGATTTTTTTTTTTTGAACTTGTTATGAAGCATAGTTCCACTCTGTGGAAAGAACACATGCGAACAATTTCAGGTCAAAATTCCAAAAACCGCTTAGCCGGAGTTTATGGAACCCATTGAAATAAATGGCCCCGGACCCCATCTTTTAATGCCCTAATATTGTCGCATTGCATATTCGATCATTGATCTTGAGGGCCTCTAACTTCCCATAGAGGAGAATAAAGATACAAAAGCCTATAAGTACCTACCTGAGGCGCATTTTACTGCCCCAAATTTTAGAATCTGGACCCCTCAGACAAACTGTATTGGCTATATTATGAAGATAAAGAGCTCTTAACATTGACATCTTCATTGTATGGTCGTCCAATTACGCGTGAGATTTGATATTTGGACACCTGTCGTTTACCAACTTCTATCAGAAATTTTAAAGTACCATTTTTCTATATATAATAGTACTGAGTGGTGCACTTTGCTCCTCAAAAAAGTTCAAGGACCTGAAATAAATTCCAGACAAACAATGGTTGGCGAGTCAAACATGGTAACCCAGAGCCAAAAAACAAAATTTTGATGTTATTCAGGTTGGACCATATTGACCGTGTTTGTCACACTCCGGATGAAATAAATTTTTTTCTTAACAAAACAGCTCTATCCCTTTTCTATATCTTCCCGTATAAAATTTCATGAGAGGGTGTTTCCACCCCCAATTTTTAATTAAAAAATCTTTGCGTAATGGGTAGTGTGCACCATTTCACATAGTGAACAGTGGATTATATGTACACATGGTATAAGAGAAATAGTAGCGAGTGTACCCACAAGTTTAGCCAAAATAACTACACAATACCTTGTTTGCAAGTGTCGGTAATACAAATTAAGATCATCATCTTCTGGTTTGTTCAGTAAGCACAGCTCATGGCTGTAAAAATAAGATCTTCCCACAAGTCTTAAATGGGCATGACAGCCCTTTTGATTTCTTAGACAATCTTTGTTTGTGTATAAAAGTGCTTATGATACAGTATCTGTATACTGTAATACAGTGCATAATTGTTAAATTTTAAATAGTTACAAATTATACAAGTTTGTACTGTTAAAGTTAACTTAAAAGGTTCTTTTTTCCTAAATAGATAACTGTAAATGAAATAGTAGTACTTTTCTACGTGGGTGAAATTTATACAAACAGGCCATATATAAGGTCAGGTGTGCTACATCAGTAGTTCATATGGTCCCCTATTATGTATATGTACAGTAGGTTCCATATACATACTGCTACAATCTGTGTATGTGACAACTTGACCACCTTTATACCCCCAAACTCAAAAAATGATTTGAGCAAGAAGAATGAGGAAAAAACCCCTTCTCTGAAAAATTTTAACCTAAATATACACAAAGGGGGGTAGAGCTTAATGAAAAAAAAAAGTTTCAACGCTTCATCCATGGGAAAAAAGCGTGATAACAAGGTCAAAGGTCACCCCGAAAAAAAAAAAAAATCTGATCAAATGTTTTGGTTTGGTTGGCCAAGGGACAATCCGTCCATTGACGCCCCAACCCATTTTTGGCTAAGGCAACCGTTATTTAAGGTCCTTTAACTTCAAAAAGATGCGCCACGAACCAGACATGATATTATTGCTATATGAAAAATGTGAGCGCTAACTTAATTGATAGAGAAGGTCGCAAATTAGACAACCACATGCAGTCCAAATCTCATAAAATCACATTGATGCAACGACTAGTAAACGAGAAAAATGAGGGAAGAATATGCAACATACAACAAATGTATAGGGAGCTTCCTATTGATATCTTCATAATTAAGCCATTATACAGGTGTTTTTGATGCACAGCAGACTTCTGGCAAAATTTTGGGGACCAGAACAAGAACATTATCCCTACGGCGTACTGGTGTTTCAAGCATGTAAAATCGTTATATTCTCTGCTAGTAGATAAGAGGCCCTCAAAAAGTGACCCGAGATGTGGACCATGCAATTCGGGGCATGCAAAGACAAGGGGGGTTTGGGCCACTTTCAATGGGCCGTAACTTCCCAATACGGCTTAAGGAATTTTTACCTAAAATTTTTGGTGTGTTCAATCTGACTACACCTTGAAAACTACTACTAGGAATTTTTTCAGCAAAATATGGGTCGGTGCATCACCAAATGGTCTCCGCATCCATGATTTTTCTGAAAATTTGTTCTGAACGTTGGCAGGAGACCGATGGACCCCCAAGTGTATTGTATACCACTACAATGAAAAATAACATAATATTGAACATATTCGATCCAGTTCTAAAGTATTAGGGGCAGGGGAAAAACTGGACAAATCACCTATCCTGTTACATCGTTTTTGATGTGATTACACTATGTCTATGTGTTCTGCAACTACTGTAGTTTGCATAATAAAATATCATCACGACAAAACAGCCAGCTTTTTTCTTTTTTTTTTTTTTTCCACCAGAGCCGTAGTGAGTTCATATCAGCTTAACCACAAAGTGCCGTTAATTCAGAACAACTACTTTTAAAGTAAATACGTTAAAAATCTCAAGACACACTAATTATGGTTACCTTTAAAACCACGTGTGCTTTTGTCATAATCACCGCCTATGATGCATGGAACCAACTTCTTTTTCTCTGGAACTTGGAAATCAAAACTGTGACACGGGAAGAAAGTGGTTCCTACACCCTTCCCTGTTGGCACTGTGGATTGTGTAGCTAGCTTCATATGGATCTGACCAAAAGAAATTCTCCAAAGCGCAAGACCGTGACCCATGCATAATTGGAATTCATTTATCTTTTTTGACTATCACCAATTTGATAGGGGACTACCCCAGACAGGGTTGCCACTGGTAACCCAAAACTCAACGAACTTCACAGCAGCAAGCCAAATGCTAGTATCATTCTTTGAGACATAATGAAACGGACGCTTGGAAACGCGTGATAAGGGAAAAATCACATCCGTCTCAAGAGACTTCAAGTAACCCCATACAGCATACTTAACCTACAATGCCAATAATCAACTACCATAGGATAGTGAAAAAGCCTTCAAAGTACGGAATTTTCCGTCTCAATTTAAACCGCAATGATTAGATGATCCTCAATAAATACTTCACTTGACATAGTTAAGTTACACAGTACAGGTAAACCTGGCATGGGCATCCACTAAGGCTGGGGGCAAAGGAAACATCCCATAACTCACAACAGAAAGAAAAAAATAAAGAAAAAACCGCTAGAAGGAGAACTACCCTTAAACATCAAGCATTCTTGTCAAACAGTATCAATCCCAGGAGTGTAGAGATGGAACTCTTCACTACACAAAAAGCAAGGACATTGGAATAAAAAAACTATCATACACTATGCTGCCACCAGAAGCCCCCCACCCCCCCGTCCGACGGGACAAGATAATATTGGGTATTTATAAGATTTTACTGAATTGACTCCTATTGCTCCAGGTCAGTATATCCCCCTCTTTTAATAGTCGAGGAGATATAATAGCCTTGGCGCAAACACCCCACGTGCCATTTCCAGACGATTCCGGGGAAGCATTTTTGACTGCCCAATACCAAAATTTTTCTTGCGCTCCAACCCCAAAACCCCATTATGAGGTTTAGCCCTCACCCCCACCTGCCCCAACTTGTCCACTACCCCGCAACATACCTATTCACCATGTGCCTTCAACCTTTGTATATGCGTCCTAAAACCATCTTTTTCTAAAGTATTTCCATGAAAAAAAAAAAGTCATTGGTCCCCTAATTGTATAATCAATATTTGTCCCCCCCCTACCCCCGACATTATGACATTTTTTTTTCCCAACCCACCACGGACGCCCCTCAATAGCCCAAAGGCGGTTGTTATATCCTGCGAAATACAAAAACAAAAAAAACGCAGTTTCAGTATCCTACCCCTTTCAGAGTTAAGCCATATAGAGAGTTATACACACAAGAAGAATCTACTCCTTCCTACAAAAGAGGATTTCCATACGATTAGTTACCTATTCAATCGCTGAGGTACCCCGAGAAGAATTGAACTCAGGTTTAAGCAAGGACTGTTTATAGGTCTGGAATGAAATAAAAGACGCGGTTACCCACTTACTAGCTCAGGACATACGCCAAATTTCTTTTTAGCACGTTGGTGTATGTGGTGAAATAGAGGGCAAAAGTCTTAAAGGTGGAGTAAAGTAAACACACATTAAGGGTTTGGGACACCACTACTACTTTCACCCTCACCTCACATGGGCACTACTGGAGGGGCCGGCGTTGAACCAAAGGGGGGCCCAACCTGTTGCAACACCACCCACGGATCCCTCCTCCCGCGTAAAAATCGATCCCACAAACAAAACATTGAACAAAAACGAAGATAAAAATAAAAGAATAAAAAACGAAAAGACAAGAAACAAATATAACATCAACAATTACTTAAACAGTTCAATCAGTTAAGGAGATTTCTACTCTTAAAACGCAAGAGAATTTTGAATAAAATTAATCAACAATCAGGCCCCAGCCCGAGCATATGTTTCCTGTACTATTTTGTAATATGTGTACATTTACGATATTCGCTTATGTTTCCCCTTTTTATAGTGCGAGTAAAGCTTAGGCCTTGAAGTGTTCATTTCGCCAGCGATAATATCAGGGTAAGCATTATTTGGGCACAAAATTTTCTCGTGCTCCACGCCAACCCATACAGGCTGTACGGCGGAAACGCCTGAGTGGAGTGCTGTCTTCTCATGCGTCTCTCTGCCATCCACCCCCACCCCGAATTGCACCAATTTTCTATGGCTACGGCCTTTGTCAACACTGATAATCATCTGTGGGAAAAAATAGCATACTACAACTTTAGTTGTTCTAAAAGATGCATAGACCAGGTAACAATATTTTCCATTGAAACAAGAGTTGGGTCATCCTATAAAATGTTCTTGCCCGCCCCTTGCATTTTTTACATTTATACTCGACGATTGGACGACCCCCACGACCTGTAGCAGTATTACTCTTTAAAAAGGTGTTCCAAATGATTTATACAACAGTACTGACCTGTCCAAAGAAAAGATAAATAAAATGCACAAAACGTGAAAGCGCAAACTAAGATTTACTCATTGTCTGGGATCCTCTAAAGTCCTCAACTGTGGGACTTAAAAAAATTTGATGTCATTACATTGGAATAATTAGATTGTGTTGCAACATAAGTAAAGACCTGCAATGGAGCAACACGACACGTAGATTGGATCTGTAAGTAGTGTGGTTGGAAGAACAAACAAACTCAAAAAAGTGAGACCTTCTAGAGAAGGGTCCCTTTTATGCAATCTCAAGGCCCGATGGTACGATCATCATTGTAAAGATATCTGTGGTAGCGGGGATAAAACAATGCACATATCCTACGCACTACAGTTTAAAAACTATGCAAATACAATTTGAGTTTATTTTAGCTCAATAACATACTTCAAAAATAATCCCTTAGTGGAATTGAATGTAAACAATACGCCTACTGGGGTTATGCTTGTCAGGTGGGTGTTTAGGGTATCTGTGATACCGCCTAACCTAACACACGAATAATTGTCCACGCCTGTGTTTGGCGATTAGCGTAATGTCTATCAAAAAATGGTCAACACCTATCTTACGCAGTACTATTACTCACAAAAACCCTTCTCGTGCATTACCATCCATGTCGAATACAGTATAGGTCTTATATGAATTTATCTTCCGTGCGACGAGTGCATCCCACAATTCTAGCCACAGTAGAACGATGCCAAATGGTCAACGGTTGCCAAAAGGCTCACCCTACGTTATTGCCTATCAAGCAAACAGTCAAGGAACGATGAAACTGACTCATACAAAATTTTGAATATCCTACCCCCACTTAACAATACCCTCTTTCTGCCCCACAATACCGTTGAAGAGCATCGAATCACTTATAAATTGCAGTACAATAAATGGCACTTTTCAAACCAGTTGACATTTTTGAATACTTTTTGGAAATGTTGTGCCTTGTTATATTTTGTTTGCCTGTTTACCGTTTACTGCGAACACTTGAACATTGTTGTTGTTAGGGGCAAACTTTGCCTAGGAGTCTTTGCTCTGCTGGATCTGTTGCCGTGGAACCATGGACATTTATTTGTTACGCAATTCTGTTTGAACCTTTGTTGTTGCCTTTTTAGATGACCTTGTATGCTGACCGCACTGAACTTGATAATATTCCAGAACCTACAGCCAGAGGACAGTCAGTTTAACCAGAGAGATATCCTCCAAGCCTGACGATTGAAGTACATGACTGCATATGTTGTAACAGCTGCTTACGCCCAGAATTATGAGATACAGAACACTTCAACTGCCGTCGTTGTGAGCTATTTGCTCTGGAAACGAATCCTTTGCTCAAAACGTTTAATGTCAGAGGAAGTCAGAGGGGTAACATTTCAGATTAGGGCATAGGATATTACTGACTGTAGGACTCAGGCTAGGTTTTACTGTAACTAAGTACCTGGGGATAGTGGAAAGACCGGTCTCATATGTATGTAATTTTGATGTGTTTGGTAATGTAAAATACAGTTGTTGGAGAATTAGTTAAACTTCTCTCTGGAGTGAATTATTGGCTGCACAGACTGTTGAATTTTATGGTCGCTCACCTGACCTGGGTTACATATATATATATATATATATATATATATATATATATATATATATATATATATATAAATATGATATATATATATATATACATATATACACATATACACACATATATATATACACACATATATATATACACACATATATATATATATATATATATATATATATATAAAACACCTTATAAATACCTCTATCTGATTGGCATCTGATTGGGAGATTGGTGGTCACATGCCATGGGTTATTTGGCACTACCACACGGTCGTGTGTTATCCATCGTGAGTTAGTCTAGAATAACACGACGTGTTTATCCCTACCCGCCCCTTGAATCAAATTTTGACCAAAATCTGGCCTATTTAGGAAGTCAGGTGTTATACAAAACAAACCTGAATGCAAAAATGCATTGTGGTTTCGATGACACATTTTTCATTCCAAATAATGCCAAGATCAAATGCTATCTTAATGTGTTAGAAAAATACAGTTTTGTGTTCATATTTGATCTTGGCAATTCTTGGGAAATTTGCTTTTTGACCTATGGTGACCCCAGATGACCATTGACCTCTACCAAAAACAATAGAGCCCTTCCTCTTAGCATACCACATCTAAATGCTAAGTATCACACTTATTCAAGCTTCCTATCTCTAGATCTTGGGCTCAACAAAGTTTTCAGAGTTTGAACTCGGTGACCCCAGACGACCTTTGACCTCCACCAAAAACAATAGGTTTCTTCCTCTTATCATACACAACTACATACCAAGTACGAAAATTATCCAAGCCTTCTACCTTGAAATATTGTGTAAACAAGCTTTTCAGAGTTTGACCCTCAGTGACCCCAGATGACCTTTGAGTTCCACCAAAGACAATAGGGTTCTTCCTCTTACTACAACACACCAACATACTGAATATGAAATTTCTGCAAGCTTCCTACCTTGAGATATCGTGTTGACAAGGTTTTCAGAGTTTGACCCCCAGTGACCCCGATGATCTTTGACCTCCACCGTAAACGATAGGGCTCATTTTCTTACCATAAGGCATCCACATACTACGTATGAAATCTATCCAAGCTTCCTACCTTGAGATATTGTGTTAACAAGGTTTTCAGTGTTTGACCCCTGGTGACCCTAGATGACCTTTGACCTCCACCAAAAACAATAGGGTTCTTTTTCTCACTATAATGCATCCACATACTAAGTATGAAATCTATCCAAGCTTTCAACCTTGAGATATTGCGTTTAACAAGGTTTTCAGGTTTTGACCCCTGAAGACCTCAGATGACATTTGATCTCCACTTAAAGCAAGAAGGCTTATCTTCTTACCATAAGGCATCCACATACTAAGTATGAAATTTATCCGAGTTTCCTACCTTGAGATATCGTGTTAACAAGGTTTCAGAATTTGACCCCTGGTGACCCCAGATGACCTCTGACCCTGGGTGGAAAAAGTTGGGAAGCTGGGAGACTCCTTCCCGGGAAATTTGGGTATTTAAAGGGAAATTTTGGTCATTGGAGGGAAATTTACACCTTTTATGTACATGAAAATATGGGAGGATTTGTGGAAAATTTGACTCCCTTCCCAGGAAATAAACAATTTTGACAGCCCTGCCTTTGACCTCCACCAAAAAATAGGATTCTTCCTCTCAATATGGGCATGTAATTACTAAGTGTGAGAACTGTCGGAATTTCCCTTCTTGAAATTTCGTGTTAACGAGCTAAGTGTCACAAACATACATACATACCCACATTTACACACATTCATACATACACACACACACCATCATAGTTGCATACGTTTCTCCTATCATCAAAACCAAAAATGGATGTTTTTCATTCGTGTGAGAGTATGAATAATTTCATTCGCTGAAAGATGAACGTTCCAATCAACTCCGCTTCGCCTCATTGAACAGAACGTTCGCCGAGTTGATTAGAACGTTCATTTTTCAACGAATGAAATTATTCATACTATCACACTCGTAAAAATTCTTTATTTGTATAATGTTTCATGAAGAACAAGGGGGCACAAAAAGCTTGTGAACCCTGTTGATTTTTGTCTTCTCATTAACTTTTAGAGGCGTGTTCAAATCTGTATATTTTTGTCTTTTTGCTTTAGATACAATCATTTTCCGCATTCTAAGAAGCTAATACATGAGAACCAACAAGCAGGCCCGTAGCCAGGAATTACGGCCCATAGGGGCATGGACGGCGATTCCGGGGGGACAGGGGGACATGTCCCCCCAATATTTGAAAAATCGCCCATTGACTTTTGATTTTTCACAGAGTATTTTTTTTTTTGAAAATAGGGGGATGTCCCCCCCCCCAATATTGAGAACAAATCGCCGTCGTTGCAGAGGGGCCACCGGCACCGACAAAGGGAGGCACCGAAGAATATTATTTCTGTAGCCAGTGGTGCCACCAGATGGCAGTTTGCGGGAACCACAGAGGATGGTATCTCAACCCCACCACAGGTAGCTTAAAGAAATCGGATATGCGTATGCACATGCAACTTTCACTTCCCTGGTAGCAATTTTTGCCTCCTCTTGCAAGGGTACGATCATGATGATGCTTCCTCAGCTCCTCAAGGGTAGGTGAAGAGTTCAGTACTTTGCGAACGGTGAGGCGAGAAAGTGATGATGCCATAAGGCCCCAGTGAGGTCAAGTATAATTAAAAGGGATCCAGAAGAAATATCCCCTAAATGTTGAAGGAATTAGCAAAATGGGAATATTAGCATGGAGCTTTGAGCTGGCCTCCGACTGACACTGTGAGCTCACCAAGCTCTTCGGAGTTCACAATTCAGTTCAAAATTATCAGTTTTACTTTGAACGAAACGTTCCATGCATGAACAGCTGGCAGCAGGATGAAATGTACAGCCACCAGGCAGGCGCGGATCCAGAAATTTCGAGGGGGGGGGGCCCGAGATGGAAACTCTCATGTGCACCGAAGGTGCACCACGAGCGCGAAGCGCGAGTTCCTACGCGTGGGGTCCAGGGGCCCGCGTTAGGGCCCCTGGCGGGGTCCAGGGGCGGAGCCCCGATGGGGGTCAAGGGGGCGAAGCCCCCGGAAGCTCTCGCAATGTTGCATTTTAAGAGCACAGAAATCGGCTCCAGCTCTTATGTCAGTGAGATTTTATACCTTTTCATGTTGCATGGAATTTGATGTGTATGGCTCAGTATAAGTTACTATATGTACCTGCAGAGTTCCGGAGAATCTAAGTTATCTTAAAACTTACACGCCAACATTATGAGCCCGTGTCGGTAACTTGAAATAATTTTTGCCATAATGAGTGTTTTATTTTCGTTATACCGTATTCGGGTATAGGACGTCAGATGAAACAATTGCGCGCGAAGCGCGCCGAAAATTTGAATTTAAATTTAAAACCATTGCGATGACTAACGGTGTCAATTCCCCTTATATGTGTCTATCAATTAGAAGGTGGGTTCGATACTAAGTTTTCAGTTCTCATAAGAAGAGGAGGGTGAAAAAATGAATATCAGTTGCTTTACATCCTCACAATGCTGGTTCCTCTGAAATCACGTTTATGCACACGAATAATTGGCTTATGGTAGAACCCCACTGATGAGTAATGCGAATACGTTCGGGACCTTATTGATAGTAAAGGGAGCAATTCAAGGCTAAAAGTGCGCAGATCAAGCGAAAATCAAGAAATATTGAGAAGACATTGCAAAAATCGTGAAAGATTTCAAATGATCTTTGGTAAAACGTGATAAAAATAAATCCATCACTCAACAAAAACGTACCTCTCTCCGTAAGCGTAAACATTGCGCGCGAAGCGCGCCGAAAATTTTCGGTATAGAGCCTCCCGTGAGCTCTGCATTAATTGTACACTGAAAAGGGGGACCAACAGGACTCTCACAACCTGACATCCATATGGGAGGAGAGATGATATATCACCTTCTTTATGGATTTCTGAAGGGTATACCCTTTAGAAATCTGTGACCGATGGTGCCGGCGGGAGTTGGTGATTGGGGGAACCGCAGATAACTGCTAAACCATGCCTTTTTAGGCAGTGAGATTTTGTATACGCTATATACAAGAGTGGGAGAGCCTTTTCTTGTTAGTACATGAGAGTGCAATCCCAGGAAGGGGTTTTCCCTCCCCTTTGAGAAATTTTTGTTAATTTTAGGGGGCCTATATGCAAAATGGTGGTATCTTTGGGTCATTCTAAAGTGATTGTATGTTTAAAAAATGTCCACAATTTAGTGAATTCTAACTTTTGTTCGGGTGAAAAAGGGGAGTAAGAGACGGTTAATATATTGTCTTCAAACCTCCTTAAGTCCCAGGAAAATCATGGGCGTGTATCCATCTCCAAAAGGGTGTGAGTGTTTGGGGGGGGGGGGACTTTTTCACATTTGTGAATCGCCGTCCTGGTGGAAGAAGCAGTGGTGGTAGCCAGAATTTGCGTCACGGGGAGGCAATAAGTTTTGTGACCGTCGGCATGGGGGAGGGGTCTAAGGAAAATTTTTCTAGAATTGAATGCCCTCAGATGCGATTTGGTGCAACAAAAGTGTAGGATTTTTAGGTTATTTTTCCTCTAAAAATTTCGTTTTCCTAGGCACAATTGCAGTCTGTTCCATCATTTTTGAAAAAGTGAGAGGGACTTTTTGACGATGTCCCCCCTTCCAAAAAAGTGAGGGGTACGCTTCCCCTCATGATCCACGCCCATGGGAAAATTGCACACGCAATTGTACCTGCGTGGAGTCCACAGAAACATTCTTGGACTATAATAAATTTTTTCCTTACATTTTAAAAGGATATCCATTGTTGACAGAGAACAGTGTAGAGCCTCCCGGGATTTCTGAATTAGTTACAGTGTACAAAAGAGGGACCAACGTAATTCTCACTACCAGACATCCATATGGGAGGAGATATGATACATATATCACCTTCTTTTTAGGTATAGCAAGAGGGATGGTGGACCGGCAAAATTCGTTTCAGAAAAGATTTTCGTCGTTATTGAACGCCCCGGTAAAATGTTTGGAAAATAAGCAACGGCAATTACGTACTTTCAATCTTTCAAGTCATGTGCTAGACTAGATAAGTCAAAGATCCCATAATGATGAGAGCCCTACAGAGAAGGAGATGTACTTTTTAGAAATATGTTTGCATTGGAATAATTTCTTGCGTCATAGCTTTGTCAATGGTATATGAAATCGGGTGTAAACCCTGTCTTATGCGCGCGAAGCGCGCCGAAATTTTGAATAAATATTAGTTCATGACAAAACCTGTATTCAGAACCTGCATCGGACACTGTCACTCCCACCAACCTATGCTATTCAGAAACGAATCTTCTGACAGAGAATTCTTAAAAAGCACTTTTGCTCCTTTGTTCCCCGTGAGTAGTTACCGAAAGCTATTGATAATAAGGACAACTCTGACACAAGGCTTGACGCTAGCGGAACTTGCCAAAATTTGGAATTTGTCGAGAATTTCCAAAACTTATGATAGTTTGAGAACAGTTTTGTAAAAGAAAATGTTTAGAACAAATAAACCAATCATCAAAAACACATCTCACCCTACACCCTCAACAGAAATCTGTAGCTTAAACGAATTTTGGGACCATTTTAAAAATTTTCAAGAATGAATGGGGGAGGGGGTCACACGTCACCCATTGCCCACTGTGCCGACGCCATTGTCTGTTGCTAAAAAGTCCTTTGAGCTCATTTTTAAACTTTTCAGACAGTTACGAAATCGAATAGAGTACGCACTCCGCTACTTTGCCTGCACCAGCTGGTGCCACTGTGCACAACAACACGTCACCTGACAGCTTGTCTTCTGTATTCATTCTGCAAGGTCTGTATGGTGAAAACTTTGCCTCTCAATCCCTCTAGATTATAAAAAATTTCACTCTTTAACACAAAATTGTTTCTAAATTTCAGTGCAGCTAGCCGGGCCCATACTGCATATGTCACGATGTTTACTTATTTAGATCTTTAGTCAGGAATCATTACTCAGTTATTCACCTGTTTTCGAACATTGTAGCTCTCCTTTCGTCGCCAACCACTTTGAAAGATATCTAAAGAGATAATCCAGCTATAGCTCCACCCAACCCCTGCAGAAATATATACTTTGAATACGTTCTTAGACACTTTTATTCATTTTTTGCTCTTAATTTTTCTTTCTCCTTTTCTTTTTTTTTTCTTTTTCTTCCTTTTTTCTCCTTTCGTTTTTTTTTCTTGGCGAGGGGGGGGGGGCCCTCAGGCCCCTCAGGCCCCCCCCCTGGATCCGCGCCTGCCACCAGGGACTGGAAAGTTAACCTTTGAATAAATTGTGGTACAAAAAATTTATATTCATCCTTACCGTATATAGTCATCACGTTACGAATGGTACTCAACGTATTACATTGATACCAGAAGACCCATGTCTGGCCTCTAACTTTGAGCGCAAACCAACTTTTGGCTAAAGTAGTACAGAGGTATTTTTGTTCTAATAATGTTCATACCGGTAAGTGATACAATATCGATGGTGAGGATGGAATCGCGCTGAAAGTTGCAAGGAAACTATTGACCATGGTAAAACCTGCGAGCAGATCAGCTAGGGGTGCAGCTAGGATTTCCAGACAGGGGGCCAAGCTCCCCTACGGAGCTAACCCGAAGCCCCGACAGATGGGACGGGTTGCCGAAAGGATGACGAACGCTTAATTCTAGGCCGACGAAGTGGGCAAAAAATTCGGGATTCTATTGAAAATTTGTGGTTTTAACTAAGGTTTGGGATCGTACTGGAGAATCTGCCCTCCGAGCAAAACCAAGAAAGTCGTTCGGCGAAAAATCGTCGTCGGGGACTACATACTATATCGTACTCATTAAGGCTCGCCGACAAAACTGAAAAATATACAAGACGGGAGGCAGCTTCCCCCGATGGGGGGAATGCCCCCTTCCCTCAGCTCCCTCACCTCGCCCACTCGGCACCAACTCAGCACTGAGACACTTACTTTTCTTACAAAATATGTTTGCCACGATTGCATAGAATACTCCTAAAGATAGAAAAAAGAGGACAGAACTTCTCATCCCATGCAATTTCGTGATTCTCCTGATTCTCCAGAAACACGTCGACACGGAAGAACAGTAACTGTGGAACATTTACCGTTAAATAAAGCCAACATGTTTGAAACGGCGGGTGTTAAAGCAAAACCGAACTGGAAATTCTTGTACTATAGAATGTTACAGAAAAAGTACTTTCATCATTAAACGCCTTTGGGATCATTTGATATTTTGGTCAGTAATCGCTAGAGGCATGCCGGGGCCACTGTTCACAGGTAGTCAAATTTTATTTTGAATCGATCTTCCAAATGGGGGCACATTGGTCGGCAAGGGGCATGCCCCCGTACCCCCACCTGGCTACGGACCTGATGACAAGATTCATGATCCAACAACTTGAATCTGTACTTTCCACAAAATTTAAGCTTAGGCTATGCATCAAATCATGCCAGGCCTTCAACTATCCTTCCGATCGAAGCCTTCCCGACCTAACGAGAACTTGTGCACCCATGCGCATCCTGAAGTTTGATATATTTTTCACCGGATGATATAAGGAGAAACTTATGTTGTTGCCACATATTCGTTACACGTATGAACGGCATTCAGGCGAACATATTCACCAAAAGTAATGTAATCTTACGTTTTCCTTCATATCCCTGCTGGGGACAATGTCAATTGGTTAGTATAATGTATGTGTCTATACGGTAGGATATTGGGAAACTATTTCTAAGGGGGAGCAAAATGTTGTGTCTGGAAATTTCCTGATTGACTAACAATAATGACTTATGACTTGAATTTTTCTCTGAAAAATAAATTTCCAGTGCCCTGAAATCAACAGTGTTGCCCTGAAACCGACATTTTTTACCCTGGGGAGGGGCGTCCAACCCACTAGACCCACATCTTATACGCCCTTGCGTCTGTACGTTCTGTTTCATCAACAACACACCTGCAGCAAACAACATACCTCCATTACAAATTCGCTGAAGTCTACAGGTTTCTCTCCCTGGGCCTCACTCAAAACGGATTCTACGTAGCCAGTGGTCTTTCCTGCCCCTTCTTCATCTTTACTAAACCAAAGTGCCATCTGCCATAGATTGGCACCAGCAGTATTAGGGTCGGTTGTTTCTTCCTTGAATTTAACATCAACATCCGTTGTAACTTCAGTCTTCTCTCCAATGTAAAGGGTGACGGGAGTTGGCTGAACAGAGGCAAACTGGACTGTGGGTGTTGTATCGTCATCTCGGGCTGTTAAAATCGATTAAAACGCGTCTTACTGCAAACGGATAGGCCCTGTAATCAGTACATGGGCTATAGTCACGAGCTATTTTATTCTGCATACTACTACATATAAATACGCTCTATATTTAGAACATCTACATATAAAACTATATATACCTTGATGAAAACAATACCAGAAATACATATTTAGTTTTACATGGCCATATCATGCCAGATATAACAGCTGTAGTCGCTTGTTAAGCCACTACCCACTGCCAGTAATTAGGAGATGCTGGTGGTTACAATCGTATTTTCTTTCAATATTTTCCATTTTCTTTCTTCATACAAATTTTTCTAGCAAGTTTGTGAGTTTTTAATGGTTTATGTAAATAAGCAACTGGTCATAATATTACTACTGCATTTAGAAAGGGAAATAAAACTATTTGAGAGTGGAAGATTGCCGTTCATTACTTCATCTGACCAAGCAAAATCAAATGGTCCCGGAACTACGCATGAAGTATGCATAGAGCTGTAGGTAATTAAAATACTTTTGATCTACCGGGCCATCTTTTGCCATACACCCGTACCACGAAGAAGCTCCCCCGGGCCAGTCCTGTACAAAGGGCAACCGGATCTTATTGCCACCTTGGTACATGATAGCGTGGATGATAACATAAAATCAACTTACGTTTACAGGTCACCTGAGCACAACCTCGCCTAGACAGCTTGTACCTGTCTTTCACCTCAAAATTAGGAGTGGGGTTAAACTTCCTCAACTCGGAACAAATATATCTGAATTTTCCGCAGCCAGATCCATCAGTGAGATCAACCGACTGGGGTAGTTCCTAGTAAAAGTGGAAGCATCAACAAATGAAATCACATGTTACCACAGTGTTGTTTTACGTTAGGACAAACAAACTGTTATACCTATTGAAATAAGGTTACGTTAGCCACCGTTCTTAACAAAAACAACTGTTGTAACTTAATCATTAGAATATAGGTCTATTCAAAAAGAGCAACACTATTTACAATGGTTAAGAACTACAACTACTTCCCAAGACGTTTAACTTCCACAGAACCTTTTATCTCCTCTTTTTAGTCAGAGAGGATGTCGAGAGAGAGATAACAAACACGGATAACTCGACCTTTGTGCGATGGGAGCAATGTGTGACAATTTCAATAGCATGATGGATATGAGAAAGACAAAATCACCCTTTTGGTGTACTAACAAATCTTGTCTACACAGGTTTTGCGTTTAGTCGTCACTACACCAAAAAGAGAGCGGAATAATCACCGTTGCACGTGAGTGGAAAGGTGATATTGGTTCTTGTAAGAAATATCTAACTACATCCATCTCTCAAATACTGTAATGTTTGAAAAGTCTTCCTTACAAGACGTGCTGCATATTTAGACCTAGCAGCAGCTATTTTGCGACCCTAAAAGACGGTGAACGTGGGAGAAGCTCGATTAAAATTTAACGTCGATTGGTTACCAATACCTCATTGTACCTCAAACTTGAAATCGTTTCAGTTTAGAGTCTTTTCTTTTCGGAAAGCGGTTAATACTTCATGGATAAAAAGTACCTCAATGTGACCACGCCTAACCCCTTCCTGTCGACACCTATGACTCATTGCTTCAAATGGTACCGCCTTCACCCTCTTAGCCATGGAACGGGGTTGACAAATTGACAAATCGAATGAAGCACACAGTTATATGACAATCGTCAATTTACCAACTTGATCGGTTCTTTTTGAACACACACAATAACAAGTGGAAATTAATCTTTACACTACTTACAACGTATGTCAGGTCTTTGTTGGGTTTTACAGTCTTGCTTCGTTGTCTAGGACTTAAAACGGCCTCTCTTAGATTGGTCTGCCTGCCAGAACCATCCCTTTGTTTGCTGAACCAGATGGACATCTCCCAAAGATCGGTTCCTTTAATGTACTGGTCAGTGTCAAAAATAACGGCAACATCCGTAGTGACGTCATTGACCTCATCCAAGTAGAGAGTAACAGGAGTGGTGGAAGTAGATACTACTTCAATGACGGGATCATCACTGGCATTAGGAGGAGGAGGAAACGGCTTCTCTCTGTCTCTGTCACCGTCATCGCCATCACCATCTTCTGGCGGTTCCTCTTCTGAGCCATCCGGATCTGTTGAAGGAGTGCAGTACAATTTATACAGTCGTAGCAATCCAAGGACTTCCAAACTCTTCCTCTGAAGAGACATCTTTCGATTTTTCAAAGGTGGGAACATTGCTTACTTTGCATACGAAGATACGACTGTATGTGGGTAGGTAATGAACTGTGCAAATCCTTCGTCAGATTAATTTCTGACAGTTTGTGTGTTACCTAAGAAATTCCAGACTTAAAAGGATATTGCGTGTTTAGGAAAACGAAAATACTGGAATAACGTTTAAGCAGTCCATCCGAACAATAAAGAAAAATAAAGATCCCTCACGGATGTAATTCTCCCAAATATTGTTTACTATTCATAAAAATAATTACAAAACGTATGAAAAGCGATAATGTTTGGAAACAATCATTTTTCCATCCAATTCCACCCCTGGTTAAGCAAACCAATGGGAGTGTTCTAATATATGAATATGCAACAAGTGTTCAAACAGCACAACGAAAGGTGCCTACGTGTATACCAGCGAACGCGCACTGAACACACTATATTCACGCAATAGCCTAGCTACGTATGAAGGCTATAGAGGGATTTCATGTGACGTCACGCTCAATGGATTCCCAGGCACTGAAGGGCAAAAACACACACGCAGGAAGCGAATTTACAACTCACGCGCACGGCATAACCATAGATACTACTGTGACACAATGGAAGCTTGCCCTTCAAAACATAAAAGACGCGCAATCTTGCCCTTCAAAATTGCGTTTAGCTGGTTAAAGTCACGTGACTGAAACCCCTCTATATATATACCATGGAGCTAATATCCAAAAGGTATTATTGTTTCCATGATATTAAATCGAATGGATTAATTCCCGTTGAAGCCCACCTGACCAATTTCGGAAAAAACCACACAGCCCTCGTAAGCGAGTAGATAACACCACAAAGGGACAGGTATCACTGGGAGTTGCTACCCGGAAGGGAGCCACTGTAAAATTTGTGTTGTTGGTGAGTTTTCGTGATCACTGAAGAGCGTTGGCCGACTTTTTGTATGATTCCGAAGGTAGACTCAAAGAGGATACCAGTATGTCTAACTTTATTAAACCATGCAAGAGACTCGCCATCGATATTATGTGTGAGCACTACCTTCGAGGAATAATTTTTAACAATTCTTTAGTAATTCAATCCTCAATGGTCAAACTGTATCAGCTTTGAGTCTGACATGTCGCAAGGTCATAACTTCCCTGTGCGTTTCCCAGCTGAAAGGTACACAGTTGCCTTGATTCAACAGGCACATTTTTTTGTACATGCTGGAAACTCTGGATATCCCATCTGCAACAACCGAAATTGACCTGGGGAAAAACATCGCTCACAGAGGAAATCGAATCGAGCTATTTTCACATGCGTGTGCCTGAAACCTGCAGTCTACTAGGCTACCACGACTAAGGATTTGGACTTCTTTTAGTTTGGATCATCATGGCAGGTTAACGCTGCTTGCTGGGGTTGGGCATCCTCACTTCTGACACATTTTACGTCAATTAGTGTATCGTTAGTGGTAGCTCCCTCGTTGTACATTTTAAGTAGAATATTTGATATGTACCTGCATGCACCGCTCAAGGACAAAAACTTGGGATGTAGCGAAGTAAACAAGTGTACAGATGTGACTGGTTACCATTACTACCCGTTAGTATGCCAATGTTTTCTTGAATTGTGATAGGGTGTGAAATCTACTAACAGGGGTATTATGATGAAAATACGTTGTTTTCTTTTCTTCAAAAACTCAATTGTACTGTGCAGTATTCAACCTTCACAATCACACTGCTCCCAGATAATGCATGAATAACTGCGACAGGATATAAGCCCGCTAATGTACTGTACTTCGGCGCATGCACTTGCGTGACCACTGAATATTCATACAGTGCTCTGATAGGTGTGGTTTAAAGGCAGTAGACAGTCACCCCAAACAGAGTGAGTGTATCCTGTCACTCAAGTTCATGAATGATCTATTTTGATCATGTGACAATATTTTTGTTAGTGAATTGTGGAATTCAAGGTGAATTTCGCCTTGCTTTACCTGTTGTTTGTAATAGTTATGTTCAAAACGTCTTCAGAGGTGCTTGTAATGCAATAAGAGGAGGTTTGCAAGAGTTTGCTGATTTTTCAAAGAAAATTTTGGGGCGACTGCCTATTGCCTTTAAGGTAGTTGTAATGAGAGCAGTTTTTTTTCAAAATAGCCTGCAAATTTTCACTGTTTTTACACCGTTTCTTCATGTTTTTTACTAATCACACTATCATTTTCAGTCACTAAATAAACAACTCCATCAATGAATAGCATAATTAGTGTATTGACAAATAAATAAAAACATTAGATTTTAGCTTTTTCGTTTTCGATACACGCTAGAGTTTTACTCACTTCTGCATGTAACGGGTGCACATCCTACAGTCGAAGCACGACTTTTGCCGATCTGTTGGTAATCTGGAACTGGATTATCTTTTCGAATTTGTGCGCAAACATATCTGTACTTGCCACACCCGACAGCATCTCGGAGATCAGCTTTAAGTTGTAAATCCTTGAAAATAAATAAAAAGAAATATTGAACAGCAACTTCACGTCGGCTGGCAACGGATTTATCCCATTTCCCCTTACAAAATACAAGAATGCAGAATGCAGATGGATGAAAGACCCAACTAGGAATCCCAAACCGCTGTCGCGAAGCTGTATTGCTTAAATCGACAGTGTCGTTACTCCGTCAGAAGACTAAATCTCTTTAACATAGGCATGGGAAGCTGTTCTTAACTGAGCTGAACGTTTTAGACCCCCGTCTTGGTGGAAATAAGGAGATCGAGTGCATCCTCCCCTCTTCAGGACCCAGAGTGTTTACTTTTAGCTGAATCCCCCCTCCACCGTTCCTCCACTGTAACAAATTTTCCAAAGAGTTTTAGAATATAGTTACAAAATGGTCACTTACATGAGGGGCCGAAAAGTCTGGCTTAACGTCATCCATCTCATGGCTGGCTAGCGTTTTAGGACTGTGTCCATAGAGGTCCAAAGTTTCTTAGGCTTTTGTGCGAGGCTTTTGTGGGAGTTTCTTCTGTATAAGAAACCCCAGTTATTGCTTTCGGCACTTAAGTAACTAAGTGAGTGAGTAAGTCAGTAAGTGAGTGAGTCAGTCAGTCAGTCAGTCAGTCAGTCAGTCAGTCAGTCAGTCAGTCAGTCAGTCAGTCAGTCAGTCAGTCAGTCAGTCAGTCAGTCAGTCAGTCAGGAAGGAAGGAAGGAAGGAAGGAAGGAAGGAAGGAAGGAAGGAAGGAAGGAAGGAAGGAAGGAAGGAAGGAAGGAAGGAAGGAAGGAAGGAAGGAAGGAAGGAAGGAAGGAAGGAAGGAAGGAAGGAAGAATGTGTGGGTCGTGTATAAATAAATAATAAATTATGATGTGGAGTAAAAAATTACGAGACTGCAGAGTCTTGCTAATGTACGGTAGTGAAAGTGAAAAGTGCCAAGAATGTGCAGAAGAGAATCTTCCAGAACAAGGGAAAAGGGCAGTATAGGTTTACCTCCAAAATAAACTCATTGAAGTTATCGACAGGTTTGCTTCCTTGGTCAGCCGTCAATGCAGATTCTACAAGACCTGTCGCTCGGCCGAAACCGTCATCATCTTTGCTGAACCATACCGACGCCTGCCATAGCCCTTCACCAGCAACGTCGGGGTCGGTGTTCTCCTGATTAAAGGTGACTGCAACGTCCGTTGAGACTGTGTTCCTTTCGCCTATAGTCATTTCAACAGGAGTCGGTTGGACGGAGTCGAACTGGACAGTCTTCGGGTCGTCACTGCCACGGTCTTACGAACGATGAGACCATGAGCAAATAAAAAATAATTAGAAATAAGAAACACGAACTAACCTTGAGGAGACCGCGTTAACTGAGGTTTAAAAATTTTACACCGAAGGACATATACAAATGCTAACATGCCATTTAAACATATCTCTATTTGCAAACAGTACAGCCTAAACGTGTGATAGCACTAATATGAAATGAGAGCAAATATTGTTATTTTCTTATATTGATTACTTTCTTTTTTTGGGGGGGGGGGGGGTTGGAGCTTTCGTTTTCAAGTTTTTTGTTTTACTGCTGATACTCTCCCCAGCTAAACATCAGAAGTATAGACCTGATGGATATGATGTCACAGAACAGAAATTGCACCCTCGGCAGAGGTAAGCACGTATCATTGCAACCTAAACCAACAAATGCAGACAGCAGACAGCAAATAAAATTGTTTATCCAAAACCAAAATCATGATCTGGCCACTTTTGCTGAATTTTATGGATACTGTGATTGGAGAAGATTGATAATGGTAGGGGCTGAAAGGGACTTTGGAGCGACAATGACACTTACTCTGACCTACAAGAAGTAATATTGATACTACTATATCTGCGATGGGTGCGAGCAAAATATGACATTTTTAAGACATTTCATTTAATGGTTTCTTTATTTTACATTGCCAGTGTTATCCATTACAGTAAAATTCATCACTTATTTCTCTCGTTATTTTTCCTAACCTCTGTATTTTGTGATCGTTTATTTTATTACTTATTTATTGCTGAAAAGAAATACCTGCCGAAGTGGTTCGTTCTACACTGGTAGAAATCAGGAGGCTATTACTTACGACAGGTTCAATCTGTTATTCTGTACTGTTAATGACATTTCCTTTTATGTGAGATATAATTTTAGTTAGTGAAATTGGATTGTTCAGAAAGCAAAGTTTCACTTCCAATATAAGGTTCTTACCTTTACAAGTAACTTGGGCGCATCCTCGAGAGGACAGTCTTTTTCTTTCGACCAGCTGAAAGTCTGGGTTTGGGTTGTCCTTTCTTATCTCTCCACAGATGTATCTATATCTGCCACAACCTGTGCCATCCGACAGATCTACATTTTGATCCAGTTCCTATTAAATGAAATACATCAATGTTGACAGATAGTATCCGGTAGATTTGTAAAATCACCTTGCGGGGCCGTCGGCGGCGAGGAGGGGGCTGGGATACAGCCCTATAAAACTTACGGTTTGAAAACTTTTCTTCAAAAATATCATTACCTGTACCTGAAAATGGCCAAAACATATCTCAGAAAATGCCAACTTCCAGGAGCTAAAGGGCGCTGGTTGGTAACTACTATACATGTAGCCTACACATTTTATACTTAACATCCACCTAACTGAGCCTACCTTTTCACAGGTACGCCTCCTCTTTGTTCTCTACATTCTTTTTTGAATAGATCCTTAAACAGCACTAAAGGTTTCTGTTAAAATACTTGTGTTGATTATCAGATGCCAGGAAATGGGATTGAATCAGTGGCGTGGATCCATCTCCAAAGGTGGTGGTGGTGGTGGGGGGCTTTTCACCATTTCGAATCTTCGCCTTGGGGAAGGGTCTAAGGGGAGGGGTGTTTCCCTCCCCTTTGAAAAAAAGGTAGTTAGAAGGTGTCTTCATGGCAAATGGTGCCATATTTGGGGGCAATTTGGCTTTTAAAAGTGTCAATTCGTAATCTATGTTATAATACAATTCATCACAGTTTTAGTTTTCGTCCTTTTGAAGAAGTGGGGGACTTTTCGGAGACGTCCCCCTTCCAAAAGAGTGAGGGGACGCGTCCCCGTCCCCCCCCCCCCCATGATCCACGCCCATGCACTGAATAGTGCATTAAGTTAAAATATTACCTTGAGGAGAATACCTGTGACTCCGTCATACCCATTCTGCAGAAGGGATATCAGGTAATTGCTTACTAGCCTATTTCGTAATTTCTGCGGGGCCACATCACATTATAATGCACGTTTCCTTACGAAAAGCTTCTTGGAAATGATTACTTCAAGAGATCGTTTTTGAAGTAATTTCAAGGATTTGGTTGTACATTGGTGAAAATTCTTTGGAGATGAAATAGTCTCATTCATACCAAAGCAAACAAAGATGTGTTTTCGTTAGTATGGGTGATATCATGGCATCAGTTCAAAAGATCACATACATACACAGTGGAGAAATTTGTGAGATGAGTGTTACAATCAACCCCAAGGTAGAGGCAGACTGTAACCAGGTATGGGACAAGCTCTATAGCCTTCCATGTGTTAAAGACGGAAACGACTACGGCTAATGCAAACAAGAAAAATACTTCATTTTGATGTTCTAACACATTCAAAAACATTTCCACCTAAAATTTATTTTTAAAAAGCCTCAAATCTGGGTACACCATTTGCTTCAGGAAGTTTTCAGTCTACGAGCACACGGTTGTAAACTATACACTGTGTGGGTACGCATGGAGGGAGGGGCTATTTCAAGTGCTCAGTCTAAGCAGTGCAAGTCACTTCAACCTATTGTGCACAATGTGGAAAGATTAGGTCAGTTACAAAAAGACTTCCACTAGTGAAATGTGCCTAAATACCGTATCGGTTACAAAGAGAATGTTTATTCGCGGCCCCCGCGAATATTAATTGATAATAATGTTTTAGCCCACGGTGCCCACCATTTATGCTGCTTAGGCCTACACCACTTTCCTAGTATTTCACGTGGGGACTTATGCGAAACACTACCAGCATATCACTAAAACCTCATGCACAATGGGCGTTTCCCCTATAGACCCCACACATTGTCTGGGGCCCTTTGGCCTGCCTCTTATGGGAAAAATTCTAAGCTCCCTCGCTATCTGCCAGAATATAGCAAGTAACAGACTTTGATTTCAAATTTTTCCCCTACCCCCTCAGTCCAGGCTCCGCGGAACAAAGGATAAAACTTCAACTTCACAAAGTTAATTTACCACCCCCCTTTTGTAAGATCTTGGAGCCGCGCCTGTTTTCATGTTCCCATTCTACGTCACACAGCAGCTCATTAAAGGACGGGTCACACTGCAACGATTTAATCAGAAATCTGATCCGAATTTTCTAAATCGGGCCAACAGTTTTGTATTCAGACTTTGTTCTAAGGATGGTCACGCTATATCGATAACTCATTCTAGTTTGTCTGTTCTGCTACCATTATATAACTTATACCGTTCAACAGAGCGGTATTTGTTCGAAAATCAATCCGATTTTTTGCACCCGTGTCCGATAAACGCTGTCTGCCGATGTGACATCACGAAATAATTAGTTTACATTCCATTTTCGTAGTCCTCTGATGCAAATCATATATTTACACAAGTTGGCAAATTTTTGGCTCTTTCCGACCAGGGATGGACAAGATTTGAACTAAAACTCCAAAACTCGAACCGCAATCCTTTCCGAAATCGATCTAGTGTGACCTGCGCTATACTCTCGACTACGTTCCTGATCCAGAACCTAACTTATCTATGTTTGCCAAATATCCAAGTTCTTTTTTTTTCAATTACAGCAGAAGTGTTCCATCACACAGCAATCTATGCTGTAGAAGGAAGCTGTTAAAGGTATGCGTTAGTTAGTTAGATGAGACTTGACACACCGACACGAATGTGTTATATAGTGCAACTAGATAAAAACGGTTCAAGTTCGGTTTCAAAAACAGTTCAAACACGTTGCAAGTCCTTCCCTCCAGTCGCCTCTTACGACAGGCGGGAAATACCGTGGGCAAACGGTATGGGTGTAGTGGGATAACGTCACTTCCTATTAACAATGAACGGGGCGATAAAAACAAATCTTTAATACCCACTCAATGCGTCCACTAAGCTCGAAAACATGCAGTTCCTGTCGTACGAATTGCCTGCTTAATACGCATATATGGTGCACTATATGGTGCATGTGCAGGTAATAGAATTGCCTAGAACGTCGAATTTAATGTATCCTACGCATTTTAATAAACCGAGCAGGCCCTGTAGAGGTTTTTCAAATGTCGTCAGCCCGTTTTGGATTGCCACGCTAGATGTCACAGCCAGTGGCGTAGCTTCGGGGGCACCAGCTCCCCACAAAATCGTCTACCCCCAAGCGCCCCCTGACGATCTGGGCCAAAAAAAAAAAAAAAATTCACTCGACTGGGCTACTCAGCTTGATAATGATAAACTCTGGCTGTGGAAAATTTCCATTTCAATCAATCTACTGAAATCCATCAGGGTAACTCCGCTCTGAATAATATTGAATAATTTCGGACTAGATTATGACAAACTTAATGTGTTTGAGAATAAAATAAGAAATAAACTTTACACCTTTTCACCAAACTTGCACTTCTTGATGGCTGCTGTCAAGTCTGGCAAGTGTCATCTGGGATGTATTAAAATCTCACATTTTTGGGGGACGCTCCGCGCCATCCCATGGTTGCGCTCCGCTTACATAGTAAACGGGATTCAAACTTGCAATCCTCGGACCTCAAGATTAGCTGAGCTAATCAGTCCTCACAGAAATGTGTTTGAGAATAAAATAAGATCAAACTTTCCATTTTTTCCACAAAAATTTGACTTATTGAATGCTGTTATCAATCCTGGCAAGTGCCATTTCTAGCAATCTGGGATGTATTAACATCTCAAAATTTCTTGGTACGCTCGGGGCCTGACGGCGGCGGTCCACTTAGATAGTAAATGGGAGCCCCCCCCCCCCCACACACAAAAATCTCCAGCACCCAGAGCCTCCCCAAAACAAAAAATCATCGCTACGCCACTGGTCAAACCTCATGCACACAAGTATATGGACGGTATATGCGTAATGCGTATATCGGTATTGCGGAATGCGCATTGCAGTATCCCACATACAATTGTGGTATGATCGCTTGTCAAGATGTTCGAAAACAGAGCCCATGCACGACACGCAGTGAAGTTGGCGGAAAACCTCTTCAGGTTTTCTTTTTCATCTCTGTTGTGCTTGTCATGTTACCAGGGAGTTGCCTGATTTAAAGGGAAATATTGCGTTTAAAATGCACCAGCATGGCATGCAAAGAAAATACCTTAAATCATTATTAAACAGTTCAGTCTCACCAATAAACTCTAGCAATACCTTTATCTCCTCAAAATATTATGCATTACAAGAATAACGGATGTTGCATCATTTGAATTTTTGAAAGTTTGGGTGAACAAATTACTTTTGTGCAACAAATAACCAAATTTCTTCCTGTGAGAGCCTTATTTCTTGAAAAGAAAGCTACCGTACTGTCTTATTTTGAATTGTCTATCACTCCGTATCTATAAATATTGGTTAAAAAACATGAAAATTTTATGTAAAACAAACGCAATATTTCCCTTTAACCTCCGTCCTAAATGAAGGTTTATACGTTCAGTTCAGTTCAGTATAGGGAGTAGAAACTGAAAGGAAGGCTTAATAACACAGTGTATCACTGTATGTTTTATAAGTAAAGCCATAAAAAAGTAAGGGCGCTTCCATTGTATGGCAAAATACCAAATGATTTGTGAGTCTTTAAGCGTACAGTATGCATTTATCAATTTCAAGTTTAATGTGAATTTTTCCGTTTCCGAAAGATAAGGATTTATCTTGCACAACAGAGATAGGTTGTGGCGCCGTAAGTGCCAAGGTCAGTACTCCCAAATTTGGTACGTTGCAGTTAATAAGTTTAAGTCAAATAGCAATCACAAATTGCAAAATTTCATGCCGGGCCATCACAAAAGTCTATTATTACAAGGCCTAGGCTTGGCCACTTTTGAGCAGATGGCACTAGTAAAGCAATAAATAGTAACTTTGATTTTCTGTTGTTTCTAAAATTTGACTGCAGCACACTGTCACTTTTTTGACACGCGAATGCATTACACGATATTGCCATTTTCGAGACAATTTTTTACGTCAATTGTGTCTTAGACGAGATGTTTGTACTACGCGCGGGTGATTTCTTGCCGTACAAGCAAAGCGCCTTAAGTTATACAAGTGGCGTCAGTTCAAGACTCGGGATGTCATTCTCCCTTCTGCAATTTCTATGGTAGGGATTTCTCTCATTTACGGTATCCATAATCATAGGCTTCCATGACAGACAAAGGTTTGTATTTCGTAAGCCTGGAGAAAATCAAAGACTAAAACAACTTACAAAGTAATTAAATGGTTTATCCGGCTTAATAGACTTGTTCTTTTGCCTTTGGGTAAGAGTTTGCTCTCGAAGATTAGACCTCACGCTTCCGCTACCATCTTTGTTCTTACTAAACCACGTAGAAACTTCCCAGAGGTCTGATCCCGACACGGCGAAAGGGGCATCAAACTGAACTCCGAGGTTTGTCGTGACGTCATTGTTCTCGTTGAGATAAAGGGTCACTGGTGTTACAGAGGTGGAAATGATTTCTACGTAAGATTCCCAAAGAGGGTAGTCTGGGTTTTCTTCCAAATCTTTTGGCTTATCCGGAGAAAACGGCTCATCCGGGTCTTCAGCTGTAAAAAAATTGACCAGTGGAAACTTGCCAAATGAGAAAAGAAAACGACTATGTAGGGATTTTCTTTTTCTTAACTCACCAGTAGGGTTAAGTACATACTTAACGTATCATAACAATCTCGTGTTTTACAAGAATGCAGTTGTACTAGTTGGAACATTTGAGTAGCTTGATCAGGTGACCAGATTTGTCGTTACCGGGGGAAAGTTAAGCTTCTCTCATCCCCCGAATTGTCAACCTGAAACAACAGTAAAAACAACCTTCACATTTGCCCCGGGTAAATTCATCTCCCCCTCGTAACTTCGCTCCTTACAGGGGAAGCGGTGGATTTCTTCTATCGTTTCAGTTAAGAACGTTGTATGTGTCTCACCAATGTAGTTATATTCCGACACGGTTACCGCACAAACTTTTTTTGCTGTGACTCCCACAAAAGTTTCACCGCCTAAGCCATTTTGCTACTGCTCAATGCATCTCACACCACACATAACACTACATTTGACACTCTCATCACGATCCATTTTATACCCTGGTGTACTGTGGGGAATCAGAATATGTTGCCTTTCTGCACAGCTACTCTGCTGTGGAATGCAAAAGCGGCTGTAATTTTGTTGGTGGGGGGGGGGGGGATAACTCAAAGCCAAGACGCCTCACACTGTATTAAGCCATATGAGTGGTCAAGTAGTCCAGTAGAAAAATATGACATTTGTAACATGGGGGAAATGCTGTCATTAGTCAAAACTATAACATTCTCTAATTATATGTTATCTGGATGAATGGAAGCCATGCATTGCAAACATTTTTATGGGGGGAGGGGCAATACCGACGGTATCGTCTTTCAGCCTGTAATACTAATATAATGAAAACTCGGTATGTGTCGGCTACCGCCAATGTCCTAGTAAACTCGTATCATTGAAACGCCCATCGACGCATGTGATTTTTGAATGTGGCTAAATGTTAGATGGAAAATTTTCTACTGACATTGCACACATGTAGACAAAGCACATGCGCCAGTTTGACATTTTCTATTTGGAAAATACGCAATTAAAATCAGCTTTTCGATTTTTTTGGTATTCCTTCGCTATGTCTTCGCTTGTCTACTAGTATTCAAACTGAACCACGCCCTCTACTTACGTTCACATGCTTCAGCACAATAGTACCTTTGCCTCTCACATTGCTCCCCCTGTGTAAGATCTTCGACGACAGTGACTCCCTGTGGTACGAAGAAAAGTATATGTAGCATGCTTTGGTAATGAGCGGATCAGCTAGTTAATCAGGATATTAGGCACGAATGGAAATTGTAAGACATGTGACACATCTCTGTGGCAAGCCAAATGCTCAGCAAATAGATATTCCAGGTTTGTTGGTCGACCCACATAATCACTGATCGTAAAAAAACTGGATTTTCGGCCGATTATCCAAGTTTATAGGTGATAATAAGCTATCAGTTGATAAAGAAGGTTTTACGGTTAATTTGCCTTGAAGCACAAAAACGCCAGTGTTTTAAGACTAAATGACTGGATGTGACGTCAGCCTTTGAAAACGAAAGTTCCATAATGAAATTGTGAACATGTCTTAATCTAATCTTTAATGTTATTTTTTTTTCATGCATCCTGAAAGACCGCGCATTCCTTACAAAATAATTTTAGACCCACAACACACAAATTGCATGTTTGAAACTTTTAAGTTCGCAATCGAAATAAAACCAAGGCAAAACAATCTTGTCTGCAAGATCGAAATATTTGTTTGCTATTACCTTCAACTAGTCATATCACAACCACCGTTATTCGCGTTGCATTTACACGTTCATTATGTCCTGCTAGGACGCAAGGACCAACCCACGTAGTACACCGGTGATATCTCTCTAGTGTGATCACTGATCACACTCTTTCCTTTGAGAAATGCACTATCGCCCTTACTTTTGTCAATGGTGCACTCTCCATCGTGCATTTCTTTGGTCACACCGAGCATTGTAATGAATTGTACTGTCCATGACGTCATGGACAGTACCTTAGGCACGCTTCTCATTTTCGAGAAGCAGTTCTTTCGTTCAATGTTTCTTGATTCCCACTGGGTGCTTTGTTCTACCATTGAGCTCATTATGTAGAGTGAATCATGTAGATGGGAACGAGACTTCTTTGTCACTTTTGGTTGGAACGGGGCTGAGCATGACTGGTTTTTATTTCGGCAGTTTTGTATTTTATTGTTTTGTTAAGAATGGCTTGAGTAAGTCAAACTATCTAAATAGTAGTACAGTATATTGTGGCACATGGTCGTACTGTCGTATTTCGCCCAGTACTCTACGCACGCTTCTTATGTCGTAAAGCACACACTGTACGGCTATAAGTGCTGTCGCGTTTGCTGATTGGTCGATTGCTTAGAGTATGTAGGCAAGGTCAATCACGAAAAGTGAAATTTTTTGAAGCAGTTTGAAGCAAGAAATGAAGCTTGCAGCCTACTATAAGTCCATTATGATGATATCTGCGGAGAAGTACAGCTAGGCTCATTGGCAGCTCTCTACCGACAGTACACTAACACTAACGCCCAGCTGCGTCGCGGCCATGCACTGGGCTATTAGGCCTACAGCGCTCAGTGCATAGGTGGTCCCTCGTTATTAAGAACGGATGAAGTATACTGTATGCACGTGTACGTGGTAAAAATGTCTCAACAAGGGACGATTTGTTTAGACATGAAATATTTTTGAATACTTCCCACAAGACCAGGAGAGTACTATTTCCTGCATGCAAAACCAAAAATTTGTGCTTCTCAAAGTCAAACAGTAAAAGCAAAGTGATCTGTCACTCAAACTTCGGTACATGAAGAGGATTAAATTATCTTCAAGTACATATAGGCCTATTGTCTGACGGATTTGGTCGAGCTTTCTCACATCTTCACTGTGCCAACACTGAAAATTGAAAGGGCGATATTCTAAAGCTAGCATAACCACTGAGGACGTTTCCAAATACCAGCACAGAAACAATCATGGACAGTAAGTGGTTACGATTTTCGTAACCACATTTTCTAGTTTCTCGAGACATGCAGGCAGTTTTTTTAAGACGTTGCACGACCTTGAATGTGGAAGAGACTCGCAGAGGCGTATGGGTAAAAACTGCAAGTCGGCTGGCTTTTAGTTTAACATTTTAAATATGTAATTTTCCAGATTAGGAGTCTTTTTATTTAAGACGGACGGTCGTTCAATGGGGAAAAGCGTAAATCGCTTCAAGTTTAAAGGGAGAATGCAGTCACCCCCCAAAAGAATTGTATATAGTAGACTGTACTATTTCCTAAATGGCCCTTGAGAATCATGTGACAGTATTTTTCTCACTCAATTGTAAAATTTACAAGGAGCAAGTGCTTGATTTACCTTGAATATGCAATATTTATGTTCTAAAATATCATGAAAGATACATCGAAGTGAAATAAGAAGAAATTTGTGACATTTAATTAGCTGTTGTTTCAAAATAAGTTTGGGGAGACTGCTTCTGGCCTTTAAGATGAAAAACTCACCATACTTTGAAGAAGGTTCCTCACAGGAGTAACGAGGGCGTTCGTAAACATTGACCATGACTACAGCCCTGACCCTTAACTGAAGATAAGTCTTCATTTTTTAGTGAGTTTTACTTGAAATTTCTAAAACCTGTCAGTCACTTCTCTCACAAAAGATAGCAGCCCGGGCGGGAGTGTAATTACTCTAATGGTGCACCTACCGATCACACTGAGTCTAGTCGGCTGTACCAACTACCGTGGGCTGTATTTACTTGAAGACCTACATAGTTAAATGGTCTTGTGACGTCACATGAATGTTATTTATTTAAACGCGACGTGATACGAACCTTTGGTTTGTGCTTCTTGGCCTCTGTTACTCCTGTATAAAAAAACAAGAAGAAAGTGGATTCGAAGATAAATTTTCTCAAGCAATATCACTTAAAAAGTAGCATGATTGAATCAGATATGCTTTCTACATGTTTCTACTGTAGTGCGTCACTTATAACACTGTTCTATGGTGTGTAACAGAACCACTGATCTCTATCAATACCTGGATAGCGCCTTGCCTATTCAAGCACGTACAGCCTGTTGAAGCCATCGTGAACACGTTGTGGCAGTCATACCACTTCCATAGCTCGGCGGCCTGAAACAAAGCGGTGCGAACATTAGTGTGTACATTGTGTGATTGTGTTCGCTTTGGGCTAGCAAAGCTATCACACAGGTTGGGAAGTTGGAAGTAGAGAAAGGGGACGATTACACGGGAAATTAGACGATATTTTTAAAACTGTTAGCAGTAGAATACAGCCTTTAACTATCGTTAAACAGCTTCATGGAAGGTCACCAAACCGTGCGCAAAAATTAAAACGGCAGGGATGGTGGGGCTTACTCGTTGTCCCCACATAAGAGTACCCGGAAGAGGAGGGGGTCCGGGGCCTCCTTTGTAAAATGTGAAGCATACAAACGGAAACATCTGAGATACCTGGACAGATTCGTAGGTAAGACAAGCAATTGAATCTGGTGGCTGGATGGGCAAAACCTGGACCGAGTGAATGTAAAGCAGCGTAAAGTTTACTGCTGGCCCATCTATGAATGGACATACCAACATTGGGTCAATTGGGACCTGATTCGTATGCATTAGCCAATAAAGAAGAGTCTACCAAATGAGGCGACGCGGTTGCACAAATTCAGTATGGTGGCCTCCATGTTTGAGTAATGAAAAAGAGTAAAGACTTTTGTCCAAATAGACAGTATGATGAGTGGTCATCTAAAGGCCAGCGCACATAGCACCAACCCGACTGCGACGAGACGGAAGTTTATTGTAAACATTGACTAAATAAGGTACTTTAATATCCCGATAGCCTGGAATTCGTCAAACCAAAATGGCTTCCTGAAAGGACGTATTAAGCACTAGTGACACGAAGATTACCTCAATTTGTGACTACTGTTCCAACAAGATATGATATGAGAAAAGAGTAGTTTCCCAGTACAGTTAAATCTACCAAAAGCAATTTTTACCACCCTACAGTAATTCATTCAAAGGAAAGCAACGTGATCATGAATTTCTCTGACATTTCTTTAGCCCCATCCCCACCCCCCAAAAAAAGAACAGAAAGAAAAAAAAAAGAAAAAAGTTTTCTATTTCTTTTTCTGAAAAAGTGAATGAACTGTGAAGAAAAGTGGCTATTTTTCCTGTCAGACAACATTTTTTCCCTGCAGACGGGGCTTTGAAAATTTCTGGGGCGGGGTAGCAACCCACACCCTGCGTTGTGACGCCCCTAGATATAATGGGGTTATGTGTTGACAATAAGGCCAGCACATGTAGAAACTACAGGTTTTTGCTTAAAGTTACATCTACCTATTCAATGGCATTCATGCCGCGCCTACGCATGAATAGTGATTAAGGTACATTGGTAACGAAAAGTCACTCTCGTTATGCACTATCATACCAAATTACACACAACGAAAAGCAAGAAATTCACACTTCTAAGCTACGTAGGCTATTGTAATCAAAATACTCCACGACATTATTTGCGAAGCCTTACAGTCACATTTTCGTGGGAAGCGTACCGATCATTAACAGTTTTGTACGAGGATATCTTATGACGTAAAATAGGCTATACGGAATAAACTTTCACTGTCTATAACGGTTTGGTGTGCTGCATGCGTCCACACGTGTCCAACGTTGGCGGCCCTTCGATAACTCGAATTACAATAACTGAAACTGTTGTCTGCCAAAACGACGAAATCTTCCCTTTAACTGATGAAGTTGATATGGGCGTACGCGAGCTGCATCCCCTTCCCCGCACCAGTCGGGCAGAGTGTTTGCCTCTGGCTAAGTATATGCTAAGTTTAGGACACTAACGTGCTTTAAGTTTTCAGGGAGAGGTGCTCAGCACCCCCCCCCCCCGTCATTGAGATAAGTCTTAATTGTACGTTAAGTACGTCTTCTTGGCAGCACAAGGTATCGTGATCGCAAACGTCGTCGTGCCACCAGCTGACCAGGAAATCCGTGGCAACTCCCTGGTGCCACACTCTCTCACGCTCACACATGTACACACACACACACACACACTCGTATCTCCAGAAGCGGCGGAATGGGAAAATATTAAAGGGGGCTGAGTGCTAGCAAGACTATCTAAGCGGAGCGCCATCATCAGTTGGTGCGGAGCGTACAAGAAAATTTTTGGCTTTACAAACCCTCCAGATGGCCGGAAACGGCACTTCTCGAGTGTTCTAAGCTGCATGTACCCAGCCTTGAAATATGGATCTTATGTCTGCAATTTCTCAATTAATTAGAAAAAATAAATATGAAAAATGGTTATACATATTTCTAAGCGGAACGTCACCATCAGTTGGCGCGGAGCGTTCAAAAAAATTTTTTGGCTTTGCAAACCCTCCAGATGGCCGGAAACGGCAGTTACCAAGTGTTCTAAGCTGTATGTATCCAGCTTTGAAATATGGATCTCATGTCTGCAATTTCTTAATTAATTAGAAAAAAATAAATCTATTTACCAAAAAATGGTAATTCATATCAGATGAGTTGAGCAAATACTGGGGGCTGAACATACCTTTAGTTCCCTCACTTTTTTCATCGGGGCTGAGCCCCTACCCCCCCCCCCTCCGTTTCGGCCCCACTGCGTATCTCCTGTACTAACACAACAGTACCAGTCATGGGAAACCAATTGTTACGCTTTCGTGGGACCATTTACAGAGTGACTATGCCAACTTAGAAAAAGTTTACGAAATGGGTAGCAAGGGAACTGTTATAACAGAATTAGATATATATTAGGGGATCTGAAGACACGCTATGGTTACCAAGCTGTTGTCAAGGGAATAGTCAAGAAACCCTTTTCTTTTGTAATAATATACCCAACAGTATAATAAATGAAATCTAATTTTTTGAGTAAGACCAAGGAGTTGCAACTCTTTGTGGGAAGGCATGCGTAGGTGAAGCCGGCAAAATATGACCCCCTAAAAGGTCGATGGCATTTCTACTTCCTTCAGTCATACATACTTCACACCACACGCAGATTATTGATTTACTTTCTTTTACTGCTGATGACAGACAGGTTAATTTTTTTATATAACTCGAAGCTAGCTTGATTCAATACACATGGGGTGGATGCATGGCAGCTTCTTAGCTAGTTAGTATGTGAGCTTTTCCTTAGACTGGAATAATAATGGAGCTGACATACAGCAGGGAGTTGCAACTCCCTGCATACAGCAAGTGCTGTAGTGCTCAATTCCGGTTCAGATTCGCGATTTTTGTTCGAGAGTTACAGATTCCAGGTGGGAGGGGTCGTGGCCAGGGTGAGTTAAAAGTTGAAGTATTTAAATGAGGCAAAGTTTTTGAAGACACGCTCTTCACTTTGATGGAGAAAGAATTTGCCAATATAAGGTTTGCAATGCTAAACTGGAAACTCACAATTTTGTAACACTTATGCTACAAATCAGCGTACAAGGAAAATGTTTGCAGACACCCTTCCTTTAGTATGGCCCAACCGCATGACTATGTCAGCTCCAGGATGAGTGGCTGGGGTGGATCCAAGGGGAGGTTTGGGAGGTTTAAACCCCCTCCTTTGATTTTCGAGGATTTTTTTCATTTTGTATATTTTGTTTATTTTCCCCGGTATGCTTTGAAGGTTATTTTCAGTTACAACAATGCAATTAACATGCCATAATAACTTTGCTGACAGCGCATTTTTCCTTCTATCGTCCTGATTCTCTCTCATTCAAAATCCTTACAGAGTCAGCGAGTCCTTCAAGAGGAGGTCTAGCTCTACAATAAGCTCACCAAGTTCAGCGAGGTCGATTGCACACTTCAAGTGATCGTTTTCAGTTCTAGCCTAGGGCCATCCGAACTTCGCTTATATACTGGGTCCGGGGAATAGTGAGAGAGCCTTGGGCACCGTGATTGAGTCAGAACTCGAACCCGCGACATAGCTCTAGCACGTGAGTACTGTAACTGCTGTGTCACCACTATTGTTACACAAGATATATTCCTTTTTTATCCAAGAGTACGTTATGACCAAGATCACGTTTAAACATTATTTCATGCAGAACAGTGGGTGTTTACCTGGAGTTTCTTGCACATGAGAAGTGCCAGTGACCTGTAGGCGGTATTTTAGCATATTTTCCTTCGTGCCTGTAGACGGCATCATGGTTGTATGTACAGCAAGGGGGGGGGGGTTGGGGTATCAAAGAAACGTAATGTTTCCATGGAAATGACTGACATACAAAACATGAAACATGAAGATGGCCTAAGTATAGATTGTAAGGTCTGAGAAGGGTTAATTTTTCTTGGTTCACGCCGCGCCAACCGATGGTCCGCGCGCTCCGCTTAGATAACTAGACAACCAAAAATTCCGGCATGCATGCGATCAAGCCACAAGCTGAATTTTGAGGCCCCAATACCAAAATACTTGCAGAAGATTTCAAACAGAGAAACAAAATTTTCTGTATGGAGCAGAAGCGAGCAACTTTCAGTGAGTCACTGTGATTGCCTAAAGAGAGCACAACAAATGAGTCAATGCTCCGAACTCCTGACGCCCAAGATAGTTATCGGGCTGTAGAGCATGCATCTCTCACAAGAAGGAAGACAACTTTCTGACAGGACATTTATCATAAAATTTCTGACACAGGGAATTTCAATGAAAGCTTGTCTTTATGCAGATCAAAGAGCCTAGGAAACGCGTGGGAAATCCCGTTTCCTGCAATCTGGGACGGTATTCTGGACAAAAATTTTCTCTGTACGCTTCGCGTCAACTCATGGTGGTGTTCCGCTCAAATAGTAACTCATGAACAGGATTCATACTTTATTAAGATTCTAAACAGCAGTGAGCAAGTTAGGCCTATAGAGGGATTTCATGTGACGTTACGCGAGTGGATTCCCAGACAATGAAGGGCAAAACACACGCAGAAAGCGTATTTACAGCACACGCGCACGGCATAACCATAGATACTACTGTTACACAATGGACGCGTGCCCTTCAAAACCAAAGAGCCGCGCGACCACGTGACTCGGTGAAACCCCTCTATAGAGGGATTTCAGTCACGTGACTTTAACCAACTAGACGCAATTTTGAAGGGCAAGATCGCGCGTCTTTTTTGTTTTGAAGGGCACGATCGTGCGTCTTTTTAGTTTTGACAGCCACGCGTCCATTGTGTCACAGTATTATCTATGGTTATGCGGTGCGCGTGTACTGTAAATACGCTTACTGCGTGTGTGTTTTGCCCTTCAGTGCCTGGGAATGCATTGCGCGTGACGTCACATGAAATCCCTCTTCATGTGACGTCACGCGCAAATGCATTTCCAGGCACTGAAGGGCAAAACACACACGCAGTAAGCGTATTTACAGCACACGCGCACCGCATAACCATAGATACTACTGTGACACAATGGACGCGTGCTCGTCAAAACAAAGAAGACGCGCGATCTTGCCCTTCAAAATTGCGTCTAGTTGGTTAAAGTCACGTGACTGAAATCCCTTTATATGAACATGAATATTTAAGAAGTAATAAATGTGCAAAAAAGTTGGCAGCTGTCACGTACTCTAATGACGGATCCACGGAAATGCCCTTTAAAGAATTATCTCTTCCCTACCCCCACTTCCCACCCCCAAAATAAACCAAAACACTAACATTAACTATGGGTAGCTTTACATGTGAAGGCCTAAGTCCATAAATTGCTTGTGTCCTGTGTCGTATTTGGACCTGGATCTGTACCAATAGGGATCTGCTCCGTGGCATCTCTATGTAGGTCTACTGTAGCCTCCATGCAGACCTAATAACTCAGCACTCACGTAACTTTGTACACGTCAGTAACCTGAACTTTCACATGACCCTTTTTTCCCCTAGCGCACTCAGCAGTTCTAGAACATAGAACCCCAGGAATCGAGACCGTTAATTGATTCCCAGTGGACGTAATGCCTAGGAACAATAAGTTTAAGTACCCCCAGTTGTATTCTCCTACAAAGTTTATTTCCTTTGGGTGAAGTAGACTGCGTCACACACAGTCATAAGCCATTTTGCAATCATTTACTGTTCTAATTTAACATCATGACGGCCCTTGGTATGTCAATGGTGGCAACTGAAGTCTTCATATTTTGGAAATACGGCGGGATAAGTAGGCTTTCTTTTTCTAGCCTCTCTTTTACATGAGTCTGGACTGGAATTTCATTTAATTCGATAGATTATGGCAAGGTATAAACTTACAGAATCGTAGTTTATCATCATCATCATCAACGACATGACGTTTCAATGTTTTTCATTCCGGTTGACTTACATTTGAAAAAGGGAAACGATCTATCATGCCGTGCCTCCCAGTGTCTCGTGAGCACCTGTTCTTGCGATACACGTGCTAAGCTAAACTCGCAGAAATTCCAAACTTATGATCGTACTTTGTTCCCCCAACTGAGAAACAGACAAAAGGAAAATGAAGTAGGTCGAACACATTGCGCAAACAATGTCATAATTTACAACACAGATGCCACATTAGTTGGACACGTGGAGAGAAGGTAATTTAATTTCTTCCCCGCACACAGGGTCAAAAGGTCATAGCCGACGTCCTATTAACACGATTTCACAGACGCCTACCATCCACCGTTGTCAAGTTGAACGGTGGAAAATTACGACATTCAAAAGTTTTTTTCCCTTCTACCTTCCTTCCGAAGAGACACGTCGGCCGTTTTCTTCACCTGTTCACATATATCGTTTGCCCGCCCGGCGGACGTGTATTACTCCTGCACCTATATTGGCTGCACTCGTAATACCAGAGTATGTACGCCAAAGAGGAGTACATATTCGACACCTGTTATGAAGGTTAATATATTGTTATCTTTAATTCTTAGGTAAACTTTTTCCGCAATTGCTCGTGTAGCAGATGGTTACAACTTACAAATGGATCGATGGTTCCCTGAATCGACAGGTGGCTTCTATAACTGCGAGAGACCATGGCATTTTGGAATTAACTTTGGCCTATCCCTTGACCGTCTGTCTGAAGAATGCTTAGGATAATGTCATTGACCGGATACAGTACCTTCTACAAAAAATCTATGCCAGTAAAAGTAAGACCGGGGTGGCATCTTGAGGCAAGAGCCGAAGTCTTAATTATGCCTCCTTAACAAATGGCCAACCGTTGAACATTCTTGAAAATCTGTCTCGCATTGCCCCGACCGCGAAATGCGGATTGGTGAAAGAGTATATGCAATGAACAAGTTTTCAAGCAGACCTGCCTGCAGATAAAACTCACTGATTCAAAGTTGGCATTGCAACAACCTATCAGAAAACTTGAGTTTAAGCCCAAATCATAAAGGGCCATTGAAAACTCTGTTATGAGGAATCGTGGGTGAACACCTCTTTGTCGACTTTATAGTCCAAAGGGTAACGAAGTGGGCGTGTCCTAATCGCTTCCAATCCTCAGCTGTTCACAGGATCTACATTAAGTCTCATCGGATGGATTAGAGTGTACTACCAGTGTAAGGCTGAAAGGGGTAGATGACCCTTGTTCTCCACCACTGCCATGTAATTGTAGCCTACTAAACGAGAACTCTGCAAAGCTATAACCTAGCCTCTATAGGCTGGCAGTGCACTCGATGTCATACAGATGGCGAAATAGGCTACCACTCAAAATGGAAAGAAGAAACCCATTTACATTTGATTCCATCACTTGTGGTTAGAAAATGTTTTGAACCTTTGTGATTTCCTTCTTCGTGCTTTCTTTCAATGAAACATCGACAAAATACTGTGCATCTGAAAAATAAAACTGCCCCAAACTTTCCCGGGCGATCTGTGAATACGATCATTTAAAAACAACACGTTTTACGATATCCTGGCTAAAAATTATTATGATCTCGGCCATGACGCTTTTCTCTACCATTTCGATCGTCCGTATAAGCAACTCCTCAATACATTAAGGTGATCGTAAAGTTCCAGGTAAAAATACACAGTCCACAATAAGAGATATTTCTGCACTGTTTTCGTATATGATAAAAAGTTGGCTCAGTTCCTCGGTAGTGGTATTCCATCAATATATGTGATAAATACTGCACTGTTCTTCAACAGATTTTTTTTCGAGAACGAGTAATATTTAGGCTACGGTTTCCTTTTATTGTAAATTGCCTGTTAATCCTGCAAGCTGAAGAATTTACTCATCTACCCACAACTTCAGCCAATCCCAGTGACTGCATGTCAGAGCCTGTTTATACACAAGTGTGATATGAACAGGACAGGGGGAATGTCACCTTTATATCAGCAACTCTCTGGCCAACAGCCAGCCAGTGCTTTTTTTCACACGTCACAATTTAACCACCACCGATTTCACACACGGCCAAGTTAAAAATAACATGTGCTTGCACCCACTTATCTGAGCTGGGACCTTATAGCTCCATAGGTTTCGGGAGAGACAGGTCCTTTGATTCAAAGGGAGAATGCGTGAATCCATCCTGAGATTTCTAATTGAAACGGGTGACAACGATGACAAATGAGAGTGGGGAGATTTTGTTTATTTTTGAAGAGAGCATTACCGGCTCTTAACGCCCTATCCATGGCTGTCAGCCAGTTCTGATTTTAAGACTATAATATATCCATGAATGATGTCGATTTTGCAGTTCTAACGCACGTGTTTCAGCAAAGATTGTTTGAATCAGGCGCCTTCATAATAGATTCATGCAATGAAGGTAAATATGCCATGATGCAGTCACTCTTATAAAGATTGATTTAAGGGAATAACCGACGAGCATATAGAATGTAAGTTTAGCAGAATTTCCCACTGATCAACATCTCCCTTCAAAAATTAAATACGGCGAAGCAAGTTCTGTTATACGTCGGACTAAGTTGTGTTTCAAGTCTATTTTCTTTTCAACTTGGAAATTGTTCTTTATTAGTTTCAAGTTCAATGCGAAGATACCCCTTACCCACTTTGCTAATAGGCTATAAAATAGGTACTTTTGCAAGTCCCGAAGCCTTTTGCTCTACGGCAGGCAGGACCTGGGACTGCTCTCAATCTCAAGGAGAGCGACCCTAGAAAAACACGTAACAAGCCCCTCAGCTCCCAAACCTTCACATCCAAGACTTTCGAAGGCTCTGTTTCAGATTTGGGGAATTTAGACAGATACTGCAAACTGGTAAATGGAACTTAGTCCAAAGGTCGAGAAGCGATAAAAAACGTTGCAGAGCTATATGAAACAGCATCAATATGAATGTACTATGCAGGAGTACTCACGTTCTAAACTGATCAAGTCTGTCAGTAGGTGCAAGAAATTGACCAATGTTTGAATGTGGGCCAGGACATTTGTGAACTATGATTCAACGTTTTAACGAGAGTAGGATATACGTTTGAAACCCAGCTCATGATAACGACAAAATATTTAGATGGTGGGCGATACTTGAAGCAACTGGAGGGACTACCGGTTTCCACAAATTCAGAGGCAAAAAGTTTTACGATCCTTCAAAAATGAATAAAGTGAAGAGAGAAAATAAGGAGAGTGCTTTCTGATAGAAGACTAGGAAAATTGTTGTAAGTTTCATAAACTTACCGGAATTGAGCATCAATAAAACCAAGAAAAGAAAGGCTGGCACTGACGTCCTGCCGTCCATGTTGATTGAGCTGCTGACACCACTAGGATCGGAAGCCGAATAAACCCAGAAAGAGGGATCTAGTACGGGAACGCTAGATTTTATCTGAACCCGGTAGAGTTAGATAACCTCCGCCCAATAGTGCTGCGATAGCAGTCTGCAAACGTGCCCAACAGTTCGCCGAGGTCACGTTCTGAGGTCAAAGCCAGACTTGCACAATCCCTGGGCTGAATTCTCTCGGTTTCGAAGTCTGGTTTATTTTTACAACGGGCTGTCGATAGGTATTTTTGTATTTACATTGTTCGTTGTAAGCAAAGGTTTATACTTATCACGTTCAACTACGAATTGTGATGATATTGTTATAGCTTCCATAATTGTTATCTTCATGGCTGTAGCAGACACGTAGCGAAGATCTGATGGGTTTTCAAGGGCTTTTGACTGTGATGGAACCCCTATTGCCCCTGTCCTAGTTGTGGAGGGTCTGGGGAATCTCCCTTCAAAGTTTTTCACACAGCTTCATATCAACCTTCGCAAAATTTCCGAAATTTTTGAAAGCAGTATGGTCAAACCCCCCGTTAAAACTGGAAAAACTTCCCGGTACAGATTTAAATTAAGGGAGCGATGGCGTTCCACATATGGTTCGCGTATACCTGTAGTGACGTATGTGAATGTAAGGATACCGAATTTTCGGGGAAATTTAGGGCGTTTGAGATGCCAAATTTTCTGACCTCTAGGCCAACCATGAGGGGTGAGATCAGCTTTGGTTGCATTTAGTTCTCTTTTTTTCGGAACATTCCCGCATCCTCGGGTCGTTTGAAAATTTCTTGGATCCGCAACCTACTGTTTCGTGTTGTAGATTTGCCTCAATCCTTTCGGATGCCTCCTTAAAAGGCGTACGGGGTCAATATTTCTTGTGGACAGGGATAGTTTTTGCCCGAATTTAGAATTTTGGACCAAGTTGCCCGAATTTTGACCAGCTAAAATGGCATAACTTATTTTCTTGGCTGTCCAATTTGCCCAAATGGATTCACTATTTTTGCCCGAATCATTTGGGAGGGCATGTGCCCCTGCCCCCCCCCCCCCGCTTCGTACGCTTATGTTGAAAGGAAAAACGTTGCCTACCCAACTTGCAGACGTCTAGAGTCGGGGTCGTAGCAAGTCAAACTCATTGTTCACCTGCATGACTCGTCTGCTCTCTTCCAAATCTACCTGTTCAGGGTCACAGCCTGGGCGAAATCGATAAGGGAGGGGGAGGGCAGTTCATGTCACTAGCTAAGCGGAGCACCGCACCAAGTGACGTACCTACAGATAGTTGCAACCCGGGAGGATCGTTCCTTTTTCACCTGTGCATGAGTGTCATCCTGGGGGAGGGTGTTGAGGGAAGAGGTAGGCTACATGCAGGCCTAGCTAAGGTGCAAACTTGTGCCATTGTTCGCAAAGCCTTGAACTGATTATATTTTCACAAATTTTCATTATTTAGTGACATTCTTCCTATTTTTGGCTGAGCGTAAGTTAAAGGGTGCTGTCTAAGAGAAGTGGATGGCGCTTTATATTCTTTGAGAAATTTCTGTCTTTGTGAGGTGGCTTGGGTGAAAAAATGGTGCTATCTTTGGTAAAGCTTCGTTAATTGTTGAATTGATTATATATTTAAGAATCCTCATTATTTTGTGATTTTTTCTATTTGGATACAGTGTAGTTGAAGGGGATGTTGCCTCAGGGAAAGCATGACACCTCTACTCTTTGAGAAATTTTTCTTGTTCTTAGTTTTCCTATCCAAAACTGGTGTTATCTTTGGTAAAGCTTTAAACTGATAACATTTTCTGAAATTTTAATTACTGATTTTTTTGGCTGCGGCATGCGGTATCCATACAAGGCTGGTACAGCCGGCACGGACTTCTCCCCATCTCTCCTAGTACGTCACTGCGGGAATCACCAACGCGTAGCCGTAGCATAGGTCTGCAAGAAAATGTTCGGTCGAAACGTCTCCCAGATTAGCGGAAATGACACACTTTAAACCTTACAGTTGCATCTAATTATTCTTACTTTTAGATTTCATGCCTTAGAAACAAATTTAGATTTCAATAAGAAAAGTAAGAGTTGGTTTAAAATGGAAATGCAGTATACCCAATTTGAATGAGTGTACCAGGGTACCCTACTTCATCAATGGCTTTTGAGGATCATACTACAATATACTTCTCAGTGAGTTGTGACATTCACGTATAGAGTAACTCCTTGGTTTACTTTGAATATGGAGTATTTACTATGTATGTCCTACCATATCAAGAAAGATACTTGAAGTGAAGTAAGAGGACATTTCTGAGATTTAGCTGTTGATTCAAAACAAGTTTGTGGCGACTACTTATGCTCTTTAAATTAAAAGTTTCTTTACCAGTTCATTGGTTTTAGCCATTATTGGCTATTATATCTTTAGCCAGCGTTTATGCTGATGTATTCAAGCGGTGTATCTTGTAGGAGGAAGATGGTTCACAGGAGGAGAAATCCAGTAGCGTGTTCAAAGGAGGGGGGCCGGGGGGCACAGGCCCCCCCCCCACCTCCGAAGCCAGTCGGGGGAAAATCCCTTAGTCGGGGGATTTAAGGGTTAGGGGGAAGAGAAAAAGATTGAAGAGACACACTGAACACTGAACAGGGATGGCACCAGGTGGGGAGTCTTAATCGATACAATAGAGTATGCAGTCCCTGACGGGGCGTGAGAGAGGACAATTTCTCTCACAAGAACCCAAAATTTTCGGCGCGCTACGCGCGCTGTACAGTCACTCCAGGATCCTCAGCAGTTCCGTTCCACATTGCTAGATAGTACAGGTCCTGCCAACCTTACCACGAAACATGTCGGTAGAGTACACTGTTTATGTGGAGGTCGAAATTTCCATCCCATGTCGCTAAACCTAGTTTCTGTTCTCTTGTGTGTATCATGCGGTACGGTCAGTTTGTGAGCGACTCACGGACCAAAGTTGGTTATTTCATAGGGTAGTCCAGGTGTTTCGATAAAATGTATGCTATCCAAGATATTTTCTAGAACCTACAGTTTTCTTTTTTTTTCTTTATGTTCGTAATGATCACATTATCTCTTTTGTGTAAGCCTACCAAAAATTTTCGCGCGCTTTGCAAACTCAAGTTTCAGATTCGAAAGAACACTATGTAAAGTGCGCAACTCGGCTCATGAAGTATTAAAGTGATATTATGCAAAATATGCCCTGGAATGGCATGGGATATTAACTTATTAAGTCATATCCCCTTGCCACCACCTCTTCGACAGAGGGGCTGTCGAAGCTTGGGGTTGCTGGCATGGCCCAGCCCTCTGTCGGGAAAATTCTGTCGCCATCCATGATCGGTTTACTTATTTTGGCTTTCAAAGGGTCATTTCTACAATGAAACCCAAGATTTTCGGTACGCTTTGCCCACTCTTCCTCAGTTCTGTAACTTACAGTTAAATATAGTACAAACCGTTTCCACCTTTTCAAGTAACTGAAGAAGTAGAATACATGAATTTATGTAAATGTTGGGAATTTCACCTCATTTAGCCAAGTTAATGTTCTCTTGGGTCTGTCGTGCGGTAAGGCTATAGTGACATGAAGACAGAAGTACAATGTAAGTTATTCCCGATTGGGACCAACTGCAAGGACAATTGACCTTTATTAGCTTTTAATAAGTACCGATTCTTTTTAGTGCAGGGTAACCCAAAAAAATTTAGCGCGCTTGGCGCGCTTTGCAATTTTGCACTTTAGATTCTGGGGAAAACATTAAATCAGCACTGAAACTACGTTCCTCCAGTGTATACACATTTTATGAAATATATGCCCCACAATGGTATGGTTCAGTACACAGGTTTTCTTCAGATACCTCCTCACCATCCCGATGACGGCATAGGGGCTTCAGGTCGCGGCCTCCACCCGTCTGGCCCCCGTTGGGCCACCCGTTGGGCCACCCGTTGGGCAAATCTTGGCGCCATCCCTGGCACTCAAAACTTGGAAGTAGCCTACAGAATGAGATTAGGAGAGAATGTTTTCATTATTTGGTCGTTTACCAAAGGGTAGAGCTCTTCCAATCGCCCTATAGTGAATAATCAGACAGGATGCTATCAATATGAATACCTGGCCTATGGTGCAGGTAGACCTACTATCATTTAGTTTCCTTCCTAATTACTTTAACCATCTGTAATGGTACAACTATATCTGTTAACTTTTGCGATCATCTCAAGCAGCTTTCTTGACTCGTGATCTTAAACGTACAGTCCTGTCAATGTTTGTGACACATACTGCACACTGCAGCTTACAACGCATAGAGGATAACCTAAATTCTCCGTCACTGGCATCGAATTTCACAAAATCTGAAACAAACGAAACCTGATCAATAAGGCCTCTAGAACCAATTTACGGCGGTCTTACTACCTTATATTGCAAGAGCTTCCGGGGGCTTCGCCCCCTGCACCCCCACCGGGCTCTGCCCCTGAACCCCGCCAGGGGCCCTAGCGCGGGCCCCTGGACCCCACGCGTTCAAACTCGCGCTTCGCGCTAGTGGTGCACCTTCGGTGCACTTGGGACACTCCTCCATGTCAGTCGGGGGAATCACAGGTTGTGCCCCCCCCCCACCTTCGAAATCCTGCACACGCCACTAGAGAAATCCACATAAGAACGACGGGGGTTCGGGGACCTCCGGGGAAAATTTTGGAAAATGGAACCCTTATATGCGATTTCCCAGGTTTGGGGGCCTTGAAATTGTAATATGGACAGTGAAATTTTCAGCATTTCATCATTTTTTCTCACGTAGGCCAACTTTCATTCACGATTTGGAAATTCCGGGGGGGGGGAGCAGTTTCCCCCTGCCCCCACGGGCTACGTCCCTGCTGTTAGTCAGTGAAGCGAGAAATGAGTGGGGTTAACTACCTCAGAAGTCTGCAAGCAGGTTAAGTGGTTGTCACACCAAGGGCAGCCTTTGAAGTTCGTGTATAGGACGTACAGGATAAGGCCTCCAGGGGTTGCATAGTAGGCGCTTGACGAAATTAATCTGAACTTGAAAATTGCTATGGTATGACGAATGGTGTATCCTAACGTTTTTAAACTTTTGCAAAGCCCCACTCAACTCCAGTTGTGAATGGAAGATACGGGTTGGACTCAAAGAAAGGAGAATCAAAGACACCTTGCAGCAGTGACGTAGCTAAGCGGGGGTAGAGTGGGGGACTTGAGCCCCCACAAGTCTCTCGCCCTCAGAATCCCCACTGGAAATCCAAGAGTGAAAAATATATACAAGTATATGATGATTCCATATTCGAAGCCCCCCCCCCCCATGAAATGGTGGAGCCCGCAGAAGCTCCCCCACATACAAGGTTTTTTGGCTACGCTACTGTCTTGCATGCATACCACAAAAAATCATTACTGCACAGCTTAACTAGAATGTTACCATGGAGAATATAAGTATTTTTTGGCTAAAAAACGTCTGTGCTTGAAACTGAATCCCAACCCATAATACATTGATTCATTTCGCTCGATTAGTAGAATATTAGGTTAGGTCAAACGAGTATTTAGAACAGGTTACCCGGTTTGTATCGGTGAGGGCGGCTACTTTTTCTTCCAGAATACAACCAACGGAATCGATGTGAGTATATCAGTAACATGTGTCAGCATTTTTATTTCACGTGTTCTCCAAAGTACCATAAAGTTTAAGGGCCCCTAGCTTATTACGGTCAAGGGTCGGAGTTCTAAGGAACACCCGTAACACATGTTAATCTGTATAAATATCACAAACGCACCATGGATTATTTTTCTTTCAAACCTTCAGTGGAGGAAAAGAAGGGTGAGAAGAGCACAGCCATGTGAACCTCAGACAAATATGCTCTACGAAAATAGCCTAATTGCAGGAAATATAATTCAGGGGGCCTATATACAAAGGAGTTGAAAAACGTTCCCTACAGGCTTTCCGTTATAACAATATATCGCTCTTGCGTTGTAAATAGCATCAAACCATTCACTTGGAGGAAAGTGTTTTTCCAAAGTCGTTTATATTTTTTATATACAGATATGGGGGGGGGGGGGACTTGGAGCGCCCATATATTGCATGTAATGGAGGGGTACAGGGGTAAAGTGGGATGGGGTAATGGGATATCAACATCGGTCAGGAAATAAATTTCACCATGATGATTAATTTTGTTTGGAAGTTTCTCTAGGTAGTCCTTTATCCTGCTCGGTTTCCTAAAATAGGAAGCTTCATAGTCACCAGGGAGGTGATGAGACCTCCCTGGAGTCACCCACGAATGAACTTTGCAAAAATTATGGTAGTTTTGTGGGCTTTAGTATCGCCCAAGGGAGGCAATCACGGGGGAGGAAACGGGGAACTCATTGTCCTCGATGGCCCTTCAATGATTTGGCTGGGTTGGTCAACGACCCTATTTTTTGCTGATATATATGTGAATGTCAAATATAGTCCCCTCCAATATACTTGGTTGAGAGGGACAGACTTCATTTTATATTGTGGTAAATACGGTAATATTTGCGGTATTTGTGTAAATACTGACTTTCCAATGACCTAGGGGTCAGGGAAAAAAAACGATTTTCCGGCTTCCTTCGCCCAAACGTATGCGGATGCATGTTCGATGAATACAAAGACACTTGCTGTGGACGGAGCACCTGTGTATAAAATCGCCCCGGCCTTTATAGTTAATCAACTCCAGTAATAAATTCTGATGTTTGTGAGTTTGAGACATAGTCCCCTCCAACAACTTGGTTTTAGGGTTTAATGTTTTGGCAAAACCCTTCGTATTTGCTGATATTTGTGAGTAGGCGTATAAGACATGCATTCTTAGTATTTTCGTTTAGAGGGAGCGAATACCTCCCGGTCAATGTTTGTAAACCATGCACTGTATTATGTGGCCATTTTTTTCTGGTGCGCGCATCTGTGGCCACAAACATACCTGATGATCACCGAGACATTGGTAGACGCATACAGGAATTATTACTACAAATACGCATTCAGGGCCTGAATTGGGATATCCCCATACCTTTCAAGTTGCCCACCAGAACTCTGAAATAAATCCAGTCCACTAGTGACACCAACCGGAATGTTGTCAAATGCAGAACTACTTGACAAAATTTGATTTAAAATTGACTTGATTTGGTTAACCATGAAGCCATTCGGTTCATTTCTATCTAAATCTTGTGAAACATTTGACAAAAAGTTGGTTTGTTCTCCTGTCGATAGGATTTTTTACATCTTTACATAAGGTTATTTTACGATGAATGTTTTCCCTCAGGACATAGTCTTTATATAGTAACTATTGCGGCGCTAGTGTGCTATATAGTGAGACACCTTTTCATATTCCCTCTTTCATATAATCCGTTTTGTTGAAACAGCTTTATTTGCGATACACTGTTGTAGATGAGCTTCTCATGTAACTGTCCCTAATGGGTGTCTGATGGGGTTATTAGATGACCATAAGGGTGAGGAAAATGGAAAAGTTTGGAAGACTCCTGGACCCCTGAGATTGCCCGTTTTTCATTATGTCTTCCTCCCCACGTTAGAAAAACTAGACAGGAAAAAATTATTTATGTCGGAAAAATTTCAAGAACTGCAAACTTCCGATTGAATGGCAGCAAATCAACAGCAACATTGTCAAGGAAAACCTTTATTTCGTATGGATCCATATTCAGGAACCCAACTGGAATTCCGGATTCATTGGAAGAACATTTTCAGCTCCTGGTACGTTAAATGATGACACCACTATTGGGGAAACGTACGGGAATTAATGTTCGGAGAGTTCGGTATAAGATCTATGATCGCTCTGTGTTAATCAAGTATTTCCATTCAACGCACTTCGCTTTCTTCAGCGACTAAATTTTATTCTGATCATTTTCCCAAAGAGGTAAACTACTATTTTCATGTTCGCTGCGTCACTTAACTTCATTCTGACGTGGAACATTTTAATAAGCCCAACGGGCCTCCGAGTGGTTTCACCCTAAAACGAGCAATGTGCCACGTATACATGCATGTGCGTGATGTGGGTCTATGACTCTGTGCATGTATACATGTAGGTATACTTATGCAATGTGTGTTCGCATGCATATAATATGTTCACAGTACATGTGCATTTACATATATTTACACTTATACATATAGATCATTGTGCAGGTTTTCCGCGACCCACGTCTCCCCCATTGTTTAACACAAATCGCCGATCGCCGAACTTTGCACTGTCACTCTTAACATGAAACGTGACAATTCACCGACAAGGGCCTTGTATATCACATTTCGGTATTCGAATGTCGTATCAGTGACCCACAGCAGCCTAAAGTTTACGTAGGGTAATCTTTCACATTCAGACTCAAAATTTGTAGTCAATATTTGACCCAAATTGAGTCAACTTTATTTAATGTGATTTTAAATGACACGAATTTATGTCATTACTTGAGTCGAGAATTTGAATTTGAGTACGGTAAGTTCCCTGCATGGGAACCCTTTTTGAGATCAAATTGACCACACTCTTAAAAAAAATGGGCAAAATTTGTCCAACTTTTTGACCAACACTGGGCATCTATTCAACAACCTAAACAGTTGGGCAAAATTTTAACCAACCAAATTTGGTAAAGTTTGAACCCAACCGTTGGGAGGAAAATTACCCAACTGTTAAGTAAATGAGCATTTCAAAAGATACCTAGTTGTTGGGCACTTCTTTCATTAAATTGTTGGGCAAATGCATTAACAAACCGTTGGTTTTATTTTAACCGTTTTTGCCTAACCGTTGGTGCTTTCCTCACTTCAGAATAGCATGCATGCATGCTTGGCATTTCTTTACCAGGAGAGTTGGGTAAACTTTCAACAGTTGTTGAAATTGTATTAATTTATTGGGAAAGGCATTAACCGCTTCCTAGGCAGTTTATCTTTGGATGTTTATTGTGCACTTTATATTGGCCAGATCACTGGAAACTGAGGTCATGAGAATCTGAGCAAATACTTTAATTATTATCATTTATTTTACACTATGCACTGTAAAAACAGTGTTTAGGAATTAAACACTTTTCTAAATACTTTTTTGCCCCCACTTTGGAAACACATTTACACTGTAAACACGTTTAGGAATTAAACACATAATGTTTAGGAATTAAACACGTGTGTTTAGGAATTAAACATGTTTCCAAAGTGGCGGCAAAAATTGTGTTTAATTCCTAAACACGTTTTTAAGAGTGTATGAAAGTCTTTAATGTAAGTCAAAATATAGCCTAATACCCGCTGTTGGGAAACATTACAAAAACTCACCTATATATCGGGATGCCTTTTCAAATGCCTTCGCTTAATCTGTTTGGTTTGTCACGGATTTCCTTAGCCTATATATCCAAAAGAATCAGGTTAAAAAGTGATGTGAAATGATGCTTTTAAAATTAATTAAAACACAAGTCTGCAAACTGAGAATTACTGTAGCATTTCCGTATCGTTCAAAACTAGAGTAAAGATAACATTATCATTATGCATAAATGCTTCAAATTCTGCTATATTTACTATCATATTCGGACGTGACAGAGAATATTCAAGATTATGAACTCTCAGTGGATAACCGTTTGGCGATAAGTCCGAATTGTCGAATTTGATTAAAATGTGTGCTAGTTCGTAGTACTATTTTAACAATTTTATGGAAACAGAGCTCGAATTTATGGCCATACGTAATGTACGAGTTTTCCTCTTTTGCAGGTGTCAAAGAAGTCAAAAGGAATTTTCAGATTATGGAACCAATTCCTGATTATGAGAAGAAATGTGAAACAAAATCGAGTCAAGCGTGTAGTTTTTCGACGCAAAACCTGCGGCCAAAAATTTACCCAACTTTAAGCAAACATTATGCTAATTGGCAATTAATTGCCCAACAAGTAAGTAAAGCGAAAATATGCCCAACCGTTGAATAAAAGCTTTTCGCCAGTTTAACCAGTAATTGGATAGTACAATACAAGTGTATGGAAGGGAAATCTTTACCATTATATGAGTTTGACAAACATATAAGCAATTACTTTTGCCCAACAAAAACATTGCCCAGTGTTTTAAGAGTGCAGTTGACCTACGATATTTTATAGCGTGAACACACTGTTCTTAATTCTCAGGTCCAAATAGAAACAGAAAAATGTGTGGACAATTTTACGACTCCAAAATTTTGCTGGAGGTACATGAGGGACACAGCAAAGTCGAGGGATGTGAGCCCCTTGTCCCGTCTCTTGACGATCTTAAGTTCCTAAGGATATACCCCACAAGGACTTTAGGTTTATTAAATTGTGAGCATATACTTAAGCTATGAGAGGGGGGGGGGGGATTTTAGGTCTTGGTGTCCTGAGACCTTCACTTTCCTTGACTATGAGCCTGTGAGAAGGATGAGAAAACTGAGTCATTATAATAAATTTCTGGATGTCTATCTTGATGTTAAGTACCCCATAAGTTAAGAAAAATCTACTTTCAGTAAAATTAAAGCAGTACCGCAATAGGATTCTTAAAGGGAAATATTGCGTTTGTTTTACAGAAAATGTTCATATTTTTAAACCAATATTAATAGATACAGAATGATAGACAATTCAAAATAAGGCAGTACGGTAGCTTTCTTTTCAAGAAATGGGACTCCCACAGGAAAAAAAATCGGTTATTTGTTGCACAAAAATAGTTTGTTCAAACTTCCAAAAATTCAAATGATGCAACATCCATTACTTTTGTAATGCATGTATTTTGAACATAGGCGTAAATCCGGGGGGGGGGGATGGGGGATATATCCCCCCAACATTTGACTGGGGGATGGCCCATGTAATCATCCCCCCAATGTTTCAGTCTACAGACACGTGTATGATGGAAAGTATATTTTATTCTTCATTTTCGTAAAAAAATTTTTCAAACTCGCTTCACTTTCTGTCACAAATGTTTCTCAAACTATCAGAATTTTAGCAAATTGTTGGCAATCTATCAAAATTTTCGCTCTCCGCGCGCTCCCAACCTTACGGCAGTGTCACTCATATTATCAATATCTTCCGATAGCAACTTTCGGAGAAGCACAGCAGCAAAAAGTTGAAAGTTTACGAATTAATAGGTAAAAGACTGGCTTATGGCAGTACCATGTAGGTTTGTTGGGCGATTGAAAGTGTCTTGATATAGAGTCTGAATGCAGGTTTTGTAATGGAAATATTATTCGTCACTGTTTACACGCCATGTCATGAGACCATTATTAAGGTAATAATATACGAAACTGTTCGGATCACGGCACTTTCCGAAGAACAGAGATGCATCTCCAAACACCTGTGGGGACCTCGCATCAATATGGGATCTTTCAGTCTAATATGTAGCATGATGAAGGTTGAAAGTACGTATCTGCCGTTATACATTTTTCAAAAATCTTTTCCAGAGCTTCGCCAGTTCGCGCTGAGCCATTATCGGTATAGATTGTGATTGTTAATATACTTATGACGAACACAGCACTCTGTAATGCTCTTATTAGTCCTTCATTCCTTTTGCTACACCTATCAGGGAGGTCTAATATCACCTCCCTGCACCTATACTCTCCGTCACTCTCATTTTCCATTGCTGGCAGCTGTTCGTCCGGATTTTAGTTCAAAAGTAGTAAAAATACGATAGTTGTAAAGTGTTTGGCGTCGTCAGGTAGTATACGCATTATGTCATTACCCCCGCGCCCGAATTAACATGATTAATGCGGAGGGAGCTTCCAGGAGGTCCTATTCAGGTATCTGCTAGCCTTAGATGCCCTTTCATAATGTACAATGAAGGAAAGGACATATTTCGTAATAGCTCAAGAATGTTTCTGTGGACTCCATGCACATATTTGTGTGTAAAAACTTTCCCGAAATAGAAGGCAGTAACATAGACAGAAGGGAGGGGGACCTCAGAAGATTTGTTGACAAGGTATCTGTCTCTTAATAGACAACATATTCTCCTCCTTTACCTTACCAAAAATTAGCATTCACTAAATTATGGACATTTTCCGGCCATATATGATCAGTTCCAAAAACATCCCAAAGATAGCACCATTTTGCATCTAAAAGACCTTTAATTAATAAAAAAATTCTTTAAGGAAAGGGGACCCCTTCCCCAGGACGACACCTTTATGTAGTGACAAACGAAAGATCAAAACTGCTGCATGCAAATGCAGGAACGCATGAAAAATAAAGATGTAATTTACGCAAACTTGGGGGGGGGGGGAACTGAGGTATTATTACGACATCATCTATGGTGCCCCCAGTCACAAAAATACCTGGCGACGTCACTGATCTCAAGCCAACTTGCAGGTCTTGTAATGATCTCCGAATTCAAAATCCAGTTGTCTGGGATGACCATGTATGAATATACCAATAGCCTACCAAAGAACATTACCATTGAAAATTAACCCCTTAAAACAGTCTTCCTGGCACTTCTGAGACATTTAAACCCAGGAACTTCCGGGGCCTTCGCCCCCTGGACCCCCACAGGGGCTTTTTGGACCCCACCAGGGCCCTAAGGCGGGCCCCTGGACCCCACCTGTCATGGGCTCGCGCTTCGCGTGAACATTTTCCAGATTCGTGATAGTTCACCCCATCCCCCCCAAAGTTGAAAAGAAATCTACGCCCAAAATTTTTGAGCAGATAAATTAAGCTATTGCTAGAGTTTATTGGTGAGACTGAATGGTTTAATAATGATTAGCTGTATTTTCTTTGTATGTCATGATGGGGCATTTTAAATGCAATATTTCCCTTTAAGCTAAAGGGACCTAGAGCGCATTGAAGAATATGAGGACGGTGGGGGTTATACACAAACAGGTAGATCCTTACCTCAACCTATATCCAATAAATTTTCAGATTTTTTTCTAGATGCAAACATTTCTTGATGGGGAACCAGTTGGGGAAGTAATCTGGACGGCTGCAAATACCATGGGAGTGTTATGTCCAACGAACTATTTAAATTAAATATGACCATTTAGGCGAATAAAATGTAAAAGGTTTCTTTGCAACTTATAACAGCTTTGTTAGTTTTCGGCTGAGGATCACATCTCCCTAACATCCTAATAAACACACATTCACCTGCCTTCCTTCCTGAATCGATGATGTAGCCTAACCGTATAGTTTCCTAGTCTCCACAGAAGGACCGTTAGCTGCATTTACGGAAGCAAAGAAGATAAGACTGTTGAATTCTTACCGAAGAAAGAATTCAATAAATACACACGAAAACACACATAGAAAGGCACACGATGAAGAGCGGTTGAAGTAAAAAATACAGTTTATTAAGGGAATTCGTTGGCAAAAGATGGTAAAGGTTTCGCGACAATCTAAAGCAATTTAACTTTCGTTTAAAGGAACAACCAAACCTGCACTCAAACGCAATCTCAAATGCAATACGTCCGTAACGCACACTAGTTTTCCTTTCTTGTTCCCGAAAAAAATAAAAGTTTCAAAGTGACAATTTCACAAAGTTTCCAATCCTGTTCCTGAGACAAAATCTCTGGACTCTTAACTTATCGAAGGATACCAACCTTGTCTTAGATATTGAAATGAATTGCAAATAGGGCCTACCCAGGTTCCCCGACGGCGAGAAATCATTTTCCTTTTAACGAATATTGCCTCTTCGTCCAATGTTCAATTCAGCAAAATTGCCCAATATTCCTAAACAAAACATTAGAAGTATTCATACTGAAAATAAGGCTTAGGCTCCTACAAAAGGCGGGCAAAAAGTAAGAAACTACACGAGGCGGCATTATTCAATGTAAGATTTCTGCCCAAACAAGAGAAAAGTTAATAAATGTGTTACTTTTAACCTTCCAGGCAGAACATCTTTGAGTTAAAGCCATTAAATTTTGGCTGAATCTAAAAGAACATAAAATGCGGACCAAATATATACAAAAAGCCATTAGATTTTGCCCAAATGAAAGAATACATAACAATTTCTTGACCATCGTGGTATCCGACATTCCAGACACCCTAGATGTCACGCGCACAGACCCATTAAAATTTGACCAAATATTGAGTAACTTAAGGAAGTATCTGTCATCAGAGGGCTCATTACATTTTGTCAAAACCTGGTAAAACGTAAGGTGATTCACCCTTCGGACAGGTCATTAGTTTTTGTCTAAATCTAGAAAAATATTAAGATACGGTTGCCCTCAGAAATGCCATTGAACTTGACCTCACGCCAGTAATGACAAAACAGGTGTTATTCGTCAGTAGCCTGCATAACCGATTGCTCGAACAGCGTCCTATCTTGACCTATTTTTCAAGCAAGTTGTCTGTTAGGACAGATTGCCATTATATTAGCTAAGTGTAGTGACAGGAAAAGATGGCGTCTCAAAGGCAATTTGCTCACACTCAATTAATTAACCCTGTTGTGGCAAACAACAAGACCATTTCTTGCCTCAATTGATTAGACCTCATTGAGAAGACTTGGTCACTGACGACATCGTCATAATGTCAAACTGTACATTGAAACCTTTGCACTGAATTTACAGTTGAATGAATTACATATATTGAGAGGGTGGAAATACTTGGGTAATTTCCTAGGAGCAGGGAGTTGTAACAGACTCCCTGCTAGTAGTTACCATTTCCATTCCATCACTGAGGGCCCACTGACATAAAAGAGACAAGACTAGGACCCTTATGCACGGACCAGATTAGGGCCCCTTTTCCAAAAAATTGCCGTCCTGCGGCATGAACCTTTCAAACTCATGGTTCCATCATGGCCTAATTCAAAGAGTGTTGGTTATAGGTCACTAGGACACTACTGTACATGTACTTTGAATGAGTGCGAGTGTCATGCACAGCCACAACCTTGACCAAAGGTGACCTTAGACGGCAACAGATGAAGCCTTCAATTTTGCTAAAAGAGACATAGATACCAGGTACATACAGGTTATCTGTTTAAAAAAAACGGTGAATGATTCAAGAGCAAGTTACTGCTCTTACCTCGAGTAGCCTCTTGATGATCATTTAAATTTTGTATAATACTGTAACAGGCAAACCAATGGCGTGACCAGTGGGGCTTGAAGAGGAGAAATGCAACCACAGAAGGCTTGAGGTTTATAAATGGGGACACAATCATTAGAAACATTAAATCAAATCCTTTTTACCTTAGACAAAAAGTACTGTGCTCCTAATCCTCACCACACACGAACGGTGGCCATGCAACTTGGCAAGTCGCACCAATATTTTCAGAAGGTATAAAGGCAGGCGCGTAGCCAGGAATTTGCCAAGGGGGTAGGCAGACTGTAGGCAAACTATCTAAGCGTAGCCCCTCCATAGTTTGGCGCGAAGCGCCAAGAAAATTTGGCCGAAAATACAGATCGCTGGAAATGGCACTTCCCAGGCCTTGTAAGTTGCATCTGAACATTTTTTTTTATTTTGAGTTACTAGCAATATCATAAAAAATCATTAAAACAATACAAAAAAACATGCTCAAGGGGTGGGGGGGGGCTGCCCCCTTCGCCCCCTTGGCTACGCGCCTGTATACAGGCTATTGGACGTGGCTCCAAGACGGGAGGGAGGTTTCATTTTCCCGGCTGAAGAGTCTCTCATGCCACTGAGCCTTGATCTGCACCACTTATTCGCCATGCATAAAACAATTCACACCAGAACACCTAATCACTGTTTCTCCCCCAGTTTTTTGTTCTTCAACCCCAACACCAATCTACAACCCCACTCTCAAAACCATGTGCGGCCACTGCTAGTGCACTATAAAAGCAGAATTTGACCTCACAGCCGTTGATATAAAGTTTCTGGCTATTTTGCGCAATGAATTGATGCCTTATAGTAGTAGGTTACGTAGCCCCTCTCTGCAGGTTACCTCCACAAGTTATTTTCATCGTAGCAATCAGCTGAACGAAAAACTTCGGTCCTCTTCTTGGAAAATACGAATACAAATGACTTTTCCTACGAGAATGAAGATATTGATAACCAAGTATAGAAGACACAATGGAGATGAGCAATTGTGCAGACAATAAGATTTTTTTCTTTTAAAACCGAAGTTTTTTTTTTTGAAATAGTGGTTGGCAGTCAAATTAAAAAAAAAATGTTGACCTTGTTACTATCCTTCTTATCATTGTGTTTCTGGGAGTTAATTTTCATCCTATCAATTGTTGCGTTTATAAATATTGTTGGTTATCGGTGGTTAATAAATGTCCGGAAGAGTCACTCGAGCTTGCCACCACACGGGACGAGTGACCCTTGTCTACGATGTTGGATGCAAAAATAGATATCCAGGAAATTGTAGATCACGTTTTCATTCAATATAGTGAATCCAATTAACAATTTTGAAAGAAAAACCCATGATCAGAGGAAGGGAGATACGATGTGGTTGATTTAAGGGACAAGTGTAACTCTTAACTACATATGATAAATATATCAACTTGGTTGCATGCAATGCAAAACGTTGCCCTCTCAGTCCCAAGTAATCCTGTCGCAAGACTCTGAAATACAGGATCGTAGCCGGTCAGACACGAAGTTGAAGGAAAGATATAGGCCTATTTTTCAAGGGGCGAAATAGTTTAAAAGGGGCCAAATATGTTAGGGCAACAGTCATATTATTGACAAAAAATTGTAAGGGTGAACAACATTTTAGAGGGTTCCCCATCCCCTTAGCAACGGGCGTGCTGAAATATCGTTTATGAATATGAGATATAGGCATAGGCGTAGGAGGCGGGGGGGCTGCAGCCCCCCAACCAAATATTTTTGAGAAAATTCGGGCAATATGCTGAGAATTTTTTCGGGCACCTACTGAAAGAAAAATAATGCAATGATGTAGCTAGAGGTAATCTATAGTTTAAAAACCTTCCTTGGCAATTAAAGTTCTGATTTGAATTGCACTAGCACCTGTATATTCGGTATTAATTCACCAGTGTGTTTTTAATGGTTCGATATTATGATTATCAAATTCGAAAGGCCATTGGGCCATGCCCCACCCTTACTGATGACGATTTTTTCTATCTAAAATACGTAAATTTTTAACAACAAATTTTATTTCAAAGGGAGCATATGTGGCACTAGATTGCATGTAAGGACACCTAATTTTTCAAAACTTTTCAAAGAATAGGAGGTGATACCGATTTTTGTAGTACCTAAAATACGTAAATGTTTTAACACAAAGTTTACTTCAAAGGGAGCATATGTGGTACCAGATTGCACGTAAGGACACATAATTTTTCAAATTTTCAAACGGGAGGGGGAACCCCCTCCCCCAGACCGGCTATCACACAGCATAATGCCTGCTCCTCAACCCCATGAGAGAAATCCTGGCTACACCACTGATCATTATCATAATTATTATTGTAACGACTCCGCAAAAATTAAAACCAATATGGAAGGTAGTAACACGGCAAATTATTGTATGTAACTGGCATGCCGCGTGATAACCGACGCATGCCTATATGATATGTACATTAACATGTCGAAAGCGCGTGGAGCGGAAATTTTTGGTTATATTTTTCGGGCAAGTCGTTACCCCCACCCCAAATCAACTTGGGCTCCTACGCCTATGGGTATAGGCTACGTGAATCTATCATGATGGAGTGACGTGCCTTAGTGATATTCTTCTTTCTCTCCGGAAAGGGAGGTACGGTAGTAACTACAGCAAGTCACTTGCTGATTTTGTGAAAAGATGGCAACTTCTTGAATGTGAGTATCGTCAGCTGGTCAGTGAATCTGGTTAGCGCACTCTCCATTGTACAGTAATAGTACCGAACATTTGCCTATATATGAAGCTGAAGGCATTTTACCAATAAACGAGATCACTCATTTAGAGTTACCGGTAACACTGGTAGGCGGCATGCACAGAAAATCATACTTTTTATATCACCTTACGAAGAGCGAAATAGTACCCGCCACTCATAAACTGTACATGATGTTTTACAAGCAGTTATAGTTTGTACAACTTACTGACATTACGAAGGGCCTTTTTGATTCAGGGGCAGACCATACTTTCAACTTGGCACATGCATTGCGTTGCTTGGGCCATAAATTTCGGGAAGCTTTCAAACGCAGTTTGAGGAAAGGTCGAAGTGAACGCCCTCTCGCGAGAGGTGGGTGACCTGACTAAATTTGCCTCCATTGCACGGTGGGCACAGCATTCACATTAAGATGCGTTGATTCTTCTTATTGTTGGCCGTTATTAAGCTTCAAGTTTTTCTTTTTTTACATCAGTTTTATTTAAGTCCTACAAGTAGTATAGTGTTCTAACTTGGAACTTCGTCGTAGCTTTAGGCAGGGGCTGGATTTGGTGTCTAAAAGTGGGGGACAAACCAGGCACACAGAGCATTTTTATGATGAAGGGGATTTGGGCTTGTGGGTGGGTACTATGGAGTTTGTACGAGTATGGAATACGCAAGATGTTCTACAGGAAGTAATAACGAAACAACATTTAAAACAGGTGCGCGCGATGCACACAGAAGAAAATCAAAAGCCATAGGCTTCTAGGCTTACAATAGCACATGTTATGGTCACGTTTTTTTATTTCTACTATATATAATACTATTCGGACGTGACAGAGAATACTCCAGATTCTGAGCTCTCATTGGATAATCGTTTGGCGATCAGTACGAATTGCCGAATTTGATACAAATGTGTGCTAATTCGTAGTACTATTTTAACAATTTTATGGAAATGGGGCTCGATTTAACGGTCATACATAATGTACGAATTTTTCCTCTTTTGTCGATGTCGAAGGTGTCAAAAGGAATTTTCAAATTATGTAATCAAAATCTGATTATGAGAAGAAATGTGTAACAAAATCGAGTCAAGTGTGTGGTGTTCGACGCAAAACCTTCGACCGAAATTAGGTGACTACCATAGAAATAAAAGTAAAGGAGAATGACGTCTGCCGATCTGGACTGAAGCCATTAAATTGGCTACGCTGTAAGGCAACAGCACCTGCGCGTAATACAAATATCACGTCATTTCTTTTACCCCAAGTATTGGCAAAGAAACTACAAGTTTTCAAGTTAGGAGTATAAAACAAAATACTTAAGGCACCATGTCTGATTTCTGTTGTGAAAATTACTCCTGATCTTTCGAAAAACGGATAAAATAAGCTATAACTTCTGCAGCAGAATGCACACTGTACGTACGGAGACACACCAATCAACCCGTCTTTTGCCGTACAACGAAAGCGCCCTCACTTTTCGTGGCTTCACCGGTTAAACATGCATGGATGCATTGCTTCAGCATTCTCTCTCACTTTTATTTCTATGGTAACCACGAAGTGCCAGTTTACCGAACGTTACATTTTGTTTTGATTTTGGTCGCGATCTCCGCTATAAGTTCTTTTTTTGCATTTGTATTCACATATTGTACTGATTTGCTACTAATATGCTATGAAAAGTTGTATGAAGAGTTGCATAATTATGTACAAATAAGTACAAACTTGGTACTATTTTACGTACTGTCGTAACGTTACTATATCCTAAGGGTGTAAAGCGAGAATCCGCGATTTCTTATGTATTTTACTTTTTGATGACGTCACAGGTGTCCAAAAGGTGAATACGGCTGCATAAGCTTACAAACTATTGTAAGCTAACAAGTATTGTAGTCTATTGTTTTTTTTTTTTTGAATGCAATATTATCCATTACATCAAAGACTTTCCTACTTTCCCCAGTTACCGATTTTCTTTTTATTTCATTTTTGTCGATGGTCGGGGACAAGGGACCCCACAAGTTTTTCATTACTGATAAGATAGTTTCGAAAATGCAGGTTAAAAGGATAATTTTGCAAGGACGATGAAAGGTAGAGGGTGATGGTGTATAATACTTTCCAAAATAAATGAAAAGTTGTTATGGCTGGTTCTTACAGAGACATGGCCATGAGAAAAATGCAAGGAAAGCAATTTTTATTGCAGGCTGCATCTTCGTAAGTTGTGGCCGGCGAGTGCCGAAGGTTAGGGACTGAGGGTCGTTCCAAGAATTTTTCTTAATTTTGATGGCTTTTGCTGCTATTCTGTACCATTTCTTGAAAAAGTCCTGGGTCCCCATATATAATTTGAAATGCTAATGAAATAATTTTCTTATCATGATTGAACCTTCAGATGGTAAACGTCGGTCCATGTTATGAGGATGTTGGACGTTGGTGGAGAAAGTGAACAGCAGGAAGGGTTTCAGGGGTTTTGAAGTAGTAAGTTACTCAAGCACTTATCCTACAGGAAGTTACAACGAGGCAATTCCACAAGTTCCAAGGACATTAGTACTAAGGAGACACCTACCTCTATTGGGCTCCCGCGAAGCACAAAGAAAAATTGATTGAGAATCGCGATTCCCTATACACGGGTATGCAAGGACCATGCTGGTGGGTGTAATGACGTACATTTCGTACTCTGAGTGACCCTTATTTCAGAGCTTTACGTCTAAAAGTGTGGCGGGAAGTCAACGCCAATGCACTGGATGAAACTGTTATTAAGGTACCTAACAAAGTTTTCAATAACAACTGCCCCTTGCCTCCCCAACTTTGAGCCCCCTACTGTATTAGTCAGTATTCCGTGCGGGTGCGGGCAAAGAGGGCCGAGAAACATTTTCTGGCATTGTTATGAAATTTGAAATTACTGTTTTCCTTCACTTTACATCGCAAAACTTACCATAATATTAAAAATTCCCTCCATAATTTTTGTGGTCTCTCTTCCTTTCGTTCATTTTTTTTCATTATTTTTAATATTTTTTTAAAGTCAGGAAAAGTTGGGCAAGTGCCCCCTCGACCCCGTAACCCCGCCTATATGGCTTTAGGGTTTCAGGAAATTTGAAAGGTATCGTGCAAATATTAAAATTATACCTCAATACCATGACAACTTGGAAGTAAGATACGGACACATTGCTGTGCTGTTGAGATTCTACCCAAAATAAGATTAGTATACTTTCTTTCAAAATATTTATCTCAGCACTCTGAACTTAACAGGCTATTAATATACGGTTCTAGGCCTACAGCAAAATGTCGAAAGACACGCAAGATGCAGGTTGTTGGCCTATGTCTATAACACCTCCCTAAACTCAACACATTGTACTGTCAAGTTATAGACCTTACGTTTTGACGTCACGGGACGTCATTTTGGGGGCAAAACAATGAAGCACACTGCATGACGTAGACTTGCACACGTGTAGTAGACTTGCGCGCGTATTCGATTGGTTGACAAATCAGCTGTCTGCATTTGTTGGTGTATCTTGCAATGATACGCGCTTGCCTCCAAACGAGGGATCACTTTTTGCTCTGGGTCGTCATATGCAAAAGGTCTACTAAGATATTAATATCTTGTTGGTTAATACTTCAAAAAAATACGAAAAAAAAACGGAAAAATATTGAAACGCTAGAATACAGATGGTTACATCTAATGAGACATCGAAAATAAGTATAGCTTTAACAAAGGCCTTTGTGAATTCCGTGTTTAAGATGGACGTATCTAGGTACCACTTAAGCTTACAAGTATGATAAGTCTAATGATTTCAAAAATCACAATGGCATAGAAAATAATTTCTCATTAAACTTGTTACATCTTTTAATTCGGTGCCGAGGATGGAAGTATGTAGGAACCAAGATTAAACAAAAGCACTGTGTACCATGTGGGATACAAGTAAGTTGTAAACTATACGGATAAGGCAAACACTTAATTTGCTATTCTGGTTCTACAGGCGACTGACAGCGAGTACAGGTGAGAGTAAAAGAGGGCAATGGAAAGAAATTTACAAACCCTGAATATCAAAGCATTGTTTGAGGGGTGTTTAAAGAATTGACGTCAACATCGTTGCTTCCTCAAAATAGTAAAGTCCCTCGCTAGTTACCTCGTCTGTCCGAAGGTCGCCCTCTGTAGGCTGACGGGCAACCGGCTGGTCGACTAGAAAGCTGATTTTAATGGCAAGGTTTGCCAAGTGGGATGAAACCAGAGAAAAATACATCGAAAAGGACTCCACCCCTGTACCTATGAAGGACTGCCAGTTCACACCAGCGCAAACCTCTCTGCTAACGCAGGGCCCCTCGTTCTCGCCAAACGAATAGGTAAGTCTGGCTCTCGGAATAACTGCCGTTGGCCCCTGGATACTCATCTGCGAAACCAAAGAAAAGATTACACCCGGGTTCCTTGATGTAGAAAGATAATGATGTAAGAAATGTATGTGGAATTTTTATGACAGTAATTTGTTGAAAGGTCAGTTCAACTCTTTGGACATACTCTTAAGGTTGTATATTGACAGAGCCAATCATCCCACAATTATTGTTCTGTTTGTACATATGTTTCTTATTTCAATGGTTTTATAATACAAGTTAGTGTGTTAAAGGACATACTTAGCCCTCCCAACCTTTGTTTGAAGCACCAGAGGTACCTCGCAAAGATGTTTTTACAGGCCAAGTCGGCATCTTTAGTGATCTTCACAGGTGGTAGCTCCCTATTTTCATTACACAAATGTTGTGTAGCACATCCAAACCAAGGGAAATACGAGAAATTTTTATTTGTCTCGACTGATATTTCAAAGTGAGAGAAGGAAATAACAATAACATATAACTCTTTTCATTTGCACAAACAGTGAAACTTGAATTAATCTGTCTTAGAATTACACAAAAGTTATAAGAAATCACAACATTTTTGGTACTTATTTTTACACGATAAATCATTCATGTCGGTTCATTGGGGTATGTTGACGAGTGAAGAGGAAGGTGACCGTAGGAGTCCAACTTTTTTTTAAGTAATCTCGATAAAATGCTAGTTCTAAATCATTAAGGTGTCCTAAAATAATCTGTCCTGGGCCTTATTTCATAAAGAGTTGCGATCGATCTTAAGTTTTATCTGCCATGCAATTGTCCTATTGAAATCAAACCTAAGATCTATCTCAACCCTTTTTTGAAACAGGGCCCCCACCTAATAATTAGTGCTCACCGTGAGGGCCAGGTAAACTTATTTTCAACTAAAAATGTGCATAAAACATCCCTCAACCGGGACCAAACAGGGACTAGCCGAAACCGAAGTCGATTTTCCTTTTAGGCAGTCTTGGTGATCTTGAACCGAAGTTGGGGGGTTTGACCGGTCATGATACCAACGTCATTTTGGTCTCGGGTGGTCTGTCCGTTTTAAGATAAAAATCTTGAAAACCCCAAAAGCGACAGTTCAGGAGGAGTAACGAAGCCCCTATCAAGGCACAAATTATCGCCTCCTCCACCCTGTCAAAATGCCAGACCCATAGGTTATAGTCTCTGTGTGCAGGAGTAAGCCGTGTAAGATCTCCATGCACATGAGTCTCATAATTACTTTTCTGTAAATTTTGTGTCCTTTTAAAGTGGCATATCTTGGAAAATATTTAGTTTCTAGCCTATGTTTCCCATGGCTTTGCATTGTCGCCAGCTTTTGACTATTTGGGTGGCTTAAGATTCTCCCATACCTGCATACCGGCGCCGGTTTGGTCTCAGTCTTACGAAGCCTCCTCCTTCTCGGACAGTCGGGTGGTCTCAGTTAACCCACAATAACTGTTGTTCACATTTTTCTTTTTTTTGGATTTTCTTTGTTTATCTCAACCTCTCTCCTTAGTCAGTCATTACATGATTTTGTGTGCCTTCTTCTTTTTTTTTTTTTTATTAATTTCGTTACAAATCTTCAATTAAGATTTTCTCCTTTCATTTTCGTGGAACCGGTGAATTCTGAAGTAGCAAAGCAATTCGAGCGGATAATGTTCGCAAAACAATAGATTGCTTACTTTTGTGTTTCGTTATCAGAAAGTTTTAAACGGCTTCATACTATCAGGGGAGAAAACCCCGGGGATGGAGGGAGGATATATATACCCTCAGTTTTCTTCAAGCTTTGTTTACCCCCATACGTCGGCCCCCTCATATATACAACAGTTCTTCACACAGTTTCGCCTCTGCATATTATACTTTTTCTTACTTCAGAATATAATAAATATCCTTGAACTACCCGAAAGGGCAGAAAATAATGTTGAAGGTGAAGATTTAAAAGTATACATCCTTGGAATCCCAGAGAAACATTAAAAGAAGGATACTAAGGAAAAATGTTATCATGCTTCAACATTGACCTAAAATTTTGCATTCATCTTTTGGCGAGGTGGTGTCAAGGTATTTAATCTTTTGTCGTAATACTTTGCAGAAGTTTTCAAAAACTGAAAGTTTCCTTTGAAGAAAAGTCATCTTTGGTGTACCGTATCTCACGCACTCGAGTGATAAATAAAGCTCAATTATTACGAAGGTGAAAGAGCATTTCAGTTTCAGTCAACCAAAGTCCATCTTTGACGCCGGTACCGTTAAGTGACTGGGAAGAAAATCTTTGCAAATCTCTCCTACAAATATGAAAAGTATTACGAAATTTCATGGAAACAATAGTCGACAATTTTCGAAATGGTTGGAGCCTAGAAGTACTTCCACACTCTAAAAATGTCCAGATCAGAGGGGCACCGACCCCAAATCGGGATCATCTATTTCATCAGATTTGGGTCAAAAGGGATCCGGATTGGATCATTTTTATCCAAATTCGATTACTGCAAATGACATGGATTTGGGTTGGTGCCCCTCCGATCAGGATTAGGTATCCGGACTTTTTTAAAGTGCATGGTTGGAGGGTGTAAAAGGTCGTGGGGGTGACCGCAGGGATAAACGCTTAGCAAATACGTTATAGGTTACCGTCATTCTACTTATTTGAACGATGACCTTAGACTCAGCAGTCTTTATGATGAATTGGCCACCATGTTTGCTAGAACAATACATGTTAACTTATCTAAATTACAATTGCTATAACCACTGCAATAGACATTATGCATTGACGTCAAGCAACGTCATTTTAGCGGGCAATCAATGAAGCACACCGTACGCAGGACGTAAACACTAGCACGCCCGCGGAGTAGACTTACGCGCGTATCCGACCGGTGTGTACAAATCAGCTGTCTGCATTTGTTAGTGTTAAGTTGCAATGCTACTGGCTTACCTCCAGCCGAGGGCACATTTTCTGGTCTGTGACGTCACATGCATAAAGTGTGTAGGATCAGGGAGTTTCTAATGGCAACCCCCTGATAGAACTACAATCCATGAAGCCCTTCTTTTTACCATTCTCCCTTTCTTTCACTTTGAAACCCTCGCAGCATATCGGAGGCTTTGGTTGCCGAGCGCTGTCAACTATTTACATTAGGGTTTCTCATCCTTTTGTAACTCGACGCCCTCTTTTGATTGTTGAAATTGACCAAAGACCATCATTCACCATCACTTCGCGACCCATCAGACTGTGCTACGCGGCCCACAGGTCGAGTAATGTTGTTTTGCATGGTCTGATGGTTTGCAAACTTAATCAGTTTTGGCAACTGACTGTACAACATACACACGCTAAGCCTTCACACTGAGTGAAAGAGGTGAATGACTTCCCCTTTGACAATCGTCGTTCGTGTATACTGAACACTGAGACGTGTAACATTACACTGGTATTTTAAATTGAAAGGTTTTACTTTTGCTGTCTAGTTTCAGTGTCTCGCCTCGACGAGACTTGCATGGCGTATCTCAGTGGGCCACCTTGGCAAGCTTACCACCAAAATTGTTGCCATGCAGCTTTCCATACATCCTTTTTGGGGGGATCTGTCATAAGTCATCCGTCATCCGCAAAATTCGCCTCCATACTAAAATAACTACACCCTTTCCATATATCCGTCGTACGTTATCCGTCGTCCGTCATCCGTCATACGTCTCCGATTTAATCGCTACCCGATCCATATTTTGCGGATTGACGTACGTCAAATTCCACCGTATGAAGTGTTTTCTGGGGATTTCCCAAAGCACACCGTGCTTGTGATTACAAAATGAAGATAACAGAAACATTTCAGGAAAACCGTTGTCTGTATGACGTCAGAAGTAAAAAACATAAGGATGCCGTCATGGTTGCTGATATCTCGGCCTGTTTAGCCGATGTAATGGGACCAGACGGGATAACACGTCAGTGTCAAGTGTTTACATGTGTTTATCCTAACCTGGAGCTGTCACCAGCCAGCTATGAATGTAGACTATTACATAACCATAGTAATGTTAATGATAGTCGACTGTTGTTTCAGATTATTACAGTGTACAAACGTAACTCCATGTCTGGCTGTAGTAGTACCTCAATGCACCACGTCAAAAAAAGAGAGTAAAATCGTATCGATCGTGTCGTATTTATGGAAACCGATTTAACGTACGTCAAATGAAGGATGACGTACGGCGTATGACGGATGACCGATATATGGAAAGCCAGCTTTAAGCTAGCCATCCATTTGTCCGATATGCGTTATGCGTTATCCGTATGCGTATAAACTTGGTGTACGTAACGTGTGTGCGTATGCGTAAAAGTCCCATCCATTCATACGTCAAAAACATGTGCTGCAGGTCTGACGTATATAATCGCATAGTACGGCTATTTTCTGCCTTTTACTGTTACTGGCCTGGACTGAAAGAACAAACCATCAGACAACCTTCAACCCATGCTCCCTATATTTGAGTGGAAGAGAATTGACACTTTCAGCCCTCGTGTATCGTCAGGGCTAAGAGAAAAAACAAAAAGAGATAGCACAAATACTGATGTTGTCCCAGACCAGAGTGGTCCTAAACGATCACGACGCCTAACAAACATCTTGTTAAGAGTTTGCAACTAGATGGCATTTTCTTTTCAGAAGTACTGTCCGTTTGACTAGGAACAGTTCAAACAGGTTCTGTACCATACTGAGTAAGATATTAGGAGTATTGCTTAGTTTGCGTCACTTGTTGCTGATTTGTTTTCAAGATACCGGCAAAATTAAAAACAGTTAACTCCGTTTTTTAAATGGAAGCGCATGTTTAATACTATCCGGCTATGAAAATGAGTATATTATATATCTTATTGAATTTGGCTCTTTGGCATCATTTTTGAATAACACCTTTGCCTGATGGTATTGATATTTTCGTCTGTCCGTAACCTCTTGATTCCGCAACTAGTCGGCTTACTACGAAGTGAGAGGACCGGCGAAAGGGCACCTGCTAGTGATCATTCTTCCGACATTTAGACTAGACAAAAACTGGCAACCCTGTGGACAAGCCCTCTCACACACACGCATACCTCAGTATAATACTGTGCGAGTCGAGCAGTGTGCAGCCTCTAAATAACATAGCTTAATATTATTTATATAATAAATAATAAAAATATAAATATACATAGCTTTATATTATTCCATTGCCGTTGTAACACTTTTCCAGATGTTACTCAGCCTGACAGCATCTTTATGTCCCGGCAACTTGGGGTCATATAGGACAGGATTTTGCCTGGCCAATTCCACAAGCTTTTCCAGCATTTCTGTGGTTGTCTTTCGCTTGGGCATCTTGTATTTTGGCAAAAATTAACAGGAGAAACACTGCAACTCACGAAGAGTATGTCAGTCACAGCATGGGGGGAAATGAGGCCCAGGGAATCCCCTCATCTGACGTCATATTTCTGGAGATGTCCTGTCCGATTAATCTGCGTTTACGTAAAAAAGAGGTCCTCGAGGCTTTTCAAAACGCATACGCATGCATGACGGACACAAAATCGCATAACGCCTGACGGACATATGGATGGGCGTCTTTTTATAAGTCTTTGAGACCTTTTTTTAACGCATACGCATGACTGATAACGCATAACGGACAAATGGATGGCTAGCTTAACTCTGGAAAACTTAAAACGAAATTATTATGGCGAAAGGGAGGAGGACTTAATTCTGAAGAGAGATAATTATAGGCCCTCTGCTGGTGCTCAGACCCATCGGACTTTACTTTGGAAGTATTGGACTGTGAAATTTCATGCAAGTGTCAAGGAAGATAAATCTGAGATAAGAACCTGTCTTGACTTCCTAAGTTAATTTTTTGAGTCCCATAAAAACCACCTCCAGCGATAATATCAAGGCCTTGCAATAAGAACACGATATGAGAAATATAGACAACGGTGGTTGATTTCAGTTACCGGTCACCATTCTCTTCCAGACTGAGCAGGCTTACTTAGTATAAAAATATTTGGAACTTGCTGCATTCATTAACGACGTCATCTCCTCTCCTAGTTAGTACCTTCTCAAAAACATTACAAATAAGCCAGTTCAGAGTTGTTACTGCGCTTGTGCAGTCTCTTCAGGTCAAAGGTCATATAACTAGGTATAGAACGCAATCTTACGTCACGTGCTGTACATAGGTTTGTGCATTGTGCCGTATGCGTTGCTATAGTAGCGTTTACGCCATGGAAGATCAGATACCTTATAATTCGTGACCTTAACAACGCAACGGAAACTCTGAACTGGCTTATTTGAAGTACCAATATTATAATGGTAAAGAGGAAAAAGTGACTGGTCACAGGATTAAGAAATGACGTTTCCGTGGATAGGCTCCTGAAAAAAGTAACGAAAATGCTCAAAATTAGGTCGATATAAGTGTTAAGTATTGAAGGCGCCCAGGGTCTGCATGGTCCACAGGTAAGATAGGCCTATACCGATGTTTTGCAAATTGATGAAAAACCTGGAGGACTCTTGTTGCTGGGAAAAAGGAAAGGTTAATGGACTGAGACTGCAGAGGTGGGTTACACGTTGTGGAAATACTAACATTGATGAAAGTTTGCCCAACAATTGCTGATTAATGGGTTAACTGAGATGAGTGCGGTTACCACTATAGGCTATGTATATTCAACGTCTCGCTTAACCCATTAATCGACACCAATTAGGCAAATTTTTCCCAATTTCAGAATTTCCACATACGTGCCCATAGTCACATTACCTAACTTTTTTAGTGTATTTGTTATAATGTACACCTCCATTTTCCAGCCTCGGCCTATCATGAAGAGGAATTAGTGTCATAAGAAAATGTTCATGTGATTATCCTGTTAGTTGTGCAGCTCATGCTTGCATGTACGCTAGGAGGCGGGGAAGGGGAGGGGGATTCAGCCCCCAACAAAATATTTCCCTTAAAAGTCGGGCAATATGCTGCTATTTAGTTCGGGCACTGCAGCGACAGATGTGAGTTGCATTTTTCGGGCAAGTCACAACAGCCCACCCCGCCCCCCCCCCAAATCAAATTATGCTCCTACGCCTATGCATGTACGTGTCCTAGCATCACCTATGGGCGTACCATGGAAGTACGAGGTAGTACTTCGAGGTAGTACTTCCATGGGTGAATTAGCAAGGCTAATAGTTTGAAAACTTGGCTGATTAATATTCCACCTCCGTAGCACACTTAATTCTTCCTGCTGATGTGAAGCTATAACCTACATAGGGTGAAAAACATTAGTGTTTTATCTGGTTCGATGACCAGTGATTGTTCATCGCCTGTTGCAATAGGAAGAGTTGCATAAGTTACCTATTTTTAAACACGAACGTGAAAAAAAGTTTAACACAGATTTCACGAAAAGATGGACGTAAGTACGCATGTTGCCTCCTCAATGTATGTGGGTCAAGTTGTAACGCTACGTATATGATTTCAGCTTGAAGTCGCAATTTAAAAGCCAAAGGCTCCCTCTGCTTTCGCATCATGGTCGTTCGCCGTTACCAGGTAGTTGCCCTTCGGGCCAATTTTTGTAATTCAAAACATGGTGGTGTTCAAAATTTATGCAGAAATGAAGCGTAGTTTCTACTAATTTCCTGTTTCTTTGTCGACTTATAAAGGATAAGCGTATACTTATAAAGGATAAGCCTTCTGCTTCTGCCAGGGGAACTGCTTTGTTTACCCACCGGCAGTTTCTTCCGCTGAAACCTCTCATCAAGTCGAAAAGACAGTGGTGTAGCTAGATATTTTTTGTAGGGGGCAAAAGCAAAAAATTTCCGACAGATTATTATCTTGAAGTAATGATGTACTATCTAAGCGTAGCGCCACCATCATCTGGCGTGTAGCGAGCGGAAAAAAGTATTAAAATATCTCCGAGATTGCCTAAAATGACACTTCCAGGACTTGTCAGTAACCAAGAAATATAGGCCCACTATTTCGGGTCATATAGGACATTCTTGAAAAACCACTTTCTGCACATTATTCCTCACTTTCTCATCACCATGGGGAGCATCACCCGAATACCCATGGAGAGGGCATCCTTAGCCCGTTTTCTAAACCATAACATTAACTTCAAACACATTTGCAAACTCCTGAGGATCCGGTTTACCCACAAACATTCTGGGAAAAAAGTAATGCATCCTGGGAAAAAATAATTCGTGCCGCGCGTGTCTTCCCTTCACTGTAATCTCAGGCTTTTAACCTTTGAACACCACAATGAAACAGATACAGAACCCATATTGGCGTTCAAATCATATTTTGAACGCTTGTGTTAAGATTCTGAACACTCTTTACCCTTTTTGAACGCCGGACGCCTATTTGAACACTTACCGTATATGAACGCCTGACGCGTCTAGTGTTCAACTGCTGAACGCATAGTGCTCCAATTCTGAACGACAGGTTCAGCTCCAGAAATATAGTGGCACAACGGGAGGAATAGCCTAACACATTAAAATTATCCGGAATCTTTGCATTGGATAATGTATTATGAACCAAAATGTACCTGTGGACCCCACCAGGGGCCCTAAGGCGGGCCCAGTGTTTTAGCCAGCCCCTATTTGTGCGACAAAGTCGCGTAAACGGCATTAAATGTCGCACAAACTCTGACAAGCAAATTCTACCCGGGTGTAAATTTGGAGGTTCCTCATTAGGGCAGAAATCCACTCAAATATTGCACCATTTGCGATCAAGGCACCTTTCAATTTTCAAAATTGCCAAAGGGGAGGGGGACACCCCCTCCCCTTAGTCCAAAGGTGAAGGGGACAGCCCTTGGATTCCTCCCAACCACTGTGCAAAATCTAGAATCCTGGGTTCCCACAGGTCATGGAAAATACGTGGCATTCTATCATTGCATTTTCCAGGCTTTGAAAGTCACAGAAAAGTGTCAACTTGCTTTAAAACTCATGGACAGTCATGGAATTAACAATTTGTAAAAAACATTGTAACTTGAGCGACTTAATGCCTAGCTGTAATCTGTCCATTAAAAACAGAAAGTTCAGTCTTTGTATGGAAAGGTCTTGGAAAAAGTACATGAAAGCTTATTGTGAGGTCATAGAAAGCATGGATTGAGATGAAGAAAGTGGAAGAATCATGGAATCACAGATCTGGAGTTGATTGCCTTTCAGTCTAACTCTTAATCTCTTCTCATACAGAAACACCTTTCTGTAAACTGGTCGGGTGTTAGGAAGAATCAGTTCCCTTTTTTGCAATAGTTGATGTAACAAAAGCAAAAGGTAGCAAAAGTGGTGGTTTGGAAGGGTTACTGAAAAGCAGCCTTATTTTCAAAAGTGTTTTGAGAGGATTGCTCATATCGTCTGAAAGGTAGTACATGTAGGTTGGTACTTTACCCCATCTTCTCCTTCAGAAGTCCTGACTCTTGGCTGTAGGAGTCACAGAAGTTGGACTCCACTTTCTTGGAAACAATGGTGTGACTCTTGGTGTAATTTCTCAGTACTGGGCGGCCAAAAATAAATGCTTAACAAATCATATTTTGTAAGGCCGCACCGATGCCCACTTATTACAGAGCCACATAGTAGTCAATAGTACTTAACAACAATTAAACAAATAAGGTATATTAACTCTTATCAAAGTCCTGATGGAAAAAGATGTGTCCTTAGTTTCTTATATTACGAAGTCCTTACAAAAAATATATTTTTTTTTAACTTAACTAGTGAAGGTCAAGTCCATTCCTGCCAGCTCAGGAACAGGAAAAATGCCCTAATTCCCATAAGCAAGAGACAGCCAGTACATAAAAGTAATTCAGAAGAAGACCATAGCCAAGACAGTACCTGGAGGGACTCCTCTTCTCAAATAGTCAACATTAGTTCTGTTTGGTGAATGAACCATTAATACATTTAAAGCCAAACCACAAAGTAAAACAAAATAAAATTCTGTACGTAATTGGAAGCCAGTAGAGCTGTGCCAGGCAGTCTGTGCTTGATATTCATAAGTCGATTACATTCAGTATACTGTTTGGCACCACAAATCAAATGTTTGAAGTCCCTTTGTGATGTTACCCCCAGGTAACCCATACAGCAAAGCTACACCATGAATCCTTGTGGACTGCCAAAAAGTGAGAGAAGCTTTAAGGGTTGATGGAATTGAGAAACTCACCATGTGATTGGCCTAGTAACCTTCAGTTGAACTTTTCTGTTTTGGAAATCTGTTCTGATCAGAAGGTCTGTTCAGTTGTGAAACTTTGTAAGCTTCCTTTGAATGAAAAACCTACCTTTACTATGTAGCATCTTGATGGGGATGGAACATCCAGTCTTCCTAAATGCTTAAACATTATTGCTTCAGTATGCTACCATCTTTATTTACTTGATCATAGTATCAACTTACTTCAGTTTGTTTTGGCTATTTTCTTCTTTGTAGTCATATGTCAGCAACTCCCCCTGGATGTATGGACTGGGGGCCCCCTTATGGAAACACTACCGGTACGACACCAAGCGGGCCCTCCTTCCCCCCTCCCTCCTAGGAAAGGCACTGCGCTAACATGTGCATTGCTTCAATTCTGTTCTGGATATTGACAAAGATGGTGTGATGCAGAAGAGAATGGTTAAGAATTTAATAAAGTAGACCTAGCTTATGCATGTTTTATGTATGGCCATTACTTATAAGAATAGCCTGTTTTTTCCAGATGAGAAATTTACACCAACAGGATTTCGTTGCAATAGCGTTTTGATATGCATTGTTTTTGGCTACGGATGGTAAGAATGCGAACTCCCATTTTTATAGCTTTTTCTCTTGCTGAGGTATAAAATTTTGAAATTTAATCACCTGTAAATTTGAAATACTCCATTGTGCAATAGTTTTTGATGTTCTTCTTGTACAACTCACATTACCTGCTTCTGTTTTCTTTTGAAATTAAAATGTTTATATGACCTTGAAAAACTTCCTGTTTCCTTGCACAGCATGTTGTATGGAGAGGGCTTGTATAGTCAACTTGCCCTGTAACTGTAAGATAGTGATCACATTTTGGCACAAGGTGCAGTGGCTCTCGACAAAAATAAAGAAAAAGAAAGATGGTCTAGTTTATTTCTTTCTCTTTAAGGACATAAGACCCATTCTGGGGTATAAGAGAATTACAAACAAATTTGAGTAGTACAAGAATGACAACACAAAATTATTGTGCAATCTACTATTTTAAATTGAGTGAATAAACTTAAACATTTTATATCTTAGCTCAGAAATATCCTGTGAAGATGGGGGTTGGACCATTTTGATTCATTTTTCAAGTTTTGCAATATATATTTTTGAATTTTTTGACTCGAGGTGCACTTTATTGCTTTGACATCAACATCTGTATGACAACAAGTTTTCCCCTTGTGGGCTTGGGGTTGTAGAACATGCCCACGGTATTCCCCGCCTGTCGTAAGAGGCAACTAAAGGGAGGACTTGAACCGTATAAAACTTGAAAGACACAATATAGCACACATGTGTTGATGTGTCTTTAAATTTACCTACCTACCTACCCGACAACAGGTTTGCTCTGCTCCTCAGAGGACATCCCTAGCTTCTGTACACTTACATGTGTAAACAAGTTAGCAGTGGTGGATCCAGGATTTCACAAAAGGGGGGGGGGGGGCACTTACTTCATGAGGACAAAGTTTGCACCTGTGGACATTAAATGTTTGAATCCTCAATAGGGGAAGTGGTTCTAAGGAAAAACTTGAAATTTAAACACTTAAAGTTTTTTAAGTATTCCCTGGCATTTGGGAATCAAAATATGCAAAAATATTTTAAAGCAGCATTGGGACTGTCTCCCCAAAAAAGAAAGTGGTATTGAAGTATGGTGGGGGATGGAGCTGCCCCCCCCCCCTTTGGATCCTGCCCTGGGTTGAGGTACTCCCTTTTGCCATTGCTTTGAACTGCCTTCACATGCCTTTAAAGTTCATAAGACAAGAAGTTTAAGTTGGTTAAGATATCAAAGTTTAAGGTTTATGACTGAAAATGAGGAGTTTGGGGGCAAGGGCAATGCATCATGCCTTGCTAGTTGTGGCCTTGATATGTGAAATGGAATAATGGATCTATTACAGGGGTAATCCCAGCAAACAATGATTGGGAAACTGCTGAAGGCAAATGTCAAATAGGTGATGCATTTTTAAAAAAAAGACAATTTTATTACTTCATTTTGTTAATTTTTGTGCTGATTGGGTTTACAGTAACTTGCACTGAATGAAGTTCATCACGACTGAGTGTAGTATTTAATGCTGGCAGGGGCTGACTAACATTCTAAACCTTGTTCTTTTTCCTTTTTCTACAGCTGCCCAGCTTAGCCAATCATCTTACTTAGCATTGCAATTACCTTACGTCGTCATGGGATTGGGACAGAATCCTAACTTTGTAGATGAAGTAGTAGTTGCTATACCAAATTCTTACAATGAAACTCAGGTACCATTTTTTCGTCACCATTTTGCCTTTAATTTAGGCGCTTCTGCCTTTCATTGTACCTGGTGCTATATCTTTAAGATTGTTCAAAGTTTCCTAAAGTGGTGTAGTTAATACCACCATCAGCTTGTAACAGAATACAGTTTAAATTGTGTTGAAGTAACATGGAGAAATATTGCAGAGGTTGGATTTGAGATATGAAAGTGAGTTACTTCCTATATAATTTAGCAATATTACTGTACATCTTCATTTTACTCACACTGATTTAATTTTGTCGCACGTCGATCTGAAGGTTAAGGTTAAAAGTGATTGCTGTCTATAAGAGAAGAGGTGGCTCAATCTTTTACAAAAAAATGTTTGCTAAACATAGATGGATTACATTTAATTATGGCGCCTTCTTTGATGACTAAGTATCACTGTGAATTATTGCTGTTATGCTCTGTTTTAAGTCGATTTTGAATTGATAATTATCTGTTCGGGTGGCTGCACCTTTGTTGTCCGTGTGGTACTTTTTTGTGTCTCAGGTACCTGAGCACACCTCTGCAAATTTTTTCATAGTGCAAGCACCATAAACAAAACAGCTAGTGGAGAACAGTGGACATCTTACTGTATAAATGAGAATGAAGAAGAAAGTAGTACATTTGTACAGCATTTCTGTTAACATTAATCACAGAGTTTTGTACAACCTTTAACACTTGAATCTTCTGGAGGACATTTTTTTATATTGTTAAAACTTTTCGTAAACATAAGGAGAAAGTTTCGATAATCTTAAGTTTGCACAGGGTTTGGATAAATGGGGTTTCATTGAATATGGTCATAAATGGCAAGTAAACACATATTTTCATGAAGAAAGTTTCTTTAAAACTGAATGTATCGCTTTCGTCTGAAAAATTGTTCAAAAGTGTTATACAACCTGATGATAGTTTTGTAAATTCTCAGCATGAGAGGAGAGGGATATGGCTGTCCTTAATACCAAATTTCCCAGCTTGTGTGTAATCCTTCCACCCCTTAGACAACCCCTCAGAGTGAGGATTTGTTTCATTTTCAGAGTCATCTTTTTGAAGAAAGTCACACACTTTCCCACCTGGTTCCTTCAAAGCAGTGCCGTAATTGAAAGTCAAAGTCTTGGACGGTTTCAAGTCACAGTTTAGAGTCAGTTTGCAGTCACTTTGAGTGGCTGTACATTAAGGTCACAGTCATTTTGGGTCATGGGAAAAATCAATGTTTGCCATATCCTCTTATTTCGTTTTGAAATTTGGTCATTTGTAGTCTCTAAATGGAGTGTAATTTTTATAGTAATTATCATAAATTTCAAGTTAGGATAAAAGACTCAGTTGCAGGATTTCAGGACAGGTTATCACTCAGGTGGCGAGTAAGTCTCTGTAGGAAATGACTTAAATTCGATTCTCAAAAATTTTGATACCCCACATTCCAGCACGTCCTGAACATTTACTAATTAATTAGATTAGACATGGGGTCGAGTTTGTTTATGCTCATTTGACTCAAAGTATGAACCAGTTTCTTTTGTTAGAGACTCAAATCAATCCAAGTTATTGGAGGACACTGGAGAGTCCCTGACTTGGGTCATACAAGACTGTAATGAGGAACTTAAACTAAGCACTCTGTAATATTTCTATTCAATCCCTGCACTGGGTTTTCAAGATAGCAGATGAAAAGCTATTCTATAATTCTACCAAATAAAAACACTGAAGCAATCAGATGTTGATTTTTATGGTTACCACATCGATGAGCATATTTGTCACTCACGCTTATTCATATTTTTGTTTCCTTATTATATTGTAGGTGGCTGACGTAATCTTCCTTATTCACCGCCATCCAGTGCAGTGTTGCTCACAGGGTCTGGTCCTCATTGGGACTTGCTGTTTCATCGGAATTATTGCAGGGCTTTTGCCATCTTCTAGAAAGGGTAAGTTTGATATCCTTCAAGTTTGTTGACATGGTAAACTGCTAAAACAAGATCCAAGATTGAACAGAGGAAGCAAAGAGGTTAAAAGGAAAAGTTTTAGATACCACACATCATGTTTAAATAGCATAATACCATACTGGAGCATAATTGGGTATTTAATTAGACCTACTCAAAAAAGTAGTCTTTGCAAGTAAATGAATGTTAGGGCAACTGATGACAAAAAGTCGCACTGTTTGTGTTCTCATAACATTGAGGAAAGGTGGAGGAGAAGGCATCCCTGAAAGTATCTTACATACTCAAAATGTTGCAATAACGTTTGGTCATGATTGTAGCATTGGCTTAGCATGGGCTGCAGACACACAAATCTGAGGAAAGCATATCACCATCCTTATTACTTAGGTAAAACCATGTACAACAATGAGTTTATTTTCCACACATTTCCTTGCGATGTCAGTAATAAAACTCAAAGTCGAGAAATGGTTAATCATAACATAGTATTTCTTAATTACACTCTTGAAAGGTTTTATGAGTATACAAAATTTGGCAACCATAAAATTACTAAATTATTGTATGGCAAATGACATTGTTATTTTTTTCAATTATGAAGACAAAAGAGTTATATTACAGGGTTTTACATTAACCACTTGAAGAAGCAAGGCAAAAGTTAAAAGATAGGGCATCAACCAATATTGCCTTGATGGCTTTTGCATGGGACCCATCATGGTAGGCATTTGGGGCATATTGTCATCTTGCCATTCTCTGCCATTAGTATATTCAGGCCCTGGTATCCTGCTTGTACCAAACTGTTATGAAATGGCATTGTCAAGAATGCTTCTTAATTTTCAGAGACAAGATGACAAGCAGAAAAAAGCAGGAAGCCCACAAGTTCCATTTCGATAGCTATGTGGAAAGTACTTTCCTCCTCCGTTTCTGGTACGCATTTAGTTTTCTTTGATGGGCTATGTGCAAATCAAGTGTTTGTCGTTTACTTTTGTAGTTTAATAATTTATCTCTTTTTAAATGATGAAAATTAAAGAACGCCATTTCAAGAGTCAGGAGTGCTTACTATGTTAAGTGTGACACACATTCCTGGTTAAGGTATTCCCTTGAATTGTGCGTAGTGTACTTAGCCTTAGTCAAATTTCTGTAGTATCCGTGATTTAAAAGTAAAATTTTTTTAGTGTTGCTAAAAAGGAAAAATTTTAAGAGTGGACCCTTGATGTCAACTCATGGTTTGAACAGTCATTACAAAAATATGGAATTAAAAAAGTCAGAGGTAACACCCTCTGGCTTAGAGACTTCCTTTCACTTGACACATATCCTTTTGTGCTTATGTCATACTTGATGATGATTAATCATCCATTTTTACTTGTCCAGTTAGATCACCAAATCCTTACATTTTGGGTATTGTAAAGATGTCACTTGTTTGGTGTCTCTAGACATGCATATTATGCATGAAAAAATTTTTATTTTTCCCACAAAAAATGTATCCAGGTTAGGTTAGGTTAGGTTAGTTTTAGAGACATGAAATAAGGTTTAGGGTTAGAAGTCCTTTAGACATTATTATCATTGCATGATATCCATGTTGAGGATTGGGTTGTTAGATAGGGATTTTATGCCTATTACATTAGGGCAGAAAGTACACAATGATCAGATGTAATCAAATTGTCCTTCAGCTGTGTGGACGGACACTGTTGTAAACCTGGACACACAGTCCTCCTGGCTTCACAATTTATCGTAGATGGCTTTCAGTCTTCATTTATGATCTTAGATTATCTTTTGCATGTTCATTGTATGTCATTGTTACCATGGAAACACCTTGTAGATACTTTGAAATAATGGGCATGTGCCAATGTGTTTGTTGTATTCACCTGTATGAGGTCGGTCCTGTCCACTGACGCATGAACATGTTACAAATCATATGAAAAGGACAGTACCATATTTTTATGTTCTCAGTTTAAGTGTGCGATAGGGGTTTAGCAATTAGTATTTAGACGTTTTAGGGCATTACAATAAAATTTATTCTTATGTTGGGTAAGTTTTCATTTTGTCGAATCTTTTTAATTAGCCCTACGATCTAGTTTTCATCTTTCTTCACAAAATTGCTGTGACTAGCTATGATTATTTCCCAAAAGAACCAAAAAACGATTTTGTAGTGAATGAGATTTTAAACTTGGCCATTGCTGGAAATAGTTTGGTTTAAAAAATAAACAATTCATGAAAAAAGATGAAAGAAATTATCAGTACTTTAATAAAAGCTGTGAACAACACTAAGGATATTCTCCAGCAAAATATTGCATTATGGGAGCTTGTAGCTCATCTTTGAAACTGTATACAGTGATAACAGTATGTAAACATATTAACTATAGATGTAATTTTCACATGTGACAAATTCTGTGCTATACCACTCTCACAGCCCCATGTGCAGTTCATTATATAAGATATGGCCTGCACAGCAGGCTCTAACTGCAATTGTCTTATAAGAAAAAGCTTGACTGGTCAAAATGTCCAAACAGGACAGAGAATGCGTGATACTGTGACTTGGTGAAAAAACTGTGTATAGTCCAGGGCTGTCTGCGCACTGGAGCTTGCAAAATACCCATGTCTGGATTATGTGAGCTTCACCCCTTGCTTTCCATTGTAGGGTGCATAGTGAGACTGAATGGCTGTGTTTGTGAACCTAAAAGCAATGCATCAGAGCATTGTTGTGAACAAAACAGTGCGAGTGTTTAGAACAGTAATGTCAAAAAAGTTATGCCACGTCAGGAAAAAATAAGCTGATTTGTCATTTTTATTGGTCGAACAATGTTGGAAATGTGTGATGACAATCCAACGCAGCAGTAGTTTTCATACTGTGGTGTGTGTCCTTAATTTAGCCAGAGGTTGTGTCCTTTAATAATAGGAATAATCATTATGACCTGTATTCCGTTACATGCCACGTTCAAGCCTGTAGCCAAGGGGGGGGGGGGGGGTCCTGGGGGCAGGCATCCACTAGAAAATAGCCATTTCCGTAATGCATTTAGTATATTTCGCCCCCAAGAAAATATTTTTCACACTCCCTAGCTCTTCCCCCACCCCCTCCTTGCCCCTTTCAGTGCCTTGTCGTAGCTAGGAGCCATTCATTGACATTTAGTGCTGGCTAATGTTCCTTTATGTGATTCAGTCCTTTTACCGCAAGGTGTGATGCTTTGTTAAACTGGTAACAACGAGTCCAAGGAATGACTGTTCTCTGCTCCAACCATGTCTTTGTGCTGATGTTATCTATATTGCTTGACAAGTCCTCTCATGAAGGTCAGATGCTGAGGATAAGGGGTTAGGTTAGGGTTCAGTTAGGGTGAGAATATTGGGTTACCGTGCGCGGTGAATGTAGAGAATGTCATATACATGAGATGTCTAACCAGTTGGATTTATTAGGTATGCGCTCGGTTTTTCTGATGGTTATATCACTGTTAAAGGTCAATAGGCAGGCGCCCCAAAATGTGCGTGTGAAAAATCAGCAATAACTCTGGCAAATCTCCTCTTATGTTGCAGTACAAAGCACTCTTCCTGAAGAGACGGGGTTGATACATAAATAGACAAACACTAGCGTAAAGCAACGCGAATTCTCCTTGACCGTCCCACATTTCCGACAAAAAGAGGGCACATGATCAAAATAGGCCAATCATGAACTAGAGTGAGCAGGATAACACTCACTCGGTTTGGGGTGACTGTGCCTACTCGCCTTTTAAAGGCAACAACTTGTGGCGTGTTTGTTGCCTGTTGGTTTCATTTCAAACTTAAATTTGCTTATTTGTTCCTTGTTTACACTCTAATACTTCAATTTTTTAAATATGTTTAAACTAGAGTTATACGAACTGTGAAGGTGTGTGAATAGCAAGAGGGGGGTTGGAGTTTGGTACACCCATAGAACACTCGTAGAATAAATAGCTCTGTGAAATGCTTATGTTTGTCAGTAAAGTTTCCTTAGAAGTCTTTGAAAGGATACAAATCCTTTTTAACAAATCATGCAATTGCTGGGACTTAGGATACCAATGTTGGGGTCAATGATACAAAATTTTTCGGTAGTATTCTTTTTTCATAATAGCCTTCAATCAAGTGCAAATGTAACATTTATTATATAATTTAGAAGCACAAACGTGTGGTTGCTAACTTTTTGTTGTTGATATTTTGCAATTTAATGTAATTTGTTTGATTTCATGTAATAAAAAGCACAAGTAAATGTGCAATATGATCGAATGTGTTTAAACATAGTGTAATGAAAAGGTTATCAAGGATGTACACTGATGTCCATGTTCCAGATTCAAACGTCTGTGACGTTGGATGGGCACTAGAGCATGCTCTGCCAAGTAGCCACATCTCTCTGTGGTATGTACATTTTTATTTCGTATTTGCAACTTATCAGCACCATCAGTTCAAGGACAGGGGTAATTGTTTACTTCAGGTGTACACATGTCATTTCGGCGTCTGTGTGATTGCTTGGTGTTTGCGTAAATCTGGTGGTTTTTCAATTTGTAGGGTTTGCTTTTTTCTGTCCAATGTGAGGTCAGACCTATCCTATATCTATTGTTGAAATGGTCTACACACCCTCTATCACTTAAAAAGTATAAATGTAATGTAATTATACTCGTACTTGATGACTCGGTAAGTTGACTCTGTTGCACAATACACATATTTCTTTTGTCAAAGTTGTAGCCATATTATGTTAAATGTTCTGCCTGAAAATTGATTAGCGAAGTATTTCATTTACATTAAAAAAGATTATAATTAAGACTGCATTATTACTGAGAACAATGTAAGAAATATAAAGCAGCTAAGCATGACAAGATTGAATGATTGAAGAGATTTCAGAGAAAAGATTAATTTTTTTTTTTATGAATAGGTAAATGAAAACTCATGTTCCAGATAAAAAGGTTGGTGTCAAAGAGTAGAGCGTTTGGACTTGGTGACAGGGGCCCATAGCTATGGGTGGGGGGCATGAGGTTGCACATCCCCCCACAACAACTTATGCCACCCCAGGTGTCCCATGTGGATAAATTTGGAATGCCTAGTTTCTGTAATTATAAAGCCCTCTAGAGAAGGAGAGAAAGTCAGGAAATTGTGCCCCCTACGAAAAGTTCGTGACCCCCTGAAACCCCCCCACCCCCGCTCAAAAAAATGCCTGGCTGTGCCACTACTTGTTGAGGCTGTTTGTTCCTTTGTACTTTGTTACTTTCTTATTGCGGAGCAGCTACAAGCATAGCTGTGCTGGTTTGTAAATATCTTGCGGAAGAACTTTTTTTTATAAGAAAGAAAACTTGTTTTTCTTTGTCCAGAAGGACTCAGCGGTTGGTGACAGCCTGGTAGACCTATACCCTTTGGCACTACAGCCCATTGATACTATTCCCAGAAAGGTCAATGGGATTTTTCCCTTGATGTTTGAGTGGACTACTGGGATGAAGGAAGACAGTATCTTCCCTCCTTTGGATGATTGCCTTCTGCCCGTAACCCTAATCAATCTCGTATATCTTTTCATCTAGAGTTAGGAAAGTATTTTACACCACACCGTGTAGCAATACAACTATCATTTAACTTTTACTTTATAGATGTCACTTTTCTACACTCAAGATAAAACAGCTACACAAGAATGTTTTCTTTTGACTAGCGTGGTCATTCTTTATGGTGTTTTGTGTTGAATTTTCTTTTTTATTTTCGTTTTTTTTAACGTTTACGTTTATCGGAGGCCATTACTGTACATTGGCAGCCCAGGATGTCCTGGAAAGGGGAGGGGAACATGAAGGGGCCTATGGGCATATGTAGAAAAGTTGCTGTCAGCAGTGAAACACCAGCTAAGCAGAGCACACCAACGATGGTGTCAGGTGTTAGTGTATTCCAAGAACTAATTTCCAAAAACACCTCCCATATTTGCCGGAAATTGTCTTACCTTACTAAATGCATCTAAACATGTACTTCAGCCATTTTAATATCTAAAGTATTCAAAGATATACATGAGCAATAACTTACGTTTGAAACTTTTGGGAGGTGGTGAAGGGGGCAATTGCCTATGCCTTTTACCTGTTGGGTACGGGTGAGGTAGGTGGTTTAAGGGGACAAACCTTTTTAGTTGCATGCCAAATAGATAACACAGATGAATTGTTAATCCAGTTTTTACTCTCGACGGCTGAGGACATCTGATGTTAAAGTCGAGCATAGTTATTATTGAAAAGATGCAGAACACATTAGAATAGAGCGAACAGAATTGAACAGAATAGGATGAATGGCAGGATTAAAGAAGCCAATGGCAAAAGACAAGATCCCAGAGGCCATTGATGGGATAAAATGCGCACTCGTTGAGTTGTGTTTATCATTGGTATGGCACTAGTGGTTCACTTTGGTAATACATTTCTGATCACGGTGTGCACGATCGTTATTATTTTTTATAGCAGTGAATATAATACCGGCTTTTCAATTGGTTAGGTGCGCTCGGTATGCGACCTACTCACTACTTGTGAAAAGCGCGTTTTCAATTCCTCTTAAGTGGTGAAAACGGATAGCTATTACCACTATTCAACAATAACATCGTTACGCAGCCTGTACGTTTGGACGTACACGTAAATGAGACGATGTTCGACGGAACAGTCAAAAAGCGTAAGAATCGAATTCACCTCAAAAAACAACGACAAAACTGTCGCATTGAGTAATAATCATCAATACTGAACACTTATATTTGATTTGCGTCTTCAATTCACAATTCTAGAAGCGCTGTGTATCAATTTTACTGCTGAAAGTATCAAATAGGAACATAACTTCTTTCTTTATCTGGCCTTCGATCCGCCCTGCCATTTTGTCCCAAGTGGGTAACTCGAGTTGCTTGTTGAAAATTCCTCAGCGCACCGGCACAGGTTCACAAGTTGCTGAGGGGCTGTGAAAAAAACACACAACTCTTTTCAGGCTCACAGCGTAAATGACACACAGCTCACACACGAAACCCGCAATGAAAACGCCCGCCATAATGTATATTGTGCACACTCATCGACATTCGTGTCTGGAGGGGAAAAATGCAGTGCGCAACCGAACCAAATGGAAAACGCCGAAATAGCTCAGTGATGGACATCACACTGACGTCATTTTGGCGGAAAACAATGAAGCACACGTGTAGTAGACTTACGCGCTGTCTGTACGATTGTGAATTTTGCAGAATCAGCATCTCTGCATTGTTTGTGTGGTTTGTTAACTTGCACATGATACGCGCTTTTCCTCCAAAGCGAGGAGCACTAATTTCTGCGGCAGCACTGTGACTCCATTATATAATGAGGAGCGACGCACGTCATGGCGGAATACGGCACTGCGATCTACATGTATGTTAGGTTTAGCTTACTCAAGGTCCGATTCCCACTGGCCTAGAAAACGCGTATCTGGAAGTGGAAGTAATGGAAACTCCAGCAATCATCGATGTACCAGCTAAAACCAATCCTCATTACGTTTCTAGTGTTTCGAGGGGGGGGGGGAAATTTACTGCATTGGGAATCCTTTCACTTATGAATTGCGTGAGTAAAAAGATTGTTTTTACAAACTTTTTATGATGGGCGGGGGGAGATAGGTCCTGCCTATTTGAAGGACATGCGAGTGTGAACCGTCACATTTCGAATATGGTGCGTGTCGAGACGAGTATGCCTGTGAACATTCGCGCTAGCACTGTCACTGAACAGAACAAAGAGTAGGAACGCTTGTTACTATGCCTGTACATTAACGTGCGCGCGCATCAGATCTTTTATAACAAAGCATCGAAAGTCACCTAAGTCACCTTAAACGCAACCGTGTGCTGTCCTGAGTGCGGGACAAGCAGCAACACGCGGGGGCTATTTCACGCACTAAAGCAATATGTGGTGCGTGGGGCGCGGTGCTCCTCTCAGAACAACTCAAGATTTTAACCTTTAGAGCTTTGGTGCAAGGCTCCGTATTAGATTCGGATGCATATGATGTCCACAAAGGAGAAAGTGCTCCCTCGCTGTGGGAGCTGAAAGTGGAGGAAAAGCGCGTATATCATTGACACGCACGTTAAACCAATCTAATGCAGTACGCTGATATTTATAAACCCTTATTCGGACACATTGATCAAACATCAAAACTGCAAAGTTATAGACTCGAAACTAATCCTGCTACATTTGCATATGCATAACATCGGTACTACTACCTCTCACCAGCATCTAATCGAAAGCAATAACCCAGTGTTTTTGTGAATTTTTACTGCGCATTTATTATTAGCTGCGGGAGTCCGTGCAAACTTCCTCGACATCAATTGATTGTTCTATTCATATCAACATATAGGGTATCAAGTATAAGAAATAGAATGAGGTTGCCAATGATACGAATTGTAAATTGTAAGTGCCAAACAAGAATATGAAAAGCCGTAATTAGTCAAGTCTCATCATTGATCATTACAGTATTATCTCATCGACGCATGTCTGGGTCTTACTGCTAGAATAATTCAAGTCTAAACTTTCTTTCTTCTCTAGTTTCCATGGTACAAAAGTCAATTTCAACAAGCAAAAAAGGACAATTCTAATGAATATTCCTACCTTTGGCCTACCCATCTCGAACACATGTAGTGCTTCTGTAGGCTAAATAAGAGAGTTGTGCTACATGAAAAGTATACATGTGTAATGTACAAAGCATCGATCGCGTGACCGGTACTGATCTAGTGGTGTACGACCTACACATAGAACCTTATCACGAGCTAGGAAGGATTCATTCCACAATAATACTTTGAAGCCATCATGAGGGTCACCTGATGTAGTTAGCTTACTCAAGTCGATTCCAACCCGTATAAACGTGTGTCGGGAATTGAAACACCGAGGCACTGTACATGCTAACTCACCGTAGCGAGCCTAGCGGTCTCTTCAGAATCTTGTACGACTAATTTGCGACCGTTACATGCACGCCACTGCGCGAGGTAAGTTGCCTCAGCAACAACATCACAATAGACCTTATGTCGCGATGGATGTCACACAAGTGAAAAGTGCTCCTCTCGTTTGGCAGGTGAACATGGAGGAATAAGCGCGCCGTTGTGCAAGTTACACAACAAATGCATGGATACCTGACATTCGTTCCAACCAATCGTATTCACGTATCTGTAACATACAAGGCTGACACTTGCACGACTTTTGGACCACGTTTTTTGTCGTGGCATAGTCGTGCCATTTTGAGGGCACGACCTGGGAGGTCTTCCCCGCGACTGTTCACGCACTATTCACGCATAGTTCCGTGACGATTTCACGATACCATACGAATAGTTCTCCTTAATGCGTGTCCCATCTTGTATCCACATTGACACGAACTGGCACGACGAGTTTCACGGCATGTTTGCTGCATAGTTTACGTACGCATTTCCCACATTGGTGCACGACGAGTTATTGCGCAATTTCGGACGGTGTCGTGCCGACATTGGGCACGCCATATACAAAGGTGGCCTTCCCCAACCCCTGGTCATTTTTGGATTCATTGCTGTGTGGCAGAGCACAACATGCTGAATTGCCAGAGACAACAATCATTGCAGAGAAGAGAAAGATGCCTATACTGGCACTGCGCTAGCCCTTTTTGAAGATCAGCAGAAAAGGCTGGAAGAGGCAGAAGAGCAAGAAAAGGAACCCCACCTGCGAGTGGAAAGACCAAGGAAAGCATGTGGGTCGTGGAATGGTTGACCGTAAGGCACGAGTTTGGACAGTATTGACAGTCTACTGACTGACCCTCCACAAGGAAGATCAAAGGGGCTACATAAATTAACGTCAGAATCACACCCTGACCTGTTCAAGAGATGGTTGAGAAGTTAACCCCTCTGCACTCCAGAAGCAGTCCACCTTTCATGTAGGGAGACCGATTCAATTGGACTACAAGCGGGCTCGCCACCCCTCCTGCCTTCCTAGCCACTGAAATTCCTATCCAAGTCCTGCCAGTACAGCTTCAGGGTACAAAGCAATTACCACTGCAGTTCATAACCGAGGTGTGTAAAGCCATCATCGCGGGTCTACAATTGCGAAAGTGCTGTGTCTAGCGTCTGCCCCGAAAACTTAAGAGGAGTGGAGGAAGTTTGCTGCTCTAGGTTTCAGCTCCAGATGGACACCTACAACTGCTCGGGCTGTGGACGGCAAGCATATTCGCCCACAAGAAAGCCACCCATGCTGGCTCTTGACTACTACACTACAAGGGCTTTCCACAGCATTGTACTGATGGCAGTGGCAGATGCTACCTACAAGCTTCCTCTCATGTCGGCTGTTGGAGCAGAGGTTGGTGCGTCGATGGAGGAACATGGAGTAACTGTTCCTGCTATGCTGTGAAGAGACAGAGCTGGAGTGCCTCAACCAAACCCTCCCTAATGATGACTCAGCCGTGCCCTATCACTTCGTAGGGGCTGACTCCTTTGCTCTCCGAACCTGATGATGAACCATTCTCCCCATCGGTGCAAAGGTCCTACCGAGAACGCATATACAGCTGACAGCTTGTCTCTGCCACGACGTGTCCGTGGAGAATGCCCTTTGGAATTTTGTGTCACAGGTCTTCCGTTGCTTCTCTGACTACGATGCATCAGCACCCGACACCATCAACCTGATAACCATGTGCGCTCTTGTCCTGCACAACCTCATCCTCTCAGATTACCCCCAACCATTTCAGAAGTGGGACCGCGAAGGATCCGGACACACATGATCTATTCCCTGTTGGATGGAGCTGACCGCACCTGCAGGGTCTGTTTCCTTCTAACCGGCCATCTACCGAAGGATGCAAAGGATCCGAGACTACCTGTCACATTACTAATGTCCCCTGCTGGTGCGGTTCCCCTTGCAAAAAGAATGGTAGTAGCTCCTGATCTGCATCCACAGTTTGTTCCATTTTTGAAATAAAAGAAACGTGTAACCTTCCCCCCCCCCCAAACAACAAAAAAAAGTAATGAAGGAATAGAAAATAAATAGCACATTAAAGAAAGGAAGTCAGAAAAAATGACAACACTGAAAAGAAATAAATGAGAACAGACGATTCCCCCACCCACCCAAAAAAATAAGCAGAAAAGAAAAAAAAACAAAGAAATCTTATTCGTGTCTCACTCTTTTCCTTTTCTTGTCTTGGGGTTGGAGCGGTGAGTGTCTTGCCGGCGGTGCTGGATTTCGTGTTGTGGGGGTTGGGGGAGGGGACTTTTTTCTCTCGCGGTGTTCTTTTCCGTTTCTCGTTTCGCTCTTTGCGTTGCTCTAGGAGAGGATAACGGCCAGTTCTTCGTTCTGTGGGGCGGTCGTGGGGGTTGAGGGGGCGGAGGACCTGCGTTGCGTTTGAATTAGGCGGGGGCTAGGTCGCCGTTGGCGGGGGAGGGGGGCCTGTCGGGCACGGGGCGTCTGGGGGCGGGGGCCGGGGTTCGTTGTGCGGCGGTCGGTGGTGGGGGGTGGGGGGCGGGGGGGAGGGCTGTGCGGGCCGGGGCGGTGGGCGGGGCGTTGGGGGGCGGGTCTCCGGCGTGCCGGTGGGGGGTGGCGGGGTGGGAGGGGCGGGTCAGCGGGTTCGTGAGTGGGACGGGTGGTGCGGGGGGGGGTGGGGGTGCGTGCGGCGGTGCTGGGGTTACGGGCGGGGGCAGGGGGGGGGGTCTGGGAGCCGGGTGCTGGGGTGTGGGGGGGGGGGGAAGTGAGAGGGAGGGGGGGGTGTGTGTGTGGGGGTGCGGGTGGCCGGGATGGGTGCGGTGGCGGGTTGCGGGGGGGGCGGTGCAGGGGCTGTGTGGGGCTCGGGGAGAGGGGGGGGGGGCGGGGGGGGGGGGGGGGGGGGTGACGAGTAAATAGCGGGGGGGAGGGGGGTGGGCAGGGGGACGGAAAAAGTGGGCAGGGCGTTTTTAGGGAGCGGCCCCGAACGACGGGCTAGAGGCAGGATCAATCTAACGGACTTGAAGGGGGGTACCGGACGGGGGGCGGGGGCGTGCGGAGAATAACAGCCTAAACGAATACGGTAGGGGCTTCTGTCTCTGGGGCTCCTTTATTCCGCTCATTCCCTTCTGTGGTCCTATATCGTCCTAGTTTTTGCCTCTGGGCTCTTAATACGCATGTCGTCGTTGCCTTTTGTATCGTTTACTTCCTCGTTTCTTTCCCCCCTTCTATCTCATTTTCCCAAAACTCCCACCCACCCCCCCACACCACACCCCCAAACCCCCCCACTCCCCCACCACCCTTTCATTCCCTCTGCCCTAGCGTCATTTCGGTATACCCCCCCTCCTTCCAATACACCCTTTTTCCGGCTCCTTATTTCCCCCTTCTCTGCCTACCTTTTTTTGTTTTCACGTTCTTGCCTTGCTCTGTTCCCCCTCTTTCTCCGCTTATCCATCCCCCTTGTGTCCCCCCCTCCCCCCCTCCCGTTCCTCCGTTTATCTTCTCCCCCTCCCTCTCCCTACCTTTTTTTCCCTGTTGCGTCACTCTTCGCTTTCTTCCTCTTTTTCCTTCCCCGTATCTTCACTCGTGTCTTCAATCTCTATCCTTACATTCACCCTTCTCCTTCCTGGTTCAGGTTCAATCGTGCCTTCTCTCCATTCGGATAACAACTCCCTGATTAAGGTATGCCTACCTGCTTACCTATTAACCGTCTCCTTTTTACGTAAACAGTACGAGAGTCGCCAGAGCCCACCGTTCAGTTCCAGTCTACACAACCCACTGCTGTCACCATTTACGAGGAAGAGCTCAACATCGTTAACACTGACGTTGCCGTAGCTTTCAACCAACCTAACACCGACGAGAGTGTCGCAGGGGCCAACCTCTGGCAGATGCAGCTATGGTTCAGCAAAGCTGCCAATGGTCAAGGTTCCAGCATTGGCACAATTGAATCGGCTCTCAGCGAAGAGCAGGCCGATCAGCCCGTCAGCTTTTCAGATTTCAGCTTTGATGTAAGTGTATAGACCTTTTTCATTGAGGTCACGCCGACGTCATTTAGGACAAACAATGAAGCTAGCTAGATTTATAAGGTACGTGACTTTGGTACCCTGCTGTACGCACGTAGCTTATGCACGCGCCGTAGACTCATGTTTCCTACTAATGTCCGCCGGTGACCTACAACCGGGGACCGCCAGGAGCTTAACCCTAACCCTATATGCCTTACTCTATCCCTTACCTCAACCCTATCCCAGGCGGTCTTTAAACGTCCCCCGCTGTCTTGAGTAGGACCGTTTACAGAACACCAAGTTAAAACCTCGTGATCCTAGGGATGAGGAGGGTGAAGAGTACTTGCTAAAGTAAAGGGAATTGTTACTTTTTCTTCGTGGAGCTCAGTATGAGGAAAACTATTTTGTGGTGATGCCAATGTGTCATTTACCTGATAACTGTGTCCACCCTAGGCACAAGCTTTCATGTCAACAGGGGTTGACTTCCACATTGATCTTTGTATACACGAATGTACCTTCTGAATCTAAAATTTACGCTGCTAAGATTCATGGGAACAACCATAAAAAATAGGGAAGATATAGTTGTACCGAATAAAAATAACGAGAAAATTGTTGAAAATGATTTATCCACACAGGGACTGGAAGCTCGCGCCGACCTTACTACTACAGGGTGTACCAAGTATCAGTTCATCTGCGCACGCGTGAGGAGAGATAAACCAGACCCCAGCTATAAACTGGTTGGCAAGGATCCAAGCCAGACGACTGGCTGTGCTCCTGTCTCCTGCGAACGTAAGTGTGAGACAAAAAGACAGTTGGAGAAAGTTCCTCTCTCCCTGGACAAGGGACTGCTGGCGGTCCCTAGATAATGCAATGTTTGCAAATAAGTTATGAACAAAACATTTCATTTTTTATACGTCCCTACATTTCCGGCGTACCTTAGGGCCCACTGAGGACCTAAGACCTTGCATGGGAGGCGGCCCTAATTAACAACCAAGCATATCATATGGACTACTTGCCTAGTATTTCCTGATAAGGCCTTCCTGAGCGTTACATGAAAAGAGTAAAAGCAAGTAGATTTTCCCAGAAAACATTTTGACAATCTCCTAAGGTTGTGATAGTCACTACGATTTCCCAAAATTTGTTTAAAGATATTCGCCTTATAGAAAAATGAATATTTTCGTAAAGAGGAATGGAATTTCTTTTGTGCAAGTTAAACACTTTTTTCAAGGGTAAATATTCCTCCTTACAGGTGGACGTGACCCTACGGTTGAGTTTGCTTCCGTCGAGCCCACGCCAGTAACTGTTTATGAAGAGACAGACACAACCGTAACAACAACAGTGACAGTTACCTTCAATGAACCAAGAACCGACCAGGTTTCAGGAAGTAATCTTTGGCAGATGGACCTCTGGTTTAGTAAGGCCAAGGATGGAGCAGGTTCAAGCAGTGATGGCGTCACTAATGTACTGTCTGCATCACAAGCCAGCAAACCAGTCAATTTCCGCAATTTTGTCTTTAATGTAAATCGTCCTTTTCTGTTGTTCTTTTTAGTATACGTTACTACATTTTCGAAAATTAAGCCAGTAATGTAGGGATTCCTGTACTCTTTACTAAGTTAGCAGTTTGGTTCAAATTATCCCTCTGGTACAATGCCATTCTCTGAAAGCCTAGAAAGATTTGTTTATGGTGCTAACGTAATCGTTTTTCTTACCTCCGAGTAGTTTGGAATGACCACATGTTGTCAATTTGTGAGTTTTTGAGAAATAATGACTTGCCCTATTGTTCGAACCATCAACTAATCTATCAAACATTCAATGAATCAGTCAATCAAACAAACAAAAAAAAGCAATTAAGCAACAACGACATTCAAAACACTGAGGTGCTAAAAAGGTAGCACCTAACGGGTGCTGACGTTGAATCAGCACCTGAAATGCTGTTGTTAGCACTTGGATGGTGCTAATGCACAGGACCTAGGCACCCATTAGCTAATGGGTGCTGATAACTTTTTGGAAATAATGGAATATTCTGGTTTGGTGGGCGGGGCTAATTTATCTAGACAATTTTCTCTTCAACGATTCCAACTTCGACAACTAATGTATTTGCGTCTTTCATTTTGTTAGGAATTAACTAGTAAGTTCCCCTACTTGGAAATTTTAAGGTCGGTTAATGGTATAGTTTATAGAATTTATTTTGTAAACAATTATTAAGTAATATATAAGAATTGTAAGCATGACTTAATAGTTTCTAATGACCTCCTTATTATAGGTGTTATTGTAATGCGCCAGTTTGGGGAATCATGCATCTCAGTTTAAAATCATTTCCAAAATGGTCATGGCGTCATTCCATGGTATGGATTATGCATGTTATTCATCAGATTAACAAACATAAACAATATTTTCAAGCCAAATTCATCAAAATATGATCAAAACTGTGTCAGCACCTTCGAGGTGCTGAACAAACAGCACCTAAATCGGTGCTAATTTAGCACCTGAGGTGCCGTCCCTCTCCGAGCACTTGCAAGTACTAACAAATTAGCACTTCAAATGCTGATATAAGCACTTGAGTTTTTGAGTGGGGTCAGTAACGAAGCAAAAAGGAAGCAAGCAAAAGAACAACGAAACAAATAGTCAATCAAACAAGTAATGAAACAACCACAAATTATTCAATCAATCCTTCGAACAACCAATCAATTACACTAGCCAACGATCAATTAATCAACCAAACAAGCAACAAACAATCGATCAGTCAATCTATCAAAGGAGACTTACAAGAAACACACAATGAAAATTATAATCATATCAATCAAAGAAAAATTTTATCAGGCATTCAAGAAAGCAAATGAAAAGTGAATCAAGCGATCGAAGTCACAAACGAACATAAACAAAATAATTAACCAATTAAATTATCAATTAATCAAACAATCTCTGCTCTGTGTCATCAATAGCAGACTTAAATGATTGCAATGCATGATGGGAACTGGAAGTATAAACAACCAGCGCCATGCTAAGTGGAGTGCTTGCTAACTTAACGCTAGCTCTACTACTCCCAGGTCCCATACTTCTTTGCATGCGTTATGATTAAAGTCTGCTATGTACTTGTTTTGTCTGGTCTGTGTCCTTTATTCTTTGAATGCTGTTCCTTTAAAAACAGGAGTGCCCAACCGGTTGACCGCGGACTGATCCCAAGTCGACCGCGAGGTGTGTAGGAGAAAAATGAAAAAAAAGTTTTTCATGTGTAACCGTATGACAGTGTATGTTTTGTGATCTCGGGAGGTTGGCTACTTGAAAAATAGATCTAGGATCAAATAAAGGTTGTGCACCCCTGCTTTAAAATATGAAGGAATAATATATTGGAGCATTAATCAAATTTCGTTTTCATCCTAAACAACATCTTCCTTTTAAATTTATGTCTTCTTTCTTATCGGTAAATTTACTTTTACTTTTACTTTCACAGGATCTTGAAATTACTGCCGACTTGTCAACAGGAAGCGGCTGTGGAAAATACAGATTCATATGCGCTCAGATTAGACGAGATGAACCAGAGCCCAACTACAAACTACTTGGCAAAGTTCGTTCAGCCACCGTTGGCTGTGCCCCTGTAACGTGCGACAGTAAGTGATTTCTTCTATCACCCTATCTTCCTTAATTTTGTAATGTTTTTAATTTCATTTAGGGGGAGTTGCAGGGGTGCGCCGCGAATGGTAACGACAGGGCGTGGGGACGACGTGTGGGTGGGAAGGGCCAATTGAGGGAATGGTTAAGGAAGACAGGAAGGATGGGGTGGATAAAAACTTAAAAGCTATGCCATTACATGAAGCAGTTTATTTTTCACAATGTTAGTATTTGATCTACTGAGTTAAGTGCTAATTTAGGTTCTTCCCGGAAAAGATTGCATTGAAAAATAACAAAGGACATGCCACCCCTTAAAAATTCGTACGACACATACAGTAGAAGACTGCAGAAAAAAATAAACCAACCTTGGACACGGCTGACTCTAACGGGGATAACTTGCATTGTATAATATTCAACCTGCCTGCTTGACAGGACGGTGACACCTCCATACTCATCAACCATAGCATACGACAAACACATGAAAACCACTCTGCGATTACAGGTGAAATTCTCGATCATTGCAAAAACTGTGTAAGCCCCTCCTGTAAGTTACATTATAAGAGAAAAGTTTCCCTACTGAGTTACATGTCTATGGGAAGTCATTTTGAAATAAAGTAATGTACAGAGTGAGAAACACCCGAAACTTTTTGGTTCAGGCCCAAGAATCTGCCTCTCTCAAATGCCAAAACAAATCAACCGTCGTGGCGATTGTTCGCCGTTAGGAATTGAGCACTTTCTCATGTGGTAAGGCTTCTGTCCAAATTGAAGGAAAACATCCTCGAAGATCGCGAACCTGAAATAAAACACCCCATTGCTCACCCCTTCCCATGTCCAACACAAATTGCGGCTCTTGGTTATTACTGTGAGTTTCGGTTAAAATTGTAAGTTTGTAATTGTTATAGTGGAGACGTAAATTTCACCGCACATCATATATCATGATACTGACATTGGAATTTCCACAGAGAGTCAAGAACCCTCCGTTCAGTTTTCATCCGTCTCCGTGACTCCAGTTACCATCTACGAGGAACAAGAAAACCCCGTCACAACTGACGTCACGGTTACTTTCAATCAACCAAACACAGACGAGAGCGTCGCTGGGTCTGGTCTGTGGCAAGTCGATCTGTGGTTTAGCAAGGCTGCCGATGGTCAAGGATCCAGTAGTGACAGAGTCGAAAATGTTCTGTCATCAGCTCAAGGCTCAAAAGCGGTTAACTTCCCCAGCTTTGTATTTGAGGTATGAGTCGCTTTTTTGTTTGAGTACACACTCATATTCATGTTTTCACCCATTTGCCTGTACTTGCTTTTGTGAGAATAGAACTGTTCTCGTTTCTAGTCCCATGGATTTCCAGATGTAATTATAGGCGCATATGTGCCGAGGGAAGGTTAGTATTGTACTGTTGATAAGGGCGTGTATGGCAAGTGAAATGTCCAATAATTAGAAAAACCAAGTTTATCGGTCGAAAAACCAAGTTTATCGGTTGAAAAACCAGGTTTATTGGTCGAAAAACCAAGTTTATCGGTCGAAAAACCAAGTTTATCGGTCGAAAAACCAAGTTTATCTATCAAAAACCATGTTTTTCGCAGATAAACTCGGTCTTTCGACCGAAAATCTTGGTTTTTCGACCGATAAACTTGGTTTTTCGACCGAAAAACATGGTTTTTCGACCGATAAACTTGGTTTATCGACCGAAAAACATGGTTTATCGACCGAAAAACGTGGTTTTCGATCGATAAACCTGGTTTTTCATTCAATAAACATGGTTTTTAAACCGATAAAACTTGGTTTTTTCTAATTATTGGACAAACAACTTGTTTATTTTTTCGGTCGAAAAACTTGGTTTTTTCGAATTACTGGACAAACTGTATCGAAAAAAACAAAAATTATCGGTCGAAAAACCAAGTTTATCGGTCGAAAAACCAAGTTATCGGTCGAAAAAACCAAGTTTATCGGTCGAAAAAAACCAAGTTTATCGGTCGAAAAACCAAGTTTATCCCCCCCCCCGGTCGAAAAAAAACCAAGTTTATCGTCGAAAAACCAAGATTTTCGACAGACTTGTGATTTATCTGTCTTACCAACCGAATACAATTTTTGAAAACGTAGCTAACGTTAAAGCGCGGCAATTTTTTTTTTTTTTATGTCTTTTGCGGATGAATACTATCAGTTTGTGACACATAAGGTGCTGAGTATGCGTGCGGTCGCTTGTTATGTGCATACATGGGAATAGTAGGCCTAGGCCTATATAACACGTGATGATTTGGGTCGCTCGTAGTTAACTTAGATCCTGGTAGTGGTACAGCTAGCTAGCACCAGCGCGGGCCCGTACAGTACTACTGTACTACTAGCACTACTAGCCCAGTTGGACGCATACTGTCTTGTCAAAGGTCATTTGAGGTCACGAGAGGTTTAACTGTGAAAACCTTGCAAATGGCTTGTAATCATGACAAACTAAACCCCATAGCAATAATGGATGTGTCCTAGTCAAAAGGGGTGTATCCAAAAACTTGTGGACAGGTGATTAAAACAAGTATCTATGAAGACTTTTTGCTGCTTTGTCTGACAAATGTTGTAACAAAAAAAAAAAAAAACTGACAAACATTGATTTATTGTAAACGATCGTATTTTGGAAATTTATTAAAATCTGCACTAATTACAGAAAAATTACATGTTACTTAAAACTTGAGTCCCTTGAAATAATTGAATAATCCACCTCATGGTAATAATGGATGTGTCCAAGTCAAAAGGGGGTGTTCCCAAAAACTTGTTGACAGGTGGACTATAAAAAATATCTATGAATACTTTTTTTTGCTTTTTCTGACAAATGTTGTAACAAAAACAAAATCATTGACCAACATTGATTTGTTTTAAATGTTGTTACATAATACATATAGGCCCATCAATTTAGCCGCCATCTAGCATGTCGTGGTCGCGGAAAGTAGTACCGCAAATCACCATGGCAATCGAAAAACCAAGTTTTTCGAAATAATCGATAAACTTGGTTTTTCGACCGAAAACTTGGTTTTTCTACCGATAAACTTGGTTTTTCTAGTTTATTGGACGTTTGGCGTTGAAAGCTTGGTTTTTTCGACCGATAATCTTGGTTTTTCGACCGATAAACTTGGTTTTCGACCGTAAACTTGGTTTTTCGACCGATAAACTTGGTTTTTCGACCGATAAACTTGGTTTTTCGATCGATAAACTTGGATTTTCTAATTATTGGACATTACGGTAAGAAAAACAAAGTTATCTTTCGATATACCAGATAAATCGAAAAACTTGGATTTCGACTGAAAATCTAAGTTTTTCGACCGATAAGCCAAGTTATTTTTTGAAAATCTAGGTTTTTCAACCGATATACCAAGATTTGGAGATAAACTTGTTTTTCGATCGATAAACCTGGTTTTTCGACCGATAAACTTGGTTTTTTTCGACCGATAAACTTGTTTTTTGATCGAATAACTTGGTTTTTCTAATTATTGGTTACACTGGTACTCCAGAAGTTCTTCATTTGTACTCGTAGTCTACTGTAAAATACAATGCCGGTTTCCACCATTTACTGACAAAAAGTGAATCACATTTAAATGCATCGAGCTGTGGGAGGGAATTTCAAAAGCAGTTTAACTCATGTTTAAATTTAAAAATAAATTAAGGTTCTCACTGCCATAGAGTAAACGTGACAGAAGCAAAATTTACTATAGAAACTGCTGAACATCCCTACTTCACAATCTCATATGATGTGAGGTGTTTAATGAAAGGAGTGCATTCCCACCTTATACACTTCATTCACACTAATACAACAAGTTAGATAGCATGTGCTGTTTAACACACTCCCGTTGAATTAAGAATATCGTCCCGTTTATCAACCATCACGACACTGTGAATGGTACCACCCCACCGGGTCTTTGATCGATTGCGGTGTGGAAATGAGATTTATCAGAAGTTTCACAGCAAAAACATCCATTGTGGTGTACTCATAGAAATTAAAGTAAGGGAGAATGACGCCTGCCGATCTGGACTGAAGCCATTGATTTCGTTTCGCTGTACGGCAACAGAGCACCGGCGCGTAATTAAAATATCACGTCATTGCTTTTGCCCCAGGTATTGGCAAAGAAACTACAAGTTTTCAAGTTAGGAGAATAAAACAAAATACTTAAGGCACCATGTATTATTCCTGTAGTGAAAATTACTCCTAATCTTTCGAAAAACGGGTAAAATAAGCTATAACTTCTGCAGCAGAATACACACTGTACGTACGGAGACACACCGGTCTTTTGCCATACAGTGAAAGCGCCCAAACAATTTTCGGGGCTTCACCGGTTAAACATGCAGGGATGCATTGTGTCAGCGTTCTCCCTTACTTTTATTTCTATGGGTGTATCATATTATAAGTTCAGTTCCGTAACCTGCACGAAATTTCTAGCGGGCAGTTCATGACACTATCTAGGCGGAGCACCAAGAGGCGTGCCTATAGATAGTTGACATCTGGGCGGACTCTTCCTTTTCAGCTGTGTATGAGTGCCATCCTGTGGGAGGGTACCGAGGGGAGGGGGTTGACATGTACGACAGGCTGATTAGGTGCAAAATGGTGCTTTTGGCAAAGCGTTGAACTGATTATATCTTTAGAAATTGTCATTATATAGTGATTTTTTTCATTTTTGGATGGACGTAAGACAAGGGGTGCTGTCTAAGAAGAGGTGACGACACCCCTACTCTTTGAGGAATTTTCGTCTACGTGAGGTGGCTTGGATGCAAAATGGTGGTCTCTTTGGTAAAGTTTGGTAAAACGTTGCATTGGTTATATGTTTAGGAATCCTCTTTATTAGTAATCTTTTCTTTTTTACATCGAGTGTAATGGAAGGGATGTTGCCTAAGGGGAGGTGTGACACCTCTACTTTTTCCCAGGTTCTGAGGGCCTTAGTCATAATTAGGACAGTGAAATTTTCAGCATCTCAACATTTGTTTCAGGTAGGCCAACGTTCATTTACAGTTCAGAAATTTCAGGTAGGGCAAATAGGGCAAATCTCCCCCCTCTCCTTCGCGCGCCAGGCTACGGCCCTGAAGTTGGTTAAGTGGTAGGTGTTGTTAGTCGTGGTCATAGCCTGATAGCCATGTAGCTATCTTGTACGTTGGTAAGGTTGCTTATGTTATGTTTGCAACAGAAAGATGTCAGACAAAATGCTGCAAAGATGGGATCGCTGCTTCAATAAATAGTACCCAGAGACTGAAGATGCACAACACTGGAAGTGTTTGGAAAAGAGGTTAATTCATGTTGCAACGCATACTTTTAAAGACAGAAAAAGATTGGCTTGCATTATCACCCCCAGTAATAACTGTGAGGTGTTGCCACGTGTTATGTGTCATGCTGTCATTCTGGCTACTGAAAGCTAATAGCTTCGTGGATTCGTGTTCGATTGTAAGAAAGCCCATTAGGGTCATGGAATGTGTTTTCGTTAACTTGATTAACTAAATAAGGACTATATTAAACAAATTTATACTCAATTTGATCACATTAGTAGTTTTATTAATTAAGTTAGTAATTTGATTGATCATATTAAAAACATTTCATTAATGGGCTTTCGCACGATTGAGAGTTTCTTCAGTTTATGAGAAAAAAAATTATTGTATCCCTTAAGAAACATGCACTGTCCCGAAAATATAAGCAAAATCTAAATTTGTTCATTGAACTATAATCTGAGCCTCTTACTTATATTTTTAATATTTCTCTGTCTCAGGGTGTTTTTCCTGACAGATTGAAGTAGCTAGAGTAATTCCTTTCTTTTCAAAAGGTGATTAACATAAGCTTGTAAAAAAAATTTCAGTCCTCCCCTGTCTTTCAAAGATCTTAGAAAGAGTCATGTACAATAGAATCTATTCATCCCTACACAAGCATACACTTTCAACCTGTCAGCACGGTTTTCGTCCTGGTCGTTCAATAGAACTTGCTCTTGTGGATGCCCTGAACAACTTAAACAAAACTGCTGCTAAGAAAGAGATTTGCATTGGAATTTTCCTCGATCTGTCCAAAGCCTTTGATACAATTGGCCATGACATATCCTCCTCACTAAATTATTAGCTCAAACCAGCTCAAAGAGCTGTTTGAGCTATTGTGATCCACCACCGTCACTCTGTCTGTCTGTCTGTCTGTCTGTCTGTCTGTCTGTCTGTCTGTCTGTCTGTCTGTCTGTCTATCTGTCTATCTGTCTATCTGTCTATCTGTCTATCTGTCTATCTGTCTATCTGTCTATCTATCTATAGGACTCATTGGTCGTTGAACTTTAGGCTACCTGTCATGTTCAAGAAGTTGAGCTCAAAGGTCATTTAGGGGTCATTAAAGGCCGTTATGTGAATATCTTCAAAATGCATCTCCTCCCACAAATAGCGCTGTATGTTCTTGAAATTTGGTCATAATATTTCTTACATAGTGGTTCTTTAGGGTTGTACACAGATTTTTGATCCAAGGTCATACGAGGTCATTAGAGGTCAAAAGGTGAAAATACCTTTGATGTGGTATTGCTTTGCGCCTGTGAGTCTGATATTTACCAACATGGTTTTAGTGAATTGACTTTGAAGAGCCTCCAGCTGGGTGTAAAAATATATAGGTCAAAGGTCATCCAAGGTCATTTGAGGCCATAGTTGTAAATATTTTGAAATGCTATTTTCTCCGAGATGCATTACAAATTATCTTCAAAATTGCTTCAGAAGGATGACTGGCGTGTGCAGATTAGAAATTACTTTTCCAATTTGGGATGAAAAGATAATTTTGATACCTTTCTAACACAATTTTGTGCCACCCTTCTATTTTTACCAGTCTCAACCAAAATCAACTTTACTACCTATTTTTTTTTTCTGTATACTAACACTCTCTTTAAAACTGTCTGTGTACAAGAGGTCAGTCCTGTGAGGTTGGTAAAGGTTAGTTTAAAGGGAGCTGCTTAGCTTCTGGGCAGTACATGAAAGATGACAATTTCATTTCTGTATTGTGTGTGGTGATGTTAGAAGGTCTGTTGTGCACAGCTCCCTGGTTGGTATCATAATTCATCATCGTGCATGAGTTGTAATTGACAATACCTCTTCCTTGCAAAGTTTTTTACCTGTTCTCCTGGTAACTGTACTATTCTAAGTTCCTTGTGGCAGCACAAAGAGAGCTAATACCAGATTGTTTACTACTGTAGTTGTTAACTTTATAATAATGTGTGTAAAAGAACCAGGAAGCTACTGGGCTTTTAGCTGGTGCAGATATAGCAGTTGAAGGCAAGGATTGCACTGCTAAGGTCAGACAGTAATCAAGACTTAAGAAGTTAATACAAAAAGAGGTTGGGTCCTCTGCTACTTGTCAAGTAGGACTTTGAGGATTTTTATAAACTGCCTTAACATTCACACTTCTCAGATTTTAAATATGAATCTTTGGACCTGTGGTAATGCATACATGTGAGTACATCAATATTGCTTTATGTCAAAACTGTTCGGTTAATTAGTGTCTTGATTACTGTAGCTCACTGTGATATTGAATAACATCTTTCTTCATAGATAATTGGAATGGTAATGTTTGAACTTAAAATAGGTTAGTCCTGTTATTTTCACTACTGGGGACAAAGGGGGAATTTCCTTTCCTTGCTTTTGAGAGTGGGAGGGGGGGGGGGGGTAAGGTCTCGATTTTTTATTTGCATTTTACTAATGTTCGGAACGACGTATTTGTTTTGATTGTGTTTCCACTAATCACACCATGCAGTGATGTACATAGGGTTTTGCGGGGGGGGGGGCGGAGAAGAGCTGACCCCAAAGTTTTCCCGGGTTTGAGCTACTGCACCATTGGTGCTCTAGTCTCATTATGGTTTTAGAGGAGTGCCCTACAACTGGATCGAAAGTTACCTTTCTAACAGACAACAATTTACCTCTCTCAATGGCGTTAACTCTGACCTAAGGAAGGTAAAATTAGGGAGCTGTGAGCTCCCTGGTTCCACAGGGTTCTATTCTTGGACCTCTTTTTTCATAATTTATGTAAAATGATATTTCCAATGTTTCAAAGAATGCTTCACTTGTATTGTTTGCTGACGTCACCAATATATTTTTCAGCGACTCTGATCTACAGCGTCTGGAGGAGCTAGTGTGCCGTGAACTCAAGCTCTATTTTGATTGGTACACTGTGAATAAACTTTCCCTAAATGTGGCAAAAACGAACTTCATTGTTTTTAATAATGACACCCTTAACGAGGGTCATAAGTTTAAAATTTCTATTGTTGGCAATTGCTTACAACGTGTGGAAAACGTCAAATTTCTGGGGATTCATATTGATTCTAAGCTTTCTTGGAATGAGCATGTGTGTAATATTTCGTCCCAGATCGCTAAAGTTGTCGGTATATTAGGAAGGCTTAAGTATATCGTACCTAGATATGCTCTTCGTTCAATTTATCTCGCCTTAATTTATCCTCATCTTAACTATTGTTCAACTGCTTGGTCTAGTACAAGTCGTTCTCTTTTCGATAAGTTAAATGTCTTACAATAGAGAGCTATTCGACACATCACTTGCTCCAAACCACGTGACCATACTAGTTCCTTGTTCAAGTCACTGAACCTTCTGAAACTTACTGATACTTTTAACACCAACATTGCCACATTCACTTACCGATCCTTACACGACCTGTTGCCAGTCAATTTTCAAACTATTTTTCACACAGCTTTTCAGTTCATGATCACAACACTCGACAAGCTGCATCCTTACGTCTTCGCTATTTCAAGTTCTTCACAACACAACTCTTTTCGTAATCGTGCCATTCGGCTCTGGAATTCCCTCCCGTCTTCCGTCATAGCTAAACAAAGCACCAAATCCTTCAGGAAAAGTATTTCACGTAATTATATTCAAGACTACTAGAGTTAATCTTACTGGTACCGCACTGAGTTCATTCCGTAGACTTCTGATTATCACGTTTTTCTTCTCTTAATTGTCTTGAGCATCGTTTTCTCCGTCGACATTGCTGGGGCGGGGTGGGGTTGGGGTGGGATGGATGGGGATGGGTTTCACGTTGGGGTAGTCCTTTCTCTTCTTTTGACCATTTTTTGTGTTTTCGTTCGCTTGTTTTTTGCTACTGTTGAAGTAGTTTGTTTGCTTGTTTGTCGTTTTGCTTTTCTCTTCTTTAAAGAGAGTACACGTTCTCAATCCCTCTCGGGAGTTTTTGTGTACTTCCCTTCGCTTATGTATGTACATAAATTCCTATGTAAAAGTCATATTCTTTATTTGTATGTATATATGAAAAGCGAAAAAACAGTAAACGAAACGAAACGATCTAAGCTGTAGGTATTGTATTTTAACTAGATGCAATGCTCTTGAGCAAAGTGCATGATTTGGATACTTTCCATAAGTTGTAATGGGTAGATTCTACTCTTTACAACAATTTTGCTTTCATCGTTTTAATAGACGAGTTGGGAAATGTTTCCACGCAATGCAATATGGGAATGGGTCAAAGGTGAAGTGTACCACGCTTACAGTGTCCAAGCGCGAGTGTTGAAGGCTGAGCGCGCAGAGGTAAACAGGTTGCCCGTTGTCATGGTACACTTGACCTTGTGACCTCACCGGAAGTACCGAATTTCCCAACTCGTCTATTCGTTTAGCCTTGAAAAGGGGATGGGCTAGGGATTAAACTCGACCATCTAAAAACAGCTCATGGTACAAGAGGACTTCGTACAGAAATAAAATTCGAAAATTCAAAATCGCAGTACCCTAACATATCAGATTAACAAGTTAATGACTAAAAATGCTGAAACTACGGTAAAATAAAGTGCAAAAATAAGTAGTTAACGGAACTTGTTGCGTGTCATTTCATGGTCGTTTCTCACTTTTTGATTAGTTCCAGTTTTTCGCCTGCTATGGGAGAAAGCCTTTCTGACTTTTCTTAACAAGCCGTTACTTGATCAATTGGATGATTTTGCTGAATAAGCAAATTTCGCTTCCGCTTTTGATCGTTGACCTGCAGGTTACAATATCCTGATAACTTATTGAATGATACCAATGCAACATAAGATACTCAGGCCAACTGCCTCGGCCAAGATTCTCTAGAAAATCTTACTAGACAAAAGTGACCCACTTGAGAAACCTCTCGTCTCAAAGATTAGGTATATATCATTAACTGCAGTAATGAAACACTTTGATCGTCATCAGTTTGTAGTGTCGAGTTTCATGTTTTTTTATTTCTTTCCTTTCTTTTCTCAAGGATCTTGAAATTACAGCTGATTTGACAGCCACAGGATGCGGAAAGTACAGATACATCTGCGCCCAAATCCGACGAGATGATCCCGAACCATCATACAAACTTCTCGGCAAATCCCTGGCCACCACTGTTGGATGTGCAGAAGTCAGTTGTGAAAGTTAGTAACAAATGACATCGTATCACAGAGCTTATGCCCTAAAATATGTTCAAAGAACAGACCAAATTTGATTTTACTTTTGATATGTTAAAAAGGACTAATTTGAACTTCCTGTTTAAAGGCACCCCAATTTGAATAAGTATACCCATAGGCGTAGGAGCCCAAGTTGATGGGGGGGGGGGTGGGACTGTAACGACCTGCCCGAAAAATATAACCCAAATTTTCCGCCCGCCACGTATATCCAACATGTTAATGTATGTATCATATAAGCATGTATCGGTTTATCACACCGCTTGCCAATTACATGCAATCATTTGCCGTGTTACCCCTCTTCCATAAGGATTATAATTTTTTTGATTTCTCTCATAGGTTTGGGAGCATGCATTCTGTTGTGTGATCGCCGGCCTGGGGAGGGGTCTAAGGGGATTGGTCTAAGGGGAGAGGTGTCCCCCTCCCGTATGAATATTTTTGAACAATTAGGTGTTCCAGGGGCGGATCCAGGTGGGGGGGCCTTCGGCGCACGCCCCCTTTTTTCGATGACCAACGATTTTTTGACCAACGATTCAAATACTCCGAAAAAATGAGCAAATAGATATAGAAAATATGCTTCCCAGATGCTGGGAAATCGCATCTAAGCGCATCTAGAATTCAAATTTTCTTGTGGGAGGACCCCCAACCCCCCGCCGTGGCTTCGTGCCTTCGGCGCTCGCTCGTCGGCCTTCCGGGCCGACGGTGTGTGCGCCCCCCTTTCTCAACATCCTGGATCCGCACCTGTGTCCTTACATGTAATCTGGTGCCAAATTTGCTACCTTTGAAGTAAAATTTGTGTTAAAAAATTTACGTACTTTAGGTACTAAAAAGAAAAAATCGTTATCAATGAGGGAGGCATGACCCAATGGACCCCTAAATACACCACTATATGGTACGCACTTTTACATAAATCTATGTTGGTGTACCCAAATGATTTCATGGTTTCAATTTATACGGCCGTAAAAGTTACATCGTAGAGATAAGCCATATTTTCGTGTAAAAATGTATGCCGTGGTGCCAATATTTATTCGACTTTTGCTTTATATTTGGCCGCACATAAGCGGATATTGAGTGATCAAATATTTGGCAGTGTCAACGTGAATATAGGGTGTTAAAATATTTGGCCGTTCAATGCGATTTCCAATGCCAAAATAGTTGGCTGTATTAAAGAGAATACCGATCGCCAAAATATTTGGTCTGGCTTAATATTGGACAGTGTCAACACAAATATGGCGTTACAAAATATATTTGGCCGTACAATTACAATTACCAAGGAAACTTTTTAACTGCTGATTACCTTTAGCTACATCACTGCATTATTTTTCTTTCAGTAAATACCCCCAAATTCTCAGCATATTGCCCGAATTTTCACAAAAATATTTGGTTGGGGGACTGCACCCCCAGCCCCCCGCCTCCTACGCCTATGAGTATACCCCGGTGCTCTAGTCAATGAGTGGATCTTCTGATCCCGTGAGATTTTTTGTATAACTTAATTGGTAAACTCATGCAGAGTAATTTTTCGGTTTGAAATCATTATGCAATAGAGTTGCAGGTCAGATACTTGTAAGGGGAACAGTAGGCAATTCATAAGAATTGGTTTGTTTCAAAATAAGGTTGTTGCAATTGCTTGCAAGGAGGTGCGAATCTAGAACTCCACATGAATGAGCAATGTTTTGTTATCCTGCAAAAATTAAATTCAATGACACCCTGCATTCTATTCCGACGCGTGTCTTTCTATGTGAAATCAGCTCAAGGCTTGGCTGACCATTTGTTAGATGTGGTTAATTATTATTTCTCATTGGCAGCAGGATATGACATGTGAGCAATCTCACCATCTATTTCTTAAGTTAATGTCATGGAAAGTTCAGGTGCCTCGCCCTTTTTTTGCGGTCTCTTGGATATTCCAGGACACAAATTTAAGAGATATTGTTTAAGGAATCTGATGTTCTCCTCAAAGTTACCTCTCAGACGGTTACACCTTTTTTCGGGATACGGGTTTCAAAAATGAGTCCATGGTGGTGATAAAAAAGTACACACGAATAAAATGAAACTCAAAGAATTTAAAACAACTTTTTCAAAGTTGCAATGTTTGCGCCATTTTGGGAGCATTTCTGTTTTGCTCGAAATGTAGGTAAGCTGGAGGATCCAAATATTCAGAATACAATACCCACGTGCAGGTTACTCGTAATAAAATGGAAAAGAAAATCATATAAACCACTTCTTTGAAAATAATTGGGCAGAATTTGTCCATGCATTTCATCTTTAAAAATTGACCTTGAATTGGGTCCAAACTGCAACCTAGCTAGGTCATTTAAAAGTTGATATACTTTGGAATCTTTAGAGAATATGCAGCCACAGTGAAAAATCAACTTACGGGTTCCTGACTATAGGTAAGAAATAAGAAGTCGTTTTTAAGCTTTGACACAAATAAGTTTTATCGATATATATGTAAACAACCTGAAAGTTAAAAACAGTTTAATGCTCAGGTAAACGCCACCCCAAAAAGAGCTTTATATGTTATTTTTAACCTAAACATATATAAACACAATTTGTATTACAATGTGTTTGTGGTCTGTGTCTGCAACACAGAGCAGGATATTGGAACCCTGCTCTATGGTCTGCAACATGTTTAATGTTTGTCTATATGTGCTTGCATTTTCTCAGTTATTGTCGTATTGATGTGTTAAGCTGAACGCACACGGACGACAGAAAACGCGAAACACGAAACAGAAAACACGCTTCGTGTTTTCTCACGCTGACGTCCCTGTACGTTTTTTTTTTTCCAGCGGACACGGATGTCAGAAAACACGAAACGTGTTTTCTGGTTTTTTTTTTTTTTTTTTTTTGCGTCCGTGTGCGTTCGGTTGTAAAAACCGTAACAAATAATTTTACCTCGTAATCGAACCATTCTGACACGTGTCACTTTTAAGCAAAGGTCTATATACATCGAAAATTATATTAAATTTGCGATGTTTCTTCATCCAGGATCACAACTTCCAGTGGTCATTGTAAGTTCTGTATCGAACACGCCTGTCCAGATCTCCCCTGAACAAGTCAATGACGTCACGACGGATGTGACCATTGAATTTGACCGAAGTTCTGAGTTGGTTTCAGGAAGTAACCTGTGGAGGTTGGAGACATGGTACAGTAAGGACCCGAATGGGGTTGGTAGCCGCTACAGTGAAACGGAACAAGCTCTCACCCCTGCGCAAGCTAGTGAAGCTCTGGGAAGCCGTTACAGGTTGCGGTTTAATGTACGTAACTAGTTTCTTTTACTTTAACAAAAATCCTGTCGTATTCTACAGAAAGAATCTCTGCCATGGGCGTGAACAGATGGGGACGGGGGACACGGCCCCCACTTTGGAAAGTGTAGGGAATGGTCCCCACACACCTTTTTTCCAGGTCATAACGATAATAGTAGGCACATGTTTGATTCCGTAGCTTGCATTATAGCTGATTCAATAATGAAATCAAACTCGAAACTGATGAAAGCAGGCATTGTATCATGGGAAAATGTCTCAGATTACACTGCAGATCATCAGGTCTCCAATTTTTCCCAGGGAACTGAAGTGAGCCCTGTATCCCTCAAATACGGAGCCTTCAAAAAGAGCGCACACGTTTCAGTTTTATTTTTTGTCGTGAAAAAATGACTTATTCTTACTTAAATCCCAACTAACAGCAGAAAAAAATCTGACTTGCTCATTCTTTGCTTGATAACTGTAAATCAACTCAAGTGAGAGCTGAAGTTTACATACTGCATAGAAATCTGATAAAAACAGTTTCCATTGTTTTAACGAGTTAAGTAACGGGGAATGTTTTTAGTCGAATGTATGTTAACTCGTTGTTTTGCACTGTAAAAAGGATGCATGCTGGATCGCTGGAATGCATTGACAAACGGGATAAAAATTTCCGTCTTCATATGAATGTTAAGCTATAATTTTCATTTCTTTCTACCTTTTTCTATCTGTAATGAAGTCATGGACTATATGATATGATGGTAAGGAAAAAAACCCTTTTACGGTGACACAAACCTGTGGCCAAGGTGGACCAGGGGACTCCCCCTTAAAATTGCCCCCCCCCCCAGCTATCTCATCCCCTTGATTATCAAGTCTGGCTACAGGCCTGCAGTGACAGGCGAAATTAATGAAATATATTCTTGACATCTGTTCCAGGGTGTTACTGCTGAAGCTGACCTCACTACTCTGGGATGCGGCAAGTTCTTGCATGTCTGTAATCGCATCAAAAAGGGCGACGCTGATCCCGACTACGACCTTCAGGGAGACACTACTGCTATAACAGGATGCTCGCCAGTTGAATGCGGCGGGGGCGGTAAGTGTGCATGAAAATTTCAACTTGACATGTTATCTTAAAGGTCAACTAATGCAGTCACCCCAGTCTGACTCGACACACCCGAAAACTCCAGATTGGGAGGAGATATTATTTTTCCACATGTCAAACTAGATTGTCAAAGTGAAATTAGTGCAAATAAGTGCTTGCTTTACCCGTAATGTGCAAATATTTTGGTAGCCAATTCCTGAAATACATCTGTAAGGGAAATGCTCTCTGAATTCTTTTTCAAAAGTCCCCTCGACTCTCTGGCGAAGAGCCAAGAGGCAAAATTATTCAGGTCAGGATGCGACTGCATATGCCTCTTTAAAGTGGAAGCTAAAGACAAAGCTTTGAAAGTATAAACCTTATGCATATGACGTCATAAAGCAGAAAGTGCTCCCTCGTTTGGAGGCAAGCGGGTATCATTGCAAGTTATACCAACAAATGCAGACAGCTGATTTGTGAACCAATCACATACGCGCCCAAGTCTACAACGTGCGCGTGTGAAGTCTGCATCATGCGTGCCATGTGTTTCTTTGTTCGCCTCCAAAATGACGTCATGTGATGTCAATTCACAATGTCTCTATGTTTTGATCTTGGTAACCTGTTGCATTGTTCATGACGAATTGCCTTCCTGAACTGGTCAGTTGTTACTCTCCCAGTTTTGCCTATGGGTGCACAGTTCAGACGAAGCGGTGGGCTCCAACCAACTACTGATTGGCACAAACATCTCAAACGGAAAATACATTTTATAGCTCCTTGCATAGAGGGATTTCATGTGACGTCACGCTCGTTGGTTTCCCAGGCACTGAAGGGCAAAACACACACGCAGTAAGTGTATTTACAGCACGTGCGCACGGCATAACCATAGATACTATACTGTGACACAATAGACGCGTGCCCTTCAAACCAAAGAGACGCACAATCTTGCCCTTCAAAATCAAAGAGACGGGCAATCACGTGACGTCGGTGTTCTTCACGTGACGTCATAATGGATCAACTTTACCTGTACCACCATTTTGGACGTCAAACTTAGTGCACGCGCGAGACCTTCACTGTGTACACACAGTATAGTATCGCGGCCAAAGCGTGAAATTGTTTGTTCCTCTTTTTTCAAAAAGTATTTTCTTAAGTAGACTGTTAACGACTGATTGTACTTACGTGTACGTGTACGCCTGCATGTGGGCTAAATGTGTTTGATTTGAATACTTCATAACGGTTATATTGAAAAACTCTATCGTAGTATCTTTAGTCGCTCACCGGATATGAAGTGAGCACTATAGGCAATTTAGTATGTGGACTCCCGTGTTCAAGTTGTTTTGAAGTATTTCAGAAATACGTCTAGCTCTACGTAGTACATTTGGTTGGAAATCGATATTAAAACTGATGCCCCTGTGATTTTCCTTGACGATTACGTAACAAACTTTCTCTGTTATCAAGAAAGCATTCTTTACAAAGAATGTACTAAACATTTGAACTTTCACCAATAGGTGTTGCCACGTCCAATATGGCGGACTTTGTTGTTGTCACATGTATTTGTAACGTTGTTGAAGAACTATAGGAGTTTGGGATCTGTGTTCATATCTTTGCATACCACTTAGACAATATTGTGAGGTTTGAAAAGCAGCTTCTTTTAGTGCTGTCAATACAGCATGTGTGATGTAAATACCACTCCAGCAAATATGTTTTAGTACTTTTTTATCAGTATATCTAGTATTAATTTATACGAGGAGAATATTGAATTGAGTGGTTTGTCAACATGGAAGATCTGACAGGTGTCTGAGGCGTTGACGCCAGTTTAGTCATGGTGTGGGGTGGCAGCTATGGTAGAATACTCTTAGGTATATGTTTCATTGATGACGTTGGTAAGAGGACAGAGTGTCATTGATCTTTTGAGTACCCACCCATGGGATAATATACGCATTTCTCTTGATAGAGACCCCTCCTCCTCCAACACCACACATTATCCCAACCAACCTGAGGGTCACGGAAACCAGTGTAGAAGTCGGAGGCCGTAATACAATAGACATAGACGTGACGGTCGATTTTGACCCCAGCAGTGACCCAGTTGATGGTACCAACCTCTGGAGAGTGATAGTATGGTTGTCTAATAATGATGATGGTGTATCCGGCACCAGAGTTCAAGAGACCGACCAAACCATCTCTGGCTCTCAAAGGGACCAGAGTTTTCGACCTGGCCGACCTCTCAACTTCAGGGTAAATCTTGACTCCATGTTGAAATGACTTTGCTAACCTTTCACAACATCTGTTGATAACCAAATATTATTGCAATTATCATGTGTATCTTAGGTCCGAACCATTGAAAGAAGAGTTTAAGCCCAAATTTATGTTTGGTTTGTAGAAAACGAATGTACTGATTAGGACAGATTTAGGGTTTCATTGCCGGGAGGGTCCATGTCTTTCCCCCAAAGAAACCATTGTGACAGCATCTAAGCGGAGCGCCACACTAGTAAGTGCATAGTGTACCAAAAAGATTCTTCCCAAACATGCCACCAAAGTTACAGGAAATGGCACTTCCTAGCTGCCTTTAAAGGTACATTTCTTCCGCCTTCTTTTCCTTCATTTTTGGTTTTGAGTAACTCGGAAAGCAGTATTCAGGAGTGGAAAAATTTTTGTGACTATTAAATACTACATCTCAAGAAAGGTGACATTTTGAGGGGCTTCATACTTGACATGAGGATTGTTGGTCCATGCAGGTGGAGGAATAGACACGAAAAGGTTTTTCTTTGGCGGGGGGGGGGGGGTCGAGGTCAAGTGGAGTCAGCAGAGGTCAATCCTCTGAAACTTAAAACATTGGATATTCCATGGAGGGAAAACGAGGTATAAGATGCCATGTATGGTAAAGAGGTGGCTGATGTAGGTTGGAAGTATAGGAGATACGTTTTGGAGAAGAGGGAATTTTGATTCAAGTGAGGGTGCTATATGTGTAGAGTGTATAGTGGTGCTTGTCAACGCGATAGTTCATGAATGGTGATTTTTAGGAAATTTGTATTTTAGGCACTGAAGGCCTATCGTTTTGGGAAGTACAAAGGTCAAACAACGGGGTCAGCAAAAGCCAAATTATGAAAACTCATGGCGGTATATATTTCAAGAAGGTACCAGTGGGTAGATTTCATTTATACTGTTAAAGTGGCCATGACACGTGAATTGGAGTAACGGGAGACTAATTTAGCCTAAAGTACACAAAAAGCTCTTTCTAAAACTGTTTTTATCACCCTTATAGCCTTGAGCATTAAAAAGAAATTAATGTTTCAAAAAATTGCATCAAAAAATAGACTGTTGAAAATGAGATTTCAAGCCAACACAAAAATGACGTCATTTTAGGAACACCAGCCTCCGTATACCGAACCTGGCGTACAGCATAGCCTATACATACGTAAGGGATAGTAATGATTGTAATTCGCGGCATGTCTTGAATCTGAACTTTTTTCTGTCTGTTTGGAGAGTGGTGTCGGCCTGTTATATTTTGGGGCTGCAGTAGGCTATTACTAATAATTACAAATACTCTTGATTCATAACCGAAGAACGAAAAAACTCGTCAGTGTACTGTTCGGTTCAGTCTGCAGTAATGCGTACAGTGAGTGGACTGGCAACAGCCAGCGAAATACTGTGCACACTCGATCATTGGCTAGTTCCACGATTTCCACTGACACTTGCACGAAAGTAACCTAAAGTTCATATTTTGACTGCCCACAAAACTTTCCAAGCTTAAGTCCCTTTCAATTGCTCCAAATGCTTCTCATGCTCGAATTGTTGTGGTGTTGTACTTTCACCTCACCTAGCAGTCTCAAATCGATACGGTTCTATGCGCCGTAACGAATTACTCACCCCATCTGCACCACTGACGTCTTGTTTAGTATCGCCTCCGCTTTTCTGATTTCAAATCCAAGAAAACTCACTTTACCGACAGTCCAACATTCCTGTCCGATCGGGGAGTTGTTATTAGATGGCAACTGCCTGGCTCAGATCCGCCATTCCAAAGAAAGTATTAAACTTGATTTCACATAGTACCTACTACGAAACAGTGCTGGTGATACATTGTGTAGTATCATGCAGGTATGTTGTGTACTGTACCCATGGAAGTAGACTTCCATGCTATACCTATGCTGTTGCATTGTGAATGTTTGTACATGCAGCTACTTATCATGACACCAAGAGGAAAAACCTGCGTGAAATGCATTTAATTGACTAAAACAACTGGTAAGCTCGAGAAAAGGGATAACAATTCCAAAATTTACAACTTTTCACGCAGGTTTTACATTGTATCGACCTTGGTAACCGGTACAATGGAATGCAAACACTGTATCAAATGTCCGAAGGATACCACGGCAAACAACGATCAGTTCCTAAAGTGACGTCACATGACGTAACAAGTTTTTGAAAATTTTCGGGAAGACTAACTTTTGAAGGCTGGAAGAGGGTGTCTTTTTTCTCAATTTTCGAACGGAAAAACAAGTTGTTAACAAACAGAATGGTTGATTTTCGTTGTAGGAAACGTATTCCTAAAGATACCAAAGGGTTTAAACCGTTAATTTACAGGTGGCATAGCCACTTTAAGCTGGCTTACCATAGGCCTATATCCGTCATACGCCATCCGTCATTTGACGTACGTCAAATCCGTTTCCATAAATACGACACGATCGATACGATATTACTCTCTTTTTGTTGACGTGGGACATTGGGTATTACTACAGTCAGACATGCAATTATGTTTGTACACTGTAATGATCTGAAACAACAGTCGACTATCATTAACATTACTATGGCTACGTACTATTCTACATTCATAGCTGTTGTCAGCCCCAGGTTAGGATAAACACTTGTAAACACGTGGCACTGGCGTGTTATCCCCTCTGGTCCCATCGGCTATACTGGCCCAAATATATTAGCAACCTCGATGGCATCCGTATGTTTTTTTTAATTCTGACGTCATACAGACAATGGTTTCCCTGAACCTAAGTGATCAACTTCTCGAGAAATGTGTCTGTTATCTTCATTTTGTGATCACAAGCATGGTGTGCTTTGGGAAATCCCCAGAAAATACTTCATACCGCATACGGTGGAATTTGACGTACGTCAATCCGCAAAATACGGATCGGGTAGCGATTAAATCGGAGGCGTATGACGGATGACGGACGACGGATATATGGAAAGGGTATAGGCTAGTTATTTTAGTATAGGCCTAGAGGCAAATGTTGGGGATGACGGATGACGGATCCAAAAACAGATATATGCAAAGCCAGCTTTAGGGTGGCTGTTATACGTTAGAAGTACGTAGGGAACATGCTTTAAATGAAATGAAGACAGAAGACAAAGAGTATAAAAATGTAATGCTGCTTAGAAAACACGATTCTTAAGACGGGTGAAAGGGGTTTGAATTTTGGCCTGTGGATGTCCCATGCTGGGTAACAGGCGCCTGTTGTTTTTGACTGTGGCTGAAGACCATCTGGGGTCATCAGTGGTCAAATGCCGACAAACCCAGTACACGTTTAATAGGGATAGATTTCATTGTTTGACAAGAGACTGTCGAATGTTAGTTGAGAACATGCGACATGATCATTGTAAAACTAAAGGGAAAGATTTGGGGTGATCGGAAAGAAAATTGCCAGAACCTTCTGAACACGATCTCTTAAAAAGGTACGTCACTAATGCATATTTTGCAAAGGTCTTACTTACCTTCACATGGCAATGATGTGGTTACAAGTTTTTAGGCCTACTACGTTTGTGCCAGATCTCCTGTTACGCTTTTCAACACAATTTCACCAGGGAGTTGCAAATAGCAACTCCCTGATTTGACAGTTTGAAGAAAGAAACAAGCTATTAATTTAAAGTGTACCTAAAGTCTAAAATTTAAAAAATATAGGTTGCGAAGCTTGAAAAATGCATCCAGATGGTCCAATTCCCATCTTCACAGGACATTCCAAAGCTGAGATATAAAATGTTGAACCTTATTTACTCAATTTGAAACGGTAGATTGCGCAATAATTTGTGATGTCATTCTTGTACTACTCAAATTACAGTCTTTGTTTTTCTTTGTTTTGTTTTTTTTCGAAAGCCACTGCTCCTTGTGCCACAATGTGATCACTGTCTTACTGTTACATGGTGACATGGCTATAAAAGCCCTCTCCCTACAACATGCTATGCAAGAGAACGGTAAATTGTTTCAAGGTCATATAAACATTAATTTCATAAGGAAACAATAGCAGGTAATGTGAATTGTACAAGAAGGGCATCACAAATTATTGTGCAATCGACTTTTTCAAATTAAGTGAATAAATTTCAACATTTTCTATCTCAGCAAAGGTATAAGCTATAAAAATGGGAGTTGGATGCATGGAATTCATTTTCCAACCTCTAAAATATATATTCTTGTAATTATAGACTTTAGGTCCACTTTAATCTCATTCTTTCGTAATAACAGTTCTACTGTCTTCAACTGAATGGCCATTATTGGTGTAAAAAGATTTTTTCGCTGGAATGAGTAAATGGTCTTTGTGGAGGTGTGAATTTAATAGCCTTATACTGAAGAAACTAGTCGTATTTTGGTGAAGATATGACTTTGGTTTGGTATTTATTACCATCAATTACCCTTTACTGCCATGTAAGGATTCACGTCAGTGCCTACAAGATTAAAACTTCTTAGAACAGAGCAGCGTAAGCCTTCTAAGGTTAGCAGGTCACTTCATTCAATTTCTCTTCAGCACAAGATGCATAACTTTGAAAACTCACAAAAAACAAGTGAATGTAAATTTTTTAATTGAAATTTTTATTATAAATTACAAACATTGAAGCTCTCCGATTTGCAGGCTGAAGGGACTTGTTTATAGAAACCTCACACTTGAGCAGGTCTGTTCATTAAGTTTTTAAAATAGTACTTCACAACTGCACTCGATCGCACAAGACGCTTGCAGCATCTAATTATGGGCACGGGATTAAAATATGATCACAAAGGGATCAAACAGTCTTTCTGCATGCAGTCTATCAGTTCTCTTCTTCTCGAGGGAGATTCTTTGGGGGTTTTGAAAATCAGCAGTCTTGTTGAGGCAATTTCAAAGGGAGGCATTTTAGGAGATGGTAAGCAAAAGGAAACTTATATTAGCAGGTTTGAGGGATATTGTATGGATGGAAACGTGGATTCGGATAACTCAGAAAAAAATTCGTTATGAACCCACCTAGTTATAAAGATAGTGATGATGAGACAACTGCCGTTCACTCTTTGACTTGAAGTGATGATATCTATATCAAGCATATTGAAAGATGAGTTTTAGAAAATGAAAGAATTCTGTACATTTTGGCAAAGGTGTTGTGCCATTGGGAGGGTACCCTCCTCACCCATATTTGACCAAGGGTAACGATGCACTGAAATAAAACAGAGAGGTAAGTCACGAAAGAGGACGTCTTTACTTCACGTTCCCACCCCAACCCACATTTTTGGTAAGTCATCCTTTCTTTCTGCTAAAGCTTCTAGTGATAAGGGGTCAAAACATGTGAACAGTTTCACATTATTCAATAATCAGTGCCTAGTTGGGGTCATTAGGTAATGTCTATATATGGTAACTGTTCTCACTAAAAAGTATATAAACTTTCTTCTGAATGAAACAATGGCGCAGCACTGACACAGTCTCTTCCTTGTCTCCATCAGAGCGTACAAGTTGACATGGACCTGCGTGGTGAGAGGAATTGTAAGAAGATTGCCTACGTGTGTGCCAGGCTAAAGAAAAACGCGCCAGTTCCTAAGTACACGATTGCTCCCAGTCAGGTGACTGGCTGTGCTCCTTGTAGATGTGACGAGTAGACGGTAAGGAAACACCTTTCATTAAGCTAGGTATATACTGTGGCAAAATTAGCGGGGACGGGGCTTCACCCAGGTACCAGTGAGGGGTGCCATTCCTACTGAAAAAGTTAAGGGAGAGAGGCTCGGTCAGTTACGGTACTAGTATGCTATGGATGGATTTTGAAATCATTTAATTGAATGGTAGTTTCGTTTTTGCAGCTAAAGAAGAAAGGTAAAAAATTTTCTTTTTGAAATCATTGCAGAGCATTACCTCATCCTAAATTTCACAGCAAATGAGTATGTTGGACAAATAATGGTAAAAATTAAAAAAAAAACACATAACCTAAAGAATGGTAATTTCTGGCCATGTGATCAGTCCCAATATTTGTCTAAAACGGCACACTTCGCATCTCCATCATCTTGCATAAAAATTTTTCACTCCTTAGGCCCCTTCCCCAGCACGGAATAACTTGCATCGGTTGCAAAGACAGGATTCAACCCACCATGTAAACTATTCTGGAAGCATCTTGGGTACAAGCTTCTTTTAAGGCGAATGCAAAGTTGTCAAATTTCTCATTTCTCTTACAAATATGATTGCTAACGTTTCTGTACATAAATTATAATAATATGATAATATATATAATAATATAAGGTGTTCCTTTGTATAAAAAATAATTATTCAGTTCAGTAACAAAAACATTGCAACACGATTATGATAAAAAAAAAACAGCCGTACATAAATCAATGTGTGTTAACTAACTATTTCAAATTTGGGAGTTTTTTACAAAAAAACTTATTACCTTGTTTATCTTTCAGAATCACCCTCTTTGATGGAAGAGTACCCCTGCATTCTTCATTTACTGAAGACCTTACTACTATAGACTCCAGCAATACGTTTCTAACAAGATCAGAACTACTAGTAGGAAGTTTAAACAGTAATAATTAACTAGTCTTTTACACTAGTTTTCGGAGTCTAATATTTACATAGCTGCATGGTTACTTGAAAATCCATTTCTATACACGCTCGACCCGGAGATTACTACATAGACCTATACATTCCTGTCATGGTAACCTAGTCCCAAAAAAATCATATTGTTTTATTCAGGTAGATGCAGGTCATATAGTTCGCATTTTTATTGCTAGAAGGGAAATGACCATGAAGTGCCCGTACCGTGGGCAATGGAGGTTCTTCATCGACGTCACTGCGCTGCGCGTCTTTCTATTTCGACGGCCAGGCGTCCATTGTGCAACAATTGTAACTAAGGTCGTATTGTGCACGCGTATCGATAACACACCTTCTGCGCATGTTCAGTGACGGCCAGTATGCCAAATTGAAACGCAATGACGTCACTTGAAGAACCTCTATACGCTGTTGCATGTTTTTATTGAAATAGAAGTCACTAGCCTATTATTATACCTGTAACGGCCAAATGTCGCTACAATTTCAAGCAACATTTCCGTCTGTAGTACAAAGGACAGAAAAAGTCAAGAGGAACATTCTTACCCTGTAATTTAAATAGAGTGAATGTTTCTATGTCTTCCAGCTCTCTGCTATAAAGAACCATCTGCTTTTTTCTAGTCCGAAAATAAAATAAGCAAACATCCATTTCTAGAAGGTTATCAAAACGGCTGAAATATCAGTAACAATTCTCTTTTGTCCCCTGTTGTCAATTTGACGTGAAGAAAAGATGGAAAACAAAGGCATCCACAAAGTTCTGCTTGTTTTTGTTTGTTTCAATGATTGTTCAACCAGGGAGCTGTGACAGATCCCTGGTTCAACCAACATATGAATTCATTGTTTGGTTTGTTCTAAATGTTGTGTCATGTCTTGTATAAAATCTTATTTGTGACTCTCTCCCTCATACACTTTCATGACCATTACGGTAGATCAAAGACGCACATAATCAGTTCGTTGTCGGGGATTAGGCTACTATCATACCAACTGTGGCTCCCGAAAAAATTAAAACAAATACCTCAGACTATCGACAATATTAGCTTAAGAGCCATACGTTTATTAGTAGTTATAACATAGATGATGAATGTATCATTTTTGGCTCCAAACAAATTCCTAGTGTTTTCCTCGAATAGGGGTAGACCCCGACGAGGAACTGTAGCACAATGATGCCTTCTACGCCGCCCTGTCCAAACTATACAGCTGGGAAAACAGTTGGAGCAAAGGGAATTTCTCAAAGAAAACATTTTTAATAAAACATTATATCCAAAAAATCAGGCTTGATAAAATAAAGTGTTCCATAATGGCAGTAATGGGCGATGGACAAATATTGAATTCAACAGAGAAAATCGCTCACTGAACGGTTACACCGTAACCATAGGCGGGATTACGGTGGGCAAGGGACCCGACTCTTTTTCAGAGCTTAAAAAATGATAAAAATAATAAAAAAGAGCGAAAGTAGGAGAAACCAGATAAATAACTGGAGATTTTTTAGCCTACTATGATTAAATTTTGATACGTTAAATGAAGGAAGACATTAATATCAAATACCATATGAATGCTAGGAAGAATTTTCTCGGCGCGCTTCGCGCGCACCCCCAGAGAAAACTGACTAATACAATTGAAAATTTTGTCTGGGCTGGCACTGTAAAATTCCTTTCAAAGCATGGGCGTCTCTCACACGCCACACTATTGTGACTTGAAGCTCTGTAATAAATGGGTCACTGAAAGTATCAATGTACATCATTAAGTGCACCATGGTACTTGCAAAAAACAAATCCCAAACCCTACCCATGTATAGGGAATCTCAATTCTCGATAAATATTTTCGCGTGCTTCCCACTAGCCTAATATAAACTGATGTCTCATTAGAACTGCTGAGCGTAGGAAAACTTTGAAGAAATTACATCGTTCTTTCTTCCTGTAGGACAGCTCGAGTAACTTACTATTCCCCAAACCATCGTTACGGCTCTCGATGTTCACTTTCCCCATCAACTACCACCATCCTCAGCAAATTGACTGACGGTTACGGTACTCTCTTAAATTAGCGATCATCATAAGGAAAACATTTCATTAGCATTTCAAATTACACCTGGAGGAAGCAGGACTTTTTTAAGAAAAGGTCCAGAATGACCACAAAAGCTGTCAAATTTAAGAAAAGGTACTCGGTAGGACCCTCAGTACCCACCCTCCGGCTTGGAGCCTTCGGCGCTCGCGGTTAAAGGCTTCGTCGACCACAACTTTCCAAGATGCAGCCTCCAATGAAAATTACTCCCCTGGCACTTTAACTGCCGATGCCCTTGGTCATGTTCATGAAAAACTACCCATCAAACACTTCATTGATTTTTTGAAGTATCATATACTCCATAACCTTCAAACCCGACACCACCTTATTTTCACACTAATACAAAAAGGGGGACTTGTCCCAGACCATCGAAAAAATGAAACATGAAAAAAGCACTATAGAGCAGGATATAGGCTCATATATCCTGCTCTACTGAGAGAACAGGCACCTGGGGAAATAAGGAAACATTTTTATGTTATGAACAATACTGCATTTAAAACTAAAGAAAAACAATAGGCTACAATTAAATGTCTCATACGCTGTCCCAACGCTGTTTTCTTCGGCGATTCGTGGTTACTTCCTGTAGAACACCTCGCTTGTCACAGCTTCGCACAAACTCCCTCATAGACCCTTTTCCAAATAGCGATTCAAAGGATTGTGGGACAGACTTTTGGTGTGCGACGTTCTTATCAATGGCATTTTACTGTGGCCACAAACAACATGTACCAAAACTCTATCCCACAATCCTTTGTAATTGCTATTTGGAAAAGAGTCTATTATCATGGAAACCACCAATGCCCCATGGCCGTATACGCAGCGGAGGAGGAAAGTTCCCTCCAGAAATTTTCAGAGCAAAATTTTTATCACCCTCGATCTGTGTTCATTTATCGACTTTTTAAAGATTGTTTTAGATGCGAGTTGAAAGGCACGCACAGTGACATTTTCGGTACCATAACATGGGACAGGCGCTTATAGAAGGGAAGAGGAAAGAGCCCTCTCCTGGAGGATACTTTTCTCAGCTTTTCTATTACTCATATCGCTTAAAAGCCTAAAAAAATGTGATTTTTTTCAGCGCGCTTCGGGCGCAACTTACTCTGGTTTCTAGATCTTCCAGTCTTAAAAATATTGTTCTGAAGCGCCAGGGAACCGTCAAAACAATCCATTCTCCCCCTCCTTCCTCAAACCTTCTGCATTGCCAATCCCTGCCGAATGTTAGTTATACGCAGTAAGGATATAACTGCAGAAAGTCAAATTTAATTTTTGAGGTTTGTTAAGTGACCTTCTTATGTCATTTGAAGTTGAAGCTAAAATGCATAAAGCCTACAATTTCGTAAATACTCCAGCCTGAGCGCTTCCGGGGGCTTTGCTCCCTAGACCGCCGACGGAGCTCTGCCCCTGGACCCCGCCAGGGGCCCCATGACCTCACGTCTTTAGGAGCGCTTCGCGCTCCAGTGGTACCTTCGGCGCCGTTTGGCAGTCCGTTCGGGCTTGCCCCCCCCCCCCCCACAAACACACCTTCAGACGTCAAATCCCGCCCCTGACTGTAACCATTACCCATGATATCTTAATACAAGTATCGATGGATTTAAACTCCCCCTTCCCTCTTTTTAATTGAATATTTAACCTACCTGGTATGTAGCTTTTAGGTCGTTCGATTGGGCATGTTTTGTTCAAGCATGGATCGATGATGATACTGTCAAGGTCAAACTCATAAAACTACTTGACACTACTGATTTCTTTTTCTTTACTTTGTTGAAGATTCATTTAGCGTGAAGGATGTTAGGGACCGAGCACAGTAAGTTTATGCTATCTACTTCATCATAAAGAGCACAGCGGTGAATTCTCTCTATTAATTAAGCCATAGGCGTAGGAAGCGGGGGGGAGGGGGTCGGGGGCTTTAGCCAGTCAAAAGTGTGGTGGGCGGAAGTATGCTTCCGCCTCCCTCAATCCAAGGACAAAAAAGCCTCATTAGTTTCCTCTGTAAGAAATGTCAAAAATTTTAGTAATTCTCCTTTAAATTGGCCCAATATGTTGCACCAAACTGCATCTAAGGACCCTCAAATAATTAAAGGTCAAAAGCAGTCGCCCCAAATTTATTTTGAAACAATAGCTAAATGTTAAAAATTTCTTCTTATTTCTGTTCCAAGTATCTTTCATAATATTTTAGGACATAAATATTGCATATTTAAGGTAAACCAAGCGATTGCTCCTTGTAAATTTTACAATTGAGTGAGAAAAATACTGTCACATGATTCTCAAGATCCATTCAGGAAATAGGATAGTCTACTATACAATTCTTTATTGGGGTGACCGCATTCTCCCTTTAAAAAATTCCCAAAAGGGAGGGGTACTCCCCTTAGACCTTCCCTCAGGACGGCGGTCCGAAACAACGTTCGGCGCCCACCCCCACCCAACCGTCTCGAACAGCTTCCTACGCCTATGACTTTAGCATTGCCAGTCGCTTTAATCGCAAATTACTTTACTCGTTTTTTGTAGGGCACGGAGAAATATGACGCTTTAACGGCAGCACTTTGATATTTTTCATGTATCTTGCTATAAGTGAGCATATTTTGCACGCCCCACCTTGTATTTTACATTGTTGTGCAGTGTGAGCCAGTGATAACGGGGAGAGGGATTCTGGGGCAATGTTCCCCAAATTTCAATTATGCCCCAACTTCCCCAAGGTCCTTTTTGAAATCTATGATTCCAAATGACAGATGATTATGTTGGGATGCAATAATGTGCCCAACCTCCCACGAAAAATTCTGGTCCTCCGACACGAAAGGGAATAAGTAGTTACCCAAATCTAACTCGAAGCACCAACCGAATCTTACAAATCTCCTCATAATACTTGGCTTTCAAGTGTGCTTTATGATGTTTTGGATCATAAATATTGCATATTTAAGGCAAACCCAGGAGATATTTTGCATGATTTTAACAATTCAGTAGCAAAATCATTGACACGTGCTTTAGGACCTATACAGCCAAACATGACTTAGGAGGATCCTGGGATATAGGCCAACACTGAAAAATAAAGCATTTCTCCTGTATCAAGCTAGTTTACAAATTTTGTGCAGTGTTGGTAGAACTGGTTTAAAATGAGGGGGGGGGGGGGATGGGTAACCAGCAAGCCAGGGCTAGGGTTACCATCCGTCCCGATTAATAGGGATTGTCCCGTTTTTTGAAAGGAAAGGTTAGTGTCCCGGCCGTTAGTCTTTTTATTCGTAGGATGGCAATGGAAGATCCATGCCAATGGACCGATCAGCTTCTTGGAAATCATAGGCCAAAATAGGCTACACCTCCAATTCCAAAATAACCGCTTTTCGACCCCTTTTTGTAATTCTGACACCGGGTTATGAAAGAACAGGTCAAATATTCTTAATCTACGTAACCCTAACCCTAATTCTAACCCTAACCATGATTTTGAAACGAATTTAAGAATTTTTGAAAACATGATGAATTTTCCGTAGGCATCCTACGAAAAATTAACTAGGTCCTGGCCGGTGAGACAAATCGTCCCGATTTTCTCGAAAACGAATATAGCTGTTACTTTCTGTATCATGTTTTTTTTTCTTTCTTTCTTTTTTCTTTTTTGTGCGCTGTAAAAGTCCTCATGATTGATAACTATTTTTTAGTCCATAAATTAGGCCATAGCCCGAACTTCCAACCTGCACTGTAGCTCTAGCTATGAACGGACTAACTGTGCTGTTTCGATAGTAGGCCGATATGACCAGTCCGCAGACTGTGGTCTGTGGAGTAAATGTGGGGCCAGGTCGAAAACGCGGAAACCGCGGAAACCGCGAAAAAAAACATCGCGATACACAATGTTCCGCGGTTTCCGCGTTTTCGACCTTGCTATTATAGCCAGATCGAAAACGCGGAAAACGCGGAAAACTTTCGGACTTAGAAAATTTTTAATGACTGAACACATATGTGTACGTACTTCACAGAAAACCAGTTAACGAGAGAGGAGACGTTCAAAAGTTCGCCTACGGTAAAGGGCGTTGTGGGTGAAGTGGGCGGACGTTTCCCTACTCTCCCCACGAGTACACCGATTAAACCCGGGGCTCCATCCCCTCGGCTCTCTGTAGTTAAATTGTGTTGAAAATTATAATGTGTAACTCTTTAAGAGTTACGAAAAAGTACGTGGCGTTGCATCCTCTCAGTCTCCTCTTTGAATGTGTGTTCCCCTCCCTGAAACCCCCCACCGTCCATATCCACGTCCTGGGATGGAACAAGAATGCCTAATATATGTTCCTGCAGGCATCCAAATACCCGGCGAGGTGTAACAGATGACAGGCTCAGTTGAATTCCATTTTTCTCCTCCTTAAAAAAATTTCCGCGGTTTCCGCGTTTTCGACCTTGCTATTATAGCCAGATCGAAAACGCGGAAACCGCGGAAAAAAAACATCGCGATACACAATGTTCCGCGGTTTCCGCGTTTTCGACCTTGCTATTATAGCCAGATCGAAAACGCGGAAAACGCGGAAAACTTTCGGACTTAGAAAATTTTTAATGACTGAACACATATGTGTACGTACTTCACAGAAAACCTGTTAACGAGAGAGGAGACATTCAAAAGTTCGCCTACGGTAAAGGGCGTTGTGGGCGAAGTGGGCGGACGTTTCCCTACTCTCCCCACGAGTACACCGATTAAACCCGGGGCTCCATCCCCTCGGCTCTCTGTAGTTAAATTGTGTTGAAAATTATAATGTGTAACTCTTTAAGAGTTACGAAAAAGTACGTGGCGTTGCATCCTCTCAGTCTCCTCTTTGAATGTGTGTTCCCCTCCCTGAAACCCCCCCCGCCACCCACCATATCCACGTCCTGGGATGGAACAAGAATGCCTAATATATGTTCCTGCAGGCATCCAAATACCCGGCGAGGTGTAACAGATGACAGGCGCAGTTGAATTCCAATTTTCTCCTCCTTAAAAAAATAAAAACATCGCGATACACAATGTTCCGCGGTTTCCGCGTTTTCGACCTTGCTATTATTGCCAGATCGAAAACGCGGAAACCGCGGAAAACTTTCGGACTTAGAAAATTTTTAATGACTGAACACATATGTGTACGTACTTCACAGAAAACCTGTTAACGAGAGAGGAGACATTCAAAAGTTCGCCTACGGTAAAGGGCGTTGTGGGCGAAGTGGGCGGACGTTTCCCTACTCTCCCCACGAGTACACCGATTAAACCCGGGGCTCCATCCCCTCGGCTCTCTGTAGTTAAATTGTGTTGAAAATTATGTGTAACTCTTTAAGAGTTACGAAAAAGTACGTGGCGTTGCATCCTCTCAGTCTCCTCTTTGAATGTGTGTTCCCCTCCCTGAAACCCCCCCCCCCCACCCTCCATATCCACGTCCTGGGATGGAACAAGAATGCCTAATATATGTTCCTGCAGGCATCCAAATACCCGGCGAGGTGTAACAGATGACAGGCTCAGTTGAATTCCATTTTTCTCCCCCCCCCCACCCTCCATATCCACGTCCTGGGATGGAACAAGAATGCCTAATATATGTTCCTGCAGGCATCCAAATACCCGGCGAGGTGTAACAGATGACAGGCTCAGTTGAATTCCATTTTCAGCTTTTCAAAGCCTGCTCACCCCAACGTGTTTCACTCACTCAGCCGTACTCATATCAATTTGTTTCAAACCACTTCCCTGTCTAAACTGAGATGTATGATTCATGTACACGCTCATCTCGTACACTTGATTGGTCGTGTGGGTGTGACCAAATGTTTTGTTTACCACTGCACGCACTTGTTCGCTGTACATACAACGCGCGCACGGTGTATACTTCATTATAGCGCTATAAAGCTGTGTTTAAGTAAAAGTCTGTGGAGGGTAAAGGTCGCGTTGTTTACACATCGCTTGGGGTCTTTTCATTGTTTCAAGACTTATGCATATTCATATTTGTGTCTGTTTGTATGTATTTCGACCTGGTCCCTATGGGGGAGTGTTGAAAATTTGAAAACAAAGGTTACCATTGGAAAGTTTACATGATAACCAATCCAGCAATGCATGAACATCAGCGATCCAACCTTGTTTGTACAAACAGCAGTAGCTAGGTCAAAAGTTCATAGCTATTGCTTGCCATGCAAAAAGTTGCCTTCGAAATCTGTCCAGGTCCCTATGTAAAAGTGAAATAATATCGATATATTTTTATGTCATTCAGATGCTAAGACATAGTAGAACATTAAACTGAATGAACATCACTGTAATTTTGCTATGCAACAGAGCACGAGCGATCGAAAGTTCGTACTCGTACTGTTTTCCACAGAGCGCATTTTCGTTGCGTGGGAGACGCTAACACAAGCTGTATGGGTTAAGTAACAAACAAATTGATATTATGTATTACAATTGTGGGCCAACGTAGGATAGTGTCGAGGTTCGTAGTCAGTTCCGCAGTTTAGTCCTGCATAGCACTGGTGCCTCTGGCATACTAGTCATATGTAGCCTGCAGAAATAGTTTCAGTGTCTCCCTTATCAAATCAGAACTGCAAATTGTAACTTTCATATGGCATGTTCTGAGTTTGTTACATATGCCCAATCTTATAGGCAATTACTCAAAGCTGTGTCATCAAAAAGAAATATAACTAGTCTAGTAATTGACACTTTCAACACATTTTTGGACATTGTGATTTATAACTTGGACCACTCTAAGTACGACTTTCTGGTGCTTTGTATGCACTCAAATCCAGAAGCTTCCGGGGGCTTTGCCCCTGGACCTCACCAGGGGCCCTAAGGCGGGCCCCTGGACCCCGCCTGAATGGGGCTTCACGCTACGCGTGCACACAACCCACCTTCCAACCATGCAGTGTCCCGTACTTTACTTTTCAAAATCTGGTCATCCTGACACCGAGAAAACGGGGGGCCACATCCCTTCGGCTCAGGGGCGTCAATCCATATTCAAATGTGGGGGGGGGGACGGGGGACATCCTGCCTTATCACAAACCAATCCCTTTGGTTTTGAAGAGGGGGTGTCTTCCTATAGGCCCTTTCCTCCCCCCCCCCCTTATGATGACTGACGCCCTATTCTAATAACTGGCCCGTAGCTAGGAATTCTGATATAGGGGGCACCGACACCTCATAGAGGGGCACCGAAGAAGATTATGTTTGTTGTCAGTAGTGCCACCACAGGATTATAGTTTGACGGAACTACAGGGTATTATATCTCAAGCTTACCACACATAGCTTAAAGGTATCGGTTTTACGTGTGCACATACGCGCGCCGAAGCGCGCGAAAATTTCACTCTTCTGATGGAAATTTTTCCCTCCAATTGCAATACAGAGACGTAGAAATTCTCCACAAGTGAAGGGAACAACAATATAATCACAATATATCTTCAGCTCAGCCAGCGCAGGTGAAGCCGGTTAAGTACTTTGCGAAAGGCGATGCGAGACCAGGGGCTGTCATTAGGCAGGTTTGGAGTGATCCAGTATGATTTTGTTAGGACCCAGGGGGAAATTCCCCGAATATGTGGCCAATTAACAATATGGGAACACTAGCATGGAGCGCTTTGAGCAGGACTTTGAATGACAGTGAGAGCACACCAATGTCTTCACAGTTCACACTTCGGATGGTCATTATCGTATTTCTACTTTGAACGAATTTTACATGAAAAAAACATGAGAAAAAGTAAATTATGGAATAAATTTTTGGTACGAGTAAATTTAGCTTCAAACCGTATAGACGTCGCGGAGCGGATGTTACTCAAGGTACTGGATTACTACATGAAAGCCCCTTGATGTCCGGGATCTAACTTTGAGACTTCACCTAGCTTTGGCTGGAAGAGTTCACTTGAATTTTGCACTAATAATGTTCATGGGTGATATTACTTCGCTTGTGAGAATTGCGCGCGAAGCGCGCCGAAATTTTGCAGGAAAATTATTTACCACGGTAAAACCTGCATACACACTCAGCAAGGGGTGGTAGAAAGATAAGCACGACGAAGGGACCAAGATCCCCTAAGAGGTCCAGCAACCCGAAGCCCCGTCAGAAGCAATGGGTTACAGATTGGATACCGAACGCGAAATTTTGGGCGACCGGCGAAAAATTTGGGGTTCTGTTGAAGAAAAATTGAAAATATTTGGTTCTTATTAAGGAAAGTTAGAAAATATGGGTTTCTATTGAAGGATCTGCCCTCTTCGTCCAATTCTCCCGACTAAGTTACTCCTTCCAAAACTGTGTTGAGCCCCTCCTTGTGCAGACACAAACCTACTTTATTGCTTAAGGGCATATCCTGTTGGGCGTACAAGGCCATAATATGTAACCAGAACATTCTCTGCGCATGCTGTGTGTTGTGAGCTTTGATGTTAATCAAAGAGCATTTACCTATGACCAATTGAGAATTTTGCTTTCTCCCAACCAAAATGTATTTGGGGTGATGAGTGTCTGTCTTTCAGAACAAAACCAAGACGCCGGGCGACTGGTCGCGAAGGGATGCCCCCTTCCACCAGCCGTGGACATTGAGACACTTTACGTTTCATACAAAATGATTATCATGGTGTTGAGTCTGAATTAAGAATCTTCCCGATCGTAAGGGAAAGAGGATGGAATTTTTTATGGATTCAGTTCTGTGTTTTCCGGGAATTACACCTACACGAAAGAACAATAGCCTAATTGTGGAACCTGTACATTTATAAATTAAGCCAACATATCTGAAACGGATGTTAAAGCTATATGTAACTAAAGATGAAAGCGCGCGTAGCGCGCGAAAATTTCTGAGATTTTAGAACAAAAATGTTACAAAGAACAAAATACGTTCATTATTAAACTCCTTTTGGGATCATTTTTGGTTACAAATCGCTTAGTGTCATACCAGGGCCACCGTTTACATGTACTAAAATTTTATTTTCGATCGATTTTCCGTATAGGGGGGCACAGTGGTCCGCACGGGGGGCACGGCCCCCTCGTGCCCCGGCCTGGCTACGGGCCTGTCTAATAAGAATTATCATTTCAAAGTTAACATGACCATCATTGAGATCTGCCGGGTGAAATACATTTTACCATGTCCCAAAATAGCTGAAACCACGCTTCGCAGCGTGGATCATTGTCGGAGATCATGGAACCGACCAGGCCCGTTGCTAGGGTGACATGTTTTGGGGTGTGAAGGTGACCGTCCCAAATTCCGACTGGCTGGATATTTTTTCGAACTGAGTGGAGACGTGTAAATTGCACTTTGTTTTATGAGCGCTCTGCGTTTTGTATACAGCAGTGGGGATCCTTCCTTTGTCACTACATAAATGTGTCGTCCTGGGGGAGGGGTCTAAGAGGAGGGGGCGTCCCTCTCCCTTTCAGAAATTTTTGTTAATTTAAGGCTGCTTAGGTGCAAAACGGTGCCATCTTTGGGATATTTTTGGAGCTGATCGTATATGGCTGGAAAATGTCCATAATTTAGTGAATTCTAATTTCCCGACTGGCTAGATGTTTTTACTAATTGCAGTGGCGGCGCGTAAATTGCACCTTTTTTATGCACCCTGCGTTTGTATTCAGCAGTGAGGATCCTTCCTTTGTCACTATATAAAGGTATCATCCTGGGGGAGGGGTCTAAGGCGAGGAGGCCTCCCCTTTGAGGAAATTTTTGTTAATTTAAGGTTGCTTAGATGCAAAATGGTGCTATCTTTGGGATATTTTTGGAGCTGATCGTAGTATAGCAAAGTTGTGAAGGACAAGCAAGGGCGTTTTCAGAATGCTTTTTAAGTAGTAAGTGTATTAACAATCACCATCTATACCGATAATGGCATCGGCGAAGCGCTCTGTAAAAATTTTTGGAAAACGGCAACAAAGTACTTTCAACCTTCCACATTAACTACAAATTAGACTACTACAAATTAGACTGAATGCAATGGCGTACCCAGGATTTGTCTCAAGGGGGCGGGGCATGCAGTATGTTATGTGACCGCTGGCCTGGGGGAGGGGTCTAAGGGGAGGGGTGCCCCCTCCCTTTTGAAAATTTTTGAAAAATAAGGTGTCCTTACAGCAATCTGGTGCCAAATATGCTACCTTTTGAAGAAAAATTTGTGTTGAAAAATTTGTGTTAAAAAATTTACGTATTTTTAGGAACTAAAAAATAGGCATCAGTGAGGGCCGGGGCATAAAAAATTTAAGTATTTTTAGGAACTTAAAAAAAAATCGGAATAAGTGAGGGGGGCATGGCCGAATGGCCCTTCCTTCTGCGTACGCCACTGATTGAATGGTCCCATATTGATGAGAGGCCCCTTCATATGTTTGGAGATGTATATCTGTCTTCGGAGTGTGTTGTGATCAGAATAGTTCTATGTAATTTACCTTTTTAATGGCCATGAGAAGAAGTGCAAACCGTGACGCATGCGCGCTAAGCGCGCCGAAATTCTGTCATTAAATAAGATTTCCCTGACGAAATCTGCATTCAGAATCTGCATCGAGACACTTAGCAATTGCCCAAAAAACCTACATACCACTCAAAAAGCCAGTCAAATAGAGCCGCGGCATACTTTTTTACGCAAATGTGGGGGGAAGTTTGATATTGTGTCCCCCACCCATCGAAATGTGGGGGGGACATGTCCCCCCGCCCCCCCAGGATTGACGCCCATGCTTCGGCTCCCCGTTCTTAAATTGTGTTGAAAATTGTTATGTTAAACTCTTTACTAGTTACGAGAAAGTTCGTGGCGTTCGATCTTCTCAGTCTTCTCTTTTGAATATGTGTTCCCTACTCCAAAACTCCCTCCCCCACCCACCTACTGGACTTTGACCGGGATGGTTAAAATTTTTATTGTCTGGAGCCGTTCTACGTTGTTTGTGGGCCTTACTCCCTCCAATTGTTTTCCAGCCCCTTCTCACATATTGCACAGTTTTTTGTTAATTATTCCTTTCCGTGGAATTGTAACATAAATTTCTAATAGGCCTACATGATATCTCAAAATATGGTATGTTTAGATCAGGCTTTAGAAGAGCCTCTTCCGGCGATTTGGGAGGCTCTCTGCCATAAAGTTTGTTTGTAAGATAACGGTGCCAACCAATGGTGGCCCTCTGCTTAACTAGTGCCATATGTAAGCCCCAGCCAGTGACGTACGCGGGGGGATTGGGCCATGGTCCCCTCACAGATGCCATTTTTTTAGTTCCTAAACATACGTACATTTTTTTAACAAAAATTTTACTTCGAAAGGTAGCATACGTGACACTAGATTGCATGTAATGAAACCTAAAAATATTTTAAAGGGGACGAAGACCTCCACTTAGACCCCTCCCCCAGTCCGGCGACTCTTTTTTCTTCCTTAAAATAATTAAATATTTTAACACAAATTTTTCTTCAAAAAGGTAGTATATATGTGGCACCAGATTGCATGTAAGCATTCGCGGATCCAAGGGGGGGGGGGCTTTCCCGGCCTCAGCCTCCTTTTTTTGCCATATCAACAATAACAAATACGCGAAAATTAGCATAATGAAATCTAGGAGAATATTCAAGCCCCTTTTTCGAAATGTCTATATCCGCGCCTGTGTAAGGACACCTATTTTTTCAAAAAATTCCAAAGGGGAGGGGGTGCCCCCTTCTTTAGACCCCTCACCCAGGCGAGTGATCGTACAACATACTGCGTGCCCCCCTTGAGAGAAATCCTGGGTAGGCAGCTGGCCGCATCCCCACCCAAAAAATGCTGAGACATTACGCAGGACAGTAAGTTGTTTTTTTTTTTTTTACCTAAAAGTGTACTTCCGCCTTTGTCCGAAAGTACCCTTGCTAGACTAAGATCCGGGACAAAAATGAGGCATCCGAGACTACAATTGTGCACAAAGAACATGTGACGTGATTCTGCGCATCGGCTTCATCTTCACCGTTTGACAGGGACCGCTGAGACGGGGGAGGGGTGGGGGCTGCCGGGACTTTAGCCCCCGCACTTTTTCTGCCGTGGGCAGTTTGGGCCGCCTTAAACTGGGAACTATTTTTGAACATATTGGGCGGCTTCAATGATTAACCCCCACTTCAAAATTGGCTCCTCTGTCCCTGGTGGAATAAGTCGTGTAGACAAGGTGGATGCTCAAAAACTGCATGCTGAGCGCAGACGTACCGTGGCCCTGAAGGGACATTTCGAGATTTCTATATTTCGACTTTTTGTTTCGATATTTCTATATTTTGACTTTTTCGTTTCGATATTTCGATATTTCTATATTTCTATATTCCGACTTTTTCGTTTCGATATTTCTACATTTCTATATTTCGACTTTTTCGTTTCGATATTTCTGTATTTCGACCTTTTCGTTTCGATATTTCTATATTTCTATATTCCGACTTTTTGGTTTCGATATTTCTGTATTTCGACTTTTTCATGCTTCGATGTTTCCACTATTTCGTTTCGATATTGCAATTTTCCTGGCAAGAAAAACTTCAAAATGGTACAAAAGAGAGATTTAATCGCGCTTCCTGATCAATATAAGTGTTCTTGCTCTAAGTTAGAACAGGTCCCCCAATGTGAAGCTCCCGAAGAAAACCTCCCAGACGAGGACAGTGTTCCCGTTCGAAACCATGCCCCCATGTCGTCATAAAAGGGATACCATCCAAACCGTAATTGTAGCTCCCAGAAAAAGTGTGATATAAACATTATGAGTCAAAACCTGACATTTGAAATGTTCAACTTAAAAAAGTGGCTAGGCAAATTACTCCGTTTGTCGGGAAATGAAATATATCAGTGGCGGACCGTCCATATAGTCAGGGGTCGTTCGCCCCCTGACGGACTCAAATCGCCTGCTTACTTTTCATGTTTGAATTTATATTTACTCTTGCACCATCATTGGCATTGCTTTCATGTAACATGATTTAATAGTGCCATTTTTAGGCCCAGATGACAAAATGCCTACATTGTCTACACGACAAAAGCACCGTAATGTACGGTGAAGCTTAGCTTAGGTCATTGCTCACCAACTGGGTGTGGTAATACATGGAGTGACCTTTGATTCACCCTCGCAGTCCCAAGATGGATGTTGAGAAGGGCACACAAATACTTGTTGAGAAAACAGCCCTGCTCCCCTCCTCGATAATTGTCAATATGAACAATTAAAATTGTCTATGTAGATACCAAAATATCTCCCACAATTTGTTTCCCAAAACATTTGAAAAGAGCTAGCCTTCCTGCTAAAATAAAATCAAACTGCTGTCCTGGTACGAATGGCTTTAGAGTACTGGACTCATGTCTGATAAACAGCATCGTTTTTGCTTTCCTTCAGCTGACCGTTTTCAAGGGTACATGGGGACGATAGGCTCGCTCGCTTACTCCGTAAATGCAGAGTAGTCATCTGATGTTGCATGATAATGCCATAATGCCATAGAAATTCTTCTTACTATACTTTCTTGATTCCAAAGTGCCAGGAAATGGGGTTCATTTTCTGACTTTAACGCATGGTAAGTATGAAAAGCATCCTTGCGCCCTCCCTACACATTGCGTATTGACAAGGTTTTCAGTTTTTGACCTCTGGTGACCTCATATGACCTTTGACCTCCACCAAAACAATAGGGATCTTAATCTCAATTTGATTACTCTATATCTCAAGTACACGGCCGGGGAGAGTAGGGAAACGTCCGCCCACTTCGCCCACAACGCCCTTTACCGTAGGCGAACTTTTGAATGTCTCCTCTCTCGTTAACTGGTTTTCTGTGAAGTACGTACACATATGTGTTCAGTCATTAAAAATTTTCTAAGTCCGAAAGTTTTCCGCGGTTTCCGCGTTTTCGATCTGGCTATAATAGCAAGGTCGAAAACGCGGAAACCGCGGAACATTGTGTATCGCGATGTTTTTTCCGCGGTTTCCGCGTTTTCGATCTGGCTATAATAGCAAGGTCGAAAACGCGGAAACCGCGGAAATTTTTTTAAGGAGGAGAAAAATGGAATTCAACTGAGCCTGTCATCTGTTACACCTCGCCGGGTATTTGGATGCCTGCAGGAACATATATTAGGCATTCTTGTTCCATCCCAGGACGTGGATATGGAGGGTGGGGGGGGGGTGCAGGGAGGGGAACACACATTCAAAGAGAAGAATGAGAGGATGCAACGCCACGTACTTTTTAGTAACTCTTAAAGAGTTACACATTATAATTTTCAACAAAATTTAACTACAGAGAGCCGAGGGGATGGAGCCCCGGGTTTAATCGGTGTACTGGTGGGGAGAGTAGGGAAATGTCCGCCCACTTCCCCCACAACGCCCTTTACCGTAGGCGAACTTTTGAATGTCTCCTCTCTCGTTAACTGGTTTTCTGTGAAGTACGTACACATATGTGTTCAGTCATTAAAAATTTTCTAAGTCCGAAAGTTTTCCGCGGTTTCCGCGTTTTCGATCTGGCTATAATAGCAAGGTCGAAAACGCGGAAACCGCGGAAATTTTTTTAAGGAGGAGAAAAATGGAATTCAACTGAGCCTGTCATCTGTTACACCTCGCCGGGTATTTGGATGCCTGCAGGAACATATATTAGGCATTCTTGTTCCATCCCAGGACGTGGATATGGAGGGTGGGGGGGTGTAGGGAGGGGAACACACATTCAAAGAGAAGACTGAGAGGATGCAACGCCACGTACTTTTTCGTAACTCTTAAAGAGTTACACATTATAATTTTCAACACAATTTAACTACAGAGAGCCGAGGGGATGGAGCCCCGGGTTTAATCGGTGTGCTGGTGGGGAGCGTAGGGAAACGTCCGCCCAATTCGCCCACAGCGCCCTTTACCGTAGGCGAACTTTTGAATGTCTCCTCTCTCGTTAACTGGTTTTCTGTGAAGTACGTACACATATGTGTTCAGTCATTAAAAATTTTCTAAGTCCGAAAGTTTTCCGCGGTTTCCGCGTTTTCGATCTGGCTATAATAGCAAGGTCGAAAACGCGGAAACCGCGGAACATTGTGTATCGCGATGTTTTTTTTTTTCCGTGGTTTCCGCGTTTTCGATCTGGCTATAATAGCAAGGTCGAAAACGCGGAAACCGCGGAAATTTTTTTAAGGAGGAGAAAAATGGAATTCAACTGAGCCTGTCATCTGTTACACCTCGCCGGGTATTTGGATGCCTGCAGGAACATATATTAGGCATTCTTGTTCCATCCCAGGACGTGGATATGGAGGGTGGGGGGTGCAGGGAGGGGAACACACATTCAAAGAGAAGAATGAGAGGATGCAACGCCATGTACTTTTTAGTAACTCTTGAAGAGTTACACATTATAATTTTCAACACAATTTAACTACAGAGAGCCGAGGGGATGGAGCCCCGGGTTTAATCGGTGTACTGGTGGGGAAAGTAGGGAAACGTCCGCCCACTTCGCCCACAACGCCCTTTACCGTAGGCGAACTTTTGAATGTCTCCTCTCTCGTTAACTGGTTTTGTGTGAAGTACGTACACATATGTGTTCAGTCATTAAAAATTTTCTAAGTCCGAAAGTTTTCCGCGGTTTCCGCGTTTTCGATCTGGCTATAATAGCAAGGTCGAAAACGCGGAAACCGCGGAAATTTTTTTAAGGAGGAGAAAAATGGAATTCAACTGAGCCTGTCATCTGTTACACCTCGCCGGGTATTTGGATGCCTGCAGGAACATATATTAGGCATTCTTGTTCCATCCCAGGACGTGGATATGGAGGGTGGGGGGGGTTTCAGGGAGGGGAACACACATTCAAAGAGAAGACTGAGAGGATGCAACGCCACGTACTTTTTCGTAACTCTTAAAGAGTTACACATTATAATTTTCAACACAATTTAACTACAGAGAGCCGAGGGGATGGAGCCCCGGGTTTAATCGGTGTACTGGTGGGGAAAGTAGGGAAACGTCCGCCCACTTCGCCCACAACGCCCTTTACCGTAGGCGAACTTTTGAATGTCTCCTCTCTCGTTAACTGGTTTTCTGTGAAGTACGTACACATATGTGTTCAGTCATTAAAAATTTTCTAAGTCCGAAAGTTTTCCGCGGTTTCCGCGTTTTCGATCTGGCTATAACAGCAAGGTCGAAAACGCGGAAACCGCGGAACATTGTGTATCGCGATGTTTTTTTCCGCGGTTTCCGCGTTTTCGATCTGGCTATAATAGCAAGGTCGAAAACGCGGAAACCGCGGAAATTTTTTTAAGGAGGAGAAAAATGGAATTCAACTGAGCCTGTCATCTATTACACCTCGCCGGGTATTTGGATGCCTGCAGGAACATATATTAGGCATTCTTGTTCCATCCCAGGACGTGGATATGGAGGGGGGGGGGGTTTCAGGGAGGGGAGCACACATTCAAAGAGACGACTGAGAGGATGCAACGCCACATACTTTTTCGTAACTCTTAAAGAGTTACACATTATAATTTTCAACAAAATTTAACTACAGAGAGCCGAGGGGATGGAGCCCCGGGTTTAATCGGTGTACTGGTGGGGAGCGTAGGGAAACGTCCGCCCACTTCGCCCACAACGCCCTTTACCGTAGGCGAACTTTTGAATGTCTCCTCTCTCGTTAACTGGTTTTGTGTGAAGTACGTACACATATGTGTTCAGTCATTAAAAATTTTCTAAGTCCGAAAGTTTTCCGCAGTTTCCGCGTTTTCGATCTGGCTATAATAGCAAGGTCGAAAACGCGGAAACCGCGGAAATTTTTTTAAGGAGGAGAAAAATGGAATTCAACTGAGCCTGTCATCTGTTACACGTCGCCGGGTATTTGGATGCCTGCAGGAACATATATTAGGCATTCTTGTTCCATCCCAGGACGTGGATATGGAGGGTGGGGGGGGGTTTCAGGGAGGGGAACACACATTCAAAGAGAAGACTGAGAGGATGCAACGCCACGTACTTTTTCGTAACTCTTAAAGAGTTACACATTATAATTTTCAACACAATTTAACTACAGAGAGCCGAGGGGATGGAGCCCCGGGTTTAATCGGTGTACTGGTGGGGAAAGTAGGGAAACGTCCGCCCAATTCGCCCACAACGCCCTTTACCGTAGGCGAACTTTTGAATGTCTCCTCTCTCGTTAACTGGTTTTCTGAGAAGTACGTACACATATGTGTTCAGTCATTAAAAATTTTCTAAGTCCGAAAGTTTTCCGCGGTTTCCGCGTTTTCGATCTGGCTATAATAGCAAGGTCGAAAACGCGGAAACCGCGGAAATTTTTTAAGGAGGAGAAAAATGGAATTCAACTGAGCCTGTCATCTGTTACACCTTGCCGGGTATTTGGATGCCTGCAGGAACATATATTAGGCATTCTTGTTCCATCCCAGGACGTGGATATGGAGGGTGGGGGGTGCAGGGAGGGGAACACACATTCAAAGAGAAGAATGAGAGGATGCAACGCCACGTACTTTTTAGTAACTCTTAAAGAGTTACACATTATAATTTTCAACACAATTTAACTACAGAGAGCCGAGGGGATGGAGCCCCGGGTTTAATCGGTGTACTGGTGGGGAGAGTAGGGAAATGTCCGCCCACTTCGCCCACAACGCCCTTTACCGTAGGCGAACTTTTGAATGTCTCCTCTCTCGTTAACTGGTTTTCTGTGAAGTACGTACACATATGTGTTCAGTCATTAAAAATTTTCTAAGTCCGAAAGTTTTCCGCGTTTTCCGCGTTTTCGATCTGGCTATAACAGCAAGGTCGAAAACGCGGAAACCGCGGAACATTGTGTATGGCAATTTTTTTTTTCCGTGGTTTCCGCGTTTTCGATCTGGCTATAATAGCAAGGTCGAAAACGCGGAAACCGCGGAACATTGTGTATCGCGATGTTTTTTTCCGCGGTTTCCGCGTTTTCGACCTGGCCGTAAATGTGGTGCAAACCAACTATTTCATTTCTAAAATTGTACATATATTAGAAAAACAAAACTAGTGAAATCAGCTTTAAATATTGCACCTTTTGGCTTCTAGGCAGATACAAAAATCTAAATTTTAGCAAACAGGAAGGGGGTGCCCTGAGACTGATCCCCCAGATCAGTCTCCAAAAGTCATGTCCCACTTTCAGTTTAGAGAAATATGGTAACCCTAGCTAGGACATCCCTTACTTCAAAATAAAACAACCGTCAATTGCATTATCGCTGGAACACCTTTTCTGAGAAGAAAAGTGGACAGTGTTGAAGCAAGTTTCATAGTTACGTACGTAAAAGTGGCGTTCAAGGCAACAAACCTGTCCCTTCATTATGGCAGCCACTGAGGGTGCTTCTATAAGTGAAGCAGAGTGCATTGAGGATATTAGCCTATTCATGGCAGCTGGGGAGAAATTCAGATCAGAAATATGTGCTCTGTGACCTCTAGAATGCACGAAATTGCTTGGCTCCCAGGGCTTCGCCCCTGGACCCCAACAGGGAACCTATGGTGGTCCCTTGTACCAGTGGCATATTTTGGAAGGCCCTTTGGGACATGGCCCTCACTGATGCCACATTTTTTAGTTCCTAAAAATACGTAAATTTTTTAACACAAATTTTACTTCAAACGGTAGCATACGTGTCACCAGATTCAAGTAAGGACACCTAATTTTTCAAAAAGTTTCAAAGGGGAGGGAGACACCCAATTGGGCCAAGGTCCCCCATCACTGATGCCGATTTTCTTTTTTTTTTTTTTTTGTTTAAGTACTTAATAATATGGGAAGTTTTCAACACAAATTTCAGTTCAAAAGGTGGCATATGTGGCACCAAATTGCATGTAAGGACACCTAATTTTTCAAAAAGTTTCAAAGGGAAGGGGGACATCCCATTGAGTCATGGCCTCACTGATGCCTATTTTGTTTTAGTTCCTAAAAATACGTCAAATTTTTAACACAAATTTTAGTTCAAAAGGTGGCATATATGGCAACATATTGCATGTAAGGACACCTAATTTTTCAAAAATTTTCAAAGGAGAGGGGGGACACCCCACCCCCAGAACGGCAATCACACAACATACTGCACGTCCCCGCCTGAGAGAAATAATGGCTATGTCACTCCCCTGTACCCCTGGCCAGAGGCCCAAAGTGTTCACCCAAGTAAGTGTCCCCCCCCCGATAATTTTAACAGATCACCGCCCCTGAGTATGTACCTATTCTTGGATGACCCCACCCTCTGATTATCGAGTCACTCTGTTGACAATTGCTCTGATGTATGTCAAATCAATAATTAGAACAGTCAACAAAGACAGCATACTCCACTCATGAGTTTAACTGGTAACTGATATGATTTATTCTATAAAAAATGTAAAATACATTTCATGACACATGAGTATTAATGTAAACACAGGGATACTATTTCTATTGTGAAGTAGACACATACTGAAACAAAAAAAAGGCATAACCACAAATACTATTTCCACTGTGTCTAACCTGACATTTACCATTACGTATTTAAAACTTAAACTATTTCTAAAACAAGTTTTATCCTCTTAACCATTTCATGAAAACTACTAAATCTCAAAGAAGAGCCTCATTAACCAAGATACAAGAAGCCCTCTGGAAATGATTATCAAAGTTCTTTCAAAGAAAATAGATTTCATCGACACCATTTTAAATATTCACACAACACATGTGTGGGAGAGAAGGGAAAGGGAGTGGACCTGGAGATCAATGAATATTTCTTGTCCAATGGTGGCATAGCCAGTGGTAGTGCAAACCCCCATCCTCCTCCTCCCTACTCCTCCTTCCCTGGTCAAAATGTGGACAGCATCAATACAACCATTATGTAAACTGAAATCCAGGGAAAACATCCCCTAAAGCAAACAGCCACTGTGGTGCTGTGAGCATACTTGTAGTTTTGTTTTCTGATGTCCCCCTCTTCCCCCCTCCCTCCTCCATTTCCTTCAGGTCATTCTGACTAATCTTTCTTTACATAAATTATATTCAACTAAATATTGAACTTTTAAAGGTTGATTTATTAAAACTGTAACTTGATGACTCCAGACAGGATGATAAATATTTTTTGTTACCATATCTTCGCATCAGACATGAACTACTGACTAGATATTTCAAACTAAGGGCAAAAATTCCTGTAAAGTTGTGAAATCTTCCAGACTTTCAACTGAAGAATCTTTACCAAAACTCCACATGATAGTATTTAAAATTAAAGCAATAAAAAAATACCTTCCAAGAGCATCATCCATTATAAATCACATCAATAGGTCATGTCCTGACAAGTTCAATTTAAGATTAAAATGAAGTACCTTTTTTTTGCAAAAATTACCGTTAAGTTAAAAATATAAGTAGAACTTCACTTTTCAGTTCATGCTGAAAGATGATCCCTCCGGTAATTTCAACAATCAAAACAGGGCCTCAAGTTACAAAAGGCTGAGAAATCTTAGTTAAAGTGATAGTAATCTGAAAGTTATTCTGCTATTAAACTACATGAACTTTCTACATTATGAAAAATACTTAAAATTGCAAAGAGCACAAGTGCTAGCCAAACTAACACAGCTCAGCACATACAAGTTTGTCTGAAAGTAATATACAGCATCTATACTAAAATTCTAGAGTACAGGTGTGAGTACAGAGCTATACTCACAAAACCTGGTACACACAGTGTGTCTAAGAGTGAGTATAAGTAGATACTAAAGACAAGTCTGCTACACAACATCTCCACTAAAGTTCTTGCATACAGTTATGAGTACATAGCAGTACACACAAGTTCATCTAAGACAGACTGTGATTTCATACAATACTATCTAAAAATCTGGTTGACAGCATCTGCATGTAACTTTGAGGAAGAAAGAATTTGTGAGCAGACACATCTGGTATACCACAGCTTCACCAAAATCTTGAAGCACAAGAATGAGTATTTAGCCATACTCACAAAAACAGGTACACACAAGACTCTACGGGGGTAAGTATGAGAACATACTGTAAGTCTGTCACACAGCATCTATTTAAAAATTTTGGGCTAAACTTATGTACAAGTACAAAGCTTTACTCCCAAAGACTAGTACCCACAGTGTGTCTAATACATGTATGCAAACATACTATAAATCAGGTGTCCAGAACCTACACAACAGTCTTTGAGTACATGTATGCAAGTAGAAGCCATACCTACAAAGAGCAGTACACACAGTGTGTCTAAGAGTAAGCATGAGTGCAAACTCACTACTAGTCTGCAGTACCAAGTCTACACATGAATCTTTGAGTACATGTTCATATGAACACAAAGACTGATCTCACAAAGACCAGTGCAAAAAATGTTTGAGACTGAAACTGAGCATAGGTACATACTGAATGTACACATATATGAGCATGAAGCTGTACTACAAAGACCAGTGCAAAAAAGTTTGTCTAAGAGTGACTATGAGTACATTCTCATTATACGAGTCTTGTATACAGCATCCAAACAATAATCTTTGAGCACATATGCATGTGAGCACAAAGCTATACTCTCAAAGACCAGTGCACACAAGTATGTCTAAGAGTGAGTATGAGTACATACTTACTCTCTTGCATACAGCATCCAAACGAAAGTCTTTGAACACATATGCATGTGAGCACAAAGCTACCCTCTCAAAGACAAGTACAAACATGTATGTCTAAAAGTGAGTATGAGCACATACTCACTACAAGAGTGAGTACGAGAACATACTCACTATACAAGTCTTGCATACAGCATCCAAATGATAATCTTTGAGCACGTATCCATGTGAGCACAAAGCTACACTCTCAAAGACCAGTACAAACATGTTTGTCTAAAAGTGAGTATGAGCACATACTCACTATACAGGTCTTGCATACAGCATCCAAACGATAATCTTTGAGCACGTATGCATGTGAGCACCAAGTTACACTCTCAAAGACCAGTACAAACATGTTTGTCTAAAAGTGAGTATGAGCACATACTACAAGAGTGAGTATGAGAACATACTCACTATACAAGTCTTGCACACAGCATCCAAACGATAATCTTTGAGTGCGTATGCATGTGAGCACAAAGCTATACTCTCAATGTGCACATAAGTATGTCTAAAACTAAGTTTCAGAACATGCAGTAGCCTTAAGTGCTCCATCACTCTAATAACCTAAATCTTTTGACTTTGTTAGTAGTAAACTTCACAAAGAGTCACCACTTTGCCAGGTTTCCATTCAAGTAGCATATTAATTATCACCCTTCATTGGATCTTTCTCCACATGTTTTGGTATAGTCCTATCCCATCTTTAAAACATATGAATTTGACCTTACATATGATTACATGCACCTGCATAGTGATGGAATGAATGAAATTCCATCCAGTCACCATCCATATGGCCCAATCATTAGACACGTCACCATACTTTGAACTACAGCATGTACCCGATTGTGAGAAACTGAAAGACTAGGTCCAACACAGCTGGTCTCAACTTACATTTTCATTATTGATACTTGACTTTGGGTCCTCCAAAGGCTTCTGGCAAACAAAAAATACGCAGTCATACTCGTATTTCATCATGGAGCGTGGTTCCTGGAGATACGTGGAGGGTATATCCTTCTTTTCTTTCTGTAAAACAAAATGGCAAGAACACAAGAAAGTAGGCAGGATTAAAATTTGATTTAGTTTACATTCTTAAATTATGCACCATCCCCCAGGCCTGGAGCCACAGAGGGACAATCTAAGACAATGCTACCCAAATTTTCACTATGCCCTCTGCAACCCCCCCCCCCCCCTCCATTTTCTTTTACAGTTATAATTCCAAGTACATCCATGCAAGAGCCCCTTCAAACATAAACAGTGACACTAAAAACCTGAGATGTTCATTACAACTCCACTGGCTCTATGCTAACAGCTCCACTAGTTTAAACTTTGCATGACACTATATAACACATTTGTGTTGGTGTGTCATTAAATTTTATCTAACTAACTAACTACAAAGCATGGTTAAAATTAGCAAATGGTTAACATAGACCATTTTACAAATAGCAGTTACAAAGGATTATGGGACAGAATTTTCATGTGCGTCGTTTTTTTTCAACGGCATTTTACTCGGCTAAAAACAGTGTGTACTAAAACTCTATCCCACAATTCTTTGTAACTGCTATCTAAAATAGGGTCTACTGCTGGAGAAGTCTTGGAGGAAGTCCTAAGATCCAAATGATAATGCAATTTTGGGGTACGGAGGGGCTGCTTTCGGCTAAAAGGGGACTTGTGAGGCATGTTTCCAGATTAAGAATGAATTTCAAAAATGTTGGACGAAGGACCATGTTGAAAAGGTACAAGACTTTTGATTTTATTAACATATGATCTACCTTTTCTGTCACATCTACTAGCTGTAACCACTAGCATATCTGCTCATAATAATCTAATAATCCATTGTAAGATACAAGAGCCACATTACATTAACAAACATATAGTTGCAATTTGTACCTTTCTTAGACACAAAAATTTTCCAGCAGCTTTCTTACCAACATGGAGAATCCAACATCCTTGATGACTCTTTTCAGTGTTTCATAGCTAAGTTCTATAGATGGCTCATCAGGAAAATTTTCAAAATGATACAATAATGGACCTGGGAAATGACAGTAATATGACACTTGATGAAATGAAGCCATGACCAGCTACATTCCAAAAGTTTCAGCATTTCACTGACAGAGAAAACTTCAATTCCACAGAATAAATTTTGCTGCAAACACCAACCATACTAGAATGTACAACGGTCCTGTTATGTTTGCCCTTTTAATAAATCATCCTGCCACACTCGCTAAAAATTCCCATTTCAGAACTCCACTAGATCAAGAAATGGTATGACAGGAAGAAACACTACCACTCACTCAAGTGATGATTGATGAAAGAACCAATGTGCCCTATTACACATGCTGTGTAGCAAATAGCAGATGATACCTTCAATAGCTGGTTTTCAAACATCACCAAGGTTGGTACTAGGCCTACTTTTCCATCAGTTGTCACAAAGGAGCATTACTACAAAGAGCTGTGTGTCCAAGGGATAGATCATCTAGGGCTTGAACTAGACAGACCTATTCCTTTTCAGTATAAATTTTCATTGATTGATTTTTGCACAAGTATCCAACACATCTCACAACTGGAAATTTCAGTACCATGAGTACAATAGGAGGCATATTTTCCTTTTGCGCCAAATCCTTAATCTACTACAACTAGAACAAGGTACCAATGAGCTGGATGGTGAAACTAAGGTCACGTGAACCAGAAGCCACTAAAAGTCTAAGTTTTTCCTGGTTTACTGGGATTTTTGTGGAACAAGTAGCCACTTTGATTAACAGGAGACAGCAACCAGTCTTAACCATGCACATACTACAATGAGAAATAAGAGACACAATTAAGATCTACTGCAGTTTAGCCAGAAAATGGCCCCTCATAATATTTGCAGTGATTTCACTTACTCGGGCAATGGGTCAATGACGCACAACTTTTCATTTTGACGCACAGACACAAAACCTCTGGGGTCAAACTGACGCAGAACAATCAGTAATAATGATAACGCAATTTTGCCAGTGCATTCATTGTGCAAATTAATTTACAAAATGTAGCACTTTCCAGTTCCCATACTGATTATCAACAGATTGAATATCATGTCTTATGAGAAAAAGATAGTGGAAAAGCATCACAAATATTGAAAATAAACAAAAAACAGGAATAAAGTTTGTTGTATTAAACTAAAATTTATTTTGACCCCTTCTCTTTTAAATTTGACTCTTGTGAATTTATTTTGAAGGGTCTGTGACTCCTGAAAAAAAATGATGAGGGAAAACCCTAATTTGATTCATAAGGGGATGTTAGGAGAACCATTTGGCAGGTAACAGGAGCCAAATGACTCCTGGCTCCCAGTTAATTTCACCCATGGAGCTGACCACTACAGATATTAGCTTCCAATTTCTCTTTTTTGACCTGACTGTAAACATAAGTTTGTAGAAACTGTTCATAATAATTAAACATCCATTTTATACTCCATACTTACCTAGGTTTATCCAGAATCCTCCAGGTTTTAAGATTTTGTAAATTGTTTCTACATAAGCAATGATGTTGTGAGCAGTGTCGATGAAGTAGCAAGTAGCCACACAGTCCCAGCAGTCTAATACATCGGACAAAACAGAAGACAGGCTCAATGCAAGGCAATTTCTGATTGACTGAGAAAAACTTGAACAGCACCCCCAGAAACAAAGGGACATACACCCTTTTGAAATAAGGATGCAGAACTTGAATAGTTGTTATGATGCATACATTTCTATGAAGAGCAGACTCTCCAGCGACAAGGTAAACTTTGATGGAACAGATATCTTAGTACTTATCACCAACCTGCTATGGAGTTTGACATAAATGCAAAATGTATGTCCTATTACCTGAACTTTCATGTCAACAATACAGTATTTCTTTAAAGTTACACAACACATTCCCCCATCCTTCACTTTCATTGCACACAGACACACAAAAAATACCATACCAATTAAAATACAAACTTGGTACAAAATTTCTTACTGGCTATTTGTTCTGAGAACAACAACACACCAACATAAGTGTGCTGGTAAACAAAGCCCAACAACCTGATTCTCGTTACACCATCCACTTACAAATTCTTACAAATTTTCGGAAGTAATCAGACTATGTGCTAATATACTAATATCAAATTCATTTCACTTCTTCAGTACAACTTCTATATCCTAGGAATTTTTCATGGGATTGGTTTTGAAGGACTTCTTCAGAAAACCACTTTAAGCCTATACATACTGTAGTTCCAGCACTTTGGTGGATGAGCGTATTTTTTCTTGGGGGGTTGGGGTTGCGGAGGGGGACACAGGGTGCATAACACTACCTTAGAAACTTATGGCTTTGTTAAGTGTCTTCCTTCTCTTGCCTATAGTTTCCACACCATAACAATTCAAAAGTAGCAGCAGAGCCCACTGGGTAAACAGAAACAGGAATACTAAAATGTGTGTAAAGTTAATTTCAGCAACTCTCTTCCCAACTTTTCATCAAACTGATGCCCCAAAACATTTCTAAACCATATTCAAAACACTTGGTAACAATTTTACTCAGAAAAATTGTTAAGAACCCTTATTATGTATGAAACTTTCATAAAATTACAATTTCCAGTTCCATAGTGCAAGCACCATTTTAATGGATGAACAATAAAAGGTAAAATGCAGTCACCCAAATTTGAATTAGTGTAACCAGGTATCCATATTCATGAATGGCTCTATTAAAGTCACGTGACAATACTTTTGTTACTGAATTATTCACTTCATGTGGAATAACTACTTAGTTTAAATCTAATATGACAAATTCTTGTTTGGATAATTATGAAAGATGGTTGTAAGGGAAATATGAGGAAATCTGTAGGCCACAGCTAATGTTTCAAAATAAATTTGGGGAAACTACTCTTTCCCTTTACACTGATCTCCAAGCCTTCAGAAATTTTAATTTACCTGGAGTTTGGTAAACTTCTAGAAAATCTCCAGCTATCATGGTGAAAGAGGACCCAGCTGGTAGATTAGATGGGTTTATATCTGGAAACTTGATGCTCCTCGTTTGATCACTGGAACATTTTAGATTATTAAAGTTGCTCAGCCATGGATACACAGTGAAACAGTCAGTGCAAGGGGACCTGTGTAAAATGAATGGTTTACAAATATTAGAGATAATATTAACAAATAATTCTGAATGAAAACATTTCTTTTTCAAGAGTTCCTTGTGGGGTTAAACTGATAACTGAAACAGATATCAGGACTGGTCTATGTTAGATACATCAGTTGATAACTGGATCTGCAAAAAGGGTTGTATATTATACACATTCCACTTTGAAAATCAGAGTGACCCATTTTGCACCAAAATCTTTGGTTGTATTTACTCTATTGTACATCAGAATCATGACTAACAATTTAATAAACTTTACTTGAGACTCATCTGACCAGAGAACTAAAACACCATTTTGTCGTGAATTCACAGAACACTATACAACACTTCACAACTTTACCAACATCCTATTGTAATGGTCCAATGCAATATCAAGTAATATTAGAAATCTTAAACTTTGTAAAGTAGAAACACTGGCAAGGGATCAGTAAATTCAATCATATTTATTTTCTCATATGTACATTAATACTCAATAATAAAATTTAATTTGAAAAAAACTTAGTTTGTGATACAAATTATGGGCATTAGAAAATCATCACTGTTCATCAAAGCTAGTGACCATGAAGAAAACAATAGGGACCTTCTTAATAAGAGGTATCTACATGCCAAGTATGAGACACCTCAAGGTTACCTTACTGAAATATCCTGTTTACGAGCAAACTTTCACATACAAATGCACACACACTTACACACACAACATCACTACTGCACAGATTGTTTCTGCCTGCAGAAAGAATCAATAAATGTCATTACAGCAGGCCAGGTCAATATTCTGTTTACATAAAAGCAAAGAAAGAGGATAGGTGCAGGAATCATACAAACCTGTTCAGAACAAAGTGTGATGCAATCAGCATGAAGAGACTGAATTCGTTGCCTTGGCTCACATAACCTTTCCTTGCAATCTCAAATGCAAGCCTCCCGAGACCAGCTCCAGGCACCAGCACAGCAACGGAATCTGGATCACTGTCGAAGATTGCATTGGACTAAAATTTACAAAAGAAATCTAACATAAAGACACAACCGAAGGATAAGACAGCTTCCAGAGTTGGCTTAAAGGGAGACTGCAGTCACCTCCGCAGAAATATTCACAACACTTTTCCTTAAAACAGTGTGGATATTTTTTGACACTATCTGAAAACATGTGTTTGTGCATACATATGTGGAGAGGGTTTTCTCCTGCTCCCAGGTCTCAGATGCACAAGTAGCCACCTAGACGCTTGGAAGAAAATCCTGTGTGTCCCATGGATGCATGAGGTTCAGCCTTATACACACACAGACTGTAGGTCTAAATGTTGCAAAATTTGTAGGCAAAGAAATCCCCCATATGTGCTGCCATATACCCTACACTTGCAGTGAAAGTTACTTTGAAGCTTCAAGCCTGCATATTTTCCAGCAAATTTTATGCCGACACACTACTGCAAGCAATGTAATGTCTTAGGTCCGTCATGCACGCCAATCATTAACACCCACATGCATGCTGTGCAGTGGCGAGCACAGTATACAAATGTACTGCGCGGTCAGAACAGGGAAGTAATGTACGCAAAATCCCATTTATTAGGCTACACACATACTACTTGAAGTTCAAGTGAACAGCACATTGCACATGTACAGTTTTCCAGATGTGCAGTATACGACTGTAATGTACACAAGTACCTATATCTTAGGCTACAATCCTGGTGGCCAAAATTATCTGGGACAGCTTCCCACACCCCACCTCAATGTTGGCTTTGATGGTGAATGAAAGTTGGGCGTTGAAGAAAATTGCGGGCCTTTCATTTCTCAACACTGAGTAAGGGTTTCAGGGGTAGACAGGTGAAATGTATGACTGGTCCAAAAGTGTCCCAATAATTTTGTCCAGGATTGTAGGTATGTTACGTTGTCAGTAGAGAAATGCAGAGCTAGCTCGATACATTCCAGTCATGTGGTACCGTTTACGTTCGTACTAAAACACATGTAGTTTCCACCTCACACTTTGCAGTAGTTATGATGGGTTCTTGTGTATTGCAGGGTAAAAAATAAACTGTAGGTTTAATTATACCTGGGATGTGCTCCATTTACATGGGAGCTCAACACATATGCCTGTTGGAAGGGTTAGGGTATAGCTCCATATCTTGTGCACGCACTTACAAATTGTATAGGTTACAGTGCAAGTATGCCTAGACTCTTGGAAAATTTTAGAAACCCTTGAAATATTTTTGGGACACTCAAAAAAGAAAGTTGAGAGTTTTGGGACTCTTGAGATCGGCAGTCTAATGAAAAGTTGAAAACCCTGTGTGGAGTTCAGTTTAGCTATGGATCAACTACTTGCTCATTTCACATACGAGATGCTAAGTTATCTAGTGCATAATGGGGGAAGGGATGTGCCATGGGTTTCCTGGGCACCTGAAACATTGATCATCATACTGGGCAGAATAGTCTAATGGAACAGCATGTGCACTTTCTTTGTAAAGGATTTTCAACCTTTCCTCAGGAATATACACGTTTGCTTGCAATAGATTGAAATATAGTAACAGGCAGGATTCACAGTGTTTCAATTAGAGCCGGGTAAAATTTTTTTGTGCCTAGTTCTAGGTCAGGATGCCTACAGTAGTGACACCCTGCATGGGAACATCCCCAAGGAAGCACTTGGAAGACAAAAGAATAACTTTAACAATCCCTAAAATAAATAAGTTCACGAATAGCTTGGGCAACTACATGTATCCCCTTTAAGGGTGAGAAAAAAAAGGGAAAAGATAAAAACAATACTGCAACACACATTGTGTACGGTAAAGCATACTGCACATTTAACTGATCGACCAATTAACTGGCACAGCCCTATGGTATGATCAGGGAGTTATCATGTGTAAGGAGATACTGTACCAGGGTTCGCGTTTTGGTGCGTCTGGGTGTCATAGATGCAATGTTTTGTCTCTGGACGTGCAGTTTGTAAGTTAGGCTTCCTCCTGCATGTCCTAGAGGTAAGCTTGGACACACAGAAATTTGCCTCAGCTGGATGAATGTCTAAACCACTGACATAGTTATGTTGCAGATGGCAGTATTTGCCTGACTCTGGTTTCGATCATGAAGCTGCATGGGTATGCAAACAAACTTCAAATGAAGAGCACAGTTATGCATTTGTACAATACCAGTATTATATCAGATCATATCTAGAGCACGTGTCTGGGTGTCATAACATGTGCAGTTCAGTATATACCTGTATGCAATGGTGTGTCTGGAATACAAATTCCTGTGGCCGTAAGTACAACCCTCGGAATCTTGACCAAAACATTAATCTTTTCAACTTAAAAAGAGTGGAAAATTATATATAAATTAAAATATTGTAGCAGTGAGATTTTTTTGGAAGCAGTGAGTAGTATGTGTGCAAAATTTTGGACTACCAAAAGAGTAAAGATTTTAGTCCCCAAAGTCGTAGTCCAATCGCACAGGCCAACTGCATCTTTTTTTCATACAGTGTGTGCTGTAGACAGTATGCCTCAATTGAGCAAAGTGATCGTCCAAATTCAAAGATCTAAAATACTCCAACTGGTCAACAATCCCCAAAACATGTCACTGACAAGTGCGAAATACCCTCAAATGAAAATCTGAAATATATTGCAAGTTTTAGTTGCAACATTTTTTGCTATGGGGCAACTTTCTTCAGGTAGGCTTAACATTTTGCCATTGCCTAACATGTTATACATCGAACCTAACCTAGATGTGTATCTGCACTAAATACTGCATAAGTTTATAAGGCCTGCATGCACCTAGGATGAGAGCTGGAGGGCCCATTCAACTCTTTCTATGATTTTTGTTGCAAAGTGGTTATAAATGTTGTATTTGTTCTCTAAGATTGTGCTATGCATGTAAAGTCTTATTTATGGATAGGATGACATCACTGTTTTGTTTAAATTTCGTGCATTATTTTAAAAGTTTTTGGCTAAATTGGCCATATACAAGACTGTTATGAGACACTGGTAAAAAATAAAACTTGCCCCACAAACAAATACCTGGGTAAATTTGAATGTAACTTGGACACGATGATGAATGGATAAATGAGCTGTCAGTGATGGTCAGTGATTGGAGTCAAAGGTCATCTAGGGGTCACTTGGGGTCATTTCATAAGGAAAGAGTGCCTTGTCTCCAACAGATTCAGAGACAGTCTTAAGTGTTTAGGCCTTGTGATGTAACTTTGGTAGTAATTTGCATCACAGAGGGTGTTCAGAAATTTTTCAGCAATGGTCATGTAGTGGTCATTTTGGTACTACCATTTATACATACCATCTGCTTCCCAACTCATAATATGCTGAAATGCTTTTAGGTCTCTTGACAAAATACTGAGGAACTTTAAAAATTTTTTTGAAGAAGAAGAAGTTGGGGGTCCTTCCTTGGGTTCTTGGATTGGAAACTCTTATGAAAACATTGGTATGACACTATTTTACCCTTGAATGCAAAGCAGCGATGATCGTTGATGCAGCGATGGTCAGTTGCACCAAAAAAAAATTAACCTATGGAAAGAAGAGGTGAATGGGGACCTTCCACAAAAGTGTTCTACAATCTCTACACAACTTGGAAAATGCATAGTAGTATTGCTATGCATGATGAAAATCTTATTTCCATCACTGCTGCAGGGGAAAATAGGGTTGAACTTGAAAGGGAGATGGACCCCTTAAAATTCCAGGTGGACCCCTTAAATTCAGTATTTCAGACTTTTAAGGAGTCCAAAAGTCCAGGCTGGGACCCACTAAATTTGGAGCTCAGCGCTAACCCTGTTCGGTACATCCATTTGAAGTGAGGTTTACACCACCAAGGTCACAGCTATCTGTCTCTTGTAGCCTTCTTTGCATTTCTATTAGATTTAGGTACTTCATACAAAAGGGACATGTCGTCTGCCACATCTACAGTAAGGCTGGGGGTTTGTCACAAATGCCATGGCATTGCTAGTTGCTAGCAAATTAAAAAGATTGGAACTTTAGAAGCTTGGTGATGCGGATGAGAGTATATCAATAAAATTTTATGAATTTTATGAATTTTTTAAAAATGTGAATTTGATTCTACACCTGGTCATTTCAGGAAAGTTGGATATTGTCAGGATGATTCTGAAAAAAGTTAGACCTCTGCCTCTGCAGCTCATTTGCATGACATCCATTGTTTAGGAAGGAGCAAACCTCACTGATTTATTTCAATTAAACAGTCATTTAAAGTTTTGTACCACCTGCTCCTAAACTGGTGGCGGTGTCAACCTACTCATCAAACCATTGTTTTGAATACACCACTTGTGATACGTTACTAGACGTGAATGACTTTGCTAACAAATTGGAGGCAACAAATAAAAGAAAAAAATCCTCATCAGCCTCATCAGCCAAATAAGTAGCTTATCATTGGTAATCTCCTGCGGATTCTTAGAGTAACAGCATAAATTAGACTTTACGTCCAACCTCCATCCAAATAACATCTCCCTGGTGTGATCAGGTGCAAATCAAACACTTTCAAAGAAAAATACTTCATAGAGACTAAACATCCTGGGAATCTCAGTGCATTCATTACAATCTGGTGTTAAGTTTCTTCGAGAGTGAGGAGTAGGTTTTCAACTATTTACTCATTCATTTCGATGTTGTCAGAAGGTTTACACAATTACAAAGAAAGAGCAACCTTTCATTAGCCAATAAGGTTCAAGCTTACATTTCAGTTCTAGGGAAGAGTTCTTCAATCTCCCTGATGATTGGTGAATAGCAGGCATCTCTCTCAGCTTTCCCTTCTGAGCTCCAGTCCCTCACAAACTGTTTGAGAGTTGTCTTTACTTTCTCCATATCAAAGCCAGTTACTTGTTCATGACCATTGGTGGATGTCTTAAATGGAAAGAATAAGGGACTTGTTAAAAGAAGGATGTATAAACCAAAAGGTTTTTATGTACTTCTAGCACAGAAACTTACTTTCAATTCCTGTGTTATTTTCCAAGACATTACTCAGTCTAAGTAAAATTTTCTACCTAAAGTGAACTTCAAGCAAGCAGTAGTAATGTCATCTCCTCATATTCCCATTTAGGTCAGGGCTATGGTTACTTCAAAAATCCTTTCTCGTCAACAAGTGATTGAAATCAATTTAAGAACAGCAATGATGTAGCACACTGCATCAGATTTTGATTCTTGTCAATACCTCATCAAAACCCAACGATGTTCCTCTTAGGCCCAATGGGCAGGAACCTACAGTAATACAACCCCAGCCAACCTGTGATTTATTCCCAAGTCCTACTGATGTACTGTACATGTGATGTAGATCAGGCATTTCCTAAAACTACCCGTACAGTAGTTAACTTAGTCAGGCTTGACTACATATCTTAACACATACTGTTCTGTACATTACAGTTAGAACAAAACTACAGTAAGGGGTACAAATTAAGCTATATTGCTACAATGCATGAGTTAATGTCAACCTCTCCCCCCCCCCCCCCCCCACTGCATTGTAACTGTAATGACCAAAACATCATCTGTATGAAATGGTAAATCTATCAGACATCTGTACATGTACAGTACACCCTTTTCAACACAGCCAGGCAATTCTGAATTCCATATGTCTGTTGAATAAGGCACATACATACCCCACAAGGCTCTTAAAATAACTCACAAAGACTCACATATGTCTCCCTATTCTCAAACATGTCACCAGTGTGTTGAAGCATCACTTTAATTACTTCATAGTTGTGTTCAATGCAGTGTCGTAACTCTGCCAAATGTGGGAGAAAGTCTGGTATAAGTTCTTTGTGTCTTTTGGAAAGCCTTTCAAAATTCTTCTCTGCTCTCTCAACTCTTTCAAAACTGTATATCCTGTAAAAACAATGTAAATAAGTTGAAGTCAGAAACATTTCAAAGAATATCTGGTGACAAAATGTGACAGAATTACACCATTAGAAAACCTTTCCCTCACATGACTGTTGAAATCAATAATAGCTCTGTGCTACAACCGATTGGTCCTACAGCCTGTGCGTACTACAGTATATTAGTAGTAACCCTTTTGGTTTTTCAGCCCATTACTAAATGCTACAATACACCATTTGTTGTGAAAAGAGGTAGGAATAGGGCCCTGGCCAGATGGAAGAGATCTGAGAGCCAAAGTGTAGTCCATTATGACCCAGATAGGTGTTTGGATGCTTCAACATTAGGTGACATACATGCTAAACATAACTTGAATGTCATGATTATTCGTACAGCAGTTGAGTATTCATACAGCATGCTTCAACCACTCTGAGTTTGCAAATGTTTTGCAGCTTCTTTTTCTTATAAATTATCAGCCAATTATAGCCCAACATTTATCTCAACTTTTATTAGAGCATAAACCACTAACTATGTATCCTAGCATCTGAGTAACGATGTGCTGTATGTTGCAGCTCCCATTCAGTTTCGAACCCTCAACTGCCACAAATTGGACTACATCCAACCACGGTCTCCAAATGTTGATATGTCATCTACATGTACCCCTAGTGACGCCAAACTGAGGCCGCACATACCGACAAGTGATCAGAGGGTACATGGGAAACAAGGTAGGGGTATTGCTCCCAATCCTGCTTCTGAGACTGCCACTGGGGATATTTCAAAACTATGTGTCACTTGATCTGAATTTTTATTTGTGAGTCAGGATCACGCCAATGATGTTTTGTATTCATTATAGTCCAAAGTTGAAGAATCAATCAACCTGACTACGTACAGTAATATCTTACGGGTGATGTACTACGCACTGCAGAAGTTGTTATTACAAAGAAAAGAGCAAAAATCAGTATTTTTTCATTTTCCTGTACCAGTTAAATGGCATGAGGTATAAAGTTATTATGTTTTTCAAAGTAGTTCCCATACCAAGCCATTAACTATGATTGCCTGTTGGTGGGCACCTAACGTTTAATGTCAAGCCATAACACAAGAAAATGCCAAAAAGTTTTTCTCTGAAATAAAAACAATTTTGGCCAGACCAAAATACAGCTAGAACATCTAGCTTCATTCAAATATGTAGCTCAGATGTGAGAGCTGAGCAAGCTTACATTTATGTGCTCTGTGTAATGATGACCAAAATGTGGTCACACCATAACGTTACGAAGTGACGTGTCACGCCGTAACAGTTTGAGCACTCTTCAGGTCATGCCATAACTGTTTGGACTCTGTCCAACTTATCAGCTGATTGGAGAATTATTACCAAATACTTTGTCCACGGGAATGAATAAGAAATGTAAATGATATGGCATTGAAGTGGCTATGAGTTCACACCAAACCTGATTACATAATGGTAGCATTCATGGGCAAAACAGCCATTTTGTGAAAAAAAGATTCTTCCGTACTACTGTACAGTTTCAGCTACTTTACATTGAAGCTTTTTGTATATTGTGAATCACAACACTGAAAACTTGTGATAACAGGTTCAGAACACTTTGCTGTTTTTGCTGACTCTGTCTTGCAATCCATAATGGTGAAGTTTGTCCAAGATGCTGAATCTGGCTGTGAGAGAGAGAGTGCAGAAACAAGGCAGTTGTGGTGCCTGGCACTCTGAACATGGACAAAATCTCAAGTGGAGTTGTGAACACTGGTTTTAAGCTGACTTTCTATGACAGGTATGTGACGGGGAGCTACAAAGTGCTGAAACAAACCTACACTACTGCTGTATGACTTTGTGATAATCAAATATAAAGGTGAGAACGTTTCAGGTTAAATTTGCAAAGTTGGATGCCTGGATCCAGCACTAGTCACAATCAAGTGCATGAAAAAGGATGTAGCAAGTGGATCAGTGTGGTGTTAGCCAAAATGTGATGATGAGGTTGAGCACTTCAACATGAATCATTATGAGAGGGCTCAAAAACCCAAACTCTATGGAGTCATCACAGACAGAATTCTGAAGTATATATGCCTAAACTTGCTGGCATCTGGGGTGCAGCTGAGCCCAAAAAATGCACTGATATTGCAGTTCTGCTATTTGCAATCATTTGGACAGATAGGGATTACTTGTATTTGATGTGTTATGCGGCTGAACTTGCCACATGTAGCTAGCTGAGTGTGACAGCCAGTTGGCCACTAGCAAAACTGAAATCCAGGAGGGTCTAATTTAGTACAGTGATATTCCAGCCTGAGTGAATGCTGCTATTTTGCAATCACTAGCACAGATTCTGTAAACATCACAAATAGCATGAAGTGTTACATCTGAACAAGCCGAGTGTAAATGGCTGAGTGTGACAGTGCTAACAAAATTTATGACGGTGCGGATTGTTTCTTGCAAATTTCTAATTTCCCAATAATTTCTTAAGTCAAATCACTTTTGCTTAAGTTACTTGCCTAATTGCTTGCTGGATTCTTTACCTCAAATGTTTGAAAAGCAGTACACTTGACTCACCATCCATCAAAACTGGATGCTTATATTTCACATTTTATTTTCCCTCTTCAACATTGTTTTTTGAAGCAGTTTCAACCATTACAATACCATATGTTGTAGATACAATACTGTTGTTTTGTTTTCATTGTTCCTTGTATAACCTCAAGGCCAATTGGTTTAATAAAGTGTACTGCACATTTGGTGGAAATAAAAAAAAATAAAGAAATTTTAGCTGATGTCATGCCGTAACCAGGGAGTTGTTAGGAAGGAGATACAACAGCCAAATCTGTCAGACAATATGTGCTTGAAAATGATTAAATTCTTTTCAGGCACTGCCATTTGATTGACAAGTCCCTTTGTTCCTATTGTTAAGTCTCTGCTGACTAAACCCTTTTAATGATGGTCTCCCCCTTTCTTTTCCAAGTAATCCCCAGACAAAGGCTATTGTCTATACATGCTTTGAAGTAAGGTTTATTTCAGCCAATGAACAAACTTTAATCAGGATTTTCAGTGAAACGACAGATAACAAACACCTAAATAATGTACTTCAATTGTGCCCCCATGATTTTAATATGTCACCTGCTGGAAACATTGTTCAAACCTACACATTTCTTTGTTTTTAGCAAATTTTCCCATCATTAAGAAACACATCTGAAAAGTAAGTTGTAACAAAATTCTTAGCTGACTTTAAATGAAATGATATTTAGAGTGACGAATAAAGACGAAAGGTTAAAATTTCACATCTGCATGACGGCTGGCAACGAAAAGTTAACGAGTTCAACATAATAGGTGTGTCTTCTCACTGTCATTTGTACAATGCATCACTGATCCTAGTTGATGTGGGTATTGAGATAAGAATTTACAGAAGAAAGGTAACATAACTGTCGGAAATGAATATTGCTTCAAAGAGTCTATAGAACATTGAATCTCCTCCCTAACAACTCCCTGCTGTAACGTTGGAGAAAAAAATTCAGAGCCATATTTTTCCCAAACCAACCACCCATTTACAATTTTCCTTTTTATGTAGGCAGATAACATTGTTAATTATGAATAACCCAAAGGAGAGTATCTCAAAACCTGTATAAGAGATAATATTCATCATTGAATGCGACCAAAGATAGAAATTAGAATTTATCCCATCACGCCGTAACAAAATTTTATCCAGGAATTACAGCTAAACCAGAGCACACTTTTTAATTCTAAATTTTTTCTATAGCTACAGGATGGTAAAGACTACTATCAGAGATAATTGGGGCTTACCGATCCAAAGCACGTTCGGAGTGCAACGCAAAAACGTCTCCTGGTGTCACGCCGTAATGAAATTAGCATTTTGAAATATCCCCCATTAAGGGTGAGCCACTTTCCCAATACCCCATGGAATGGACTCTTTGCTCAGCTTCTTGGTTTCCCAAACACTGTCAGCCCAAGGGAAGAGGACTGCATCCAATATTAGACACAAACTTCACTACCGTAATATGACTTATTCATGTACTCTCTAATGCTATTGTTTTTACTGAGTGAGTGTGTGTACTCCAGTAGTCGTAAAACTAAAAGCCTAGACTGAAACCTTAGAAGTCCAACCATTACTGTGTTGCATAACCACCTGTGCAGTGGGTCACTACCAGGGAGTGGGTACTACAATGACATACCGTACCAACACTGTGGGTGGCATAGGCTACTGCATGATTTAAACAAGACCACATGTTGCATTGTTTGAATATTCACTAACAAGCAACCAGTCTTGGGCCATATTTTTCTATGAATATCCAAAGGATATGTTCAGTGTTCACTTGGGCAGGCACTAGGAATATGACTGAACAAGGAATATACTGTACTACCTGCTACATAGGCAACATTCCTGCCTCACCCCTTGACAGATGATCCAAAGCAGAAAACCACAAATCACTAATTTAGCTGAGAACTGCTATGCAAAACAAGAAAATTTCTGGGGACTCACTGGGATTTGAACTGGGTATCATTGAGTATTGTACATACAGTAGTACATAGGTATTGTACACAGTACACCTGACCACCAAACCAACCCTACCCATTGTTTAAAACAACTAATTTTAGGGCCCTAAAAAGAGCAACTGTCTCTGGGGCAACTGCATATACAGCATCCATCCATTTTAAAGATGTGTTTTATATGGGGTTCTGCAAGTAAACTTGTTGTTTATCTCAGGAAAGGTGTATGAAAGCAGCTTTTTGACTAAACTTTCAATGCCTTTGGAAGAGGAAAGTTTTTCAACTTGGCACATACACGTAAAACATAAAAATCATTACCTTTCATTGTGAATGAAGTGAAAGAAAAAGCAAAAAAGACATAGATTCAGAAAATTAGTGTATTAAATATCCTTATACACAATGCCAGCCACTTTCTTCTCTTCAAAACTGACAAAGAATATCATCTCAGTCCAAAAATAGGAATAAAAATCCTAGCATGCAGTGTTACCTCTTGAGAATGAACTATGAAATATGTCAAGTTTAAACCAGGGTAAGACTGTGATGATATCACAGCCTATCCACCATCCATGCAACACAGACTTACTGTAATACAATAGACACAGGGGTCATACATAAACTGTCCCAAACATAGTGATGATACTGAGGAACTATAATGCATGGTTTTGAGGGTATCCCATTTTGAAGTATCAACTTTTTTGCTTCTCTCATCCCCCCAAACTATTAAAATCTCTAAAATTACATCAAGTTGTGTGTTACTGTATGTATCTAAAATGAACAGACTCATTCCTATTTACAAAAAAGCATCACACCTGGTTGACAGAAGATTTGATATTAAAGGTGCACTTACACTGTCATCACAATGGAAAGTAGATCTATTCTACTGTACAGTGCTTCCACACTCTAAATTCATCTTTTCTGAAATGGGATCTAAGCCATTTCAGGAAAGATGAATTTAGAGTGTGGAAGCACTGGCAGTGAAGTGCGACTGGGCCTATTTCTTCTCAGTACAATATTCTGAGAAATGTCTTATCTTGTCTTATTGTGTGTGTATATATATATAGTAGGTCGAGGTTGGTAGATCGAAGTTAGCATGTAGGTCGAAAGTGTAAATAGCAATACATTCGATCTTGAATTTTATACCAATCCTAAGATAGAGCATACTGTAGCCCTTATCACAGAAGGAAAGGTTCACAGAAAATACCAGAGAGAAAAATTGAGCCGCGCCGAGGATTTGAACCCGCCATCCTCTGCTTTCTGGGCAGAGTCTGTGACCAATGCAACAGTTATGGCTTGTGATTCACAGAAGTGACAACAAGGCTACAAATACCTCGCGTGATTCAATTTTCTCTCCTTGTTACCATGGTAGTCCCGAAGCGGGAATGAATAATCAGTAGGTCAAGGTTGGTAGATCAAAGTTAGCATGTACAGTAGGTCGAAAGTGTAAATAGTAATACATTCGATCTTGAATTTTATACCAATCCTAAGATAGAGCATAGCCCTTATCACAGAAGGAAAGGTTCACAGAAAATACCAGAGAGAAAAATTGAGCCGCACCGAGGGTTTGCACCCGCCATCCTCCGGTTTTCGGGCAGAGTCTGTGACCACTGCACCAGTTATGGCTCGTGATTCACAGAAGTGACAACAAGGCTACAAATACCTCACGTGATTCAATTTTCTCTCCTTGTTACCATGGTAGTCCCAAAGCGGGAATAAATAATCAGTAGGTCGAGGTTGGTAGATCGAAGTTAGCATGTAGGTCGAAAGTGTAAATAGTAATACATTCGATCTTGAATTTTATACCAATCCTAAGATAGAGCATAGCCCTTATCACAGAAGGAAAGGTTCACAGAAAATACCAGAGAGAAAAATTGAGCCGCACCGAGGGTTTGAACCCGCCATCCTCCGCTTTCCGGGCAGAGTCTGTGACCACTGCACCAGTTATGGCTCGTGATTCACAGAAGTGACAACAAGGCTACAAATACCTCACGTGATTCAATTTTCTCTCCTTGTTATCATGGTAGTCCCAAGGCGGGAATGAATAAACAGTAGGTCGAGGTTGGTAGATCGAAGTTAGCATGTAGGTCGAAAGTGTAAATAGTAATACATTTGATCTTGAATTTTATACCAATCCTAAGATAGAGCATAGCCCTTATCACAGAAGGAAAGGTTCACAGAAAGTTCCAGAGAGAAAAATTGAGCCGCACCGAGGGTTTGAACCTGCCATCCTCCGCTTTCCGGGCAGAGTCTGTGACCACTGCACCAGTTATGGCTCGTGATTCACAGAAGTGACAACAGGGACACAAATACCTCGCGTGATTCAATTTTCCCTCCTTGTTACCATGGTAGTCCCGAAGCGGGAATAAATAATCAGTAGGTCGAGGTTGGTAGATCGAAGTTAGCATGTAGGTCGACAGCGTAAATAGTAATACATTCAATCTTGAATTTTATACCAATCCTAAGATAGAGCATAGCCCTTATCACAGAAGGAAAGGTTCACAGAAAATACCAGAGAGAAAAATTGAGCCGCACCGAGGGTTTGAACCTGCCATCCTCCGCTTTCCAGGCAGAGTCTGTGACCACTGCACCAGTTATGGCTCGTGATTCACAGAAGTGACAACAAGGCGAAATCGGTATACCGCCAATACAACCGGCGAAGAAAAAACAATAAAATACATAAGATTATATTTCCCCTTTTGGTTCTGAGATATATATGCACGTTATTTCAATGGCCCGTAAGTCCTTAGTGTTAATGGATACATGCACGTAAGTTGGTGTGCAGCTCAGAAATTGCATAAACTTTATGTGGTAAACCGGACTTGCGTGTAGAGTTGCGCATTCCCATATAAAACAGTGTGTAAAACGTTAAGGCGAAACGATTTTTTCGCCTAAGAGTCAGGTTCTCCCAACAGTCGCGTTTTTGCATACGGTTTTTCACCTTAATCCCAAATTAGCAAAATATATATATATACTATATATATATATATATATATATATAACGCTAGATCGACCTGTTAGGCGAAATTGGTATACCGCCAATACAACCGGCGAAGAAAAAAACAATAAAATACATAAGATTATATTTCCCCTTTTGGTTCTGAGATATATATGCACATTATTTCAATGGCCCGTAAGTCCTTAGTGTTAACGGATACATGCACGTAAGTTGGTGTGGAACTAAGTAATTGCATTAACATTATGTGGTAAATCGGACTTGCGTATAGAGTTACGCATTCCTATATAAAACAGTGTGTAAAACGTTAAGGCGAAACGATTTTTTCGCCTAAGGGTCGAGTTCTCCCAACAGTCGCGTTTTTGCATACGGTTTTTCGCCTAAATCCCAAATTAGCAAAATATATATATATATATATATATATATATATATATAATGCTAGATCGACCTGTTAGGCGAAATCGGTATACCGCCAATACAACCAGTGAAGAAAAAACAATAAAATACATAAGATTATATTTCCCCGTTTGGTTCTGAGATATATATATGCACATTATTACAATGGCCCCTGGATCATTAGTGTTAAGGGATACATGTTCGTAAGTTGGTGGGCAGAGAAGCAATTGCATAAACATTATGTGGTAAATCGGACTTGCGTATAGCGTTATGCATTCCCATATAAAACAGTGTGTAAAACGTTAAGGCGAAACGGTTTTTTGCCTGAAGGTCGAGTTCTCCCAACAGTTGCGTTTTTTCATACCATATTTTGCTTAAATCCCAATTTATATAGCCATGCTGCTGGTAAAAAAAATCTGACCCCATCAAGTGTTAGATAACTCACTAACGATTCTGAGTCAATTTGGGCCAAGTTCTCTATTAATGGTACTATGCATTATGTCGCCTCTTGGTATAGGGACCCTGACGCTCCGTCTGAGCACATATCTTTACTTCGGGAGCAATTAAGTAAAATTATGGCTAATCACAAATCCAGAAGGCAACCTTGCTTTCATGTTTTGGGGGATTTCAACTTCAGCAGAATTGTTTGGTTTACTAGATTAAATAAGGATAGTGGGTTGTGCCTGACCAACAGTACCGGCAAACTGCTCCTTGATATCTTAAACGACTTTGCTGCTGATCAACTTGTAAATTTCACTACTAGGGGTGATAATTCTCTTGATCTACTTCTAAATAATTCGCCAAGTCAGTACATCGAAGTCTCCACCTTAGACCCTTTTAGTGATCACGAGGCTATATTCTGTAGACTGAAGTGTCTCTTTTCAAAGATTAGGCAACCTCGTAGGCTTATCTGGCAGTTTTCTAAAGGTGATTATAGTACCATGAGGAGTGATACCTGGAGTTTTGCTCTAGGTTACTTTAACAGGGGGCAAAATAATCGTTCTACTGACGAAAATTGGCAATTAATGAAGTCCTTCCTTGAAAGGACTGTAAAGAAGAATGTTCCCACCAAAACTACTAGAACTACATGTAGGACATCCCTCCCTTGGGTCACTGACGGCATACGTAAGCTGATCAGGAGATGGGACAAGTTGTATGCTATTTTTAAAAAAACTCATAAGACTAATACCTACGACAAATGGGCTGACTTACGTAAGAAAATTAAAAGGGAAGTTTATATCTCCCATACCAACTACATAAATGGTATGATTGGGGACATAAAAAATGACACAAAGCCTTTTTGGAAGTACATAAATGGACAAAAAAAGGATAAGCACAGTATCCCCCCTCTCCAGACAAATGTCAAATTAGCCATTATTGATCTAGCCTTCAGTTCTCAGTTTACTAGTGTCTTCACTAAAACTTTGTATAGTTAATTCCATTCCGTAGACCGGCTCATAGCAGAATGGCTGATATTACTATCTCCACACATGGGGTTGAAAAACTGTTAAAAGGCCTTAACAAACATAAAGCTGTTGGACCAGACAACATTCACCCTTGGGTCCTCAGAGAAATCGCATCAGATATTGCCCCTATGTTGAGTCACTTTTGTCAACAATCCCTCTCAAGTGGGCGAATACCCATTGATTGGAAGAGGGCAAATGTCTGCCCTATTTACAAAAAGAATGACAGTTCCCTCTCAAGTAATTATTGGCCTGTCTCACTCACCTGTATTTGTTGCAAATTGTTAGAACACATTATTAGCTCAAACTTAATGGACTTCTTTGAATCCAAGAATGTCCTTTCATCAAAGCAGCATGCTTTTAGAAAATCGCACAGCTGCGATATTCAGTTGGTGTCAGTCATTAAAGACTGGCCTTCATCCCTGGGTTCAAACAAGCAAATTGATGTTTTCATTCTGGATTTTGAAAAGGCTTTCAACACAGTGCCTCATGAGCTTTTAAAAACCAAGCTTTTTAGTCTAGGTGTTTCGAAACAGATCCTCCAGTGGGTTGATTTCCTCTCTGATCGTAAACAGGCTGTCGTAGTAAATGGTACTCGGTCTTCTTTTGACGATGTTGTGTATGGAGTCCCTCAGGGGTCCGTTTTTGGACCAATTCTCTTTTTAGCGCACATCAATGATATCGTTAGTAGTGCCAGTTCTAATGTCAGGCTTTTTGCTGATGATTGTGTTTGCTATCGAGTTATTGATGATGCTAGTGACTGTCGTAAGCTTCAGGTTGACATTGATAATCTAGGTCTCTGGACTAAGACATGGGGTATGAGATTCCAGCCCTCAAAGTGCAATATCATCACTTTTGCCAGAAAAAAGAAGCCTGTCTGTTTCGATTATGTCTTAAACGGTGAAAAGTTACTTAAGGTTGACTCAATTAAGTACTTAGTGGTTTTTATCACTAGTGACATTAGTTGGGATAAACATGTCCAATTTACTTGTAATAAAGGTAACAGAATCTTAGGGATACTTCAAAGAAATCTGTCTTTTTGCCCTAGCGATGTGAAGCTAACTGCTTATAAGGGCCTTCTCCGGCCTGTTTTGGAATATATGCCAGCAGCGTGTGGGATTCACACCAGATTTACCTACAGGATAAGCTGGAGAGTATTCAAAGGAGTTCGGCTCGTTTTATCAGTTCGACCTTTTCACGAGAGCCTGGGTCTATGACTTCTGTACTGAAAGACCTTGATCTCCCTTCATTATCGGAACGTCGTAGGCAAAATAGACTAATTCTTTTTACTAAGGGTGTTTTTGGTAAGGCTCAGATCCCGATTGATGATAGACTTCGGCATCCCACTCGCAAAACTCGCGGTATGCATAACCTACACTTTTGCCATCTTTATACTAGGACTAACTGCTACAATAGTTTTCTGCCTAATACAGTCAAGGACTGGAAGGCACAACTGCAGAATACCCTGCCCCAAAACCCTTCTCACCGAGACTTCTGGAGTCGCGGTCCCAGTCAGCAAGATGATGTAACAAACTGCAGAGAGTCACATCTTCTCTTCACTGAGGACCAGGACTGCGACTCCACTTCAGATTGGAGTCCCGGTCGCAGTTGAAGTGGAAATTGTAAGAACACCGAGGACTGGGACTGCGACTCTGCCCCAGAATGGAGTCCCGGTGGCTGCTGAATAAACGGCCACCGGGACCGCGACTGCGACTCCACTCTAGAATGGAGGCGCAGTGGACCTAAAATAATTCCACCGAGGACCGAGACTGTGACTCCACCCCAGAATGGAGTCCCGGTGGCTGTTGATTATACGGTCACCGGGACCACAACTGCGACTCCACTCCAGAATGGAGGTGCAGTGGACTTAAAATAATTTTTGCAAAAGTGTTCGTTGGATATATGTTGATTCGTTCTCAGAATGGAGGCACAGCTAGTGGACTTAGAATAATTTTTTCAAAAATATATGGAGGATGTACGTTGACTTGTTCTCATAAAACCATCAAACGGCCACTATGACCACGCTACTCCAGGAGTCTGGGTGGGAAGGGGTTTTGGGGCAGGGTATTCTGAAGTTACAGATACGCCAAGAATAAGTGTGCGTGTTCGCTTCGGTTACGCTCCGGTCTATTCAGTGTACAATAGAACCGCTAGGTACCTCGCTCTTTCAATGCGGATTATCGGCAACCCGGTAAACCGAGGTGCCTTTGTGCCAGTGTAAACAGAAGTCCCATTGTGTGTCCGTAATTCGCTGTAGCAAGAAATCTTCTCTTGTGGGGAAAAGCAATTATCAATTTCCTGTGAAAGCCTGCCTGCACACAATCGTACTTTCTGATTGAATACAGTACGTATACGCTTGCGACCATCCGCAAATCCCCCCGAACGCTTTCCGTGTTGGAACGATTTTTTTTTTAAAGTTCGAAAAAGTTTTCGAACGTTCCGAAAAATTATCAATAACATGACCTTTGAAAATTATATTATTTAGCGTGAAACTTCATGAGTCTTTTATACAAAGTAAAGTAAAGGGAAGGGCCGCAGTTTACTTTGAATTTCCCTTTTCAATGATTAATAAATTTCGTAAGTTTAGAAAGAAATACCTAGAACGTTCCCAAAGTTTTGTACCTTCCGTCAAAAAGATTGCGTTCGGAAAAATTCTTGTGCGTTTGCAAGTTCTTTCCGTAACTGAGTTTTTGTCACGATAAAGTGTTCTCCTATCACCATATAACTTATATCGCTCAATAGAGCGATATTGACTTGAAAATCAGTCCGAGTTTTGTACTCCAATAAAAGTTGTTTGTCGATGTGACGTCATGAAATAATTAGTTTACATTTCATTTTCGTAGTCCTCTGATATCATGCATTTACACAGGTTGGCAGATTTTTGGCGGTTTCTGACCAGAGATGGAGAAGATTTTAACTAAAACTCATGAAAATCGGGACATAATCCTATCCGAAATCACTGTTGTGGGACCCGCGTTCTAGTCTGAAACTTCATGAGTATGGAAAAAAGGAGGGCCGCAATTTTCTTTCGAATTTCTCTTTGCAATTATGAATACATTTCGTAAGTTTGGAAAGAAAAAGATCTGGTTGAACGTTCCAAATCTTTTCGTACATATTCCCACATGTTCGGAAATATTGTTGCACGTTTGGGAATCCTTCCCGTAACGGAACATTTTTTTTTCAAACCTTCGATTTTTTTTTTTTTTTTTTTTTTGCACATTCCAAAAAAAAATCAATTGTGTGACCTTTGAAAATTATATCTGTTAGCCTGAAGTCCTGAAACTTTTTGAGTCTTTCATATACAAAGGAAGACAAAGGGAGGGCCGCCAAGTCCATAAAATTGAACCATTCTGTTTTCTACCAAAAAAATAATCAGGGAGAATGCCATTGCAATAGTATCACAGCTTACTTCCTGCATCCTCCGATGTTCCGGTACAATACAAAGGCCTTGCCGCATTTTATTTTTCATTCACATAGAATATGTACCCTCTACTCAGCAATTGCTAAAATTTCAAATCTTACCTACAAGGGTAAAACCGTTGAAGTCCGATTCCTTGATAGAAAAAAATTAATCCAATTATAGTCCATTCAGTGGGAGAGAATGAAGATGGAAATGTCAGAATGTAAGACAGTACATCCCCCTATCATTCTTTGCCCAGATCTCGGTAAAATTCACCAGCTAACACGATCCCGAATTTTAACACGGCCCTTGGGGAACCGTATAACATTGTCATTTAGTACTGTCACACGCTGTATAGCCTACGCATATTTGCATGGGCCTAAAACTGCACCGCGCTAATATGTACATAGGGCCCTGCCACATGTTTCACGTTATTATTATGTGAGCCACCTCAAATACCTTGGGAAAATCAAATGCAGCTAGCTGCCTTAATTACGTGAAATATCCAATCCCCGCTGTGGGTTTTGATACCCATTCATTCATAAGGGCCACCGCCCATTTTTGCGTAACCTTTTTTGGAAGTCGTAGCCCATTTGGTTGTCCTTAACAGTTACGTGATGTCACACATCTCTCCGGATGTTTTTCAAACTTTTGCAGATGGCGCCATCTTGTTTTTCAAAAATAAGCGATATTTCGCTCGATACTAAACTCTTACCGAAAACTTTTCACAAGATCGGACTTCTTCTACACCCATGAATAAGATAAGGTACAAAATTTAGCTTGTAAAGGTTGATTTTGCTGAAAATTTGCATACTGAATTTTGGCCAGGCTATATGACAGCATGTTCGCAACGCACGTAGAGCGACACGATACCCATGTGAAATTTACTTCGTTAGGTTATGTACTGTACATTACACGACTATCAGGCCTACACGCGGAAGCGACAGTACTGAGTGCTGTATGTTTTCAAGAGGTGGGTGTTGCCCAGTAGGGCGGGATTTAGCAGTTGTTCGTTTACGGTAAACCTTCACGTGGATTGGTAGCAGCCAATGGAAATTGTACACGGGTTAATCCGTGAAAAATAGCTGATAGTCCAATGATGTCACTAGCAAAGGAATGTACAGAAGGTTGTATGCAAATAAGCTGGGGCCCTTGCAAGGTGCCTGGGAAATTCTTGAGTCGAACTGCGAAGGTTTTCTCATGGAATTTAACACACTAATGCATTACTGTATCTGTGGTCTACATTTGCTATGTAGCAGCGAGCTAGCCAGGAAGGTAAAGCGAATATGTGTGCTGCATGGGGCTGTCAAATGAAAGATACGTAGTACAACGAACGATGGGCTGAAAAATAAGACAATGCAGTGGGTTTTAGTTTCATTAAAATGCAAGTCTACTGATTATCTATTAAAGGGTCATGCGGCACCGTATTGCTACTGAAAATTATTTGCCGTTCTTTGAACGTAAAGGTATGGAATATTTCATCCATGGCCGTTTAAAAGACACAGACACATCGCTTTTTTATATGCTCTCAAGACAAATAAATATACGGAGGAAAGCGTCACTCGTTTCACCAACTAGGAAATAATAGGATATATTCAAAGAATGGACGGCTTAGCCTACTACTTTTCATATGCTCTCCGAGGTAAGAGAATTTTCTGCAAACTAGAAATTATGGGAACACTGGATTGTACATTTTGGGGGGAACTGCTACAAAGAGGCCCCATCCAACACAAAAACTTGTACGGTTACTGAGAACGGGTGGGGTGGGGGAAAGCTGGGCCACATCCAACAGATGCCAAACCTAATTCTTGGGACGATTTGCAGCATCGCATAAGTGTTGAAATAAGCTGTTTTACTGCGAGGATATAGAACGACCTTATCAGTAAAATCGGCAATTTCTTCTAGTTAATCCAGTTGTACCAAAGTGTTTTTTTTTTCAAACAGCATTGGAAAAATGGAATTAATAAATCGAAATTTCTACAAAGAAAAAAGTTGTCCCCACATCGTGCTGCGTTCAGCGATCGGTCTTTATTCTAAAAAAGTTGATCAAAGTAATAACGCAGCCTTACAGGGAAGACAATTGCAAAACCTTACTGTGAGTGTAGTATTATCAAACGTATACAGTAACTTGTGCCGTTTTGCCATAAAACTGTAATTTGTTGTGTGTATGTGACGGCTGTGTCTTTGAATGAACAGGTCTGAGTAACTACGCTACTGTACCTAGGCCTAAAACTTCACAAACCCGTAAGCCTAAACCAGGACGGTTAAGTGACATACAGTACTAGGAATAGTCCGACCGTTTCCAAACTCTGTCAGCACATGCTAACCATCGGATAACAACCCTCTGCGCTATTAACGAAGGCCTAGTGATAAACATTTCTTATCGATTACACAGGAAGTCTGATCAATGAAACCTGACGATGCAGCTATTGTGTTACGCTCCTCATTGTAAAGAATTTCATTGGTGAAATCTTTTGTGTAGGCTGTTACTTGACTTATCAGACTACTACTATTCAAACCGCCCAAAACCATGAGCCGCAGATTTCAGTGAAACAACGTCGACAAAAGCGTGGTAAACTGTGGGTTTTCAGCGGTTGGTATCTAGCGCTCCGGTCGGTTTTTTACGTTTATTCCTGGCGCATCTGTACTCCGATTGGAATAGTCTCCCTGCCTCTTTAGTCAAAAATTCCATGCATCATAAAGACCCTGCTCAGTTTATTGCAAACAGCATAAGGGCTTAGGTACCTCTCGACGCATGCGTGGTGAAGTAATGTCCCTTGGCTTTAGATGTGTCACCGTATTCCGAAAGAAGAAGAAGAAGGTTGAGCCTGTGAGGCAAGTATTTAGGGGTCTCGCGGAACTGGTCCCATATGTTCATAATCGTTTCACTCATGCTCACAACATAACGTGGAAAACGACGTTCATTTCCGGAAGAATATACCTGAATTATTTGGCTGACGGGAAAACAGAAATGATACAACGTATACAAACCTGTAAAATCTGAAAGCAGCTACTACTCTTGCGAAGTGTAAAGCCTCCTCCTGGTCATCTTCACTAACTTTTGATTTGAAGCTGTCAGCAATCGTCTCCGCCATAGTAACCGAGTTGAAGTTGTATATCCCATGGTGGCGATTATTCAGTACGAAATTCAACCGTTAGTGCAATCAAAAAAGAAACGAAAGAGTAAAATTTTCTCAGGGCTGACACCTGACCCGATTCAGAGCCAGTTCCCAATTCCAGTGTTCCCAATTTCGACCCCAGCCATTAGGCAAAGTAGGATTATATAGGATTATGTAGTATATCATACAAATAGTTTTTATGTTATTTTCAAATACCGGTTAGTCAATGAAAATGTCATTTTAGGAGCAAAGTTTATATTCTTACAATAACTCGGCCTCTTCAAAATATTTCTGTAGGCCTAGTTTGCTAGAAACTATTCCTCTAGGAATGTTGATAATTTTTTCAACTCTTGTCGTAATTTTAAACTAGGAATACATTTGTTCAGATAATGACAAAAACACTGTGATTTCTCGTTTTAACTCATTTTTTCATGAAATCTATGACACTTGTTTTCCTTACTAGGCTCTAGGTCTTCCCTGAGCTCCCTGATCTATCCTATATCACTCAGCGCAAGCGACGTAAAAAAGACATCCGTGGGTAAGCAGTGGTATTTTACAATCAATCAAATGCAAAACAAACTGTACAAAAATTACCTAAAGAACCCTACTTCTGACAAACTCAGCCATTGTCGTGGTTACCTTAATAAATTGAAACATATCCTTCGTATTGCTAAAACTGATGCGCCATTTCTCTGACAAATTCTGCAAGTGTAAATACGATATGAAGGGTAGGCCTACTTGGTCGGCTGTTAGTGTTAACGAATTCTTGCCAAAAGATTCCAGTAAGTCGTCATATCCAAGGCTGATAGTGTAACGAGTGATCCTAAGGCAATTGCAAACTCATTCAATAATTTTTCATCAATATTGGGCCTTCTTTGGCATTTCTAAATACACAAGTTTAATGCTGGTGATTACCTTGCTTTTTACGTGCTAAAAACGGACACGGCCAGACCGGCGAAAGGATCACTTACAAATGGCCAACAACCAAAAAACCGAACACCAATAACACAAACCACCGAAATCGCCCAGAACACCAGACCGAATCCCTCGACCAGCGAGGACACTGCAGCTCCGGTACGGCTTCATGGAGTCTTTGTTACCACCAACAGAAACCACCACCAACGACCCAACAACACAATCTCAATATAACACACGCCCAAAGGCAACAAACACACCCGAAGGCAACAACACGCCCCAAGGCAACCACAGCGCAGGGGGACATGGGGGGGGGGGTCCACTTGTTACATTAAAATCACTATTTACAGTTTACTTACAGTATATTCAACTATATACAACTATCTACACGTAACGAAAACAAAACTTCCCAAAGAGATCGAACGAGCCCGGCAGGGGATCGGGAACGTCCACTCTCTTCGGGAACCCAAACTGAACGCTGGTGATTTTTTTTTTCTTTTTTTAAGTCCCTTGACTCTCCGGCGTAGAGCCAGGGGCGAAAATCAAACAATACTCCCAAAGGAGTTCTGCACCTTGAAGGAGAAACAACGTCCCCGAGGGACAAACTTTGACTTAACTGACCCACCCGACTGTGGTCCCGTTCTAGACTGGCTGAATAGAAGAACGCTGGTGATTACCTTAGTAATTCCAATGCTTGCACGTTGTTTATGTCACCTACAAATGAGGATAAAGTAGAGCACCTTTATAGGGATAAAGGCACTCTAGAATAAACTAGTTAAGACTGCCCTCTCTTTCCCTAAACCAAACAAGTCTTCGGGTTTTTTATAAAATTAAGCCCAGTATTCTAAGGAAAGTCATTGTTTTATCACTTATAAAACCTCTGAGTCATAGTAATAACTGTTTGTTCTTTCATGCAGTGCTCCCGATGAGTTAAAGGTAGCCAAAGTTAATACCTCTGTATAAGAAGGGTGATCCATTTAGTCACGAAAATTATCGACCGGTTTCAGTCTTATAATGTTTTTCAAATATCTTGAACGGATTGTTTATAATCTTATCTTTACTTTTATTAATGAATATAATATCATCTACAAAGGTCATTACGGATCGGTCCAGGTCATTCTACCGAACTTTTTTTTTTGATAATTTACACAAGACACTTGAATATAAAGAACTTACCTCTGTTGGAGTATTCTTAGCCCTGTCAAAAGCTTTCGATACAATCGGCCACCAATATATTACACAAAACTTTACTTCTATGGTATTAGTGGAAATGCTCTTGACTGGATCAGCAGTTAAGTTCAACAGGAAAAAAATTGTTCAGATGTTAACTCTGACCATTTGCAAATCCAATGTGGTGTACCCCAAGGTTCTATCCTAGGCCTTTTTCTCTTCCTTCTTTATGTAAATGATATTGATGACGTGACCAAAAAAATTGTTCTACTATTCTGTTTGCTGATGATACCAATATAGTAGGGATACCAGTCTCTAATGAACTTGGTAAGTTTCATCACTGGTTTTCCTCCAACAAAAAAGGCGCTCAGTAAAGAAAGGACCAATTATATAGTTTTTAGTAATAAAAGAAGTGTAAAAATGAGACTTGACTTGTTTCAATGAGCTGGGAATATTTACGGGTAGCTGACTATGTTAAATTTTTAGGTGTCTACATTAATTCCAACTTAATTTGGAAAAGTCACATTCAGTTTATGGCTTCTACAATTGCCAAAAGCATTGGAATCCATTCTAAGTTAAAACATATTCTTTCTAGGAATACTTCGTACTTCGTACATTGTACCTTACCTTTATCTCTACCCACATTTTACCTATATTGCCTCACAAGATGGTCCGGTACATGTAAAATAAGTTAATGGTCCTTCAAAACGAGCTATTCGTCATATTTCGTATCAGGGGCGGGATATGGTGTCTGAAAGTGGGGGGAAAACCCGGGCGGAAAACCGAGAGGTCCCGAAGCCCCCTCCCCCCGTGGGAGCGACTAGCGCTCCGTTGAAGTAGTGGGGTCCAGGGGCTCGTCCTAGGGCCCTCTGGTAGGGTCCAGGGGCAACGCCCTTGTAGGCGTCCAGGGAAACGCCCGGGTGGGGGTCAGGGGGCAACGCCTGAAAGCCCAGAGGAAGGGTATGTAAAGAATTTAAAGCATACAATGAAGTATTTGGCTGGTTGGTGGTTACTATGATGATAGAGGAGTTTTGTAAAAATGGAACGCGCAAGACGTCCTACAGACAGTAATCTGGTAATCACGAAACAATATTTAAAACGGCTGGGTGGGCCGAAAACACCATTTTGTTGTAGTCCATTGTTTTTCTTTATTTTTTGAATACAATGTTATCCGCTATATCAAAGACTCAGCTCCTACTTTCCCCAGCCATCTATTCTTTCTTTTATGTTTCATTTTTGTAGATGGTCTGGGATAAGGTACCTCTCAAGTTTTTTATTACTGTGAAAAATAAGATAGTCTCGAAAAAAGGTTAAAAGCATAGTTTTGTAAGGACGATGAAAGGTAGAGGGTAATGGTGTATAATACTTTCCAAAATAAATGAAATGTTGTTATGGCTAGTTCTTACAGCAACATGGCCATTGACGCCCGCAGTAAATAAATGCCAGGGAAGCAAGTTTTATTGACGGCTGCATCTTCCTAAGTTGTGGCCGGCGAAGCCAGTAACTGCGCGCGCCGAAGGTGCGAAGCCGGAGGCTGGGGACTAAGGGTCCGGTCAAAGAAGTTTTCCTAAGTTTGATGGCTTTTACGGCCATTGTGGACCATTTCTAGAGAAAAAACCTATGTTCCAAGGTATAATATGAAATGCTTATGAAATACTATTCTTATAGTGATTGCAAATTTCAGATAGGAGCCACCTGTCAAGTTTATGAGGATGGTGGCAGTTAGTTGGGAGAGTGAACATGGGGGGCGGGGTTACAAGAGTTTTGAAATAGTTATTACTCAGGCACTTATCCTACAGGAAGTAATAGCGAGACAATTCCACAAATGTTCTACTATGGACAGCAGTACTAACGAGACACCTACTTCTATTGAGCACGCGGAAAAAAATGTTTGAGAATCACGGTTCCATATACACGGGTAGGTTTCTGAATTGTACATGCGAGACCCATACGTGGTGCTTGTAATGATGTACATTTTATTAGTACTCTGAGCATGAAGTTGCTATTCGACCCTGCTCGGAGTGAACCTTATTTCAGGGCTTTGCGCATTAAAGTGTGACGGGAAGCCAACGCTCATTCTTTGAAAGAAATTTTAGTTAAGTTACCTATCAAAGTTTTCAATACCAATTGCCCCTTGCCTCCCCACCTATGAATCCCGCCACAGTGATAGAAGCATTCACTGCAGGTGCGCGCGAAGCACGCAGAGACAATTTTTTCCGGTTTTGTTATGATATTTGAAATTAATGTTTTTTTACATTGCAAAATCCATAAAAAAATCCCGCATAATCTCTCTGGCCTCTCTTCCTTCCATTCACTTTTCATTATTTTTTAAGCTCTGGAAAAAGTGGGGTCCCCCCTTTCCCCCCTCCCCGTAATCCTGCCTATGTTTCCTCTGCTAGTTAAATATACTGAACACACGAGTAAGTTTATCCTTATCACAGCATCTGTTAAAGTCCCAAAATTTAAATAACTTAAAAGTTGCCTTATTTACTTATAGTTTAGTACAGAGGTTTCACCGCGTCACGTGATCGCGCGTCTCTTTGGTTTTGAAGGGCAAGATCGCGCGTCTCTAGTGATTTTGTAGGGCACGCGTCCATTGTGTCACAGTAGTATCTATGGTTATGCCGTGCGCGTGTGCTGTAAATACGCTTACTGCGTGTGTGTTTTGCCCCTCAGTGCCTGGGATTCCACTAGCGTAACGTCACATGAAATCCCTCTATTCATAATATTCTTCCTTTTAGTCTTCAAATGGTTCAGTTATAATTTAAATATCCACACACGTACTACAAGAGGTGCTCTTAATATCCATATCCCACGATGCAATACATCCTTTGCTAAGAACAGCTTAGTGTACCGAGCAAAGCATGACCTGGAATGAATTATCTCTAGAAATCAGGTATTTACCTAATATAAAGTCCCTCAAACGTGTCTTAACTAATTATTATGTAAGTACTTATTAAGTTCTCAAAGTAACAGACTTACTGTTTCTTGACATGCTCTTTGTTGTTTGTTTGTATTACCGTTTTGTTTTCCATTTCAATAATTAAGGCCCCCATACACGATCAATTTTTTCGTCAATTAATTGATGTCAAACAATTGACGAAAAAAATGATCGTGTATGGGGGACATTGACGACGAAATAATTGAAACAATTTCATTGAAGCAACTATTGACGGATCAACGTTCCTTTGATATTTATTGACGGCTCGTACTGTGTGTTGGCGAAGCGTCACTATCTTGATCAATAATTCATTATCCGTCTGACCGTCGAGTCCGAGTTGATTTCGAAGGAGAAACCATTTTATCGACCACTTCCTCCTCTTTTTTCGGTGTGGAGTATCCTCCAGGGCAAGAACTATTGCCAGTGCGATAGATCCTTTCATCTCAAAGATTTTGATCAGAATGAAAATTGACACTAAAGTTAGAAAAAAAAAACACTGATCTTTTCTGAGGAACGTCAATTAATTGACGAAAAAATTGATCATGTATGGGGGCCTTTAGGGAATGTAACTACTACTTACGCCTTCTAAGGATTTTCACAGTGTTGTCTTGTTCATAGAATACATGTGTATTGTGAATGTAATTTAACTTCGATCTTGATTCATTGTGAAGAAACAAAAAATAAATGTAATGAAATGAACAAGTTCGACCTATACTGGTAGTCCGAAGTAAGCAATTTTAAAAAAGGTGTTCAAATCGTGATTTTCGTGGTCTATTTGCTTCCCATTAAACGCCTGGAAGATAGTTAGGCCTAAATACTTCATTCTAATGCCCATAATTTTGAAAATGGTCCAGAATTTCTCCCCTGACCATTGCCTCTAGGCCTGACCTGAGGCCCTGTGGCGGGTCCCTGGCCCCGCATGCACTTGGTTGCTACACGCGTCATTTTTGCTGTCGGCATTTTCTTCTCATTAGTAGGCAAACATGACACTACTCCCTCATTCAGAATGTCATGGGGACGCCCCTGCGTATGAGGTGGGGTCTGCAAAACACAATGTACATTTCAATACAAAAAGGGCGGTTCCAGGGCACTGGCACTTTATTTACAGGCCCACATCCAAGTCATGTTTGTTGGGAATATTTTCAGTGAGAACAACTTTTCCCCCTCCTCCCCCCTTCCGTGAAGTGTCTTCCCGTTCGTCTAAGTTCTTATTCATCACCCATTGGAATTATAAAGTTTGTTTCCACAAGATTAATTGCATTTGAATGTCAATACATGGTGATTCCACTCGGGAAAATTCTTGTTAGCCTACTAAAAGTAACTCCTGCATAGCCCAAAAACATTTAGTAATGCCTAGGTATTGAAATTCATTACTGGTGATAAAACAAAGTGGAACATGAAAAGTATAGTTATGATACCTCAGTCAGACACAGTAGTGTTCTCAGCAGAGATTTTCTACAAAATGGTTAGGAAGGAAGTGAAAAATCTATTGTTTTTTCCTTTTCCCAAAATGTTTAAATAGCAGAGGGAGGAAGTCGGTAATTTAACGGTACCTTGTTCCGTATTTTGTTTCGTCGTGTCTGCTACCAAGAACGTAAAAAGCACACGGTACCTTAAAGACAGACAGTCATCACCCCAAAGTATATTTTTAGTGTAGGGGTATGAAAATTCTCAGTTGGTGACTGCATGCTCTTTGATTGACATCAAAGTTTGAAAATTTGAAAGATGCAGAGTAGCTCACATTCCACACAAGGCAGAGAGAGTGCTTTTATTACATTTTATAGCCTTGTATGCTCACCAGGACATGGCCTTAAGCGATAAAACAGGTTTATTCCTGCACAAGGAGTAGCTTCACACAGTTATGGGAGGAGCTAGAAGCTGCAGAGTTGGGAGAATTGGAACCGTCTGGGATGATGAAAATTCCCCTTTAACGTTTCCATACGTATGAGGACATGAAACAACTCCAATTAGTGTCCACAATTTACTGTTGTTCTTAACCACACCCCCCCCCCCCCCATCTCGATGGAATCACCTCAAGAGCCCAATGTGGATCTCGACGTAGAATGTGCAGTAGCGATGGCAGGGGCGTCGCCATAGCATTTATCAGGGGGGGGGGGTGGTGGAGCCGTATTTGCCGACTGAGAAGAAACAAATGCCGACTGAAAGTGTTGATAAGAGATGCAGTTAGAGCTGAGAACCGTTAGTCCCACCCGTAGTGGTCCAGCAGGGGTGGTGCCAAAATTTGCTCAATGGGGGGGGGGCAACGATCGACCCTAAGCCTCGACAGCCCCGATGCTGTTGGTGAGCGGAGATTTGAAGAAAACCTGTGTACTATACCATGCCATTGCAGGGCACATATTGCATAAAATTTTGTATATACTAGAGGAAAATAGTTCCGCCCGATTTAAGGTTTTTCCCGAAATCTAAGCTGTGACATTGCAAAGCCCGCGAAGCGCGCGAAAATTTTGGATAAGCTTACACTAAAGAGAATCTGTACTTATTAAAAGCTTACATAGGTCAACCAGTGACGTACCCAGGATTTCTCTCAAGGCGGGCATGCAATATGTTGTGTGATCGCCGGCCTTGGGGAGAGATGTAAGGGGAGGGGGAGCCCCTCCCCCTTTGAATTTTTTTTGAAAAATGAGGTGTCCTTAAATGCAATCTGGTGCCACATATGCAACCTTTGGAATTTGTGTTTAAACATTTACGTTTTTTAATTGAAAAGATGGAAAGGGTTTGTTCTATATTTAGCTATTAGTGACGAAACTGAGGAATAGCACACCGAAAATTCGGGATTTTATCGCAGAAATGTCTCTTTTGGAAGCTAAAATAAGTAAACCGACCATGGGTAGCGACAGAATTTTCCCGACATGGGGCCGGGCCATGCCACCGACACCAAGTTCCGACAGCTTGTCGAGGGGGTGAAAAAGGGATGTGAAGGAGCCTATCACATGCCATTGCAGAGTGCCGTATATTTAGCATTATATCACTTAATATGTCAAAAGCCGAGTTACGCACTGATACTGTTCTTTTGAGTCTGAATCGTGAAACTGCAAAGGGCGAGAAAATTTTTGCTAGGCTAACACAAAACATGTAATCATTAAGAACAAAAAGAAAAACATAAAAACTGTAAGGTTGTAGACTGTATCGGGGACAACATACTTTGTGTCGAAACCACCTGGACTACCCGATGAAATCGCCAAACTGTACTTCGTGAGTCGCTCACCAACTGACCGTACCGCATGACACACACTAGAGAACAGCAACTAGGCTTTGCAATATGGGATGAAATTTACGACCTCTACATAACCTGTGTACCCTGCCGACATGTTACTTGGTAAGGTTGACAGGACTTATGCTATCTAGCTATGTGGAATGGAACTACGGTACTGAAAAAACTGGAGTGACATTACAGCGTGCGTAGTGCGTCGAAAATTTTGGGTTTTGATTACAGAAATTGTCCTCTTTCTTTCACTTCTTTTCCTCATGTTTCCTTCATTTTGCCGACTGGTGCAGAATATACCGACTCAGTGCCAGAAACCACATGAGCGATGAACTCCTTTAGTATACAGTTATACTGAAAAGCCCTATGCAGCTTTTTGCCGACAGAATATGTTTTAAGTTTCAAAAAGTGTTGCTTACGGGCTTTGAAAATATTGTAATAAACGTTGTCTACAAATGCATTCCAATCTCCTGTCTTCCGTCTGTACCAGCCCCTTTCTCTTGCCCTACTTTTTCCCTCCCTCCTCTGTTCGCTCGGTCTTTCTCTCTCCCTCTTCTCTCTCCCCCTTTTTCTCTTTTTTTTTCCTCTTTCTTCTTCCCTCCAGCTTTCCTTCGTTTGCACTTCTCTCTTTCCTTCATTTTACCGACTAGTGCGGGATTTTGCCGACTGTATGGATCTGGGGGGTGTCACACCTCCACAACCCAATCTAGTATGGTCCCTGGGTGATGGGAGTGCTACGCAGCTGCAAAATAAGTGTTGTTACTTTGCAGGGCTATAAAGTCCGAGTCCGGACTCGGACTCGATTCCGGACTGAGTGCATTTTTCGTCGGGCTGGAATTGGCCTGGAATGGGCTGCACCTGGACTCGGTATCAGAGCCAATTACAGTTAGAAAGTTACATATATGTAACCTAGATCTACATTGTTATTGGTACACAGTTCAAGACATGTATGATCACATACAGTAAACTATGTCGGGGGGGGGGGGGGGACAAGGTATTAAATTTACTCCTAAAATGCCCGTTTAGTTTCAATTGTGTGTAATTGCAAAATAGCCTCATGCAAAAGGCATGCTACATTGTCAAATGGCCGGACTCGAAATTGGCCCTGAATTGGGAGACCTGGAATCGGAACTGGCTCGGAATCGAAGGGCACTGGACTCGGATTTGGCCCAGACTGGTGGCTACTGGAATCAGAAATGACCCGGAATCAGGTTAGGTGGCCTTGGATACAGCCCTGTTACTTTGTGATCCAAATGAGTATTGTTTCTTGTACCACGAACTCCTCGTACAAAGCTAGTAGTTGCGCAGACATACAATGTTAGAACCGTGGCCTGGGTGGGGGGGGGGGGGGGAGACGACACTTTTTGATGTTGACGTCTTCGTAGTACATACAGTTTCACAATTTTCTTATACGAAAAGGATTTATGTTGCTTTAAGAGTTATGAAAAAATGAATTCTAACCTCCGTTGCGACGAGCTGATATGGCTGAGGTATTCTTCGGAATATTTCGTTTCTTATTTCAGAATCTCGGCTATATCAAACAAATGTCGTCATTCCTATTACGAATATTTTGCATGTTGTTTTAGAACGTAAAGATGATGAGATATCTCCAATTTACTGAATGCAGCAATCCTTTAACGTACAAAAAGATCACATGACTGAAACAAACCAAAGATAGATCTGTATAAGTCGACATTCCAATTTGGATCGAATACAATAGCCCTTTAACGTAACGGTAGGTATGGGCCTAGCCCGCTGAGCAGACAAAGTTTTCAGTTCAGCTCACCTCTTAAAAAACAGGTTTCAGAAGCCATAGAGAGCCGCTGCGCAGGCAAGTAAGAGACTGACTTCATTACTTAGCAGTGAATGTGTCGCTTAACGCCTTTTGAAAGATATAAGTTGGGTTAGATAGCAGTTAACTATTTGTTGCGGGACACAAAAAATATAGAAAAATGACCCGAAGCCCAGCCTTAGTTTGATAGTGCACAAATATGTAATATGAGGTGACCTTGACATTTTCAGGTGCTTCTTTCAGTCAAAGTACATACACAAAAATGTACATTTTAATATAAGTGTAATAGATGACTGACCTTCTGAACAGTGACAAATTGACACTCAGTGATATGCACCCCTTTTTGGTATCACAGGAGGGTCAACACGTTAAAAAATGTTTAGTATCTCAGTCAGATCTTACATCTTCTCTTGTCCTGCAAGAAGTGTAACAGTAAAGACTGGACTACTTAGCAGTCCATTACATTAGACCAGCCCTATCCTTCCCCTTCCCATCACTCACAAAGTTTTGCAGGCACTTTACACTTGAAATCCGAAACATGATTCTAGAAGTTTACTTTTGCCGTTCAAGGCTAAGATCAGGCGCGTAGCTACGGATGGCCTGAAGACCTGGGGCCCCCAGATGTTTGCTAGCCCCCACCCCAGAAATTGTGTGTGTTTTAGTAAAATTTGTAAGAATTAAGGACCGCGATCAATGCCGTACCCCCTTCATTTGGTACCTAGGCCCCCTTAAAAAATTCATCCTAGCTACGCTCCTGGCTAAGTTACCCCCCCCCCCTTAACCGCAAGTTTACAGCCCTGTTTAAAGATTAAGTCTCAGAATTACGTAAATAAATACGGATATTTTTTGTAATTAACATTCAAATACATGAACGTTCAAACACAGTTAACAAATTAAAGGCAATAGGCAGTGGCCCTAAAATTTGCTTTGAAAAATCAGCAAACTCTTGCAAATCTCCCCTTTTTGCATTACAAGCAACTCTGAAGACGTTTTGAACATAACTATTACAAACAATAGGTAAAGCAAGGAGAAAGTCTCTTTGAACTTCACAATTCACTAACAAAAATATTGTCACATGATCAAAATAAGCCATTCATGAACTAGAGTGACGGGGCATACCGGTACTAACGCTAATTGGGGTAACTGCATTTTCCCTTTAACGAAGGTTTAGTTCTTAAACAACTCTGTTACAGCACAAAAGCTCATGAGAACTGGAGAATGGTCTGTACTGCTGTGCACCAATCTGATTAAAAAATTGCTAGGTTGTTACTCCTGATTTCCTCCCAGTTGGCAAAGACTTAAATCGGTCGGCAAGCGGAGGGAGTCGTTTGAGTGCCGGACCGCAGTGCCTTCGGGCAGATCACCTAACTGCCGGACTTCGATTTTTTCCTTCCTATGTGCATAACGGGGTTTCGGCTCTTGTTGCAATGTGGACAAAGAAGCTTGTTTATTATGGTGATACACCACTTTCAAAAAGAGCAAACAACTTAGACACACTATAATGATAACTCCGAGTGTGACACGAATTAATTCCAATTTCGACCAGGACGTACCATCTGCGTGGGAAGGCACTGATGGGATGGCTGTGGTAGCACTAGAGATGAGTTCTAAAGATAAATCTGAGCAATTATTTGGCAGCTCAGCAAGATGAATTTTCTGGTTTTGTAAGGATTCTGGGAACTGGCATGTTGGATAACGTGCATCCCACGTTTCTGAACCCTTCAACCACTTTACTAATGGGACGGCGCTGCAATTGCATACGATCGGATTGTCGTAGAGGAATAGTGTCGTGTGTTTTGACAGACTCCTATAAACATCTGGAGATAAGGCATAGATCCTATTATACTGCAACTCAATGAAATTAAGGTCGTGAAGATGCTGAAACAAGTTTCTCGGAATGGCCATTATCTCGTTGTGGGACAAATCCATTCTTGTAATGTCAGGGACACTACGAAAAGTACTCTCAGAGATATGGCGTATTCTATTCCAAGATACCGATATTGAGTCAATACCTGGAAAATTATCAAAGAAAAGCGGAGACAGTTTCTCTATTTTATTCAGCTTTAACGAAAAATCTCTCACTGACGTCATATTTGCATCATATGCCGTGTTTGGTTGGTCTTTTATACGGTTGCTGGCGATAATTAATGATTTCAGTTCCTTAAGTCCAGTAAAAGCTAGATTTTGGATGCTTTCAAAAAGGTTATTTTCCAAGTTTACATGATACAAGTTCGTATGAAGAGCTTTGTATTCACTGATATATACGAGTTGGTTGTGGAAGATTTCCAGAACTTGTAACTTTGGCATGGAATCAAGAACTTTCAAAGAAAAATACGTGATTCTGTTGTAAGAAAGATCAAGTTTTGTTAGGTTACTCAGTCCTTTCAATTGTCCTTCCCGCACACTCGTTATTTGGTTCTCGTTAAGCTGTAGAGTATCTAACGTAGGTAGATTCCATGGCCCTTCACCAATAGCTTGTAGGTTATTACAATTTAAAGAAAGATACGTTAATGTTTTCAACTTTGAAAACTTTTTCACCGGAAAAAGTTTAAGATTGTTTCTCGAAATTACAAGGGTTTCCAGAATGTGAAGATTTTCCAAATAAACGGACTCTAATTCCGAAATATTCTTTATGTTATTATTGTAAAATGAAAGTTGCTTTAAGTCAGTCAGATTTGACAGAAAACTCCAGTTTCCATTTTTAATGAAAGAAGTATTTGAGTTGGCTATGATAACACTATCCACCGACTTTGGAATCTCGTCACCGAGCTCACTAGCGTTGGTTAGATTCACTCCATTGCAACTAAAAGCAGAGTATAAAGAACAACATCCCGACGGAAATGGATATTCACATTGGTCGTAAACGTTGTAATGTTTATTTTGGTCAGGGCAAAACTGTTGACTGATATATAACTTACACAACAAGACAGTAATTTGCAATAGCATCTTCAGGAACATTTTATCACGAAAGCCTTGCTATACTTGTATTTGCATATTAAAACAGTTCCACAACCAAGCTGTGGGGAAAAATGCAATTGTGTAAACATAAAGTCTCTCTCTAAACTAATGATAATCTCTCTCAGACTGACAAGATATCGTTGAAAATATATCTTTTCGAACTGTTATTTATTAAATTACGAAACAAACAAAAAGCTGCATCAAAATATCGTTCAGCTTACGAAAGCTAGAATCAAAAGTGTTTGTACCCTAATTTTGCTCAAATGTCCAGATTAGAAGTAAGCACTTATGAGTTCTCTTCACGTTTAGCTGAGAAATGCCAAAGCATTAATGAGATTGAATCATGAGGCAGCATATTCTGGTGGAATTCAACCAATGGGCTACCGTCGAAGGCGTTGGATGATGGCATCGGTTCTATTCTAATGATGTCTCCTGAGGCAGAAGGCGAATTCTAATCAGCTAATCAGGACAGCTCCTTTTCTGTTTTCTTAAAACAAGTCCTGTTTTGTTATACACTTACCGTATTAAACAGCGTTCCCATTCTGCTCTCTAAATCAGGCAGCAGCTGATGATGATGATGATGATGATAATAATAATAATAATACTAATAATAATACTAATAGTAATACTACTACTACTACTAATAATAATAATAATGATGATGATGACGATGACGGTGACGGTGACGGTGACGATAATAATAATAATGATAATAATTATAATAATAATGATAATAATGATGATGATGATGATGATGATGATGATGATGATGATGATGATGATGATGATGATGATGATGATGATGATGATGATGATGATGATGATGATGATGATGATGATGATGATGATGATGATGATGATGATGATGATGATGATGATGATGATGATGATGATGATGATGATGATGATGATGATAATAATAATGCTCCATCTTTATTGTCCTTTTTTCTTCTTCGTTTTTCTGTAAATTAAACATGAGCTATGTACACTATATTTACATAATATATTATTCGTTAGACATATCACATTACATGGTTCGTGCATTCGTTACCTTCCTATCAAGGCATTTGATGATAAACACACTAATTTGATCTTATCAGTACATTTAAAGAAATTTTAACAATTCGTTCCTTCTAAAAAGAAATAAGATAGCAGAAATTAATAGTGAATCCGAATGATCTTAGTTGAACAGAAGTGGAAATTGACTGAAAGCCTCTTTGAACTCATTTACTGTTAATCCTCTTCGTGAACTTTTCTTCTCTAAAATGCACTTTTCCACCCTAAAATGAAATTTGAATTTATGTAAAAACTCATCAAATAGTGGTTTATCTTTATTTATCTTTTTCTGGAAAATGTAATATTTCATGTAAAATATCAAAAAATTACAGGGATGTTTCAATAAAAGTGTATAACCAAAAAAAAATGTCTTGTTTTGTAAAAAAGAATTGTCTTCCTAATAGCATCTGCTCAACGTCCAGAATAAATTCCGAGGTAACCCCACACTCCCAAAACAAGTGTTCAATTGTTTCTTCGTTGTTCCTGCAAAAGGTACAAGAGGAATTTTCTGCTAAGTTCATGCGGTGAAGAAGAGAATTAGTGCCTAGAATTCTATGTAAGAATCTGAACTGAAAATACTAAATTTTGCTTTCACGTACCGAGGTGAAGGGGATCCTAAAAATAATATTCCAACAATTCTCAATATCTGGAAAACGAAGGTTCCATTTAGAGCACGAAGTGGGAGCAGTACGTACTTTAATCCGTATTAAGTAAGCAAATAGGACGATAATTATGTAATTTGTCTGAATCTTTGCCAGGCTTAAGAATAAGTGAGAAAACCCCTCGTGACTGTTCAGTAGAAAGAGAGCCAGTGTAAAAAGCAAGATTTAAAGATTCCACAACATAAGGGCCGATTAAGTGCCAAAATTTTTTATAAAAGTTAATGCCCCACTCACACTATGCCGAAATTACACACGAAGGGGACACGAATGGACACGAATGGACACGAATTAAGGTTCGCGGCGTCTTCGTGTGTGTTCCCCTGACATTCTTCTTGTCTTCGTGAGTTTTCGTCTGGCCGTAGTCTTGTTCTTGTGTGCTCGCGAACCTGCCCCGAAATTTTTAAACTGTTTAAAAATTTCGTGGCAAAATGGATACTCGTTTCACTTTCGTGATGCTTTCTTCATGTTCGTGTAGAATTCGTCTGGTATTAGTCTCTATTCCCCTTGCTCGTGGCTTGTTCGGGAGTTTTCGTTTGACTTGAATACAGGCGAAAGAGACTCGAATACACACGAAGGTTAAACGAACAAGACGAAAATAACACAAAGAAAACACGACTGTGAACCGAAAGAGAGGAATGTGAGACGAAATGAAGACGAACAATGGTAATAGTATTGGGAAAATGAAACGAAAGTCAGGCGAAAGCCAGGGGAATGCAAAACGAATACAAAGAAAGTCACAAGAGTGGCACGAACATAATACTAAAGTGGCACAACAGTGACGCGAATATACCCGAACTCCACGAACCATGTGTTGCACAGCTGCAATATTATCATTTCTCACAGACCTGTCGTACAGTTAACATCTATCTGCAAGATGCCTCCTAAATCAAGAAGGGGTGGGCCGAAGAAGGGCAGTACCTTCAAGGGCCTTACCTCCAATGACAATACTTCCAAGTAGTCAGAGCCAGAGCCAGTTCATGATAGTCCTCATATTTCTGAGGCAGAGCAGTCTGATCATGATGATACCGCATCTGTGGTGGAGCATGTAGATCAAACCCTGGACACGACCAACATGTCTCAGCCCCACGTGGTCAGTAACGATGAAAGGTGCCCAGATATAGGTACATTGCAGAAGAAGAAAAGAAAAAGGAACAAGCCTGATATAAATTTGAATGATTCGGAGGAGGCACGTATAGTAGAGTGGCTGAAGGATCCAGGAACTGAGTTCCTGTACAACAAGAAGAAAAAGGAGTACAAGATTACTGAAAAGAGAGATGCTAAGTGGAAAGAGATTGCTGACGAAATGGGATACACGGGTGGGAAGAATTGCCTCTATGATTTACAGTATGAATGTATGATTTTTAGTTACTTTCGTTTTTGTTGTTACAGTTTAATAAGCCTTTCCTGTGCCATGGCCTTCAGGAGACCCATGCATGACAAGAGGCCTGTAAGAGAAATTTCCAGAGATCGCTGGAATTTGAACTCACAGTCCTCAGATCATTAATCCGAAGCTCTACCGACTGAGCTAATCTGTTCTCACTGTAAATTGCATCTAAACATTCTTTGTTTTGAGATTTCGTGGTTTAGAAATTTACACTTAAAAAAAGAAAAAAAGAACGAAAATTCGAAAATATCGGGAAAACAGGACTTTACGTTACTTTATATAAGCTCTGTAGATAAACATCATAGTTTTGACATCAGGAGGAAATGTCTTCAATAGGGTAGGGTGCATTGGCGGATCCAGGGGGGCAACTAGGGTCAACTGCCCCCCTATGACCAGTCTAGCGCCCCTCAATACAAGAAAAATGCGCCCCCTGCGTCCTAAAAGTTAAGTAAAAACTGCCCGAAAAGTAAAAAAAAAAAAGGTCCCCAGAATTTCGAACCGTATAGCTATATATAACTATGGCAATGGGAGTTGGTCTCCGAAATGTAGTCGGTCAAATTCAAGAGTATGCGGCCCCTGCATGATGTTGGCGCCCCCTTTTCAAACTGCCCCTCCTTCAGCTAGGGGCTGGATCCGCCCTTGGTAGGGTGTGGCCGTTCGGCGAATCCGAGGGTGACACTGGAGCACAATACCATTCTGTTGGCCCCTGGGGGCTACTTGCAACTAGCGGGTGTACTGGTATGTAATAATTGTTTCGTCTATAACCGGATATAAAAGCGCGGTAGGCATTCTGGTCGCCGTAGCCTATGCCAATGGGAAGTCATATGGCAGTATGGGAAAATGTTGGTGCAAGTTATTTGTTAGGTTTAGGTTTCCATTTTTGGTTTTAACGTGCCAAAAACGGACCTACGGGAGGGGGGGGGGTGCTGATTGGGTGGGCCGTCCATGGGAAGGGTCCTAACATACATGTTAAAAATAGGTCATGTGACAGGATTTGTTCCTGCACCTTCTGAGCTGTTAATTAACTTAATTTGCCTTCCGTCTGATATGTACTACACTGTGTTTAATTTCTCATGTTCAGTTTTTATATTCAGTGGACGAACTATATCGCTGGTATAATTCCATGAGGACTACGTATGGTCGCCTCACCAAGACCGTGTCGGGGCAAGGGTCAAAGATCATGACGAACCGCGAGAGGTGGATAGTGGACAAGTTCATCTTCCTGAAAGGCCACATCGCAAGAATGGTCAGTAGGAATCCTGTCAGTGTAAGTAGAGACTGTTGAATACTTTATTATAATTTGACATGTGAACTATATATTTGAACACATGTAGTCATCAATTCTGTACGGTTTATCTCCTGTGTGAGTTCTCCTGTGTTATAACGTAGGGTTTTGTCTTAATTTGTGAAAAAATTGTGGCTGAAAAGGAGACAAAATTGAAGAAATCATGAACAATTATAACATGCAGATTGAACTCTGATTGGCCCCATTTATGGAAACACATAAAAATAGAGGCATCCAATACAAAAGATGATACTATACTATCACATGAACTCTTGAACCTCCCTACAGTCAATGTCACTCAAGTTTTTCCAAAGATGACACGGTTTCCAATTCTTTTACTCATTTGCACCGGTCGTGCCTTGCATTAACTGTTTTTGAATTTTTCCGAGTTATCATTATATGTATGAATATATGGCTTCCAATTTCATTTGGTTTTGTCATTTCAGCTCAAGCAGAAGCTGGCCCAGAGAAAGGGTGATTATGATGAGTCAGAGGAGTCCGAAGAAGACGAGGAGGAGGAAGAGGAGGAGGAAGAGGAGGAGGAGGAGGAGGGTGACAATCCACAGGAGGACACTGCTGCTAACTCCACCGAGTCTACTGCCGTCAAAAACATAACCACTTCCCATGCTTCTGCTGCTGCCGCCACTGCTCTTGATGACAACTACACCACCCTCACCACTTCCTCCACATCAACCAAGAAGGGTGGAAAGAAAAAGAATAAGACCGTCAGGCAGGAGGACCTTCTGGAAAGAATGAGGCAGAACCAAGCACAGTATCTCCAAGTCTCCCAGGAGATACGCCAGCTGGTTCGGCAGGCCCGGGATGTGACTGGTCCTGTCAATGACAACTGTGGGTGGGCCGCCTTCCTCTACCATGGCCTTCCCAAGATCCATGACAAGATTTGGCCCCAGTATCTGCGGAATTCCATGGATAATTACATGTGGGCCCTAAATGAGAGTGAGGCCATGAGGGCAAACGATGAGCAGCGTCGGACACAGGCACAGGCCCAGCAGTCACTTCCTGCTCAGCAGCAGATCCAGCAGGGCCAGCAGTACCAACCACAGCCTTTCCAGTCTCCTCAGCCGCAGTATCACTTAATGGGGCCACCACAACAGTTATCCTGGGTCAATCAGCAGCAGCAGCACCAGCAGCAGACTCAGGTGGGCACTGGTGGTAGTTGTAGTAGTAGTGTTTGGGACTCCACGTTGTCGCCCGCGTTAGGCCGCAACCCATTGTCGACACCACAGACCAGTTTTGGGAATATTTCCTTCGATACATCCAGTCAGATAAGCCATCGGTGCCCGGTGATTTGTCATTAGGCATAGAAAATAATGCTTTTGTGCACTCAGCTAACGAAAGTTCACCTTCGCAAATTTCTAAATCAAGATCGATGGTACCACGGTCAGGAAGACCATTGAAAAAGGGGCCGGGTGTAGAAGTACGAGACTGATAGAGATTGGAATAAAACTGCATGATTTCACTGAGGATCCTGTGATGGTCCTCAATAACACGACCATCGCTACCTACAATGCCATTAATAGTATTATATTGCTTATTTCTTTTCTCTAAACTCAAAAAATACTTGGTGTTTTTTTCGCCATCTTCCACCCATCTGGCTCTAGATCTAATAATTGTCCCTTGCAACTTAAAATCGTAATAATGTAGCAGCTCTTTCTGGGCTTCTTTCAGCCTAGCAGACAACTCAGGAGAAGGGTCTACAAAAAATTTCTGTTCAAGGTAAGAAATTGTATGTAAAAGTTGTTCCTCTCTAAACCTTCTCTCTTTGGCTTTAGACTTTGAATAGTTCATAGAAAAACGACGAATTTTGTATTTAATAAAATCCCAAGCAACCCCTGCATTGCCAACATTTACAAGGTTTAAATCATTTCCTAACTGGTTACTAATGAGAAAAACGTAATTAGGGTCTTCTAACAAAGAATTGTTAAATTTCCAAATACCTGGCCCCCTTTCCATAGATTGAGGGGAAATAGTTAAAATACAAAAGGAATGATCCGACTGGATGCCAGGTGAGAAGGCAGTAGATCGAACAGAATTTTTCAAATGATTAGATATAAGAAAAAAGTCAAGTCTGCAATGAATCCCTGGTGTAATGTTAGAGGCCCATGTATAACTCTTTGCAAAAGGATTTTTCTCTCTCCAAATATCAATTAAATTGTGTACTGACATTAAAGTCAAACATTCGTCCCTAGCTTTAAAATTTGTTCTTGCTTGGCCACCCATTTTGTCTAATTGCAAGGAAAATACGAATAATAATAATAATAATAATAATAATAATAATAATAATAATAATAATAATAATAATAATAATAATAATAATAATAATAATAATAATAATAATAATAATAATAATAATAATAATAATAATAATAATAATAATAATAATAATAATAATACTAGAACTACTACTATTACTACTGCTACTGCTACTGCTACTGTGATGATGATGATGATGATGATGATGATGATGATGATGATGATGATGATGATGATGATGATGATGATGATGATGATGATGATGATGATGATGATGATGATGATGATGATGATGATGATGATGATGATGATGATGATGATGATGATGATGATGATGATGATGATGATGATGATGATGATGATGATGATGATGATGATGATGATGATGATGATGATGATGATGATGATGATGATGATGATGATGATGATGATGATGATGATGATGATCGTGATGATGGTGATGATGATGGTGAACAACAACAACTACAACGACGACGACGACGACGATTATGATGATGATGATAATAATAATAAATTGGACGGTTTTTTTCGTTGGATGACTAAACAGGGAAAACATTACTTGGACAAATGCAGAACATGTTCGTAAATTGTATGTAATATAAGAAAAAGAAAATGGCGTCATTTCGAATTATCCGGTGAATGGAAGCAATACCGAAGAAGAGTAAATTTAATGGGGCTAGTAGGCAGCTTAATTGTCAGCTTTAGGGGACGGAGTGAGGCTAGGCTATGATCAAAGTTGGGGAGAGCCACATCTAATGTTCTGGAGACCATCAGGACAAAGTTCAAAATAAAATGAATAGTTCTACATACAAACTACATAAAAATTGACAAGTTGAACTGCAAGGAAAAGGTTTAAAAAAGATAGTAATTAATATAACGTAGATTATCCGACTCAAATCTTGTAATAGCTCCATGCTTAAAACTTAGATGTTGTTAGAAACTGTTTGATAAAAAATATAATACTTTTTCCAAGGTTCAAAATGCCGTTCTTTTCTATTGCAACTATGGATTAGGCCTCTTAGGGGTAGGCCTAAGCATCTGCCAGCAATACGTGACCATTGTTCTCCTCGTTTCAATGGGCGATGATTTGTAAAAAGAAACGATTGGTGCTTTAAACTTGACCAAGTCTTCCTCCGCGTTTTTCCTGATGTCGTTTTAAGGGAGCACGCCGTCATTTACACCTACATTTATTTGTTCGCCTTCAAAAATATCACCGAGAAGAGACATTAGGACAACTTTTGCATTACGTTACCAAACAGGATGGGGGTCTTTTGTCAATTTAATATGAAAGAAGACTAGATGAAGTATCACTGGTGCCAAAATGGGGTCAATTGAAACAATTTTGAAGAAATTATGAGCTTAGAAGCTGGCGGCCATAGATCAGGCTTTGAGTGATTAAAAAGTCTTGGGTAAAAGTACGGAAACTTTGAGCTCCGCTGGCGACAAATCTTCACTGTCATGGTAAGGAAAATTGCAATTGCCATGAATGGCCAACTTGTCGGCTTTTCGTGACGGGTAGGCTTACACCTGGCAAAAACTTCTACAAGGTTTTAAGGTATTACGCGAACCACTTACCGCTGACAACATTGCAGCGGCGTAGCTACGGGGGGGGGGGGGGGGCTGGGGGGCCTAGGCCCCCCAGATATTCGTCACCCCCCCCCCCCCAGATTTTCTGTGTCCTAATAAAATGTGTAAGAATTAAGAAAAAAGAAATGTTTGAACGGAAATAAACTTTGAAGTATTTCCTTCAAAAAATAAATAAATAAATAAATAAATAAAATGTGTAAGAATTAAGAAAAAGTAAGCGTGTGAAAAACACATTTTGCGCACGTATGACATCAACTTATAACTTTAAAATGCCTACTTTCACTAAATTAGGTATATAATCTGCACTGTCGTTTAATTCGCATATAATTCACTTGGACGATGAAACGAACGTCCTGACGACAAACTCGGATGTGACATTGTCAGGTTTAGACCCTTTCTGCCTTTCGGATGGCTGGTTGATTTACTGAAAACATGGCACCTTACACTGAAGACCATTCTTACACGACCATTCCTATACGGTATCATACACAAAATATGCCGTACGGTAAGGTAGTGCGTTCGAATAATTCTTCTGTCCTTAGCAAGTATGTCGTGTCTCTCTCCTTGTCCATGACAAGTGCACTGTAGAACGATTGTTTTCGACAAGTCCTCTTTTTAGTAGTTCGCACTGGCTTCACGGTCCGGACGGATTTGTAAAATTGCCAACAAGGTCCGGATTTCATGTGTTTCCCGCATGATCCCTACTTCTGTTTGCGGGTTAAATAGTTTGAAAGATTTACTGGTGGTATTATAGGTCTGACCAAGCAATATACCGATGACTTGAGTCCGTGAACAAATAAAGCACCATTTTGCATCTAGACACCATTGAAAACCGGAAAAATTTCCAAAGGGAAGGGGACACCCTTAGACCTCTACATCAGGACAGTGATCTATGTCCTCCTTGCTAGAAAATAAATATGGTAACCCTAGGTTGGAGACAAATGGTATGATCTAGGGGATATGTGACGGTAATTGAGTAGTGGACATGTAGCCTATGGATAGGGTGATGGACAAATGTAACAGAGATACACTAGAAGGTGAATATGGAAGAACTGCAGGCAGAATAAATGAAAAGGGATGCATAATTCAGTAGGATTCTTGTATTATCTCAGCTCATATGATATCCACGGCCGTACACAGCGGGGGCGGGCAATTACCCCCAGAAATTTTCAAAGGGCACCGTTTCCAGCTTTGAGAATTTACAGAGAAAACGCAGTAAAAATATAAGAAATAGCTGTGATCGTAATGATAGAACTTCAACAATTTCAAATAGGCATATCAATATTTTCATGCCTATATCTTTACACATCACCAATCATTTACAGCTCTATTTGGATGTATTTCTAGCCTATACTTGTCTTAAATTCTCGCGCTACGCGCGATTATGCGTAGCTACAATGTTGCTGTTGTTGCTACAGGTAGCTTCAATCATCAATGGCTTAAAAACGTTTTTAAGCCGTGCTAGTTTAGTCATAACAACGTTTTGTAACCAATAACACTCCCTCCCCTCCCTTACACCCTCCCCCACAACGGAGTTCAATGGCTGAGGTCATGCTTCACATCATATCCACCACGCTCTCAAAAATGACGTTTGTCGCACTTAGTCACAACTACTTTTTGTTTTCCTTTAAAAGCTGAAATCCCTCAAATATTGCACCATTTGCTATCTATACGTCCTCCTGAAATTAAAAATTTTCGCCAAGGGGGGGGGGAGACATCCGTTCCCTGTAGTCCCCTCCCCCAGGCCACAGATCAGTAATGCCCACTTTTTGCCCCCTAGCAAAAAAGAATATGTGTGGCCTTGTGTATTACCATTTTTCATGGACTGATTTTTTCCCATTTTTTGAGAAATGGCAGACATGAGATTCGAATTTCAAGGCTGGGTACATGCAGCTTAAAACACGTGGGAAGTGCCGTTTCCGGTCATCTGGAGGGTTTGTAAAGCCAAAAATTTTCTTGCACGCTCCGCGCCAACCAATGGTGGCGCTCCGCTTAGATAGTCTTGACAAGCCTGACCCTCGGCGGTGCCGCCCCTCCCCCATTTGTTACCTAGGCCACCTAAAAATTTCATCCTAGCTACGCCCCCTGCAACATTGACTTACACCGACACTAAATCAGGTCACTTCCACGCCCCTAGTTCCTTATAAAAGTTCTCAACCTGGACATTTCACCCCCTCTGGTAAAAGCTCATAGTTAGTTAAGAACTCAGTTTCGTCGGGAAACGATAAAATATGAAGTAGCCCACAACGGCCAGCCGCTTCTGTACTTTACTTGATATTTCAAAGTACTTTAAATAAAGTCCGAAAATCGTGTGATAAATCCCCCAAATTTTCATATTCCACTAACCAGCTAACTATAAGCCCAAAATGCGCGCCGAAAATTTTCCTCTCGATAACCTTTCGTCAACCCGTTGCCCTTGTCGGGGCTTCAAGCTGCAGTCACACGTCGGCTAGCTTGGGCCACTGTCCCGCAACATTTTTGGCCTAACCAAGCTTCGGGATTACACATTTTATCGAGTAGCAACTATCCTGACTACATGTGTCACGAAGGAATTAGAAAATTCTGCGACCGAGAAGACCACGGCTTCCTGTTCCCCCTCCCCCTTCATCCCTCCCCCTTAAAAGACTGGATATAAAAAGGTGTTAACATAGTTGATGACTTATTTGATGAAAATGGAGATTTTTTTTACCGTCAATGACTTTATTCTTCGTTATATACTAATCACTTCGTTTATACTAATCACTTAAAACTGTTCCATAAATCCAGAATTTCAAGGATCGGTGTATCTTTCGGAGGGTTGGAAAAATGGTTCTCACTCATCCAGCTCTTATCTTGACAGCTTATTAGCTTGCCGATAACGAAAGTTTTAAAATTTACCCCCCCCCCCATTTTGAAAAGCAATTGTACTATACCTTTGTGACGCCCTCTTTGTTGAACTCATATTACCTAATTTTGTTTCCTTTTGAAATTAAAATGTGAAATGACTTTAGAGAAATCACTATTTCTTGCACACTTTGATGTAAGGAACGGGTTTGTCTCATCAAGGTCAAGTCACTGTGTAACAAAAGACATTTTGGCACAAGGTGCACTGGCCTTAATTTTAATCAATTGTGGGCCAGCGGGGGGCCATGCCCCCCCCCCCCCCGTCGGGGAAGGCTTGCCCCCCCCCCCGTCGGAAGAATTTTTCAACTTCGTCACGGAGTCCGTACGATAAAATATGTAATCCCAATGACCTTCAGTCGGCTCGACGATCTGCTTGATTCTGCTCCTAGGAAGGGCATATTCTTCAATAAAGACCCCATTTTTTCCAATTTTCCTTAAAAAAAACCAAATTTTTCAAATTTTCTTCCATGTAAAGCCAAATGTTTCAAAATTTCTTCAATTAAATTCCCAATTTTCAAATATTTGTAAAAAAGCCAAATATTTTTCGGCCAACTTGTTGCCTGTCTTGCCAGTATCTGACGAAAACTTCTACAAGTTTGCAAAGGCCACTTAACTTTGGTAACTATTTAATGTGTCAGGAGGGACTTTATTTGGGTATGCTATTGCTACCTTCAGGGGCGGCGATCTGTTAAAATTATTGGGAAGGGGCACATCTGCTCGCGTGAGCGCTTTGCGCCTTCGGTCAGGGTACAGGGGGACCTCCATAGGTCTCCTGTGTGAGCCAAGTGATTTGGTGAGGACACAGATTACAAATTTCTGATCTAAAGTTCTCCTAAGCTGCCATTAATAGGCTAATATCATAATTATTCATATCGAAAATGTGTGTAACAACATTTATTTTTCTGCATGTCTCTATATATTAGGGGACATTTGATATTATGTCCCCCACTAAAATATTGGGGACATGTCCCCCTGTCCCCATGATCAATGCCCATGGTTATTTTAAATTAGCTTATGACGGCCATCTTGAACCAGAATATGGGTACTGTGTGATATAATTTATTTCATTTTAAGAAATGACCATTTGATCTAGCATAAATACGAACAATGGCCCTTTTCAAATCAAACCATTGTAATGCCGTCCACTCATGGTTACAACAATAAAATACATGTATGGAGGGCATTTTGATTTCAAAATGGCCGTCGTTTGACCCTGTTCCGACAGTTGGACAATATTCTTAGTCAAGAAAATGGCTTCTCGAACTCTACAAATGAAGGTTTCGACATTTAAATCACATGTATATGTTGTCTGGACAATGAGATACTCTAGTTGATAGATTCCATGGTGGCCAGTTTTAAATTCAAAATGGCGGCTAGTCACATGATGGTAGCGATGGTACCAAGTATAATAGAATCAGCAAGCTTGAAAGTACCTATGAGCAAACATAATTCATAATTTGGTTAGAAAGTTCACAATTTTACCGTCAGCCGAATGAAATACATGTATGGAGGCCATTTTGATTGCAAAATGGCCACCGATTGATCCCCTTCCAAATGGTCGGGTGATATTGTTAATCACAAAAATGGATTCTTGCATACTTCTAACGTAGGCAGGGGCGGATCTAGGGGGGGCCGACCCGGCCCCGGCCCCCCCCCCCCTTTTTGAAAATGCAAAAAAAAATGAAAGGGAAAAAACAGCGAGAAAAAAACGGAAAGGAGAAGAGACAGCGAGAAGGACAGAGAGTGGAGTGATAGAGAGTGAAGATGCAATTAGCAACTGAACCTCAAAGCATGGGAGTCGTAGCGCACAGAAGATCAGTTTGAAAGTCGATTGGGACATTCACACGCATGCTATCTTACTACACATGATTGGATACAATCAATACGATACAGTACAGTACCGATACAATACCACTAGCCAATCGAAAAATACCTTACGAGACAGTGTGCATCAGTTGGAATCGGCTGCTATCAAGCCTGGCAAGTGCCATTTCCGGCCATCTGGGATGTGTTAAATCGTCAAATTTTCTTGGAACGCTCCTCGCCAACCTATGGTGGCGCTCCGCTTAGATAGTAAACGCAGTGGCGTACACAGGGGGGAGGCCATTGGGCCTTGACCCCCTCTCTGGTGCCGATTTTTGTTCAGTTCCTAAAAATACGTAAAGTTTTTAACGCAAATTTTACCTCAAAAGGTAGCATATGTGGCACCAGATTGCATGTAAGGACACCTAATTTTTCAAAAATTTTCAAAGGGGAGGGGGACACCCCCTCCCCTTAGACCCCGCCCCCAGGCCGGTGATCACACAACATACTGCATCCCCCCGTGCGAGAAATCCTGGGTACGCTACTGAGTAAACCGGGATTCAAACTTGCAACCCTTGGACAAAAAGTCCCACCAGCTGAGCTAATCCGTCCTCACAGAAATGTGTAATAAAATAAAATCAAACTTTACATTTTGTTCACAAAAATTGCACTTCCTGATGGCTGCTATCAAGCCTTGGCAAGTGCCATTTCCGGCGATCTGGGATGTATTAAAATCTCAAATTTTCTTGGTACGCTCCGCGCCAACCGATGGTGGCGCTCCGCTTAGATGGTATAGTGCCGTCAATCACAGGTCGAACAACTTCGGCCACCCCCCCCCCCTTTTCAAAGGTTGAAATCAACTAAAATTTATATTTCTCTGATAGCAAATTTTTCAAAAATATGAAATAAGCAAAAATCATAAAAATCACATTTTTGCCTAAAAATGGCCAAAAATCATAAAAATGATTTTCACACGTGTTAGCCTCCCTAACTTTATTCGTTACTATATGTAGATTGGATCTAGAATGGCTGAGTGCTTGTAATAAAAAATGCCTACATAACTTTTTTGAAGGCTTTTCAGGGTAATGGATGACCGTCTGTTACAAATTTTTCAATACCAGTTGCCACTTGCCTCCCCACCTATGACCCCAGCCACAGTGATAGAGGGTATTGATTGCAGGTGAGCGCGAAGCACTCAGAGAAAATATTTTCCGGTGTTGTTATGATATTTGAAATTAATGTTTTCCTTCATTTTACATTGAAAAATCCATAATAAAAATCCCCTCATAATCTCTCTGGTCCCTTTTCCTTCCGTTTATTTTTCATTATCTTTTAAGGTCTGGAAAAAGTGGGGGTCCTCACCCCCCCCCGTAATCCCGCCTATGTTTCGTCTGCTACTTATGGTGACCACACGAGCAAGCTTTTCCAATCAAAGCATTTGTTAAATCTCCAAGATTTTATTAACTCAAAAGTTGGCTTATTTACTTATAGTTCTGTTAACGACATTCTTCCTTTTGGTATTCAAAATGTTTTCAGTTATACATTGGGTATCCACACACATAATACGAGGGATGCTTATAATATCCATATCCCACGCTGGAATACATCCTTTGCTAAGAACAATTTAGTGTACAGAGCAATTATTACCAGGAATAAATTGTCTCTGGATATCGGGTACTTACCTACTGTAAAGTCCTTCAAACGTAACTTAACCAATTATTACGTACGTACTTATTAAATTCTCAAAGTAAAACACATACTGTATGCTGACATACTTTTTGTTGTTGGTTTGTATTATTGTTTTGTTTTTCATTTCTATACTTAGGGAATGTAACTACTACTTAAGCCTTCTCAGATTTTATAAGATTACTTCCTTTCACAGTGTTGTCTTGTTCATAGAATACATGTGTATTGTGAATGTAATTTAACTTCGATCTTGATACATTGTGAAGAAACAAAAAATAAATGAAATGAAATGAACAAGTCGATCTATACTGATAAAAAGTTTTAAAAAGGTGTTCAAATCGTGGTTTTCGTGGTATTTGCTTCCCATGAAACGCCTTGAAAATACAGTTAAATACTTCAAAGCATGTGCTGGTGACTATATTTGATGTTTTAAAAAAAAACAGAAAAATTTTCTGTGTTAGGTAGTGAAAACCCCATCTCAACAGCATCTTGCATTTGGAAGATACAAATTTTTGAAGAAATGCTACATTTTCAGCTCCTGCAGTGCATGATGGGAAATCTGTGATGTCATCTGGACAAATTGATTAGGTGTAACTGAAGTATTTCTTTATGATGTTGATATTACTATACTGAATATTTCATAACTTCAGTTGCTCTACCATAAGTATATCGCACAGTTTTTCACTATATCTACACAGAAAAATATCTAAACATTCCAACGGTATCAAATTTCAAGGACAACCAAGGTATCCAATTATAATAGATAACAAAGGGAATCTGAGGCAATTTGCCCACTTGCGATCACGTTCTATGACCTTGAGGAAACGTGGAGGTATTTCTTATTAAAAGTAACCAATCTTTAGGAAGGGATATCTTGAGTTAGGAATGGAGTTTTGGTATGGGGTTTGGATGACATGTAATGAATTTTTTTCATATTCCATATAAGACCCCTACAAAATGCCACTGGACAATGCCTTTCATTCTATAGCCCATAATTTTGTAAATGGTCCAGAATTCGCCCTCTAGCCATCGTCTCTGGGCCTGACCTGTACACGGTACCTTAGCCTGCGTAGCGCCTCTGTGGCTGCCGCCCCTCCGATTGTTTTTTCGCAGCGATGAGCTGAACGAAGAAACTTCGTTCGCTCCGCAGGGTAACGGTACCTTAAAGACGGATTTGCATCACCCAAAGTATGACTTTTAGTTGGGGGTAAGCGAAAGTCTCAGTTGGTGACTACCATTTGACTGACATCAGAGTTACAAAATTCAAACGATGCAGAGCGCAGAGCAGCTCATATTACACGGCATGCACAGAGAATGTTTTGATTACACATGGGGTCTTTTATACTCACCAGGATATGGCCTCGAGCAGTGAGCTATGTTTGTGTCTGCACAAGGAGAAGCAGTAAAGACAATTATGTCGGGGCTTACCACGAAGTAAAAGTCATACTTGGGGTGATGCAAATCCTTCTTTAACGTTTTCATACGCATGAGAACATGAAACAACTTCAATTAGTGTCCACAATTTACTGTTGCACTTAACCACCCTCCACCCACCACCACCACCACCATCTCGAGGGAATGCGTCAAGAGCCCAATGGGGGTCTCGGCATCGAAGTGTAGTAGTGATGAGAGTGCTACGCAGCTGCAAAATAAGTGTCATTACTTTGCACGGCTGTAGAGTCTGAGTCCAGACTCGGACTCGATTCCGGACTGAGTCCGTTTTTCGTCTCACTCGGATTTGGTCTGGAATGGGCTGCAGCTGGACTCGGTATCGGAGCCAATGACAGCCATGTCCATCAAAATAAAAGCTACATATATGTAACCTAGAGTTACATTGTTATTAGTGCACAGTTCAACACATGTATGGTCTCTTACAGTAAACTATACTAAAAGGTGAGCCAAGGTATAAAATTTACTTCTAAATTGCCCGTTTCAATTCTGTGCAAAATAGTACATAAAGCATGCTTTATTGTCAAATGGCCAGACTCGGAATTGGCCATGGATTGGGAAACCTGGAATCGGAGCTGGCTCGGAATCGGAGGGTACTGGATTCGGATTTGGCCCAGACTGGTGGCTACTGGAATCAGGAATGACCCGGAATTGGGTTAGGTGGATTTGGCTACAGCCCTGTTACTTTTTGATCCAAATGAGTATTTTTTCCTTGTACCACGAACTCCTCGTACAAAGCAAGTTGCGTACAAAGTAAGACATACAAAGTAAGAACCGTGGCCTGGATTTTGGTTCTTGATGCTGACGTCTTCGTGGTGTATATGGTTTCGCTTTTTTCTTATACGAAAAATGATTTTATGTTGCTTTAAGAGTTATGAAAAGTGAATTCGAACCTCCGTTGTGACGAGCTGATATGGCTGTGGTATTCTTCGGAATATTTCGTTTCTCATTTCAAAATCTCTGCTAAATCAAACAAATGTCCCTATTCCTATTACGAATATTTTTCATGTTGCTTTAGAACGTAAAGATGATGAGATATCTTTAATTAACTGAATGCAGCAATCCTTTACATACCTAAAGATCACATGAATGAAACGAACCCAGGGGCGGATCCAAGGGGGGGTTTAGGGGTTTAACCCCCCCCCCTTTGATTTTCGAGGATTTTTTTTTTCATTTTGTATAATATATTGTTTATTTTCCCCGGTATGTTTTGAAGGTTATTTTCAGTTACAACAATGCAATTAACATGCCATAATTATAAGTTTGCTGACAGCGTATTTTTCCTTCTATCGTCTCGATTCTCTCTCATTCGAAATCCTTATAGAGTCAGTGAGTCCTTCAAGAGGAGGCTCAGCTCTAATCTTGGTTCCCATATGCAATGAAATCGCATCCAGTAGTGCCTAACTCTGTTTTAAAAAATGGGAACGCGAATCCAGCTTTGTACTTGTACTCTCGCTGAAAAATTCAAATATTGTGTTGACTGAAAGTGGTTGTCGTTGAATTGGAATCACTTAATATAATCAGAAATCGAGAAGGCTAATCATACTTTGGAAATTCGTTGGATGTAAAGACGTTCAGGGAAAATTAGACTGTTCAGTTGCAGTGGCGGATCCAGGATTTGGCAGAAGGGGGGGGGGCCAGGTCACAGTGGTTTGTATAAAAGTCTGATCTGGGGGAGGGATATAAGGAAGCGGTCACCAGGGGGTGGTGCCAGGGGTATTTTGATAGGGGATAAAGTATATGATGAGTGATCGCCGTCCTGGGGAGGGGTCTAAGGGGAGGGGGTGTCCCCTCCCCTTTGAGAAAATTTTTGTTAATTTAAGATTGTTTAGATGCAAAATGGTGATGTCTTCAGTATATTTTTGAAACTGATCGTATATGGCTGGAAAATACTCATAATTTAGTGAAATTTAAATTTTGGTTGGGTGAAACATACTTCTCTGGGGAGGGGTGCCCCTATCCTTTGAGAAAATTTTTGTTAATTTAAGATTGCTTAGATGCAAAATGGTGATGTCTTCAGTATATTTTTTAAACCGATCATATATGGCTGGAAAATGCTCATAATTTAGTGAAATTTAAATTTTGGTTGGGTGAAACATGCTTCTCTGGGGAGGGGTCTAAGGGGAAGGGTGTCCCCTCCCCTTTGAGAAAATTTTTGTTAATTTAAGATTGCTTAGATGCAAAATGGTGATGTCTTCAGTATATTTTTGAAACTCATCATATATGGCTAGAAAATACTCATAATTTAGTGAAATTTAAATTTTGGTTGGATGAAAGAGGAGAGTAGTCTTTGTTGTCCACATATTAGGATGGCAGTTTCCCGAATTGAAGTCTTCTTTTACGTTATATTACCCTAAATTCTAAGTACATTTCATTAAAGTAAATTAAAAAGCTTAAAGAAGACGCTAATGTTGCAGCAAGTTATAGTTAAAAGCCTGAGGTTGTTGAAAATATTCCTCTAAATATAAAAGAATTCTGAAATTCCTTTGAAAGTAGAAGCAGTGTTCCCAATGGTGTGGGCCGGGCCGGTAATAGACTGAAGTTAGCAATTCAATACAGCGCTCATGGTAATCCCTTGCAATACCCGGAAAAAGTTACTGTGACCAGTATAAGCCAAAATGTTATCAGCCGGAGGTCAGTAACAGAATTATTAACCTAAGACTTATTTTCTGAGGTAGACATTTAAATAATGAACAAATTTGGATTTCACTCTGACACATCACAAAGGCTTATTTAATTGGAATAGGGCCTAGTCATTTGTTTTATGAAGTTGAAAAAAGCTTCAAAAATTTTTGGAAGGGGGGGCCCGGGCCCCCTGCCCCCCCCCCTAAATCCGCCCCTGAGTTGGAACATACATCTAAAGAAGTTACCATTGTTCTGGATGGTATTATAATCCAAAATTCGCTTATATACTGAATCCCTTTCATTTGTTATACAAGATATATTCCTTTTTATCCAAGAGTACGTTATGACCAAGATCACGTTTAAACATTATTCCATGCAAAAGAGTGGGTGTCTGCCTGGAGTTTCTTGCATATGGGAAGTGCCAGTGACCTGTAGGCGGTATTTTAGCTTATTTTCCTTCGTGCCTCTAGACGACATGGTTGTATGTACAGCAAGGGAGGGTATCAAAAAACGTAATGTTTCCATAGAAATGACAAACATACAAAGCATGAAACATGAAGATGGGCTAAGTATAGATTTTAAGGTCTGAGAAGGGTCAATTTTTCTTGGTTCACGCCGCGCAGTGATGGCGCAAGGTGGGAGATAGGGGGCCATGGCAAGTCGCCCCGACGGTTTACCTGTTTTTTGCTCTCAAGAGCAGTGGCGTCGGCACGGGGGGGCATGGGGGTGCGCGTGCCCCCATGGGCGGCTCTAAGAAATTTTGTTTGGGGGGCAAACTCAAGTCCGTATTCAGGGAGGTTCGGAAGACCCCCCCCCCAGCAATAATTAATGGTCAGCTCCGGATAGTAATATAGCCTCAACAGGAGTATGCATAGGCGTAGGGGCCCAAGTTGATGGGGGGGGGGGGGAGGGCTGTAACGATCTGCCCGAAAAATAGAAACAAAAATTTCCGCGCGCTCAGCGCTCGTCCAAAATGTTACTGTACATATCATATAGGCATGCATCTGTTATCACACCGCATGCCAGTTACAAACAATAATTTGCCACGTCACTAGCTATTCTATATTGGTTATAATTCTGGGGGAAGTCGTTACAAAAACGCTGCTAATAATCAGTGGTGTAGCCAAGATTTCTCTCATGGGGGTGGGCAGGCACTATGTAGTGTGATCGCCGGCCTGGGGGAGGGGTCTAAGGGGAGGGGGTGTCCTCCTCCTCTTTGAAAATTTTTTGAAAAATTAGGTGTCCTTACATGCAATCTGGTGCCACATATGCTACCTTTGAAGTAAAATTTTGTGTTTTAGTTTAGGTACAAAAAAAAAAAAAAAAATCGGCGTCAGTGACGGGGGCATGGCCTAATGGCTCCTCAAATACACCACTGATAATCATAATATATAAGTTTAACCATTAAAAACACACTGGTGAATTAATACCGAATATATAGGTACTGGTGCAATCCAAATCAGAACTACATTTTAACTAGAAAGGAAGTTTTTTTTAAAGTATCGACTTCCGTTAAGGTACATTATTGCATTATTTTTCTTTCAGTAGGTGCCCGAAAAATTCTCAGAATATTGCCCGAATTTTTACAAAAATATATTTTTGGGGAGCTGCAGCCCCCTGCCTCCTACGCCTATGGGAGTATGGTTATTATTACGTATTACAGCGATGCCCCATGCAGTTTTCAAAAGCTCTTCACAAACCATTTCAGGCAGTTATTCATGAGAAGACTACTTTAAAAATAAATACAATTATATCAACCGATCGATACCGTACTACCATAGGGGTGGAGTAAGAGCCAGGTGAAATGGGCAAAGCGGCTTGATCCATTTGTATAAAATGAACCCCACCTTTAAATATTTTATTGTTTCTTTCATTGCGCCACAGCAGCTTTGCCAAGAAGTCATAAAATGTTGGTTTTCTGGATTGTTTTCATAAACTAATGAAACTTTCGAGCATGAAGACACTTGAAAACGATGAAATGATAGCACTAGTATTTTGGATCTCAGTACCGTTCCGAAACGAATTTTTTTACAGGACGACGTCTCATCCTATATACAAATAGCTAGGCCACTAGTCAAAAGTCTCATCACACTGAGCTTTGATTGACTGTTTGGTGTGTTTATTTAAATCAATTGAAACGGTATATACTTTAGCACAGAGGTGGAGAACCGTTTGCTTATAACAGGCCATTTGACAGTCGTAAGACCGCTCGTGGGCCAACGGCGCTGTCAATTTGGACAAGGGAAGGGAAACCTCTCCTTCTATGGGAAACACAATACGTTTAGGCTGGATGCCCGTTACAACTTTTTGTAGACAGATACCTATGCTCATCTGGCCAGGTGACACCCTGGAAAAACTGCTTTTAGTAGTGGATGATAATCAACACGGCAAATGGGTTATCTAATGACCCCGAAAGCTCTGAAGTGTCTGCAAAACTATAGGCATTTAACTCCAGCATTACCGTTACACTCTGTAAATGACATTATGATGCCTAAGCTAATCAGATTACAAATATCACAACGTGATCATTTGTTTTGATTACCTTAGCTCGCACTAACGACAGGTCCATTTGTGATGTCTGAAGTATATATACTGTAGTAGCAAACAAGCAACTGAGAAAACGCGCGCGAAGCGCGCCGAAAAAATGGCGTTTTGAAAGCACTTTATTAATGTTTAACCTTCGCATTGCATTGGAAAGTTATTCACTCCTTTAATTTTAAGCCCACTCAAGGAAAAGGGAGGGCCTAACCCATCTCGAATTACATGTTTTTTTATTTATTTTTTTTATTTTTGAAAATTGAAGACCATGCATTGCAAACTTTTTTTGGGGGGGGGGGCAAGTGCCCCCCGTGCCCCTATGGCGAGCCGCTAATGCGTGCCCCCCCCCCACTCGATATCAGAAATTTTTTTTTGAAAATTTTAAAATGATCTCAAGAGGCGTTTAAGCTATAGATTTCCGTAGGGGGTAGGGTGAGGTGTGTTTTCAGCCGAGTGATGGATCTGTGGTTATCATTTTCAATCACAAATGGTTCTTAAACTATCAGAATTATCCCAAATCTTTCGCAAACTATCAAAATTTTCGCGCGCTTCGCGCGCTCCAAACCTTACCTCAGTGATATCCTTGTTGTCAATAATTTCCGGTAGCAACTCCCGTAGAAGCACAGTAACAAAATTTGAAGGCTCTTTATGAATTCTCAGTAAAAGATTGGCTCAAGTTGTGATTGGCATATAGGTTTGTTGAGGAATTGAAAGTGTTTCGATGCAGAGGATCATGAATGCAGGTTTTGTCATTGTAATCTTATTAAATGAAAAATTTCGGCGCCCTTCGCGTGCATTCGTCACGGTTTGCATCCCATCTTATGGCCATTATTAAGGTTGTAATACATGCAACTATTCTGATCACACTTTTCCGAGAAACATAAGTATATCTCCAACCTCTATTTGCCGTCGGTTATACATTTTTTCAAATGCAGCCATTACCGGTAGGCCTATAGATGTCGATTGTTAATACACTTACGACGAAAAAGCATTTTCAAGTGCGCTTTTTAGTCCTACACCCCTTTTGCTATACCTAAAAGGTGTTTGTCTGGGTTTTCGTTCAGAATTTGTAAACATACGACAGTTGCAAAGTGCTCGGCATCATACTCTATAGTATCATTTGGATGTCACGTAATACGCATCATGTCAGTGCCCCATTTTATATAATTAATCCAGAGCTTCCAGGAGGCCCTATACCGCTGCCTGCCAGCCTTAGAAATACCCTTTCATAATTCACAATGAAGCAAAGGAAAATTTTCATAACGTCCAAGAATGTTTCCGTGGACTCAACGCACGTATTTTTAAGTAAAATCTTTCCCCGAATAGAAGGCATTAATTAAAGTAGCCAAAAGTGGGACTTCAGGAGGTTTGCTGACAACATACCCTTCTGTTGGACAACATATTCTCCTCTTTCATCTTACCAAAAAATAAAATTCACTAATGTTTGGATATTTTCCAGCCATATATGATCAGTTCCAAACGTATCCCAAAGGTAGCACCATTTTGTATCTAAGCAACCTTAACTTAACAAAATTTTCTCAAAGGGGAGAGGGACACCCCCTCCCCTTAGACCCCTCACCCAGGTCAGCACCTTCATGAAGTGACAAAGGAAAGATTATCACTGCTGTATACTATCGCAGGGACGCATACTCTCCTCTTTCACCTAACCATACTCTCCTCTTTTGCTTAACCAAAACTTAGAATTCATTTAAATTATGGATATTTTCCAGCCACATATGATCAGTTCAAAAAATATTCCAAAGATATCACCATTTTGCATCTAAGCAACCTTAAATTAACAAAATTTTCTCAAAGAAGAGGGTACACCCCCTCCCCTTAGACCCCTCACCCAGGTCAGCACCTTTATGAAGTGACAAAGGAAAGATTATCACTGCTGTATACTATCGCAGGTACCCATAAATAGGTACAATTTATGCAGACCTGGTGGAAAACTGAGGTGGCATTTGGACGTCATCTGTGCCCCCCCCCCCATCACCAAATCCTGGCGGCGACACTGCTCAAGAGGACAATTTCCCTTAAAAGAACCCAAAATTTTCGGCGCGCTAGGCGCGCGGTAGAGTCACTCCAGTTTCTTCAGTACTTCCATTCTACATTGCTAGATAGCACAAGACCTGTCAAACTTAACAAGTAACATGTAGGTAGAGTAAGCAGTTTATGTAGAGGTCGTTAATTCCATCCCATATCGCAAAGTCTACTTGCTGTTGTCTTGTGTGTGTCATGCGGTACGGTCAGTTGGTGAGCGACTCAAGGAGAAAAGTTTGGGTATTTCATAGGGTAGTCCAGGTGGTTTCGATAAAATGTATGTTATCCCTGATATGGTCTACAACCCCTACAGTTTTTCTTTTTTCTTTTTGTTCTTAATGATTACATATATTTTTTTGTGTAAGCCCCCCCCCCAAAAAAAAAAAATCGCGCGCTTCGCGCGCTTTGCAATTTTACGTTTCAGATTCAAAAGTACACTATCAGTGCGCAACTCGGCTCATGAAGTATTCAGTGATATTATGCAAAATATGCCCTGCAATGACTTGGAAAATTTAGGCTCCTTCATATCCCCTCCTTACTACCCCCTCGACATAGGGGCTGTCTGAACTTTGGGTCACTGCATGATCCGGCCCCCTGTCGGGAAAATGCTGTCGCTACCGACCTGGTCGGTTTACTTATTTTGGCTTTCAAAAGGGTCATTTCTGCGATAAAATCCAAAATTTTCGGTCCACTTTGCCCACTCTTGCTTAGTTCCGTTACTAATAGCTAAATATATCACAAATCCTTTCCACCTTTTCAAGTAACTTAATATAAGTAGAATACATGGATTTATGTAAATGTCGGTCATTTCATCTTATTTTGCTAAACCTAGTTAATGTTGTTTTGTGTCTGTCGTGCGGTACTGCTAGTGACTCGAGGAGGAAAGTTCAGCGTAGGTTATGCCCGATATGGCCCAACTGCCTTGACAATTGACCCATATACATATGCTTCAAATAAGTACAGATTCTTTTTAGTGTAGGCCTATCCAAAAAAATTTCGCGCGCTTCGCGCCCTTTGAAATTTCACAGTTTAGATTCTAGGAAAAACGATAAATCAGGGCGGAAATATATATCTCTAGTATATACAAATATTATGAAATATATGCCCCGCAATGTCATAATCTAATACAAAAGATTTCTTCAAATCCTTCCTCACCAATTCCTCGACGACAGTCATGGCTGTCGGGGTTTCGGATCCCTGGCCCGCCGTCGGGGAGTCTGCCCCCCCCCCCGTCGGACAAATCCTGGCACCACCCTTGACGCCGCTCCAACCGATGGTCGGGCTCCGCTCGGATAACGAGACAACCAAAAATCCCATGCATGCGATTAAGCCTACCAGTTTAATTTAAAGACCCCATACCAAAACACTTTCAGAAGATTTCAAAAAGAGAAACCAAGTTTTCTTTATTGAGCACAAGCGAGCAACTTTGAGTGAGTCACTGTGAGTGCCTAGAGAGAGCACAACAAATGACTGAATGCTCCGAACCCCTGACGCCCAAGATCGTTATCGGCCTGTATAGCATGCATCTCTCACAAGGAGGGAGACAACTTTCTGACAGGACATTTATCATAAAATTTCTGACACAGGGAATTTCAATGAAAGCTTGTTTTTATACGGATCAAAGAGCCTAGGAAACGCGTGGGAAATGCCATTTCCTGCAATCTGGGGGTCTTCTGGACCAAAAATTTTCTCTGTACGCTTCGCGCCAACACATGGTGGCGCTCCGCTTAGATAGTAACTATATCGCAAACCCCCCCCCCTTTAGTCAAAACCTGCATCCGCCCCTGGAACCATAGATGGATCTGTATAAGCCGATATTCTAATTTAATTTGGGTCGAATACAATAGCCCTTTAACGTGATGGTAGGTATAGGCCTAGCGCACGGAGCAGGTAAAGTTATCAGTTCAGCTCACCTCTTAAAAACGGGTTTCAGAAGCCAAAGAGAGCCACTGCGCAGGCAAGTAAGAGACTAACTTCATTACTTAGTCGTAATTGTGTCTTTTGAAAGATATAGTTTCGGTTAGATAGCACTTTACTGTTTTTTGCGAGACACAGAGAATATAGAAAAATGACGCAAAGCCCAGCCTAAGTTTGATAGTGAACAAATATGAAATATGAGTAAACCGTGACATTTTCAAGTGCTCCTTTCAGTAAAAGTGAAAACACAAAAAAATGTAAGTTTTAATATAAGCTAAATAAATGACTGACCTTCTTAACAGCGACAAATTGACAGTGATATGCATCCCTTTTTGGTATATCACAGGAGGGTCAACAAGTTGAAAAATTCTCAGTCAGATCTTAAATCTACTCTTGTCCTTCAAGAAGTGTAGAAGCAAAGACTGGACTACTAGCAGTCTATTACATTAGACTAGCCCTACCCGTTCCCTTCACTCAGTTTTGCAGGCACGTTACACTTGAAATCCGAAACATGATTCTAGATGTTTACTTTTGCCGTTCAAGGTTAATTTTGCCTCCTCCTTCCCTAACTGCAAGTTTACAGTCCTGTTTAAAGATTGTTTCAGACTTTCGTAAATAAATACCGCTATTTTTGTAAGTAACATTCAATATATGAAAGTTCAAACACAGTTAACAAATTAACGAAGGTTTAGTTTCTTAAATAAACCTGTTAGAGCACAAAACGTTCATGACAACTCTTGAAGAATGGTCTGTGCTGCCCTGCACCAATGTGTTTAAATATTGCAAGGTTTCCACTCCTGCTTTCCTCTCAGTTGGCAAAGATTTAACTGTTAAGTCGGTCGACAAGCGGGGGGAGTCTTTTGAGTGCCGGACCGCAGTGCCTTCGGACAGATCACCTAACAGCCGGACTGACTTCGATTTTTTTCTCTCTATGTACAATACGGGAGTTTGGGCTCGTGTTACAAACGTGGACAAAGAGCTTTTTCATTACGGTGATATACGACTTTCAAAAAAGGAAACAACTTAGACACACTATAATGATCACTCCAAGGTCAACACCAATAAGGAGGCCTAATTCCAGTTTCGACGGGGATGTACCATCTGCATGGGAAGGCACTGATGGGATGGCTGTGGTAGCAACAGAGATGAGTTCTACAGCTAAATCTGCGCAATTATTTGGCAGCTCAGCAAGATGAATTTTCTGGTTTTGTAAGGATTCTGGGGACTGGCATGTGGGGTAACGTAAATCCCACGTTTCTGAACCCTTCAACCACTTTACTAATGGGACTGCGCTGCAATTGCATACGATCGGATTGTCGTAGAGGAATAGTGTCGTGTGTTTTGACAGACTTCTATAAACATCTGGAGATAGGGCGTAGATCCTGTTATACTGCAACTCAATGAAATTAAGGTCGTGAAGATGCTGAAACAAGTTTCTCGGAATGGCCATTATCTCGTTGTGAGACAAATCAATGCTTGTAATGTTAGGGACACTACGAAAAGTATTCTCAGCGATATGACGCATTGTATTCCAAGATACCGATACTGAGTAAATACCTGGAAAATTATCAAAGAAATGTGGGGACACTGATTCTCTATTTTATTCAACTTTAACGCAAGATGTCTCACTGACGTCATATTTGCGTCACATGTCATGTTTGGTGGGTATTTTATGTGGTTGCTAACAATAGTTATTGATTTCAGTTCCTTAATTAAGTCCAGTAAAAGCTAGATGTTGGATGCTTTCAAAAAGGTTATTTTCCAAGTTTACATTATACAACTTCGTATGAAGAGCTTTGTATTCACTGATATGTATGAGTTGGTTGTGGAGGATTTCCAGAACTTGTAACTTTGGCATGTAATCAAGAACTTTCAAAGAAAAATACGTGATTCTGTTGTAAGAAAGATCAAGTTTTGTTAGGTTACTCAGTCCTTTCAATTGTCCTTTCCGCACACTTGTTATTTGGTTCTCGTTAAGCTGCAGACTATCTAACGTAGGTAGATCCCATGGCCCTTCACCAACAGTTTGTAGGTTATTACAATTTAAGGCAAGATACGTTAATGTTTTCAATTTTGAAAACTTTTTCACCGGGAAAAGTTTAAAATTGTCTCTCGAAATTACAAGGGTTTCCAGGATGTAAAGATTTTCCAAATAAACGGACTCTAATTCCGAAAAATTCTTCATTTCATTATTGTGAAGTGAAAGTTGCTTTAAGTCAGTCAGATTTGACAGAAAACTCCAGTTTCCATTTTTAATGAAAGAAGTATTTGAGTTGGCTATGATAACACTATCCACCGACTTTGGAATCTCGTCACCGAGCTCACTAGCGTTGGTTAGATTCACTCCATTGCAACTAAAAACAGAGTATAAAGAACAACATCCCGACGGAAATGGAAATTCACATTGGTCGTAAACGTCGTAATGTTTATTTTGGTCAGGGCAAAACTGTTGACTGACATATAACTTATACAACAAGACAGTAATTTGCAATTAGCATCTTCAGAAAACATATTTATTCACGAAAGCCCTGCTACACTTGATCCACAACCAAACTGAGTGAAAAAATTGTGTACACCATCAAGTCTCTTCTATGTAAACTATGATAATCTCTCCTCTCAAAGACTGGCAAGACATCGTTGGATAAATATATCTTTTCGAACTGTTTATTTATTGAATTACGAAAACAAACAAAAAGCGACATCAAAATATCGTTTCATGCTTACCGAAAGCTAGATATCAAAAGTGTTTGTACCCTATTTTGCTTCATATGTCCAGATCAGAAGTAAGCGCTTATGAGTTCCTCCTTCACGTTTTAGCTTTAGAAATGCCAAAGGTTAATGAGGACTTGCATCATTGAGGCGGCATTGTTCGGGTGGAATTTCAACCAATGGGCTACCGTCGAAGGCGTTGGGATGATGGCATCCGGGGGGGGGGGGAGTTCTATTCTAATGATGTACTCCTTGCAGCAGAAGGCGAATTGCTCAATCAGCTAATCAGGGCAGCTCCGTTTCTGTTTCCCTTAACAACAAGTCCTGTTTTTTTATAACTTACCGTATTAACAGCGTTTCCCATCTCTGCTCTCTCAATCAGGCAGGCCCAACTGATGATGATGTGGGGGGGGGGGTGGGGGGGGGGGGGGGGGGGGGGGGGGCGGGGTGCCCCGGGGGGGGGGGGGGGTGGGGGGGGGTGGGGGGACCGGGGGGGGGGGGGGGCGTGGGGGGGGCGGGGGGTGTTGGGGGGGGGGGGTGGTGGGGTTGGGGTGGGGGGGGTGGGGGGGGGGGGGAGTGGGGGGGGGGGGGGGGGGGAGGGGGGAGGGGTGGGGGGGGGAGCATAGATCTACAGTAAATTCGATTTGTAAAGCCATTCCATCAGCTTTCCCTATAATGCCAATGACATAAACAGCACTGACAGTATCACCTGTCCTTGACTTCATGCCACAGGCATTGCAAACCTGCCAATAGTTCATTGCATTTTGTTATACACAGTATATATAAATCATGACCTTTACCCTGTCAAATTCCAAAACAATGTCAAAGCATATTTCAGTCAATAAAGAGGAAAGAAGTTTGTGGAAGGGTTGTGTAGGGTCATGTGGGGTCTAGAGGGAGGGTGAAGGAAGGGGAGAGAAGGCAAAATAAAGCCCTGAAAATATTACATCAAATCTGAGGTGATCCTTTTTATTACTGTACGGTCCATTCTGGACTTACACTGCCCCCCCCCCCCCCCCGGGTCAAATCCTTACTACATCACTGGCAGCGATCTGTTAACAACACTGGGGGGATATAACCCCATTTTCAAATAATTTACTGTGTGAAAAATCAAAGCCAATGGGCAATTTCTCAAATATTGCAGGGGGCATGTCCCTCTCTCTCCCTTGGGATTGCCACCCATGTGCTACATACTGTGCCGTGGACAGTCTATCAAAAGGATTTACCTTGCTGTAGATAGGAAGGGTGCATCTAGAACTTTTAGGAAGCCCTGGCTTGTACTACAACTTCCTTGTGGTAAATGTTATCTTCCAACTAAGGTTGGAGCAGTTCTAAGAATGTTAGCATAACCTTTTGAAACACACAATATGGTCAGAGGTACCATCCATATATGCTACAGTCTAAATGTCAGCATTTACAATATGAAGATAAGACTACACAGTCAAAATCAAACAATATCAGTTCATGCTTTAACCTCCAAAACTTTCAACACTTTGTAGCACATTCTTCTCTACAGCTTCATAACCATCCCCCCTACCCTTCCCCCACCTACAAACATACTTTGGTCAGCTAGAACCTGGTCACAAATTTAACTCCTCCTGAATATCACAAGCAATACCTAGTCCATTCATCTTAGCACTTTCAAATGGATTGTTGATTATCTAAGTCATCTAGACTGGATGTCTTACTGGCAATCCTGTTAACTACAAAGCTGTCTGCATGTTAAGTATACTTCAGCCATCAACCACACTATAAACCAGTTTTTCTACAACAGTCTCAAGCAGCCTAGCCAACTCTCAAAAGTAATAAAAGCGTCTACCATTTCATCATCATCGATGCTAATGGAATTTGCCACATGCAAAAAATGTCTTGTGGCTTGAACGGATTGAGACGAAAGAGCTCCCTTTAGTGAAAGCCTTCTAATCTAATTTCTAAGCTTTCATTAGGACGGTTTTACATTGGTTATATGGGTAATAGCAACTCCATGACCCCTCAGATTGGTGTGAAAAACACGGCATGAACGGGAATTAAATTAGAAGTAATGTCATGCTGTTAAGACTTGCAAATCAATAAGAAGTTCTGTCAGCCAAAAAAAGTTATCAATAAATGACAAGCTCAAACAACAAGATTTATTTTACAACAAGGAGCACGTCATGTGCTTGTACATCTTCTCGGAGGGAAACATTTTAAAAAATACAGGAAAATGTGAGACTGCTTTGGAGAGGAAGACCAGCCCCACCCCCCCCCCCCCCATATGGTGACAACAATCATAGTCTGGAGAGTACCTATAAAGGGAGTTGCGAGAGACACTCCTATTAAGACTTATTCTACGTGTACATCTCTCTGTACTATGTTTATGGTATTGCGCTGATTTCAAATGTTTTACACAGTGTTCACTGATGAAGACAAGACGAAAGTGGGTCAACAGAACATGTTCTTAACTTTTATAAGCAATTTCTACTCACAGCCAAGGACAATAAAGTATATGGCACAATGTATAATCCATGAAAGCCAGGAAGCCAACTAGAAAAAAAAAATATGGCAAAAAAAATTGCTTCACTCCTGTAGAGTGAGTCATGGTTGGTAGCCCGAAAATTGCTCATTCTTTGTCGAGCTGAGTGTCATTCAGTCATGCATGTACTGTAGGGTTTATAGCAACCATGCACACTCTTTTATTCTCATATCATGCCAAACACGATAAATGATTCGCTTGTTTTATACCTCATTTGGAGGTGTCATGACAGCACTGTAGTCCATCTCTCATCCCATTCTCTGTATTTGCTTTGGGTCTTACTTGATAACTTCCTATGCTCAGGTGAGCAATGTGGGCTAAAACTGTCAATCACATGTAGTACTACACTGGTACTTGGAAAGTTCATTTAATTCCGAATAGATCACTCCGTAGTGTAACAGAAAACTTGCTACAATTTCTGCACCAATTGTCCGTATATTCCACAAACAGATGTCAAAAGTTTAGATGCCACTTATTAACATGAATAATCCATAAGAACTCAGCAAGCTCGGCAAACTCATCCAGAAAAAAAAAATCCTGACAAGCTCATATCCTTAGCTGCCACTCACACTTGAAAATCATTTTCTTTTTCACTACTCAGAATATTTATGTCAATGTTGCTCCCTGATAGATGCAAAGCTCTTCAAAATATTTAAATGACAAAATCTCCCAGCAGAATACAGGTAGGGTTTAATCACAGTCTTTGACAATGACTGCATTCGAACCACATCTCCTCCAATCTCCAAATGACGGCACACTGTTAGCATACACTATGTAGATACATACAAAGAGAAGATTATGTAGATACATACAAAGAGAAGACAGATAACATACCATTAAACCAACATGACTGCAATTAACTGTAATTGATAATGTAGACCATCACAAAAAGCCTCTGGTTTTAAAGTTTGTTCATGCTCTCCTAGCAAAACAAACCAATGCAGAGACTGTAAAGCCAGCTATGTATGCTAGTATTTACATGTACTATCACAACTTACCGAACAATATACACATTTCACCACTCCATGCCTGGGGGCATGTACGTAAGTATATAATACAGCATTAACAAGTATTCACTTTATAGTAACAATAGTCATGCAGGACCTACTGTAAGATAAAGCTTTTCGAAATTTAAATCTCCAATGAGAGATGACAGTAACAGCAGGTGCCTTAAAGGACTTTTAACAGGGCATTTTGTAAATAATGTGGATCATTTTCACCTTTCCTTCAGGTAAGGCCATTATTGACAAAATCACATGCCTATGTAATGGGACATATGCTTCATGCTTTTCGAACCATATCACAGTCACAAAATCTTTCCAACATATTCTCAACACAGTCAACAGCAACATTTGAAAGAACACTAGCAAGAAGCCCTTTAAAGTTTTGAAGTCCATTAAGTTTGATTTTAAGTGAGTTAGACTCTCTGGGACCCTTTGTCTGAATGCAGCCCCAAGAATAATTATTACAATATGACATGCTGTTGTGGTAACAATTTTGAACAGTCTGGCTGGTAATGCAATCTAAATGGAGAACTGATGGGATTTGCATCCCTGAGAGATCAACCAAATGTAAAATTACTTAACCTTGTTAACATTTCTGCAAGCCAGATGGATTTATATTATGTACCCTGTACTGAAAAGTTTCTGTGGAATACAGACCAGAATCAAGTTCAGGAATGAGGATCCCTGATGGGTTTTTCTCCTATATCTCACAGTGAATGAGTAAATGTTATCAAGGATGGAGACATGATCACTCTCAGAGCATATTTCCCAAGGTATTGTGCCTTGAAAAGCTTAGACTCCATTATGACTCACAACTTATGATTTGGACATGTTACAAGAGGAGGACTAATTTGGCGGCAAATAATGCTGGGGCTAAGGAAACTGACCAAGGATGCAATTTGGAGGAGAAAAAGTTTGTTCTGGCATCAAAGAAATTTCTGTAGAACCTTAATATCTATGAGAAAACCTTGCGTATAAAATGCCAGTACCACTGAAACATGTCACAAAGTGGAAAAATACAGACTGCGGAGTACAATTACTAAAAGAAATAAATATAGACCAGTTTTCTAAATTCTTGAGGCTGCAAATGAGAGGGAGGTTTTCAGTTAAAATATAGACTGCAGACGTGTGTTAGAAACAAAACTTACTACAGTACTATTTTGCTAAGTACTCTAAACCAACAATTTAGGGCTAAACAAAACTTAAAGGGAATACAGGCTGTAAGCAGTTGCCCCAGCCTTGTTTTGATGTGTGAACTAAATGTTACAAATCTCCTCTTAGTTCTTTTGCAAGTACCTTTTTAAAATGGTTCAGAACATACATAAGGCATTCTCAAGGTAAACAAAGGGGTTTATTTTGAATACTAAATTTAAAAATTCAGTTACAAAATTGTAGTCACATGATTTAAAAAAAATGTCATGCCTGAATTAGGATACCAGGGTAACACTAATTCAGTCTGGGGTGACTACACTTTCCTTTTAATTTACAAAGTTATAAGAGCATGACTGGGTAACTATGACTACTGTAATTACTGTGATTTTAAAGCCAAGCTCCGATGACAATGAAATTTAACCTCTTCAGGAGGCTAAATTACACACTTAGCAAAGTATTCTGTAGGTTTGAAGTTTCATGTGGGAGCCTACAGAAAAAGACACTTATCAAATTTATTTGTGGAAGTGACAAGTCACAATTTTATTATGCAAAGATTGCATTGTGTAGTCATGCAATGGATGCTTGAAAGTGGAAAAATGTGTATACTATGTTTGCTTAAAACTTAATCAGGTTGATTAGCTGCTGCTGAAACTGCAGACACAGCATACTGAACAATTAACTACTTACTGTATGACTTAAAAAAATAAACTGCAAATATGATGGAGATAAATAAAACCACAGGTTTGATGCAGGCCTCCTCTTGTGAAAATTAAGTTTGTTTGGATAAAACCACATTATCACAACTACCCTACTGCAGCTGACATCACTACAAAGGCCTACCCAGTTCTTTCTGTGATACAAGCTTTCTAGCTTCTAACATTAACTGCCTACCTGCAATCCTTTTAATAGAGTACAGTAAAATAACCAGGGACCTGAACTTGTTTCAGCCATGTATTTGCTCCCCCACATTCTAATTATTACAGCCTTACCAATTGGTTGGAAACTGGGACGTTAAACCTCATCTAACTACAGCCTTACCAATACCAATGTCCCATCAGTACTGATTACTGTACATAAAGAACAAACGTTCAAGTAATTAAAAGAGTTCTTCAATTACTCTCCATGTGGAGAATTCAAAAAACTTTCTTGACAACTTGAATACATTTTACTACTGTATATACCTGATAAGTTTTAACACTATAATTTCACACTTCTTTCTTGATTCCTATACATATCCCACTTTAAAGCTTTTTCCATGCATGGACCGTATATGATCTAGGCCTATATCATCAATACATGTACTTATTGCACTTAATATTGTGCTGATATCAAACACAAGTTCACCCTACCCATACTAACACATTATAAATATCCTACCCAGTATCAACAGCTTGCACAAACATTCATAAATGTATGTTTAAATAGTGAATTGAAACAGCTAATTTGGAAAGTGCAAGCCACCTTCAGATGTTACAGTACGGAATGATTTCATAGAACAAAGAACTGTTTTGCAATCTCACAATGTGTCGCTACATTACACCCATACATTCTAATTTAATCTGCCAATAAAAAACAACATCTGCAACAGATATACAGGCTCCAGTTTCCAGTACTAAAATATAACTTACAAGCACATGAAATTCTCCATCACATAATGTTGGACGTACAAAAGGAATCTTATCACAACCATGTCTGGAGGTATAAATTTAACACATACTTAAATTTTAATAAGTATCTACTTATTCAAGGTACATTATACACGTAGATAAAGGATCCTTTCCACAAAAGCTATCTCAATCTTATTTCCATCTCACACAAGCCCTCTGGCATGGACTGACTGGCAAATATTACAGTTGCAATTTCAAAATTTTGATGATGACCTATGGGCATTTTTCTCAACAACCAGCTCAGGACAGCCTGGCTTTAAATGACCTGAAGGGTTTACAAATTGCAGGAAGGTATTTGACTTGCAATTGACAAATTAGTTGTACAGGGCATCCTCTGGGTCCAAGCTTTTGTGTTTCTCTTGAAATCAGTCAAGGAAGAGAAAAAGGTGTATTAGAAATCTCTGGGGATAGCCAGACAGAAATAGTATAGGCAGTAGTATTGATTGCCATTATGTCATGGAGGAAATATCTTTAAAGGGGTAAAATATTAACAGAGTTCAACATAAAAGGACTAAGATATAAGAGTCAAAAGTGTCAATTAAGTGAATAATTCCATTTTCAAAAAATATTCACTCAACCATTAAGTTCACACAGGTACATATGACTTACGTACAATATCATGGGTGGAAGAAATGGGAAATCATCTGGGAAGGAGAGATTTTGGTACAATATTTAGCAGAAAATTTTGGAAATTAGAGGGAAATCTAGATGCTTCTGTACATGGAAACTGTCAAAAGTTGTCCAAAATTTGACTTGCTTCTTGAAAAAATACATTTTTTATATATTTTGGCATGAAGGAAATGTTGAGACGGTTGGATGGCATGAAAACTTGTGATTTATATCAGAATGATAAAATTGAAAACAATCAAGAGCTACCAGGTTTTTGTTTTCAACTGTGTGAGATATCTACAGCTAGCAGCTTGATGACAGGTGGCTGACACAAAGAAATGTATGGCCAGCCACATCCATCAACAGCCTACAACATGATGTGGCCTAAACAAATACACTACATACAGAGAGTACAATATTCATGCACACCTCAGAAGAACCTTCACAGCTGTATAAAGGTGATAGCCATAAGCAACATTTGTCTATTTTTCCACATGACAATTTTATACAAATGGACTGTATATTTTAAAGGAAATAACATCCAAAGAAAGGAAATATTACACAAGTTTAAATGCTCTCATCCATTTTTAAAGGGCAAGGGCAAACATGATACAAAGTAGAGCCACTACATGCTATTACCTGTAAATTAAGTTTACAGAGGTACCCCTAATTCATGAATCATTGGCACACTGCAGGCAACATAACAGTCCCTTTCGTGACCTATGCTACCCAGACAACAATACATACCTTTCATGTGGTCTCACATTCTTGGCAAGCTCCAAGCAGGGAGTTTCTATGCCATATATTGTAGCAACTCTCTGCTCCAAGCTGCCTTTATTAAAACTTGATAAGGCTGCTGATTAAATGTAGTAACCTTATATGTTGGAGGTTTCCCAACATCATAAAGGTGTAAAAGTGCTGTCTTCTGTAGCTGCAGTGACCTCATAAGGTCACACTTGAGAGTGATTCCCAGGAAGCTATAACCATCCCATGGAGAGACGTAAATTTTACTACCCTGTGACCCAGATCCCAGTAGGACACTAACCATTAATCCTTAATTTTGAATTAAACGAAACTGTTAATCTGGCCTAGTGTTAATCACACCTGAGAGTCCCAAAAACAACTTGTGTAATTATTTCTTCTCTTTGAAGTTTGTACCCTTACTGATCAATCCAGAATTAGTAATCAAAATGAGAATGCTTGTAACTATGTATGAAAACAGTGAACTTCAACTGCGTATTACTGTACTTTTTACAGGATGAACCCCACAGCAGTTCCAATTTTTAACGCTTGATGTCAAATATCACTTTATCCCAAATGAGGTGGAACAAGTTTGACATAATGTAGGTGCCATGCATTTATGCATTCATTCTGGGAAGGGGCTGTAGAAATAACCATTTTATAAGATCATCTACAGTAACACTGCACTGACTGTACACACTCTTTATCTTAAACTTGTGACTGACAACATCAATCAGGGTTAAAGCAACTGGTTTTGAAGAAATGGCAGGGATTCCGCCAGAAACTCAAAAAAAAAAGGGGGGGGGAGAGATTGATTACTGCTAAATCCCGAGTCCACATTGATGCTGCCCTTGGCCAAAGTTACAAGTGGGTTCAGGGGGACAAAGGCTTGCTTCAAAGCCCCTATAAGGTGCAATTTGAAGGGTTTTAAAGGCCATTCATTTATGCAAGTTCAAACATTGCTGCAGAAGTGTCCTCTTTGTAAGTAAGAAACCAAGATATCGACAGTTTTTTATACTTTGATGGGAATCAAAAGGGGGAATTTACCTTCCTTCTGAAAGGGGGGGGGACAAATCCCCCTTTCCCCCTTGACAGGAACCCTGAATGGGAATATTATTAAACTTAATTTCTCATACTTTGAATGCAAAGTCTGCATGGGCATGTTTGTTATAGCCTCTTTGTTTATTACAGAAACTAGAAAGAAATCCGTCACTCCAAGAGGCCAGAATTTTGTGTGTACATGTTAAAAGTCCCAGCACCACCAAGGCCAAAAGGCCAAACAAAACTCCAATGAGTTATAGCACATAAAAGGCCCCAGTCTTTGCATACGTGCTGGACTTGCTCCAGGTCAACAGTACCAGTCTACTCTTTGAACATAATCAACTGGCTATTGAGGGTGCTCTTAAAGTTAAATAGATTAAAAGCACAACAAATATTGTATACCCTGAACAAATAATACTTACACATATCCTATATTTCTTACAGCACAAATATTACAATTATTCCCTTTTTTGCCAAGTTTACATTATTTGTACCAAAATGTTGTATACTTACAGCACGACCTAGCTCTAATTCAACGAAACAATAAAATAAATGTGGCTAATTTATCCACTCAATGAACAAGAAATCAAATTTAGCTGCTCAATTAACTTCCAATGAACCATTCAGTCCAGCCTGTGCATTAACTGCATACTGCTCGATGCCAACTTCACTCCAGGGTATATAAACTGAAACACGTCAACCAAAGACAGCCCAATTTTCAACTGACTGCATTCATCGTAAAAACTGACAATTTACTGTAGCTCCAACATGAATCTTTAGGTATAGTAATCCATTCCAAACCAAAATCTCAGTCTCTGCCCTAAAAGGCAAAAAGATGTAAATCTCAACAGCTCAAATTGAGTCAATAATCCAGATTGATGCAGTTGTGCTTTACTCCTTGGTAATAATTCCAAGTGAATTCCCCAGTTGGCAGTCACTTAATTAATATTCCACGAGCCATGCATACAATAAAGGCAAATGCGACTGAGTGTAGCAGAAAAACAAGAGATTGACTTGTTTAATACCATCTGATTTGTAAGAGCACAGTAATGCCTCATCCCCCATACATGTGGAGGAGCTGTATTAACAAAGAAGTGGAATTTTGTGGTGTAAAGCAGTCCGATCTACTAAGGCTTCAGTATAGGCAGGCAGTCAGCCAACCTGGCTCTGGTCCTGTATGAGCTGCATACCACAGACAGCCTGGAATGATTTAACAGGAGAGGGTTATTTATGGCAGCTAGCACCATCATAACATCCAACCAGGAGGTTGGTTGTTCTTCCTGAAAACATGTAACTGAGGAGAGGAGACTGTTTGTCTTTTAAATATAAAGCAAGCTGGTTACAGTACCTCAAAATATGAAGGGAAGAGATCTTTCAACAGCAATGATAGACAAGCTACTGAGGACCTTATGTTATACAGTTCTAAGTTTATCTTTGAACATCAAGTTATGGTTTCAACTTTCAAGAAAACCAGGGAAACAATCTTAGTTTAATGTTTGTAATGTGGCATGTGCTACTGTTCTCCACAAAGGATATCAGTGATCTTTTAGCAGGCCTGTAGCCAGGGGGTCTACCCACCCCCTCCACAATAAAAAGTTCTTTTGGGGCTACAGTCTTGCACATGTAGTCACTTCAAAATATAAATACAGACTGAGCTTGTTATAGCCAATTTGAAGAGAAGATATCTTCCAATAGCAAAGACAGACAGTTTCTGTTACTGTGAACATTATTATAAGAATTTTTTTTTTTTTTTTTTGCTGAGGCCGCTCATCTTCATCATATTAACCAGGAAAAGAATCAGTTCAATGTCTGCAATATGCTACTTTTCATCTCAAAGGATATACAAAGTGATAATCCTAGGCTCTTATGTGACCAAGGGGTGGTGGTCCCTATTGATAGTTATGCTCCATTCAACGTGGATGTAAATTGACTTCATAACTTGAAAAATGCTACAATTTTAGCATCTCAGCATCCTTGATAATTCAAAAAAGTTCAGTATGACCTTCCCTTAAACATCACCCAACTCCCAGGATGGTATTCATATGCATAATTTTTTTTCATATGTTAACAAATTCTAACTTTAGTCTCATTCAGATGGAAAAGCGACCCGGTGTGTTAAAAACATGGTTAATTAAGCATTGTCTATAGACTTGGTACAGAGTTCATTTCAATGATGAGGTTAAAAAACAAGCTTACAAATGTTATCTGTTGTCTATCTCACGTCCACCATGCTAGGTCATGCCCATATCAATAATAAATCTCATTCTTAACCCTTTCAGCACTGAATTATTTCACTTGGCACCTTTCACTATGCCTAAATTAATTTTCAAGTCTTCCTCATTTTGGGAAGCCTACTTTCAATGTCAAATTACTCTGACAAAAAGTTGTTTAATGAAGAAATGATGAGCACACAAGTTAAAGAACTTGAACTGTTCTTTCAAATGAGATCTAATTTCCGACATTTACTGTAATATATACAAAACATTTAGCAAATTTATGCAACTTGTGGTAATTTTACCATATTTTTCATGTTAAGTCTTATGTTAAAAACATTTTTCTTGTACATTTATTAACTAGTCTTCTAAGGATAAAATAAAGCCTGCTAAATTTCCTTATTATGTGGTGTATAATTTGTGTTAATTTGAATATCTTCTTTCAGTTATTTTCATTAATTATCTAATCCATTTATCCATTATCATCATTTCCTAATCCCTACATCTTTTTAAAACACTAGCAGTACTAGGCTCTGCAGTTACACTGCTTAGTAGCAGCCTAGCTTACCTCTTTGAACTAGGCTTCTAACTGTATCGCTTTCGATAACCTTAGGTCTTACACTAACCATTTTGAATATATATATACTGTACACAATTGTTGTCAAATTGAAAGCAGAATGTTCCCTTTTGAATTGTTTCTTAAATTCATCTCTGCGTCTGTGAAGAATGCTGCCTTTATCAAATATGACAGGCTACTTGGATATGCTCGATTAGTTACAAAATTGTTAGCCATTTTCAATCAAAATTATTTGCTTAACTTTTAACCCAACTACCTAGTGTATTTGGTATCAAAATTCATGGGACCAAGTCTTCTATTAGAATGATATGGTTTCAGATCAGTTTTGTGGGAGGGTGCATAGTAACATAAGGTTGATCAAGACAAGTCACTTGGTTAGGTGCATCCATCTGTAGTGTAGAGAGCATAGAATCTTTCATGGCAGATATATACCCCTGTAGTGCTGAAAGGGTTAAGGGTGAACAAAAGCTTCACAAATTCATCCTTGACAGGGATGTAGCTACGGTGGGCGGTGCTGGGCGGTGACACCCAGCACTCGATACTCCCGCCCGGCACTCCAGGCAAACACACGTCCCCCCGCCCACCACAAATCTGCCTGCTGAGACCTAAAACTAGCCCTAAATTTACTCCCTAAAGTAAAATGCGGGAAAAATGAAAAATTAAAGGCTGAAAATGGGGTAGATGCCATGGGGTGGGGTGAGGTGCTTTCCCCAGATCAGACAATTACCCGGCACTCAAATTTTGCTAGCTACATCCCTGATCCCTGATGTTGTCTCTCCACATAAGGTACAGTACATGGATCGATCACGATAATGGCATTTACACTTAAGGTTTGATATCGTGCAAGGAGTCAATACTGTAGACCTTATGCACTGATATGGTGACGTGATGTCATTTTGGCAGCAAAATATGAAGCACATGGCACACACAAAGTAGACTTCTTATACGCACATAGAACACTACAAGCATATTTGACCCCTCACTAATCAAATGTCTGCATTTGTTGGTGTCAGTTGCGATGATATGAGCTTGCCTTCATTGGGGGCACACTCTCTGTTCTGTGACATCATGTGCATAAGGTCTAAAGCAATTCCAGCCCTGTCAATGAGTTTGAACTGCCATGAATTTACATTGGACTCAAACTTGAGATCAAGAACAGGAAGCCCATGCAGACAACATGGAAAATGTGAACATGTGGCCTGCAAGTATAGCCAGAGGTCAGTGCTGGTCTAGAATCAAAGCTACGCAAAACTTAACTGTTTTGGAAATCTATTAGCCCTACTTAGGGAGGTAAGTAGGAGCAAAACAGGTTCAACCTCTCTTTATGGAGCAAATTGGATACCGTGCTTGGTGTCCAATACTTAATTTGATAATTCTAGTCCATAGCCTTACTCATCCTACTGTACGTATACCAACCAGGGGATGCTGAAATGGCAAAAGTGGTTGGGACAGGAGCTGCAGCTTTGTCACTCTATACCAGGCTGCACTGCTAGGGGCCACCATCTTAAAAGCTTCCAGACCTGTTTTTGACCACAGAAAGGCTAGCCATACTTAGCCTACATTGATCCTTCCCTTGGTAATACTACAGGCTGAGTGAATATAAGTGCCAATTAAATGTCACCATATCATCCCTCCCCAGATGTTGAACACCCCCTCTTATCAAGACACACGTGCCAACATTCACTTCTCATCAATTTTGCAGTTCATAGTTTAAGCGTTTGTCATAAATCCCCAACATGTAAACAATGTCGACATCTGCTCTGAGCTCAGGGATGATAAATTTTGGTATTTTGTGTAATCACGGAAGCACTTCACCATTTATTAGTGCAGAGACTTGCATTGTGATACCATCTCTTGTACAGTCTTGCACAGTATGTATCGCATGCTGTCAGTAGCAAAGGATTATGAGGTTGACAAACGTCCACTGTGTAATTGCAAAATGTGTCTTACATAAACTTCCACTCAGCCATGGGACTGGCTACAGAAAAAAAACTACATGACGAATCATTACCTCACTGGCCATAGACAAGTCTGTGACAGGTGAAAAAGCAAAACCACAAACACAGAGGCAGGAAAAATGTATCTACTGTAGACTGTATTGTAAAAAGATGGAAATAATCACAGTTCAGTTACAAGAACAAAAGAAGAGCAAAATTCCAAAGCATATACCAAAACCGTATCTTCACATCTTGTTTGGATGTGGAATGTGGAAATATTGCACTTCCAATTTTTCCAAGGAAGTTGCCATTTTTCAAACTCACAGACTTGTTGTCTGTTTTGATATTTCATGCTCACTTTGTGTCTAAGATCTATTTGGTCATTTCTAAGTTTTGTTCCCACTCTTTCTCCTAATCCAAGGTTGGATTATATTTGTTGGTATCAGATTTAATAGCAGTACCTGAGAATGCTGAGTTCATTTCTAGAATAGAGGATGAACCTCCACAGCAAACGGAAATAAAAAAAAAAAAAAAATAAATATTAAACAAAAACATAGCATCTGGTAAAAGAACTAAGCCTATAACATGATCAAAGACTTGCTACAAGTGGGAAACAGCAGTTTCCTTGTGAATTATGAGAATGACAGTATCTGAGTATTCCCAACATGCTATGAAGATAAGGATTTTTGTATAGGTTTTTCCTTCCCCTCCTTTTATGGAGCTGCAACTTCATCTAGGGCCTGAACCTTTCCACTTTCTCTAACTTATGAAAAGTACGCTGGGATGGCTAGGAGGAAAGAAAACATGTACATGGTGGCAATCTCCTACTTGAGTGACAATACCAGGCAGTTTATGGGGGAGGACTGAGTTTCTATGTAGTACCATACTGGCAAATGTCCAAATCCATGAAAATACCAGGTATTCTGTTATAGCTGCAAGGGGTCTGCACCCTCAAGTCATCAGGCAGGTCCCCCTTCCCACCTATCTCCCCCTCCCACTTCAGTGCCTGATGTATTCACCTATAATGTACAATGATCTCTAACAACACATATTCAGGTAAACAGATCAGGCAGTGGGAGGAGGGAGGAGACTGCATCGATACTCGATTGCGATTGCAAGACCAACTAAAACTTGAGCTACAAGTATTAAGCACATCCACCAAGGCTTACACCTTGAAAGGGACCCAGAAAAAGGCATAGATGCCTTCATGGTTGGAATATTTAGCAGGAAGTTACTCTACCCTAGTAAAAGGAGAACTCTGCAAAGATCTGTGAACTACAAATAAATGTCCAATGACTTCTCAAAATCCCTGGTTTTGGAAGCTATGTGCCCTGATACTTTACTTCCTATCTAGATTTGTAGCTTTCACTTACCAATAAGGTCCTGACAAGTCTTGATCACACAGTGGACAGGGCACCCTCTGATAGAGGGCAACAGCCCAAGTCACCTTATTACAGGTGAGTGAGGGTTTCAAATGTAGATAGGATGTAAGAAGGGAACATGGTATAAATTCAACATTTCAGTCCAAATTTTTATGCTTTAAATTTAGTGCATTCAAACTAAATATGATTAATTTAACTGATTAATTTGCGAAGTGAATTACTAGTGTACACCTTCTTTGGTGGAATTGCCTTACTCTGTATGTACACTGTATACATTTATCTTCCGGAGCAAATTGCCCATCACCCAACTGATTTCCAGTAATCAAATGGGTACCACAATGACCAAAGAAAGTAGAAAATAATTTTAAGCCTAGCTGATCTTTTGACCTTAGTTTTAAGTGTTGCCATCAAATCCCATGTTTAGGCCTTGATCCCATTTAACAGCAATGTCTATTTTAATGCAAATAGTGATATACCAAAGCCATGTAAAATTGCCGTCCCAAGGGAAATGTTTATGTTACAGTCTAACAATAGAGTAGACATTTTTCCATACAATTTCATGTCCTTAGTTGATACATAATGCATTATAATTTATAATGTAGAGAAGGATGGCTCAAATATGGCTGCAAAGTGAACAGTAAGGCACCATGTCCCTCAGCCAAGCTGCAGCAGCTGCAACCATGCTTTGTTACAGCAGCAGTAATAAGTTACTGCCACCATTGTAACCTGTGTAGCAAAAAGCATGGCTGAGGCAGCTGCAGCCTACAGTGTCAACATGATGCCTACTGACGTTTATTACAGAACTGTATGGAAAGGGAAATATAGTACTAGGTGTGGATAAGGAATATTCAATTTTAGCCCAGTTTGCAGTGAGTTTTGCTTCTATCAGGAAGTTGCCACAGAGTTTAAAGTTGCAATTCCCTTCTTCTCCGAATGCATGACCTCAATCTTGCAGCATTCAACAGCCGCTTGCAATTCAGACTCCATTAACATAACCTCAGAAAAATGTTGTGTTATTGTCTGCAACCCACTGTAAACAGCACTGCCAATGGACTTATACTGGAAGGCCTCCCTTTTTTCCTAGGGTGCCTCTCCAATTTATCATGATGTATCTTTAATTGTAACTCTATCACAGATGCAACTGGGCATACCTATAATACAGCCTGACATGTGATAAGTTTATCTTTGTCCTCCCTGATTAGCTGTGGCACTTACAACTATTTCCAATCTTCACTCCAAATAAACTCTGCAGCATAAAGTGCCTGTGCATGACTTTCTTCTGATATACAGTAGAATTATGCAGGACTACTAAAGAAGGGTTTCCTTGGTGACAAAGACAATATAATTTCCATTAAATCAAGAACACGTTTGCAATTTTGTAACAACATTACAGGTGAACATTACAGGTGAAAGAAAAAGTTGACAGCTCGAAACATTTTTTGTCCCCCTTAAGTAATTTTGCCCCCCAAACACATTCATTTCTATCATTATTTTCAATTCTTGAGTAATTCTATTACATTCAGTAAGAAATTATAACTGAATACTCATGCTGCTGCTGTAAAGAAAGGTGAGGTCACACTGCCCTATATTATTCTTCAGAATCACAACTTTTATAATACACATGCACAAAGGTAGGTCTGAGAGCCTTCCCTTCAATAGAGGGCGACATAGCAGAATCACATGCACCATGGCACAGGGAGTACACTATGCAGTCTCTTTGTTTAGTGAATATTCTGAAAATGATAACATTAAAAGATTATCAACTTCATTTAATGATTACAAACATCCTCTGCAGGAAAATGTCCTCCATGTCTGTTCTATTTGTTTGCCAGGGTCTTATTGCTTGTAAGCAGGGATTACTGTTCATATGGAAATTGGGAGGTACGGAGGGGCATATGGTAAACATAGAACTGTTTTAGGCTTTGTAAAATATTACAATCAAAATTTTCAAATTCAAGCACTTTAAAGGTTATCAAGCTACTGCATGTATGAACTCTGACAGAATGTGGCCCTATGGAATGAACTTGTTGGCTCATACTCCCACAGCCTACCATGAAGACAAATCATTTATGTTATTCCTTGTCAAACCATGGAAGTAATAGTTCCATGGCCAAACTGAGCAAAGCAAAATCAAAACTGTGTTTTCCAAAAGGTACTATAGGTAGCCTGCAAAGCCATACTTCTACTCTGTCCCTAAATTATCAAGTTCCTTGTGAAGTCTGGTAAAAGCAAATTAACCATGGGACAGCAGTTTTAATACCAACACGACACCTTTTCTGCTATGAAGGCTGTTATCAGTGACGTACAGGTATGTATTATCTGCCTATTATTCAACGAGTGATGGATACTGTTTCCCATTTGGAAAGTGATATTGTTGATATGAAAGTCTGTGCTTCCTGACCTGTACAAAGAAGCAAACCTTTGGATTAGAAATCCCTCATAGAACACTGTCCAGCTATTCACGCAGTGAGTTGCCCAAGATTCTCTGAGTGCTTGGCACATTGATCGCCATCCTTGGGAAGGGTCTAAAGGGAGGGAATATATCAGGGGTTTGTTTGTGTCAGATAAAAATATAGTGCTGGGATTGGTTCTGACTTTTTAATTGAACTGGGTCCCGGTGGTGATTTTTTGTGCCATGCGGAGTCATGGGTGGAAACAGTTAGGAAGCTGGGAGGCTCCTTCCCTGGATATTTGGGCATTTGGAGGAAAGTCTTGGCACTTGAAGGGAAATTTTGCTTTCTTATACATACAAATACTGAATTACTGTGGAAAGCCTCCCTGGAAATAAACATTTTTCCAGCCCTGGGTAGAGTTACCCTGTGTCCCTGGTGTGAGTACATACCTCCTTATTTATGAACGGTAATAAGACACTCTCACAAAGAAACCACAGATGTCCCTGGCAAGTGACTTCACAGCTCTCCCTTTCAAGAAATCCAAAAGATGTTTGAGGACTTTCATGAAACATCAAAATTAAATGATAGGTCTCTTAAATTTCAGAATAAACGATATAGGAAAAATATAGCAAACAAGCAATTTGCAATGAAGCATGACTTTACCCCTATGCTTTGAAACCATTAAATGTTTCTAAGGGTGTAATCAGACGAAGCAAAACTGCTCTCCATCTGTTAATGTAATATACAAGCCATAAAACTGAATGACATATCCAACAGACATTTCTAGCCACAGTAAAAGAGCATCCATTTACAATCAGACTACTAATTGACAAAACAATATTTGAATACATAAATTTCCATTGCAATTACTGCCATTATGTGAATTAAAGACTTGGATGGCATTAAAGAATTCCAACCTCTTAACAATTTAGACATGAAATAAATTACAGTACCTACTTCTATAAATCTACTGGTACCTTTTTTTCAGTCCTTTCTTTTTTAAGGTGGGAAATCACATCTTCAAATCTACACATATTTCATGTTGGAACACAAGTCTGAATTATTTTCAATCATATCAAATCTCATCAAATATTCTAAAGAACAAACTCACCACACTTCCAGCACTTTTCAAGGATTTTTCAAGTGTACGCTTCCAAAGAACTCGCAATAATTACAGCTGGTTTTTACAATACACAGTTCTTCAAGAAAAGAAAACTACAGTGCAATGCTCTTACAAAAATATTCCACAAATTATAAAATTCAAGTGCAATATAGGTCATAGAATATGACCCCTCCAATTTTATGCACTTTCAAGGCTTTCAAGGTTGTTTACAAACTGTGTCACATGCAACTTAAAGTGGACCTTAAGTCTAGAATTACAAGAATATATATTTTAGACGTTGGAAAATGAATTCCAATCATTCAACTCCCATTTTCATAGCTTATTCGGTTGCCAAGATATAAAATGTTGAAATTTATTCACTTAATTTGAAATGGTCGATTGTGAATAATTTGTGATGCCCTTCTTGTACAACACACATTACCTGCTTTTGTTTCCTTTTGAAATTAAGATGTTTTTATGACCTTGGAACATTTACCGTTCCCTTGCATAGCATGTTATACAGAGAGGACTTACATAGCCAAGTCACCCTATAGCATTAAGACAGTGATCACATTTTGGCACAAGGTGCAGTGGCTTTTTGAAAAAAACAAAGAAAAACAAAGGTTGTAATTTGAGTAGTACAAGAGTGACATCACAAATTATTACACAATCTACCATTTTAAACTGAGTGAATAAGTTTCAACATTTTATATCTCAGCTCCGGAATGTCCTGTGAAGATGGGAGTTGGACTATCTGGATGCATTTTTCAAGCTTTGTAACATATATTTTTGAAATTTTAGACTTTAGGTACACTTTAAGCTATAATCTGTATTTTAAAGGGGTTCATTGAGTTGACATCTATTATTTAAGAGACGAGTTTGAAGGAAATCATTGCATGGCAGTGCTTAGAAATTAGCCTTATTACTCATGTTTCACTTCCTACAGTTACCAAAAATGTGAGAAATTTTAGTTTTTGTGGACAGGTATTGCACATGATTTTACTATATAATGGTAAAAAGTGTTTGGTCACAAATTTGAAATGAATGATTTTAATCATTAATTACACTGTCATTGCCATTTCAGGTGTGTGTCAGATGTTCAGAATCTCTTAGTTTGACCATTAAGCATCAATTTACGAGTTAAACTCAACTGGTGTGAAAAAAATCATGAATTTTGTGAACCAACTCAATGTACCCCTTTAATATTAGCAAAATATTCCTCATGTGGGAGGAGGAGAGGGTAGGGGTGAGTGGAGGGTATAGAGGGGCACAAAGTTTTGCCCACCAGACTCTTCTTCCATCCCTTCACTTTTCTGTTAGTTCTATCTCACAACTTTCACAACTTTTGTTTTTATTTCTGTTCTTCTTACTGTAGTTCATTCTTTGCTCAAATGATTCACATCACTACCGCCAACTTAATTACTTCCCTTTGACCCATGGATTCAAACTCTACAACACGAGGCATCCACGCAACATTTTGTTACAACATGAACAGAGTACAGTACTGTACATTTCAATAATTATATCATCAATGGGTTTCTATATTTTATCTTTTCACCGTCAAGCCAAACAGATGGTTAATATCCTTCCCACATATTCATAGTTTCATACTTCAAAATGCCTCTAAAAAATTGCACATAGAGACACCCCATAACTACAAAGGTAGTGTGGGGTATAATCAGCTTTCAAACTTTATTACCTGATCTGCTCCTGACTATATACTAGCTTTCGATCTGTTCACAGTGTAGATGAAGTAAATTAACACAGACTGCCTGTATCAGGTATCTACACAGTGTACTCATTTCTTCCTTCAGGAGATTACTTGTAATCAATCAAAGAAGTGTTATGCAACAATTTCATATTAAGTATGGAAAGGACTTCTCATGTTGTCTTTAGGACTAACTTTATTCAAATATAAACTTCACATGACCTACAAGTCTCATTTCACATGCTCTTTACATCAAAAAACAACTCTCCTTTTGATAAAATAAACTCAGGAAGTACAGATATATTTTCCTGGTAAGAAACCACTAAAAGTTCATTAACTCAGTGTGTGTGATGGTGTACTTACAATCACTGCACTGCAGTACACATCGAGCAACATATCTCCTACATACTGTACAGTACTGAACTTGCAACATTCTTGAATCCTCCCTGCACAGGTTTTGCAGGAGTAAAACATGTATCTGACCCCCAAAATAGTCAATATAGCATTTAATGATAACTGTGTTCAAAATAACAGGAAAATGAAAATGAATTCATTAGTAGAAAGATGAATTTTCACAACACACTGACCTTGACTTTATTTTGTACAGGTTATAAACAAAATGGGTCCTACAAAATACCATGCAGTGGTCACATAAGAAAATGCCATAAAAGAGGCAATTTTTCTCCAGAAAATATGTTTAAAAGTATACTAAGGGGAGAAAGGGGACAGTGGGATGGAGGGGGGGGGGGGCTTTGTGTAATGTACATCTGGGTCATTCTGTTTACATTAAACTTTTTTCTTTTTGCAATGGTTAGTGGACTTCAGATATATATGACTGATTTTAGGCTAGCCAAAAAGGTATAGGGACAATGATTTTTCGCTTCACAAATCACAAAGTTTCTTTTTTAACTTTCCAAATTCCACAAAATTCCATTTCAAGCAAAACCACTCTCTGTGATTTTCGGATTTTGGAGTAATTTAACTTGTCTAATTAACTTGCCTGGTTATGATCCTGAAGGCAGCAAACACTTGCAACACACAAGTAGCCTAGCCTAACACACTATAGCAAACTAAAACTGGCAACCTATACCGGCAAAATTTTACTGATTTTCGTAAATGTCCTACTTGTTATCTGATCGTAACTTCAAGGTGTTTTGATGATTTTAAGGTGATTTTGCCACCATTTTGGATTGTAAAATGTCTGTGTATGTCTTTGGTATATGCAGGCATTCATTTGACATTGTTTTGAAGAAAAAAAACTGTTTTTTTGTCAAAAATTTACATGTATTTGATCCTGATAATATTTGCTAAATTCCATGAAATTCTGTGCAGAAAAGTAAATCCTGTTTTTTGCCACATTTTTCCGCAATCACAGAAAAATCATGGGCCCTAAAGGTATAAAAAATACATCGGCACTGGAGTCCACAAAACTTCCTGGTTTAGTAATCTACAACCCTGATACTTACCTCCAATCAGGGGGTTTTCAACCCTGAAAACTCCCTCCTCCAGTTTAGGTAAGGAGGGGCAAAGTAGACTATTATATCTTCAGAGGTTTAGAAGAGTATCAATCATGTGTCCCAATACAAAACAGTGCTAAAATGCCAAGTGTTAATGACATCTGTCTCTAGAGGAATTGTTAAGTCATATAATCTTTGATTGTGTTGATATACCCCTACCTTGGATGGCAACAGCCTGGCTTGCATGAAGTGTTCACCTCATTTACCAACCTTTGATTGTTGACTTCATTCATGCATGTTAGCATGCATCAACATGTGGGATTTGTTATGCAATCCGGTACATGAAATGAACCAATCTATGACTCTATCTGCACATCCTGTATACTACAACTGAAATCACACATTTCATGTCCATAAGTAATTTCTCGCAGTTGTCAGAAGGTTTCAATGGGTAGGGGTGGAGCTGAACCACTTATGAAGATTCTGCATTTGTGCATTCTCCATTAGGTATTTTCTGGTCAGGGCTCCTAATGCACATTTTTAAAGTAAGTGTTGCAAGAAAAAAATCCAATGAAAACACCTGGGGACTATAGCCTCCCCCACCTCCCCTAATGCCCTGGTTCCAAAAGCCCTGTTTATCTAAATTTAAAGGGAGAATGCAGTCACCCCAATAAAGAATTGTATAGTAGACTATCCTATTTCCTGAATGGCTCTTGAGAATCATGTGACAGTATTTTTCTCATTCAATTGTAAAATTTACAAGGAGCAACTGCTTGGTTTATCTTGAATATGCAATATTTATGTCCTAAAATATTATGAAAGATACTTGGAAGAGAAATAAGAAGAAATTTGTGACATTTAGCTATTGTTTCAAAATAAGTTTGGGGCGACTGCTTTTGACCTTTAAAAACCTTAAACTTCCCCTTAAGGTGTATGATAGCAGATACCTCCTATTATTCAAACTTACCATATCTGCATTCGAGCGGTACAACTTCTGAGGTGAGGACCCAACTGATGACCCTCCTGTTTTGGTTATCTTTTCCATGTTTATTCCAAGTGACAATTTTCAACAATGTGAAAAAGTCTGGTTTGCCAGTATAATAAAATCTCCAGTGTTCTGACTAACATTAAAATCAAAAGCATATGTTCCACACTTGTGGCTCAAGTCCAGCTTCTGTTTGCAATGAATGTATTCTCTCTGAATTCATCTTCTCAAGACAAAGAGAATTATCCATTTCCAGAAATATCTTTATAAATTCTGAATGTTCTACATGGCTGTCACAACATTTTCTTGCTCCTGGCAGTGAGCACATGCATACATTAAATTCAGGGATGCTGCTGCAGGCAAGAATACTGCATGATCGCTTCTGTTATGACAAGGCAACAGCTGTGTTTAAATCTTTTCACTGGCATATCATGGCCTCACCTTCTTCTCCAGAAATGAATGAGCAAGTTTCCCAACATCTTAAGAGAACCTGCAAACAAACTGATCACTGAATAAAATCATATCACAAGTGTAATGAAGAACCTTATCACATGTCAAAAGCCTGTCACTCACGAGACAGATTGAATCTGGATAAAATCCTTGATGAAACTTTTCTCTAGTCTCCTTGGAACAGTACAACTAAGTGGAGAGAGGCAGATGCCATTCACTCATCTTAAGGGCATCCATGAGACTTATGTTCACAGGTATACATTTGACATTTTGATAGTTACCAAAGGCCTCTAACATCCATCCCGATTATGGCAACGTCAAAAGCATAGCGTAACGAAATGCGGTTCTTTAGGGAATCGTCTGGACTCTACATACTTTGACATCTGCTATTTGCAACTTAACAGCAACATGAGACATTGTACAAGGTTCCCAGGCCACCTTTGTCAGAGTTTCTGTTCACCAAATTACAGCAGTTGTAATGTCTACCGAGGCTTCATACCTTAAACATCTTTCAGTGACTACTTTTAACAAGCTTCCCGCCTAGGTAAACAGCAAGTTTATTACTTTATCGTAGAAGCACTGCCTGCAGCATCTGCAAAGGTTGTGCTCTGCTTAAAAGGAAATTACAAAAATTTCCCTTTTCAGCTTTCCGAAGACAAAACAAATCCATCTGATGTGTAAATGAAGAAATGGATTCGACAGCAAACTATTTTCACTCAATTGATCTGACAACAAAAACCACTGTCTGAGACTGTTACCATCCTTCAGTGAGAAGTTTCTAGTAATTTAATTCTGGCTGCTTGACAGACAAGCAGCTAGCTGGAACACATTCACAGACCTTGCCAAGAAAATTGAATAAAGTTTCTGTAAAAGCAATCCAGATACTACAAGCAACACCACTGACAATCTCCTGTGTAATGCACAAGCAACTCCGTGCTATTAAAAGACAAACAAATCCAAAGCAACATCCCTGGAATCTAATTAAGAGTGTAATCAGCCTGCTTGAATGCACAAAGAAGATTAAATAACCCTTCCTATCTCTCAATTTACTTGAATAAAGGACTAATATCAGTCCTGGCATTAGCTGACAGAGCAAATTCACATTAGGTGATGTGTTCGCCATCTAAATTGGCTCATGCCTTCCACTCTGTTGTGAGTTTCACAACTACTTCTGGGCCAAACTTTTTGGATTCTCCAGAGAAAAGAATATCCCCTTTACACACTTTCTTGTTTGTCTTTGAACCCTTTGATTAGGTTTCAATCACCAGTTACTCCAAAGCCCACCGCAACCAATACAACAGCAGCCAGAGACTTCACGGAATCAAGTTGCAGATGCAATAAAAATCAGAAGTCATTTTGAATCTGGTGTTGTGATTGCTTCTAGCATGTGCATAGTGGAAGTTTTCTATGAGGATACAACTACTGTGCAGTCAAGCGAAGAGAGGTGGGTACATCACCAAAAGCAGGATACTTCTATCAAACAATTTCCTTGCAGATTTATCTAATTTGCTACCTCTTTAAGCTTGTCAATTGACTGCTGATTGATGAGTAATACATCCGTGTTCTCTTAAAATTTGATTTCTGTAGAAGCCTTTGGAAATATATTCTGACAATTCAATTTATTGTTTTCAAGACAATGTTTTGCCAAAACTGGACACAGACTTAAAATAACAACCCAGAAAATTGACTTTCTGTTCCTGTACAATGAAGTGCTATTCATACAGGACAATCAATGAAGAAAAACCAACTACAGTATCAATGTTCCTATACTTTGAACAAGCAACAGAGAAAATCTTTGTGGACTAACTTTTTAATCATACTTTATATATCGGTACTGTAGAGCATTAACAAACAGTTTTGTCTATGAACTGGCAATGAAGTAGGTACTAAAAAGTCTAATTGCACAATAGGCATTGAAGGAAGTGGATATTTCTGTTAGTGGTGACAAACATCAGAAAGAGAAAAGTGAAATTGACAATACACAAACTTTTTACCATTTTTTGCCCTTCGAATGCCTTAGAAAATTCTGACTTTAACAACTGGTCAAACTATAAGCACACAGTGAAATATAAACAGACTTTATACAGTAGTAGTGCAATTACACAGACTACACTGTATGCACCCCACAAACCAGAGAGCTTGAACCAGGGAACAGTTCAACTGCAATAAACACCAATCTCACAGATGATCCTTAACAAAAGGCCAATAAATCTCACCCCAAATAGTAATAATTCTCCTAAGTTTAATTCTGGCCCCTCCTCCAAAAGTTAATAAATAAATAATAAACATATTTTTCTTGCACCTGCCAGACAAAGAAAAATACCCCGTACAGAGTTTAAATTGCTCAAGACCATATCCACACAGGTTGTGTGTAGACTGTCTGGGTACACCATCAATACAAGTCATCAGTGATAGACCAATCAAATGAAAGTATTCCTTGAATTTATGTCAATCAGAGTACAGTCACTAATTGCATTGAGGACTATATAAAGGGCTATTCCTGGACAAGTTTTGAACCCTTTAAGTTCAAACCTGTAACTGTTCACGCTAAAGGTGGCTGGTCATCAGATTTTCCTTTAGAGTTGCACCAGAAATTCATCAGCATTTACACCTGAAGATCATAAAAATTTAAATGTACAAAACTGAGCTTCTACTACTGTATGTCTGAAACATTTTGATGTACTTTTTGAAAATTTTGGGGTCAATATTTTAATACACACTGGAATAACTCAAAATTGCCAAAACTGCTTGTCTGTCAAAATGACAACCAGTCCCCTTTAATAATAATCAATAATTTAAGTCGACTCCTGAGATATCCACATAATCAAGACTCCCCACCTCTAGTTATTGTGAAACATTGAAAATGACATTAACATAAAACATTTGTGCACCCATTAGCTTAATAAGTCAAATGATAACATGTTCCAGGTTAAGAGATGGAAAACCCTATTAACCAATTATTAAAGTCCTCTGCAATTCCTCCCTTTTCACTCTCAGAATTTGCAAATAACCTCAAATTTGTTTCTGCTGAGGGGAAGGTGTTTAGTGTGGGATTGAACCACTTTCATGGAAGAGCAGCCAGCAGGGCTCTTATTACAGAGGGAGTGAAATATTTTTCAGACTGCAGTCAAGAAACCCTAGAACATCTACTAATAATTATAAACAGTCTAAACTTTTGAATAAAAAATATTTTTGACAGACAAAACTGAATTATTGGTCAATAAATATAGGTATTTGACCATCAGACTTGGAGAACCTACCTCTAATTAATGAGGATTTGGTTTTCCATAGCCATATGCGCGATACTACACAAACTAGGCCAACCAGGGAAATGCAGATTCCTGCCAGAACAGAAACTCAGCAGAATTTATTTCCAGGTCAATTTTGAAGTGGCACTGGCTATCAACATCTAAATCTCCTAAGAATTCAAACAAAACTAGAACCAACCTTTTATTGCCAAAACATTGTAATCTCTGTTGTCTCTTTATTGTAAGGTCTGCTAATCTTCTTAAATCCTGTCAGAGGTGATAAGTATTCTCACCTGGCCATAGTGGAAATCTCACAAGATAAATAGGTAATTTACAGTTACTAGACTTGTTATTCTCCATCCAGTAGTACAGTCCAGAGGGTGTACAAACTGGAAAGACAGCCTAACAGGCTGAGCCGGCCTTCTGTAGAACTGTATAACATGAGACCTGCTACTTGCACACTTGAGCATGTACTCTGTTTTGCTCATAATAGTGGGGATTGAGAGAATGTGCTTTTGTATGTTGCTTGTGTTGCCTATGTTGCTTTGTTGTCAACTGTCAAGGGAGGCCCATGTTGACGGTTTTAGTACTGAAACCTGTCACATTAAAAGAAATGAAGCAGAGAAGGAAGAAATTGGGAGTGTGGGAGGAGGGAGGGGAAGAGAAACTAAGGAGGTATGGTTTTTAAGGGGTACGGAAGTGCATGGAAGGGTGAAAGTTTGACTCATTTTAAAAGGCTTTGGACCAACTCAATGAAGGCATTGACCTACATTTCATTAATTCACTTAGGTCTGCACCTACAGTATTTTAAAAAAATAACTGTTTTTACTTCCAACAGGCTTTTGGAACTAGGGAGGACTTGAGAGTCAAGAGGGGTACCCTCTTTCACATGTGTTTAATTTTAAGCAAAGATACACTTTATTGATTATTTTATTTAGGTTTGACAATTTGGGGTAGGCAATCCATGAATGGTTGAATGCATGTATGAATTCCCCCACTAAAATTTGGGATCACTGAATCCCCAAGGGTCACCGAGTCAGAGAGTTAATAAGAAACAGACATAACTAGGCTACATTCAATATTTATAGCACATACTGTAAACACATAAGAATGTACCTAGGTTATCCCTATCTACTTTACCAATTGGACACTACTTGAAGACATATTTATGATATTACAGATCTGCACTAAATACATGCCCCTTTTCATTTCTCTAGTTTTGCTTTGAAATTTTCTAAACATTCAATTAACTTGGAAATAACCAAGTCTGTTTTACAGAATTCAATAGTCTATACATCAGTCAGTCCTCAGTCTCTCACAATAAGTAATACTGTGCAGCGAAATGACGCCCATAAGATGACATGGAATGTTTGTGCACAATTGCCAGTGAGCCTCACAATTATTAAAGGTTCTAAGTTCATAAAAAATTGTGCCCCATCACGCAAGTCTGGAAACTGTTATTAAGTACAGACTGGAAATGGTCAAACAATCTGATTTGAATCTCAGTAGACAACCAAAATTCAGAGAAAATGTATTGATTGGGCCTATACTTGCATAAGTAATTGAGGAAACTTTTGTTAAGTCTTGCAGTGTTAGGAAAACCCTTATGTACACTAAAGGTCACACACATTCCGCCTGGACTATTAAAAGTATTATTAAAGCTAAAGTGGTAATAGACCTGCAAACTTAAAGGTTCTGAAGAGGCATATGTGCATATGAAGAGGAAAATGTGACCTTTCTGTGCATGGTAATTCAAGCAGTTACGTTTTTGTTTACTAGACTGTCAGGCTGTCGAGACTGGTGAATATTCATTGTAAGATGATCTTTTCATCACACACTTAACCCAGCCTTAATTATATACTCTAAGTTGTTATTAGATATGTTACTCCAGTACAGTACAGTAATCACACAACAGCAGGGTGAACAGACCTGTAGTTACGGAGAAGGGGGTAAAAGGGGGAAGGGGGATGATGATGGAAGATAATATATCTGTCACTTTTACTGCAAAATTTGCTACCGAACCAAAGAATCTCAGTCTGCTAATAAATCCAAACTTATTTTTGCTTATTTCCCTTTTTAGTGGGTAGACAATCCTGGTGAGGGCCTGGGTTCCAGTGGAGGACTTACACCTCCCTGAATGCAAAATGGTGCTACCTTCAGCAAAACTTTTTACAACTGTCTAATCCAACAATCCAAAAGTCAGTATTTTGAGACAAAGGCAAGGGGTGCAGAAACCCATGGGGAGGGGAGAGGTGGGGGTAGCTATACCAGCTTGCCTATTACAGAAAATACCCCTGCACTTTACTTTAATTAGCCCATTATAATTGTACCCTTATAAACCCAGTTTGCCTAATCCAACAATGTGTCTAATACTGTTAATAAAATTTGGCCAACCAATTGGCCACAGCATATATTTCTAGCATTCCATTTCTACACATACTTTCAGCACAAAACTGGGGATAGTCTTACATAACATGACTGCATTTATATTCAACATTCTAAACCTTCTTCTCACAGTACACACTTAATCCACTTGATCAAGTTCAAAACTATCTGGTCCTCCAAACAAGGCATTCAGGTAAGGATGCGTCTCTCCATCTTTGAGATCACCAAATGGGAGAGATCACCAAATTTAAGCAGGAGGGCTTCTGAGACGACAAAAAAATTGTAGGGAATAGCTTTCCAAATTGAGTACTTATAAATCTGACCATGGAGCTTATACCCTTCTGAAGGGTATTAGCTCCATGATCTGGCATTCAGCTTCGTCATGAATTCAAAACTAAACCATATTCAGAACCAAACTTATCCCACTAAAAAAACTATTCTGCATTGGAAAAACAGTACCCACAACTCTCTTCAAAACGTCTCGACCCCACCGACAGCAACAGTGTGATGGGAGACATTTGATACACAACAAGTGAGACCCCCAATTTCTGAGGACTCCTGTCTAAGGCCCTGACTCTATTAAAGCACTTCAGCACTTGACCATGACTGCTTAAGATCAATTCTGGCTTAAATTTAACTGGAGGAATGGACAAAATTGTTCTGAGGAAATTTAGCATTTAATATTCACTTCTTAACGTTTTCTTAACTTCTTAAAATTTTATAAAAGGGCATTTGAATTATTACAAATCACCTTTTGTTGTACCCTAGGGAATTTACTGGTTGTGACATTCAAAAATGGTTTTACATTGGCCAGACATCCAGGCGCAAAACTACAAAAACTTCAAGGGCAATTTCCTTTTAAAAGAAATTAAATTTATAGCCACATTTTACAGTGGTCACCATTCTCTGATTTCTCTTTGGACGTTTAAGTCCACAGCAGTTTAAAGTATCACATACACAAGGAAATTATATGTATCCATCAGTGGCTATGACCATGGTGTCTTTATAATGAGTGTTAAGAATGCTTGGAGGGAGTTCAAAACACAAAAAATTTATGGTATATCTCAAAATTAGTGACAGCCCTATATCTCAAAAACCGTGACAGTCCTCTTCCCTTTGCAGTGAAGAACCCCTTCAATTCCACCCCTTGAGCTTCTACACTGCTTTCATAGTCCAATTGAAGGCAATATAAGCTATAGGCGGCTTCCTAATGAGTGCATACGATCACAGTAAAGGCACTAATTGGCTCTGATGAGTGACTGTTTCCTATTGCCTCAAGTGTGGTGCCAGGACCAATTCCCTGATATTTGCAGAGCTTCTTAATCTCCAATCAGCCATGCTCCAAAAATGGCTAAGAGCGTCAGACTGATGACTGATGACCAGAAATGGACTGTAAATAATGAGGGCAGCATGTATGTGTGTATGATTCATGTCCCTATTCACATCAGCAAACACATTGCAGTAACCATAGTAAGTAAGAAGTCAGTAAAGAATCAGTCCAAATACAACTGAATTTAGAGGCTGCATAATTGTGCGCTGACGTACTGATTGTATTAGGCCACACCCTGATATCATGTGGCACATAAAATGTCCAGAGTGAATCCATGATAAACTAAGAATTAATTGATCTTAGAGTTATAAAAGTCTCACATCAGGCAACAGCAAAGCATACATTTTAGGTAATCACTGAGGAGGAAGGGGGAGGGGGGTATATTGTTTAAAGAAGATTTTCTGCTGAAAACTTGGTAAACTTATTTGAAAAAAAAAATCTAACTGAAAGATGCATCCTTCTTCAAATGACAACATTCTTCTGCAGATGACAAATTTGTGAGCCCTATCACTACAGTAACTCCAGTTATTATCCACAAATCAGTGAAACCATTAACATAACAAAACAGAAAGTATTTAAAGTGACACTACCAATACTGATATTTCAATTCTCTATATCAGCCAATACAAATCCAATACTGATATTTCGGAAATAAGTGTTCTGCATACTAACTATAGGCTATAGGGCTCAATGACTAGGTGTTGCTTGATTCTGCTGTTAGAACTTGAATTCTAAAATACTCAAATAATGAACAGTTTCATGACAATCACAGGAGAACAAATATCTGTTACGTAATATAAGCACTTAAGGTAAATTATCTTGATATGGATACAGGACTGAAAAGGGAATATCAGCCGATACAAACGTTTAATTCCGATAATCACTCCAACACTACTTTTCTAGAACTGAAAGTGGCATTCAACTGACAAAATATTCCAAAACGAAGCAACTTAAAAAAAAAGGATTACTTCCAGAGAAAAAAGAAAATATCCCAGGACTTCCCCAAGATGGTGCAGATCCATGTCCAGAAGACATTGCAAACAAGAATACCTGTACATGTATATCATGCACAATTAACCTACAAGTCTGCTACAATCCTGGAATCTGGCAAATCTGACTAGTAAAAACATGCCATATATGGAGGGACACAAAGCAGTCATTTCACCAGTTTAAGCAAATAAAAATGTTGCTGGGTCTCAGAAGTGTAAACAAAATTGTTCCAACCTACAAATCAAATATGTAATGTGTTGTTGCGCTTAACATAATCCTCATCCCCAAGAAGGATTTTATCACTTTATGACAATCTTAGTTAGATCCATCCGACTCCCTGAGCCATCCTTGTCAGAAATACACACTTTCCAATCCAAAAATGGTGCTAAAATTAGCAAAATGAGCATACCAGTCAACAAGTGACCAACCTGTGTAGGATTACACTGGTCACATGTAGGTTGATTATCAGATGTAAAAGCTGGGATGCCAACGAAGCATGTGGCTTGTCAACAAATACTGAAGTAAAAGAAGCCTGGTTCTATTTCATCATCAACTTTGGAAATTGACTCCTGAAATGCTAAGAATAACAAAATTACAGCTACCCTGGAAAAATATGTAGCCCTGTGTGATGTACAACTCTCCACAAAAATAAGGTGTAAGGTTCCAAGGTGGGCTAGTTTCCTTCCTCAAAATAAACACAGCAGTCAGTTCCCTTGGGCTACAGCAAACAACCACACTGGCTGCAAAAACTTAAGCCACTGAAATGAATTTAGTCTACCCCCTTTACAGTTTCCAGTGGCAGGCAACCTTGCTGCATTAGAGCAGTCACCAGTAGGATATACAGACAAAGGAAAAAACTGCAGGTGTCCTATGGAAAGCTCATAAAAAGTAACAAAACATCAGATGTCACATTCCCTGAAACATCCACCCTCAAGAGGTCTTTAATGAGAATCAAACTCCTTAGCAGTAATGGAGGCCTGTGACCCAAACACAGAGCACAAAGCGGTGAATTTGACTGTGAGACCTTTTTCAGATTCCACGGTTTGCCCATTAGTTGTAATGGTGGAGGGTCATATTACAAGGCACTTGCCCTAACATGCCCTGAGAAAATGAGGTAGCTTGGGTGATCTCCAGGAGTTTATTGCTATGGAGTGGAATTATATGCTATAATTACAAACAACATTGTTCACTATTAAAATCAGAGAAATGGATTACTTTAACATGTCTCCATGAATAAGACAGACATTGTTTCATGTATCTGAAGGCGGCAGGACCTTTATTGACAGGGAGTATGATTGGAACCATATATAACCTGTTACAATGAAACTCCACACTAGGAAACTGCTGGAGAGAACAAAGAAATATCACAAAGATATAATATTTTGAATGTATGTGCAAGAATCTTCAGTGCACACACCAACGCAGATACCACAAATCAATTAACCACTGCAGTACTTACCTTCATAGCAGGCATGTACTCCTCTTTGGCGTACATACTCTATCACCTGCGAACAATGACAGACATCATCCAATTTCGTTATATTCATGAGCCCAATATGATTCTACTCTCTCGACTGTTGATTGGTTTCAATATATAAATATTCATATTGCACGAAAAGGCTTCAGCTGCAACGTTCACTTTTACACTGTAAGTCAATGGGACTTCATTGTGTGAGCTTGAAGCGGGCGAAATCACACACTAAAAGCCCACTGACATTTGTCGTTTGAAACGGCATGGTAATCAAGACTTGCTTTAGTTGTTTTTGCGTTGAATATTTATAATTCTGTCTGTTGTGATCGTATATATGAATAGCTAATAGCGTACAGTTTTTACGCAGTTTGACCAAGAATTCTTGCGAAAGTTCGCGAACGCTGGTATTACAAGTGCAGCCAATATAGGTGCAGGAGTAATACCATCCACCAGGCGGGCAACTACGGTGCTAGGATCAGCTTCACACACAGTTACAAACATTACAATAATCAGAGTACTAGTACCAGTATCCAAATACACCCTTGGCTATTGAGACTTTTGAAAGAAAAACACCCATATGGAGTGTAGGAAACAGACACACAAAAAGGATCCAGAAGGCCTACGTGGAGTTCACTGTGAACTTTGTTGGTGTTCTGAAATTACATATTTCTGGGAAAATCATCATTTTCTATACAAACAGCTCTGAATGTCCACATCATAGTTTGTTTTATTCATTTCTGTGCTGGAGGGCACAACACAAACTTATTCTGAGTACCAGTAAAGCAATGGAAGTCACGATTTCTCCCCTATCAGTGCTGACCAGCGTAGCTGCATAGTACCCCTACTATAATACAAATAAACTTGTTGTGAAAACTTTCGATGGATACACAAAGGGGAAAAAGGGACATCCATAGATTCCATACAACAATAACGAAACAAAATATTCTGACCTGCACTGCAAAATTTGAAGGAGAAAACACTTTTTTACAATCCGTCTTTCCTGCTGACCACCACAAAGCAAGCTTTAAAGCTCCAATACGACTGACATGCCAAACTCACAAGTCTTATCTCCAGCAACAAATACAGTAAGCACCCTCAATTTCAGTGAAGTATCTAGCCAAAGTACAGTCCAGCTGTCATTTGGATGGATACCCTCCACCACTCCCCTCCTCACCCGTCCCCTAATTTTCTGTCCAGAATGGCAGCATGTCCAGCACTGAACATTCCAGTACATTATCACATATTACAGGATTATTAATGAGGGTGTAAACTGAGTCAAATTTTACTCGATTTTACATCAAACAAGGGTCAAAATAGAAAACATGTTAGCACATGGAACAAAATTTGTAAACAAAGGGAGCCTCTCTCTCCCAAGGCTGCCATGTATAGGACTCCCTCATCTGAATTCTTGTCTTATTGGGTTACAGTTCCCAAATAAACATTTAAATACTTTATTTACAATCTCCTTTATTAAAGCAAATCACTGTTACTCCAAACTTTCCTTTTCCTAAGATCAACCTAGTTGTACAAATACTTCCCTGTCAGACTGTGATATGTCTAAAAATATCTGTTCACCCAAAGTAAACCTGGAAAAGGTTTAAAAAGCCACAATTACTGTAAAGTGCAGTGAGCCTGTTCAAACATTACAATGTTACTCTTTCCAGCCCTATTCAAAACAGTTTGCAATCAGACTGATTTTGTCTAAAAATATCTCTTCACCAAAAGCAGGAGAAAAAGCAACAAATTACTGTAAAAAGCAGTGAGCCAGTTCAAAGTTGACAATGTTATTCATTCCACCTTTTTTTAGTAATCCAAGTAGAAAACAGACTACACAGAGCATACCTCTGTATGTAACAAAAGAGAAATCGCAAAAACTGCATTCATAAAAATTCTGGAGGTGGGCAACCAGGGTCTTCAGGTTGAGATAAAGCAAGTGTTTTCAATTTACTGACTACTTGACAATCCCATAGAGGGAGCTCTTTAAATTTGTCAGCCATGCATACCAAGAGTCTGCACACAATGTCTCTGTAAAATTACTATTTTAGAGCGGTTATTTATAGTTTGCCCTACAATATTTGAACTTCAACAGCTGTTAACTCTTTCAAAAATAGCTTTAAATTCTGCCTGTTAAAGACTAACAACTGTAAAGTACTTTGAAACCTTTTATGTAGGGCTTTATATAAATCTATTGTATTATTATTTTTACCATTACTTTCTTTTCAAGGAATAGGAAAGACAGCTAGGGAGTAGGAACAGCTGTGTGAAGATGGAGGTACGGCTAGAACAAGCATGGCAGCAAAACGAATTCATGAAACTTATTCCTGAGGACCTATGTGGTACCCCTACCACAAAAGGCATCTTATATAAATAGAATAGCAGTTATCAAGCAAGTAAAACCTCATGTGAAATTACGGAAAATAGCTTTCACTCACTGGAAAACTGGAAATACCATTACCATGTCCTCTTTACCATAGGGTGAAAAAAACAAAACAGCAGTTCAATTAACTCTTAGTAAATTCATTATTTTCATGCAGGAACTTGAGAAATGATTGTTCCATTTCATGTTTTAAGGGAACCACATTTTTGCCTTGCAAAAGGCTTTCTGCAAATTACAAAATTACTGCAAAATGTGTAAGAGCATCTACACAGAAGGCCCACACAATATATTTTATTGAAAACGAAGGACCTTGGATATGGAATGCTAGGAGTTCAGTAGCACAGGCGATAAAACATAAAATAAAGACTACCACCAGAGAGATGTTATTTTTTTGATGATACCAACACATTTTATATCTTTCTAGGGAGCTATTAAAGACAGTGGGCTGAAAATAACAATGAAATTGAAAGTGACCCTGGGTACAGTATAAACTTTATTCCTTGGATTTGAGGTCCTTGAATTTTATTAAAATTTATCCTACACACAACCATCTCTCATACCTTAAGGCTGAACCCTCCACAAAGACCTACTTTCACAACTGCAGTTGTAAATGTGCTGGCACCTTCAAATTATTCTTACAAGAGGGTCATTTTGGATGAAATGCCATGCTACTGCTTTTAATCACAATGGAACACAGAGTTTTTCATTTGAATTTAAAGGTATACCTTTTATACCAGCTGAAAGCAGGTACACTCAAGAACACACTCCAATCCATTACGAGCTTCATGTCAATGATTAACATTTTTATGTACAGTTGTGACTGTTCCATAAACTGATTATTTCCACGTATATCCAAAAACTTACCTTATTTCGGTTCTTTGTCATAACCAATATGGCTGTTTATGCAATGCTCATATGGCATTGCACTGTGGTACCTCTTAGCAGAGGCTTACCAGAGTAACTGCTGACATGTACCGTAAAGGAATTACTGTACTCTGAATCAGTGGCTGAAGAACATTTTCAAGCAATGTTATGCAACCATTTGTCCATCAACACTATGTGGTCTACTGAAAACAAATGGTGGTAAGCTAAACACTATGCATCCTATGAGGTATGTGGGGGTGGTCAATGAGAATAATGTAAAATAGATGTACTAAGGGGTACAGTAAGTGTGTTTCTACAAAGTGAATCAAGGGGGATTGCACTGCAGTTTCCAAGTCAACATCAAACAATTTTGATGCACAAAACATTTGTGTGTCGCAAATATATCACACATCTGTATGCTAGGTAGTCCTGCAAATAATCAAATTTTGAATCCTAGTTTGTCACCATAGGCGGGTTCAAAAATACTCTGAGTTGCCCACAGAGCTCAAGATTTATGCAAATTAGATAACGCAAGGGGTAAGTATATGTCTGGGATATGAATAAGCAAATTGTGAATTTTAGTGCAGGGCTTGAAATAAACTTGAAAAAGGGCACAGCCAAAATGAATTGGCTGTCGGTCTATGTTATTGCATAGGACGTTGACTGACGGGCACCATGGCCATCAGTAAGGGCCCAACAGCCATGGCTGTTGGTGCTGCCAGTTATTTCCAGCCCTGCTAGTGTGTCAGCAAATGTTTCCTCTATTTGCAGCAATTAGAATTCCTACTTCTCCAAATGTACACAAATCTTTCAACTTACCTGGTTATTGGTATCAGAACCGTTTCCCCCTCCCCCAGTCAATGAGCTGTTATCCATGAGGAATTGCAGATATGGTCCTGGCTCTGGGCTCAAGTCCCTTGCTCCAGAGTCCCAACTCTCTTTGGCCAGAGATGAAGTGCCTGTTTAAAAAAAGACCAAATCATGTTACATTTTTCAAAAAGAATTTCATACATCCATGTGGAACATTTATCTGGTATGCTGCATGCTAAACTATTTTTTTCTAATGATTTTCTTACATGCAATGACTTCCACTTCAAAATAAACTTTTCTCCAGTCTTTATCCTTCAAAAAGTGTCCAGAAAACATACACTCAATGCCAAAATGCAAGACGTTCTTCAACATGGCTAATATTTGAGGCTTTCTTTTATACATCAGTTTCAGGAAGTGATACACACATACCCTTTCAAATCTCTTCAGTAAACCTCCTAGCATATAAAATCAGTCTGTTCCTCCTTTTCAACTGTTGCTATAGTAACAGGTTCAAAGTCTGCATATGTGGTAATCAAGGGACTTCATTTACGGATAACTAAAGAGCAAAATTTGTACTAAATTTGATACTTCAGTTTTCCAATATAATTGCTATGTTTCAAGTCCAAGATGACTACAGGTATGTCTGAAGTACCAAACTGGAGACAGGTTTCCTGATGAAGTAGTGCAAGTGAACATAACTTAAAACATTTAATGTTTTTTGGGGGGTTGGGGTTGGGGTTGGGGTTGGGGGGTAGGGAATGAGAGGCTTGAAACTTGAATTAAAAGAGAACTGTGCCCTTAAAAAATGATATCAAAGAGAGAGGGGGATTTCCCTAAAAAAGAATTCAGGGGGAGAGGTATTTTAGAACTGGTAAGATTTTTTTTAATATATACAGTAACCGGTTCATTAAGGCTAGTCTAAATTAAGTTTTATCACCTAGCTCATTCCCCACCCCAGACAGATCAACCTTCCCTAGCTTGTCATGGTACTTCTCAATCAAGGCACTGTACAAGGCATATACTATACATGATATTCACCTCTAACCAGTGGAGGAATGTTTTATGAAATAAGAACCTAATGTTTTATTCCTTCTCACCTAGACTATTTTCACTGCTCGTTGGAAGTGAGCCCAGTTTACCACTGGGTGCTAAGCTGGATGAGCTGCTTTCTCTTGTGATCGATCCACTTCCACCAGTATTTCGATTCCTATCATATATATCACCAAGACTAGCCGTCTTTTCGTCGTAGAGGTGCTGATGTGCACAAAGTGAGTTCACTGTTTCAGGTTTAAGGTTCATTTGGTAACGAATGTAATCTTCATAGGAAATGCATCCACGATCATTGACTCGCCACTGCTCCATTATTTCTCAGACGGAGCATTCAAGGCCACTTCAGCTGGAGACTCAATGCCGAGGTCATGTCTGCAAGAGAATTAAACAATGTTTCTATGAAATACCATCCAATGAGGCTAATATTAATTTTCTTTCAATTCAGCCTTGTAGTTAGTTCAAGATGGGATTTAATGACACACAACACAAATGTGTTATATTGTGTCAGCAAGATAAAAAGGTAAAGTTAAAATACGGTTCAAGTTCGGTTTCAAATACAGTTCAAATACGGTTTACATCTTCCCTTTAGTCGCCTCATACGACAGGCAGGGAATACCGTGGGCATATTCTACAACCCCCAGTCCCCAGGGGGCTTCAGCCTTGTAATGCACTGCCATATATATTATATCAGTGCTGGCAAAATAACTCGAAAAGCAAGGACAGCAAACTGGCAAGGTAACTCAACAAACTGCTGATACTAAACAACCAGTTCCCTGTGGGTCCATTACCATTCAATCAAGGTCAATGAAAAAAGTGAAGAAGGGGTCAGTCTTGAGCAGGTTCCTAAAATGGGAGCATCTCTCCTTCCCCCACCCTTCCATTTCTGGCTCACCTGAAGAATGCGCTACTGCCCTTCCAAAATGAAAAATTTTGTTAAAGATTTCCTAAACCTCACAGGTTTTGGAATTTTTCAGGGTCAATACTTCAGTTTCCTTTCACTAATTGCAATTTGCTTAAATTCTCAAATGAAAAGCATACTGGTATGTTACTGACCTTTACCTGGACAAATTTGACAATGCTTCCAAAAGTGCTACAAACTTTTACTTAGTATTTCCTTTCCTTACAAGAACATTTCAGTTGGATTCAAGAAAGTCCTGTAATAAATACACACAACATGAATAAGCCCCAGAATATGTTTTTAGTATTTGTTAAACTCAAAGTCTGTCAAGGTGAAGGGCATTCATTCAATTCAACTTTGTTTTGGAATTGAAATACTGACAGAATGTGTCAAATACATGCTTGTGTGTATAGACCTACATAAATATTTGCCTGACATGTTTTTAATAGATTCTCAGGTACCTGCAGAGGTCTACCAAGACTACTGACTATCACTGTACATCACAGTATTAAAACCAAGGAGATAAAACCAATTCCACTTTGAGTATACAAAAACACAAAAGATTCATCATGACTAGAATGGAAACTGGAACTTAGGGGACTGCTACCTTTGCTCATGAAAGGCAGGGAAGGGGGCACTGTGTCCCCTCCCCTAAATATTTTGGACAACCTTACATCTGAGCAGAATCTACACAAATATTTGAGCAAAGTCCTTCTAAAAGGCCAAGAGATTCAGGCAAAAAAATTCATGCCCCTGGCCCTAATCAAAAAGATCCCATATGGCTACTGCCTTTATTCTTAAAAAATGCCCTTTCTTGGATTGTCAAGACTTTCAAATCAATTGAATCAAAGATTTACAAGGTTTACAGAGGTTACGAGCACACTGACATTTGTCCACAGAAAAGTGATATGTATCTATTCCATAGGTTACAGTCATGGAGCTAAATACAGTGCAGGCTTGCTGAAGGTACAGAACACAGAATGACCAAAACAAGATGCGAATCCTTGAACGTGAAGTGTACGATTTCACCGCAAAGCTTCTGCAAAAGGAATTCTAGATAGACTGTAAGAGCTGTCCCTTTCAGTCTTATGTATGCCTATTTTTTGTACAACCACTATTCTGAGCAACAAAAGAGTTCACCAGCTTTCCCTCCTTACTTAGGTAAGTGTAACAGAAATTCCAAAGAAACATTCCCAAAAGAACTGAGAATTAAAGTAGGATGTGCAAGGTAAAACAAAAGCTTGTAAATTTACAGAAAACGGAAAGTTCGTGTTCCATAAATCCTTGTGAAGAAAGCAACACCTCCCTGGTTGCATGTAAATAAATATTCTTTAGATAATACATGTACTGTACTGTTCAATACATTCCTGTGCAGCTCCTAAAATAGGCTGTGCATTTGAGGATAATATTTCACTGGTGAATAAACCAACTTTCATCTCTTTCTGCCTGACAGCCATGGGTAACTGGTTTCTGATTGATCCTAGCCGATCCCTGGGGAGGGTCACCCTTTTAAGCACTGCAGAGGTCAGTGTTGATTTAGAAATCTCTTTTCAAGATAGCAGGAAGGACTTTCTGAATTACCCCTGCTGTGAATGTGTGTTTACCTAAAGTGGATTAATATTGAACCCACTCACTGGGCAATCAAATACCCACAGTCATGAACCACTGATAACAGAGTTCATTGCCTTCCATTTTTGCGACTAACTTTCTACATACGCACACATTACACCAACCTTTACTGTACAACTATCATGCACACATGGCATTAAACTTGTATCGTTCTTCATTATCTGAAAGACTTGCACTTTGAAAGACTTGGTTCTTTCTCGAGGATAACCAGAACTGGAGTAATATTTGATAGAACTGGAGAATATTCTTGAGCAATCTAGGCATAACCTGCAGGGTGGCCAGCGCTAATTAGTCTGCAATTCAGCCTGTTTCCCATGATCATGGGCAGGCCAAGTGTAATTACCAGTGTAATTATTTAAGCTGTGAGGGAAACAGGCAATTAAGAACCTATCCTTGATTACTGAAGTCACCATACAGATTTCAATGTTAGATAACAATGTAAAACTGACCTTCTTTTACAAAACTCTTTGGCAAACCAATTGCAACCCCCCTCCCCCCCCCCCACTGACACGTATTCTCCTGCATCTATACTGACTGCACTCGATATACCAACGTCCGCAAAATTTGGCAAGAATTCTTCATCAATCTGCGTAAAAACCGTATGTTAATTATTTAACTATATCATATAAAGGATCACAACATAAACTATAAATATTCAATGAAGAAATGACTAAAGCAAGTCTGATTACCATGTATTTCATATCCAGACCAAAGTCAATGGAATTTTAGTGTGTGATTTCTCTCACTTAAAACTCACCTAATGAACTGAAGAAGTCCCACTGAATTACTGTGCAAAATAAAGAAGGTTGTACAAAAACGTTGCAGTTACAGCTTTGTCTTGCAATATGAATATTCATATATTGAAACCGATCAATAGTCTAGAGACAACTTACTTTAAATTAGACTCATAAATGTAGTGAAATTGGATGATCTCTGTTATTGTTTGCAGGTGTTAGAGTATGTAGGTGAAGAGAGGTGTACATATCACACACCTGCTATGAAGGTAACCACACTGATAGAAATTCTCCACTTTGATACTTTTACAACATCTATCTCATATAAAAGGGAATAAGTTTTTGACCAGAAAGCCAAAAGGCTTAGTGATTCCTTGCCATATGGATATATGATAACTAACATGAATCACCCACATGACAAGCATGCGATCCCTCATAGTTATCCTACTTGAGATGTCATGTTAATAAGGTCAATAGACAATAGCTTTCAAAATCTTGTGACCCAAAATGACCTACATGCTAAATATAAACAATCCACTGGCTAAGAATGAGATCCCTCATAGTTACCCTCCTTTAAAATATGATGTTAAAGTGGACCTAAAGTCTAAAAATTCAAAAATATATATTTTAGAGGTTACAAAATTAATCTTATTGCTCCAACTCCCATTGTCATAGCTTATTCCATTGCTGAGATATTAAATGTTAAAATTTATTCACTTAAATCCAAACAGTTCATTGCACAATAATTTTTGACATTCTTGTTGTACAACTCACATTAAATGCTTTGTTTTCTTTTAAAATTAAAAATGTTTATATGACCTTGACCGCTTCCTGTTTTCTTGCATGACATGCCTTACAGGGAGGGCTTATATAGTCAAGTCACCCCAAAGCAGTAAGAACGCGATCACATTTTGGCACAAGGTGTGGTGGCTTTCAGAAAAACAAAGAAATACAAAGATTGTAATTTAAATAGTACAACAATGACATCACAAATTATTGCGCAATCTACCTTTTTAAATCGAGTGAATAAACTTCAACATTTTATATCTCAGCTTAAGAAAGTCCTGTGAAGATGGGAATTGGACCATTGGAATTCAGTTTTCATGCTCTGTAATATATATTTTTGAATTTTCAGACTTTAGGTACACTTTAACTAGGTTTTGACCTGTTGTGATCTCAAATGACCTTTGACCTGCACGAAAAATAATACTGATCATCTTCTCATTATGGTTAATACACAAGGTAAGTATGTGATCCCTCACAGTTACCCTTCTTGAGATATCATGTTTACAAGTTTTTGACCTTTTGACCTCTGGTGACCCCAAATGACCTTTGACCTCCCAAAAATACTAGGGATCATCTACTCAATATGGGCAATCCACATGATAAGTATAAGATCCCTCACAGTTACCCTTCTTGAGATATAGTGTTGACAAGGTTTTGACCTTTTGACCTCTCATGACTCCAAATGACCTTTGACCTCCACCAAAAATTATAGGGATCATCTACTCATTATGGGCAATCCACATGCTACATATGAGATCCTTCACAGTTACCCTTCTTGAGATATAGTGTTTACAAGGTTTTGACCTGTAGTGATCCCAAATGACCTTCGACCTCCATCAAAAAGAAAATGGATCATCTACTCATTATGGGCAATCCTCATGCTCAGTACGAGATCCCTCACTGTTACCCTCATTGAGATATACTGTTTATAAGGTTTTGACCTTTTTACCTCTGGTGACCCCAAATGACCTTTGACCTCCACCAAAAAAATAGGGATTTTCTACTCAATATGGGCAATCCACGAGCTAAGTATGAGATCCATCACAGTTACCCTTCTTGAAATATCGTGTTTACAAGGTTTTGACCTTTTGACCTCTGGTGACCCCAAATGACCTTTGACCTCCACCAAAAACTATAAGGATCATCTACTTATTATGGGCAATCCTCATGCAAAGTATGAGATCCCTCACGGTTACCCTTATTGAGATAAAGTGTTTACAAGGTTGTGACCTTTTGACCTCTGGTGACCCCAAATGACCTTTGACCTCCACCAAAAACAATAGGGATCATCTACTCAATATGGGCAATCCACATGGTAAGTATGAGATCCCTCACATTTATCCTTCTGGAGATATCGTGTTTACAAGCAATTTCCAGCATATTTACTATTTGACCCCTTGTGACCCCAAATGACCTTTCACCTCCACCAAAAAGAATAGGGATCATCTACTCATTATGGGCAACCTACCTGCCAAGTATGAGATCCCTTGGAGTTACCCTTCTTGAGATATCGAGTTTACAAGGTTTTGACCTTTTGACCTCTTGTGACCCCAAATGACCTTCAACCTCCACCAAAAACAATAGGGATCATCTACTTAATATGGGCAATCTACATGCTGAGTATGAGATTCCTCGGAGTTACCCTTCTTGAGATATCGTGTTTACAAGCAAAGCATCACATACACACACACATATACACACATAAGCACACACACGACATCACCATCGCATAGATTCCTTCGGCCTTCGGCAAGGAATCAAAAATCACAGAAAATTAAAATTCAAACTTCAATATTAAACTTTGTCCACATACGCTTTCCCTATCAATTGTTACAGTGTTCAGAAAACTAAAAAAAAATTAACAAAATTAAGTTGTAACAACAAATTGGTATTCAGTGTTTGCTTGCTTTCATGCATTTTGAACCATTCTAACAAATTGTTATCAGTCTGGCTTGCAGTTTAAGTTTAGAAATTTAAAAAAAAAATATCACAACAGAATTTCACCCTTTTTATCACTTTTTAAAAGAACATTTCACAGTTTAAAGCTTTTATTCAATTTACAAACAAAACTTTGCACACAGGGATTTTTTTTTCTTGTTTTTCTTTTACAGCATGAAGTCTCTTAAATACACTCAATAAGATCTATACTGAAGGTCATAAGTGTTGACATTCAAACAACAGCCCTGCAAGGAGGTAATACTAAACACAGTTTAGTTTGCCCTCAATATACCAGAGGACACTTCAATTTGTTTACAGATGAGTTTAGGGTTTTGCAACCATGAAAGACTGTTGTACTGCTTAAACCACTCTTGCAATACACCTATACTATTGTAGCTATTACATACTACTGTACTTCACTAGAGGGGGGCTGACCACATGTCAATGGTTCAGTAATCACTGATTGGCTACAAGTAGTACAATACAATAGAACGACAGAGCATTAGAAGAGAAGATCCTAGACTGAACAAGAGGATTTAAAAAGTTCCACCTTCCCTCACCTTGCTGTCAATATCAACAAACAGTCATAACTTCCATTCAGAGAGATTCCAAAGCAAACTCAAGGTTTTTAAAATACAATTAACAATATTCAACACAGGTTCAATAAATCAGTTAATAACTTACTCAGCTGGTTGGATTAAGACCTCCAACAAATTCCAATATAATGACTGGAATATTGGAATTATTTGAGGAAACTGAAAGCTTTTTGCACAATGAATCTTTGAGATGAGAAGTTACAGGATAGACTTGAGGTTTGTGTTGGACAAGGTGCTGTTTGATCAGTAACTGTATGCCATGCACCACAGGCCTCCACAAAAAAAATCCACACAAACTTGCCATTTGGTCATTGACATAAAAAAATCAGTGTTATCTACTGTAGAGTAATTAGTGAAGATTGTCATGAGCAAAATGTTACAAAAATTCCATAATAAAGTGATGTGTTCCCCATTCACTAAAGCTTGGACTTCTCGGTAAAAAGTGTTTTATGTCAAAACGGCTCAATCATCGGTTTGGACACTGACGAAGCAATGTGCTCAGACTACCTGAGACCACACCAGCATCACTCTGAGGGTTAGCCAAACCGCCCCAAACGACAAACATTTCAGATCCCCCAGGACCAAAATGAAGCAAGCTTTCATGGAAGAAGACTAGGGGTCTATAGTTGATGTCTTCTCCATGGTATGCAAATAAAAAAAAGTAGAAAAACAGTGTGAAATAATCAGGGCATTTGCATGGAATCTAAACAGAGTGCACTCAGATACACAGAGACCATAACCTATGCAGTTTTGGCATTTTTGTTCAGTGGGGGATGGTTATTGTGCTGTGGAAAAGGCATAATATTTACACCAACTGAATCATCAGCTTTATTCATTACTCTTGGATTGGGTCAAACACAGAGAGACCCAAAACCGAAATGATGTTGGTTTCATGACAGGTCACATCACCCAACCTTCGGTCTGATATCACCAAGACCACCCAAAGCCGACTTCAGTTTCAGGTGGTTTCAGGATTAGTTCCGGTTTGGGGCCTTCTATACACACCTTTATTCTCAGTGACATAAAGCAGACTGATGCTTCATTCACATCAACAGCTTACCATGCACAGCTAGACAAGTTTTAGCATGTTATGCATACTACATTCCATTATCTTTGTCACTTTGTGCATCCCCTATTTTTAAACAGTACAAACATACTGCACACCAGTTTATAGCCTAAATCAAATTAGTGCTAACCTTTCTTCACAAAATTATGCAGGTCTCCAAACTATCATGGAACTTGTATGTTTTTAATGCACATGGGGGTAAATCCTGGGGGAAGGGGAGATGGGGGATATATCCCCCCAACATTTGATGGGGGGTTGGCCCATGTAGTCATCCCCCCATTGTTTCAGTCTACAGATACGTGTATGATGGAAAGTATATTTTATTCTTCATTTTTGTAAGAAATTTTTTCAATCTCGCTTCACTTTCTATCACAAATGTTTCTCAAACTATCACAATCTTAGCAAATCGTTGGCAATCTATCAAAATTTTCGCACGCTCCGCACGCCTCCAACCTTATGTCAATGTCACTCATATTATCAATGTCTTCCGATAGCAACTTTCAGAGAAGCACAGTAGCAAAAAGTTGAAAGTTTACGAATTAATAGGTAAAAAGACTGGCTTACGGCAGTGGCATGTAAGTTTGCTGGGCAATTGAAAGTGTCTCGATGTAGAGTCTGAATGTAGGTTTTGTAATTAGAAATATTATTCGTCACTGTTTCCCCAAAACTCCCTGGTTTGTGAATCTACGAGCCCCGATACTTACCTCCTATCTACAATTGTAACCCTCACTTACCCGTATTAAGGTCCTGGCAAGTTTGATCACACAGAAGAGGAGGCCGGCCTCCGCTAGAGGGCGGCCTCCCCCGTCCTCTTCCGCTTGCTGAGTCAGACAGACCCGATCTTTGGAGAACCCCTGTGACAACATTTAAACACGTGACACATGGTTAGGTTAGTTAGGCCAAAAATACTCCACACCACAATAACATGAACCACTGACACAAGTAAAATAATAAGGTCAGAGACCGTTCTCACCTTGTTATTACGTCAAACAGGTGGTCCCGCCAGAAGGCCCTCTCTCGGTGTCAGGAACAGGTACTATGCCAGACGCCAAAGGATCAGGTGTCGAGTGAAGACCCTGTACACCGAGGTTAGTGGATGAGTGTGGAGTGTAGACAACAATACATGGTCACAAGGGCCAGCGATCGGATCCATCGGTCAACAGCGGGGTTGGGAGGCGGGAATGCAGATAGGAGGTAAGTATCGGGGCTCGTAGATTCACAAACCAGGGAGTTTTGGGGAATCTACATCGCCCCTCTCTTACCTCCTATCTACAATTGTAACCAGACTAGCACCGAGGCACCGGTGGGAGGTTCTGCGATCGGGAGCTGGAACTTGTGAGAACTGCTCTGGCGAAATCACCCTCGGAAGAAATGACGTTGGTTAAATAGGATGCCACAAAGGATGAAGGCGTTTTCCAGGCCGCTGCTTCCATGATTTGTTGAAGAGGGATACCCTGAAACCAGGCGGCGGATGAGGCATGTGCCCTAACATCATGAGCCCTGACCCGTTCGTCGTGGTTAGCGTGAGGTGAGATCATCTGCACGATCCATTTGGAGATAGTGTCTCTGGAGGCCGGAGAGTAGGGGGTCCTTGGTAGCAGGAACAGATTATCGGCCGTCCGTACGGTAGAGGTCTTTTGGAGGTACCATTTGAGGCATCTAACTGGACAGACGAACCGGTCCTCCCTGACTGAAGACGTTGAGGCAATCGACGGTAGAAAAATGGGCCTCGGAGTGAAAGTTTCCGACTGGTTTTTGGATAAAAAGTCCGGGTCCGGGAGGAGGTAGACCCCCTGGGGGGAAAACCTGATGAATCCCTTCTTCGTTGAGAGGGCGTGGATCTCGCTCCTACGACGGGCCGAGGCCGTTGTGACTAGGAACAAAGTCTTCTTAGTAAGGACATCCAACGGAGCGTCCTGAATGGGTTCGAAAGGAGGTCTCGACAGAGTCTCAAGAACCTTGTTGATTGACCAAGACGGGGCCAACTTTCTAGTCGGTGGCCTTCTGTTGAACATTCCCTTCAGTAAGCCTGAGATTGTTGGATTTGTGCCGACTCGGGAACCGTCGGAGAAGCCGGGGTGAATCGAAGCTATCGCCGACCTGTAGTTTCTGATCGTAGACACCTGCTTCCCCTCATCAAAGAGGGAGACGAGGAAGGAGCAGACTTCGTTTACCGTTGCTTCCAGGGGATTGCAAGCATTAGCGTCCGCCCATGATGAGAACTTCTCCAATCTGGTGTCGTAAGTCTTAGAGGTGGATTGCCTTCTAGCTCCGGCTGCAAGGCTAGCAGCTCTTTCAGAAATTCCCTCCTCCTGCAGGCGTTTGGTGATAATTTCCAAGCTGTCAATTTTATGTCGGTCAGTCTCTGGTGCCGGACCCTTCCGTTGTCTTGAGTTAGAATGTGGCTGTCCGTCGGAAAGGCGAATGGCAGGTCCACTAGAAGTTCCAAGATAAGCGGGAACCACGCCTGGTTCGGCCAGAAGGGGGCGATTAACAGCATCTCTCCCGGCGACTGAGCCAGCTTTAACAGGGTTGTGTGAACCATGCTCCAAGGTGGAAAGGCATAGGACGACAGGCCGGTCCATCCGAAGGAGAGAGCGTCTACCTTCCACGCTAGAGGATGGTGGAACCGGGAGCAAAAAGTGGGGAGCTTGGTGTTCCTGTAAGTGGCGAACAGATCCACGCACGGACGTCCGAACAGGTCGAAGACTAGATTGGCCCATGGTTGTGATAGCTCCCACTCGTTTTCGTTCCGTAAACCCCTGGATAGGGCGTCTGCCTGGAGGTTTAGCCTCCCTGCCAGGTGGGTCGCTCTGAGGTTGATGTCGTTCCTCTGACAGAGCAGGAGTAGATCCCAGGTGTCTCGGCAGAGGCGTAGGGACTTCGTGCCCCCCTGGTGGTTCACGTATGCCACTGCAGTCGAATTGTCGGATAAGATCGTGACGTCGAAGCCCTTGAGGTCTGAGATCCACCCCAAAACAGCATTCCTTATCGCCCGCAGCTCCAATACATTGATGTGTAGGAGTTTCTCGGAGTCGGACCATTGGCCGGCTAGAGACTTCGGGCCCCAGGTGGCTCCCCAGCCGGTGAGAGAAGCGTCCGTGGAGATCGACGTTTGGGGCCTGTGAAGTCGGAACGGTCTCCCTTGGAGGACATTCTCGTGATGGGTCCACCACCTTACGAACGGAATCACCTCCTCTGTGACCGGAATCGGAGTAGTGAGCGGATCCGTGTCCGGTTTGAAATGGAACAGCGTGTGGAACTGAACCGGTCTCATGTAGAGTCTGCAGAAGGGTAGCACTTCTACAAGGCTGGCCATCAATCCCAGTAGTCTTAACCATGTCCGGGCCTGGTGGGATCTTCTGGAGAGGATCAGGGTGGCCACCTCGGCCAAGGCTTGGATTCTCTCTGGAGTTGGAAAGGCTTGGCCTAGCGAGAAATCTAGGATCGCTCCTAAGTAGGTAACTCTCTGGGAGGGGGTCAGTAACGACTTTCCGGTGTTGATTATCCAACCTAAGGCTTGGAGTGTTTCGACCACGAACTGAGTTGTCTCCACGGCCTGTTGTTCCGAGTGAGCTAGAATAAGCCAATCGTCCAAGTAAGCGAAGACGAGGACCCCGTGTTTCCTTAGGAAGGCTAGGACCGTCCTGGTTATGCGTGTGAATACTCTTGGAGCCGTGGAGAGTCCGAAGGGCATCGCGTTGAACGCGTAGTCTCTTCCTCGGTAACGGAAGGCTAAGAATCTTTGGTGTGATGCGTGAATCGGTACGTGCAGGTAAGCATCTGTTAAGTCCACTGACGTGGCCCACATTCCCCTGGACAGAGAGGGTATGATCGATGCCAGGGTTTCCATACGGAATCTTTTCGGTCTGATGAACGCCTTGTTGAGAGGCTTTAGATTTAGGATGGGACGCCAAGTATTGGGTTTCTTGGGCGTTAGAAAGAAACTGGATCGGTAAAGCTCGTGAGTCCTTTCCGGAGAAACCTGATGAATAGCTCCTTTCGAGAGTAAGTCTTGGATCTCCTTCTCGAGAGCCAGGCGCTTGTCTAGATGGGCTGGAACTGGAGTAACTCTGAGCAGGCCCCCTACTGGAGGCGGACTTGTAAACTCTATCAGGTAGCCATGTGATATTACGTTCCGGACCCAAGAGTCCGGCTGGATTCTTCCCCAGCTGTCTTGGAACAGCATAAGTCTCCCCCCCACCGCCGGAGGCTGGACGGCAGGGTGGGCACCCTTAGGGCCTCGAGAACCCCCGACCTCTGGATGTTGTGGACGAAGCCGGCCGTCGAGCTGTACCTCTCGAGGGGTTGAAGGCTCCCCTCTGGGGACGTCTAATCTGCCTCGTAGAGGAAAAGGAGGGTCTCCTGGAGGATGTCCCCGACGCTTGGCGAGACTGGGTGGAAGAGCCTGTTCTCCGACGGGACGACTGATATTGAAGGCGAGAGGAACTTAGGTTGGCCTTCTGCAGGTCTTTCTTCCGCTTAGCCTCTGTTTGCAAATGTGCATCAAATTGGCCGCCGAAAACATCTTCACCCGACACTGGTAATCCCATAAAACGGCGCCTAATGTCCCTTCCTGGCAGCCTCATGGAGTCCAGGATTAACTCCCTTTGGTCTAAGACCGACCTCACGGAAACTCTTGCGAACTGGTCGAAAACTCGTCTCGCAATGGGTCCGATCAAGCTAGTGAGAGTTGACAGATCCCTTCTCGGGATTTCGGAGGACGATTGACGGGAAGCCTTCGAGAGAACCTCCGCAATGAGTAAGAGGGCAGAAGAATACTTCAAACCAACCCGCGAGGCTGAGTCCAGTTGGTGCAAAGTTCTAAGAGAGCGTCTAGCAGTGAGAGATCTCAGTCTACCCGACGAGTCCGCCGATCCGACAGAACGTAGGTAATCCTCGGCAGCTTGGGGAACAGAGGGAGCTCTGAAAAGATCCCGCCAGTCTTTCTCGTCGACACGGAAGGCAGCATTCTGGTTTCTAGGAAACGCGGTCCATTTCTTTGCCGCCGCAGCTGCTCTAAACCGGTCTTCACATTCCGCGTCTACCGGTAAGGATTCTTTGACGGAGGAGGATGGTCTGTTTAGAGTAAGTCTAGACTTGGAAGACACTTCCGGCTGGGCTGAGGCTGGGTAACCCAGCTGAGCACGCAAAATTCCTACCGCCTTATCAAAAATGTCCGGAGGTATGTCGGTGCCAAACAAGGGTTCATCTTCCGAACCAGAAGCATTGGAGTCCAACCCCGAACCCCCAACTTCCATAGGGGGAAAAAGTTCCAATTGGGAATCCTCCCTTGATCAGAAACTAAGGGGTCTTCCAAAGGAGTACTTGAAGGCTGGGCCTCAGGTTGAGACGACATCCCTGAAGACTGGCCCACAGAGGGGGCTCGGCTAGGGCCGCCCTGTGAGAGGTTGGTCAGCAGGTTCAGTATCTGAGACAAGGCTTGTGAATTCTCCGACGGACTACGACGCCGGTGCTTACGGCGCCTGGGTGATCGTGATGGTGAGCGTGATGATGAGGAGTCGGAGGAAGACGAGTGTCTACGACGACGTTTCTTATGACCCTTGTGGGACTTCCTTGATTTGGAACGACCTCTACCTTCCGAGGCCCGTCCTTGATCGTCCAAATCGGGGCCTCCTTGCGGGGCTCTTGTACAGGGAGAGCCAGAGTCTGAGGCAATGAGAATTTCCTTACCACCAGTTACCAGTGGTGGGCGTAAGTTAGGAATCCCCTCGGAATTTGTCGAAACCTGTCTACCGGAAAGGCCCGAAGGCCCAGGCAGGGAGGGATCCACCAGGATTGCCGTTACATAATGTCCCTCCGACCGAGAAGGATTGTCTTCCAGATAGTTGCTCGGAATCAACATCGGGGCCGACGAGGCCAGAGAAGCCGGAGTCATCTGGGTAGCCAGTACCGTCGGGACCGTGGACGTCGAGGCTATCACGGCCGTAGAGGAGGTCGAGGTAGAAGGTGCCGTGACCAAGATCGATGAAGAAGGCACCGAAATAACCGCCGAAGTAGCACCTTGGCCTGGAGAGTGGTTTGGGGAGGGTCGGCTCGTTACATCCGTATCAACGGAGGCCGTATTGCTCGGCACCAATGCCATAGTTTGCAATATACCCTCTTGGTTCGCATGGGAACCATTCATTCCGGCTTTTTTTGCCGATTGCTCATTCCGTTTCTTGGCTTTTGCCCTTTCCTTTTCAGCCTTCCACTTGGCTAACCACTTCCACTGATCAGTCCAATCACGGCAAATGTAACATCTAGCGGACTGAGAACACGATCGGCAGGAAGGACAGAGGTCGTGTTCATCCCATTCCATAGCCATCACCTTCTTACACGTACGGCATTTAGCTCTCATGATCTGAAAGGATAATAAATAAAAGGTTAGCCAACACGCCCGGTCCTCCGTCGAGGACCGGGGAACAAAGGAGAGAGAAAAGCATGCATACATACAAGTATGAAAGGCTTAACGAGCAACCGAGGCAGCGCTTCCACGCTCCACTGAGCACGAAAGGATAACCCCGGCCAGTCCACTGGACTCGCCCGCATAGCGGGTGACTCAATACAATGGCTACAACAAGGCTTAAAACGACAACATAGGCAACCAAGCAAAAAAGGGCGGCCATTACGAAAACACCTAGAACAAAATGGCCGAAACAAGCGTAACAACACGGGAGTCCCGAAGGGCTTCTCCCGGAGCAAGAAAAACTGAAAGGCAATAGTATAAAAACACAGCATGCAAATGAACCTCATAAGGCACAACATGCACAACATGTAAACTACTAGGCATGAGAAGCTCCGGAAGGAGCAAACTACACGAAGGGGAGACCAAGGACAAGCTCCCCAACAAGAATTCACTAAAAACGAATGGAATCGTACCCGAAGAGGGACAAGAGGGGGGGGGGGGGGGTGGACTCCCGCGTCCACGAAACCCCGAAAACCACCCGCCCTCAAGGCACTAGGCTACATCGCGGAACTGGTCCCTGTAGAAGGCCTATGGCGAAAAACACGTTGCAAAAACGTGACTAAGGGCGGAACCTAAAAAAGGCCCGAAAAGGATCCCAAACGAAAAATATACTCATCAAAACCCACTGCAGAACACTTCTGATACCAATTCTGAAGGAGTCCACACGGAAGCAAGCTCCAAACTTCGATAGAAATCCAGAAAAACTCTGAAAAATGCGCAGGATCACAAAATACGTGTCTAAGCTCTGACGAGGCAAGTGAGAAGAGGACGGGGGAGGCCGCCCTCTAGCGGAGGCCGGCCTCCTCTTCTGTGTGATCAAACTTGCCAGGACCTTAATACGGGTAAGTGAGGGTTACAATTGTAGATAGGAGGTAAGAGAGGGGCGATGTAGATTACACTCCATGTCATGACTATTATTAAGGTAATAATACACGAAACTGTTCTGATCACAACACTTTCTGAAGAATAGAGATACCTGTACATCTCCAAACATCTGTGGGGACCCCACATCAATATGGGATCTTTCAATCTATTAATATGTAGCATGATGTAGAAGGCTGAAAGTACGTATCTGGTGTTATACATTTTTCAAAAACTTTTACCAGAGCTTCGCCAGTTCGCACTGAGCTACTACTATCGGTATAGATGGTGATTGTTAATACACTTATGACGAAAACAGCACTCTCTAACGCTCTTATTAGTCCTACACCCCTTTTGCTACACTACACCTGTCAGGAAGGTCTATATCACCTCTCTGCATCTACACTCTCCCTCCCTCTCATTTTTCATTGCTGGCAGCTGTTCGTCCGGATTTTAGTTCAAAAGTAGTAAAAATACTATAGTTGTAAAGTGTTTGGCATCGTACTCTACATGATCATTTGGATATCAGGTAGTACACGCATTATGTCATTAACCCCCCCCCCACCCCGCCCTAATTAATATGTTAATGCAGAGCTTCCAGGAGGTCCTGTTCAGGTATCTGCTAGCCTTAGATGCCCTTTCATAATGCACAATGAAGGAAAGGACATATTTCGTAATATCTCAAGAATGTTTCTGCGGACTCCACGCACATATTTTTGTGTAAAAACTTTCCTGAAATAGAAGGCAGTAAAATAGACAGAAAGGAGGGGGCTTCAGGAGGTTTGTTGACAACATATCTGTCTCTTAATAGACATTATATACTCTTTTACCTTGCCAAAAATTAGCATTCCCTAAATTATGAACATTTTCCGGCCATATATGATCAGTTCCAAAAACATCCCAAAGATAGCACCATTTTGCATAGAAAAGACATTAATTAAAAAATTCTTAAAGAGGAGGGGGAACCCCTTCCCCAGGACGACACCTTTACGTCGTGACAAACAAAAGATCAAAACTGCTGCACGCAAATGCAGGAATGCATGAAAGATACAGGTGTCATTTACACAGACTTGGGGGAACTGAGGTATTATTACAACTTCATCTATGGTGCCCCCAATCACAAAAAACCTGGCCTGGGATGACCTTATATGTTGATCCGTGCCTTTTTAAGCTTAACAGGACATTGTTGCTCTTGTACAATTTCAGTCCAGTGCAGCTTATCAACAAGTTTTGTGCTCAAAATAGCATTTCCTAAATGTATGAATATATTACAAGGGTTGCATAAGTTGCATTGTTTGAATTTTTGAAAGTTTGGGCCAAAGTTTTCTTGTGCGACAAGTAACTAAAATTCTTTCTGTAAGAACCTTATTTCTTGAAAAGAAAGCTACCGTAATGCCTTATTTTGAGTTATCTGTCATTATGTATCTATAATTTCTTTTAAAGGGAAATACTGCATTTGTCTGGCTTTTTATTGAATCTATATATATATATATATATATATATATTATTATGTATCTATAATTTCTTTTAAAGGGAAATACTGCATTTGTCTGGCTTTTTATTGAATCTATCCTCGTTTATTTGCGATTGGGTCCTGTTCGATGAAAGAGAGGTAACTAAGAAAAACATTCTACTGTACCTTCCGAGCACTAATTAACGAGTAATTAACCTTTCTGTAACAACTAATAGATTTGTTCACCCAAACAATTACGCATGCAAAACCACTCCTTCATCATCCCTGATTTGAAATCCACCAATCAAATCATTTCTATCACATTACATCAGACAATAAAAAACGCCTTCTACAGCATGTACAAAAAGTTGGGAAAATGCGAACTAAGTACAGTACAGTACTTGAGTGGAAATGATTACTACATTATGTCTGTATTAGTGAACCAGGGAGTTTCTATTTGACAACCTAACGGAACTACCGTTACAGTAGGTAGTCTTATCACCTCCCTGGTATACTATACACAAAGTTACAGTTATTCTGTGATTTGAATTGCAGCCCTTGGGCCTTAGCAGGTTTGAAATTACTTTCGAAACAGCCGGATGTAAAAGAGGCTGTTTGTGCTTCGACAATGGTACAAAATGAAAATTTTACGAACCTGTGATGCCAGGGATTGCCACTTATCCAAAACAAAAGAAATATGCAGGGCCTACAAGTCTTTCGCAGATAAATTAACACGTTTGTTTGTTTTTGACTCTCCTGTAATGACTAATAACACACACTCACAGTGAACCAGGGAGATAATGCTGCATCTCCATGTGTGAGTTTTGAATTCCAGTGTACAGCACGGAGTGGTACAGAAACTGTGGTGGTAGTTTGTTGTGAGCAGGGTCGTTGGAATTATGGTAAGCAAGGTCAACACGTATTGCGTAATGGGTACATATACGTCCTGACATGACCACTCTTCCTAAATGAACATGCAGCAGTACGAACGTTGCATAGTGTGGGCGAGGCTTATCGTTCTATAATGAGCCTGTTAGATACAAAATTGCTGCTTCTTTTTTTTCCATATTTCGTGAGATTAGTGTTGATCTGCTGCAAGTTTATGTGTTCCATGTTTGGAAAGGGCAAAAGACCACAATGGGATTAAATTAGAGTCATGTCGTGGTATTTTTTCAAACACAATATTTCCCTTTAAAAATACCAAAATTTACTGTGAAACAAACACAATATTTTCCTTTAAATTACAACATATGATGTTCTTTTACTGTTTTGGAAAACTAATTTTTTGTGATTGTTTTTTTTTTTCAATCCACTGCAATTAATTTTATATTGAAGTCCTATACCTATTTTATTACCAGTGGATAATGTCCAGTCTAAAACTACAGGTGAAAAGGGTCTCCACTGTAAACATCACAAGACATACAGACTACCTTGATATCCTGTTGTGATCACCATTTATTAAAACAACTGGAATAAAGAGTTCAAATGACAGTACCATTCATGCAGCCAAACCTTGCAAAACACTTTCCAAAATTTACTGGTATGGACATGAAATAAAATATTTTGTCATATATTTGGACTACATGCTTAATAATAGAGGAAGAATTCTACACTAATGTTGTACATGTATATATTTATGATAGTGTTGTGTTGCCGCTGCATGTATGTTAGGCTCAAAAAATGTCTGCAGTCACTGCACCTTAACATCACCTGCAAGAAGTTTAGAATACTCTCAAGAGGTTCAATGTTACAAAGTGACATTTGTTACACAGTGGTTGGGTCCTAATTATTTTGTACAGAATTTTGTCTGAAATGCATCCATGTTCAAAATGCAGTTCACTGTAGCCAAGCAACAAATTTTGATGAACGACACCTTTTGTATGGTGGTAACATTTTTCATCACATGATCCTGTGTCTATATTTCAGAATATGATTTACTTAATCTTCAGTGTATCTTTACAACTTCCAAAGATGTATGTCATCATACACCACAAATGCATACTCTCACCTTTTCCAGCATGTGTACACCGGCTTCCTCAATATTTCAACACAGATAATCTAACTTCCGTTAAATTCCAGGACCTGGTCTGGTGATCAGTCTTCAGAAAAGCACATGTATTCAAATGGAATCACATTTACAAAGTCCCAGATCCTTGAAAATCTTAGTCCTGTAAGTTGATCTTTACCAACATGGTGGGAACTGACAACTTCTTCTTTACATGATTGCAGGTAAGTGCCACCTTTTTTTATCCCTTTACTAAATCCTCAAAGAGTTTTATTTGCACAACAACTACAGGACAGTCCAAGCCTTTACACCATGTAATCTTTGAAATGGGAGGATGTTTCACTAAGAATGCAGCCAAGGGTTCCTAGCTGCATGTCCTCCATCCCACCAGACAATAACTGTTTTTTTGTTTGTTGACACACATTGCATTCTTTAAAACTCCTTTACAAAGCCTTGGGTCTGGCACTTCAGTCCATTTACAGTTCCTACCTGTCAGGTTTCAACCCTCTTATAAGAGAACTGTGTAGCCTACTACTTTACTAATATTTAACTCCTTTATGACCTCCTGCTGGATCTCCTGTTCAAAGATGAAAGCACACAGGACTTAATTGAACCATTTACTTCCACAATTATCCTAGCCATAACTTAAAAAAACCTTAAACTGATTGAATTTTAAAGGGTTAGGAGAGTCACTCAAGGCACAATAAGGTGGAATTTTGAGAGCATGAATTGGCTTAAAGGATTCTGCTTGTAAAGAACATCAGGCTGGGTAAAGTCACTGAACCAAAAGATAACATCTTGGTCTGAGCTGAATGTTTTGTGAAGGCAGAAAGCTACTTTTAAAATCAGTGCAAGATAATGAAAAGGTAGACTGGAGTACTAATCCAAAGGTTTATAAAACTAGGGAAGCTTAATACAAAACTTGTACAGGTTTCAGGCCACACTAATGTAACCAATCCTTGCGAGGTGCAGAAAGGATTACAAACTTAGAATATTTTAAAAGTACTCTGCCTTTCACACTGTGGTCAGTCTCTGGCTCTCAGCAAGTTAGAAATTTGAATTCTTTCCACAATGTACTGTACCCATACACATTTCTGTAAAGCAGTTTTAATTTTTACTGTAATTGGAATGGGATCTGGACTTTCCCTTTAATAGCACTACATGAATATTTACAAATTAAGAAAAAAATTAAAAATCAGGACTATTTCCCATTTTCGCAAAAGGTTAAGCAAAATTCCCATAAATAAAATGCAATAAAAATTAAAACAGTATGAGATGAGATTTCAAAAGGCAAGACCAAGCATACCTCCAAGCAGGGAGCTGTTAGGAAGGAGACACAACTTTCTATAGCACTTTGAAGCAATGTTTGTTCCCGATGGTAATCTTGCTTTTATTCTCAAAATTCCTGTTACAATTAACAGGATCAACTAGGATTAAGGGACCTTTTGTTACAATGACAATGCATACTTCTACTCCTTACATTGAACAGTTAACTTTTCGTTGCCAGCCGTCACAAAAGTATATGAAATTTTACACTTTTGTCGTTATTGGTTGCAATAAATGACATTTCTGTTAGCTTTACTGAAGACCTCCAAGACAACTTACATTTCGACTGTGTTTCGAAGTGATGAGGAAATAGGCCAAAACTGGGAAAAATGAATTAGGCTTGAACAATGTTCGAAGCAGACGATGCATCAAATTCGTCGGGACGGAAAGGAAGAACACTATTTAAACTTTCATTGACAGTCATTTAGTGAAAAAATCTTGTTTACAGCATAGCCCCATCGGTAACAAACCTCAGATCAAAGCATGTTTTTACAAAGGTAATTGTTACAGGATTACTTGGGTGTGAAAGGGGCAGATATTTATTAGGAAGGGTAAAGTTCAAGGCTAGATAATAGTTACAAAGAGACCTGTCAATCAAATTTCGATACCTGAATGAGATTAGATCATTTTCAAGTACTTTTTGTCTGTCAGGTCTGGTTGTTGGGTCTCCTTCCTAACAGCTCCCTGCTCCAAGTTACCCAATGGCAATGTATGAGAAGTAAATTGAACTAAACTGAGATAAATTTTTATAGCAGAGTTTATTTCAATACATCTATGATGATTCTCACTAAATGATGTTCTACAGACAGATTTTAGTTGCACTGCATTTCTGATTGTTGTGCATAAGGTCCAGGAAAGGGGGATGGGGAAGCTAGGGCCCTCCCTGAGACTAAGATAAGGTCAACTTTATTAAACCCCACAGGGGTAATTTAATGCTCGCATAAACACATAAAACAGATAACAAGGCAAAAGAACAATTTACAAAGTAAGAAAGTAGGAATATATATACACAGATAAAAGAAAAAAAATAGAAACGAGCCAAAAAGATGAAATAAGATAAATGGGTTAGAAGGGTCAAACAACTTAGGTCCTGGAGTGGCAGTATCAAGAACATTTAAAATTTAAACTGTGGAATTTCATACACTGTGGGATAAATGAGGAGGGGTGTCTATTTGTACAAGCCCCCGGCAGCCCTTGCAATTATTAAGGGAAGTGATAAACTATGATTTTGGGTAATTTCATTAACGCTCCATTAAAAAAACATTCTTTAAAATGACACCGACAATAATGGCAAACAAAATTTTTTACTTCAAAAAGAAGAATACAGTAAGGGCGTTAGCCCAAGGGGAGGGGGGGGGGTTAAAAATTGCAACACAAAATGTATTGCAGTTTTGATGACTTCATTACAATAGAATTCAGCTTTTCCACAAGAAATACAGTTAACAGTTAAGTGAAAGCATTGCCTCTGGTATCCATATGGCTCAATGAATATCATCAACAGCCTGGGCCTTCTTTCACTCTTTCGATTTAAAATTCACATGGCAACAGAAAATGCCATGTTATCCTGTAAGTTGAAGGATGGAAATATTTTAATGATGTCAACTCGGTTATCTTTTTAAGTGCACCACCCTTCATATGATGGCAAATAGAGTTGGTCTAAGAGGTACTGTGAATGGTTCTTGTCTTTGCATTGTTTCTGTGTTCAGCTGTAATGTACAGTAATATATATGGATGCTGCAGGACTGGCTAGGATAGTCCATAGGGTTGATGTACAATGTAAATTTACATTTATAGTAATGGCATATGGAGTGTCCTTCTCAAAATAACTCTTTTGAAACAAATTCAAACACTTTATAGACTGACACAATAAATAGCATTTTGAACTACAGGGTACTTATAACAAAAGGCTAAAGACTTACAGTAGTCATTCCTAACTAACAGGCCTAAAAGTCCTGTGCTACTGTAGCCTACCCAGTCACCCAGTGGCCATGATGTGTCCAGACAATTCAGCACCAAAAACATCCCTGTGCCCAGGACATCTTGGCACCGACTGAAGTCGATTGAAAAATGCTAAATGTTACATAATGCACATAATGACTGGCTTAACAATCTGAACTTATATTAATGAAAATAATGTCTCTAAATTTCTTTCAGTCACTCTGGTTGAATGCAATCTTAATGTGCTGGAAAAGTAGTTTTGTGTTGTGTTCATATTTGACCTTGGGAATTCTTTGCTTTTTGACCTCTGGTGACCTCATATCACCTTTAACCTCCAACTACAGCAAAATATTTTTTTACTGGATTTAATGCATCACCATGTGTAGTATATGTGGAAAGTATGTTTTCAAACTTGAGATAATGTATTTTAAAACAAGATTTCCATACAGTTTGACCAACTGTGATTTCGGATGACCTTTGAACTCCACCAAAAACAAGAGGGTTCTTCCTCTTAAAATGACCTCTGACATCCACCAAAAACAATATGCTTCTTCCTCTTACCATGGGGCACCCACATACTTTATGAAATCTATCCAAGCTTGCTACCTTGAAATATCATCTTCACATAGTTTTCAGAGTTTGACCCCAGTGACCCCAAATGACCTTTGACCACCAAAAACTGAAGGGTTCTTCCTCTCACCATTTGACATCCACATACTAAGCATGAAATCTATCCAAGCTTCTTAACTTGTGGTGTTGTGTTAACAAAGTTTCAGTGACCCCAGATGACCTTTGACCTCCATCAAAATTTTTTTTTCCTCTCAGTATGGGGCATCTATGTACCAAGTATGAGAACTGTCAGTTTCCCTTCTTAAGATAATCATGTTAATGAGCTGGGCATCACAAACACACACACACACACAAACATGCACACCCACATGTACATACATACATACTGTACACATGCCATTATGACTGTATAGTTTTCTCCTATCATCGAAACCAAAAAAACAAAGGTAACTGGTTGAAAAAGCTTAAATACCAAAGCATATGGAAACCCCTAGAAAACAGCTATATTTATTATTCAAGGTTTACCAATCAGATGAAACTTCAGAATAAACAAAAGTTTTGGAAAATGACCAAAGGTCATGTGTTAAAACAAACTGCCACTGAGGCCGAGTTGTCCAAGGTACAGAGATGTTCCCAGTGCCAAGCTGTCTCAGGGGCCTACATGTAGGGTTGGGCGATGTACCATATATCGATATAGTCGCCAGAAGTCCATATCACAATATGCGATATGAAACACCTTTATCACGATATGACGATGTAGAAAAAAATAAAACTTTTGGGGTACTAAAATTTTGATAATTTAAATTCTGAAGATAAAACAGTGTCTGTAATGTCATTATTTATTCATCGATTTTGTCCTTACTCAAAAAATTCTGTGTAAACCTTTTTAGGCTAATTTCCGGCACATTTAGCCTTGTCTACAACAGGTAATACAGGTTAATCCATTTTGGCGATATATCCATATATCGCAAAAATTTTGGCGATATTATCGCGATATATCAATGTGAATTTTCTCATATCACCCAACCCTACCTACATGTCTTAGGTGGCGAGTTGTACTTTCAAGGAGTCCAGACATCCCAGCTGAGTGTCTCAGGGGCATAGTAGTCCGTAAAGTGGCCATGATGCATTAGACCTGGCAGATTAAGGCCACTATATGACCAGCTGGGTTATTCCATTGTACTTGTACAGGAGTGGCCAAATTTGTTTTCAAAGTAATTACTCTAAAATCCGAAAATCACGGAAAGCAGTTATGCTTGAAACGGAATTTTGTTTGATCTCTTGTTATCTGAATTTCCAAAATATAATACCTAGTTTAACTTGACAATGGCAATGCATATGTTAATTTGAATTTGTCTCCTGCAGTAACTCAAGTTATGTGGCTCTTATTCTATACTGTAACATCTAAATTGTCAAAAAGACTTGTAAAGGAATGGTCTATATTTTTGCAAAGTGATTTTCTCAAACACATTGAATAGTTTTGTATCTTCTTTACAGCGGCTCCGCCATGGTTTGGTGATGGGGGGGGGGGGGGGGGGAACAGATGATGTAATGCCACCTCAGTTCCCCCTCCCTCAAGTCTGCATTGTACCTTTTTTGTGCTGAAGGGGGGCGAAAAAGCTTCTAGGGGGGAAAATTTTCCAGAGGGGGTGAAACATACTAAAATGCATTACAGCAATGCTAATTTTTGATCTTCTAGGGGGGCCAAAATTATCCAAGGGGGCTTCCCCCTGCCCCCCCCCCTTGACTATGGGCCTGTTCTTACGTCCCTGCGATTGTATACAGTAGTTTGGGATCCTTCCTTTGTCACTACTTAAGGTGCCATCCTGGGGGAGGGGTCTAAGGAGAGGGGGTGTCCCCTTTCAATTCCCAAAAAACCTATTTGCCAATCACAAAGTCTTTTACCTGAGAATGGAGCGCGTGAAAATTTTGAAAATTTGCAAAGGATGTAAGGTAATTCTGATAGTGTGAGAACCATATATGTGACAGAAAATGGTTACAATAGATCCATCACCCATCGAAAACACACCTCACCCTACCCTCTACAGAAATCTATAGCTTAAATGCTTTTGGGATCATTTTAAAATTTTCAAAAAAAAAAAATGCTGAAATTGATTGGAGGGGCATGTGCCCCCCATGCCCCCAGTGCCAGCACCACTGACTAGTCTAGCCAGCCTTAACGTGGCCTTGATCCACCCGAAATTTCTCCTCCCTGACAGTAGGCTACAGTTATAGCTAGGCCTAGGGCTTGATCACCACTGTGTGTAATTATACACCCCACCAAGGAAAATGCCCCTCCCCCCTTACTGAGGTTAGTTGGCTACAGTACCTCTCTTTCATGATGAATTATGAACATGACTCATCAGATGATGGACCTAATGAAGAGGCAGCCTTCAAACGGAACCTGGCATTACGTTCTCTTTCTAGCCAATGTACACTCCTCCATGGAAAGGAGTGACCAGAGGGTGTGAGTTATATGGTCATGTTCAGTGATTAATGTAGATGGTGTAGCCTATGTGACTTTGCAAAAGTAGGCTAGGCCTAAGTCCAAAGCTATCCAGGCTTCAAATGGCTCATTTTTGTATGGGCCTAGCCTACATTCACCAGTACTGTTCAGAAAATTTTGTAAAAAAAAACCTTTTTTAAGTTGAATTATTTATCTTGGAGTGGTCATGCCAGCTCCTTTAGCTTATAGGCCTCCATCATGAATGGAAGACATCTTTCTGGCCAAGAAAACACTAAAAATATTGCTAGGCTAAAAAATGTTGCAAAAAAAAAGTCTGCAATGCTTTTTCCTGAAGTGGCTAGGCTCCTAAAACAGTTCTCCTGACTACATCATGAACTATGTGTGGCACCGTAGCCAAGTTGACCCTTCGCTTGGCTCTTCAGGAGTAATAATCCCAGTGAGGGCCCTGCATCCGTAGCCACCTACACCATTGCATTAAACCAATTTTTATGGGGGGGGGGGTATTCTGATTTCTAGTATACATTGCATCCTGTGTGTGTAAAATAATTTCAAGTTTTGAATTGCTGATGGGGCAGGCCACCCACACAGGCCCAGGCTATAATGTAACTGGTAAGGCTTATAAACACCAGGGTTGCCATATTGGCATTTCAAATGCCAAAAGCACAGAATCTGGCATTTTTTCGATGGTGTTGAGTGTTGATGGGGAGAACTTTAAAACGGGCCAAACAGCACTTTGGTGTTTTTTTACATTTGACTATCAATTTTCCTTAAATGTGCATGTTTTTCCACAATTTCTGTAGGAAACTGCGGCCAAATGCACAGCCTAATTTATGCCCTAAAATTCACATTGAGAATAAGAGGATAGAACTAATTGGAACATTGGATGTGTTAACACTGTCAGTGTGTGTACTGTAAAAATTAAGCAGGTGCTATTTGATGACTTTTAAGCAATTGGAGTGTTAATGGCAAACAACTTTCATTTGGCGTTTTTGACCCTATTAGATGCCACATTTAGCTGATTACCTCACAGAAAATCTGGCAACCCTGCTTAACACTAGCATAGGCTACCCCATTGTATGGCCAATGATTTTCCGCGATCACGGACAAACGCGGAAAAACATGAAACTTACTTTTCTGCACGGAATTTAGCAAAAATTATCAGGCTCAAAATACATGTAAAGCTTTGACAAAAAACTGAGTTATTTTTCTTCAAAACTATGCCAAATTCATGCCTGCATATTCCAAAGGCATACACAGACATTTTACCATCTAAAATGGTGGCAAATTCACCTTAAAATCATCAAAACAATTAGAAGTTACGATCAGGAAACAAGCAGGACACTTACGAAAATCGGCATTGCTGCCTTCAGGATCATAACCAGACAATTAGTTTTGGACTTGTTTTCAACATAATTACTTTCAAATCCAAAAATCACGGAAAGGGGTTATGCTTGAAACGGAATTTTGCGCTACCATCTGAATTGGCCCTACCATTGCTTTTACTGTTTTAGCGTTAAATTTGCTTCCCCTGGCCTACTCCATCTTCCGGTTTGGGTCATGGTGGATATGCGCAGTAAGGTGAAATAAACGAAAGTTTTACCATATAAGGCTGAAGTATCAAAGAAGCTGGTACACAACAGCTACAGTAATGGCAGAGCCTGTACAGTAGCAGAGAAAACTTTATATAATGGGGTGACTGTCGAATGCCCCCACAGAAGACAGGCACCTTACTACAGGCTATGTAGCCTACTAGAAATGCTTACCGCTCACCACTGTGAGCATTCATTGCTTCGAAAATGCTCCTTTGGAAAATTCCTGCATGACTTTACCCATTCCTAATATTACATCAACCACTTTCCCTTGCCCAACTGTGTTTGCATGTTTAGGAACTGTACACCTGTGCGAGTTGTTTGTTTAGCTGCCATGTTTTCACAAAGGATGATGGGATACTTCCCCAAGTAAACGGCTCGAGGGGTCGCTCACTTGGGCTGGCAACGAGTAGGCTAAGTGCTATTGTTGATGTCACAGACATCCTGAACTGAGTCGCGCCTGACACGAGTTGAGTTGGGCGAATAATCCAACATGCTATAAAACTAATAGTACAAGGCCAGCTGCCAAACAATATGATTATTTAAAGCAAGTTTTACTTACACTTTACTGCTTGCATCTTCATCTGTATTGCACAGTTTTTACATTCACAAGAGAAAGGCTAGTTTTAGATGAATCATTCGCACACGCTGGCATGAAGAACAAACCTTTTCCTCGGCTGCAAAGGCCAATATGTTACACTTAGGCTAGCCAACAGTTACGGCAAAGCAAATAGCCTACTAGCCTATAAGTAATTAGCAACAACTGGCGTGGGTATCCTTTCCTGAGGGCTGAAGTTACTACTAACTCAGTCTTCACCATTGCCTAATTGTAGCCTAACTTTGTAATGAAGGCTAGGCTAGGTCTACGTAGTACGTACACACAAGCAATGGCATTTTGTGGCCGAATGTTCACGTCAATAAGGCCTCTTAATGTCAATTTACGGGTATACAAGGCTGTAAATGAACTACGCTGCAGAGTACATCAGCTGAGAACAACTCCAATAATTGAATAGTCTGCGATATGAACGACGAATGGTAAACCTTTCCGTGCAAAAAGCACCAGCTGATCACAGTGTTGTGGCATCACTTCAACAACATACCTAGCCTAGCCTGACCAGATAGCTACCACACTACTTTACCACACTATGACTAATAAACCAGCTCAGCTGAACGTAGTGTTTGACATACGCATTGACAAGGTGTTAGTAATCATAACAGAATCGCTATGCTGTGTGGGGTGCGAGACATATGGTTTCAATAACAAAAGAGTGATCCTTTGACCGCGGTATTGTTAGTCTTCTGTGAGTCCATCCATGTAGCACGAATTTAGCACAATTATCAAGGAGAGGCGAGAACACCTCAAGACGCCAGGAAACGGTAAGAGAGACATGAATATTGCAAAAGTAGAGAGCTGATGTTGATAATATTGTTACTCGTATGATACAATTTATTTAATCATTATCATTATATAAAGCCTTGTGTGTAGTAACCTGCACCGTACTTATGAATAAACATTTCTTCGTCAAAATTTACAGCCAGGCTTTATATATTGTACTGCTCTAATTTTCGTTGACTGGGCGTTGTGGCGTGCGCCTGTAATCCAGCTACTTGGAGGTCGGAAGTTTGGATTGCTTGAGTTCGGGAGCTCTGCGGGTCGTTGTGCTATGGCGATCGAGTGTCCACGCTAAGTTGTGCATCAATAGGGTTGACTGTACGGAGGTATGGTTGTCCTGGTTGTCTAAGGAGGGGCGAACCGGCCCAGGGCGGAAACGCAGCAGGCAAAAGTCCCCGTGCGAAACAGTAGCGGGATCGCACTTGTGAATAGTCGGCGGCCAGCAGCCCGAACGATACAGTGAGACTTGCTTCCTTTTTAACGTTTTTATGGTTGGTTACATTCAATACCTGTCACCCTAAACTCAAAAATTAATTTATATCTCAGATTGCTTTTAATGTAATAACAAAAGGGCAAGAGATTAAAGTCTCCTTAAAAAAAAAAAAAAAATGAATTTATATATTGTGGGAATGTTTTTGTGTGGTGGAGTAGATACAGATTGAAGTTTGTGGACCATATTTTGTTCAGCCAAATTGTTCCAAGTTTCCAAGATAAACGCTCCAAAAATTCAAAATGGCTATGCGAGCGCTACGGGACGGAATTTGCTCAGGTTTTATTAAAAATAACTTAAATAGTGAGATTTCTTGGACATTCTATTTATCATCATGTAGAAAGGTACTTCCATCAATATCAAGGTTTCTTTCAAATCTGCTATGGTTGGTAGACCATTTTTCATTGCCCAATCCCGTCTCGTCACATTTTTCGACATGATTTTTTTCTACTTTACGTACAATACAGTCAACGAATCCGCACAGGACTTTGTGAAGTATCAATGTTTCAGGCCCTTAGGATCACCAACTAGTATGTTTTAATATAGATTATCTCATAGTGTTAGTATTTCTATCTGAAATTTTCATGGCGGGTGACGGAAATTTTGTGCATCGGGACGGACAATGGTGCGACAGGACGGAAAATTTCCAGCTAGGGTTTTTTTTTTTGTAACTGCCTAATTAAATGCCCCTACGTTTAATAAACCTAGCATAGATGTTCTCTGTAATGTACCAAGAAAGTTATATGAATGTAAGCTAACTGACCATTTCAATTTAAAGTTTGCTTAAATATTAAATATTAAAGCTTAAATATTGAATTACATAATAGAATTTACACTGTTACCTAATTACTGTATAATGGTAATACAGTAACTGCACATTAAAGAGTTAGAGTTAGACTGTGAGGTTTCACGGCTCAGTTTCTAACAAATTGCACATTCAAATACACCGGCTAATAGTTAGTGAGACACTAACATGCACCATTTTTTATTTTCAAATCATACTTAGTTGAAATCATAAGTCAATTTAAATAGTAACTATAATTATGTTTTGCAAACTTGAACTTATTTATTGTAATGGCGCTAAAAGGAGGGAGGGGGTAGCCTACTCTTCAAAAACTCAGTGACATGTTCGCGTAACTGATATGCTTAGTGAGGGTAGCCTTTGAGCAAGGATGAGAACTGTAGCCCTCGAGCCATAGTGTTGGGTGTAAATGATAGAGGGAGGTGTAGCTTCGGTAATTTTGAGAGAAAAAAAGTAATGTTGTAGTAATCAAGAAACCTCAAAAGAAGTTGAAGGGTTTAATAAAAAATTGTGACCTTTCATAATAGCCACCTACAGCACGGTGTGCTGGACGCGTTCCGGCCACAAAGATAATTTCGGGGTCTCTTCATTAGTAATAAATGAAATTGGCAGTATTGGCCGAGATGTCACAAAAAATTATCGGGTAATTCGGATAATAAATTTCAACTAAGGAGAGATCGAGGTTATCAAAGTCATAATTGATATCTGTTTCCGAAACAAAGTTTGCACGAATAAGTGAGTCGCTCATTGGTTGGCCGTTCGTAAGCGATAAGAGAGGGTTTCGGAAACTTAGTTTTGAGTGTTGGGTGTTCGGTAATGAAACTGAAATCATGTATCAGAAGGCATTTTCTTAAGTCCTTATTTTTGATGTGGGGTGAGTAAAGAAACTTCAAGACTAGCTCAGAGTGGTATGGATTCCTTTATTTCTGGTGACAGGTGGGATGCGCATTCCGCAAATTAATCTCGGAAACTATATTAGATACACCATGGCCCCATAAATGCCTGAACACGTAAAGGTACCAGGGTGAGGGCACAAGAAGTTTGATTGTATCCCAGCAATTGCCAATCCCTTGCCGTCAGATGGTGTGGTTAATAGCCTATTGATGCTGTAAGTTAACATTTTGCGACGATGTGCGTCCAGACAGGCGGGTCCTGTACACCTGTACACGGCGTCCGGACACTTAAATTGATATGTCCGGTTGGCATGCACTTATATTTCCATTTTGATATTCACTAGAATTCATGATGTGATCCTGTTGTCGCCAATTGTGGGTCGTTTCCCTGCCTAGTCAACTCCCCATCAGGACTGTAACCTAGTCCACCTAACCCAGTTCCTGGCCAATTCCGATTCCAGGGCCTGCATTCTGGGCCAATTCCGATTCCAGGTTTTCCAATTCCTGGCCAATTTCGAGTCCGGCCATTTGACAGGTAGCGTCTCATACAAATGCTTTTTGTACTATTTATTGTTACACTTATGATGAAAATGGGCACTTTTCAGGAGTCAATTTCATACTCTGGCTGACCCAGTAATTTAGTTGACTGTATGTGACCATTTACTTGTTAAATTGTGCACCAGAAATAATGTTGCTTCTGGTAACATCAATGAAACATTCATTTTTGTGGACTCGAATGGAATCGGCTCCGTCTCCGAGTCCAGCTGAGCCCATTCCGGGCCATTCCGATTACGTGACTTCCCATTCTGGGCCAATTCCGAGTCCGGCGAAAAACGGACTCGAGTCCGGAATCGAGTCCGAGTCCGGACTCGGATGCTACAGCCCTGCAACTCCCCCATCTCATGAACAAACATTGCCTCCCTTGTGACCCGGGCCGTCTGGGATCAGCATTTCAGTCAAATGTCCGACATTTTTTACCACATTTTGGTGATCCTGCCTACACTACAGTAGCCTGCATCTGCGCATACACTTCCTTCTTAATTGCTGAAAATAAACAAAACACTCCTTTCTTGCTAAAAAGGAACAAATGGACAAAAAAAAAAAATAAAAAGTGTCAAAGCAGCGTATCTAGAACCTTTAATCCATATGTTAGGCTACTACTTTTGTTTTGTCAAATCCTTCATCATTTATTTCTCATACTCAATAGACTGCAATTGTTAGTACGCCCTCTATCCGTCAACGTAATATATGCCTAATTAGTTCTGACAACTTGACAAATACAGTAATTGCCCTTAATTTGGACAATTTTTTCGTATAATGTTACGTGCGAGTGTGATTTATTCCCATTTGCTGTGAAACTACGTAATTCGCTAAACAATTCGCATATATAGGCTATTCGGTTGATTTGTACGTACATGTATATCGGCTAGGTTTCAGAAGTAAGGGAGAGCCATGCTACAAGTTTCCTTCTACCTGTCTACCTTTTTGGGGCGGGGGTATGGATAATGACTTCGGTTTTTTTCTCTATAATTTCTCTTACGCTCTGCCGGAGAGTGCATACGGCCTTGATGAGTAGCCTGTCTACATTCTCCTCGGATAATCGTGAAAAACATGCAATTACAAATGAACGGGTGTGTGTTATATTTGTTCATCAATGGCCGGGTAGCATTTTTGCAATTACAGCCTCACTCTCTGAAATTGATTAAGTGTTTAAATATAGGTCTATCATAAACTTTACGTACAGATTTATAGAATTTTTTTCTCTCTCGCTATTTGAATCTGAAGGCCGTAACCTACCCTTTCACCATCTTGCAAATGGTCGGAGACTAAATGACGACACACGAGGGGATTTCATGAGGCCCTTGAAGAAATTGAGATCTAAAACAATAACTGAGGTTGGAAAAAACAAATGCGCCAGCAAATATTCAAAAGTTTTTAGAAACATATTTCTGTGTGGGCAGAAGATTCATGTTAGTTACTTTCCCATCGGGAGCACTTTTTATCAATTATCCCACTGCTACCGTCATAAAGGAAAGCATTTGGGTTCAATTGTTATGTTCCTAAAATACAACTCAGGAACGTGGCTAGGGGATAACACCCCGCCCATTTTGGTAAAATTGATAATGATTGAAAAGTTCGGGTTTGAAAGTCGAAACTCTAATTGCGTAATAAGGACCTATTCATTAACTCCTGTAAGCCTAACAGAAAAATTAGATTTTCGGGTCAATGAAAAGAACCGATCCCCACCACAGAAATCATTGAGAAAACTCCGCCTATGAAGCACAACGCTGTCTCCTAGTGACGCTTCGGCCATAAAGTGTCATGATTAGGTCCCCCTCCCCCCGCCCCTACACATTCTTTCCAAGGTAAATGCTGAATCAGGCATGAGTTATGGTTATGGCTATGAATGGTCTGAAATTTAATTTTTTACATAATGTGTGCATAATTGGTCTAGATTTACATGTAATCTCTGTTAATTTGATAAGAAACCTTTAAATTTCACACAAAAAATCACAACGAATTTAACAGTGTTCAAGTGTTCCTTCAGGGGGGATATTCCCGGCCCCGACCATAGACAGGATAGATGCGCTCTCTTAGTGTGACTTCCTGCTAGACCGCTCCCTTAGGGCGACTTCCTGACATTGTTTCAAAGAAAACTTGGCACCCGGGTGTCAAGTATCCTATAGGTATGTCACTTTGTGCTCCGCTATGATGATACAGTTTACTGTACTTTGGGGGGTTTGCCCAGTCAGCACTTCTGTATTCTTAGTGTATATTTTTTTCCAAGGGGGGGGGCTGAACTCGGACCCCATAACGCGGACTCGGACTTGCTTGTTGCGTGACTCGGATTCGGCAGGTGAAAACTCGGATTCTGGCTTAAGGGCGGGTCTCATATGTTCAATCCGAAATCCGATCCGAATTTTTCTAAATCGGACCAATAGTTTTTATTCAGACTTTATCCTAAGAATGGTCACTCTATATCAGGGGTGCCTCTACTATTTCAAGTAGCACCCTCCCGAGATCCACAAAACATACACTGTCATACAGTTACACAAAGAAAAACTTTATTTTTTTTCCTTTTCTCCTACACCCCTCGCGGTCGACTTGGGATCAGTCCGCGATCTTCCAGTAGACCGCGATCGACTGGTTGGGCACTCCTGCTCTGTATCGATGGTTGCTCCTAGTTTGTCTCACGATAAACTGTTCTGCTACCATTATATAACTTATACCGCTCAAAAGAGGGGTATTTGTTCGAAATCAATCCGATTTTTGCACGCCTGCCCGACAAATATTGTCAGCTAATGTGACGTCACGAAATAATTAGTTTACATTTCATTTTCGTAGTCTTCTGATGCAAATCATATATTTACACAAGTTGACAAATCATTTTGCTCTTTCCGACCTGAGATGGAGAAGATTTTAACTAAAACTCACAAAAATCGGACCGTAATCCTGTCCGAAATCGCTCTAGGGTGACCTGCACTTTAGAATCTTCACCAGAAATAGCCGATATTACATTTCCTCATTTTTAGAACCAAATTTTAGTTCTTTCCAAACATATTATTCGCTGGTTGAGATATAAATACATCCTTTCCTTTTTATGACTGTTCTGCATTTGAAGTGAAAACTTTTGTGGATCATGTCAGGGACGACGCTAGAGTGTGACACTAGTCGGCAAAATGAAGGAAAAAGGGAAGTGCAAACGAATGAAAGTTAGAAAAAGAAGAAAGAGGGGAAAAAAGAGAAAAAGAGGAGAGAGAAGAGTGAGAGAGTGAGAGAGAAAGACCGAGCGAACAGAGAAAAGAACGGGGAGGGAGGGACAAAGCAGAGCAAAAGAAAGGGGCTGGTGCAGACGGAAGACAGGAGATTGGAATGCATTTGTAGACAACGTTTATTACAATATTTTCAAAGCAGGTAAGCAACACTTTTTGAAACTTAAACATATTCTGTCGGCATAAAAGCTACATAGGGCTTTTCAGTATCATTGCATACTAAAGGAGTTCATCTTTCATGTGGTTTCTGGCATTGAGTAGGTAAATTCTGCACCAGTCGGCAAAATGAAGGAAACATGAGGAAAAGAAAGAGGAAAAGAAGTAAAAGAAAGAGGACAATTTCTGTAATCAGAACCCAAAAATTTCGACGCTCTACGCGCGCTGTAATGTCACTCCAGTTTCTTCAGAAGTTCCATTCCACATAGCTAGATAGCATAAGTCCTGTCAACCTTACCAAGTAACTTGTAGGCAGGGTACACAGGTTAGGTAGAGGTCGTAATTTCATCCCATATCGCAAAGCCTAGTTGTCGTTCTATCTCTAGTGTGTGTCATGCGGTATACGGTCAGTTGGTGAGCGACTCACAGTGCAAAGTTTGGCTATTTCATCGGGTAGTCCAGGTGGTTTCGACACAATGTATATAGTACCCGATACAGTCTACAACCCTTACAGTTTCTATGGTTTTCTCTTTGTTCTTAATGATTACGTATTTTTGTGTCAGCCTATCAAAAATTTTCGAGTCCTTTGCAATCTCACGATTCAGACTCAACAGAACAGTATCAGTGCGTAACTCGGCTCTTGACATATGAAGTGATATAATGCTAAATGTACGGTACTCTGCAATGGCCAAAGAAAAATTAGTCCAATGATTATCATGTTCAATGTAAACTTGAGGAAAAACCCTATTGTTTTCTGTTTGAAGCTCAAGGTTATTTTAGGTGACCAGCAGAGGTCAAAGTCTTGAAAAACCTTGTAGAAGGAATATCTGAAGAACAAAAAAGTCTCTGAAACCTCGTAGGAGTCAGTGACGTCGTGCCCATTGTGGCCCGAATTTTGTCAAAGGTGTCCTAAAATTTTGTGTAAAAATGCATTTAAAATCCTTCACATGTCCAGTTAATACGAGAAATTAACTGTTTTCGGAAAATATAACTCAATGGAGTTATGTTACCCCGTTGCATGGTTAGGTCATTTTGCTGGGGAAGGCTGTTCTTTCATTTCATGCAAATTATCTTTGGATGAAGGGCAGGTCGTACATGGACAAAAAGGTGAGATAGTTGGTGATAATTAGCCATTTCCGACTAAAAAAGCAGAATCAGTTCCAATTTAATTATGTGAATAGCTACTTATATGTTATGAGCGTTAATACCGAACTAGTGTAAGTAGTCGGTGGACAATCAGCTAGTAGGGGAAAGTCGGAAGCAGTCTGACCGAGTCTGGCCGAGCAAAAGGTGCACCGTTTCCCTCCTCCCGATTGGCCGTCATGCGTGTTTTAATATGATTCAAGATGTTTTAAAAAATAGTGCATTTTGCATCAATTAAAACTTGTTTTTCTTTTGAAGGTTAACCACTAAACAAATAACAGTAGAATCTGAGAAAAACGGTAAATCATATATTTATAAAGGTATTTACCTTCATATTGGTCATTGTGCAAGCGCGAAGCCAATGAGAAGAAGAGGACAGTCACCCACTCCCCCCCCCCCCCCCCCGGCATATTTTGGTAATTTATGAAGTTTAATTTCCCCATTTATATCTGGTAAATGGGCCTGGGAAGTGTCATTTCCAGCGATGTGGGAGGCATTTCGGCCAAAATTTTCCTGCTCCGCGCCAACCATGGTGGCGCGGAGCACTGACAGTCTGTCTATGGACTTGGTCCTCCTTGACAAATACTGGCTACGCCTTGTTCCAGAAGGAGGCATCATTTGTTTCTAACCAGTTGACTTTTCTCAATGTCAGTCGGGTGATTCACAGTCTGCCCTCACCTTACACCTGCGCACCTGAGGAACAGTGATTAGAAACAATTATGACAGAGAAACGTAAACGCAGCTTACAATTTTCGACAGTTTTTCGAGGAAGAAAGGTGAACTACGTTCTTAGTATTGATTTATGATACGTCCTCGCATAGAAGCTCATTTCCCAATATTAGCTTGCATTTCAGCAATGGTAGTTTTTACATTTTATCTGGAAAATTTCTGATCGTTTTGCAATTTGATAATTTTTTATTGATCAAGTGAAATTTATTGCAAAAGACAATCAAAATAACGGCTGCTTTGATTCTACTAACAAACCTGGAAAATTGCCATTCCGCTGTCTGAGGGGTCGCTATTTTTCAAAATTTTCTGTACGCTCCGCGCCAACTGGTGGTGGCGCTCCGCTTAGATAGTCTTTCGGACAGTCACCGCTCATAGCCCCCCTCCCATAAAAAATTATTTTTGCACGACGCCCCTGGTAGGAATGATATCTGAAGAGGAAAATAGGTCATTGAGTTACTATTTGACATGAGAGTATAACTGAGCTCTTAATCTGTGTCAAGGTCATTTGAGGTCAGCGGAGGACAAAGTCTGAAAGCCTTGGGGATACCTATCAATTTAGAATATGAATATTGCGACATTTTAATTTGAATAAAAAAGACATGCATTAACAATTCGTGTACTATTTCAAGTAAATTGAGAAACGGCAGACAGGGGATCACTTTTTTTAAGGCTGGGTACATGTGGCTTAAGTCTCCTGAAATGCTGTTTCCGGCCATCTGGGGGATTTAAAAACCGAAAAGTTTCTTGTATGCTCCGCGCCAAGCAATGCTGGCGCTCCGCTTAGATATTCTTCCTGGTTCCACCTACCTGAAATGTGCACCTCCCCATGCCAAATGCAGCCTACGCCCTTGATGGCATGGGATAGTTAGGCTCCTTCATATCCCTTACTCACCCCCTTGACATGCTGTCGGAACTTAGAGTCGCTGGCATGGCCCGGCCCCATGTCGGGAAAATTCCGTCGCCACCCATGGTCGGTTTACTTATTTTAGCTTTCAGAAGGGCCATTTCTGCGATAAAACCCCATAGTTTCGGTATGCTTTGCCCACTCTTCCTCAGTTTCGTTACTAATAGCTGAATTTTAAACAAACCCTTTCCACCTTTTCAAGTACTTAAACAGAATTTATCGTTTTATGTAAATGCCGGGAATCTCATCTCATTTCGCTAAACTAAGTTAACGTTCTCTTGAGTCTGTCTTTCGGTACGGCTAGGGACTCGAAGAGGGTAGTGCAATGTAAATTGTGCCCCCATAGGGCCCAACTGCCTGGACAGTTGACCTCAGTGGCGTACACAGGGGGAGGCCATTGGGTCATGTCCCCCTCACGAATGCCAATTTTTTTCAGGTCCTCAAAAAACGTAAATGTTTGAACACAATTTTTACTTCCAAAGGTGGCATATGTGGCACCAGATTGCATGTAAGGACACCTAATTTTTCAAAAATTTTCAGAGGGGAGGGGCACCTACTACCCTTACACCCCTCCCCCAAGCCGGCGATCACACAACTTATTGTATTCCCCTCCTTGAGAGAAATCCTGGGTACGCCACTAATTGACCTATATAAGCTTTAAATAAGTATAGATTCTTTTAGTGTAATCTTACCCAAAAGTTTCGCGCGCTTCGTGCTCTTAGCAATTTTCACAGCTTAGATTTCGGAAAAACCTTAAATCGGACGGAACTATTTTCCTCTAGTATATACAAAATTTTACGCAATATATGCCCCGCAATGACATGGTATAGTACACAGGTTTTCTTCAAATCCCCCCCCCCCTCACCAACCCCTCGACGGCATCGCGGCTGTCGAGGCTTCTGTTTGTTGCCCCCCCCCCCCCGTTGGGCAAATCCTGGCGCCACCCCTGCTGGACCACTACCGGTTGGACTAACGGTTCTCAGCTCTAACTGCATTTCTCATCAACACTTTCAGCCGGCATTTCTTTCTTCTCAGTCGGCAAATACCGGGCACACCCCCCCCCATGATAAATGCTCTGACAACGCCCCTGGATCATATATCAATACCCTGCACGCCATCTTGAAATTCACGTGCACATCATCATATTCAGAAGGAAACTATCTGGACATCTGGATTTGAATATTTTTAAAAGGAAATCGTTCGCACAAACAATTTTTTTGTATCTCTACACCCGAACCTATTCGAAACTCTAAGCGAAACATTTCAATATTTATCACTAAACTCCGGCCACCCCGAAAGCTGTCAAGGGATTAATTATGGGTAAAACGCTCCGATACTTACGTCTGTGTAATAATTACCATGACTCCAACGAAAAAGTCGACTCATTTAACAGTATAAGGAGAATAAATTCGGCCCAATTACCCACGCAAATATGTCTCTAACATAATTTCCGAAGTTTGGCGAACGCGTTTCACACCTGTCACCAAAACTAAAGGAATCCACACCACCCTTAGTTTTCAAGTTTCTTAACTCACGCCAGTCCACATCTAAATAAAATTGCCTTCTGAAACATCATTTTAGTACTAAACACCCGACACTCAAAACTCTGTTTCCGAAACCCCCACAGTTATCGCCTTCAACTTGGGCAACCAATGTATAAATATAGGCCCTGAGGCTTACGAGGGTCAATATTTCGGGGGGGGGGGGGTCAGGGATAATTTTTCCCGAATTTAGAATTTTGGACCAAGTTGCTCGAATTTGTTCGTTCTGTCGGTTGCAAAAAGGCATAATTTATTTTCTTGGCTGTCTCATTTGCCCGAATGGATCGACTATTTTTGCCCGAATTGGGGAAGGCATATGTCCCTTGCCCCTCCCCGTCTCGTACGCTTATGAATGTAAGCGGCCCACTTATTCATGTAAAATTTATTTCGGAAACAAATATCAAATTGATCTTGGTAACTTTTATTTCTCCGGTGTACGTACTTAGTTGAAATCATGAGAGATTCAATATCCGAAAAACCTGACATTTTTGTGACATTTTTTCAAGCACTGCCATTTTTATTGATACTGCTAAGACCCTGAAATTATCTTTGTAATCGAAACACGTCTAGCAATATCATACGGTACTATATCTTGCTATTATGAATGGTTGCGACTTTATATTAAACCCTATGAAAAGCCCTCTAGAGGTTTATCCTTGATTCTTATATGTCATTACCCTACTATTTAATCTCAAAATTATCGAGGTTACACTGCCTTCTACTTAACACCCAGAACTACGGATAAAGGGCTAAAGTTCCCATCCTAAGGCCTTGCTCCTGAAAAGTACCGTACAAAAAGAAAAGGAATTCATCCCGGTCAACACTGGTACCTGTCGACTCTAGGCCGCCTGGATAGCCTACTTTGCCTGGTAGTAGACAACTACAACTATTTCAATTTGGGCCGAGATGTCTCACGGGACCGACTTGTCTCACGAGCCGAGTTGTCCCAGGAACATAGTTGTCCGTAAACTCTTTTCATTGGGGTGTTTCCGGAGCTTTTTTGCCTGAAAATTTAAGCACGTTCCCCAACATAGTAAACTTTGCCCAATAGTGGCTGTATGAAATTTTGTTTGGGAAAGGGGTTGGGACAAAATATCTTGGAGCTACGTCGCCTCACACAGTATTAATCCGTATAACCAGTAGTCGAGTGGCGTAATAAAAATGACATTTGGTGAGATGGAAGGAATACCGCCGCAGTCTTTAATTCCCTAATTATCTCTGATTAAATGTCATTTGTTACAACCGATAATGTAAAAATCAACCGATAATGTAAAAACGACCGATAATGTGAAAAAATTTACCGATAATGTAAAAAAAAATTACCGATAATGTAAAAAACTCTTTGAACCGATAATGTAAAAAAAAATTACCGATAATGTAAAAAGGTTCGTCCACCGATAATTTAAAAAAAATTTACCGATAATGTAAAAACTGTTCTAAGGACTTTTTCATATGGAATTGGAAACGTGGAATTTTATCAAAAAGTCACACGTTGATTCAGAAAGGTTGTAGGTCATACCCCACGGGAAGGGGCTCTCACCCCTATTTCACAGCGCCCTCTTGCAGGTATATTTCCCTTAAAAAGGTACATTGAAAGACAGCAGAAGAATTAAAGGTCACTTGTTCTCAATTGTCTAGGCCAAATACATAATGCTATCATATTTCTCCTTCATATACTTAAAGCGCCCTCACTCCCCTGTTGTTCCGCAAGCTCACCAAAAAGAACATATCTACGTGAGTAGCTTCGATTTCATCCCCTTCTTCCCCTGGGTTGGGGAATGGGTGAGAGGGATAACCTTCCTTCAGCTCCAGAATAACGATAATAACACTCCTGGGATTTCGGACAGGCTCATTTCAAAAATATAATTTTCATTCCTCTAGTTTTTGAAATATCTGGTTTTTATTAGAGGGCGCCCTCCATTGAGACATACTAAGAGTATTTATTGACTAGAGACCAAGGTCTAATACATGCCCTGTACAAAATTTCGGCCGATTTGAAAGCAAGAGCAAGGTGCATAATGGTTTAGTCTCCGACAGTCAGTCGTTGCGCTGTGCGCATCTAGTGGGCGAAACATGGCGACAACATTTTGGTCCTTTTCGTAACTTAAGAAGAGGTATATTCTCCCTCGCAATTCCCAAAGAGTAAACTTACAGCAGAAATTTTGTTGCTGTAGGAACGCTCTTTTACCCTTAGTTCGATTATGTAAGAGTTGGTGCTACAAATTAGTGGCATGTCGCCAATACCTGAGATTTATTTTCAACTTTTAGAGCCGCAAAGCGAAGGTAAGAGATACTAAGTTGCCTACTGAGCCGCCTCCCTTACGCATAGACTGTGCAATTTCTGTCTACGTTTGACACAGTACTAACGCATAGAGCGTTAATGTAACTTTTAGGTAACAAAACGTTACCTTAGCAACAGGATTCACTACGAAACTACTGCGCGACGATTACGAATAAAGGCTTTAGTCGTCTAACATAGATAATATCTATAGGAACTTACCTTCCTCTGTCTCCCTGAACTGCAAATCCAAGGCTGTATATTTAATCGGCAAACGAACAGACTTTCACACTGACTGAGTAGACAGCTGCTTGTAAGATCAAATATTACTCAGCGCTTATTTGAACGCGAACGCAACTTTTGTTGTATAACATGTATGTAGGCTGTATGCCTAAAAAGGACGCGCAGGTAAAAAGGACGTGCAGGTAAAAAGGACGCGCAGGTAACAAGGACGTGCAGGTAAAAAGGACACGCAGGTAAAAAGAACACGCAGGTCACCGCGTGCTTGGGCTTTCATAGACACGCGTATATATTTGTCTTGCTAAGGAAGCGCACGTTCGCACACATTAACGTTATGAGCAGCGCGTCTAAGCGCTTCACATAAACAGGTAACGTTCTGCGCGCAGTGAAGTGCTGTATTTAAAAAGTGCGCTTTATTTCTTTATGATTATGAGACGCGATACGGCGTGCACCACATACGCAGGCGGCAAGCCCTGTAAATAACAAAGTGTTAGAGAAAGTACACGCAAGGAAGAAACGACTGGTTGGTCGAGACACTGCAAATTCGTACCTTCTGTGGCCTCCATGGTCGGACGTTCCGCCATTTTGACCTTGGACTCTAGTCAATAAATACTCTTAGGAGCCATAGACCTATACATATAAGCTGTGTCATCAATATGACCCACCTTTATGTAATAAAATATGTTGCAGTCCTTTCATGATATTTTTTATCGTAGATATGTTCTTTTTGGTGAGCTTGCGGAACAACAGGGGAGTGAGGGCGCTTTAAGTATATGAAGGAGAAATATGATAGCATTATGTATTTGGCCTAGACAATTGAGAACAAGTGACCTTTAATTCTTCTGCTGTCTTTCAATGTACCTTTTTAAGGGAAATATACCTGCAAGAGGGCGCTGTGAAATAGGGGTAAGAGCCCCTTCCCCTGGGGTATGACCTACGACCTTTCTGAATTAACGTATGACTTTTTTGATAAAATTCCACGTTTCAAATTCCATATGAAACGTCCTTGGAACAGTTTTTACATTATCTGTAATTTTTTTTACATTATCGGTTCAAAGAGTTTTTTACATTATCGGTAATTCTTTTTACATTATCGGTTGTTTTTACATTACCGGTAATTTTTTTTTTTTTTACATTATTGGTCGTTTTTACATTATCAGTTGATTTTTACATTATCGGTTGTAACATCATTTTTTTTCAGTTTATTAGCTAAGCAATAAGCCCATGACGTTTGCAGTTTTTTTTTGGGGGGGGGGAGGGGCGGAGAGTGACTGCACTGGCGTCTTTCATCCAGTGCATTATTTCTGCTAATTTTACATTCCTTGTGTAAGTGTTCCTTGTTCCGTCTTTAGGGACCTCAATGGAAATAAGCTTTTCGTAAGCTTTTTGGGTTATCCCTGGTACTCTGTTTTGTAACTCCATTTTCTCGTTTTTTATGTATTATTCTCGTCTGTTTGCCTGTAGTATGCCTTTCTGAATGTCTTTGCTTTTGTTTGTGCTTATTGTTTTATTTTGTACCAAATAAAATCAATCAATCAATCACTCTTGCCTGTGTTCCCCAACTTCTCTTTTGGGAAGCCACTTACGACTTTGCTCGAAATGGCAAATTGTTCGAATATCATCTTGCACCACATACGGCCTATGAGTACGACGTTGTAATCAGTGTTGCCACTCCTAGGTTTTTTCCACTAGATCTGTGTTTTTTAGGTTCATCTGGGTTTCTGGGTTTGTTTTTTTTTTTTTTTCAGAAAGGTAGAAATCTGGGTTTTTTTACAGTTCGGAGTTGAAATTCGAAAATTCCATTGCATTTCACAAGTTTCATGTGAGTAAATGTTCATAAAACACTTTAAATATACTGAAAATGTCTAATTCTGGAAGGCCAAGACAGTTTCTCCCATCATATTCGCTGTTTATACCCTCGAGCAGCCCTATAACTGAGTGTTATGTATCAGGTGCAAGGTATATAACACTGAACGCACAGCTCCATTCGAGGACTTCCGTATGTGTTGTGCATTGGGTAGCCTAGTAAGCCTACATGTATGCGCACTTCCATTATAACACGACACAACTATTTTCTAAACCATGGTGCATTATGTATATGTAGGACCTATCTAGAATGTAAATATCTATACCGGTACGATTGGTTGCATTTTAACATAGGCTGCTCCAGGCTGGAACAGTAGGCCAGGTCAAGTCCATGTATGATTCTGACTCTGAGGGTAGCTGGAATGGTTGTTGGATAAAACATGACTACCAGTACATCTGACTTATGTCTGAGTGTGTTTTAAAGGGTCAATGCAGTCGCCCCACGTTGATTTTCAAAATCCGTACTAAATTTTACAGACCGCCACTTCAATTTCGCTCACAACTATCTCTCATAGGCTATTGTTTCTGTATCAAAATATTGAATACTGAATCTAAAGTAAACCAAAGAGCTACTCTTCATGTATTAAACAGCTAAATAACAAAAATTTTGTCACATGATAAATAGGATCGAGCCATTCCTGAATTAGGATGAGGGAGTACACTAATTCATATTGGGAGACTGTTTTTCCTTTTTAACTAACTCTAGGCCAACACTTAAATGCCATTGACAAACAACCTTACTGAGAAGCCGACTTACAATAGCCTGCAATTCATGGTCTGTATAAAGATATTTAGTGGGCCTATCTTCCTGTCCGTCCAACATTATATTCAATTGTTGATGATTGGAGTACTTTAAGAGGGTGTAGGGAGAACATGCTCCAGGTTTACAAATTTCTTTCTGAAATGAATCCTATCATCATCTTGTAGCTACTTAACTAGGTTCAAAGTAATTCTCGAGTATGAGGCTATTGCATGAAGTATGTGAAGTGTTTTGCAAGGCTCGACATAAGGAAGTTCAGCTTCTCTTATAGAATTGACCGAATGAGTCGAATAGTCTGCCTGAGTGGGTAGTGAACTCCGCTCCTTCAGATCAGCTTGAACATTGACCAGTTCTCGTTTGGTGTTGGTCGATCTGATTGGCTGATTGGGTTTAGACTTCGGGGCATCTTATGGGACCAGGGAGTTGTCAGGGCCCTGACAACTCCCTGATGGGACCTTAGCCCGGCGCCTCCTTTCCCCTTTAACCTGTAATGTTATGAATGTATGCATGCACGCACCCCAAATACAGTATGACCGTGGCTTGCCCTCCATGCAGCTGACCCCACAACAGTACCGCTCCTATTCATAAGCTATGAGGGACTTATTATGGATTAAATAAAATAAAAAAATAAATAAAAAAATAAGAAAAATAAAATATAAAATGAAGAAAATTACAAATTTCCCCGAACAGGGAACCCACCCGTTCACCTGTGATTTTATCCTTCGTGTTATTACGTTTTCTGTAAGATTCTGCAGAAGTATAGGAGATCTGGGTTTTTATTTGGCAATCTGGGTTTTTTAGGACTAAAATCTGGGTTTTTTGTTTTCACTGAGTAGCAACACTGGTTGTAATGAAATTTTTCAGTCCAGATTTTAGTTCACGCGCCTAACAGTCAGAGCCATATTAGTCCTAATATATGGCTCTGCTTACAGTTAGAGACCCTATAGTGGGAGAGATTGGCCAACTTATTTCATGGGCCCCATTTTGGAGCCAAATGTTAACTATGGCCAGACATCATATACACCGTGCGTAAAGTTTTCCGTACAAAATGTAAAACAAAGTTGAGTTACAGCGTTCTGTTCTCTTGTAGCAATCATTCGTATCGGTTGACTCTGGCTGGCACTGTCTGCCGGATCCTTTAGTTTGTCACCCAGTGCAAGAAAATCCGCCCTGGGAGGGGTCTAGACGGAGGGGATAACACCCTCCATTTTGAGTAACTTTTGCTAATAGAAAGTGACGAAAATGCAGAATGGTGTATGCTATTTTGACAGTTTTAAAAGTGATTTTATTTAAAAAAAATCTCATTTTAGTGTGTCTTATTTTTGTGCTTGTAAGGGGGGGGGGTGGGTCTATTCTGGGCTGGGTCTTCCCCTTCTTTCTAAGAATACTAGTACGTTAATGCAGGATGACATACATGCAAAATGGTGCCTTTTGGGTGGGGGGGGGAGTGCAAGCAAATTGAACTAATCATTTAAGATTTTTCATTATTTAGTAAAAGATCAGGAGAGGTCTGGGGGAAGGGGTAAATATAGGGGAACACTTCCTAGTGAGACTTTTTTATTTTATGGAAAGGCCTAGGTATGGGCGTCAATCTTTATTCGAGTGTGGGGGGACATGGCCACTTCTGTCAAAAATTTACTGTGTAAAAATCTTAAGTCAATGGGTGTTTTTCCAAAATGTGTGTATGTGGGGGACGTGTCCCCCTGTCCCCCCTGGATTGACGCCCATGGGCCTAGGCCTAGCTTTCATAAAATTGTGACTGACCCGGGTGTATTCCATGCCAAGCCTACATCAAAGTCAAAGTTACGCAAATGTTTCAGTTTTCTCATGTTACTAATAGATCCAGGAGCAATGTTTGATCTGTTATTGTGTCCCCCTCCCCTATGAAAATTTTTGAAAAATTGGGTGTCCTTACATGCAATCTTAACGTGCCACATAGGCTACATTTGAAGTAAAGTTTGTGTTAAAAAATTGACGTATTTTTAGGAACTAAAACAAAAACATCGGCATCAGTGACTGTGAGGGGGAACAATGGCCCAATGGGGTGCCCCCTCCCCTTTGAAAATTTTTGAAAAATTAAGTGTCCTTACATGCAATCTGGTGCCACATATGCTACCATTTGCAGTAAAATTTGTGTTAAAACTTTACGTATCTTTAGGAAGTAAAAACAAAATCGGCACTGGGTGGGGGTATGGCTCAATGGCCCCCCTGAATACGCCACTACTCCTACACCTATGACTGCCAGATTGGAAAGCTTGCAATGGTGCGCGGGGGATATTAATAATGGCCAAGAGAATTGCGCGGCCGATACTATTAGAGACCCTATAGTGGGAGAGATTGGCCAACCATTGTTCTCAGATACGCATTCTGATTGGACGAAATGTATGGGCACCATTTTGGAGCCAAAGTACGAGCTTGCAAGATCATGTGTATTGTGTAGCCTATGTACATTCGAGAAGTTGTGCAGGCTGTACGTACGTACGGCCGGACGTACGCATCCTATGTATTAGATAGACATGTTTTGTTTCCAAAATTGCGGCCAGGTTGTGCTGCATTTGGATGCACAACAGACCAGAAAGGGTTACAAGTTGTATAGATTCCCATCCTGTACAAAAAGAAGGCTTCGGTGGGCTGTAAAAGTTAGAAGGTTCAATTGGAATCCATCAAATAGCGATCGCTTATGCGACGTAACTTTACAGTATACAACTTAGTAATACATGTAGGCCTAACGTTAGAGTAGGCTTAGCCTTAGAGTTACGACGTTCTGTACAAGGCCTAGCCTATACCGTATACGGCGGTTCCATCTCTATATTCCGACTGCTTGATATTCCAACACCGTAAACCCAAATACAACTCCTAACCCTTTGGCCTAACCGGCTAACCCTAATCCTCACCCTATTGGAGAGTTGTCGGAACATCCCGATAGCCGTTGGAATACCAGAGCTGCAGTCCCCAGTCTGACCAGATTGGAAAGTTTGCCCTGCGCGGGGGATTTATCCCCCGCGCAAAAATATGAATTTCGAAGTTGCCAGCCGCGCAATTTAACAACTGACAACTGCAACCGCGCAAACTTGTTGGCAGCAACCAAGCAAGTTGGCTGGGAAAGGCAATTTCCTGCAATGTAGGAGGTAGTTTTGGCTTAAATTTTCTTGCTATGTTCCGTGCCAACTTATGGTGGCGCTCCGCTTAGATAGTATCTAGAGACCCTATAGGGTCTCTAAAACGACAGCAAGAAAAACGCGGAAGAAGACTTGGTCAAGTTTAAAACACCCGATCTTTTCTTTTCCCAAATCATCTCACATTGAAACGAGGAGAACAAAGGTCACGTATTGTTGACAGATGCTTAGCCCTACCCCTAAGAGGCTTAATCCATAGTTGCAATAGAAAAAAGCATTTTGAAGCAGTAACTTTTGAATATTCATCCCAAAGGTGCTTTTTAGTCGAACGAAGAGTTGCTTTGGGAAGTTAGGCGAATTCGGTCTCAATAAAATCAGAAGCCCCGGCGACCTTCGTCGCCGGGGCTTCTGATTTTATTGAGACCTTTCGTGTCAACTGCTAATTACATGAACTTTGAAATCAGTTTCATCTCAAAATGGGAACTTATTTGTAAAACTGTTATCAATTGCAACTGAAAAAACAGTGTGGAAAGGGGGGGGGGGGTTTCACGTCCTGATGATGTAGGCTATATGGAATAGCGTCTCGTGACCTGATTTGGAAGTTGACAGTAGGACATGATTAACAAATCGAAGCCTAATTAAAGAAAGAAAAGGGGGAACGCCAAAAAGTCTAAAAAAGCTAGAAAAAAAAGATAAAAAAGAAAAAGCAAAAGCATCAACTCGACAGTTCGACAAGTTTTAACGCAAAACGAGAAAAGACACACTGCCGAGTCTCCGGAGGACTTGAACTCACGTGCTAAGGATTTGGAGTCGAGCGCCTTTTTTTTTTCTTAAGTCGAGCGCCTTACCAACTGAACTACCACAATGTTGGAATTATTCGGAGGATATAAATACTTAATACTCAGCTAGTGTAGAGCAGTGTCAAATACAGGTAGAAGTACCGGAGAGTGGGGGTTTGGGCTGTTGGGGCGAGCACACCTTTTCGTCCGTATCCTTAGTGTTGGTACCGTATTTTATATTACATGAAAAACGCCCAAATGATGTTGTTTCAATGCATGAATTTATACATTTTTCCTGGTAATGTTAATCGTGGCCTATAAATGTTTCTTTGTTTACTATATAAATGACATCAAAGGGAGTGGGTTGAGGGCGGGACGTTGGGCGGTTGGGGGGAGGGGGCAGGAAGCCGTGGTCTTCCGTCACAGAATTTTTCAATTTCTTCGTGAGACATATAGTCTATATATATACATATATAAACAACATATTTACAACATACACTGCTACTACATATATACTAAATATGATCAAGATTTAATTTGATTATTGTGGGATATGAGTTAAGGTGCAGACTGTGCAAAGTAAAAGGCAATTTGACCAATTTTAGTGCCATATTTTGATTGTATTACTCCGCTCTGTGAAGTGATGTCTTTGAGTAGTGATCAGGGCTGGAAACATGTACTTAATATTCAAGGCTTTCACGTCTCTCTAGCTCAAAATCTCAATTTTGACGAGCCCTAACTGTGAGCTTTTACCAGAGGGGTGGCATGTCCAGGTTGAGAACTTTTATGAGGAACTAGGGGCGGAGGACTGACCTGATTTAGTGTGTAAGTCAATGGGGCAATAATAAGTGGTTCTCTACCTGAAACCTTGTAGAAGTTTTCGCCAGGTATATAAGCTAACCCCTCACAAGAAAGCCGACAAGTTGGTCATTCATGGCAATTTCAATATAACATACCATGACGGCGAAGATTTTTTGCGAGCGGAGCTCAAAGTTTCCGTAACTTTACCCACTCGTTTTTGATCACTGAAAGCCCGATCTACGGCCGCCAGCTTCACCAGTGATACTTCATCTAGTGTTCTTTCATATTAGGTTGACAAAAGACCCTCATCCTATTCGGTAACATATTGCAAAGGTTGTCCCAATGTCTGCTCTTGGTGATATTTTTGAAGGCGAACAAATGGACAGTACGTAAAAGTGGGGGCGGGCTACCTTCAAACGACAGCAAGAAAAACGCGGAAGAAGACTTGATCAAGTTTAAAACACCCGATCTTTTCTTTTCCCAAATCATCTCACATTGAAACGAGGAGAACAAAGGTCACGTATTGTTGACAGATGCTTAGCCCTACCCCTAAGAGGCTTAATCCATAGTTGCAATAGAAAAAAGCATTTTGAAGCAGTAACTTTTGAATATTCATCCCAAAGGTGCTTTTTAGTCGAACGAAGAGTTGCTTTGGGAAGTTAGGCGAATTCGGTCTCAATAAAATCAGAAGCCGACATGGGGGGATTTGCCGACATGGGGGTAAGCGTCCTGACTGGGGGACAACTACTCTAAGCCCCGATAGATTCAATGGGTGTCCTAAATGATGCCGAACCAAATTGGGGTTATAGTGAAAAAGATTTCATATTTTTGTTTTCATTATGAAAGTTGAAAAGTTTGGGTTATTATTGAAATATCTGCCCTGCTTAAGAGCAAACCAAGAAATTTGATGGGGCGACTGCATGGCCTGCGTCGGGGAGTACATTCTTCATCTTACCCATTAAGGCTCCCGGACGAATCTGAAAAATCTTTGTCCTAACAAAATATGTTTGCTTCGATAAAGAGGTTGAAAAAGTGATCTTCCAAAAGATAAGAAAAAGAAGTTAGAACTTCGCAACGTTGCATTTTCTTGTTGTTCTAGAATCACGACTACAACATTTATGGAACCTTTAACGTTAAATAAATGCATTATGTTTGACATGGCGTCAATTACAGCTACATAGAACTACGCTGAAGAAGAAGAAGAAGAAGAAGAAGAAGAAGAAGAAGAAGAAGAAGAAGAAGAAGAAGAAGAAGAAGAAGAAGAAGAAGAAGAAGAAGAAGAAGAAGAAGAAGAAGAAGAAGAAGAAGAAGAAGAAGAAGAAGAAGAAGAAGAAGAAGAAGAAGAAGAAGAAGAAGAAGAAGAAGAAGCTAAGAGTCCTGGGCCCCTAAACTAATTCCAGTAAGAGTGGTACTTACTACTGCGGCTTGTTCAATTCGGAAATCATCCCCACCTTCTCCAAACACGAAAGGCCTACTAGGAGTATTAATAGAGACCCTATAGTGGGAGAGATTGGCCAACTTATTTCATGGGCGCCATTTTGGAGCCAAATGTTAACTATACCAGATATCATGTACACTGTGTGGGCACAGTTTTCCGTACAAAATGTGTAACAAAGTGAGTTACAGCGTTCTGTTCTCTTGTGACAGTCATTCGTATTGGTTGAGTCTGGCTGACACTGTCTGCCGGATCCTTTAGTTTGTCACCCCATACAAGAAAAGCCGTCCTGGGAGGGGTCTAGGGGGAGGGGATAACACTCCATTTTGAGAAATTTTTGCTAATAGAAAGTGACGGAAATGCAGAATGGTGAAGGCTATTTTGACAGTTTTAAAAGTGATATTATTTTAAAAAAATCTCATTTTAGTGTGTCTTATTTTTGTGCTGGTAAGAAAGGGGGAGGGGGTTGGGTCTATTCTGGGCTGGGTCTACCCCTTCTTTCTGAGAAAACTGCTAGTATACGTTAATGCAGGATGGCAACATGCAAAATGGTGCCTTTTATGGAAAGTTGTAAGCAAGTTGAACTAATCATTTAAGATTTTTCATTATTTAGTGAAAGTTTAAGGAGAGGTCTGGGGGAAGGGGTAAATATAGGGGAGCACTTCCTAGTGAGACTTTTTTATTTTATGGAAAGGCCTAGGCCTAGGTTTTATAAAATTGTGACTGACCAGGGTGTATTCCATGTAAAAACCTACATCAAAGTCAAAGGTACGTAAATGTTTCAGTTTTCTCATGCTACTAATACATCCAGGAGCAATGTTTGATCTGTTTGTCCCCCTCCCCTATGGAAATTTTTGAAACACTGGGTGTCCTTACATGCAATCTTCTGCTGCATATGCTACATTTGAAGTAAAATGTGTGTTAAAAAATTTACATATTTTTAAGGAAATAAAACAAAAACATCGGCATCAGTGAGGGGGAACCATGGCCCAATGTGGTGCCCCCCTCCCCTTTGAAAATTTTTGAAAAATAAGGTGTCCTTACATGAAATCTGGTTCCACATATGCTACCATTTGCAGTAAAATTTGCGTTAAAAAATTTACGTATCTTTAGGAATTAAAAAACATTCGGCATCAGTGAAGGGTGGGGGCATGGCCCAGTGCCCCCTAAATAGGCCACTGCTCCTACACCTATGACTGGGGACTGCAGCTCTGGTATAATTCCAAACATTGGCTTAGGAAGTGGGGGCGGGGAACTTAATTAAGCCCGGCCCAGTCAAAAATGTGAGGGGCTGAAGTATGCTTCTGCCCCCCCAGATCCAAAGGCAAAACCCCCTTATTTGTCTCTTCCGTAAGAAGTGTAAAAAATTTGCAGTAATTTTCCTTAACGTTTGTCAAAAATGTTGCACCAAATTGCATCTGAGGGCCCTCGAGTATCTGAAAATTTTCCAAAGGAGAGGAGGACACTCCCTCCCCTTAGACCCCTCCCCCAGGACGGCGATCCGAAGGTCATGCCGCTATAATTCAATGGGCTCGTTTAGCCAAAGTTTCCCGGGAAAAGACCGCTTTGTCTGGTGAAAAATAAAGAAGTCTTAAGTCGCCTGATGGCTAAATCCCCCTATTGAATTCTAGCCTCATGTCAGCCCCCCTCCCCCCCCCCGTTTCGAAAAGCTTCCTACGCCTATGATTCCAACCTCTCTATGGGGATGTTCCGACAACTCTCCAATCGGGTTAGTACTAGCATTAGGGTTAGCCGGTCAGGCCAAAGGGTTAGGAGTTGTATTTGGGTTTATGTGTTGGAATATCAAGCAGTCGGAATATAGAGATGGAACCGCCGTATACGGTATAGGCTAGGCCTTGTCAGTGGCGTAGCCAGCGGGGGGCAGGGGGGCAGAGTGCCCCCCCCCCAGAAATTTTGGGGACGCGATGGGTGGTGTCGAAAAAAATAGAGGAGAGCAAAAAAAAAAAAAAAAACGACGAGAGGAGGGAGGTATGATAAGTTGACGGAGTTGGGGATGGGGGGGGGGGATTGTAACAGGGAAACATGGCTTCACAAGTGTGATCCTTTTATGATATTGAAAACTAATACGAAACAGATTAACAGCACAATTGAGGCAAGGTGTTCATATGTGACGGGTATACGTTAACAGCGCCCCCCAAAAAAAACTTTTGTCCAGTATTTGCTATACTGCTTTAAGCAAAACAAGCATGTTCGCGGCAACTTAGCGCTGCTGGCAGACGGGACGTATATATGTGGGGCCTGGGCACACTGTTTACTGTTGGACAATACAGTGACGCTGTTGGCGAAAGCTCACAACACTTGTTGCTCTCTACTTTCTCCCCTTCAGGGAGTGGTAACATTTTTGGAGGCACCACCCGGATGGTGCATTAGGTGACACAAGGTAATAACCATAGTCATCTAGATGGTGCACCATCGATAATCAGGCACTGAATAGGATTAAGTGGGCTGTGACGACAAGGCCAGACGGGACAGACAACTTGACATGTGCAAGATCCCTGTAGTGAAGAATACTACCCAACATGAGCGTATCAGGGCTTGAAACCACGATTGAGGAGATCCAGTCTGCCCTCCGCAAGTGTTCAGATGAGCAGCTTCTGGTAGTAGCTGGGGTACTTAACCTTCCAGAAATTGAAAAGGCAAAGTCTGAAGGTAAGGACCACTCGTATCTAATAAGATTAATGAGTAGATACCTGTACAGTGAAAAACTAGAAGAAAAACTGGATCAGGGCTCAGAAGTCTTGACAGAAGTGAAAGCCAAGCTAAGGGGCTTTAATCTAGACACAGTTGGAAGTAGTACACAAGAGCCCACTCCACAGGTACAAACAGCTGCCACAGTCTCTAGCTCTAGGAAGACTGGTGAGAATAATAATTGGGGAAATCTGCCATGGAAAAAAGGTTTCAAAATTGCAGGGCAGATTGGAGAGCCTGGACAAAAGGATAGATTAAGTTTTGCAAGCCTAGCCCGCCAAATTGAAGCTGGAGTGAAAAAGGGTTTTAGTCATGATGACGTAACTGAGGCAGTGATTAAAGCAATAGTTCCAGGCTCACGTCTCCGGAACTACCTTGAAGGGAGAACTACAATAAGTCTGCCGGAACTCCGCAGTCTTCTGAGGGCGCACTTCCAGGAGAAAGAAGCAACAACCCTTTTTCAGGAGTTATCAACAGCTTTCCAGGGACCAAAGGAAACAGCACATTCATTTGTGTTGAGGACCCTTGACCTAAGACAGAAGGTTGTTTTTGCATCCCAGGAAGCAGGTGCTGGTGTGATTTATACCTACGACCAGGCCCAAAAGATGTTCCTTCACACTGTTTCTACTGGCCTTCAGAGTGATTATGTCCGCCAGCAGTTGCAGCCACTTCTAACACAGGAAGGTACCACAGATGAGGCATTGCTAGAAGCCCTCACAGTCTTTGTTGGCCAGGAGGCAGAAAGAGCAATGAAATTGAAAAAGTCTAAAGTTTGTCAAATCAAATCTGACATTAAAGAGATCCCACATAACGAGAGGCCTAAATCAACAAAACCTGATGCATCTCAGGCTTCTGGTACAAATTGGGAGGAAATGCAATCAAGCATAAAAGAAATAATCAGGGCAGAGATAAGTGCACTCCAGCAGAAACCATCATCAGATGGGAAGCAAAGAAGACCACCACAGGAGTGGGGTTGCAGAAATTGTAGACAGAGTGGCCAAGGCCGGAGCTGTAACCACTGCTTTAAGTGTGGTAGTGAAGAGCATTTTCAGAGAGGTTGCAAACAAGGGAGAAGGAACCAGGAAAACGAGAGAGGGTCACTCGAGAGGGACATCGTCTGACCAGTTCCAGTCCAAGGTCCCACCCACCAAAAGAAAGTGCCAGAGTTTCAGGGTATGCTACTTGTGGCATGATAAGTTCAAATAAGAGAAAGAAAATGACAAAACTGGTGGGAAATAGGTGTTTAATTTATTGTACCCTAAATGATGTACATACTACTGCTTTATGGGATACTGGGGCACAAGTTTCCTTAGTATCAGAAGAATGGGTGAAGCAACATCTCCCTCAAACACTAGTGAGACCAATGGAGGATCTACTTGACAGTGAGGGGTTGAGACTGAATACAGCCACAGGTACGCCAATCGGATTTCAAGGATGGATTGAAGTCAAGTTTCAAATCCCAAATGCAACTCTGACTGGAGATGAAATAATAGTGCCAATGTTGGTGACAGAGGAGATTTTAGAAACTCCTATAATTGGTTATAATGTTATAGAAGAGATGGCACAAAGGGGGTCAATGAAGAGCACCCAGAAACAATTCTGTAAACTTTTACCTCAAATGAGTTATCCACAAGTAAATAAACTTGTTAACATGCTTCAAACTGTGGACTCGGAAGAAATGAGTACAGTCAAGACAAAACGAAACTCAGTCAAAGTAATGGCAGGGGAGACAATAATTGTTCGATGCACCACACATGCACGTGCACATGAAGAAGTTACAACCCTGTTTGAACCAGATGAAAACCACCAGCTTCCAGAGGGCCTAATTTTCCATGCAACACCAGTGACAATAAAACCAGGAAACTCTTGTCAGGTGGGAGTCCCAGTCACAAATAACAGTGTGAAAGATTTGGTATTACCAGGCCGTCTTTGTGTGGGACATATTTACAGTATCCGAGCTGTGCTGCCAGGAGAATTTTTCATGGATCTTTTCTCAAAAAGGGATCCTGAAACAATCATTGTGAATGAGGTAAAAGTAAACATGACAAATGAGATGACCAATAGAGAGAAGGGCAAGTGGCTTCCTGCAGTTGACCTATCTGAACTGACCACCGAGCAAAGAACACTTGCAGAACAAATGTTAACCGAAGAGTGTGATGCATTTGCTAAGGATGATGATGACCTTGGCTGTATACCCAGTCTAAACATGAAGATAAACCTGACAGATGAGATACCCGTGCAGAAATCCTACATTGGTATCCCTCCACCACTGTACAAGGAAGTAAAAGAGTACATAAAGGATCTTATCAGTAGAGGATGGGTGAAGAAATCACAGTCATCATATTCCTCCCCAATGGTTTGTGTAAGAAAGAAAGATGGCAGTCTGCGATTGTGCATAGACTACAGACAGCTCAATGGGAAGACGATTGCAGACAGGCAGCCTATACCGAGGGTACAGGACATCTTAGACTTCTTGGGTGGCAATAAATGGTTTTCCACATTGGACCAGGGCAGGGCGTACCACCAGGGTTTTGTGGATAGAGACAGTCAACACCTCACAGCTTTCATCACTCCCTGGGGCTTGTACGAATGGGTGAGAGTACCGTTTGGTCTGAAAAATGCGCCCTCCGCATTTCAGAGGTGTATGGAGTCATGCCTAGGAGATCTTAATAATGACATTTGTGTCACCTACCTAGATGACATTTTGGTATATGGTGAAAACTTCTATCAACACCTGTCCAGACTGAGGCAAGTACTACAGAGAGTCCAGCATCATGGTATGAAGCTGAGAGCTGCCAAATGCAACTTATTTAAGCAGAAAGTCCATTATCTGGGACGAATTATTTCAGCAGAGGGCTATATGGCTGATCCTATTGACACGGCAGCACTACAGGCTCTGAAGGAAACAAAACGAAGACTGTTGGGGATGTTAGAAAACTTATGGGCTTTATTGGATACTATCGCTCTTATGTCCAGAATTTTTCACGACTTGCAAAACCCTTGTACGACCTGTTATCCCACCAGGCACAGACAAGAAAGACAAAAAGGGCAAAAAGGTGGTCAGCTACCCTCCAAAACACTGATCAAATGGACAAGTCAGCATGAAGAGATCCTGGAAATGTTGGTAGACAAATTAGCACAACCACCAGTGATGGCGTACCCAGATTTTACCCAGCCGTTCGTGCTACACACAGATGCCTCTCAAGATGGTTTGGGGGCTGTACTTTACCAAAGACAACAATCTAAACTGAGGGTTATTTCATATGCATCCAGATGTTTGTCTCCAGCAGAGAGAAACTACCACCTGCACTCAGGAAAGTTGGAGTTTTTGGCATTAAAATGGTCGATTACTGAGAGATTCAGGGATTACCTATACTATGCACCCTCATTCCAAGTGTACACTGACAATAATCCTCTCACATATGTCTTATCTTCTGCGAAGCTTAATGCTACAGGTCAAAGATGGGTTGCAGAGTTAGCAGATTTTAATTTTTCCATCAAATACCGACCAGGACGATGTAATGCTGATGCCGACACCTTGTCCAGGATACCTCTTAAGTTTGAAAATTACATGGAAGAATGTTCACAAGAAATACAACTGTGTGCAGTTCAGGCAATTATTGCTGCAGTTTGAAACTCAAAGCCACAATATGCAGTTGCCGTGGGTAATGGCTGTCACAGGGACAGCAGAACTGACAGAAGATGTACCTATAACCCAGGCACAGCCCAACACACACAAGTACAGCCCAGAGAAAATACTGAGGGCACAACTGGCAGATGAGTCAATTGGAAGGGTCATGAAGTGGAAAGAAAGAAATCAAAGGCCTAGCACCACTGATTGGAAGAGAGAGAACCAAACCACTCGATCGCTGTTAAGGGAGTGGAATAGGCTGTATCTTGACAAAGACAAGGGTATCCTGTACAGAAAGACACCAACCAAGAACCAATTGGTGGTACCAGCCATGTTTAAGGATAGAATTTACAAAGAACTCCACATTGATATGGGGCACTTGGGTGTCGATAGAGTGATGTGCCTAGCCAGGGACCGCTTTTACTGGCCCAACATGGAACGAGACATAGAGTACTTTATACGGAATCAATGCCAGTGTTTATACCAGAAGAAACCACCACGTTCCCCTAAGGCACCGATGGTACCAATTATGACCTCAGAACCCCTGGAATTAATCTCAATTGATTTTCTCCACCTAGAAAAGAGTGTGGGAGGCCATGAATACATTCTTGTTGTTGTGGACCATTTTACAAGATTTGCGCAGGCGTACCCCACTCGAAACAAGAAGGGGAAAACTGCAGCTGATATCATATTCAACAACTTTGTACTAAAATTTGGCTTTCCAAAGAGGATCCTACATGACCAAGGAGGAGAATTTCAGAATAAGTTGTTCCAACGACTGGAAGAACTGTCCGGGGTGAAAGACTCAAGAACAACTCCATATCATCCCGAAGGGAATGGGAAAGCAGAGAGATTTAATAGAACACTGCTGAGCATGTTGAGGACATTATCAGAAAGTGAAAAGCACCGTTGGAATAATCATCTGCAAAAAGTGGTCCATGCATACAATGCTACAAGAAATGATGCAACGGGGTACTCTCCCATGTACTTAATGTTCGGACGACATCCTCGTTTGCCAGTAGATTTAGCATTTGGTCTTGAGAAAACAGATGCCCATAGAGACCAAGCTGGGTTTGTACAGCATTGGAAAGAGGCAATGAAAGAGGCATATGAACTGGCAAAAGAAACTTCCTTAAAGAACTCTCAAAAGGGAAAGAGGTATTATGACAAAGGCAAGTTCCCTTCACCTCTAGAATCAGGAGACAGAGTTCTGGTTCGAAATTTCAGCAGAACAGAGGGACCTAATAAACTTGGTTCTTACTGGGAAGACAAAGTATATATTGTAGTGAAGAGACACTCACCAGAACTACCAGTGTATGATATAGTACCAGAATGTGGCAAGGGTAGGCCGAGAACAGTGCATCGTAACCAGCTCCTGCCCTGTGATATATTCACTCCTGAGGCATCCAGGAAAGACAGAACGTCAGACAGGGGCAAGAGTAATGTGAACCAAAGAAAACCAGTTACTAATGGGGACAGTTCAGAGTCTGATTCTGAAGATGAGGAATTCTACCTTGTGCCAGGTGAACACAGTCCTACTCAGCATGAGATGATGCCCTCGAGGGAGGTACATAAAGACACAAGTGAGGCAAACCAAGTCATAAATAGTGGTGACTTACCAGAATTGGCAACAGCTCAGATGGGGCCACCTCAGGCTGATCAGCATCCCAGGTTCCCTGAACAACAGCAGCAGCCAGTGCAAAATGGAGTCAGCAAGAGACAGGAACTTTGCAGTGAACAAGCGCAGGCGACTATGAGGTACCCTACCAGGCAGAGACAACCAAGGCACGTGTTCACATATGACCAGCTGGGTGAACCACGCTTATACCAGTCAGGGGTGAACAGTATGCACTATGCACAGTGGAACAGATTGTTACCCCGTAACTGAAACTTTGTAATTGACAAGGACAGTGTCAAAAGGGTTTTTTTCACTACTAGATAGCTGAGTTGTTATTGATAATGAGCACCTCTTGTCAGGAAAGGAGCACAAAGTTTAGTACCAAAATCCAAATGAGTGAGAGAGGGAATTAAAATTTGGGTACAAATTGGTGAAATTTCATTATATTTGAGATTCTTGTTGCTTAAAGATTTATTCTTTCAACCATAGCTAGAGGGATGGCCACCCTAATGCTTAGAGGAATGGAAATGTTTTCCATCTAAGGATCTATGTTAGGTACCATGTTTTATTGTTCTATCATATCTAGTAGTACTATGAGAGCAAAAGCTCTGTCAATGTCAATAGACTGTGACCCTGTTTAGAAACCAAAATGGGAAAATGGTTCAAAATTGCTTACAGATGGGAGTCTTGATGATTGAGTCCTTGTAAATATTTCTTGTTGTATATATGTTTGATAACTTTTGATATCTTGTTCTTAGCAGATTTAAGGAAAACAATGTCGAGGACGACTTCTTTTAAGGAGGGGAGAGTGTGACGGGTATACGTTAACAGCGCCCCCCAAAAAAAACTTTTGTCCAGTATTTGCTATACTGCTTTAAGCAAAACAAGCATGTTCGCGGCAACTTAGCGCTGCTGGCAGACGGGACGTATATATGTGGGGCCTGGGCACACTGTTTACTGTTGGACAATACAGTGACGCTGTTGGCGAAAGCTCACAACACTTGTTGCTCTCTACTTTCTCCCCTTCAGGGAGTGGTAACACATAAAGGTGTGAAACTGATTCGAGGTTTCGATTGGCCATGCATGCCCCTGTTGCTTATACGTAGTGCCTATACGAGTATGCGGCTAGGGGATGGAATCCTCAGCAAAACGGTCGGAATATTTATTTTCATGCAGGATCAGTGGCGCCGGCACGGGGGGCATGGGGGGGCGCGTGCCCCCCCAATCGATTTCAGAATTTTTTTTTTTGAAAATTTTAAAATGATCCCAAAAGGCGTTTAAGCTATAGATTTCTGTATGGGGTAGGGTGAGGTGTGTTTTAAACCAAGTGATAGATCTATTGTAACCATTTTCCATCACAAATGGTTCTCAGACTATCAGAATTATCGCAAATGTTTTCGCAACCTTTCAAAATTTTCGCGCGCTGCGCGCGCTTCACACCTTACCTCAATATTTTTCTAATTATCAACAATTTCCGGAAGTAACTCCCACAGAAGCACAGCAACAGAAGCTGAAAGCTGTTTACGAATTCTCAGGTAAACTTGGACTGGCTTTGTGACTGGCAAATAGGTTTGTTGGGGAATTGAAAGTGTCTCGATGCAGAGCATGAATGTAGGTTTTGTCATGGTTATCATATTTAATAAAAAACTCGGCGCACTTCACGCGCAGTCATCACTGTTTTCACTCCAAATCATGACCATTATTAAGGTTATAACACATGCAACTGTTCTGATCACAACACTTTTCCGGAAAACAGAAGTACATCCCAAACATCTGTAGGGGCCTATGGGATCTTTCAGTCTAATTTGTAGCATGATGTGGAAGGTTGAAAGTGCGTATTTGCCGTTATACATTTTTCAATATACATATAATTTTATATAATTAATCCAGAGCTTCCAGGAGGCACTATACAGGTGTCTGTCAGTATTAGATACCCTTTTATAATGCACAATGTGACAAAGGAAAATTTTCGTAATAGTCCAAGAATGTTTCTGTGGACTCCACCCACGTATTTTGTCGTAAAAAACTTTACCCGAGTAGAAGGCATTAAAGCTTAGCCAAAAGGGGGGCTTGGCGAGGTTTGTTGACAACATACCTCCTCTAAGACAACACACTCTCCTTTTTCACCTAACCAAAAATTAGAATTCACAAATAATGGATATTTTCCAGCCATGCAAAAATATCCTAAAGATAGCACCATTTTGTATCTAAGCAACTTTAAATTACCAAAATTTCTCAAAGGGGAGGGGGAAACCCCCTCCCCTTAGACCCCTCCCCCAGGACGGTACCTTTATGTAGTGACAAAAAGGATTCCACACTGCTGTGTACCATCGCAAGGACGCACACTCTCTTCTTTCTCCTAACCAAAAATTAGAATTCACTAAATAAGGATATTTCCCAATCATATAAGATCACTTCCAAAAATACTCAAAAGATAGCACCATTTTGCATCTAGGCAACCTTAAATTAACAAAAATTTCTCGAAGGGGAGGGGGCCACCCCCTCCCCTAAGACCCCTCCCCCAGGACGGCACCTGTATGTTGTGCCAAAAAGGACTCCACATTGCTGTGTACATTCGCAGGGACACACAAAATGGTACAATTTATGCAGACTGGGGGGAAAACTGAGGTGGCATTATGACATCATCTATTATGCCCCCCCAATCACAAAACCCTGGCGGCGCCACTGTGCAGGATGCATTGGCAAAACTCTTCCCCGAAGAGTCAATCAAAACCTTGGATATTAATGATGCCATAGATTCCAGAAACAGTGTTCCTGTGTTTTTTCCAACCCTAACGCTCAATTAAAAAAAAAACTAAATCCCCAAACTGTCAAAAAGTATTGGTTGTCGTTGTCACTTCCAAAAACTATTGCCAACAGACTAGAATATATGTGGACAGACGCGAGGTCTATGGCTCTCCGTTGTTAGTATCTACAACGCTGGATAGGTCTACTAAATCGGATTTACGTCAAATTTCCTACTCGTCTCCTAATGATGTCTCAAAATATCCGAAATATGGACTGAGCAGTTCTTTGCAAAACACCTAGTGTGCTGCTGCAACCTAATTGTACAAATGGGTTTTCATCACAAAGTTTTCCAAGTCCGATACAATTCAAAACACTGCACCTTTGCCCCTATCTCCAGCCATATGCTGATTGGGACATGCGAGGTTTAAAATATTCAGGAAACAGTATTTTGATGATGTTTGTGAATTACTTGTATTTAAAAAGCCATATGGAAAGAACGAAAATCAGTTTCTATTTTGTGATAGGTCATCATCATTGGTACACTTACACTCCCATACTGATATTCTTTAGAAATATTCATTATCGATACTGTTTTGTTTTACTTCCAATTCTTCATTTCGTATGCTAATCTATGCCATTCATAGTTTCATTCAATTAACTTGTATTCACGGTGTATACAATAGTAGAAATACGGATCATTGTACAGTAACAAGTTCAGGAGGTTCCTCGAGAGCCTATTTATTATTTAATTTTAGAGTCATTGGTGATTTCCTGTGAAAACGTGCCAAATCTTCAGAAAATATCTTCTGAGGTGGCTTTGAAAAAAGCTCAGTGACCTGCTGCAACCTATTTGTAAAAATTAGCTTCCCTCACTAATTTGTATTCCACGTCGATACCATTCAGTCCATTCTCAAAGCGACAGTCATTCTTTTGTGTTTGATTGAAATTAAAATATACAGGAATCAGTATTTTCGATGAGGTCATTAAAATCCCTGTATTCAAAAAGCAGTATGAAAGACAGGAAATAATTTTTTTTAAGTTCTGATAAATCATCTTGCACAATTTCATGTACCTTGCTGTTATTCATTAGAAATGTTTGCTATCGATGCTGTTATGGTTCACATTCTAATCTATATTTGTTATTAATCCAATGTTATATATGGTGTGCAATGGACTGCACAGGCCATTGAAAAGTGAGTTCCAGGAGGTGACTGTATGGCCTAGGTCTTCAGTGCTTTCGGTACTTTAATGCAAAAATTTGTACAATCTTCAAAATATGATTGCATGGAATCAGGACATTTTCAGCACATATTGATCTAGTAAAAAAAAGAAGCAAAATATAGCCCCATTTTGCATCTAAGGTCTTGGAGGCAGCAAACAAATTTCCAAAAGGGGAGGGGGTCCTGGTCAAGAATAGGGACGATGGGTCGATTTTGCCCCCTCACAAAAAAAAAACCTGGCTACGCCCCTGGGCCTTGTACAGAACGTCGTAATCTAACTCTAAGGCTAAGCCTACTTTAACGTTAGGCCTACATGTACTACTAAGTCGTATTACGCATAAGCGATCGCTGTTTGATGGATTACAATTAAACCTTCTAACTTTTACAGCCCACCGAAGCCTTCCTTTTGTACAGGATGGGAATCTATACAACTTGTACCCTTTTCTGGTCTGTTCGTGCATCCAAATACAGCACAAACCAGCCGCAATTTTGGAAACAAAACATGTTTATCTTACATAGAATGAGTACGCCCGACCGTACGTATGTACAGCCCGCACAACTTCTCGAATGCACATAGGCTACACTAGTACATGATCTTGCAAGCTCGTACTTTGGCTCCAAAATGGTGCCCATACATTTCGTCCAATCAGAATGCGTATCTGAGAACAATGGTTGGCCAATCTCTCCCATTATAGAGGGATTTCATGTGACGTCACGCGCAATGGATTCCCAGGCACTGAAGGGCAAAACACACACGCAGTAAGCGTATGTACAGCACACGCGCACGGCATAACCATAGATACTACTGTGACACAATGGACGCGTGCCCGTCAAAACAAAAAAGACGCGCGATCTTGCCCTTCAAAATTGCGTCTAGTTGTGTAATGTCACGTGACTGAAATCCCTCTATAAGGTCTCTACCACGGACTTCAATACATGGACAGAGGATTGCGCAATCAATACGGTCGCCACCGTACGAACAAATTTAGGCTAACCAAGATGGCCGCTGGGTTGCCACCATTTGCCCAATTTGACGATGAATCTGCAACATTTCAGACAAAATATCAGTATGAATGGAAGAACAATATCACAGTCCTTCATTCTATTTGATGAATTTGACCTGAGCTTGCATTCTTTCGAAAATATTACAAGTTTCTCACACAATTTGTCGATGCAGGGCCACTTGAGCAAGTCCAAACTTTTACACACAAGACTATAGCAGGCAGCCATATTGGTAAGCCTACTCGTGTACGTACACGGTGGCGACAATTTACGCATAGGACGTTAATGCAATATGCTCTGTCCATGTATATAAGAAGTCCGTGGTCTCTGCTTACAGTTGTTGAGGTACGCCCTCGGACCCGAGGAGAAAACTCCCCTTTCTTGGCGTATTCACCATTTCCACTGCAAAGGAAATTGCACCTACTTCAACGATACTTTGGAAAGTTCGATGATATTTGAGTCATTTATGGGAACTTTGAATCGTAGCGAATGTAATGAATAATAATTTTCTTATGAACACTCTTCGATATGTTTAGTTTGTAAAAGCAAATTTGAGAAAGTTAGCTTTTATGAAACTTTATAGGCCCACTTAAGTTTAGATTGTGGAAGCGTTACTTTCTCATGAGTAAGTCAGCTGACTGTCACTCCATAGATGGCAAGATCAGCATTGTATGGCAGGGGGTGTTACTATTAGTGTTACTGTTAGTGTTACCGTGACTGTTACTTCACACATTTTGATGGCGTTAGTAACATACATTGCTATACTTACTAGCTGACGTAAGAGCATAGGCCTAGAGCTGGAGAAGGAGCGAAGCTCAGTAGGAGTTGTCAGCTACCCTCAGATGCATCTTCACTTGAACGGTGACTGAATAAGTAGGCCTAACTAGCATATTCAGAGCTCCATTATTGTATAATGTATTGTTAGGCTCTGCCGTCTGCGACTGACTAGGCCAAGCCTAACGTTAGACTTAGGCAAGCCTGTGTTGCGTAGGCCTATAGGCCTGTAACCCCCAGTCTGGAAAACTTGTAGGTTACGCCGAAGATCTTCGGCGTGGCACTCAAGCGGTACGCCGAATTTCTGGAGTATTTGTCAGCCTGATTTCTATTTGGCGCACCTAGCCTACAACAGATAGGCTATTGGCGTAATTTTTATCTTGCCTTTCCTTTGGCGTAAATCTTCAGCGGTGAAAAAACAAACTTTCCAATATGGTCCTACCCCCAGACTGCATAATTTGTCAGTCGCGCGGAAGAAGTTCCGCGCGCATTTTCAATTTACATACTGATTTTACCACCAATTTGGCGCGCAATAATTCAGTTTGGTGTGCGGCGCCTAGAGCAAGACTCCATCCCCGGCATAGCGGTGGCAAAACGGTTGTTACAGTACCTCAGTCTGTCGGCGTACTGTGCAATGCAAACTAGCCTTATCCAATACACACACGGCAGCCATGCAATTTTGTGTTGTAATGTGCCTCCACTTAATTCGCACTGAGTACCACACAAAATATGATTATTTCCTGCCAAATAGGAAAAATGTACATAAATTTTGGCAGTAGTATGATATGTATAAGTGTAGCGTACGTACGTACAGTATACGTACATATAGTATGTAGTAGGCCTATACACAAATATAGTATACATATGCGTATATGTATATACGTACACATATAGTTAAATGTATTGTGTGTATTCAGTTTGTAGCGGCACTGGCGCGCAATTTCGTACTTTACAATTTACATTCCGCGCGCAATTAACAAACTATGCAATCTCGTCCTACCCTAGCTAGGTAGTTAGCCTAGTCCTAGGCCTATGTGATCCCAACCAAGGCCCTTTGAAAACCTGGGTCTTCGACCAGCACAGCGCTGCCCAAAATTGAGCCCCAACGTGCATTGTGATTGGCTTACGGCAGTGTCAAATTAGTTCCACGCCAATTACAATGCATGTTACATAGGATTTGTCAAATGAGGAGCTACACGTATCTATCTGCATAGCGAACGTACGTTCTTTTGTTTCGGCTTTACCTGCACTGCATGTTTTCGCTTACGAGACAGCATAAATAGCTGCGCAGGTTATAATCTTACGTCATCTGCCTGTGTAACCATGAACCCGTCAAGAGCCCATTTTTTATGAATAATTTCGATTAGAAATGATTTTATGCCTGTAGGCATATAGTTGTGCTGGAAGAGATGCTGGATGTTCTTTCTCATCGAATGACATGATCGAAAGAAATCTGAGAGGTTCACAGTGAATGTAAGAATGTAAAAATAGGCCAAATTGTAAGCTTTTTCCAGAGAATTGACTTACCTTGTTAGTATAGTGTATTATATATGTACATGGGGTGGACGGGTACCGTTACTTTCCGCCCCTGACTTTCCGCCCCTAAAATTTCTGGGGCGGAAAATAACATTCGGAATCAAAGATTAACTTACAATTTTATCTACTTCTATTTTCATTTCTGGGACCAAAAAATGATGAAATCGTGGGACTTTTTCAGAAATCACGTAGGCTAGAGAAGAATGGATTGTAGCCTATATGAGTATGCATGATCTGCCAAGCCTTAGCCTATATAGTGCAGCTGCAGTTGTAGGCTATGTGTATTAGAACTTATTCACACCACTGTACGTACACGTCCATATGCATGCACAGCACTGTATACATTGACATACGTGTATACGTACTGTATTGGTGCACACACTGCAATGAACTAAGTGCTAGCGAGAAACGAAAGTCAGCATAAGTATGTACTGAGCAAACACATCAATGTATATGGAGAGACATTCAATGATAAGAAAATTTAGTTTTAGTTTGTCAAGCCCGCTCAGCTAGCACAGGTATTCCATTCTATGCCATTACTTTCCGCCCCTCGAACCGGTGTTTTCCGCCCCTAAAAACCAGGGGCGGAAAATAACTTTTTTAGGGGCGGAAAGTAACGGGGGCAGAAAATAACTGAATTCATGTACATGTATATAAATCTGGAACGGAAGGTTTAAAATTATCGATCATTCCATGAACTACCGATGATAATTTCATCTTGCATAAATCATTATTCCGCCCGGGCTCTACTGCACATAGAACAACTTAGTACTAAGCCGTCTGCCTGCACTAACCAAAACTGTAACTGCCCCTCTCTCAGTGCTACTATGAAGCACAAGACTAGGCTAGGCTCAATATATCTTCATATATCATATACTTGTTAAGAAAACATTGCAGCCAAAGCAAGTAACTCTGAAGATAGAGTATCATACAGGAAAATGAGTCAAGAAAAGTTAGCAAATATTAGATAGGGCTTAATTCTAAAGAGTATTTTACACATATGCATCAAAACTATTTATGAAATGAAAGCCATCTCAATGATTTTGGATACCTTTCAATTTAACAATGTAAGTTGGCTACCTTGACAGTGAGACTGAAACACCTACACAGTAATGTGTACAGTATCTTGACTTGAAATATTTAAAGGTCAAAAGCAGTTGCCCCAAACTTATTTTGAAACAATAGCTAAATGTCACAAATTTCTTCTTATTTTTCTTCCAAGTATCTTTCATAAAATTTTAGGACATAAATATTGAGTATTCAAGGTAAACCAAGCAGTTGCTCCTTGTAAATTTTACAATTGAGTGAGAAAAATACTGTCACATGATTCTCAAGAGCCATTCAGGAAATAGGATAGTCTACTATACAGTTCTTTATTGGGGTGACTGCATTCTCCCTTTAAGGACTCGGAGGGATTGTATGTACAGTAGGCTTTGATTTTGGACAACATTCTCAGAGTTTAAAAACTTGCTTATTATCATCGATTTTAAATGTTACCAAATGAATGGTACTGACCTTGCTCTGTTTTGTTATTGTATTAGGTGTATGAGGTGATGATTTGGAACACTTTTGGGGGATCTCAGTCCTAAACCGAAGGAACATGATAAGCTTGATTCTGCAGGTTGGCAGCTACTGTGATTGGTTGTATAGCAGACAGGGCTTGATTTTGAATCGTTGACTGCAAGTCAAGATGTTTTGGCAGAGGGAAATGTATAGGCTACGTACAATTAGCTAGGTAATGGGGAGGTGGGATGGGTTATATCCATCAATTTCAGTTCTAAGTAAATTTGTATCCTGGAAAGCTGAACTGTTTCTGACTTTTGCTAACACTCAAAATGGTTGGAATCCCCTCTCCAGATCCAAATTCCTCAATTCCCTCCCCACCCCTTCTTGGATGATTATATTGGTAGAGATCTATAGAGGGATTTCATGTTACATTACTCGTGTTGGACTCCCAGGCAGTGAACTGCAAAACACACGGGCAGCGGGACGCGTGCCCTTCAAAACTACTAGAGATGGGCGATCTTGCCCTTCAAAACCAAAGAAAGGCACGATCACGTGACGTGGTGAAACCCCTCCATAGGATAATTTCAACTAGGGCTCAACCGATGTGGTTTTTTGCTGCCGATCCGATGTCCGATGTTTTCATCACAACATCGGCCGATATCCGATCCGATCCGATATTTTCGCTATCAATGCTTTTACATCGTTTCACAGCGCGATCAAACATTCCTTATTCCTCGTGAGCCATGCCTATATGCATGCACATCGGCTTAAACGAATTTCCTTTAAAAAGTTCCCCTCCATGTTTTGCTTCTACCTTCCATTCACAAAACGATGTTCATATGACAATTCTATGACCAAATAAAGCTTCGAAAATAAGCAGTCGGCGGATTATCGGTGACTCTTCATTCAAAGCACATAATTCTGTGATTGAACTGACTTTCACCTACTCATAGTAAGCCTACTAATTCCCCTAACAAAATGCAATACCTTTCGTTCTCTGTTCGTAGCCCAAGTCGCTCGCACTAATGAACGTTAAAACAGAAATAAGCCCGCGATTTCAGTGCATGTACTTCGCCATTTCGTGCCATCCTACCATGCTTTACCTACACATAAACAGATTGTGTAGGCTTACACGTGTAAATTTGTTTTGAGTATTTCATATAGCAGTACGTAATGCATGCATGCATGTACTATATAGCCGTACGTAAATATTTGTTCCATGCTAGCCAGAGAGCTTGCTGTGTGCAAAGTTACAAGTATGCAGCTAGGAGCCTTGGGTATCGGGGTGATGTTGCAGACATCGTTTATTACGAAAGCCATAAAAGCACATGGCACTCTTAATTTCACACAAATGAACATGCATGTCTTACATAAAAAGCATCCGCCGTAACTACTGAAAAACACCGTTATTTGAATTTGGCGGACCACGCCCTATGTTCTTGCTATGTGCGTCAACATCATTACAGAACAGGTGCGTAGCCTAATGTATGGGTGTTTGCATACAGTTACGGACCTACACATGCACTGGCTTCACTGTGCTTTCATGGTGCATTTCACTTCAACTTCTCTGTACAGAACACGTACATGTCTAAGGTATCCGTGTTTGCGTACATTTCGGCCATATATCAAACATACAATTAATGACTGCGAATTCCACACTTCGTTTCGTTCATCGATAAATTTCGATGAATTGAAACTAAAAGTGGGTGGACATGATCGCTAGACTCTACGTACAGATTTTTAAAGCTTGCGCATATTTCGAATATCACAGTGCCTGTCAATAGAGCCAGTTTAGGCTGTTGATACTGAATTTAGGAGATTAAACTGAAATTGACAACCCTAGTTCATCACAAGGGCTATTGTCGGTCGTAATAAAATGATTAATCCTATTTATCTGTTCATTTCTTTGTTTGTAAGAAATCACTATACGTCCCCGATGTACGTAAATGAAATTTTCGATGCACGGAACATCGGCAAACATCGGCAAGTGCAATTTGCTATATTTCGCCGATCCGATGTTTTACCGATAGTCCTAACATCGGCCCGATCCGATATCCGATCCGATTATCGGTTGACTCCTAATTTCAACAACTTATTTTTTCCACTGTATTATTTTCACTTCCATATTGAATTGTAATCATTTACAGAAGTAGTAATCAGCAGTTTAGTAATCAGCAGTTTAAGAATAAACTATTGTTGTTACGTTCATTTAGAACTTAAGCTTCATATCATCTGACAAGACTTGTCTTCCATGCACCACATTTTATCACTCTCATCTAAAACTGTAAGACCATCACGAATAGATTCAGGACAAAAATATACTCCCACCAATTTACACATAACCAATCACCATGAAGACCATTACAGGATCTGTTGGGTTCCCATGATCAGAAAGTTTGGAACCCCCAAAAAGGTCCCCCTGAATTCTGAAATTCAGAGGTCTGTAAACAGGCCATTTTGCAGAAAAGCCTTTGGCTTCTATGTGACAGAGAGCAGCCTATCCTTATTAAGACTTCTGGACAATCTTCAGCTTTCACATTTAATTATAAATTGTTAGACCAACAATCTGCCATTTAAATTCACTTCAACCAAATGTTTAAATGGATTTCCTTTGATGGAAGCTTGGCATTTTTTCTGTCACTTCATTTTGCTTTGATATCTTTTCGTTAAAATGAAATTTATTTGCCAATTAATGACCACATAAAGCTTTGAAAATAAACTGTGGTAAGTTGGTGACTCCTCATTCATGGTACATAACTCTGTGATTCTCACCAACTCAAAGTAGGCCTACTAATTCCCCTTAACAAAATTGCAATGTCTTTGTCACCCATTTTGTAGCAGTAGACCAAATCTACTTATTACTACACAATAGAGCTTTACAAAGATTCACAGTGTCTCATTTTTGACCATAATAGTAGCCTATGTCTCTCACAGAACAAACGGTAAAACAAAAACTAAGAAACCCTTAATATTTCAATGCAGTAATACTTGGCTTTTTCACACCATTCTACCGTGTATTACCTACGTGTATACACATTTCAGTCATGAATCGTAATTGCATAAATACAAGGCACACTTTTATATCACACAACTTAACATGGAACATGTGCGTAGCCTATGGCCTGGGTGTTTGCATACAGTTACGGACCTACACATGCGCTGACTTTACTCTGCTTTCATCGTGCGTTTCACTTGAACTTTTGTACAGAACTCAGACATGGACCAAGATGTCGGTGTTTGTGTACATTTTGGCCTTATACCAAACATACTATTAATGACTGCCAATTTGACATTCAGCTTCCTTCATTGATAATTTTTGGTGAATTAAAAAAAACATTCGGTGAAATGATTACTAAATCCTGATGTACAGGTTCTAAAAGCATGTGCATATTGGGAACATAGTTGTGCATGGTCCATGGACTGGTCATTCACTGAGAGCTCACTATACACAGTCCCAACAACAATCTGTGAAAACAGCGGGGTAATGGGCAGTCTGTATGATAGTTAAAATTGACTTTCTCACAGTCAGTTTTGGACATAAAATCTTAATTAACTACCATGATTTTTCTTCTCCATATCTTACAGGAGTAATGCCCAACTATGTTTTCGATCACTAAGGTCTTCTGGAAAGGGCCAAAAATTTGAAATAAAATCAGCAACTTTTTCGTGCCATTAAAAAACTGTGTGACTAAGGAACTTTGTTTACATCAGTGTGCTAATGAGCTATATTGTTATGTCAGTATAGAATGTTTACAGAGGCAATTGCCTTGTGTATGAATGAACTACAGTAATCAAACATTCTGTGCGATGTTACAGTGTAACACACACGGCCTTGTGATATCAACAAATATTTCAAACCCTACAGTAAATTTTATGAGTGGCAAAGTCAATTATTGCATGTCAAATTTTTGGACCTTTTCAGAGGTTTAAAGTGATCAAAAGCAACTGCAATATTAGGGTAAGATTTGGAAAGGAGAAGTTATGATAGTAAATTAAGACTTTAGGTCCTAGCTTTGCTAGCAGAAGAAAATCAATCTTGACCAGCACTATGCTTGTCAAAGACCCTGGATTTTCAGTGGACTGGTGTACAATAAGGACTGTGTATAGGGAGCTATCAGTGACTGGCTATACTATACATGTGCCTTTACTGAGGACTAGGTCAAATAAAGCCAGTAATGCAGTTGGCCAAGGATAGTTTGCTGTATCCCTTGAACTGTGCTGTTTGCTTCTGCTGTCATCGTCTACCACAGCCCTTGTACACAATACAAATTTACATGTTCCAGCCTAAATGTAATGGAGCCTCTTTTGTTCTCAAATTACAATACTTCCTTTTCAGACTTGATTCATGAACTCTCTTGCATACATTTCACCTTCTGATTAAACTCTCACCTATCAAAACATCTTCATAATAGTGTGACAACCAAAAATCAGACCATGGACTTTGACAGTGGCAAAGCATGTATAGCTGCAGAAATCACATAGACCCACTGGTTCCATGCACATAAGCATTATGCATCAGGTATGGCTGTAATGCTTTTGGTAGTATGTTGATGCATGTTACATGTTATGTATGAGTGTGCATAGCCAGCACATTAACTAGAGAGTGACGTTCACTGGATGACCTTGAATACTACGGTATCTTCTCTTTCATGGTCAGATCAGATTTAATTAGCAATGTTGTGCATGGGCAGATACCAGACCACACATCTCAGCTGTGTAGACCACTAGATCTAGCATGAATGGCAAACTTTTCAGACCAGCAGGTATCCTGTACATATTGCCTACTGATACATGTACACAGTGCATTTGTGTTGCCTATGCACATTTGTGTACTGAAATGTTAGAGATGCATTCATCTTCCACCAACAGCATTAAAGATGCCGCACGTTGTACATATATAGGCAATAGACCCTTTTCCAAATAGCAGTTGCAATGGCTTGTGGGATAAGTTCTGGTATGCAATGGCATTTTGCTGTGGCAAAAAATGATGCACACCAAAAATCTATCCCACAGTCCTTTGTAATTCCTATGTGGAAAAGAGTCTATGAAGAAACCATCCACATTTCTGTAAAGGATAGAATATTTTTTATTTACGTTTTGTTCTATAAATGGATTGCTCTATGTTTAATAAGAGGACTTTCATTGTTTGTTGCAGAAGACACAGCTGAGACACAATGGGATCCTTGTTTCAAAGTGAAGTGATGTGCCAGGCACAGCTGTTTCTCCAGTCAGAGGCAGCGTACAACTGTTTGGCTGAACTAGGAGAACTGGGCATGGTGCAGTTCAGAGATGTGAGTATCAAATGTATTTATGCCACAAGATTTTGAAGATAGGCTCATATTTGAAATTGGCCCATGTTTATTTTGAAATACCAGTCCAACCAAGTTTCCAAAGATGTAATATCCAGTTCATTTCCCCATTCCATACTTGATGTCACAGAGACTCAGACCATTCCTGACTCATGTAGTCATGGAAGGAAAGAGTTGGGAAGCTGTGGGGCTGCTTCCTGTGAAATATGTTTATTGGACTATTTGGAGGGAATTTTTGGTAGATGGAAGGAAATTTACCTTTTTTGTACATGAAAGTAAGGAAGTTATTGTGGAAAATTTGTCTCACTTCCTGGGGAAATAAACATTTTTTCCCCACCCTGCACGAAATTAACTTATTATTTAAGTACAAACCAATTTATAGATGAGCCTGTTATTTGTGGAGGTTGAGAAAATGATGATTGCATTTCACTGATCACATAAAGCAGTTTTGTACCACAGTTGCAATTGAAGGGAATGCGTGAACCAGAAAAATAGTCAGAACTTTGTAGAGGAAACAGAAGGGTGAGATGGTATGGAGTAAATGTTAAAGGGGTCAAGGCTGTTCACAAAACCGGTTTTGATTCTGTAAACCGGTTTGGTTTGATTCTGCTTTGAAATTTTTGCACAACTGAAAAACCGGGTATGGAAAAATAACCAGTTTAAACCGATCAAGGTTTGACTTGCATTTCAAAATTTGACAATTTTACACTTTTTCGCCACAAATTTTGCTGTCTTTTTAAACTAATGTATATATGAGAACATTGTCACTCTTAACTTCCATAAAATTTCCAACAATTCCCAGGGCAGGGTTCATATGCAAGGCCATTGTACTTTTTTGAAAAACCCGTTTTGATTTAAAAACTGGTCTCAGCAGCTGCAGAAAATGGTTTCTGGTTTTGGACGTAACCATCACAGCCTTAAAAAGGGTTGAGGTGGTGTGAAGTACTCAGGAATAGTTGCACATTTGTTAACATTAGAATGGCATTGAGTGTACACTAAGTACACGATTGAAAGGTGTGTATTTTATCTTTTCAGCCTGTATTTCAAGAGGAATGTTTAACAGAAACAATGTTTTCCATGTTTTTAAAGTTTCTTTAATGTAAGCACATTGGTAGTTACCATCTCCATCTTACCTGTGTGACTTAAAGGTCGTGTGACATGCCACCAAAAAGAGCTGTTTCACTTGTCAGTTAAAGAATTAAGTCCTCCAATCAAAGATCTGTTAGAATTATTTCAATATCTTTTACCGTTCTCAAAATATACATCTTCAAAGTTTGATGGTTTCTGAAGAAACTAACTGCTTATGCAAAAATAATGATGTGGAATGTTGCACAGTGTTATGATTTATTCTGTTAACCCTATATAAAGTATCTCTTAATTACTGATCATATAGATTACAGTTTGGTGAGTGATATCAATATTTTTCAAGGAAAAAATTTTAACTTTTATAATAAACCCCTCAGGGAATAACAATGCTACCCAGTGTCCTTGAAATTAAGGTTGAAAAAACAAAGGCTAACATGTGCCATATACAGTATGGTATGTCCCTCTTTCGATGTCACATATTTGCATATTTAACTCACGTTTATTCGTGATACAAGTGTGAAATAGAAATTTCCCTGTAAAATGGTCAATAATTGGTGGATTTTAATGGAAATTGCAGCTATTTTCTGGATTTTTAATTCTTTTTACATCAAATATCCAACTATGTTATTTTCATGTCACACGACCTTTAAAGCTTCATTGTACTTTCTATCACTCATGTAAGATCAAATGTCTTTGTAATAAAAACATGAATATGAAGGATTCGGGTCTGAATCAAGTCCACAACAAGAGTGATTTTGATTAACAAGGGATTTTTCTATTATAAAAAGAGGATCTTTGCATACTAAAGAGTTCAGTATAAAGAGTCATGTAACATTGCTGTAAAACAAGTTCTATACTGTACCTGTAGTGTGGATGTTTTAGAACAATGGCAAGACCCTTGGATGCTTATCTTTGAAAAACCCTAGGCATGGAAAATTACATGAAGTTTGTAATAGAGTCCTCATCTTCACTACTATCACATAATTGATTCCTTATTTGTTTATGCTATTTCCCTTCTTTGACCTCATAACCATCATGAACGTATTCTTGCAATTGAATTTTGTAACCCAGTTCCCTGAGTGTAGACTTGTTTCCAAATCTTTATGGTATCAAGATGACCATAAAGCAATTAAATGTGTTTTTCTTGTTTTATTTGTAGCATTTCTGTGGATAATGTGTCATGATGTTGCTTTGTTTTGAGGTATAATAACAAATGTGATTTCAGTACGTACAGAAAATTTTTTCCCTTAAGGGTGTCCTACAGTTTAGTTGCTCTGCTCTGGCACCTCATTCAGGATTTAGTGGCTGATTGCTTTCACATCCTGTTTTTTAAGGAAGTTATTCCAGTGGCATGTTCAAAGTTTAAAGAATAGGGTATCAAGGATATATGTGTGTACCTACAGAATGTATGGTTTGTTTTTAAGGGCAAATCTTTGTCATCCCAGACAGTCCCAATTCTCCCAACTAAGTTTCTTCCAGCCCCTCCCATAACTGCCTTGAGCTCCTCCTTGTGTAGACAAAACTACAGTAGTTTATTGCTTAAGGCCATATCCTAGTGAGCATAAAAGGCTGCAACATGTAATTAGAACACTCTGTCCGCATTGTGTGCAATGTGAGCTACTCTGCATCTTTTGAATTTTCAAACTTTGATGTCAATCATAGAGCAGTCTCCAACTGAGAATTTTGATATCCCTTAACCAAAATGTACTTTAGGGTGATGAGTGTCTGTGTTTAAGATACTGTACAGTATGTGCATTGCTAAGGATAGTGGATGTAACCAGAGATGCAAAGGAAGTTGTTTCCTAGCTGAGGTCTGAACTTACAGCAGTTGTGATTCCAAAGGGAATTTCATAAAAATCTGAAGACTTTTGAAGAGAAAGAAGAATTTGAACAGTTCATAAATAATGTAAGTTGTGTAAAGGATTGTGCAGCATTCGCTATAATTATACACACCCCGTCCCTACACTTCTGTCATATTCACCCAGCGCCATGCTATGAATGGCAAACTGAGCACTGAAGCCTTCTGTGTGGGCTATGGCCTGGGCTCTACATTTAACAAATTAAATGTGAGGTAAATTGGAATATGAAGAATGTTTGGATAGAGCAGTATTTTCTGTAAGCAAATTGTACAGCAAGCTCTGCTCATGTGTGAGGTATTTAAATAAAAGATGGTCTTTGTACAAGGAGGGGAAGGATAAACCAGCAGTTCCTTGCATTCAAATTGTGTAATTAGTACTTTTTGAAGAAACACTGGAACTGTGGCAACAATGCTGAAAGTAAAGTAGAAACAATGGTTAGTTTGTCCCTGAAGTTTATAAAATCTCAGCACTGCAACCTCCACTTGGCAGAATGCAAATTCTTGAAGAAGAGCCCATCAGGCAAGGAATCACCTTGCCTTGTGGCTTTTTAGTTTGTAGTAAAAAACATATCTTCAAATTGTGAAAGTAGATCAGTTTAGTAATTGGAAGAAATTCAATTCCTCTATCACAACTTGTGCAGTTCATAGTTCTGATCAACTTGTCCTAGGGGGCACATTAGAATTTAACTTTAGATATATTCAAAACTGCCTAGCTGCATGTGCTTGTAATATGCTATCATGTGCTTATGTGTCTAACAGATATGTGTGGCATTGTAAATTAGTATGATACAAATTATGTCCTGTGCATCACAATTATGAAAATATTAGTTGATTCCCAAACTGTGTTGTGGTCTGCCATTGTTCTAACATGAACCGCTTCCAATTTACACTTTGTAGGATTTGTGTAAGTAGGGGAAAAGGTTGCCATCTTGTACTATCTGTTAGTTGTATGCTGATTGGCTCTTAGGTAAAGAGCTGTTTGAGGTGACAGCTGTGGAAGGTTTATGCCACTTAATGAGATAAGAATTGTTGCTGTCAGTGAATATGTTTTTAATAACTCTCCTCATAATAATCATATCTCAAACCATAAAAGCAGTGCAAAGTGTCAGTGTTATTCACTCATCAGAAAAGTGTGCAGGTCAAAGGTCACTTGTTTGATTGCCATGTAGGCAAAGTTTGAGTGCCAGGTACAGTCTCAGTCAGTTGGAGTTCTAAATTAGTGCACTGAGTGCCACCATACTCTACAGTATGCAAACATATCAACAGAATGTAATACTACTTCGTCATCAATTTATTACATTGAGAAAGGCAGTTTACCTGTCGTAAGGAAGCTAGTATTTAAAATTTGCCGAAATGATGCCCTCTGTTAACACGAGCAATTTGTTTATGATAAGGGAGACTGTATCTTTCAAACTTTGGTACTATACTAGCTGTAAGAACAGCTAATTAACCTGTAATTAATTGACACCCACAGCTTTGATTGTAGGGATTGCTTCTTGGTCCTGCTCACAGAATGCAGACTTGTAAAATTCAATTCAGTAGCACATTGTGTAACACTTGTTCAGTGTTGGGTATTTGTACAATCACAACCAGCTACACAAATCTTCCTCTTCGTAATTGTTACTTCCTACTGGGAATTAGACCTTGCCCATCCACAAATGGTAGAAATTCATGGATTGTTACGTAGGCAATTTCTTCACTTTACCTTGTAATTTACTGGCATGAGCACTTCCACCCGAGAAGCACAGACTGTTTTCCAAATAGGAATTACAAAAGATTGTGCGATATATTTTTGGTCTGCATCATTTTTTGCCACAGCAAAAAGCCATTGACAAAAACATCGCGTACCAGAACTTATCCCACAAGCCATTGCAATTGCTATTTGGAAAAGGGTCTATTGGGTTGGTGGTTTATTTGAGCTACATAAGTAAATTTAAGAGTTTATAATCTGAGTATTACAAAACCCTACAAAATTTAATGCATTGTAAGGCATTTTATTTTTAATAAAGAGGAAATTCAATTTTGATGTGTGGCATTCTGTTACATGTATGCATGCAGGATATAGCTACTTGTGGTTGTTCCCTTCATTGACATACACATAAGTTGCACCTTGAGCAGAGAGCTGCTGCAGTAGCATGGTGCGATGTGTTGGTAATTGTTGTATGCAGTGTATGTGCCATACTTTATGTACTCAGTGATTGACTCAAGGACCGACTGGCTCAAAGTGCACAGCATAGTCCCCAGCGATGAAACCGGGATTTAAAAAGTGGGGAGGGGGGATGGGGGCGGCATGCAGAAATTTGTGAAAGAAAGGTAGCATTTGTGCATTGCTCCTGTACACTGTATATACCTTTTTACAGAAGTGGACTGGGGGGCAAGTGGGTGGGCAAAGGCCATGACTGGGGGAAAATGCCCCCTCATGCCCCTTTGGTGACGCTGCTGCATAGGCCTGTTAACTACTGTAGGATATTGCCTTGGCTAGAATTGGTTCTTGTTTTACAAGTGCTGCTTTTAGCCTGTAGTAATGAATTACAGTGAACTGTTCCATGTACCTCTAGGCATAGGTCCATGCATGCACACTTTCTACTGAGTATAAGCCAGAATAGCCTGGGAGCCCCAAGCCTAGTGTAGGGAAAACAAGCCAGTGAGCCACAACTGGAAAAAAGGCTGTGGCCGGCCTGACTTTAACCAGTTGGTAAGAAACTGAGCAGTAAAACCTCATCTAACCTTCTAACCCCAAGCCTAGTTCTTACAGTACTTTGTTCCCTGAACTAGGGTTTGGCTACCTGTTAGTGTTACTATAATTTCTGAATAGTCAGCAAATGTTGTGAAGGCACCACGTCAGCATGCGAATCTCTGTTTGCACATGCTATTTTTCTTCAAATCTTCAGTCAACTCTTATTGTTTCCAGTTGAAAATTCATGAAGGATACATTTTCATAGGCTTCAATTTGTGCTTGCCTGTAAGTACAGACACGCTTTGTAGGATTAGGCTTCATAGTGTGGATTTGATTAATAGCAGGTGGCCTGGAGGTAAGTAGGTTGTACCCCAGGCCAGGAGGAATTCTAAGAAACACACCAGGTGGGGAAGTTAATTTTAGAATAGGCATTAAATTTGGTACCTTTAGAAAGTTGGACCAGTAAAAATTTTTGCCTTGCCAGTAACTTTACGAGCCCAAGTTAAATTCTGGTCACAATGTAAATGTTCTCATTTCCAGGGAGCAAATTGCTGTTCAGTAAAATCTTATAATCATTTTGGTACTTTATAGAGTTTTGCTTAGAACTTCTGTAAACATGCTTCCATGGTATGTCACAAAATTACATTAGGACACTAAGGTAAAATGTGTGTTATCTATGCAAAACCAACAACACCAGTTAGCAGTGCATATTAAGTGAGTGAATATTAATGGGCTATTATTTTGAAATGATGAAAATCCCAGTGTAATGAAACATGCATATTTCACAACAGTCTTGCACTTTGCTCAGTTATAGTACTTCCTTTTTAAAGTGGCATGAGCATTAACAAATTTCCATGGTATTTCTACCCATGTATTGGATGCCATATTTTTCTAATTGTTTCACAAAAAGACTGGCAAATGATGATGCTGTCTGGCAAACAGTACCTGGTGTGTGGAAACTTCTTGGATGGTGACCCCAGCACCAAGTGTCAACCATACTGCAGCGACCCTCCTTCCACCCCATCCCCCTAACATTTTTGCAAGTTTGGCCATTGTGGCATCCTCCCCCCTCCTCACTTTCCGTACAAATTATCAGCAGCCCCAAAATGGCCTAGTTACTGGACCATTGACAATATGATCAGATAGCCTTTGAGAAAGAACTACAGTAAAATCTAGTGCAAAGCATTAATGAAAAAAGTTAAATATTGTATGGTATTTTATAGTATGGATATTAATACATATAAATCTAACTATTGAATTTTTGCAAATACCTTGTTCTAACCTTCATAAATTTGACTTGAACATTTCCTTACAAATACCCTGGATAGCAAATTGAACCCTTGTGATCTGTACCAGATTTCTGCTGTATATTAGTATAAAATAGGTATTATGAAATAAGGAGTCATAATAATTTCTGCATTAGAAAGATCTATACATATCTTAGATCAAAACTTATTTCAAATTTACCCAAGCAAATCCAAAGTAAGTATTCACCTTTGGCAAAGGTACATGTATTTGAAATTGCTAATTTTATAATAAAATTATCTTTATTCTCTATGATGTATGCTTTTGGTCCTTCCCTATTCTTATACTGAGTTGAGCTGGCAGGCTGTGGCAGCTCATTACATTTATACAATATTAAAATGTGTATGGTGTATGCTCATCTGTAAATTACTGACCCTTAATATTTAAACAACATGACTATAATCCTGTCTATGATAAGCTCCTTCATCACTTTCAAGAGAGAGTAAAAATGTCACTTTGAAGTGTTTCTGTACTGTAACTCCTGTAATGGTACTTCATAGGGACACTGTTTCACTTTTCAAAAGTGGTAAAACCCTTGTGATTAAAGGAAAGTAATGTATTTTCGTGGTACAGAAAATTTTAATACCTTTGAAATTATTTAAAGAAACAGAATGAGAGGTAATTCACAACTAGGCTAGCTGGGTAACTTAATTTTCAAGAAATAATGTTCTCACAAAAACAAATTGTTTTGTAACTCATATTTGTATTTGTTCATCCAAACTTCCAAATTTTTGAATGATGCAACGTTGATAAATCACATACTGTAATGCACACTTCTTTTGGAAGGTAAAGCGATCATCAGACATGATTTGTGAGACTGAATGTAATTGATAAAAGCTGTTTTGTGTCTGTGTCATGCTATACAATATAAACACAAATATTTCCTTTTAAGGGTAGCCTACATGTTGACATAGCTGGTAACAAGTGAAAGGGAATGTTTTAAATTCAGGGCTCGATTTCACAGTTGTCTGGTCGCCTGTAATGACCAGAATTTGTGATGGACAACGAAAGGAAATGGTTGTCTCTTGGACAACCAAAATTCATGCAACAAGTTAACAGACTGCTTCTAAGGTTACTCCAAATTTCTTTCTAGGCTATTAAACTTTCTTTTTAGACTATTAAACTTTCTTTTGGACAACCAAAAAACGGCAGATAGGGTGTCCAATGGATGACCATAAAAGTTTCTTTAAATCAAGGTCTGTGAATGATTATGTATTAAACTTATTTTAATGGTACCATGCTGAACATTTTCTTCTATAGACCATAGTCTCAAAAATCTTCAAGATAATTTCCTACATACTTACTTTGAAACTTTGGTAATTGGCAAACTTTTCACAGGGTTGATAGTTTCAGGAAACTACAGATACATATTCATGACAGAAAGTAAAAGTAGTAAAATTTACACTTAAATTTAAAAAAGTTAAAAAGCACCCTTAAAGTTTTTGTAGAATTATTGCTCTAGACATTAGGAGAGACCTCTTTAACTAGTGTTTTTCAATGCAAAGCCACTTTTACAGTGAGCTTCAAGAGGATTTTATAAGTGTTATACCGAAATTGCAGCTTAAACCGATAAACCAACATGACTGATATTGGATATTTCAAATCCTAGTATTGGGCAGATAATGTTCAATACTAAATTTGAGACATTACGTACAGTAGCATACCCTCTAATAGCCATATAGGCTGTTGTGCAGTTGTGCACTACTCTTGTCCTTCCATTTACATGATGTATGTTTAGATATAAGGAATTAAGGGAAGATATGTAGAAAATATAGGTAGAGATACTGGTTTGGTAGTATCAGCTCTTTAGGTTATATTTTTTAGGTACTGATGCAGGATAATGTAATACTGGCCAATATCAATATCAAATAGGGACATGCCTGACAAGCACCAAAATTGCAAACATTTGAGATTTTAATTGAAAAGCTGGAGATTGGTTCCTCAGATGTGGAGACTTGAAATTTGCTCTGCACTGTACCGTAGCTCTGTCATCGACTGTGTGGTGTAGAGATTGCATGTCTGTTTGACTAATGATATTTTATGGTGAGACCTGCAAATTTGACCATGAAATGATGCTGTAAACTACATTTAGACTCACAGTGAAACTGTGATAGGTAGTAGTTCTGTAGCCATAATTGGTCCAACACTCGTTTTTAGTGAATGTTTACCTTAAGATGTACAGCTTCAACTACACTCCCTGTGCATGTACACCCTGTCACCCATAGACATATATTGCAGATGTCCTTATCGGCCAAAGTGAACCAAAAAGTAGAGCAATGTACTGGAGGTCTATACTTGGGAAAAGACTTCAGGAATTTTTTTCATAATTCAAGATAAATTCTGTGGGGCATAACACTGCAAACATAATAATTTACAATTTTACTTTACATTAACCTCTGGTTTACTAATAAGTTAACTTCATACAAAAAACAGAATTAAAAGTTTTGTTAAAAAAAAATACCAAAACACTAGTGTCCACACTAAAACTAGCATCATATGTTGTGTGGATATGTTAACACGTACTGTACATGTGCTGTACTGTTTAACTTTATGTTAAATACCCCACCGTCAGTATCTAAATCGTAACACTGGTAAAGTGTATACACTGTACAGTAGATTCGTTGTACCAGGAATTTCATTAATTTTGCATAAACCTGGTGCATATAAATTTAATTTCCAAATTGCAGTGAACTTTTTCATTATGTATGAAGAGGAACAAATGGCATCATATATGTTTGATGTGCTGTAAACAGTTAATGTGAAGTTTTACAATGAAAAGAAAGAAGTACAGTATGTAAATTGTGCTGTAACAGTAGTACAGTAGCATATACCATTTTGTACCCTGCTGGGAATGTTCAATTGTTGTTTGTCAAAGTGGTATCTGTACGTATTGTACTGTGGTAAAACTACAGTATACACTTGTGAGTGGCATTTAGTAGAAATATTTCTTAGCAGTTGAAACCTTGTCAGTTAAAAGTTTGAAAAGTTACATCTTAACTCAATGCACTAATAAATAAAATAATCACTATGGCAGGGTTCCGACCAGTCTGTAATAAGCTCTCACAGTGTAAACTCCCACTTTTCAACTCCACACTCAAGCTTCAAAGTTCACATAGTTTGGATTTTTAGTTTAGGCCTATACATCAGTGATGAAAAAATACTGAGCAAAACATGTAGGCCCACAGTACTACTGTACAACCTATTGCAATAATTCCCCACTGGTGATTGGGATACTGCTGAAGGCATTTGACCAGCTGGTTATTCAGCTGAAATGTATTCCTGGTAATTCAGTATCTTTTATGAATAGTGAAGGTTTTTTTAGTTCTATTTAAAGATATACCAGTAGAGTATTTCACGTAAAAGTGACGATGTTAACAGGAATGTCATTCATTCCTTTAGGTGATGTGACCTTGAACTTTCCTTTGTGTAGAGCTTTATAATCCATTATATGATAAACACAAGAATTGCTTGCGTGTGCAATAACATTTAGTAGCAAGTTTGTTGAATAGGTGTGAATTCAAGAAATCTTTGGTCTAGTATCACACCCAGCCGCAAGTTGGTAATCACTGTGGAACCATTTTGATACCCTTTACCTTTCTAAAACTAAAGGCTCTCTAATCTCCCCCCAGACAGTAACAATTCTCCCTGTTAAAGTTTACTTCAAGCACCTCCTCCAAACCACCCAGATCTAGCACACCTCCAAGACAGAGCCACAGTAGCCTGTGCTGAGTTTAAATTGCTTGAGGCAGTATCGTCACAGAAGTATGTGTGAGCTTTAACTGGAAACACAACTGACTGTGCAAGTCATTGTTGACCAACTGCAGTTGAGCTATTGCTTGAATGTATGTCAAAGTGCAATCATCAACTGTACTTAGAACTCAGCAACTCCCTGGTTTGGGGGATGCCATATATCCCTTTTTAAGTGGTCATGTTTACTGAGCAGTGAACACTTTATGTACTATCTTTGCTGTTGTGTTTTTATGCACAGGGCTTCCCCTGGTACTTTATTGCAGGGGCGGCCGCCTTGCAGCTTTTAATTAAGACCGCCTCGCCAAAAATTGTCACAATTTCCACCTCAAACTTTTCTGTCACGGTCCCTGCCTAGAATCACTCAGTCTTGAAGAACATAAGCATGGACGTGAACCCAAAATGTATGGGGCGTCCGTTTTCAATCTTTCTGTGTCTCTCTATAAGTCTCTCTATATAAATCTCTCTATAAGTGAATAAAGTAACTATACAATTCACAAGAATACTCACAAACCTGTGGCAAAATGAAAATTTGTGACTAACTGTAGGAAAAAAAATTGAATAACCATCGGTAAAATGTAGTAAATATCACTAAAAGATATGTTCCTCGTAACTGAATCACATTTGGATTTCCCAGTCAATACAATCATTTAACACCAACTGTAATTGGCTGAAACATTAGACTTTCTGTTAGTGTCTGAGCAATGTGGCTTTGGCTTTAAGTCCTCAGAACCTCAAAAAAATGTTCGCGGTATGCATTAAAGCTGGTTGGAAAAGAGAAATAAACTGACAATATTCTACAGTGACAATTCTTGTCATTGGAAAAAATAAAAACAAAGTTTCTAGCTCCCCAAAGGAAGACATTTCAGCCCAAAATGCATGGTTCGATCAAACACAGGAGCTATACGTGCTTTCTGCATACACTTTTGTACTAAAGTACATTCCTTCCACAAAGCACGTATCAAGTACTGAAAAGTGACGAAAATAATCCACATGGTCAAGAACATCAAAAATATTTACAAGGCATGTGCAAAAGATCCTCAAACAACAATCTGCAATACATTTAGAGCTTTAGGTGTGAAGTTCTTCTCTACTGTACGATGTAATTTCCTTCAGCATGTCTTGGCTTTTTTGCCATTGCCTAACATGTAGCACATATGTGAACGTAGCCTACACACGTGTATAGATCTGCAATAGTTTCTTCACTGCAAAGGCTATGCAATGGTTAATGTTTTCTAATTATTTTTTTTCTAAAGTGCCTACAAATGTTTCATTTGTTCTCTAACATGGTCTTAGGCATGCAGCAGCTTATTTTATTGATAGGGTGGCATATGTGGCAGGTCAAAACTTGAAAAAATGTTTACAGATTTCCCCCTATATATCACTGTTATGAGAAGGAGAAGCTACCTCAAAATAATAGCATGACTCTATTGTCTCCAAGTTGATCCAGAATACAATGGGGTTGATTGAAGGTTACTGTACTGTATGTATTTTCTGGCAAGGAAGACATGGGTTGCCATCCTGAGGGAGGGGTCCAGGGGAAGGAAGTATCCCCCTCCCCTTTGAAAATTTTTTTGGTTTTGCAAGGTGTCTATAGATGGAAAATGGTGCAATGTTTGTTCATGGCACATATCTTTCTTCCAATCATTTTTATTGTTCTTATGTCCATAATTTTCTAAAATTCCAGAGCTTCCGAGGTGGAGAGCGCTTTGCACTCCCATGGCGCCTTTGGCGCCAGATGATTCGTCCTTAGCACCTCACACTCCCAAAAACCCAGGGGAAACCCTGATGGACATATAATAGTCTATAATGAAGCTTTTTATTCCTAGCTGACATGTTTGTCATCAGTTCTAGATGCAAAATGCTTTGTTCCTTTGACTTCCTCATTTGAAGATACAGGATATGAAACAAAAAGTTTTGTGCTCATTGAAAGTACAAGTAATGGTAGTCCACTTTGAATTGTAGTTATGGGTTGTTTTGTAGAGGATGAATTTACTATCAGAGAAATATTGCAGAGTTTATGAAACTTAACTTTGAAGTGGTATACCATGAGAACAATGAAAGATAAGTACTTAAACAGCTCCAACTGACTTTTCATCAGGAAATCTTAATCTATCACTTTTGAGTGAAACCATGTTGCTTACTTTTCCATATGCCTTCAATTGCCTGGCTAGAGATGTGTACCCTTGTAATCAGTTTAGAGGGAATGTTATTAAGATTTGGGGCTGATCAAACCATTTAGCCACCGGGTTTTGGCATTATCTAATGAATTTTGAACATTTTTAAGACCAAAAAAGACCCCCCCCCCCATAAAACTGCAGACTGAAAGTTAAGGGGGACATAGCCCCCAGCTCAGTCCTCACCCCATCCCCTTTGTGATGGCCATGGTAATTTCGCAGTGTCTGCAAAGAATATTAAAAGGACAATGAGCTGTTCCACATAGTAATTGCCCTCATGTATGTTAAGAAGAAATTGATGCATTTAATAAAATGTATGAATTACAAACATGTTGAAAGAAAAGTCACTGAAGAGGATAAAAATATCCACACAGAAGTATTGGTATGAGAGTCCCCATCATGGTACAGTATATTGTTTTAATGACTTAATATGTATTTCTTCTCTTGTTCACCTTACAGTTGAATGAAAATGTCAGTGCTTTCCAAAGGAAGTACGTCAATGATGTCCGAAAGTGTGATGAAATGGAAAGGAAACTTAGTGAGTTACTCTTTGCTCTCTTCTTTTTAGTTTCTTTCCTTAATGAGATGTGAGGTAAGTAGTGACATTTTGGAAAGATTTTGTTGCTCTGGTGCAGTTCATTTCGTTCAAAATTTTAAATTGTCATGGGCATCGATGGAAAAATAAGGAAGATGGAAAGCCCCTTTGCTGAGACAGTTTGGCATGTATATGAGAATTTATTAGTAATTGGAGGGAAATGTTGCTTTTTGAATGTGGAAATACATAAAAAGTTGTGCAAAATTTGACTTGCTTCCTAGGAAATGAACATTTATTCTAGAGCTGGTCACGAGACAAAGTACTGTGTAATTCAGAACTTTGCAATTTGCGTAGCTGTAGGAATAACCCATGCATTTGTGTAGCAAGTGGGATGCAGTTATTGTGTTGTGGAACACAGTTATGGATATAATGGCATTGTGAGCCTACTGTTCCTGTACCCGGTAAGTGGTTTGATATGTGACAAGTACCCATACAAGCAGTAACTATCATTGTGAAAAATTGGGTTACAAGCGAATGTTATACATTGAATTTTGATGTAAAAGCATTGAAACGTGAAAACTAGTCACACTTCTTTCCCCTGCCCCCCCCCCCCCCCACTAAAACCAAAAAAAAAAAACCAAGCACCCACAAACACTGAAAGAGATTCTTTTCCATCAAGATACAGCTCAGGCTGTATCCCATATTGGACTATGTGATGTTAAAGGGGAATTTTCATCATCCCAGACAGTTCCAATTCTCCTTACCATGCAACTTCTAGTTCCTCCCATAACTGTATGAAGCTCCTCCTTGTGCAGGAATAAACCTGTTTTATTGCTTAACGCCATGTCCTGGTGAGCAAACAAGGCTATAAAAGCACTCTCTCTCTCTGCCTTGTGTGGAATGTGAGCTACTCTGCATCTTTCAAATTTTCAAACTCTGATGTCAATCAAAGAGCAGTCACCAGCTGAGAATTTTGATACCCCCACACTAAAAATATACTTTGGGGTGATGACTGTCTGTCTTTAAAATTAAGATCTTTTATTTCTCAGGATATGTGGAGAAAGAGGTGAAAGCAGCAGAAATACAGATTGTTGAGAACACAGGGTACATTCCAGCCCCACTCCCAAGAGAACTGATTGACTTGGAGGTAATGGTACTATTATTCCTATGGTGAACTACCATTGGGTGTTTGTTCAAGTGTGTGGTATTGAATGTATAGTGTAATGGGGGAGGGGGATATTTTTTAAAATTTGGAAGTAAAGGCCAATTTCCTTCTATTTGTGGTAGAGCTGTAGGCAAGGAGAAGTGGTGGAGTTTCCCCCACCACCATTTTGGGACTTCAACTTGGCCAGCAGCTTAGTGAAGTTTAAAACAGTGGGACTCTACCTCTCTGTAGGTTGTGTAGAGGTATTTCTTATGATGTCATGCGATTGGGATTGCCTGGCATTGCTGGGCACAGCACATGCACAAAAAGTGTATTAACAGCAGACGCGCATGGCATTACCATAGATACTACTGTGACACAATGGACGCTTGCTTGGCAAAATGCTTAACAACCAAAGATGTGTGCAATCACGTGACATTGATGAAACACCTCATACCTGTACAGATAAGTGGTATGAAGTTTGTCAACAAATGATTGGATTCGGTGTTACTGGGGTAGTACCAGTATAAATTTCTGCCATGTTAAGTTAGGGCTGTGACCTTTTAGTGATTAATCGCTAAACGATCGCATGAGTAATAAACGTTTAGTACAAAGCTACTCGCGAATAATCGCAAAACCCTTTTTTCTGTACGAAATAAAAAACAATCTGCAGTCATTACAGAAAATTAGATGTTCACTTTAACTCTTTCTAAAAAAGTGAAATACATAATTATACGAATGGCACACACATAAACATACATCAAAACTGAGCTTCTATGAGGATCCGTGTTTGAGGTTGACGGAAACTATGTCCCCCGGAGGTCACTAATGCATTTTACGTATTCATCATGTTCAAGAGCACGTTTAAAGTCTCTCTGCTGATCATAGGTACTTGCGATTATCACTAAACGATCGCAAAATTTGAGATAAAACAGTTAGTAATTTTGCTAAGAGTTCACAGCCCTATGTTAAGTAGAAAGTATACCAACAGAATGGAATTTCTCCAAGGCTTCTGTTCCACCATATTGTAGTGGGCAGCAGTGTCAGATTGAATAGTTAGTTGATGCTCTTCACATGTAAATTGTTAGGATGCTGAAGTTAGTGCCCTAGGCTAGTAATATTCAGTGGCCTTTCTGCTGAAAGCAGTTTTTGCAAAGAACAGTATGGGAAAACAATGAAGAAGGAAGCAGTAAATTCATTGTTTTTTAATGGTTCTATACTGTAGGTAGTTTACTTATACCCTCCATAAATTCATGCTTTGTAAGCATAAAGGGCAAAGTGTGTTTTTACTTCCCATTTCATTTTTGGCTTATTAAAAACTCAGTGTTTCATTTCAGTAATGTGTTGTCAGAGAGAATTTCTCATCAGGTTTTCACTTCTTCAGTCACTTTTCATCACTGAAATGTTGTTACTTTATTTTGCATTTAATATTCTATTTTTTCTTTATGTTGTGGTTTGAATATTTGTAGGCAACTTTTGAAAAGATTGAGACAGAACTGAAAGAAGTAAATCAAAATAGAGAAGTTTTGCAGAGAAACTACCTGGAGTTGACAGAACACAATCATGTCCTTTGTAACACAGATGGATTCTTTGTAGAGGTGAGAGTTATATCAACAATTTTCATCATGAAACGGTTAAAAAGATATGGATCCACTAAAATAAACCCTCTCTTTCTACCACCCACCCCTTCATTAAGCCTGTACTTTTTTCTCAGTTTTTGTTACCATGGATATAAGACCATTTATCAAGTTAGATGAGGTTTAACGGCCCAGTTTCTAACCATTTGGTTCAAGTCGAGCAGGCCACGGCCTTTTTCCAGTTGTAGCTCCCTGGCTTGTTTTCCCTTACTCCATTGCTTATGCGGAGCATCACACACAACGGCAGTAGGTTCCATTTTTGGTTTCGATGATAAGAGAAACCTATGCAACTGTGCTGGCGTGTGTTTGTATGTATGTGTGTGTGTGTATGGGTGTGTGTATGTGTGTATGTGTTTGTGACACTTGCTCGTTAACACGATATCTCAAGAAGGGAAACTCTGACACTTCTCAAACTTGGTACATAGGTGCCCCATATTGAGAGGAAGAACCCTATTGTTTTTGGGTCCAAGGTCATCTGGGATCACCAGGGGTCAAACTCTGACAACCTTGTTAACACAATATCTCAAGGTAGAAAACTTGGATGAATTTCATACTTAGTAGGTAGATGTGTTATGGGAAGAGGAAGAACCCTACTGATTTTGGTGGAGGTCAAAGGTCATTTGGGGTCACCAGGGGTCAAACTCTGAAAACCTTGTTAACACGATATCTCCATGTAGGAAGCTTTGATAAATTTTATACTTAGTATATAGATGTGTTATAGAAAAAGGAAGAACCCTATCGATTTTAGTTCAGGTCAAAGGTCATCGGGGGTCAAACACTGAAAACCTTGTAAACACGATATCTCGATGTAGGAAGCTTGGATAAATTTCATACTTAGTATGTAGATGCCTTATGGTAAGGCAGAGAATCCTATTTCTTTTGGTGGAGGTCAAAAGTCATCTGGGGTCACCAGGGGTCAAATGCTGAAAACCTTGTTAACACTATATCTCGATGTAGGAAGCTTGGATAAAATTCATACTTAGTATGTAGATGTGTTATATGAAGGGGAAGAACTTTATCGATTTTAGTGGGGGTCAAAGGTCATTTGGGGTCATCAGGGGTCAAACTCTGAAAGACTTGTTAACACAATATCTCAAGGTAGAAAGCTTGGATGAATGTCATACTTAGTATGTAGATGCATTGTGGGAAGAGGAAGAACCCTATTGTTTTTGGTGGCGGTCAAAGGTCATCTGGGGTCACTGGGGGTTGAACACTGAAAACCTTGTTAGCACAATATCTCAAGGTAGAAAGCTTGGATGAATTTCATACTTAGTATGTAGATGCATTATGGGAAGAGGAAGAACCCTGTTGTTTTTGGTGGAGGTCAAAGGTCATTTGGGGTCACTGGGGTCAAACTGAAGACCTTGTTAACACGCTATCTTGATGTAGGAAGCATGGATAAATTTTGTGCATAGTATGTAGATGAGTTATGGAAAGGCAAAGAATGCTATTGTTTTTAGTGGAGGTCAAAGGTCATCTGGAGTCACCGGGGTCAAACCCTGAAAACACTGGTAACATGATATCTTGACACAGGAAGTTGGATGAATTTCATACTAAGTATGTAGATGCCTACTGGTGAGAGGAAGAACCCTATCACTTTTGGTGGAGGTCAAAGGTCATTTGGGGTCATCAGGGGTCTGGCCTTAAATAAGTTTGCAGTCACTTCATACTACTGTAATTCCATGATACTGTAGGTGTGTATGAATCATCGAAACCACAATGCATTTTTGCATTATGGTTAAAGTTTTTGGTATGAAAGACCATTTATCATAACATAATATGATACACCACTGCATGGTTGCAGATACTTAGTTCAGGTGATTCCTGGAAAGTTTTTAAGTTGGGTTTTTACTAGCAGACACAGGAACTAGGATATCAAAGAAGAATAAATTCCTAAGCTTGTTTTGATTCATGACATTTAGACTAAGGATACATCATTGTGAAGCAGCCTGGAATCAAACCAGCAATCCTTGGATTACAAGTTTGGACATTTTAGCCAATAGTCCACCACACTCTCAGAGAATACTGAATAATCTGATGTGAAGTTATTAAATGAGCTCTTAAAGGGGCTTATTGAGTTGATATTGATTATTCTGTGACAAGTTCGAAGAAGCCATTGCATGACAATGCTTCTAATTTGCCTCATTACTCATGTATCACTTCCTATAGTTACCAAAAATGTGAAAAATTGTAATATTTGTGGAAAGGGGTTGCATATGATTAATAACTAATGGTAAAAATTGTGGCCACGAATTTGTAATAAATGATTTTAATAATTAATTACCCTATCATATCCATATCAGTTGTGTGTCAGATGTGCAGGATCTCTTAGTTTGACCATTTACCATCAAGATTAAAAAGGTAATCTCAACAGGAGTGAAAAAAAAAATCATTTATTATGTGAACCAACTCAATAAAGCCCTTAAACACCTTCTGTGTGACTATACTAACACTACCAACTGTTATTTGAATATTTCAGTACAGGCCCATTGCACTGACATCACTTTTTCAATGACAATGCAAACTAGCAGCCATATTGGATGACAAAGAGCGGCATAGATGTACACTTGTACACAAACTGATCAATCAATCAATTGAAATCTGGCAAACACAGTTGCTAACTATGACAACCCAAGTTTGCATGCAACTATGAATTCATCAGTACAACATGCAAAACACACACAAGCTTGCCATGTTTGCCTCCAACATGGCTGCATAAACAAAACACAGTGTCATGTGAAATGGGTCTAAACCACTGGACCTTATCAGTTCATCTTCATTACGAGGAATTAAAATATCAACAGTCATCTTCTTTTACTGGCAAGGCTGATGAGATGTATCATCAAGAGCATGACTCCGATACCGGGACAACCAGCGGCAGTTACAAGAGGTTCAGCAATGAGTCTGATGTGGAAGCATCTGGCAGTAATATCCAAAGTCCCATGGCCCTGGGGTAATGCTCTCTTAAGCAATTTTGAAAAGAGGACCTTAAGTTTGAAATTTCTAACTATTTATACGTATATTACTTAACTTAAAGTGGTTTGGTAGATTATGGATCAATAAAGTTGTAGTGCCTTAGGAAGCATAAAGAGAAACAAAGGAAATTTGAGTAGTATAAGAGTGATGTCAGCAATTATTACACTACTGATGCTTCCAATTAAGTGAAGATATTTTAACATTTTGTGCAGCATGTCTCAGTCCAGAATTGTGAGCTGTGGAGATGGAAGTGGGATCTTCGACTTTTTCATCCCATGCATAATACATTTCTCAAATTCTGTACTTTAAATACCATTTAAACTATAATGGGTAGTGGTATTGTTGCTGCCTGGGAATTACTGCATTGAATAAAGAGTTGAAGCAAAAAATTACTTTTGATACTTCGATATGAAAGGGAAACAAAATTTAATCATTCTGGTGAAATTTTCATTCAGTTTCAATGTGTAGTTCTTGAGATATCAGCAATTGCAGTTACTACATTTGTGACCTGAAGTGAGCTTTATGCAAGCAGGAGGTGTATTATTTCCTTACATTGATGAGGAATGTTTTTCTTTCATTTTTTTTCCAGTCTGTCATTTTGACCTTGAAGTTAGGGATACGAGCTTCCAATGGCGAATTTGAAGTTTGTGAAACTCCCGTGCCTGTCATGCATTCACATTTCGATAACATAAGATTATGGAGGTGAAAATTGGTTTTGAAGTGTAAACAAAACAAAAGGGAGCTCATTAATAGGAGGTTTGAATGTCACATGTGCTTGCTTCAATTTCACTTTGGATTGAAAGTGTCACATCTTTATCTGCTGATACCTTGGGAACCACACATCTGATTTCAATGCAAATATCACCAGAAGCTTAGATTCAGTACCCCTCTAACATATCCAAACTCCATTTAAACTTAAACCCGTTTTAATATACATTTGATGGTGCTAGTGTGATCGATGGATGAATTCAATTAATGTGACTATCAGCATTGAACACTTTTAACCCAAAATTTTTGTGCATGTCTGCCTGAAAATAACATGATGTATTTTGATGGAAAATGGCAAATTTTCTGCCCGAATGCAGGCAGCTCAGTAACGTAGTTAGTGTCTTTGTATGCCATGTGCAATGATGCTGATATTTATATGTATGTACCAAATGCACGGACAGATTTTTTGAACTTCATCACCCCAATGTCATCTTTGAAACTTAACAAAGTTCTTCCAGAATGACCTCCCCATAATGAAGAACACTATTTTCAGATATCTCGTAGATTGACAGATTATGCAAACAAATCCTTATGAAGCATAAACTAATGTGATGGTTAGGATAATACAATTGCTTTCCTGTTGGTGTAAAGTAAATTGGAACTATTTTCTTTATTGCTGTAAAGAAAATAGATTTTGTGGAAGTACCTGTTCAAGTGTCTGTAACATTAACATTTCGACATGGAATTATTGATATGAAATTGAGTCTTGTCTTAGAAAAGTTCTTTTTTCTTTTTCTTTAATATTATAAACAGATTTATGGCTGGAGCCATCCACAGAGAGAGGATCCATGCTTTCGAACAGATGCTGTGGAGGATATGTCGTGGTAATGTTTTCATCCGTTACAGTGAAATTCAGGTCCCCCTTTCCGACCCCCACACAGTAAGTGACATTTGGGGTTTCATCCTTTAATTGGTAAAGGGCTTAGTAATGTCCATGGTTTGTTACATGTAGTCATTATATTTCCTTGTGAAAAAGCTTCAAGGGCACAAGTTCATAACTTGTGGCAGGATTTTGATGTTGAGCAAGTGTATTGGAAATAATGCCTAGCCATGAAGGTTTATTAAGAAAAAATGACAGACAGTTGGCTCAGTCAAGCATGAAGATGTCTTAAAATTTTCCAAAAAAGAAACAAACAGTCATGTAAAGGTCAGTGTCTAGACTGGGAGCATAAGTGTTTTATGCAATTCACAAACCTTGTTAAGTCATTAATAAAAACCTTTGAGCTTGAGCTTGAAATACAAAAGAAAATTCTTCAGAAGTTTTCGCTTTCATAAGTAGGTCAAGTACCTTTCAGTATCCAAGTAAGCTAAACAAGGTGAGCTGTTGTTATGACAGGCATTTGTCTGTATGTCTGTCTGTTTTACTGTCTGTCTGTCAACAGTGGTTGAAAGGCTGCTGTCTGCAGGCCATTGGACCATTCTTTTTCAGAGTTGGTGAGGTTGTGCAGCACATCAAGTTGTTGATAATAATGGTGACATGAAGTAAGTCAAAGGTCGTTTGGGGTCATGGAGAGGTTGAATAGTGAAATCATGCAAAACCCTTTACCTTGTATGGATTGTGTCTGAATCTTAGTTTTACTTCCTTATCAAAATTTTACTTTGTGTTGATGTGGAATGTCAGTTGGGGTTACAAAAGGTCAAATGGTTAAATTTATTCCAAATCTTTCCCTTTAGAAAGGTTTGTTTTACGTGATTTAATATTTTGCCGTGGAAATCATCAGTTGATGTGACTTTGAAACTGGGGTATTAACAGTCGTCATTTGGGGTCAGATGACTGACATCAAGTATTACGCCCACAAACAGTAAAAAAGTTGTCCAAAGTTGGCCGATACAAACTGACCTGGCAACTCTAATCTAACATGGCTTTGACCAACCACTCCTGTAGCACCAAGGGTGCAAAATCATGACCATCCACATGTTACATCACACATCCTATTCAACATGTCATGTCTGCCACATAAATGATGGTTTTGGACTCATGGGTCTCTAAAGAAAAGACCCTTATGTATGTAGCAGACATACACACATTGAATAGGAAGTTGGTTCAGATCCCAGTGCACCTGCACATGGCAGTAACTGTGTGTGAGGAAAATCCTAGTTTGGCTACTGCTTCCTTAATGCTCTAGTAGGTAACACTTATGAAACCATCGTCTGTGATCATTAATCAAACACATCCAATTTTCATTTGTGAATCAATCCTATCAGTATACAGTCTTTCTCTTCAAAAGGACACTCTCATTATTGCTGCTGGTATCGGTTTCCTTATTGATGACAAAAGTCACTAATTTTACTAACCCCAGCATCTGTGAAAAAGTTAATAGTGGCTCAGATTCATGGTTCCCAAACTAGGGGCCATGAAAATTCTTTTGGGGTTATATGTTTGGTCATCTAAAACTACTAAGGGTGAAATCATAGAAATTTAAGTAAGGGAGAAGGCTGACATGGTGCGTTGCTGTGTGCCTAACCAGTGAAACCACAAAAATTGTGAGGGTACTGTGGCTGTGTGGCAAAAAACTGGTTGATTGATATGTCTCCATACGTACAGTGTGCATTCAACTTCAGAAGTTAAATGTCATTTTATCTGTTTTTTGAAAGGTTAGGAGAAATTTTCAGAACTGGGTTAAGTCATGGTGCATTGTTTTGTTTTATACTCCAAACTAAAAAACTTGTGGTTTTTCTGTGAATAACTGGGGCAGAAGCAATGACATGGTGTTTGTTTAAATACACGCCATTGCTTTGTGTGCCATACAGGGAGCCAAATCAATCAATGACTTCAGTCCAGATAGCCAGATGTCATTGTCCCTTACTTTAATTTCTATAGGTGAAGTACACTGCACTATGAACTTCCTGTTTTCAAAGTCCAAAGGAATTAGGGTATCTGCCTTTGATTTTCTCTTGAGTTGTTGTCCTGTAAGTCTGCATGGTAAGGGCTGCTATCTACAATCATTACTTTGCCACCTCAATCCCCCCCCCCCCCCCTCCCCAACTCTTTTCCCATTTCAGTGAGCTATTTTGTGTGACAGCCTTGTAACTGAACAAGTGTCTTACCTCAAATAAAAACTTGGGGACCAACTGGCTTTGAGAAATTCAGTGATCTTTTTAAAGTCTCACTTGGAAGTGGCGATTGCATCATGAAATTGTTGTTTGATAGTAAGTAGGTTATGGAAGTTGCTAAAGTGTACCTAAGGTCTAAAATTACAAAAATATATTTTACAGAGGGTACAAATTGAATCTCATTGGGCAAACTCCCATTTTCACATCTTCTTCAGTTGTTGAGTTGTAAAATATTGAAAAATAGTTTGACATAGCTGATTGCACAAGTAATCTGTGATTTCCTTCCTTTATAGCTCATATTGAATGCTGTTGTTTACATTTGAAACCAAAATATTTATATGACCTTGTAAAATATAACTCTTTTCTAGCACAGCATGCTGTGAGGGTAGGGATCATATTTTCAAGTTACTCCATAACAGTAAGCCCATAATGACCTTTTGGTACAAAGTGCAGTGGCTTCCATGAAAAAAAAAGAAAAAAACATAATCTTAGTAGTACTACAGTGCCTCACAAATTATTGCACAATCTACCATTTTAATGTAAGTAAATAAATTTCAACTTTTTTAATACAAGTATCCTGTTAAGATTGGAGTTGTACCAGTGGGATTGATATGGCAGCCTCTTAAGCATATAGTTTGTAGCAGGCCTCCCACTGAACCCATAAAACCCATAAATTCCAGGAAAAACCCATAAATTGACATTTTGGATAAAAAAAATAGCCCATATTACCAATAAAACCCATAGTTAGAGAATTGATAATAACAGGTTACCTGCACCTTCTTAAATTCCTCTCTTAAATTGTCCATACAAAGCTCACATTTTCATTATCTATTAATTCTTACAGATTTGCAAAATTTGTTCCAGGAATCAAAATTATGCTCAACAGCATACTGGGAGGTTTTATAGCAAGTGCTTAGATAAATATGCAGGAGTATATAGAATTTTTCCTGGAAAATGAGGCAAGAAGGTTATGAAATTTTAAGGAATGGGAAAGGGGGTGTAGGGTTAAATGGTTGGGGAGGGGGGGGGTGGCAATTGAGAAGAAGAGCATGCCTGGTTACTACAGATTTCATAGACTCACTCAAAATCTGTGTTAACTTGGCAAATCTGTGTGTTCCTCACATCAAGATGCTCAGTGTAGAGTGTTTGTGCATTATTTCTTTAAAATCTAAATCTCACTTTAGGGAACAGTGGGTATGGTAAGTAGTAACTGACCTTTGTGCCCTCACTGATTGGCACTGTCACACCACATCTGTTCATGGATAAGATTTTCCACTTTGGTCCTATAGGTAAATTTATGTTTCAGAGTTTTATTTTCTGCTATCTAGGTAGCTCAAAACGTGAAAATCTTCTCGCCTCAGCCCCAGCTATGGTGGTCTGTGTTTGGGATGTGAGTTGTGACTTAAAAAAAAAAAATAAATAACAAAGAATTCTAAAAGAGTTGTAAAATGCATGCAACAGTGGCATGTAATGATAAGTATACGATTAAAAACCTGAAACAGCCTAGGTTTGGTCTGAAATATCCTGTTTTACCCTTTTTCTATTGTGAAGAGTGATCTTACTTTCAATGTACAGTACTTTTTTAGCCAGGCCCACTTGGAATGCCTGAATTAAATATATATATTTTTACTTCCATTACTTAATTCAAGTAAATCTGTATACACGTACCAAGGTCAGTGTACTTTCTACTTTCTGTTTGGCATAGCTTTCACATGTGATTGAGAAAAAAATCATGTCCTGTCTACCAACCAAAATATGAACTTTTGCACAGTCTTTAACTACTGTGTCTCTCACTATTAATAATTTTTTAAGAAATTGGATCTGTTTGAAAATAGTGTCCTTCTGTAAATGTGCTAGGGAGCTGTTACTGGTGTTGAAAATTTCATTTGCCATGATAATGATTCTAAGGCCTTTAGAACCAGGAAAATAGCATTTTCTTAGAACTTATCTGGACATCGTGCTGTGGAAGCGCCCTTAGTGTTCTTTTGTGTGGGCTTCACCTTAGTGATCAAATGAGTCCTCTCTCTTTAAATGCTGGAACTGTGGATCTGGCTAAGGCTGCATGCATAAAGTATCACATTTTTTAACAGATCAAAAATATAACCCTCAGTTTCCTTTGTACTGTATTATGAAGACACTGGAGGTAATAACAGTCCAGTTTTGCTTCCACAAAGTGATTTTACAATATAATTCAAATTTGTCTCTTTGTATACCATTTTTTGGAGTGTAGTAGTGGGAATGTAAATGAGATTTGCAAATTTAAGCATTTTTAGATGCAATTTACACTGCAGAGGCCAGGAAATTGCCATTTCTGGCAATCTAGACAGGTTTTTTGGCACAACTTTTCTCAGTAAACTGTATTCCTACTGATTCCTACTGGCACTCCACTTAATGTCACATGCCACCCCACCTTTGAAATAATGTACAAATGTAAAAACTAGGGAACTCAGAAAACAGGTCTTAATCTTTCAGTAAAAGCCCAAATTTTCCATGGCTGAACCTTTAAAAACCCAGTTCTGTTTGTTTTGGACTTGTAAAAGAAGCAAGTAAAGGCTGTGGAAGGCCTGTTGTAATTTAAGACTTCAGGTTCAGGAAATTTCCCTCATTTTATGATAGACAGCTTTTATGTCATTCAAGATTTAGGAGAATGAAATTTTAGTAGAAAAGTCATTTTGTAAGACATGTAGTGTATTGAAACCTGACAGCAACTTCACAAAGCAGTTTGGTGCTTTCAAAAGACAACTTTTCAATTCTAGTGATACAGTAGGTAAATGTGATAAATGCAGACTTTTGATGTAATGTTTCTCTTCTGCTAAGTGGTTAAGGATGATGTTTACTTCATTGGATCTGATCAGAGGCCACTAAAGGGGTCTTTTTTATAGCTAACCCACTACATTATGCAGTCTATCTTTTTTATATGTGACATGTTAACAATGAAGATTTCACTTTACAGTTTGCTGTGTGCTGTAATGTGCATGAGTTGTTACTGCAAGCTTGGCAACTGGAATGCACTATCACATGAAGATTGTGGATACTTTCATAGGTATTCATCATACAGGCTTTTCCCTCTACTGTCAGTACTTTTTTTTTCCTCTAACAGGGTGATGAAGTTCACAAACACGTTTTCATTGTCTTCTATCAAGGAGAGCAAATAGGAATCAGAATACGGAAAGTCTGTGAAGGGTAAGGAAGCATCTTGTGACTCTGTTAATCATAAACTTTGTTCCAAAAATTTAAATATAGACCTTACAAGACAATGTACTTTCAAGTTGCTTCTTTAAGATACTTACATTGTGAAAAAGTTTGCCACAGATATAAATGAAAACTCCCATTGGGATAAAGATGAGTATGATAATGATAACTTTACCTGAGTCATGTTGTGTTTTTCAGTGTTTGGATGAAAATTGGAAGGTATGCATTCATGTTGGCATGTGTGCATGTATGCTGGTACAGTTATTTTGTATGCAGTGTAATGGTGGACAAAATCTTCATTTCTATTTTAAACTCTGTATGACTATATTGTCTGGTCTCCTTGCTGAAGTCTTTTGGTTTGAATATGTCTTGTAGTGTCATGGAACAGTTGCATTTGTTGATATGATCTAGTTCAGAAGGAATATTAGAGGACATCCCCCCCAAAAAAATATCGCGGACCATCACGATTGGTAGAACTACATGTGTCCCTTCAAGCCTAAGGAAACCCTGCCACCCTTCCCTTCTCAGCCCTGCCCCTCCCCCTTCCCCTTTGATAGCCTGAATAGCTGGCTACAGTCTTTGGTTTGACTTAACTCTTTAATAAATTTTTTTCACTTGAATTGAAAATACCAGCACTCTCTTTAGTAATAAAAAGGTGAGTACATACTCTTGTCGGCTTAGGGTTAAAATGATGCCTGTCTTAGACATCTGACAATTTTATTGGTTGGCTAACTGCCTTATGCCTTGAGCCTGTACATATTCATTGTCAGCAATTCCCTACACAAGTTAATGTATGTTGTTTTTGGTACCACCTTAAATGTTCCAAGACTTCTTACTAGTCACAAACATAAAGGGTCACCTCTAAACCTAATTTTGATTAAAATTTTAAAGACTGGATATTGTGGTGTCTTTGAACTTTACAGCAGTTGAACTTGCCCTGTCAATGACATAGTTACTCATTCCCCAGTAGTCTGTCTTCTATTCCTGTGTCTATTTTTGCCCCTTTGTTTAAATTCCTATTTTCCTATTTTTTTCTTATGTAAATTAGGTTTGTGTTCATTTGGTTCATACAGCTTGCTGAATCCTTTATTTTTTCTATGTTCTCAACTTGTTTGCTATATATTTGTTCTGTCATGACATTTTTCTTGGAACACCAATCATTTTCATGCTTTGAATACTTTTAATGCTATTGAATATTCATTTAGCACATCCACATTAACTTCAACATTGATCTACAGTAGATGACACATACCTCTCTTCCTATGATCAAAATTTATCAGGCAGTGATTCATCCTGAAGTTGATGTTATTAATGTTTCAAACACCTGGCTTTGAATCCCTTACTCTCAGTTCTTCCTTTTGTTTCCCTACTGACCTACATCTATTTTTAGGTATCATAAGTAGATGAAGTCAAACACCTGGCTTTATTTCTTTTATTCTCAACCCCTCCTTTTGTTTCCCTGCTGACCTACATCTATTTATAGCCAGTATATTTAAGATAGTGTATTGTTAGTTTCACCCCCTGGATAGCTTCCATGTGTTGCTGTTTTGTTTTATATCCTGTCTGTGTTTTAGGGAAGAACACCTGTACCAGCACACACCTGTTTGTCAATGATGATGAATATTCATACGAACACCAAACAGACTAAGCAAAGAAAGGTCAACAAACTTTATAGTGATATCTTGATATGTAGACTATTGTTTTGAGAAGTTTGTTTACTGTTATTGTATGTAGCATTGTAGCAAACAGCGCTGTGAACATATTTTGGGTTTCATTCCAGTGCAGAATATTATTCATGATTGTATTTGTGCGCGTATTAAACATACAACCCATGCATGTATAAGTAATACCAAGGTTGGAAACAAGGTATCTCATGAGGGGAATGGTATACACATTTCATAGGTGGGTTGTAGTTTGCCTGTGTTGGATACAAAGCTAGTAAGTTTAGGTGCTCAAATTTCATTAGTCCATGAGCAGGCAAACACAACTCACCTGTCTTACCATGTTTTGGGTTAAGTTGAGCAAACTTTGTGGCTGCCTTAATAAAAAGCAAAAGACCTCAGATACACACAAGGGACATCAATTTTCAGTAAACTTTATATTGGTTCTGTAATTTCTTTCTCTGTGGAGGGCAGATTTATAGGTACCTTTTCCCCAAAAATCAGGCTTAGTGTTAAAGAAAAACATTAGGATTATGTGGCCAAGAAGACTCAGTGGAGGTTTTCAGCATCCAAGGTAAAACTAGGAAAAATGGATCAGAACATTATTTTCAAACAGTATGTGACATGATTAAGAACCAAGAATTTGACTGGTAGGAATTGACTATCTGTCCTGCAGAAAAAAGGACCCCCCCCCCTTCCCCACTGTTAGCATAGATTGAAGTATGAAAACTACTTAGAACACATCTCTAAAGCATAAAGTGATACATTTTATACTTTTTAAGTTCTGTCCCTTACACATAATTTTCATGTATCTTTATATGCAAAGATGATGAGTAATGTAAGCCCTTTAACTTCTTGTTTTTTACTCAGCCTAAAGGTGATTTAAGGTCACGAATAAGTTTTTTATATAAATGTTTGACAGAAGTGTCTGTATAGTGTCCTTGAAGACAAAACAGGCCAAAGAACATGTCAAATCAGAGCAGACTTTGATTTACATACAGCCTTAGCCAGTTGCTATGTAGTCATCACAACTTAAAAGGCAGTTTTTTGTGAGGTTTTTGTTTTCTTTCTTTTTAAGGTTCCGTGCCACTCTATATACCTGTCCACCAAAGAAATCTGATCGAGCTGCCATGGCTGAAGGTGTCACCACTCGGCTTACAGACTTGACACTGGTCAGTATAATGCACTTATCATGCAGTAAATGAACTTACTAATAGTCCATCATAGGTCAGATCTATGGCAATAGGAATATGTGATATGAACCTTGCGATTGATAAAGTATGAATATTAAGTTTTCTTCAGGTTGTATGGACTCACAAAGCAATGACTCATTTCCTTACAAAGAAAATGTTTTGGCAGTGTAAATACTCCAGTGTCTTGTGGACTTATTTCCTTTCACAGGTTTTGAATGAGATGCAAGCCCACCGCCAGCGCATTCTCAACAATGCAGCACAGAACTTGTGGACTTGGTTTGTAAAAGTTCGCAAAATGAAAGCTGTCTTCCACACCCTCAACCTATTTGACATTGATGTCACTCGAGGCACAATGATTGGTGAATGCTGGTGTCCACAAGCAGATCTTGGAAGGATACGCATTGCTCTACAACGAGGGACGGTGAGTCTTTTTCCTGTTCTCTGGAAATGCTAGCATTCTGTAATGTTGAACATACCATGTGGACCAGAGTGGCCAGTTCAGATTGCAGTTTTGTTGGTGACTTCTAACTTTTCGTTTCAAAACCTGTCTTGGTAGAACAAGGTTTTGAACTAGCGTAGCACAGAGGAAGTTTCTCATTTATTAAATATCAGTGCTAAATGAGCCTTGTCTACATGCAAACATGGCAACTTACCCAGAATGTTTGTAAATTACAGAAGGGGGTGTACATGAAATCATGTGAATTATTAAAAAAAAATTTGGCTCAAAATTTACTGCATGTTATCAGTTTGAGAACACTTACACACAAACACACAATTTACTGGTAAACAAAGAACCTCAAGTGATTGTTTTCTACAAGCATCCTGTCTTAAAGTCTTTCAAAACCTCCTGCAGTAATGAGACTCAGTTTCTTCCCTCTTGAGCAATGATATATTTTGTTGGGATTTGTAAATCCTAAGGATTTTCTGTGGATTTTTTTGGACTTTTCCAGAGTGTCATACAGGTAGGCACTTAAAAGAGTTGACATGTATACGTTTGTTAAACTGGTGCCATTGCTGAGTGAATATAGTGTAGTGCCATTGGCTTAAGATTTCGTTTTGTGCTGGCTAATGAATATTTAAAAGCATGTTGCTTCAAATGAATATTTATATTTAGTTTGCATTTTATGTATATGTTATGTTTGGAATGTCTTAAGTTGGTAAAGTTGTAAAAATTGAAATCTGAAGGCATTAATACTGAACAGTATGTTATCTGAGTTCATTGGTGTGATATGTGTAACATTTGTAGTCTTCCAAGCCTTGATAACTGTTTAAGTTCAGATGAAAAATGTGCAACTTTCCTTAGTATTGTCCATGAGCAGTGGTGAACTTCAGCAGTGAGGAAGAATGGGGGTGACAGGGTCTAAAAGTAACATGGTGTTTCCATCAAATAGTTATAGAAGGTTTCCTAGTTAAGATAACTTTCTAAATCATGCATTCTTAATTTAAGCTGAATTGTTGAATTGGTGAGCCATCTGTGAGCACGAAAAATAGCCATCCTGTAAAGACCTGCATTAGATGGTTTAAATGTTTTTCTTATTCAGGAGAGGAGTGGTTCAACGTTACCATCCATCATTGATGTGGTTCCAACGACAAGTAGACTTCCCACCTTCAACAGGACCAATAAATTTACCGAAGGGTTCCAAGAAATTGTAGATGCTTATGGGGTAGCCAACTACAGAGAAGTCAACCCAGGTAGGAAAGTACTGAGTTTTAGTTCAAGTGAAACCTTATGAATGAATTGGAAGATTAAGCATTGTTTATTTCCTGTAAGTGGGAACCATAAATTTGATGGATTTACTTTGAATTTTAAAAGTTTAAAGTCTCTGATGTTATTTGTTTCTTTTCTCTTTCAGCACCTTTCACTATCATTACATTCCCGTTCCTCTTTGCTGTTATGTTTGGAGATGCTGGGCACGGCTTACTGATGGCACTCTTTGCGGCAGCTCTTGTAATTGGAGAACGGAGATTTATGTCTAAAAGTCGAGATAATGAGGTGATTTCAATGTAGCACTCATGTGTTTCTTACATTTTGTGAATACATATCTTGCCTTGATTCAGTTTGTGCATTCCAGTAGCACACATAGCATGTGATTCAGGCTAGTCAACTTAAAATTAAACTTTGAAGATGCCTGTGTAAATTAAGAATATTTACTTGAATAAGACAGTACAGATTTCAGAATAATAAGAATATTTAGTCAATATAGAACAGTCTTTAGATTCGAAAGATTCAATAGAATCAGAGGATTCACTTGATTCAGAGGAATTCAGAAGAGTCAGTAGAGAACAAATTAAAAGAAAGTAAGCAGATTCACAAGTTCATTCATAAGATTCAGTCAATTCAGTAGACAGAGAAAATTAAGTAGATTCAGAAGGGTCAATCTGAAAATTCATTAGATGTAGAAGATTCAGCAGTTCAATAGAGTAACCACATTAAGCTGCTTAAGAAGGTGCAGTTAATAGAATCAGTGGGCTCAAAACATTTAATTGATTCAGAAGATTCTGTAGGTTTAGTTTAAAGTTTTTGTAGATGCTGAAGTGATTTAGAACATACAGTTAATTTAGAAGATAGAGTAGAGGACTAGAAGTAGTATATGTACAAAAGGAAGTAAGCCAGTACACTGTAAAGATTCAGTGTGTTCTAAACATGAAGGGATTCAAAACATCTGTTTCAGAGGATTTAGTTAATTGAGAAAACCCTAATAGTGAATTTGTCACTTCAGCATTGTTCTCTGTTTCCGTTCTTTACATTAGATATTTGCCATTTTCTTTGGTGGTCGGTACATTATCCTCCTTATGGGTCTCTTTTCCGTCTACACTGGTCTTCTCTATAACGATGTTTTCTCCAAGTCAATACATGTCTTCCCATCATCATGGAATGTTAGCAGTATGAATCTCAGGTAAGGTTTGATAAACCAGCTATTCAAAGTGATGAACTTTAAAAGTAAATATGTTTCTTGTTTCATACATAGAACATTTTCCAAAATGGCAATTATGAAGGATTGTGGGGTAGAATTTTGGTACATGTCATCTTTGTCAGTGGCATTTTACTGTGGCTAGAAACAAAGTACACATTAAGTCCGTCCCACATTCTGTTGTAATTGCTATTTGGAAAAGGGTCTGTGAGGTATTATTTCAGGTCTTACATTTGTGTCGGGACAACTCTCAAGATCAGCCTGTTTACCATCTGGTCCCTGTTTCAAAGAGTTTAGTTAATCTTAACTTTGATCTGTTGTGCAATATTCTGTTTGAAATCAAACTTAAGGTGTAGTGTAATGCCTTATGAAACTGGGACATGCTTCCATCAAGCCTTAAGGTAAAGCTGGGGTGTTTCCTATAAAAAGGCAACCTACCAGAATAGAGTTTGTTGTTGCTAAGGAATTGTAATATACTTGTGATAGTGAGTGAAAATCTAAAAATATGACTATAATATCAAAAATATGAGTTCAGAGTTATGAACACTTGATTTTGTATTTTCTTGGTATCTGTGTAGAGTACAGAGCCATCAGTTTGAAGACAGAAAACTACCTCAAAATGTAGGCATATATCCCTTTAACAAAAGTTAAAAAGAAGCAGCACTGATCAGATATTTTGCCCATATTTGTAGTATGAGTACAGTTTCATGAGTATGAGTACAAGTGGAGTGTCTCTAGTCTTGAGTCCGAGTACGTCTTTTTCATGAGTACGAGTATAAAATTTTTGAGTTGATTTTGCCTCCAAATTCACCTCTCGTGCTTCCTTCTTGTACTAGCATTAAAACGCTTTGAGTATGGTTTGGCTCATTTTTGAATACCTTCACTTTGTGTAAATTAACACATATATTGAAAAATGTGTTTGGGTATTATTGTCAAGTTGATTTTTGTATTGCGTATTAGTATTTGCTGCTCGTGTGTTGCTGATAATCACTGAATCGAATTTACTTGAACTGAGTTTCATTGAATTGATTTGGTATAGTCAGCTAGTTACAATAAAAGTCACATTGGAAATCAGGTGACCACATAAACTTAAAGGACTACAAAACAGTGAAAAATGAAATGAGTAGTTACAAGATAAGTATGTAAGAAAGGCATAAAAATATAAAATTTAGATAAATATATAAGAAATGATAAATAAATGAAGTATATTGTTAAAAAAAAATAAAGTAAAGTCATTCATCAAATGCCTATAGATTGTAAAGTCATGCACCAAGTCTTAAAATCAGTCATCGGGTTTGATGAAGATTGAATATGATAGTTGTAGAAAAATAAAAGCTTTAGCTAAAACATTTAAATGTTTGAAGTTGTTTCCTGAGTTGTTTGTGCTGATTTGAATCCTGTTGAGTTGTATTGAAGCAGCCAGGTATTTATGCAGGTAATGAATTTAAACTGAAACAGGGCAAGGTAACGTTCCAATTTTAATTCATTATTATTTAAAAACTAGCAATTATAAAAGAATTCAAAATGTTCTTTAAATGACATTTTAATACTTTGCCAGTAACTTAAATTCATGTTGTAGCTTTTGTGTTTTTTGTATACCATTACAGCAAAGAACTTCTATATGAGAACATCACAATACAGCTGAATCCAAGGTTGAGTTACAATAATGAGTCTTATCCATTTGGTTTGGATCCGGTGAGTTTTATATCTGATATATTTTGGAAATTGTTGCACTCTTGTGGTGTGGTGTCATGCATGTGAACAAATACATTATAGTGTGCAAACAAACCAATATTTTGTGTACACAAGATCTGCGGAACCTTTCCTTTGAAGGGCCATTTTGATAGTCATAATACTACTCACGGGCCAGTTTTCCTGTGTTCTGTGACAAGGGACCAGGGGCCAATCTCTGGAAGCATTGGAGGATGTAAATATGTTTGGACATTAGAATGAAGTATTCATCAACAATCTCTAAAATGCATTAGTTGCACCACACTAAACAAACCACAAATATCTCAATTTTACCTTTAGCCATTTTATCAGTATGTATGAGGTAATAATGAATGATTGTCAAGGGAAAGTGCATGTGAGGCATGCCAAAAAAATAGCATATGTGAAGTAATTTAAATTTATTTTTTTCAAAGTTACCACCTTTTATTATTTTCATCCAATTCAAGGGGTAAGGGTTTTTTACCCCTGCAATCTACATGCTTTTGCACAGTTCCCTTGAAAATATTTTACAGTCAGCTTGCTATTGTAGGGTGATGTAACAGTGCATTTCTGTTCAATGCCTTGTAGCACTTTCATCCAAAGCTGTAACATTACCACCAGTGGTACAAGGGTTCTGCAGCAGGCTTATGCATACCGGCATGGTATGCAAGGCATGCTAAATAGTGCACACTGTCAGGTGTAGTAATACTGTAGCAGTAGCAATACACAACATGCTTCCCTAAAACATTCAGAAAATGGTAAGCAGGATGAATGTTGGGTTGGAAATTATTATCAAATAAATTCCATGTGTTTCCAAAATTATATTTATGAATTGTCTTGCTGGCCCAATCCTTCCCACCCTTGGTATGCATTGTAGCATAAACTGTGCAGGGAGGATAGTGCACCAGTTCAGCTATCCACTAGTACTTGTTCAACCTAGATCGAATTTAAAAATGTATTTTTCTCTGGAACTTCAGTCAAAATATGGAATATAATTTTGGATATTTCATGTGAAACCAGGAAGACTTGTTCTGCCTAATTGTCAGTAGGGTACACACTACTACATAAAACAGGGTTGGGGAACCTTTTTCCTGCCAAGGGTCATTTGGATAGTCACAACACCACTGGAAGGCCAAAGAAGAGAGCATGAAGCTCAATCCCCCCTACTGTAGAGCATTGGCCCTGTCTTGCCCTTAAATGGGTCTCGTGGGGTGCTGGATTCACCCCTTGCAGTCCTAGTCAAGCTACCAAAGCTCAGGAGTATCTTCAAAATTGTGTACATTTGAATGATGCACTATCTTTTCACTACCTTTAAATGGTACTTGATGTACACGTTCAAAACAGACCACAAATAGGCTATCATTTTCACCATTTTTACGAGCGAATAGCGAAGTATAGTAGTCGTGTTTTGGACTTGCAACAGTCATTAAGTCCAATATGATGACATTGTCCTGTCTTGTTATGTCCTGTAGTTCTTGTACAATATTGTAATTTTTATAAGCCATAGTCAATGCAAGTTAAGTGACAAAAAAAAAAGATTGTTAATATAATTTGAAGAAAAAATACGCTTTTACCTCTTCCAAGTGACTGTCCTAAGTCTAATTTGAAGCTTCATCGCCTGTTTATCGTTTTGCAGCTTGGTGCTACAAACAACGTGCTTACTCTCCCCTGAGGAGTACTATTTAGATTTAGAACTAAGCAATGGTATCAAGCAACTAGTTTTAACGGATCCATTGAATACATAAATTTGTTTATCTTAAAAATGAAATCAAAGTAATCACAAATTACGATTTTGATTTAGAGTATTTTGTACAAATCTAGGGTCTCCTAAGGCGTAGGTTATGTAACCCTACCAGCAACCAGCTTATTGCGTATTCATATCAGCGATGGCAATCTACGGAGTGGATGCATTACCAAGAGAGCTTAACTGACTGACTGCTTATAGTTATACTGTACCATGATTATGATACAGCAAGGCACAGAGCAGATACTTCTAGCCCGCTTTTTGTGCTGAGCACACAGGAATATTTTTTTTCAGACTGAGGATCGGAAACGTCAATATTGAATACCGCTTTAGCCTGTGGATGCCTACATCCATGTCATTGCTGCCGAATCCTTCACAGTACTTAGGCCTAGTATATCGTTCATGGTTCCCAAAGGCAAAAGGTGATTGCTTAACTGTTGAACGATTCCCAGTTAAACATGGAAGTGCTACCTTCGAGTGAGCTCTTGCCATCATTAAAGACAATAACTAAAAGACAACCCTCCATTAGATGATGACTCCATCTTATTTTTTAGCATTTATTCACGCATGGTGCTTTACAGAGATTATATATTAATTAGAGCAAGCAATTTGTTGATGATACTATGGCTCATTGGATAGGGCGTTAGACTTACACTCTGGAGGTTGGTAGTTCGATCCTCATCGTAACACGAATGTGTAGAACTACCTTTTTCCCTCAGTTTTAGATTCGCGAGTACGAATGCCTCGCATTCTGGTTATGTTATAAATGATAAGATAAAGTGGGGGGATCACATCAGATGCTAAACTTAATGAAGTACTTAAAGGTGGCCACACCAGCTCTGTGCTGTGCCTCGAAGATGGATCTCCCCTTTTGTATCCATTGTGTTAAACTTTCAAGCACAGCCCTGCGCAGTGCAGGGCAAGGCAGGGGTCGAAATTCCCACTGTTCCGCTGTTCCGAGAACAGTGCTTTTAGTGCCGGAACAGTAACTTTTCAAAAGCCACTGTTCCGTGGAACAGTGTTTTTCCACAAAAAGCAAAGTGCATATAAATATACGCACATGCTAATCTCTGATAAAGTAATGACGCCGTGAATATAAAAAGATCCCCGTAAATTTTGGCTTAAGCATGGAATGCAATCTCGTTCCATCGTTATCAATTAAAGTCGGTTACACTTGCACGTGTTATTCCCTATGCTGCATGGTACAGTACTGTGTAAACGCACATACTGTACTGAAGTTTTACTACCAAACGCAGAAAAACTTTTAGTACAGTATGTCATTATTGCCCTGCAAGCGAAGGTCATCTTACATCACCCATTGTCTTGCGATGTATGTTCTAAATGACCTCTAACAATTCATTGATATTCCCTCCACTTTATTGTGTTTTTAGGGGGTGTTGTATTAGTATTCCCTCCAAGCTAGCAACTAAGCATCGAAACTTGGAACGACTAAAAGCAATTCTGACTGCTGACACCTCCGTCGCAACCAAAGTCAATAGGTCTTTTGGTTTTCCTTGCAAGATCTTCCCATTGACTTACTGTGTGGAATGATACTTGAATCAAGGTTATGGCGAAGGATACGACTAGAACAATTTCATGTAAATTTGCTGCGAGAAAATAACATCAGTATGTGCACTCATATGTTGGAGACCCCACTCATTGCTTTGCTATAGCAATAAACCGCAATGCAGAGGATGAATCAAGCAAAAATATTCCTCTACCGTGGAACTTTTTGCTTTCACTCAAATCCCGCTTGCCTTGCTTGCTGTGCCTTCTGCATCAATTTTGAGTGTATTTCATCCTACAGCAGGTCTTGGGACACTGCAATGCTAGGTCTCGGGACAATGCAAGATTATTGGCGATAAATTTATGCTTAAAAAATAAGAACCAAAAGAAAATCAGGATATCCCACTGGCTAATCCCCCCTGCAGGAGAAAATTCACCCTCCCCACGTTACGGTCAAGTCGTGCAGTCATACAACTCAAATACAGTAGACAGCAATTTGCACCTTTGCACAGGCATGTGCACGAACTGTACACATGCCGAGGTACTGTGCTCCGGAACAGTAAAATCTGATCCGGAACAGTAATTTTTGAAAAAGCGCTGTTCCGTGGAACAGCAGCAAAAAAATTAAATTTCGACCCCTGCAAGGTCCGGTGTGATACCCCCTAAAGACTTAGTATAGGTGTATTTAATGATGTGGCTTGTGAAGTAAGTATGACTAACAAGGTTTTACATAGGAAGCACGCCGGAAAAAATCCCACTTCTGGAGGCATTTTAGTAATGTTTTTCTTCCCTTTTCATTGTAAACAAAAATTTACCGACTTTGTTAAGTTTCATCCCACTCAAGAGAGAGTAAGGGAGTTGACCCTTCGAATCCCAGGAATCTAGCCTGTACCCTTAAAATTATTTCATATGGAGTTTCACTCTGCCCGTAGATGTGGCAGTACACACACCCGTTCACACACACACGCACAAGTTTTTGCCTCCCTTAACAAATATTTTGTCCATCCAAAATTGAAAAGCTAGCCAGTCTTAGCTTTATCCTTTAAGCTGTAGTAATGCAAACTAAACTCTCTGATGCATTCTCTGAAATTGTAATTTAAGTAAGTTGTCTTGTATTAAACAAAACATGGTGCTTGCTTTTGTTTTGTCATTCATTTTATAGTTTCTGGATCTTGTCTTTTTGGTTACAGATTTGGCAACTTGCTGGAAATAAGTTGAATTTCCTCAACCCTTTTAAGATGAGACTTTCCATAATTCTTGGAATTAGCCACATGTTCTTTGGAGTGATTCTTAGCCTTGTCAACCACATGTAAGTTGAAAGTATTGTTTCCAAAAGTATCCTAGAATTTAAAAATTTTCAGACAGTACAAGAAAGTTTCAGATACAAATGTGTTGAAATAAGATGTTGCAGTATCTTGTCCATTGACTCAACTTCACAGCAGTTAATCTTTAGATGTTTACATGAGGCTCATGTAGGTGAAGTGAAGCCCTGCTCTGAGGTAATAAGAAAATTGTTTATAGTTTGCCAGATTTGCTAAAACTTGTGAAATTTCTGCTACAGCTTAAATACAGTGTCAAACCTCAAAGTATATCCTAAGATTGGGTCCTAGTGATGTAGCCTCTAGAAGGGGCCATACCACAAGGTCATCCATCCTCTCAGTGCTCCCTTAGGTGTGGGGGTGGAGCAGGTGGACCAATGTTTTCTAGGCTCATTCACCTGGCCTGTAGTTGGGGGGGGGGGCAACATGTCCTTGAAAAGTTTCTCCCCCTGGAATAAAAATGGCTGTAGCCTTAGCTCTTCATACATCTAAGCATATCTGACCTCTTCTGAAAATAAATTGTGCCCTCCCTCCCTCCCTCCCCATATTAAGTACCTTGTCTGGTCACAGGCTGCTCCTAACTAGTTTTTTTTTTTCAGCTGTAGTTTCAGTTCAGATGCAAAAGACATAGCCATGGAAATACCCGCTCCCTTCTTACTGCTCCCCAAGCATCTGCTTTGCCACTCCCCCCCCCCCCTTCCCCACATCTGAGTAGCTGGATGTTGGCTCTGCTTTCAAGTACTCTCTTGTTCTCTTCCACAGAAATCATGACAGGATCGCTATCTTTGCAGAATTTATCCCTCAAGTACTTTTTCTGGGTATTCTCTTTGGGTACCTTGTGCTTATGATCTTCATCAAATGGTTTACCTTCAGTGCATATAATTCACACAAAGCTCCAAATTTAATAGTCACATTCATTGGGATGTTTCTACTGGAGGATATAGAGCTTAAACTTTATGATCATCCTAATCAGGTGAGTAAAGGCTGGCCTAGTGTCTTTTCTAATGAGGTGTGCAAAATGCCACCTGGTACTCTTTTTGTGTGACCTATGAAATACTTTGAAACCCCTAAATGTGTGACCCACTTAGCTCTGATGGCAAAGAAAGTTCTTAAAGTCCAGTTTTTCATACCCTAACAGTTAAAAACTGCAGCATCACAAAAACTAAAGTTTAGTTTAAAATGTATAACATTTTGTGTCCCTTAGTATGATAATTAACTAATTTTGGTCCGATGGTCAGTATGTAATATTGATATTTGCCAATATTGGGAATTGAAGCATTGGTATTGGTAATATTGATATCTTATAATATTGGTACAGTATAACACTAACTCTGATTTCCCATAGCATCATAATCATCTCATGTCCCATAGTATCATAAAAGCAGTTTCATATCATTTTATAGTAAGTAGTCAAATTCAGGTCCGCAAGCCCATAATCTGTAACCCCTCAAACATTTTGGCCTTTGTTTGGTGCCCTGTCCCACCTACTTTAATAGAAGGAAAGTTGGTTTAATGCTAAGGGTAATGCTGAATGCATCTGACCTGTTGGTTACCTGACCTAAACAAACATTTCAGCCTAGTACCTTGAGGTGGGATTCATAGAGAATTTTGTACCCAAATTATTTATGAACAACATTTACAATGCACCATGTCAGATGTGTTATCACATCACCTGTATGGAAATGAGTTACCTGTTGAAGTAACTTGGTGCATATCATGTTACATCTATTCATCAAAAAATGTTCCAATTTAACCCAATCTCTAAAAACATGTGGGAAAGTCTATAGAGGGATTTCATGTGACGTCACGCGCAATGGATTCCCAGGCACTGAAGGGCAAAACACACACGCAGTGAGCGAATTTACAGCTCACGCGCACGGCATAACAATAGATACTACTGTGACACAATGGACGCGTGCCCGTCAAAACCAAAGAGACGGGCGATCTTGCCCTTCAAAACAAAACAGATGCGCGATCTTGCCCTTCAAAATTGCGTCTAGTTGGTTAAAGTCACGTGACTAAAATCCCTCTATACCCAGGACTTTGGTATCAAAAGAAAGGTAACATTTCTTCTCTTTTCATCGGTACTGAAAGATTAATCTGGCCTATGGACAACTTATTACCAGATTTGCCATGGTGCCTGCCATACCCACCTCTATAGGTGGCATTCCAAAGTCCAAACACTGACTTCTGTAGTGTGTCAAGACTTGCAACTCAACTGCATTACATTGGCTGAGCACCCAATCCATAATGTGATATCATACATGGTATATCAAGTTTCGAGACTTTTAACAGTAACCTTATGGTAAGTCTCCACCCTAACCCTAACCTTGTGACATGATATCATGTATGATGTGTCTCGAGACAGGAGCACGACACCTTACAAAACAAAAGGTAAGGATTTGGTGGGCTGCGCCAATCATGTTTGCATTATTTACTAGTTCTGTCACTTCAAAGGCTGGTGGCATCGACTTTAATTGTTTAAACAGCATGCCAATGGTGTACTGGGATCATAGCCACTATAAGGCTGGCTAGACTAATACTGGACAATTATAGGATAATTAAGTATTTAAAGTTGTCTGTAATAAACAGCAGTTATTAACAGTGTCAATGTCAACATGTTTTTGCTTGTGTTTATTTATTAATCTTTTAAAACTTGTCTCAGAAGAGTTATTTTGAGAACGACACTTCATCTGGTATGAAAATGTAAAGTAAACTTCTGTATTTCCCCTATATGTATAATGGAATTACCCATCTGGCCTCATAATAGCCATGATCCAGTCTACTGTGCAGATATATGTGTGATCAATTACTAATGTTATTTAATACATTCATACAGTGTAATGTGTCTCAGCATGTGTTTCTTTGGCATTTAACTTTTAAAACAGCTCAAAGGTAAGTGTTAAGTTAAAAACTTCAGATACTGCACCTTTCATGGATAGAGACTGTTAGGTAAAAGCACTTCCTGAGTCCAACTGAAACATCTTTTGTACTTAATGCACTTTTCAATGAATTGAGCAGTAGTTTACACTCATTAAGATTGAGTGATTAGTTGTTTCTTGATCCCATTAATTCAGTTCATGTCCGTTTTGTCTCCTTTCACAGAAACTAACTCAGACTTGTCTAATCATCTTCTCCTTAATTTGTATACCCTGGATGCTTTTCATGAAACCAGCTATAAAATCATTCCTAAAGGCAAACCCTAGGCCCCTGTCGGTGGTAAGTATGTCAATAACATTGGGTGCCATTTGTTTATTTCAGTTTCCAACCATTGGTGGAGGTTACAACTTTCTTTGCGGTGAAGGGTTCGCAGCATTTCTTCTCTCTTGAAAAACAAATCAAAGAACATGCTGTGTGGGTAAAAGTTTTAGCATCTGTTCAACAATTCTTTGAAAAATTTTCTTGCCAAACCATTGTCCTGAAAATGGTTTGATTGTATGACATGGTATTTGTCATCACCTGCTGTTGCCTTGGATCTGTAAGCTGCAGCTATGGTTTGCGGGTGCTTTCAAGAAAATAAAACAAATACATCCCAAACTAGATTTCTGACCAGCGAAAAGCTCTCCACTAGTGACAGTGATTTGTTATGCAATTATAAGCTGGGACATGTAAAACAAGCAATGACAAATGCATAGCCACACATTGGTGCAGTGTTTGTAAAATTTACATCAACCAGATAAAGGTGCACACTACCATGGTGGAGGGAGGGGGAGGGGGGAGGTGGTGTTAAAAACCTATATCTGAATGTACAAATGGGTCATAGGAATCGGCAATACTTGTGACCAATGAAAAAAAAATTGGGATTATCTTATTATATCCACTACATTACAGGTAGTGGCTTTATTTTTCTCAAACCTTTGTGAATTTGTCCACATTTGTTTTCTTATTTATTTTGTGAATGTTTGTTCCAAGATTGGCTTACTGTCTTTACATCTTGCATGATTCATGGGTTGATGGTGTACAGTTTCCATTTCATCATTTTTTTTTATTTTGATTAGTAGAGAGATTTGTTTAATATCATTTTATCAAACTGATTTGAGTTGTTTTCCACTTTTTTGTTGTTGTAAATTTTGACTATACCCTAGCAATGAGTAACAACATAAATCAGTTTGCTTTATTCCACTGGGTTATAATGCTATTAGATTTTGCAGTTTATCTGACTGGGATAGAGTTAGATTGTAGCCCTGTTGGAGGAGACATCACACGTGTAGTTGGGGAAGGAGACAGGAAAATCCCAACCCATCTACAAATACTCACAGAAACATGCACACAGACACACACACACTGTTGCCACAGTCTATCATATTGTCATATTGTTTGCGCTAATTATCCTCATTTGTCCCACACCTTCCCAAATGGAGGCATAACCAAAAAAAGCAAACGAAAAATGGTCAAATTGTTGTACATATCTATGTAGATAGGTCTGAGGTGTTTGACTTTTCATTTGTGAACCCTTTCAGTTTCACCATCAGCCCAGATCAATGTCACATGATGTCATTTGTTTGTGCCCTCTAAGAGCAAGTCTGTTGTTTCCCAATACTCAAAGAGACCTTTATAAAGTGAAAGCTATCAATATTTGATCTACAGCATGTTGTTGAGTTTGCCCATCTCCTCAAGTTGTGTTGAGTTGTAAATTCCATTTCAATGACCACAGTGATTGCTTGTTCATTGTGATAGCATCGCATGAGCATTATGAATTAAAGCCTCGCCTCCTTTGTTATTTTTTGTATTATAGTATGCTCTTATAGACAACCTGCTTGGTGGTGCCTCCCCTGGATCTATTCCAGATTGAAGCTAAAATGCACATTCTTTTGTCCCAATTCTTTTATTTTTTGCAGTTGCCCCCCAAAAGTAGTGAAACTCTATCAACTACATCTAAATGTACTTTTTTCTCCAAAAGATGTTTCATGGACACAAGATAATTTCTGTTGTTACATATATCTTTGGGTTACCTTGTCAGTATTTTAGAGGGCAGAGTTTTGAGTGGCAAATTTTATTAAGGCCAGGGAGTATTTGTGTGAATCCACCTTAGGTGTCCACAGGGGCGGCGCCACAGGGGGGCAGGGCAGGCATTTGCCCCCCCTATGGTTTTTGACCCAAAAAATAAAATCGTCTAAATAACGTTTTAAGACACATAATTTTTGTAGGGGGTGGGGTGAGGTGTAACAGTATCATGGAATAAAGTATTGTGATACATTATCCGTCGCATATTGAAAACATTTTCGGTGTAAATCCTCAAAAATTTTGCGCACTTCACGCGCGTTGTTTTCTTTGTCTAACCCATTGTACATCCGCCCCATACTGCAATAGTCCTTCGTGCAAATCTTTTGAATGTTCGAGTATACACGCATTCATCATTTGCTATATAGCCTATCTTCATCCACCTCAGAGCTTACACTTACGCCTCTTCTACATCCCAGAAGACCCATGATTGAATTTCTCTCTGAGTTTTTTTTTTTTTTTTTGTCGTTTAAGGGTTAATACCTAGTAGCGTAAACAATAGGAGGGCCCAAAATCCAGTATATCCCCTTGTGAAATTCTGTGAAAATTGCTGTCTATTTGAAAACCAGCAAAACATAGTATTCAATACTAAACTGAATGATTTGAGTGATTGAAAGTTAATTCAAATCCGTATTTGACCGAAGTATTTATCAATATTCTGTAAATTCTCGGACTATGCGCGAATGTGGTATCTATTACGAATTCCATGGCTACCTTCACGACCGTGGCTCACGAAAAAGTAGGCCTACGTTATATTTTAGTGTGTAAATCCAGTACGTATGGACCTACCAGCTCTAGTTGTACACTTGCCCTACACATGCAGTGACATGTCTGTAGTGCAGTATCGTATCCAACCAGTAGGGGGGGGGGGGGTTGGATTTTCACTTCCGTGTTCATTGTCCAATCATGTCACAACAATCACAAAATGGTGAAATAGGTACGCAGGGAAGGTTATACCAGAGGAAGAGTAACAGTTCCGTGAAAGTGGGAAAATATATATGAGGCGTGTAACATATCTAGATGTCTTCAGTGCAATTTGAAAGATCTGGGAAGGGCCATTTCTTGCGATCTGGGAGCTGTTTTGGCAAAACTTTTATCGGCACAGTCCGCACCAGCCAATAGAAATCATGCAACATATCAAGATGGCTTCAGTGCAATTTGAAAGGTCTGAGAAGGACCATTTAATTGCGATATAGAAGCCATTTTGGCAACATATTAAACGGTACGCTCCGTGCCAACCGTTAGTGGCACTCCGCTTCCATACCAATGCAACCAAACGCTGTTCACACGCCCATGCCTGTCAGTCGTCACGTATCAAGTATTGTACGGTTCAAAACTGCCTCCAAGATCCCGAGCCTAAGTGCCATTTCATGCAGTCTGGGGGGTCTGTAGGGCGAAAGTTCTCTTGTACGCTTCGCACCAAACTATGATGGCACTCCGCTTCGATGGCAACTTCCATTCTGCACCCTCCCCCAATAGCCAACACAAATCGCCGCCCTTGCCCGTTTGTTATGTAATCGTCGACAATAAGTGCAACAAAATTGGAAAACTGTAGTCGGCCAAAAGAACGTTGGATTACTTACCTAGAAACTAGATTTCTCGAGAAAAAATATGACTTCAAAAGATGCAAAATATTGTACCAGATTGCGTCTAAGGCTTCCCGGTAGTTGAAAAATCTTTCACACCCTCTCCTCTTAACCCCTCCCTCAGAACCACGATCACTCATCTCATGCCTGGGGCGGATGCAGGGGAAGGATGCATTCGCACCCCAAAAATTCAAGAAAAAACGGCAAAAACGTTTGTTAAGCTATAGTATGAGGAGGGGACAGGATGCAAGTACGCTGCATCTTCGGTCTATGTCCGTCCCCTATACGTTTCTTTGCCTGTGTTTTTTCGTTTCTTCAGTTAAATGTACGTTACCTATCCATTCATTGCCAGTTCTTTTCCTTTACGCTTCCGTTACTTACGCGTTAGTGTCGGTCGAACATTCGGTACAGGTACTGTACTTCTACGTTTCATCGGTTTCTTGTCTGGTAATGATCCGGTGAACAAATAGCAATCACCAGAGACGAGCGGATACTAACGGAGAAGTCCAGTATGAGAAAAGCACCAGAAAATGATAAAACGGAAGCTTAACGGATAAGCAACGAATACGTACGGGGGACCTTTTTCGGTCGCCGACCGGTCCAAGTTTTGTGCAGGTTCAAAATCTCTCGCCATTCATACCGAACGTTCCCGGTCATGAATCGAAGTCGGCGGAGGAAAACAGTAGACTAAACGGATACTAACGTACATCAACAGAGTGCCATTTTGGGTCTTCGTTTCCTCTCCGTTATTGCAATCCGGTGAGGTGTGACAGGCGCTTAAAGGCTGACTTGTGTTATGGTACGGTATCTCCCTCTCCCTCCCTGGTGACGCTATGCCAACCAATTATGTTTACCTCTGCCTGTGAATCCATTCTTAAGGTTTAAGTCCAAATTTTACATAAATAATACTGCAATAAAGTAAATTTCAATCAGTTTTGTCTCTTATCTCATACATTTTAGGAGTTTAAAGTGGACCTAAAGTGTAGAATTATAAGAATATATATTTTAGACGTTGGAAACGAATTTCACTCATCCAACTCTCATTTTCATAGCTCACCCTGTTGCTGAAATATGAAAAGTTAAAATTTATTCACTTTATTTGAAATAGTCGATTGCTCAATAATTTGTGATGATCTTCTTGTAAAACTCCTATTACTTGCTTTTGTTTCCTTTTGAAATTGAAACGTTTATATAACCTTGCAAAAATTACTGTTGTATGGAGAGGTTTTGTATAGTCAAGTCACCCTATAACATTGAGAAAGTGACTCACATTTTGGCAAAAGGTGCAGAGGCTTTCGAAAAAATAAAGAAAACAAAGAATGTAATTTGAGTAGTACAAGAATGACACCACAAATTATTGGGCCATCTAACAATTTAAATTGAATAAGCACCAACATTTTATATATCTCAGCTCAGGAATTCCTGTAAAGGTGGCAGTTAGACCATTTGGATCCATTTTTGGTTTCGATGATAAGAGAAACCTATGCATTCATGATGGCGTGTGTGTGTATGTATGTGTGGGTGAACTTGTCTTCCTATCAGACTGAGGACCTGAACAATGGATTTGAGGTCCTCTGAAGGAAATTCAATAGATTTGTCAAGTCCTCGAAAGTTTGAACAATAGAGAGTCTATTGTCAAGGTTAGGGTTAAGGAAGTAAACACAAAGGAAATAACAATGAGGTCCTCGGATTGTATGTAAAATCGACTTGTGTGTGGGTGTGTGTGTGTGTGTGTGTATGTGTGTTTGTGACACTTTGCTCGTTAACACGATATCTCAAGAAGGGAAACTCTGACAGTTCTCAAACTTGGTACCTAGATGCCCCATATTGAGAAGAAGAACCCTATTGTTTTTGGTGGGGGTCAAAGGTCACCGGGGGTCACCGGGGGTCAAACTCTGAAAACCTTGTTAACACAATATCTTGAGGTAGGAAGTTTGGATGAATTTCATATTTTGTATGTAGATGCGTTATGGTATGAGGAAGGACTCTATCATTTTTGGTGGAGGTGAAAGGTCATCTGGGATCACCAGGGGTCAAACCCTGAAAACTTCGTTAACACGATATCTCAAGAAGGGAAGCTGTGACAGTTCTCAAACTTGGTACATAGATGTCCCATATTAAGAGGAAGAACCGTATTGTTTTTGGTGGGGGTCAAAGGTCACCTGGGGTCACCGGGGGTCAAACCCTGAAAACCTTGTTAACACAATATCTTGAGGTAGGAAGCTTAGATGAATTTCATACTTTGTGTGTAGATGCATTATGGTATGAGGAAGAACCGTATAATTTTTGGTGGAGGTGAAAGGTCATCTGGGGTCACCGGGGGTCAAACCCTGAAAACTTCATTAACATGGTATCTCAAGAAGGGAAGCTCTGACAGTTCTCAAACTTGGTACATAGATGCCCCATACTAAGAGGAAGAACCGTATTGTTTTTGGTGGGGGTCAAAGGTCACCTGGGGTCACCGGGGGTCAAACTCTGAAAACCTTGTTAACACAATATCTCGAAATAGGAAGCCTGGAGGAATTTCATACTTTGTGTGTAGATGCGTTATGGTATGAGGAAGAACCCTATTATTTTTGGTGGAGGTGAAAGGTCATCTGGGGTCACCGGGGGTCAAACCCTGAAAACTTCGTTAACACGATATCTCAAGAGGGGAAGCTGTGACAGTTCTCAAACTTGGTACATAGATGTCCCATATTAAGAGGAAGAACCCTATTATTTTTGGTGGGGGTCAAAGGTCACCTGGGGTCACCGGGGGTCAAACTCTGAAAACCTTGTTAACACAATATCTTGAGGTAGGAAGCTTAGATGAATTTCATACTTTGTGTGTAGATCCATTATGGTATGAGGAAGAACCCTGTAATTTTTGGTGGAGGTGAAAGGTCATCTGGGGTCACCGGGGGTCAAACCCTGAAAACTTTGTTAACATGATATCTCAAGAAGGGAAGCTCTGACAGTTCTCTAACTTGGTACATAGATGCCCCATACTAAGAGGAAGAACCGTAATGTTTTTGGTGGGGGTCAAAGGTCACCGGGGGTCACCGGGGGTCAAACTCTGAAAACCTTGTTAACACAATATCTTGAGATAGGAAGCTTAGATGAATTTCATACTTTGTATGTAGATGCATTATGGTATGAGGAAGAACTGAATTATTTTTGGTGGAGGTGAATAGTCATCTGGGGTCACCGGGGGTCAAACCCTGAAAACTTCATTAACATGGTATCTCAAGAAGGGAAGCTCTGACAGTTCTCAAACTTGGTACATAGATGCCCCATACTAAGAGGAAGAACCGTATTGTTTTTGGTGGGGGTCAAAGGTCACCTGGGGTCACCGGGGGTCAAACTCTGAAAACCTTGTTAACACAATATCTCGAGGTAGGAAGCCTGGAGGAATTTCATACTTTGTGTGTAGATGCGTTATGGTAAGAGGAAGAACCGTATTATTTTTGGCGGAGGTGAAAGGTCATCTGGGGTCACCGGGGGTCAGACCCTGAAAATCTTGTTAACACAATAACTTGAGTTGCAAAGCTTGGATGAATTTCATACTTTGTATGTAGATGCATTATGGTAAGAGGAAGAAGCCTATCGTTTTTGGTGGAGGTCAAAGATCATTTGAGGTCACCAGGGGTCAAACCCTGAAAACCTTGTTAACCTGATATCTCCAGGTAGAAAGCTTGGATAAATTTCATACTTTGTATGTAGATGCCTTATAGTTAGAGGAAGAACCCTATTATTTTTGGTGGGGTTCAAAGGTCATCTGGGGTCACCGGGGGTGAAACCCTGAAAACCTGGTTAACACTATATCTCAAATTAGGAAGCTTGAATAAGTTTCATACTTTGTATGTAGATGCGTTATAGTAAGAGGAAGAATCCTATCATTTTTGGTGGAGGTCAAAGTTTATTTGGGGTCACTGTAGCCTGCGGAGCAGACTCTGTAGCAGCCTTCTAGAAGATGGCGCTCTCTCAGAAATCATAATACACCCCCTGTATATATTCTATACAGAGTCTGCAAACCTTCGTCCAGTTTTCATTTACACGAATCCCCAAAATACGGGATAAATTATTATTCATAAGAAGGTCACATGGTGTTCACGGCTACTGACTATTCATGTTACAACGGCCTGCGACGATGCACATTATACGAACACTTCTGAAGATGCGGTGACATCTTAAAAAGGTACGTAATTATCATGTATGGGCTAAAAATCGAGCTAATCCTTTGCAGTGAAAAGTCAAGCCTAACGTTAGGGGTAGGATGTTGTCCCAGACCTTGCCGGTTTGTGTAAACTGGCCTGTACATAGGCCCTCGCATGGACAAGACGACAACGTTCCTTGCTAGCTGTATATGTATACATGTACACGGTAGTAGCTAAGCCAGTAACTATACAGTAATAGCCGTACTGTACTGCACTGCATAACGTGTATACAAGTGAAAAGAGTTGTCTGCTGTGGGCTGTAGCGAAGCAACCGGTCGCTCATGTTGACTCCACCCCGTACCAACGCTGATGACGTGTGCATTAATTATCATGAAGTTATTTTTGTCTCGGAAATGAGATTGGCTAGAAAGTTGGCAGGCTATTGAATTGTATTAAACTTCGTCTGTATACTGTACATGAACATTTAGGGTAAGTAGATATTAAGTATAATGTACTTGTAGCTGATGAAACTCAACAATAGCCTGCTTACAGCAGGCTAGGGTCACTGGGGATTAAACTCTGAAAATCTTGTTAACACAATATCTCCAGGTAGGAAGCTTGGATAGAATCCATACTTAGTATGTAGATGCGTTATACTGAGAAGATGAATCCTATTGTTTTTGGTGGAGGTCAAAGGTCATCTGGGGTCACCAGAGATCAATGTCTGAAAACCTTTTCAAGATGATATCTCCAGGTAGGAAGCTTGAATAGATTTCATACATGGTAAATTGATGTGTTATAGTGAGAAGATGTACCCCATTGTTTTTGGTGGAGTTCAAAGGTCATCTAGGGTCACCAGGGGTCAAACACTTAAAACTTTGTTAACACAATATCTCAAGGGAGAAAGCTTGGATAGATTTTATACTTAGTATTGGATGTGTTATGGTGAAAAGATGGACCCTATTGTTTTTGGTGGAGGTCAAAGGTCATTTGGGGTCACCAGAGGTAAAAAAAGCAAAATTTCCGAAGAATTCCCAAGAATATCACATGGGTTCACCAGAGGTCAAAGAGCAAAATTTCCCAAGAATTCCCAAGATGGTCATCTGGGGTCACCAGAGGTCAAAACTCAAATTTCCCAAGAATTCCCAAGACTAAATAGTAATACAAAACTGTATTTTTCCAACATGTTAAGATAGCATTTGACCATTGACTGAAAGTTATGGGACATCATGGCTTTATTTGGAATAGAACATACAGTATATCATCGAAACAATGCATTTTTGCATTCTGGTTCAAGCTTTGTAACATGTGTTTTTGAATTTTTAGCCTTTAGGCACACTTTAAATTTAGCTAAAATTTGGCAGTTCTTTGTAGACCAAAAAAAATGCATTTTCTATGCGCGTTTCTTTCAACATAAAAAGTTGATTTAACTGTATTTTCAAAGCAAAGTGAACTTAAAGCAATCCGGAGTGATTTCACATTTCTACATTGATGAGCAGTTCTCCCTTTTCTGTGCCTTTCAGTCGTTTTGACCTACAGACCCTTAAGGGTGTAATTTGCAAAATTTCAATATCTCCTATGCAATTACATAATGTCATAATGATACCACACGATAATGAAGAACACTAAATCTGATTAAAATTTAACGATATACATAATCAGTCTATTAATGTGAGGAAATGACGTCACTCCTGTCTGCGTAAAGTTTACTTTAGCTTGCAAATTTGGTTACATCATTGGTTCAAAAACTTGAAAAACTATAGGTAAAAATTTAATGTTATCTCATAAGAGTTATGATTCCTCTCCCTTTTATAAATTTCAGTTTTGCGTATAACCTTCCTCAGTGATTCGGCTTTTCTATAAGCAAGATAAAAAATCACATGATGAGGATTAATTTTTTCTCATTAATTAAGAAATTGCAGACATGAGATCCATATTTCAAGGATGAATACATACAGTTTAGAACACTCGGGAAGTGCCGTTTCCGGCCATCTGGAGGGTTTGCAAAGTCAAAAATTTTCTTGAACGCTCTGCGCCAACTGATGGTGGCGCTCCACTTAGAAATATGTATTACCATTTTTCATAGATTTATTTTTTTCTCCTCAATTGAGAAATTACAGACATATGATCCATATTTCAAGGCTGGGTACATGCAGCTTAGAAAACTCGGGAAGTGCCATTTCCGGCCATCTGGAGGGTTCGTGAAGCCAGAAATTTTCTTGTACGCTCTGTGCCAACTAATGGTGGCGCTCCGCTTAGATAGTCTTGCTGCACTAAGCCCCCCCCCCCCAATATTTTTTCGTTCCGCCGTGCCTGCTTAGTTGAAGCGTCTCATTCAGTGAGGGGCCGATTTTCACTGACAGTCAGCCAACCCTTTTCACAGTTCGTATTTATATTAGAAAAAAAAAGTTTTTTGAGAGAGAAAAATAAGTCTAAGAAAATGAAAACGCCAAAAATGCAGGGGGTGGGGTGAGGCTCGGAAGTCTTCAATGCCTGCACCCCCAAACAATAAAGCTGGGTCCGACCCAGCATGCTTTGCCCCCCCTATCGAAAAACCCTGGCGCCACCCCTGGGTGTCCAATACTGAAACCAAAGATTTAAACAAATGTGTGTGTTTGTGTGATGGGGGGGGGGAATGAAAAACTTAAGCAATTTTTCAGAATCCCCCCTCCCACCCTGCTTCTGTTATAGATGTGGAGGTGCTCCAAGGATTAGGGAGGGTAGAATCATTCAAAATTGTGTCAGGATGGGTTGCCCACAGGTTCTCTGGCTATCTACTCCTAGAACTGCAAAAGTAGTAGTGTGCTTTCATAAAACAGAGGTTCTACCTCGGGCTCCTAGAATCAAATAAATCAATGAACGATGTCTTTAATAAACAAGCTAGAACACTATCAGTATTTAAGGTAGCAGTGTCAACCCTGTTTTCATTAGCTTACCTCCTGCATAGAATTTTGCTGACCTAAAACAGTCTAAGTATGACCCTTAAACTGTATCATGTTCTGTCTACATCTATCTGTATTCTCTTAATTTCAGCAATTCATATATCCAATGCGCCAACAGAGGGGGCTATTGTATTATCTTTTAAGGTAGAAAAAGTAAAGTTAATCTGAGCTTTCATGACAAAAAGAACTTTTTAGTTGAAATGTTAAATGCTAGCATGGATCATTGGTAACATATCTGGTAATGTTTGGGTTTGGATGAGGCTTGAAGTATGGAGTCGCCTTTTATCTCCATTTACTGCATAGTTTTTATTTTCTTTTTGTAGCACCCTTTTTTTATGGGTAATGTAGACCCTGTTGGCTTCTGTATTACTAGCAGCATACCAACCATTGGAAGGTGATCCAGTTAACACCATTCCTTCAGTTCCATCAAATTGCTTGGAAATTTTAGCAACCCAGTCTAGAAAAGAACTATGATTAAAGCTGGGAGATGAAAGTTCTGTCTTCGACTGTTATATATCATAAACTTTGAAAATCTGTTGAACAATGAAACAGGTGATAGTAATTTTGTCAAAAGTTTGTGGGAAAAATGAAGTGTTGAAAAAAAAGGTGAAATGATTAGAAAAAAATATCAAGGTGAAAAAGACATGCAAAATCCATGCACATTGATTGGCTGTCTGTACATTGAAAGGCCCATCTGTTTTATTCAATATTGTTGGTAAAAACAGGGTGAAAGTGTTTGATTTCAGTATAAAAGGCTGGTTTGATGCAATTTATGCATTTTGCCTGTGCTCATCCTTTTGAAATTTCAGAAGTAATTCAGAGGCTTTGATCGTGTAGATGTATCATCTTCCATTGAATGTGCTGTTGCTTAAAGGGTACCTAAAGTCTAATCTTACAAAAAATATCTTTTATGGAGATTAAAAAAGTAAGGTCAACAGCCCGATCTGTTAACTTTGTAGGATATACCTCTGCTGAGATATTAAATGTCAGAGTTTTCTTCCTCAATTAAAAATGATATATTGTGGAGTAATTTGTGATGTCACCTTTGTAGTAATCAAAACAAACATGATTTTTGTCATAAACCTACTGAACCTTGTTCCAAAATTTGATCACTGGTGTGTTCTTAAAAGTCATTTAGTTAACAATCCCTTTTCTCATGAAAAGCTGAAAGTTTCATATTGGAAGGTCATGTTCATCAAAGAAAGCACTATGAGATGGGAATTAAGATTCATGAAATTTCTTTGCAATGTCTGTAATACATAGTCTTAAAATTGTAGACTTTAGGTACCCTTTAAAATTAAAGCAAAGAGCAACTTGTATGACAGCTGCCTGGCCATCTTTTTTCTTATTGCTTGCACGGAAATCATGCTCTGTTTTCACACCTGTGTGCAGTTTTTCTTTTCGTTTTTTTTTATTATTTGGTCCTGTTCACTATTGCATCCTTCCTCCGTGAACACAATCAGAGGAAAAAACTCTCATTTCGCTTTGCGCGGATTCTAATGCAGCGGCAGTCATTGCAGGAAGACACAGTCGAGATAGTGTTGCATGAAGAGGGAAATGCCGAACGAAGGAATGGTCAGCAAGAAGGGTCCGTCAGTGGTTCCAGCATAGAGAAAGAGGGCACTGTTTCATCTGATGCCTCCACAGGAGCAGAACCTTTGGAGAGTCAGCAGGAATTGTCAGCAGGAGTCCACAGCCATGAGGTAAGAATATGCTATGATTCCATACAGTTGCTTGGTGAAACTCTTTAAAAACAGATATTTGGCATCATCAAATTGAAGGGCAGAGGGGCTTCAGAGGTCAAACAGTGAAAGTATTAAATGTCTTGTATAAGTTAAGAATCATATAGGCTTTATGCATATGACGTAACAGACCAGGAAGTGCACCTCCAATGGAGGCAAGCCAGTAACATTGCAACCTACACCAACAAATGCAGACAGCTGATTCCTGTACTAGTGGGATATGCATGTAAGTCTACTATGAGCACTTGTGAAGTCTTTGTCGTGCCATGCAGTGTACTTCATTGTTTACCCTCCAAAATGATGTCGTATGACATCAGTGCATAAGGTCTATTGAACTTGTGATTTTGTTTTATGAATAAACATGGAAAAATTTGGAATCTGAGGTAGGCGATTAATTTGCATGATGATCAGGTGAAGAAAAGTTTAACATGTCAGTTACAATTTACTATTATTGGGGTCAAAAGCAAAATTTCACAAGAATTCCCAATATGAACCTAAAACTGTATTTTTCCAACACTTTAATATAGCACTTGACCAGTGACTGAAAGATATGGAACATCATGGCATTATTGGAATAGAAGATGTATCATCGAAACCTCAGTGCATTTTTGCATTCTGGTTGTTAGCTCACACATGTACACAGTACATGTGAGAGGTTATAAAATGGGGCTGATGGCGTCAACTTTTCAACAAAAAGTCTTCTTCTTTTTGATGTGAGGAGATTTTGAGCTGAAATTTTGGGATATGATTGTTTGTCAGCAGAGCATTAACACCTGCCTATTTGCATTCCTTTATAGGAAAGTTAAGTTGGGTTTTAAAGCCATTTTTGTAGAGCTGAGTTCACTGTGCCTGCTGAACAGTTAGCTGTTTATCCATTGTACTGATAGCAGTGTGCTTGGTTTTGTGTTCAGTTGTTATCTTGCAAATGGATATGCAGGCTGTTTGAAATTCAGTCCATTAACACACATGTTTGTTCATCAAGTGGCCTCTACAGTCTGAAGCAACTTTGTGGTCAGTGTGGCATAACACATGAAAGGAAATAGGCTTAACTTATTAATTGTGGGGATATTTCCCATTCTGTTCTGTTCAATTGAGTTGGTCAAGTCAAGTATTCGCAATTTAACTGTTTAGAGTTCAAGTGCAGTAGGAGCTTTTTGAGAGTCTGTTTTATTTGGATCAGTGCAAACCCATGTAGTGTTTACTTGTGGAATCGAAGGTGGGATTAAATGTACTTTGCAATACTTGAACAGTTTATAGGTACATCATACAAACTTTTTTCAGTCTTGCTGCTAGTAAAAGTGTGTACAGCCTTTGCAGGCTTGCTTGATATGAGAAAATATGCAGTGATATTTGTAGCTATCTGTCGTACCGTAAAGCTGTCAGTTACGAGTCTACATTCCTTAACACATTTGTGATTTTGCAGATGGGTTTTGATTTCTATTAATTATTACGCTCCTCTCTTCCCTCCCATTTGCCTTTGTAAGGTAAGGAGGTTTTTTGGAAGCAGATGAATAGATGATAAAGTTTGGTTTTGTGAGTTTCCGGCAATTTTTAACAGGCAAGAGAAATTGTGTGAGCTACACAACAGCATTGCTGTTCTAGTCTATTTGTTTGTTACTGAAGACTAATGATCTAGAATTTGAAATTGGGTTGATCTGAAAGATCTATAACAACTTTTCCTCTTTAGTTTAATCAAATATTTGATTGTTGTATAAGGCAAGTTCGCACTCCAGAATAGCTGTATAAACTGTGTGTAAACTGTAAAAGTGTTGTCTGAGTTAGCAATGCATATAATTAAACTTCTGCTTCTGTTCGCTGCTATAGCTAGAAGGGTTAAACAAAATTCAGCTCTGTGCTATTTTCATGAATGCAGCAAAAGGTAAAGATGTTTTGATGAAATATGCCATCTCGATAGTTTTATTGCATATGATATTTGGGACATGAATTGGCCTTCAATTTGATTTAATATCTGTGGTAGTTAAAACCTGTTATCTTAAGGTTAAGGTAATTCAAGAATGTTATGTATCAATCCCTATCGTACTATTGGCAGCAATCATCAATTTCGGGGTGTCCCATAATATAAAAATCAAATGAAATCCATCTGTGCTGAAACGGTACTCTTCATTTGGTCGTCTAGAGCTATAGGGCTGGCTAAAACTTGTTATGACAAGATAACAGTAATTCATGACCTTTGTGAAATGTATCAATTCCAGCCATGCTATTGGCAACAATCATCCATTTTAGGGTGTCCCATAATTTGAAAATTCAAGTGGTTGCCTAGACCTATGGGGCTCAAGTACAACTGCAGTGATTCTGAAAGAGAACTTTTGTGGCTACACCTGCAGTGTTTTATTGGAGCACAACTGGAGCAAACCCAGTTATTGATTCGACCTGATAAGGTTTAAGCAAAGAAGACACTTCCCTGGTGGATTCATGACATGCTTCATCTCTATTAGTCTTCAGGAAGATCACACATTGGATTTGAAGTAGTTTTTGGTGGTATCAGATCTGTTACATTTCTTTGTTTTACTTTTGCTTGCAGGAGGAATCCCTTGGGGAGCAGATGGTCTTGCAAGCCATACACACAATTGAATTCTGCCTAGGATGTGTCTCCAATACTGCTTCGTATCTTCGTCTCTGGGCTTTAAGCTTGGCACATGCTGGTAAGTGATTTGGACCAAGTGGCACAACAAAAAACAAAGAATTCACAAATATTATGGAACATTTCAAATTTTTGTGAACTCTGATATACTAGAAAGAATAGTACAATGAGCAGGATTTCAAGAGGAGCCGGGGGGAGGGGAGGGCTAGAGAGGGGGGCTAGAGGGGGGGAGGTATGTGATCTATTTTCCAATTTGTGGGAAGGACTTAAGCTGGTGAAAGGGACACTCTTTGAAATGGATATTACAGAGAAAACTAGCTAGATGCAAATGGTGCTAATTATTAAATTATTACAAGTTTTGAACAATTGGTAAGATATATAATTCATTTTGTATAGTGACTTAGCCCCAACTGGCCAGTGGTGCTAATTATTAAATTATTTCAAGTTTTGAGCAAGTCATAAGATATAATTCATGTTGTACAGTGACTTACCCCCAACTGGCTACATGGAGCTACATAGAGATAGGGGCTAAGCCACTACCCACCCTTTGAACATGCTTCTTCTTCTTCTTTTTTCTTCTCTCATTTTCTGTTCCTCCATTTATTCAACTTCAATGTACAATAGAAAATTCGTCAAAGCATTTTCAACATCACATTTTTCTAACATTAGGCATACCCCAAGAACAGTTAAATTACAAATCTAAAATCAGTCATCTGTTTAAATTTTCCTGCAATAAATAACACAAGGAAATTATATAAAAATTACATAGTTGGAGAAGAATTGTGTAGACCCAACACTTACCCATGTATACTAGAACAAAAAGATCAATAAATAAATAATTCTCTACATTTGAGGGCAAATTCCTCTTAGACATTACTGTAGTATACTCTGTTTTTTCTCCTAGAAGCAATGCCTGCATTTTGAACATGTAGTGTTAATTTAAACTTATTTAAGAAACTATCAATAGTAGGTAAACATTCATTTCTTTTACATTGGGAAATGAAATACTTTAAATGTAATATCAAAAAGGAGTTGTAGGGACGGCAAACAAAATCTCCATAACAGGATAGAAACTCTATTTTGTAAAATGAAACTGCATAGTAAGAATTCTGTTTTCAACATCTAATATAAAAGTAGCTGAGATCCCACATTCCTAAAATAAATCCTCAATAGATTCTTCCTGAATATGGCAGAAGGAGCAGTTGGGTGAATCAGTAACTCTAAGTTTACAGAGATATGGGTTAGTCCCATGAATTCAGTGTACTGGATGGTACTGGAAGTTTTGGCCTCTAAACATGGAACTGAGAAAATATGAGCCCATGAGCTCATATGAGCAGGAACATCAAGGGGATTCTTTCATTTATCAAGAGCTGTTGGTCAATTCCCTATAACATACATTCGCAGTATCATTAGAAAGAGACTTATTCGGAAGATTATCAAAGAAAGACTCTGGAGAGTGCGATTTATAACCATACAAAGATTCATAAAAATATTTCATTTCAGAAAGAATCTTGGCGTTGTCGGTAATAACATCACCCTCAACTTTTGTTAACTTAAGAACAGAGTTGTTGACTTTTTTATGTTTTCAAGATTGAGGAAATATTTTGTGTTCTTGTCACTGCTCTCCACCCTCTGAGCCTAAGAACGGATTATTGCACCTTTGAGTTTGAAGTCATATAAAAAGAGTAGATTATTTCAAGCATCACTGGGCCGATTGCAAGGCTCAACTGAATCAGTAAAGAACAGCTCCTGCTCAAGATCAGAAATCTCTTTAATGAGATCATGTACAAGCTTATGATTGTCTTGCCTTTCTGCTTTGAGTAATTCATACTGTACTTCTTAATGTGATACTTAATAAATTCCCAGCGGGAAGAAGGGTCAATGGTCACATTATGTAGTAGTAGGTTACCTATAATGTTCTGCAACTTTTCAATGCAAGTAGCATCAGAAAGGAGGGAGTTATTTAGCTTCCAGTACCCAGAGCCTCCAACTTCTGATCCAAGATTGAAATTTAAAGAAACAAAAGAATAATGGATTAAATACTATGAGAGAAAGAGGCATTACTTATCAAGGGGAGTAAGTGATGGGAAACAAGAATGAGTCCAGATGGCAGTGAATAACGTTAGTGACATTGGAATGCTAGGGGAACTCATTATAAAAAAGGATTCCTATCCTGCCAAACATCTATTACATAATTTGTGTTGCCATTAAAGTGAGACATTCATTCCGGGCTCTAAAATTAGTATGGGGCAAACCACCTGTTTTGTCTAACTTAAGGTTTAAGACAAAGTTGCCCCCCCCCCACAGAATGATTGTTTCCCCATCAAAAGTTTGTGCATACCTTTTGAAAACACTGATGAAAAACAAAGTGTTCTAGAAAATGAGCTTAAGATTCAAATTGTATTAATAATAGTAACAACAACAGCAACAACAACATCAACATCAACAACAACAATCAAAACTTCTACTGTTCCTTATCCGGTTACCAGATAAACACTCTTAAGGTGCTGTACAAGTATAAAAGGTTAAGTCAAGTGTAAACAAGGTAATAAGATAACAAAGCAGAGGTTAAACTCAGTGGAAGCACAGAAAGTTAAAAAGCAAGAAGGCTAAGATTACAAAAGAGTCAGTGGCAAATGGTTTTTATTGGTTTCGATGATAAGAGAAACCTATGCAACTGTGCTGGCGTGTGTATGTATGTATGGGTGTATGTGCGTGTATGTGTGTGTGTATGTGTGTATGTGTGTTTGTGACACTTGCCTCAAGAAGGGAAACTCTGACTTGGTACGTAGGTGCCCCATATTGGAGAGGAAGACCCTATTGTTTTGGTGGGGTCGAAGCCAGGGGTCAAATCTGAAAACCTTGTTAACACAATATCTCAAGGTAGAAAAAGAGAAAGAACCCTATTGATTTTGGTGGAGGTCAAAGGTCATTTGGGGTCACCAGGGGTCAAAACTCTTGAAAACCTTGTTAACACGATATCTCCATAGGAAGCTTGGATAAATTTCATACTAGTATGTAGATGAGGAAGAACCCTATCGATTTAAGTTCAGGTTCAAAGGTTATTTGGGTCATCGGGGTCAAACACTGAAAATAACACGATATCTCGATGTAGGAAGCTTGGATATAATTTCATACTTAGTATGTAGGGCCTTATGGTAAGCAGAGAATCCTATTTCTTGTCATCTGGGGTCACCAGGGGTCAAATGCTGAAAACCTTGTTAACACTATATCTCGATATAGGAAGCTTGCATAAAATTCATACTTAGTATGTAGATGTGTTATATAAAGGGGAAGAACTTTATCGATTTTAGTGGAGGTCAAAGGTCATTTGGGGTCATCGGGGGTCAAACTCTGAAAAACTTGTTAACACAATATCTTAAGATAGAAAGCTTGGATGAATGTCATACTTAGTATGTAGATGCATTATGGGAAGAGGAAGGAGGTCAAACACTGAAAACCTTGTTAGCACAATATCTCAAGGTAGAAAGCTTGGATGAATTTCATACTTAGTATGTTGATGCATTATGGGAAGAGGAAGAACCCTGTTGTTTTTGGTGGAGGTCAAAGGTCATCTGGGGTCACTGGAGGTCGAACACTGAAAACCTTGTTAGCATGCCTACTGGGAGAGGAAGAAGGTGGAGGGGCATGGCCTTAAAATTCAACAAACTACTAGTATGTATGATTTCTCCAGAATATTTCTCATTATCTGAATAGACATAGGCATACGGAGGTCAATATTTCAGGGGGGGGGGAGGGGAGAGGGCAGGGATAATATTTGTCCGAATTTAGAATTTTGGACCAAGCTGCTCAAAAGGGCACACTTTATTTTCTTGGTTGTCTCATTTGCCCGAATGGATCCACTACTATTTTTGCACGAATTGGAAGGGCATATTCCCCCCCCCCCCCACTCCAGCTTGTACGTTTATGTGAATTGATAGTAGGAAGTTGTAGAATGACATCCAAAAAGTGGACACCTTCGGCATAAAATGTAAGCTGTTGCTGTATCTCATCTTTGTTTCAGAGCTGTCTGAGGTCTTGTGGACTATGGTAATGAACCAGGGCATCGGGATATCATCACTGTTATCTGGGTTTGGTTTGCCATCCGCAGTGGTAATGCCAATCTCAGGCTTTGTCATGGTGTTTATTTTTGCCTTCTGGGCTGCTCTAACTGTCGGTGTCCTACTACTGATGGAAGGCCTGTCAGCATTCCTGCATGCACTCAGGTTACACTGGTGAGTGGTGGTCATTTACTCTGTCATGTCTGCTTCTTGTAAGTGGCTTTCCAAGATCCAGGGCCATTGCAACTAGGGGGCTGTAGCCTTCCGATGATTTTGGTTTGGAAGATTTTTTGTCTTGATATGTCCAGAATTTCATGCCAAGATGTCAACAATGGGGATATGAGTGGCTTAGCGCCCTTATTGTTAGAAGCCTCCTGATGGTACCGAGGGTTTAAAAAAAAAACATATGGATGAATGGGGTGGGGGGACTCAGCTTTGTCAAAATCACTGGGCAGATTTTCTGATGGCATTGGAAACTTAAAGTGGTTTATTACGTGTCATCAGCATATTTCGGATTGTTATACGGCAGGTAATGTGTGCAGAAGGTACATAGGTTGATGGTTTCATACACAGTATGACTATAAATACAGTAGTAATACAACGATAATACAATGTGTCTAACAAAGAGAGAGCTACAAGACACAGACATTGATGAAAAAATCTATGGACAAAAGTAACTTTGCGGGAAAATCTTTGTCAAGAACTTGTTACAAATCATCAGGATGGATTTCTAAATGGCATGACTGTCAAGGTCAGCTTAGTTAAAGAAGTCAGGGTTTTTGCTGTAAGGAAATGTAACAAATTTAAATGCCCTCTAAGATGACTAGTAGACAGGGGTTCGTGAAAAGATAAGGAATATTCAGGGAAGGTATTCTTCTACACATATAAACATGCTCTGAGTCTGTTTAAAGTATTTGAAATTATTAAATTTTAGATGAAAATGAAAAGTGGTGAGAATCTTTATTTTTCTGTTTTTCAAAACAGGGTTGAGTTTCAGAACAAGTTTTATGTTGGTGAGGGGTACCTCTTTCATCCATTTTCCTTCAAGACCATTATAGAAGAGGAAGAGTGACGAATTCATCGGAAGAAGTTTGGACCTCACTCATCTAATCAGAGTTACCTCTTTTCCAGAAGTGGTCATGGTTTACAATGGTCACAGTATTTTTTTATCATGCACACTTTTATATCAAAGGGATTAACCAGTGAAAGCTCAAAATTATGGTTATAATTTACCTTTGTAGTCAAGATTTACAACATTTTGAGAGATTTGTTTTGTACTTTTATGATAGAAACTTTCAAATTTACATATAGTGAAGATTACTAGTGATAATCTGTGTTTGAATTTTGCAGTGGTATTATGCACCAGAGTATCAGGCACTATAGGAAAGCTTTGGTTTTGCAAATCATTATTATGGTAGATCTCTTTTGTAAAATGGATTGTTGCCTGTAAGTAATTGTAAGTTTCACAAAAAAATAAGAAGTTGGTTAGTCTACTGAAGGAACCCTGGCAATATGTGTAAAAGTACTAAATTTTCTATATTTTAGCCAGTTTTCCAAAATGTTGAATTTCTGAAGTTAATTTAGTTCCTTTTTCAGTTTTCGTTTTGCTCAACTCTAATTATGGAATATCAAATTAGAAGTCATGTCCAGTGTTTCATGATACCTACATGCAAAGCTGGTAGTTCAGCTAGGGGTCTAGTCAGTGAGAGTGGTCTTCCATGTATCCAGGGGTCAATCTTTAGCTGAAAACAGTCCAGGGTGAACCTTCAGAAAAGCACCACAGAGGTCAACCTTTAGTGGAAAACACTCCAGGGGTCAACATTTAGCTGAAAACACTTAATGTGTTAACTTCTAGCTGAAAACACTCAAGGGGTCAACTTTTAGCTGAATACAGTCCAATTGTCAACCTTTAGAAAAACACACTGTTCAGTCGCTGTAAGGGGTCAACCTTTAGCTGAAAACAGTCCAGGGGTCAACCTTTAGAAAAACACACTGTTCAGTCACTGTAAGGGTCATTCTTTAGCTGAAAATAATCCAGGGGTCAACCTTTAGCAGAAAACACTCCAGGGGGTCAATCCTCAGAAGAAAACACCCAAGGGGTCAACCTTTAGTGTAAAACACTACAGGGGTCAACCAGTATGTAAGTGCTAAGCCCTCATAGACACTGCCTGTCTTTATGTAAGTATTCAGTGAATACATTTTGCTTTAAGACTCGAATTCAGATAAGAGTATTCCTTCTTTAATACAGGAGCACTTGAGATGTGTCATGTTTAAAGTAATAAAAGTGTTAAAGTTTTACTAAAAACATTGGAAAAAAGCATGTGTTTATGACATTTTGGTATTTGTTGGTTGAAACCCATTTCAAGGAAGAAATATTACTTGGGCCATATAGGTTGTAGTAAAGATTAGAAGCACATCCAGGCTGTGGATCATCTGTGTCTCAAAGGTAAGGACTTTAGGTGGGGTATGTGTACCCGTAGAGGTAAATGAGATACCCCAGCCCAATATTTAAACTTTTCATGGAATAGGAACTACTTGTGACCAGGAAACTGGAGGTGACATTGGTTGATTTCACTGTTAAACAGTGTACGGTGTTCTATGGTAGAGCAATAAAATTCTCACATGAAAAAGTTGTATACACAGATATAATGAAATTGTGGCATTGCTGTGTTATGTTTGCAGAAGAGTAAATCTGTCTGCCCTTGGGTACACATGATGGGTCAAGTACACTCGAGGGAAATGTGGATGATGCAAGGTTGAAACCCCACCTGCCTCCTTAAAAGTCTGTACAGCCCCAATATGAAAATTGAAAAATTAAGGAAAATGACATCTAACTAAATAGATATCTCTTAAATTTGAAGTGTTTATGTGTGATTTGGAATAACTTTTTCTCAAGTTTGTGAAAAGGCAACCTTTTTACATAGCTGTGAATTATGATCTTGATCAAATAATTGGATATTTTAAATTATTCACAAGAGGCTGTGATGAAAAGAAATCTAAAAAATGAAGGTGGTCATTAGAACTATAAAATAAGTCTGTGGTTTGTGTTGCCCTTAATGCTGGAAGTTTAGTTTGAGAAAGATTTTTTAGACATGGTACAACTGAAAAAGTGCCTTGTAATTTTTGTTGAAGTTTTGTTTGTTCTGCCCAAAGGGCCTGGATTTGTGTGTTTTAAAAGAAGCCTTCAAAAGGATTGAAACTTACTCAATTGTATAAATTTTAATTTAAAAGGTTGTGTTTTAATTTTTTGTAAGTGTCAACACAATGTTCTGGTTACTGCTAGAGCAGAAAGGATGTAGAGCCCCCTGCTGATGAACATTTTCTTTGGAAAAAGTTGGCACTAGTAAGTCTTCCAGGGGATGACGTTATGCATTGCTTTTCAAGTCATATATATTCTTTACACCTACTGACCTGCAGTCATTGGAGGATGTTTTTAATCAGGAGTGGCATTTTATTGTGGTGCCACACAATGTAGCCAAAGTATCGTGTGGTACCAACCTCCAAAGCAGGACTTGTGTGGTCCATCCTTTGAATAGGGAGTTTTTGTAAAGACAAGAGAATCTGAGCAAACGATGGAGCTGCTCTTTTAACAACTTAGTTCTGTTTTGCCGTGTATGTACATGTTATCAGTGAAGTACAGGTGTTACCTGCATGGTATTATGTGTGGTGGATACTCTGTCTTGTGGGAAAAGAAGTCCAGTTGTTGCAGTCACCTGTGCCTGTTGATTAACTATAGTCTAGCCTAAATGTGCTGCAAGCTGGAATGGTGTTAGATCACTAAATAGTTTTGGGCAAGGTAACTTTGGCCTAACTGTGTTAGCCTTTTGCTAGGCCTGAAGTAGGCTGTACTTTTCCTTAGCCAGCAGCTGGGCCTACACTAGTTTGCATGTTTTACTGAAATGTTATGTAAGCAATTTGTAATGCCTTCAGGGTGAGTGAAGTATCCATCACAAAAGTCATTGCTCTTTTATACGTCAGGTTTATCCCTAATTAATAAGTAGAACTTGAAATCGGGAATCTCTTGTAGGTAAAATGTCTTCTGCTTCTATTATACAGTAATGTTGAAGAAAGATGATGGAAAGTGTGCTAATCAAAGTAGAGTTTTGATGACGTTACAGTCTTGAAGTTATCATCATTAAAAAAGAATGTCATTTACAAGTTGCTCTTTGTGGGGGAATCAAAAGCTAACATCAGAAAAATGCTTGCCACTCGATCACTAAAATGTTTTACTTGTTTGTATTTAGTAAACCAAAATTTTGAGTTAGATTTGCATGGTACATCAGACGTGCATCAGAGGGAATTATGGGAACCCATCAAGGCATTGAATCAGGGTTTTGCTGGTAATTAGTAGTATTTAAAACATGTTCTACAATTCAGACACTTACTTTCATTCAAAAGGTTGAACTGTATTTTGCACCAACCAACTTTTTGTAACTTCTTTGTCTGGTTGTAAAAAATTTAAATCTCTCGGTGAACAAGAAAATTTTGTAAAAAGAGAGGTGCAGATTTTGTAGCCTTATGAATTGAACTATTGAGAAAAGTTTATTTATGACCTTTCCTTGAATCTGGCAATAGAATGCCCCCTTTGGAATTGCTGTTTTTTAAGGATGTGGCATTGAGACAGAAGTCGAGGATAAAAAGTGCTGAGTGGAAGTCAATGGTAGGGATGCGTCACTTTACATTGGTGAATAGTGTGGACAACCATATGGTATATTACTGTTGTTGGGCCTTTCACAGTTGAATACCCGTGGGGTCTGCTTTCTAAGATGGACAGGCATATGAATGGGGGAGGGGGTTGTAGGCTGGAATATTTCCTATTTAAGGGCAAAATAAGTGCTGTTTTTGAAGCAAACGTGTGACATTTGTGCTTGAAATTTTAGGTGAAAGTTCAAAACACCCCAGTTGAAAAAAAACAAAAAATTTTACAAAAGGGAAAAAGCCCAAAAAAAGAAAAAAAGGTTTTAAAACTAGGGAAATTCAAAGTACGTACAAATATTTAAGGATGCAGGTGAAAAGGGGTGCTCGCTCCAGCTCCCGACCCTCCCCCCCTTACAGCCGTCACTTCTACTTGTAATATCACACGAATTACACTATAGACTACTAATATAATTATAAGTGCGCTGGCATTGATCATAATTGTCGTGGCTTGGTTGGAGTATGGCGTTCGACTCTGACTGTGTAAAGTACGTTAGTTCAAGTCCTTCCGGAGACTTGACAGTGTTTTTCTCTCGTTTTGGCGGTTTTAATTTTGGGAACTGTCGAACTTTTTTACAGTTGCTATTCTCTTTCATATGTTCCTTTTTTTTTGTCGACTTCTCCTTCATCCCACTTTTCTTTTCTAATTAGGCTTGTTTTTGTTAATCATCCTTACTTAAATTTCCAAATCAGTGTCACTAACGCTTTTGCATGTATCCTACCTTATCAAGTCGTTACACCACCCCCCCCCCCCCTCTTTACACGGTGCATTTTATTTTTTTTTTTCGTTGAAAGGTTGCTAATATTTTATGAATTTTTCCCATTCTTAGGTATGAAACGTTTCCATCATTCATTGTAGATGGCTATTGATGCGAAAGGTATCAATAAAGACAGGGCTCCCGGCTACTTATTTAGGACCGGGAGCCCTTTCTTTATTGATACCGAATTGCCTACCTTTCCAAAGCAACTCTTGTTTCTAAAGGAAATCCACTTTGGCTGAATATTCATAAGTGACGCGGGAGAAACTGTAAATGGGCTTTTCGTGCATTGCAACTATTGCTTAAGTGTCTAAGGGGGTAGGGCTAAGCATCTGCGAACAATAGGTGACCATTGGTCTGACTTTTCATGGTGCGAATGATTTGTAAAAGAGACAGCGGTCCTTTAAACTTGACTCAAGTCTCCCTCCGCTTTTTCCCCTGCCGTTTTAGGGGGCGCTTCACCATTCCATAAAGTGGCACTCTGACTGAGGTTGAACCCTTCTACATGTAGTCCCCTAAAAATTTGTTTTGGGTTTTCATTTTGACCCTGTTTGATAGAACAGTGATCCTTTGTTAGCTGTTTTTGGTAGTGATTGATTTGGAGATTAGCATTCAAAAATGGTCGATATTGATACCACCTGAGCCGATTGTGAGGACTGAGGTTTTGGAAAGACAGCGGACATATCTCATATAGTTGGTGAGTGACAAGGGGCGGGGTGGCGGATCACAGTTTTTTTATTCATGCGCCCTTAGCTCAATAAATTCAATGGCATTGCTGCAAAAATTCTTATGTGCCAGTACAACCAACTGATCGTGAGGCTTTGCTTGTGGGCCACATGCTGGCGTTTGCAAAAAAACTTTGACAAGGAATGAGAGGCAGCGTAACAGGCCCTTTTTGTGTGTAAGTCGTCCAACTTTTAAGTGCTGCATGAGGTTACTAATAAAGGAAGGTTTACGGTCGTTGAATACAGCTTGTACATCCGCTTATGCAGGATCAGTTTAATTGAGAGGGTGACGTCAAGTTTGAACACAATGCCGAGTATGACGGCCTATGGAATAGCGTATTAAAGGTGTCTTCAACCATGGCATCCGGCCCCATCGCTCTCCACCTCCCTCCCTTCAGTTGATATACGCAGCCGCACTTGAATGCAAAATGCCCTTCAGGTAAAGATAGATACCAGCACAGAACAGCCGACAAGCTGGCGTGCAGTAGATATTAATTAGCCATATCATTACGGTAAGGATTTTGCAAGAATTCAAGCATTTATTTAAACTTCAGAAAGCGCGTACGTGTACCAGCAATCATTCTTCCATTGATTTCGGGTATACTTGATTTTGGTCCGTTTGAAGTGGTCTTTTGAAAAGTTTGTAACATGGTTAAGTCACAAGTAGTAAAGGCTCGGAACTCTACACGCCCAAGGGCGCTGAAAATGTCGTGTTTCGAGTTGGAAGATTTGATGCTCTTGAGACCAGGAGTCAGAAAGTCAGGGGACTGATCGCCGTCGGGATCCGTCAATTGGTGAAACCCGATGGTGGAAGGTTACATGTAGCTCCCTCGGTCGGACGGATTCCCGCATGTCGTTTCAAATTTCCCCAGTCTAGTCGGGAACCGTTAAAATATGAATAGTCCACAATACCAAGTCGCCCCTTGTGGTTTTCTTGATCATCTATTTTGATTTGAAATGAGAGAGCTAGATCCTTGTGGTCCCCCAAATGTTCCAATTTCCGCCTGAAAAACCAAATGCGAGCCGAAAATTTTGAATTTTGCTCTCCGAACGATCCTTACGCCCTCTCGTCTCCCTTGTCGGGGCTTCAGGCTGCAGTCCCTACTGTAGGGAAGTTTGGACCGCCCGGCCTGTCGCTGTAAATTCTGGCGCTAACCCCCCGCCAGCGTCGGGATTACACATTTTTATCGTACCGAATAGGCCTATCCCGACTACATGTTACCGAAAATATTGGAAAATGATTTTGCGCGGCAATCCACGGGCTTGCCTGATGCTTTAATCATCCCGCACTCCCCACCCCCCCCATTGATTGTCATTTATAGGGCAGGCTTCTATGAACATTTAATTAACAGGCCATGCTATAATTGAACCTCAATAGCGTAACCCTTCAAGATATTGGGAACAGATTTCGGGGGCGTGTATCAGGCATTCAAAGTACTGGTACAAATATTTAAGGATGCGGTGAAAATGGTGTGCTCGTTCCTGCGCCCGAAACCCCCTTACATATCCGGCACTTCTACTTGTATTCACACTACTTAACATAGAGACCTACTAATATTAATTATAGTGGCGCTGGATTATCAGGAATTGTCAGTGGCTTGGTTGGTAATGGCTTTCGACTCGTGGACTGGTAAGTACGTTAGTTCAAGTCCTTCCGGAGACTTGACAGTGTTTTGCTCGTTTTGGCGGTTTTAATTTTTGGGAACATTACTGTCGCTTTTTAACAGTTGCTTTCTCTGTCATATATTCTTTTTTTGTCGACTTCCCTTGCAATCCCACTTTCTCTTTTCTAATTAGGCTTCGTGTTTTGTTAATCATATCTTACTGTAAATTTCCAAATCAGGTCACTGACAGGCTATGTGCATGTAGCCTACATTATCAAAGTATACCCACTCCCCCCACCGCCCCGCTCTTTACACGGTGCATTTTTTTCGGTTGAAGTTGCTTAATATTTTATGATTTTTTCCCATTCTTAATGAACCGTTACCATACTTCATGTAGATGGCATTTGAATACGAAGTACAATAACGAAGGGCTCCCCCGGCCTTAACTTTATGTAGCCGGGAGACCTTCTTTATTGATACCGAATTTGCCTACCTTTCCCACGCAACTCTTGTTTCTAAAGGAAATCCACTCTGGGCTGAATATTCTAAGGTGACCGACTGTAAAATGCTTTCTTGCCTTGCAACTATTGATTAGTTTCTTAAGGGGGTATGGATAAGCATCTGCGAACAATGGTGACCATTGTCTACGTTTCATGGTGCGATGATTTGTAAAAGAAGACAGCGTTCCTTTAAACGTGAACGCAGTCTCCTCCGCTTTTTCCTGCAGTTTTAAGGTGGCGCTTCACCATTCCATAAAATTGCACTCCCAACCTGGCTGAGGGTGGACCCTCTACATGTACGTCCCAAAAATTTGTTTTGGGTTCATTTTTGACCCTGTTATGAGAGAACAGTGAATCCTTTGTTAAATGTAATTTGGTAGTGATTGAGTTGGAGATTAGGCATTCAAATGGTCGAAATTGATACCCCTGAGCCGATTGTGATGACAGAGGTTTTGGAGGGGGGGGGGAAAGACAGCCGACCTATCTCATATATTGGTGAGTGACGGGGCGTGGTGGCGATCACAATTTTTTTTATGAATAGCGCCCGTTAGCTTCATAAAGTCAATGGTCATGCTGCAAAAATTGCTTATGTGGCCAGTACAACCAACTCGTGACTTTCATTGATGGCCACATGCTGCGTTAAAACTTTGGACAGGGGCAATTAGAGGCAGCGTAATCAGGCCCTTTTTGTGTGTAAGTGGGCCAAATTTTAAAGTGCTGCAATGATGTTAATATAAGGAATGGTTACGGTTCGTTGAATACAGCCATGTACATCTGCGTATGCAGGATCATTTATGAAGGGGTGACTTCAAGTTTGACAAATGCCGAGTATTAACAGGCCTATGGAATAGCGTATGTAAGTGTCTTCAACCCAGGGCTCCGGCCCCATCCTCTCCACCTCCCTCCTTCAAGTGCGGCTGCGTATATCAACTTGAAGGAAGGGAGGTGGAGAGCGATGGGGCCCGATGCCCTGGGTTGAAGACACTTTACTACGCTATTCCATCGGCCGTCATACTCGGCATTTGTCAAACTTCAAGTGACCCCCTTCAATTAAATGATCCTGCATACGCAGATGTACATGGCTGTATTCAACGAACCCGTAACCATTCCTTTATTATTAACCTCATGCAGCACTTAAAATTTGGCCCTACTTACACACAAAAAGGGCCTTGTTACGCTGCCTCTCATTCCTTGTCAAAGTTTTCAACGCCAGCATGTGGCCCATCAATGCAAAGCTCACGAGTTGGTTGTTACTGGCACATAAGAATTTTTGCAGCATGACCATTGACTTTATGAGCTAAGGGCGCATGAATAAAAAACTTGTGATCCGCCACCCCGCCCCTTGTCACTCACCAATATATGAGATAGGTCCGCTGTCTTTCCAAAACCTCTGTCCTCACAATCGGCTCAGGTGGTATCAATTTCGACCATTTTTGAATGCATAATCTCCAACTCAATCACTACCAAATACATTTAACAAAGGATTCACTGTTCTCTCATAACAGGGTCAAAAATGAACCCAAACAAATTTTTAGGGACTACATGTAGAGGGTTCACCCTCCAGCCAGAGTGCAATTTTATGGAATGGTGAAGCGCCCCCTTAAAACGGCAGGGAAAAAGCGGAGGGAGACTTGGTCAAGTTTAAAGGAACCGCTGTCTTCTTTTACAAATCATCGCACCATGAAACGTAGACAATGGTCACCTATTGTTCGCAGATGCTTAGCCCTACCCCCTAAGAAACTTAATCAATAGTTGCAATGCAAGAAAAGCATTTTACAGTCGGTCACTTATGAATATTCAGCCCAGAGTGGATTTCCTTTAGAAACAAGAGTTGCTTTGGAAAGGTAGGCAAATTCGGTATCAATAAAGACAGGTCTCCCGGCTACATAAGTAGCCGGGAGCCCTGTCTTTATTGATACCTTTCGTATCAAATGCCATCTTCATGAATTATGGAATCGGTTTCATCTAAGAATGGGAAAAAATTCATAAAACTATTAGCAACTTTCAACCGGAAAAATGCACCGTGTAAAGAGGGGGGGGGGGGTGGTGGTGTACTACTTGATAATGTAGGCTACATGCAATAGCCTGTAGTGACCTGATTTGGAAATTTACAGTAAGATATGATTAACAAAACGAAGCCTAATTAAGAAAAGAGAAAGTGGGATTGAAGGGAAGTCGACAAAAAAAGAATATATGAAAGAGAAAGCAACTGTAAAAAGTCGACAGTTCCCAAAAATTAAAACCGCAAAACGAGCAAAACACTGTCAAGTCTCCGGAAGGACTTGAACTCACGTACTTACCAGTCAGAGTCGAACGCCATACCAACCAAGCCACGACAATTCTGATAAGCCAGCGCACTATAATTAATATTAGTAGTCTATAGTGTTAAGTCGTGTGATATACAAGTAGAAGTGCCGGATGTAAGGGGGTTCGGGAGCAGGAACGAGCACCCCATTTTCACCTGCATCCTTAAATATTTGTACCGTACTTTGAATTGCCTGATACACGCCCCCGAAATTTGTTCCAATATGCTTGAGGGTTACGCTATTGATGTTCAATTTATAGCATGGCCTGTAATTAATGTTTCATAGTAGCCTGCCCTATAAATGACATCAATGGGGGGGTGGGGAGGGGCGGGATAAAGCTCAGGAAGCCGTGGTATTGCCGGTCGCAAAATCATTTCCAATTTCTTCGGTAAACATGTAGTCGGGATAGGCCTAGTCGGTACGATAAAATGTGTAATCCCGACGCTGGCCGGGGGTAGCGCCAGAATTTACGCGACAGGCCGGGGGTCCAAACTTCCCTACGTAGGACTGCAGCCTGAAGCCCCGACAAGGGAGACGAAGTGCCGTAAGGTCGTCGAGAGCAAAATTCAAAATTTTCGGCTCGCATTTTGGTTTTTCAGGCGATAATTGGAAAATTTGGGGGACCACAGGATCTGCTCTCATTTAAATCAAAATAGCTGATCAAGTAAACCACAAGGGGCGACTGGCTATTGTGGACTACTTCATATTTTAACGTTTCCCGACTACACTGGGAAATTTGAAACGACCATGCGGGAATCCGTCCTCGACGAGGGACATACATGTCACCTTCCCCCATCTGGTTTCACCACTGACGGTCCCGACGGCGATCAGTCCCCTGACTTTCTGACTTCCTTGGTCTCAAGAGCACAAATCTTCCAACTCGAACACGACATTTTCAGCGCCCTTTGGGCGCTGTAGAGTTCGAGCTTTACTTACTTGTGACTTTAACATGTTACAACTTTTCAAAGACCTTCAAACGGACCAAAATCAAGTATACCCGAATCAATGGAAGAATGATTGCTGGTACACGTACGCGCTTTCTGAAGTTTAAATAAATGCTGAGACTTCTTTGCAAAATCCTTACCGTAATGATATGGTAATTTAAATATCTACTGACGGCCAGCTTGTCGGCTGTTCTGTGATTGGTATCTTTAACCTGAAGGAGCATTTTGCATTCAAGTGCGGCTGCGTATATCAACTTGAAGGGAGGGAGGTGGAGAGCGATGGGGCCGGATGCCCTGGGTTGAAGACACTTTACTACGCTATTCCATAGGCCGTCATACTCGGCATTTGTCAAACTTGAAGTCACCCCCTTCAATTAAATGATCCTGCATAAGCGGATGTACAAGGCTGTATTCAACGAACCCGTAACCATTCCTTTATTATTAACCTCATGCAGCACTTAAAATTTGGCCCGACTTACACACAAAAAGGGCCTTGTTACGCTGCCTCTCATTCCTTGTCAAAGTTTTCAACGCCAGCATGTGGCCCATCAATGCAAAGCTCACGAGTTGGTTGTTACTGGCACATAAGAATTTTTGCAGCATGACCATTGACTTTATGAGCTAAGGGCGCATGAATAAAAAACTTGTGATCCGCCACCCCCGCCCCTTGTCACTCACCAATATATGAGATATGTCCGCTGTCTTTCCAAAACCTCAGTCCTCACAATCGGCTCAGGTGGTATCAATTTCGACCATTTTTGAATGCATAATCTCCAACTCAATCACTACCAAATACATCTAACAAAGGATTCACTGTTCTCTCATAACAGGGTCAAAAATGAACCCAAACAAATTTTTAGGGACTACATGTAGAGGGTTCACCCTCCAGTCAGAGTGCAATTTTATGGAATGGTGAAGCGCCCCCTTAAAACGGCAGGGAAAAAGCGGAGGGAGACTTGGTCAAGTTTAAAGGAACCGCTGTCTTCTTTTACAAATCATCGCACCATGAAACGTAGACAATGGTCACCTATTGTTCGCAGATGCTTAGCCCTACCCCCTAAGAAACTTAATCAATAGTTGCAATGCAAGAAAAGCATTTTACAGTCGGTCACTTATGAATATTCAGCCCAAAGTGGATTTCCTTTAGAAACAAGAGTTGCTTTGGAAAGGTAGGCAAATTCGGTATCAATAAAGACAGGTCTCCCGGCTACATAAGTAGCCGGGAGCCCTGTCTTTATTGATACCTTTCGTATCAAATGCCATCTACATGAATTATGGAATCGGTTTCATCTAAGAATGGGAAAAAATTCATAAAACTATTAGCAACTTTCAACCGAAAAAAATGCACCGTGTAAAGAGGGGGGGGGGGGGTGGTGTACGACTTGATAATGTAGGCTACATGCAATAGCGTGTAGTGACCTGATTTGGAAATTTACAGTAAGGTATGATTAACAAAACGAAGCCTAATTAAGAAAAGAAAAGTGGGATTGAAGGGAAGTCGACAAAAAAGGAACATATGAAAGAGAAAGCAACTGTAAAAAGTCGACAGTTCCCAAAAATTAAAACCGCAAAACGAGAAAAACACTGTCAAGTCTCCGGAAGGACTTGAACTCACGTACTTACCAGTCAGAGTCGAACGCCATACCAACCAAGCCACGACAATTATGATAAGCCAGCGCACTATAATTAATATTAGTAGTCTATAGTGTTAATTCGTGTGATATACAAGTAGAAGTGCCGGATGTAAGGGGGGGGGGTTCGGGAGCTGGAGCGAGCACCCCTTTTCACCTGCATCCTTAAATATTTGTACCGTACTTTGAATTGCCCGATACACGCCCCCGAAATTTGTTCCAATATGCTTGAATGTTACGCTATTGATGTTCAATTTATAGCATGGCCTGTAATTAATGTTTCATAATAGCCTGCCCTATAAATGACATCAATGGGGATGGGGGGGGGGGAGGGGCGGGGCAAAGCTCAGGAAGCCGTGGTATTGCCGGTCGCAAAATCAATTCCAATTTCTTCGGTAAACATGTAGTCGGGATAGGCCTAGTCGGTACGATAAAATGTGTAATCCCGACGCTGGCCGGGGGTAGCGCCAGAATTTACCCGACAGGCCGGGGGTCCAAACTTCCCTACGTAGGACTGCAGCCTGAAGCCCCGACAAGGGAGACGAAGTGCCGTAAGGTCGTCGAGAGCAAAATTCAAAATTTTTTGCGAGCATTTTGGTTTCTCAGGCGGGAAATTGGAAAATTTGGGGGATTTACTACAGGATCTGCCCTCATTTAAATCAAAATAGCCTATCAAGTATACCAGAAGGACCGACTGGCTATTGTGGACTACTTCATATTTTAACGTTTCCCGACTACACTGGGAACTTTGAAACGACCATGCGGGGATCCGTCCTCGACGAGGGACATACATGTCACCTTCCCCCCATCTGGTTTCACCACTGACGGTCCCGACGGCGATCAGTCCCCTGACTTTCTGACTTCCTTGGTCTCAAGAGCACAAATCTTCCAACTCGAACACGACATTTTCAGCGCCCTTTGGGCGCTGTAGAGTTCGAGCTTTACTTACTTGTGACTTAAACATGCTACATCCGACTTTACAAAGACCTTCAAACGGACCAAAATCAGGTATACGCGAATCAATGGAAGAATGATTGCTGGTACACGTACGAGCTTTCTGAAGTTTAAATAAATGATAAGACTTCTTTGCAAAATCCTTACCGTAATGATATGGTAATTTAAATATCTACTGACGGCCAGCTTGTCGGCTGTTCTGTGATTGGTATCTTTAACCTGAAGGAGCATTTTGCATTCAAGTGCGGCTGCGTATATCAATTTGAAGGGAGGGAGGTGGAGAGCGATGGGGCCGGATGCCCTGGGTTGAAGACACTTTACTACGCTATTCCATAGGCCGTCATACTCGGCATTTGTCAAACTTGAAGTCACCCTCTTCAATTAAATGATCCTGCATAAGCGGATGTACAAGGCTGTATTCAACGAACCCGTAACCATTCCTTTATTATTAACCTCATGCAGCACTTAAAATTTGGCCCGACTTACACACAAAAAGGGCCTTGTTACGCTGCCTCTCATTCCTTGTCATAGTTTTCAACGCCAGCATGTGGCCCATCAATGCAAAGCTCACGAGTTGGTTGTTACTGGCACATAAGAATTTTTGCAGCATGACCATTGACTTTATGAGCTACGGGCGCATGAATAAAAAAACTTGTGATCCGCCACCCCCGCCCCTTGTCACTCACCAATATATGAGATATGTCCACTGTCTTTCCAAAACCTCAGTCCTCACAATCGGCTCAGGTGGTATCAATTTCGACCATTTTTGACAGCATAATCTCCAACTCAATCACTACCAAATACATCTAACAAAGTATTCACTGTTCTCTCATAACAGGGTCAAAAATGAACCCAAACAAATTTTTAGGGACTACATGTAGAGGGTTCACCCTCCAGCCAGAGTGCAATTTTATGGAATGGTGAAGCGCCCCCTTAAAACGGCAGGGAAAAAGCGGAGGGAGACTTGGTCAAGTTTAAAGGAACCGCTGTCTTCTTTTACAAATCATCGCACCATGAAACGTAGACAATGGTCACCTATTGTTCGCAGATGCTTAGCCCTACCCCCTAAGAAACTTAATCAATAGTTGCAATGCAAGAAAAGCATTTTACAGCGGTCACTTATGAATATTCAGCCCAGAGTGGATTTCCTTTAGAAACAAGAATTGCTTTGGAAAGGTAGGCAAATTCGGTATCAATAAAAGACAGGTCTCCCGGCTACATAAGTATTCAAAATTTTTCTGCAAATTTTTGTTGAGATTTAGATCAACCAAGATGGCGGAAATAGCAAAACGGCCGCCAATGTTAAAATTACAATAATTATAATAAGGAAGATAATCCTTAAAAATTATATTTGTCACTGTTGTTCTTTATAACTGGCCACATTTTATGCCAAATACTCGAAATTTATTTTTAGAACATTTTGTTGGAATTCAGGTCAACCAAGATGGCGGAAAAAGGAAAATGGCCGCCAATGGTATCATTACAATATATTATAGTAATAAGCATAATAATCCTTACAAAATGTTTTCAACACATTTAAACCTACAATCTATCCATATTCTAAAAGAAATATTCAAGATGTGTTTTTGTGGACAGTTTTTTTGGATCTGCTCAGGGAGCTGGAAGACATGATCTGCTATAGTATGTGTTACACAGGTTACACCTACGTACATGAAGAAGTGTTATTGGTTTTCGAACTTGGCTGTTGGGACAGGGACCGCGGAGCCAATTTTGAAGTGGGGACTAATCATCCAAGCGACCCAATATGTTCAAGAAAATAAAAGCCTTTAAGGCCGCCCAAAATGCCCACGGCAGAAAAAATGCTGGGGCTAAAGCCCCCGTAGCCCCCCCCCCCCGTCTCCGCGGTCCCATTTGTAATGAAAATGCTAAAATTGGCACTGTCCTGATTATCTTATGATACAATCAAAAACCTGCAAATAGTATGTAATGAGTCCTTCATTTTCAAAATTTTCTGAGGGCATTTCTCAGTGGACCCCAGCGACACATCTATGTTACGTTTTCGCCCTGGCAACGGTCTCCCCTCCAACCTACTTTGACTAAACCCTGGATCCTACCTTTATTTAAAAAAATATAATGATTTCCTTCAATACACTTGTAAAAAACAATGATAAACAGAGTCTTCACCTTGCGGAATATTATTTTTTTAATTCATCTATTTTCAGTGTTATAGTTTCTTAAAGGTCAAGAGCAGTCGCCCCAAACTTATTTTGAAGCAACAGCTAAATCTCACAATTTTCTTCTTATTTCTCTTCAAAGTATCTTTCATAATATTTTAGGACTTCAGTATTTCATATTCGAGGTAAACCAATCAGTTACTTCAAGTAAAATTTCACATTTGAGGAGAAAAAATATTGTCACATGACTCTAAAGAGCCAATCATGAAATAGGACAGTCTACTACACTACTTCAAGTTGGGGTGACTGCATTTCCCCTTTAAACAAACTGTAGAGTGTGCAGCTGCAATTGACAAAAGGACTGGGTTGTGCCATTTCTAGCAATCTGGGACTGAGGCATTTTCTATCTGTGCTATGCGCCAAATGATTCCCGCGCTTTGGAGCGATAGTGTCATGATTGTCCATTTTGAGGGAATGTTCCCAACTAGAAATTTATTTAAAAGAGTCCAGTGTATAACCTTACTGAAATGTCTGAAGAATTGGTAATTCCGGCTCACTTCGCGTTCACTTGTCCCGTTGTTACTCAGTGTAAGAACCGCTTGGGTAGAACTGTCGTTTCATACTAGCCACGTGAAACCCCAAAAACATCATCCACATTTCCCACTAACAAGTCTTCTGCGTTATCAAATTGACAGGCTGTTGGTTAAGGTAATGCTATGAAAACCCTGTTTTCGTAGCATAACCATAATCTTAACCGGCAAAGACCCCACCTGGCGCCAACAGGGTTGGCGTCAGGTGGGACCTTCGCCAGTTAAATTTTCTAATTTCGATGGGTAACCTTAGTGGGTATGATAAAATGTGTAATCCCCGACGTCGACCAGTCGTCCCGACAGGTTACTTGTCTTGGGTCTCAAGGAGGACAGATTCTTTAATAAACTAAAATGTTCAGGGCCGTAACGAGCGGGGGTGTGGGGGTGTCACACCCCCCCCCCCCAATATTTGGTCGCCCGTCGGCAAATTTTCGGTCTGTCGGCAAAAAAAGGAGAGGGTAAGGAAAAGAAGAGGAAGAAAGGAGAGGAAGAAAAGAAGAGAGAAGAAGGGAAAAGAAAGGGAAAGGAAGGGAGGGAAAGGGAAGAAGGAGAATGAAAAGAAAAAAGAGTAAGAGAGAACGGGCCAGTCTGTTATCGGCCATTTTGATTTTCGGATCTTCATCTAATTGGCCCTTTCAAGTTGACGGCCCGTCGGCAAATTGATTATGCATGTGACGACCTGATACGGCTGTAGCAACGGCCGTCAGTGTAATTGGACGAGTGACTGAGTCCGTCGAGAAAGAAAGGGAATTAACGGCTTCCGTATAGGTGCACTATTTCGGGTCATATTACATTCTTGAAAAACCACTTTCTGCAGATTATTCCTCAATTTTATCATCACCATGGGGAGTAGCACCCGATTACCCATGGAGAGGATATCCTTAGCCCGTCTTCTAAACCCTAACCTTGACTTTAAACACATTTTGCAAACTTCTGAAGATCCGGTTCACACAAACATCCTGGGAAAAATCATTGCGTGCCGCGCATGTCTTCCCTTCACTAAAATCTCGGGCTTTTAACTTTTGAACACCGAAATGATACAGATACAGAACCCATGTTCAGATCCTGGTGTTCAAAGCATATTTTGAACGCTTGTGTTAAGATTCTGAACACTTTTTCTCCCTTTTCGAACGCCGAACGCCTATCTACTTATCGTATTTAAACGCCTGACGCGTCTATAGTGTTCAAATGCTGAACACATAGTGTTCCAATTCTGAACGACAGGTTCAGCTCCTGAAGTATAGTGGCATGACGGGAAGAATAGCCTAACACATTAGAATTAATCGGAATCTTTGCATTGGGATAATGCATTATGAACCAAAATATACCAATCCTGCATGAGACTTCATTTTTTACCAAGAGATTAAACTAGAACCACAGAGCTTCCGGGAGCGAAGCCCCCCGGACCCCCACCAGGCGCCCTAAGGCCGGTCCAGTGTTTTAGCCAGCCCCTGCTTGTGGGACAATGTCGGATAAACGGCGACAAATGTCGCGGAAAAAAATCTGACACGCAAATTCTACCCGGTTGTAAATTTTGAGGTTCCTCATTAGGGCAGAAATCCACTCAAATATTGCACCATTTGCGATCTAGGCACCTTTCATATTCCAAAAATTACCAAAGGGGAGGGGGACACTCCCTTCCCTTAGACCCCTCCCCCAGGCCATAGATCAGTAAATGTCGAATTGAGAAAACGTTCAGGCTAAAACACTGACAGGCCTCTTGATCCCAACCGCTTAAAACTATAGCGGCCGGACGAGAGGGATAGCCTAATACATTAAAATTAGTGGGAATCTTTGCATTTGATGATGCATTATGAACCAAAATATATCCATCCTGAGACTTAATTTTTCACCCAGAGATAAACTTAAACCTCAGAGTTCTTAGGGGCTTCGCCCTCCGGAATCCACTAGGGACCCTTAGGCGGGCGCAGTGTTTTCGCCAGCCCCTATTCGTGCGACAATGTCGGATAAACGGCGACAAATGGCGCACAAAAAACTGACAAGCAATTTCTACCCGGGTGTATATTTTGAGGTTCCTCATTAGGGCAGAAATCCACTCAAATATTGCACCATTTGCGATCTAGGCACCTAAAAAATTCCAAAAAGTTCGAAAGGGGAGGGGGACATCCCCTCCCCTTAGACCCCTCCCCCAGGCCACAGATCAGTAAATGTCGCATTGAGTAAACGTCCTAGCTAAAACACTGGCTGACCTCTGGATCCCAACCGCTTAAAATTATAGAAGCCTGACGAGAGGAATAGCCTAATACATTAAAATTAATGGGGATCTAGTTTGTATTTGATGATGCATTATGAAACAAAGTATATCCATCCTGAGACTTAATTTTTCACCCAGAGATATACTTAAACCTCAGAGCTTCCGGGGGCTGCGCCCGCTGGACCCCACCAGGGGTCCTTAGGCGGGGCCCTGGACCCCACCCGCTAAAGCTCGTTTTGGTACTACGCATTGTCAGATCCGTCGGCAAAACATAATCTCCACCCCCCCCCCCCCCCAAGATAACACCTTCGCTACGCCCCCATTTCAATAATTTTTTTTCAATGAAACCATACTTTATAATATTTTCTGCAAAAACCCCCAAATGTATTGTTTCTTATTTAAAACTCAAATCGTTCGATGACAGGCGACGAAAACTTTGCTGTGTCATCCTTCCAGTGATCCTTTGCTGTTGTCGGGCAATTCTTGGCGCTACCCCTGTATGGAAAATGGTCAAATTTCGATTTTCGTGATTTTTTTAGCGCATGTCTAATGTAATTTAAAGATAATTAGGTGCCCCATTGAATTGACCGCAACTTGAAATTATCTCAGAGAATCCGACTGTTTTGCCCTCTCGTAACCCGCGCAATATCCTGGACTTAAGAAGCTCACAGGCAGCCCAGAAGGACCACTTGACCTCACAGGAGCTTATTGCGTCCCTGAAAGTCCACAGATGATAAACCCAAGACTTTGAACCTTAAAGTCCCCTACCCCCCTTCGACAGAGAGTGACTGCCCTGAATGTCCCTACCAATTGAACCTGTTTGAAGTGTGGAATCCCCGCCACTTCAGAAACCCTATAGATCCGCAGTGTTGTGGTAATAATACTCCAAATGTAGCAGGCGATATATCACTTTTGTGCTAATTCAATTGTTACAGGAATTTCAAGAGAGAGTGAAAACCAACAGATAACAATGCGACCTTGACAGTGCAAACTTCACTTAAAGGGAGAATGCAGTCACCCCAATAAAGAATTGCATAGTAGACTATCCTATTTCCTGAATGGCTCTTGAGAATCATGTGGCAGTATTTTTCTCACTCAATTGTAAAATTTACAAGGAGCAACTGCTTGATTTACCTTGAATATGCAACATTTATGTTCTAAAATATCATGAAAGATACTTGGAAGTGAAATAAGAAGATATTTGTGACATTTAGCTATTGTTTCAAAATAAGTTTGGGGCGACTGCTTCTGACCTTTAAGTGCCTCATCTCCTTCCAATAAGAACTTCCTGGTAAAGTAAAGAGAACGTCCTTACAAAAACACGGGTTAGAAATAAATGCGCATTTAAGTTACTGAAATTCAGCAATTCTTTTCAGTTGATCCTTTTTGGCATAAAATTAACAATGCAATTCTCAATGTGACTTTTAATTTCATTTTCTAACATATACTGCTGTTTGGAAAGGACGAAAACCTTACAGGAACAACATTCGATAAAAACTAGAAAAGCTAGAATTGAAACACGTAATGCAGCATTTTAATAATAAATCACTCAGATTTTATGACCCGGAAGGATCTTTGGTCACTTAATCTGTTTTTTTTTTTTTTTGCTAAGAATATACATTTTATATATTAAATGGTTTATGTAAACAAAAAATACCTTGTTATAAGAGAAATGATAAGCACGGGGATGGAAGACTGTGACAAGTCAAAAGCACGAGAATATATCTCGCTATTGATTTTGAAAAAGAAATCGGAATCAAATTTCCTAACTTCAGCATTAGCTGACCTGTACGAAGCTCTTAGCATTATTAGCTGACCTGTACGAAGCTCTTAAGAACTACACTTTTAGGTAGGAGGACAGCCAAACCAGGGAGCCTAAGCTGCATGTACCCAGCCTTGAAATATGGATCATATGTCTGCAATTTCTCAATTAAGGAGAAAAAAATAAATCTATGAAAAATGATAACACATATTTCTAAGCGGAGTGCCACCATCGGTTGGCGCGGAGCGTTCAAGAAAATTTTTGACTTTGCAAACCCTCCAGATGGCCGGAAACGGCACTTCCCGAGTGTTCTAAACTGTATGTATTCATCCTTGCAATATGGATCTCATGTCTGCAATTTCTTTATTAATGAGAAAAAATTAATCCTCGTCATGTGATTTTTTTCTTGCTTATAGAAAAGCCGAATCGCTGGAGAAGGGTTATACGCAAAATTGAATTTTATAAAAGGGAAAGGAATCATAACTCTTATGAGATAACGTTAAATTTTTACCTATAGTTTTTCGAGTTTTTGAACCAATGATAAAACCAAATTTTCAAGCTAAAGTAAACTTTACGCAAACAGGAGTGACGTCATTTCCTCACATTAATAGACTGATTTATGTATATCATTAAATTTAAATCCAATTTCATAATCGTATGGTATCATTACGTAATATGCATAGGAGATATTGAAATTTTGCAAATTGCACCCTTAAGGGTCTGTAAGTCAAAACGATTGAAAGGCACAGAAAAGGGAGAACTGCTCATCAATGTGAGAATGTGAAATCACTCCAGCTTGCTTTGAGTTCACTTTGCTTTGAAAATACGGTTAAATCAACTTTTTGTATTAAAAGAAACGAGCATAGAAAATGCATTTTTTTGGTCTACAAAGAACTGCCAAATTTTAGCTACATTTAAAGTGTACCTAAAGACTAAAAATTCAAAAAACATATGTTACAAAGCTTGAAAAATGAGTCCAAATGGTCTAAATGCCATCTTTACAGGAATTCCTGAGCTGAGATATATAAAATGTTGGTGCTTATTCAATTTAAAATGGTAGATGGCGCAATAATTTGTAATGTCATTCTTGTACTACTCAAATTACATTCTTTGTTTTCTTTATTTTTTCGAAAGCCTCTGCACCTTTTGCCAAAATGTGATCACTTTCTCACTGTTATAGGGTGACTTGACTATACAAAACCTCTCCGTACAACAGTAATATTTGCAAGGTTATCTAAACATTTCAATTTCAAAAGGAAACAAAAGCAAGTAATGTGAGTTTTGCAAGAAGATCATCACAAATTATTGCGCAATCGACTATTTCAAGTAAAGTGAATAAATTTTAACTTTTCATATCTCAGCAACAGGGTGAGCTATGAAAATGAGAGTTGATGAGTGAAATTCGTTTCCAACGTCTAAAATATAAATTCTTTATAATTCTACACTTTAGGTCCACTTTTAACTCCTAAAATGAAACGTGCATGTATGGGATAAGAGACAAAACTGATTGAAATTTATTTTATTGCAGTATTATTTATGTAAAATTTGGACTTAAACCTTAAGAATGGATTCACAGGCAGAGGTATAAATAATTGGTTGGGATGGCGTCACCAGGGAGGGAGAGGGAGGACGGAGGGAGATACCGTACCATAACACACGTCAGTCTTTAAGCGCCTGTCACACCTCACCGGATTGCAATAACGGAGAGGAAACGAAGACCCAAAATGGCACTCCGTTAATGTACCTTAGTATCCGTTTAGTCTCCTGTTCTCCTCCGCCGACTTCGTTTCATGGCCGGGAACGGCGAGAGATTTTGAATATGCACAAAACTTGGACCGGACTTCCACCAAAAAGGTCCCCCTTACGTATTCGTTACTTATCCGTTAAGCTTCCGTTTTATCATTTTCTCGTGTGTTTCTCATACTGGACTTCTCCGTTAGTATCCGTTCGTCTCCGGTGATTGCTATTTGCTCACCGGATCATTGCCGGACAACAAACGGATGAAACGTAAAAGTACAGTACCTGTACCGAATGTTCGACGGACACTAACGCATTAGTGACGGAAGTGTAAAGGAACAGAACTGACAATGAACGGATAGGTAACGTACGTTTAACTGAAGAAACGAAAAAACACAGGCAAAGAAACGTATAGGGGACGGACATAGACCGAAGATGGAGCGTACTTGCAGCCTGTCCCCTCCTCATACTATAGCTTAACAAACGTTTTTGCCGTTTTTTCTTGAATTTTTTGGGTGCGACTGCATCCTTCCCCTGCATCCGCCCCAGGCATGAGATGAGTGATCGCGGTTCTGAGGGAGGGGTTAAGGGGAGGGGGTGTGAAAGGTTTTTCGACTACCAGGAAGCCTTAGACGCAATCTGGTACAATATTTTGCATTTTTTGAAGTCATATTTTTTCTCGAGAAATCTAGTTCCTAGGTAAGTAATCCAACGTTCTTTACTTTTGGCCGACTACAGTTTTCCAATTTTGCTGCACTTATTGTCGACGATTACATAACAAACGGGCAAGGGCGGCGATTTGTGTTGGCTATTGGGGGAGGGGCGCAGAATGGAAGTTGCCATCGAAGCGGAGCGCCATCATAGTTTGGTGCGAAGCGTACAAGAGAATTTTCGCCCTACAGACCCCCCAGACTGCATGAACACTTCGGGAGATTCCCCCATTCGGGAGAATCTACTTTTCTCCCGATCGGGAGAAAAATTGGTCATGGGCGCCGCCATTTTGTCTATTTTACCCACAATCCCACGCGGTTTTGTGTACATTGCCAATGGTGAATGAGTTTTGGAACCCCCTTGCAAAAATTGTCGGTCTAATGTAATGGAATTAAATGTATATTCGGAAGGTTTATTGTCATAGCTACAGAAAAGCCACGTCCTAATCGGTGGTTCACTGCGCCGTTTTTGAGTTTTTGGGTGGTTTTCATTTTTGCTTAACCTTGTTTTTGTTAGGCTGGCATGCCTATACAATGTCTTGCATAAGTTTTCCCCCTTTGGGGAGAATTTTGGTTTTCTCCCAAACGGGAGAATCTCCCGGACTGATGAAATGGCACTTCTCGGGATCTTGGAGGCAGTCTTGAACCGTACGATACTTGATACGTGACGACTGACAGGCATGAGCGTTTGAACGGCGTTTGGTTGCGTTGGTATAGAATCGGAACGCCACTAACGGTTGGCACGGAGCGTACCGTTTAAAATGTTGCCAAAATGGCTTCTATATCGCAATTAAATGGTCCTTCTCAGACCTTTCAAATTGCACTGAAGCCATCTTGATATGTGGCATGATTTCTATTGGCTGGCGCGTACTGCGCGGATAAAATTTTTGCCAAAACAGCTCCCAGATCGCAAGAAATGGCCCTTCCCAGATCTTTCAAATTGCACTGAAGACATCTAGATATGTTACAAGCCTTATATATATTTTCCCACTTTCACGGAACTGTTACTCTTCCTCTGGTATAACCTTCCCTGCGTACCAATTATACATTTTGTGATTGTTGTGACATGATTGAACAATGTACACGGAAGTGAAAATCCTACCCCCCTCCTCCCCTGGTTGGATACAATACTGCACTACAGACATGTCATGTGTAGGGCAAGTGTACAACTAGAGCTGGTAGGTCCATGCCTACTGGATTTACACACTAAAATATGATGTAGGCCTACTTCTCCGTGAGCCACGGTCGTGAAGGTAGCCATGGAATTCTTAATAGATACCACATTCGCGCGTAGTCCGAGAATTTACAGAATATTGATAAATACGCCGGTCAAAACGGATTTGAATTAACTTTTAATCACTCAAATCAGTCAGTTTAGTGTTGAATACTATGTTTTGCTTGTTTTCAAATAGACAGCAATTTTCACAGAATTTCGCAAGGGGATATACTGTATTTTGGCCCCCTGTTGTGTATGCTACTAGGTATTAACCCTTAAACGATAAAAAAAAAAAAAAAAAAAACTCAGAGAGAAATTCAATCATGGGTCTTCTGGGATGTAGAAGAGGCCTAAGTGTAAGCTCTGAGGTGGATGAAGATAGGCTATATAGCAAATGATGAATGCGTGTATACTCGAACATTCCAAATATTTGCACGAAGGACTATTGCAGTATGGGGCGGATGTACAAGTTAGACAGAGAAGACAACGCGCGCGAAGCGCGCAAAATTTTCGAGGATTTACACCGAAAATGTCCTATATGCGACGGATAATGTATCACAATACTTTCTTCCATGATACTGTTACACCTCACCCCACCCCCTACAAAAATTATGTGTCTTCAAACGTTATTTAGACGATTTTATTTTTTGGGTCAAAAACCATAGGGGGGCAAATGCCTACCCTGCCCCCTCCCCTGTGGCGCCGCCCCTGATCGCATGCTCACACGATGAATCATGTTTCTCACGCAATGTCTCAATATGGTGTAAAAATTCCACTCATAACGCGTGTCGGGTGCCGGTAAAACGTCAGCTATCACGCTACCTGAGTTCGTTCTCCTGAACTGATCATGTCTCCTTAAAAATTTCCAGGAACATGAAAGATCTGAAAGCTGGCAATTCTTGACATGCATGTAATGAGGCACGGGAAGTGCCATTTCCTGCAATCTAGGGGGATATTTGACAAAAAGTCCCCTTGGCGGGATGCTCCGCGCCAACCGATGGTCGCGCTCCTCGTCAGTAGTCTCCCAGCGAATCTCACAGTACTCTCGCCAGTACTAAAAGTTGACAGCCCTGGGGTTATTCCTATATAAGTAGAAAGCTAGAAACGGGTATCATCAACGTTACACCCTGTATACATAAGATGCAATATGTTTCATATTGACAATCAACGTGTATTGCTTAGGAACCACACTGAGCGTCACCCCCCTTATTATCTTTTCATTCTTCGAGCGATAGGAGAAAAGAAAGATTTCAGACCTAAAACAATGCTTTTCTTGGCGTCTATCGACGTCCACTGTTCCTCTAAAATATTATTTAAACGGAAATGATTCGTTCTTATATACCTTATCTTAAATCAAATGTACCGTATGTCTGATAGTATCGTTGAACGGTGGTTGTGATCTCTGGCCTTGCGATTTAGTTCTGCCAAGTACAAAGCCTAGAAGGCGTGGAACACACGAGTTCAGAATAACAAAATCTTGTTCAGTATCAAAAGCATTTTTTTCTTTTATTCTACTTTCAGTATACTTTATTCCTTCATAGCTTGTCAATCTGAAAAAAAAACTGAAAGGAAAATAATTAAATTGGGAAGAAAGCTAACGGTATGATTTATCATGTATTTTGTGTACGGTGTGTCTGTGTGAGCGTGTGTGTGTGTTTGTTCGCGTGTGTGTACGTGTGGGCTCGAGTTCATGTGGATGGATTGCTTATACAGGAGTCTGGTCCGGGACCGTGATCCAGGGTTCCGACTGTCGGAATAATTTTGGCCCCACCAATCCCCAAACCCGGTCGACGCCCCTATACCAATGAGTGAAGCTTTTGAACTTGATTGACAGGTTCCCAACTCCTCTTATGAACAGCTGTTGTGACCGGAGTTGAATATATACGTTGTATATTCAAGATATAGGCAGGTCTTTCAAGGACTTGGACGAGCAACACACACTACAAGTTTGCAAGCTCATAAAACTGCGATTTTTCACGTATTTGGTTACTATAGAAAGTGATATTTGATTAAATGAGGCTATAATTAGAAACATTGTCATGCCGTGCAGTGATTTCCTTTGCACTCGTCACAAAATAATCGATATCAACTCCACGAGTCCCTTTAAGGGCATTGTCTGGTGGCATTTTGTAGGGTCTTATAGGAAAGATAAAAATTTTTCACTACATGTCATCCAAACCCCATACCAAAACTCCATTCCTAACTCAAGATATCCCTTCCAAAAGACTGGCTACTTTTGACAAGAAATACCTCCAGATTTCTTCAAGGTCACAGAACATGAAGCCAAGTGGGCAAATTGTCTCAGATTCCTTTTGTTATTCTTTATAATGGGATACCTCGTTTGTCCTTGAAATTTGATACCGTTGGAATGTTTAGATGCTTTTCCGTGTAGATATAGTGTAAAACTGTGCCATACTTATCGTACAGCAAATAAAGTTATGCAATAATCAATATAGTGATATCAACATTATAAGGAAATACAAAAGCTACATCTAATCAATTTGCCCAGATGACATCACAGATTTCCCATCATGCACTGCGGAACATGAAAATAAAGCATTTCTTCAAAAATTCATATCTTCCAGATGCAAGATGCTATAGAGATGGGGTTTTCACTACCTAACAGAAAATTTTTCTGTTTTTTTTTTTTTTGAAAACATCAAATTTGGTCACCAGAACATGCTTTTAATACCTAATCAAATGAAATTTCAGTATAAAGTACACTTTTGACATCTTTTGTAGTACAGTAACTTATCATCTAAACAATGACATATGCTTACACCAGTGTTTACGAAAAAGCGACGAGAAATTTCTGTTGTAGTGAAATTTGTACAAAAATGTCTGGAAAGAGTGTGTCATGGTTGTGAATCAGGGGTGGCGCCAGGATTTGCCCGACGGGGGGCATCGACCCGAAGCCCCGACCGCCCCGATGCCCTCGAGGGGCTGGTGAGTGGGGATTTGAAGAAAAGCTGGGTACTATACCATGCCACTGCGGGGCATATATTGCATAAAATTTGTATATACTAGAAGGACACAGTTCCGCGCTAACTTAATTTTTTCCCGGGATCTAAACTGTGAAAATGCACTTGACGCGCGAAAATTTTGGGGTAAGCCTACACTAAAAAGAGTCTGTACTTATTTAAAGCTTATATTGGTCAATTATCTGAGCAGTTGGGTCCTATCGGATATAACTTACATTGTACTTCCCTCCTCGAGTCACTCGCCGTACCGCACGACAAACGCAAGTTTAGCGAAATAGATGAAATTCCCGACATTTACATTGAAATCCATGCATGTATTCTGCTTATTAAGTTACTTGAAAAGGTGGAAAGGGTTTGTATAATATTTAGCTATAAATAACGGAACTGAGGCAGAGTGGGCAAAGCGTACCGAAAATTTTGGGTTTTATCGCAGAAATCACCCTTTGAAAGCCAAAATAATTAAACCGACCATGGGTGGCGACAGAATTTTCCCGACAGGGGGCCGGGCCATGCAAGCGACCCCAAGTTCCAACAGCCCCTATGTCGAAAGGGTGGTGAGAAGAGTATATGAAGGAGCCTAACTATCCCATGCCATTGCAGGGCATAGTTTGCATAATATCAGTTAATACTTCAAGAGCCGAGTTGCGCACTGAAAGTGTTCTTTAGAATCTGAATCCTGAAAGTAAAGCGCGAAGCGCGCGAAAATTTTTGGCAAGCCTACACAAAAAATATATTTGTAAAAAGAAAAGAAAATGTAGGGGTTGTAGACCATGTCGGGGATAACATACATTGTATCGAAACCACCTGGACTATCCAATGAAATAGCCAAACTTTGCTCCGTGAGTGGCTCACCAACTGACCGTACCGCATGACAAACACAAGAACAGCAACTCGGCCTTGTGACATGGGATGAAATTTACTACCTCTGCATAAACTATGTACAGTACTATGCCCACATGTTACTCGGTAAGGCGAACAGGACTTGTGCTCTGGCTATGTGGAATGGAATTATTAAAGAAACTGGAGTGACTCTATAGCGCGCGTAGTGTGCCGAAAATCATGGAGAAATTGTCCTCTTGAGAGCAAAAAACAGGTAAACCGCCGGAGCTACTAGTCGGAGACTGCATACTTTATCTTATCTACTAAGACTCCCCGAAGAAACTGTAAAAATTCCCCGACAGGGCCCCAGCCTTCCCCCCTTCCCCCACCTGGCGCCACCCCTGTTGTGAATGTAACAGATATATTTGAAGTATCTGTCAAACTTGACAAAAGTCTATTTATATACTTGAACGTAAACATAGCCAATTGGAAATTGTACACATCGAAAAAGGTTTTTTTTTTAATTTGAAAAACTTTACTTTCTTGGTAAGTTATGTTCCAACAACCTTTGCTCTAAGAGCCTCGTCATGAACACTTTAGAGAAGACTCCCTCACCCTCTCCCCTCTCCCAGCTCACCTTATATTCTTAGTGATCAGACTTCTATTTCCAATGAACTCACACCGCTATGTCAAATTTTCCTTCATGAGAGGGCTGGATCCTACCATAAGATTTGACTGACATCATACAAACTTGGATGTCATTTATACCCTTAATCCCTTCGGCACCTACCGGCCCGCCCGCGGGCCGCTATTATTTCGAGAACCTCTGGCGTAGGCAATAACACAACTTCGTAAAATTACAGTCTTGTTTAGCCCGCTACAACAAGTATACGCATACCGTAGCCAGACTGGGGAATCGAGACCCCCATCCCACGCAGACTACCGTCCGCCATTGGCAAACTGATAACGAAAAGGATTTACCAGCTACAAACATTGATCTTTGTCAATGCCCCTTTGCGGGGACCGGTGAAAACCCAGGCCCGTAGTCAGACAAGGCACTGAAGGGGGAGAAATAACTTCCAGGGGAGGGGCAAAATATTTTCTTGGTGGCGAAAAATACTAAAACTCATTAAAGCAATTGTACTTTTGAATTTCTAGGGGCGAACAAATTTTCTAAGGGGCCGCCTCTACCCCCACTCCCTTGGGCTACGGGTTTGCCCTAACCCCTTCCCTTCTTAGAATTTCTCGCTTCTGGACTGTATATACGGCGCCTTAAGCATCGGATTTTATGGTTATTAGGGCCTTATCAACGACCATTTCTTTATAAATTTTAATTTTGGATGATCGTCATGCATCTCCGTGGTTCCCGCTTGAGCAGCAACAATTCCAGATTAAAAACTTTCGTAACCTGGGTCATTTTTCGGATAACGAGACGTATTCCTTCTTTTCGCCTATCGTAGTCGTAGCAGGAGTGCTGTTGTCTAGGACCAATGACTGCAAGTTTGTGAAAAAGAGAGAATGAGAGAAAAAGAATTAGAAAAAAAGTCATGACATGGTTAATCGATCAACCGATGCGTCAGTGGGTTTGCTTTACCGAGAACTTTTCCAAGAACATCATCAGAAGGAAAGTTCTGTGTTCTTTAACCCACGTTTGCAATCACAGTTTTACTTGAACTATACTTTACATAACAGAAGGGTAGACTAGTCTGATACACGCATATGTGTGTGAAAATACATTTAACAGTGGGGCAGAAAATGTTTTCCCTTAAAGTTTCATAATTTGCAAACAATTATGACATGAGTTTTGCTCTGAAAACGACATATTTTGCCCTGAAACTGACATTTTTGCTTGAAGGTTGGCCGGGATGGAGGGGGGGGAGGGAGGCGGGACCCTCCGATCCCCGCTTCATACATCTATGGATATACGTCTGGGTTAAGTCATCATCTTGATCATGTCCTCCTAAACGTTAGGGGTCACTTTCAATTGGGGTGGAGGTGAACACTTTTTTTCAGAAATTTTTAGCACGTTTTCCCAAAAATGGCATAAACTTTGCCCGAAAATAGCAATTTTTTGCCTGAATCAGGGCCGCAGTCACTCAGCCAATGACATTTATAAAGCGCCAATACCAACACCCTTGTTCAAAGGCACTCAAAGGACAGATACTTGGACCAGGGAGGTGCAACTCTCTGTTTGGACAAATTGCTACAAGATTCTTCAAACAAATGATTTTTTTACATATTCCTGAAAGTTTCAACAGTATGAGAACTTTTGATGTGATTTGGAAGAGCGTTCCACTCATTAGGGCCAAAGCAAGAAAACGATCGATCCGCAAAAGTAACACTGTTGGGTTTAGACACAATTGAATGGATTGAAGAGTAGATGATCTGAGCTATCTGCAGGCAGGTTATTGCAGAAGTATGTCCGAAATATAGGTTGGCGATTGTTTCTGATAAACCCTAACTGAACACAGCACGAAGACGAAGTACTTTGAATTTGATACGTTGTGACACAGGAAAACAGTCAAGAGCGATGGGCTCTGATGTGATCGAGTCAAACTTCTTCCCCAGATCTGACAATATTTGCGATCTGCGCACCCATTGTCATGCCAGTATCGAGTATAACCCCGAGGTTTCTTACTGGGTCGGTTTGAGCAGGAACCGCGACACCGGCAACAGTCACTGAAGGAACACTGAACTTAGCCAGTTGTGCTCGAAAGCCCCAATCACCATAACATCCACCATACAAGTAGTACTTTTAGAGAAGAGGATAAGTTTCCATTTATTGTAACACGTTGAGATCGCTAAGTATGATTAGAGAGAGGAGTCCCATGTATACCCAACACATTTTCCAAAGGATGACCTAAAGGGAAAATGCAGTCACCCCAGTCGGAATTAGTATACCCCGTAGTCGTAATTCATGAATGGTTTTTTGATCACGTGAAAATATTTTGTTACTCAATTGTTATAAATGTAAAAAATAGCTTCTTGCTTTACCTTTTGTAATAGCTATGTTCAAAATCATCTTCAGAGGTACTTTTAAGACAAATAAGAGGAAATTTGCAAGAGTTTGCTGATTTTTCAAAGCAATTTTGGGGTTGACTGCCTGTTGCCTTTAAAGGCATATTTCAGTGACATTTCACAAGTATCTTTAACTCAAGATATCTCATTTTAGAGGTTAGTTTTGTCAAGAAAAACCTCCAGTTATCATGAAGGTAACAGAATGTAATGTAAACTGCGCACATTGCTTCAGATTCCCTTTGTTTTTCTTAATAAATGAATGTCCTGTTTGTCCTTAAAATTTGATACTGTCGGAATGCTTGAATATCCTTCCATGCGGATATAGTAGCATAAAACTACACCATGTAGGGGTTTAGCAAACAAAGTTATTAACTATGTATTCCCTACAGTGGTGTCAATAAAATAAAATGCAACGCTTTGTATAATTAATGTACTGCTATGACATCACACATTTCCCATAATGCACTGTATCTCTGGTAAATCTTACTTTTCTTTGAAAATTAGTATCTTCTTAAATGCATGTGCTATTGAGACACATTTTTGCCTCCTAAAATAAAAAGAACTTTCTGAATTTTTTGAAATGATTGAAGTTACTCCCTGGCAAACCAATATTTGAGTGGATTTCTGCCCTGATGAGGAACCTAAAAATTTATACCCGTGTAGAATTTGCTTGTCTGTTTTTTTTTTTTTGGTGCGACATTTGTCGCCGTTTATGCGACATTGTCGCACAAATAGGGGCTGGCTAAAACACTGGGCCGGCCTTAGGGCCCCTGGTGGGGGTCCGGGGGGTTTCACCCCCGGGAGTTCTGAGGTTTTAGCATAATCTCTCGGTAAAAAATTAAAGTCTCATGCAGGATTGGTATATTTTGGTTCATAATGCATTATATCCAATACATTATTCTAATGTGTTAGGCTATTCCTACCGTCATGCCACTATAGTTCAGGAGCTGAACCTGTCGTTCAGAATTGAAACACTATGTGTTCAGCATTTTAACACTAGACGAGTCAGGCGTTCAAATAAGAGAGTGGATAGGCGTCCGGCGTTCAAAAAGGGAGAAAAAGTGTTCAGAATCTTAACACAAGCGTTCAAAATATGCTTTGAACACCAGGATCTGAAGATGGTTTCTGTATCTGTTTCATTTTGGTGTTCAAAAGTTAAACGCCTGAGATTGCAGTGAAGGGAAGACACGCGCGGCACGCATTATTTTTTCCCCAGAATGTTTGTGGGTAAACCGGATCCTCAGAGGTTTGCAAAATGTGTTTGAAGTCAAGATTAGGGTTTAGAACATAAACTAAAGATATCCTCTCCATGGGTAATCGAGTGCTGCTCCCCATGGTGATGATAAAAGTGAGGAATAATGCAGGCGCGGATCCAGAAATTTTGAGGGGGAGGGCCCGAGATGGAAAACCCCATGTGCACCGAAGGTGCACCACGAGCGCGAAGCGCGAGTCCCTACACGTGGGGTCCAGGGGCCCGCGTTAGGGCCCCTGGCGGGGTCCAGGGGCGGAGCCCCGGTGGGGGTCGCAGGGGGCGAAGCCCCGGAAGCTCTCGCAATATTGCATTTTAAGAGCACAGAAATCGCTCAGTTCTTATGTCAGTGAGATTTTATACCTTTTTCATGTTGCATGGAATTTTGATGTGAATGGCTCATTTTTAAGTTACTATATGTACCTGCAGATAAGTTACGGAGAATCTAAGGTCTCTGAAAAAAAACTTACACGCCAACATTATGAGCCCGGTGTAGGTAACACTTGAAATGATTTTTGCCATAATGAGTGTTATTTTACTACTTCGTTATATACGGTATTCGGGTATAGGACGTCAGATGAAACAATTGCGCGCGAAGCGGGCCGAAAATTTGAATTTACATTTAAAACCATTGCTATGTACTAACGGTGTCAATTCCCTTTATGTGTGTCGATCCATTCAATTAGAAAGGTGGGTTCGATTGATAGTAAAAGGAGCAATTCAAGGCTAACACAGTGCGCAGATCAAGCAAAAATCAAGGAATATGAGAAGACTTGCAAAATCGTGAAAGATTTTCAAATGATTTTTGGTAAAAAAGTGATAAAAATAATCCATCACTCAATAAAAACGTACCTCTCATCCGTGATCCACAGGGGAAACAATTGCGCGCGAAGCCAAGCGCCGAAAATTTTCGGTATAGTGCGTCCCGGGAGCTCTGCATTAATTGTACACTGAAAAGGAGTACCAACAGGACTCTCACAACCTTACATCCATGTTCTCATCCATATGGAGTAGAGATGATATTCCACCTTCCTTTTTAGGTATAGCAAGAGGGATGGTGGACAGGCAAATTCGTTTTCAGAAAAGATTTTTCGTCATTATTGACGTCGCGGTAAGAATGTTTGGAAAATAAGCAACGGCAATTACGTACATTCAATCTTGTCAAATCATGTGCTAACCTAGATGAGTCAAAGATCCCATAATGATGAGAACCCTACAGAGAAGGATATGTACTTTTTAGAAAAATGTGGTCGTCCAATGGAATAATTTCTTGCGTCAAAGCTTTGTCAATGGTATATAAACCCCCTTCTCGGGTGTAAACCCTGTCGTATGCGCGCGAAGCGGGCCGCGCCGAAATTTGGAATATTAAATTATTAGTCCATGACAAAAACCTGCATTTCAGAACCTTGTATCGGACACTGTCACTTTCCGCACCAACCTATGCTATTCAGAAACGAATCTTCAGACTGAGAATTCTTAAAAGCACTTTTGCTCCTTTGTTCCCCCGCGAGTAGTTACCAAAGCTATTCATAATAAGGACAACTCTGGCACAAGGCTTGACGCTAGCGGAGCCTGCGAAAATTTGGAATTTTTCAAGAATTTCCAAAAAACTATGATAGTTTGAGAACAGTTGTGAAAGAAAAAATGGTTTGAACAAATAAACCAGTCATCAAAATTACATCTCACCCTACACCCTACCAGAAATATGTAGCTTAAACGACTTTTTGGGACCATGTTTAAAAATTTTCAAGAATCGATGGGGGAGGGGGACACACGTCACCCATTGCCCACTGTACCGACGCCACTGTCTGTAGCTTAAAAGCCTTTGTTGAGTTCATTTTAAAACTTGTCAGACAGTTTCAAATCGAATAGGGTATCATGCACGCCGCTACTTTGGCCTGCAACAGCTGGTGCCACTGTGCACAATAGTAACGTCACCTGACAGCTTGTGTCTTCTGTATTCATTCTGCAAGGTCTATATGGGGCGAAAACTTGCCTCTCAATCCCTCTAGATACAAAAATGTTTCACTCTTTAACACAAAATTGTTACTAAATTTCAGTGCAGCTAGCCCACCCCATACTACATATGTCACGATGTTTACTTATTTAGATCTTAAGTCAAGGATCATTACTCAGCTATTCGCCTGTTTTCGAACATTGTAGGGCTCCTTTCGTCGCCAACCACTTTGAAAGATATGTAAAGAGATAATCCAGCGATAGCTTCACCCAACCCCTACAGAAATATATACTATGAATACGTTCTTAGACACTTTTATTCAATTTTTGCTCTTAATTTTTCTTTCTCCTTTTCTTTTTTTCTTTTTCTTCTTTTTTCTCCTTTCGTTTTTTTTTTTCGTGGCGAGGGGGGGGGCCCGGCCCCCCCAGGCCCCCCTGGATCCGCGCCTGGAATAATGTGCAGAAAGTGGTTTTTCAAGAATGTCATATGACCCGAAATAGTGCACCTGTACGGAAGCCGTTGAATTCCCTTTCTTCTTTCGAGTTGAGGATGGACTCAGTCACTCGTCCAAATACACCGACGGCCGTTGATACGGCCGTATAATTAAGGCCGCCACATGCATAATCAATTTGCCGACGGGCCTTCAACTTGAATGGGCCAATTAGATGAAGAGCCAAAAATCGAAATACCCGATAACAGACTGGTCCGTTCTCTTTCTCTTTTTTCTTTTCATTCTCCGTCTTCCCTTTCCCTCCCTTCCTTTCCCTTTCTTTTCTCTTCTCTCTTTTTTCCTCCTCTCCTCTTTTCCTCTTCTTTTCCTTTCCCTCTCCTCTTTTTGCCGACAGACCGAAAATTTGCCGACGGACGACCAAATATTTGGGATATGACACCCCCACACCCCCCGCTCGCCACGGCCCTGGGTACAGTTCAATTGTTATAACTATTTTTTGCATTTTTATACTCATCAAAGGCTGAGAACCACTTAAAATCCACTTACACTCAGCCTTACGGCGATTGCCCTTAGCAATATGTAAAGAGCTGGTAAACTGGTTAGAACGAACAACCACAGTCGTTGTTACAAGAGGAACGTGTTTGTCTACTAGTTCAGACATAATACCATCATATTGGTACGCAAGACACCAACATCATTCGATGAAGTACTACCAAGTTCAGATGAGGATATATCAGTCAGTCTTGAAAACAGTATGATGTTGGTACCATGAGTCGGTCAATCAAGGGAATTTTCACTAAAAACATACACATATGGTAGAAATATGTAATTTAAACTCATCCATTATTCTCATGAACATATTTTATCTTGATCCTGAAAGTCTGAGTGAATTTCGTTAACAAACTTCAACGAGACGGAGAAATTCCCACCACAGGTTTCAGATGCCTTAGGTTTAAGAACGGTACCTTGAGTCGGTCACCGAAATATTATGAAAGCCCATAAGAGTGGTATCAAAATATATTCCATAAATGACATCATCATTATAAAAACAAATCATAAGATGTTGGAAGGAGACCATTTGCAGTGATTTGGAGGATTGTTTGAAATATTTTTGGGCCATTTAAAGAAGGTCTCAAGCCACCTTTACGTAACACTAGATGTAGGCTAGGCTGGGTGAATTTCTTCTAAAAATGGGAGTAAATGCTTATTTTTGACAGAGTTTGAGTTGTGGTTATGTAGTGCTGGAGTTTCTTCACTGTCGTATGTTTATTTGTTGGTCATAGCTCGCCTGACTTACATTTTGTATGCGGTGACCGACTCAAAGTACCGACCGACTCAAGGTACACTCACTATATCAATTGATCGGTACTTCCTTGATGTTATGGTTTTTACCAGAGGAGTTGGTTTGGCCATATTAAGATCGGCAGGCAGATTCCCACCTAGGACAATTCTATATTTTCTGGTAAAGGAAATTGTCTGAGGGGACATTGGCAGTCTTTACGCCTATTGTCTATCGTACAATTTTGCTCTTAAACGTAGGTTCCAAGTTTCTGAAATTAATTTTAACCCACTTACCATGCCATAACGTTTGCGCTTTCGGTGGTGTACAACAACACACACTAAGACCAGTGCAACAAATAAGAACACCAGTGGAATCATCACTTTGAGTACGGTAGGATTGATATTCATCCCTCTCGAGACAGCTACGACAAAGAAGAAAAACAACAAATAGGTTAGGACGTTTTTACATATAATTAGCACGTTAGGCTGATTAATACATCTAAAAATGAAATGGTGCATACAGTTACACATTCCATGAGTAAGATTTGTCCAAAACTGAACGATTTTTTATCTGTCCTTTTCTTTTTTTTTGTCAAAAACTGGGCGATTTTTTATCTTTGTTTTTCTGACACTGTCTTGATTTCCTATGTTTATAATTATCGCCTTGCTAGCAACAGATTTTTGTACGAAGTTAGACGTAAAGTAGAACAATGCATCATTTCAACTGTTGAAGTTATTAAAGACAGGTCTCTTTTAGGACGCACTGGTCGTGGCAACTCCCTTGTTCTCATGGGCGTCCGCAGGTTGGGGCAAGGGGCCCTTTTCCCCCTCCCGAAAATCAAAGACTTGAAAAAAAAAACTTGAAGAAAAAATAACTAAACCTTCAAGACTAATTCTGTCAAAGGTCGAAAATCTCGCACCATTTTGTATCTAGGCGCCTTTAAAAAGGCAAACACTTTTCAAAGGAGGAGAGGGACACCCCCTCCCCTGCCCCCTCCTCAGGCCAGAGACAATTCTACATTGATGTGACCCCTCCAAGTGGTTACTCCAGCTGCGGGCCTGCTGATATGATCAATTGAAAGTCCCCTCCCCCACCCCCCCTGAAATTTCATGCTTGTTCTTGCGTGAGTACGCAAGGCCCCGTCTACAACATCATACCTTGCCTATAGACACCGCCATACAAACGTTTGAAGATTTGTAGTGAAGATGAAACACGCAGCTTAAAGTTTGAACACCTTCATACCTGCTGGACGTTGTTCGAATTTGTTGTAAAGGGGTGAACAATTTCATACATTTGTCCATAAGGGTAGGTAAGGTTAGGTTAGATGAGGTTTAACGTCCCAGTTTCCAACCAATTGGTTCAAGTCGAGACGACCACGGCCTTTTTTCCAGTTGTGGCTCACTGGATTGTTTTCCCTACTCCATTGTTTATGCTGAGCACCAAGCACAAAGGCAGTAGGTTCCATTTTTAAAGTCTTTGGTATGACACGGCCAGGATTTGAACCTTAGACCTTCCGGCTGCAAGTCGGATGCTCTAACCACTTGACCACTGCAGTCGGCTTGTCCATAAGCAGCTTCATACAAATGTATGATGTTTTGAAAAAAAAATTATAATTGGAGAAGGGACTTTACTACTCAATGTTATATCATGTCCATTATATAGTGACGAATTTTATTCTGCCGATCAAATGATGCTAAAACAAAACTGATTGGGATAGTTGAAAAGATCGTGAAAAAATGTACTTTAAAAGTATTCTAAACGGTTCTTTAATTAATTTTGGAAGGTCAACTATTTTTATGAGTACTTAACTTAAGTTAGCCAAATTGTTAATAAAAATTAAGTACTGATTACTTTCTTTGATCCAATGCATGACGCGTAGCTCGCCAACGGAGAAATATGCTAAAAATATGCAAAACTCGAAATATGTTAAGTGTAATATTCACGCGGTGTGAACAGTAATACCATCGAATCCGTCACTAAACCCAGACGTTCCCGCTACCAAGCTCAAAAGTTGACACAAAACATCTCATAAAATGCACAATAATGGTCAGATGCTAATACTTACATCAAAACATTGCTTTAATAGACGTATCTGAATATTTTTAACATAACTTTGTGAGAATATTTCCAGTATGGCTTCAGTTATAATAGATTTCCAAGTCTACGTTGTCGTTTTTATCTGGTGACCCGGGTTGTTGATAAACGGTGCATGGGGATTACGTAAAAGTCATGTGACATCAATTTTTGTATGCGTTTGAATGCAGTGCGTATGCTAGCCACGCTAACGCTAGCGCTTCCTTACTATTTCCAGCTGCCTGTGATTGCGCTTGCGGAATAATTTAATTCATGAAAACGTCCTTGGTAGGCTGCTAAAGGAAGACTACAATAAATAGTGTGACTCACACTATTTATTTCCGGTGGAAAAGAATTTTATCTAAAGGTTTATCTTACGACATGTTTCTCCACTTTCAGTCGATTTTTCCATTCACTGAAAAGTCCAGTCAATTGGACGTCAGAGACCGATCAAGACAGTATTTACATTGTTATAGCATACAGGCCTATATGCATCTGCCCCGTCCGCTACTAGAAGCCTCCTGCGGTTTCGAGCTGATCTGACAAATTCTATATATACTGCAAGATATTAATATTTGCAATAGTACATTCCTTTGTAGGAGTAACGTCATTCGTCCACACCATCTGGTCGGAAAGGATTCAAAAGTGTGGTCTTACGGACCACACGAGTTATTGTAGGGTATTGTGATATTTAGCATGATATTCCCGCCTAAGACTAAATCTGTAAAATTCCTGTTCATTTTGAAAAGAGGTCGATAGCAATGGCGCGTACATTGTTTATCAAATGATGCGGTAAACTGAAATGGTTTGCTACAGGATGATCAATTTTTTTTTTTTTTTTTTGCTTTTAACAAAGACTTGGCTTTCTTATCCCACTACTCTCTCAATAAGCTAGTCCCTTTCAGTGTTATCTTTTGGTGTTATTGCTATATATATATATATACGCGTGGGGTCCAGGGGCCCGCGTTAGGGCCCCTGGCGGGGTCCAGGGGCGGAGCCCCGGTGGGGATGCAGGGGGCGAAGCCCCCGGAAGCTCTCGCAATATTGCATTTTAAGAGCACAGAAATCGGCTCCAGTTCTTATGTCAGTGAGATTTTATACCTTTTCATGTTGCATGGAATTTTATGTGTATGGCTCAGTACGGTATAAGTTATTATATGTACCTGCAGAAGTTACGGAGAATCTAAGTTATCTTAAAACTTACACGCCAACATTATGAGCCCGTGTAGGTAACTTGAAATGACTTTTGCCATAATGAGTGTTTTATTTTCGTTATACGATATTCGGGTATAGGACGTCAGATGAAACAATTGCACGCGAAGCGGGCCGAAAATTTGAATTTACATTTAAAACCATTGCTATGACTAACGGTGTCAATTCCCTTTATGTGTGTCTATCAATTAGGAGATGGGTTCTATACTAAGTTTTCAGTTCTCATAAGAAGAGGAGGGCGAAAAAATGAATATCAGTTGTTTTACATCCTTACAATGCTGACTCTGAAATCACGTTTACGCACACGAATAATTGGCTTATGGTAGAGCCGGTCCTTCGATGAGTAATGCCAATACGTTTGGGACCTTATTGATAGTAAAAGGAGCAATTCAAGGCTAACAATGCGCAGATCAAGCAAAAATCAAGAAATATTGAGAAGACTTTGCAAAAATCGTGAAAGATTTCAAAAGATTTTTGGTAAAAAGTGATAAAATAAATCCATCACTCAATAAAACGTACCTCTCTCCGTGAGGGTAAACAATTGCGCCCGAAGCGCGCCGAAAATTTTCGGTATAGAGACTCCCGGGATCTCTGCGTTAATTGTACACTGAAAAGGGGGACCAACAGGACTCTCACAACCTTACATCCATATGGGAGGAGATATGATATATCACCTTCTTTTTAGGTATAGCAAGAGGGATGGTGGACAGGCAAAATTCGCTTCAGAAAAGATTTTCGTCATTATTGAACGTCGCGGTAAGATGTTTGGAAAATAAACAACGGCAATTACGTACTTTCAATCTTTCAAATCATGTGCTAGACTAGATTAGTCAAAGATCCCATAATGATGAGAGACCTACAGAGAAGGAGATGTAATTTTTACAAAAATGTTGCCTTGGAACAATTTCTTGCGTCATAGCTTTGTCAATGTTAAATAAAATCGGGTGTAAACACCGTTGTATGCGCGCGAAGCGCGCCGAAATTTTGGATAAAATATTAGTCCATGACAAAACCTGCATTTCAGAACCTGCATCGGACACTGTCACTTTCCCACCAACTTATGCTATTCAGAAACGAATCTTCTGACTGAGAATTCTTAAAAAGCACCTTTGCTCCTTTGTTCCCCCGTGAGTAGTTACCGAAAGCTATTGATAATAAGGACAACTCTGACACAAGGCTTGACGCTAGCGGAGCGTGCGAAAATTTGGAATTTGTCAAGAATTTCCAAAACTTATGATAGTTTGAGAACAGTTTGTGAAAGAAAATGGTTAGAACAAATAAACCAGTCATCAAAAATACATCTCACCCTACACCCTACACAGAAATATGTAGCTTATACGACTTTTGGGACCACTTTAAAAATTTTCAAGAATCGAGGGGGAGGGGGACACACGTCACCCATTGCCCACTGTGCCGACGCCACTGTCTGTAGCTTAAAAGCCTTTTGAGTTCATTTTAAAACTTTTCAGACAGTTTCGAAATCGAATAGGGTATGCACGCCGCTACTTTGCCTGCAACAGCTGGTGCCACTGTGCACAATAGCACGTCACCCGACAGCTTGTCTTCTGTATTCATTCTGCAAGGTCTGTATGGCGAAAACTTTGCCTCTCAATCCCTCTAGATTACAAAAAAAATTCACTCTTTAACACAAAATTGTTACTAAATTTCAGTGCAGCTAGCCGAGCCCATACTACATATGTCACGATGTTTACTTATTATATCTTAAGTCAAGGATCATTACTCAGCTATTCACCTGTTTTCGAGCATTGTAGCTCTCCTTTCGTCACCAACCACTTTGAAAGATATGTAAAGAGATAATCCAGCGATAGCTCCACCCAACCCCTACAGAAATATATACTTTGAATACGTTCTTAGACACTTTTATTCAATTTTTGCTCTTTATTTTTCTTTCTCCTTTTCTTTTTTCTTTTTCTTCCCTTTTTCTCCTTTCGTGGGGGGGGGGGCGGGCCCCCCTGGATCCGCGCCTGAACCGTACCTTGAAGTGTGGGCAAATGTTGCTGAATAAATATGGCGATAGTCCTTAAAGAATATGATAACCTAATTTGTGGGTTTATTGACAATTTACTGTGAGTAATCACTCTTACTGTCTTAGCGAGGGCCCTGTTCACGTGCCCTGCTGGTCTATTCCTTATTTCGGCCCCGGGGAACAGAATCCATGTCTACACAGTACACGAAGCCGTAGACTACATATGTACCACAGAGCAGATTTGGTTTTCTATGGAGTTCTTCATTTTTAGCTCAGCTGAAAGCTTTCAGCTGAGCTATTGCTGTCGTGCACGGCAAAACTTCTACGTCACGGCAAACGTCTGTCACCATAACATTTGCGTTTAAGTGCCTGACATTTCGCTGTTTTTCGTTAGATTTGGCTGAAATTCAGTAGAGATGTTAGCAAAAGTAGTATCTGTATGCTCCGACTCTTTTCGATTAATTTGGCCGCTATTTGACCTCGGGAGCGGGCTTTGTTTGAGAACGTAAAATTCCCTACTTGTCTTTCAGTTTTGCACCAATTTTGATAATATGTTGAATATGTGGCCTTGTGCGAAACATAGACTAGTGGTATAAGCTAGGCGGCAGAAACAAGTATTCAACTTAGCCTGATGTCTGAATGGTTTTAGGAGTTTGGCTTAAAGTTTAAAGAGAATATATCCAGTCGCCTCAAATTTCAAGTTATTTGTAAACATTACCTTAATCTTTCAAATTTTCTTGTATCTTCTTTACAAACATTCTTCTTAACATTTCTGGACAAAAATATTTAGTATGAAAGGTAAACAAATGACTTATCCTCCTTAATAGCAAATTAGTTTATATTGTCGCATGAAGGAAAGAAGCTACTCGTGAATTGGGATACCGGCTCGGGGTACACTATTTCAAGTTACTAGGGTGAATGTTGTCTAGGAAATGTCGTACGAGGAAAGAGGAACCCACCCCTTTCTTTTAAACAAAGAACATAGCACGTTGATTGAAAATACAAAGCTTCATATGGTTTAAGCTTAACGGTTGTGCTAACATTCCAAAAACAATTTTCGGTTTGAAAAGGAAAACGTGCTTTTTGAAGGGGAGTGCCATAAGTCAGTCTCGGAGCCTGCAGGAATTGTGCAGCTCAGGCTTCTAGTCAAGCGGGCCAAGGAGGCGAATCCCTTTTTGAAATTTGTTTGCCCCTAGCAAGTTTTCAAGTTGCCATTGGCTTAATGGCATTTGTATACATTTGGCCCCCTTAAAATTTTTTTAGCCCCTGGAAGCCATTTCGCCCCCATTCAGTACCTTGTCAGGCTACAAGCCTGGTGCAGTCACATGGGCGTCGACACTGCAGGAACCGCCCCAGTCTTGTTCTCCGTTGCTGAAAGCCCCACCAAGTTGTTAAGGGGAAGCCATGGGGGATGATATTTCAATAGCCTTAGACTTAGTATAAGTGTACATATTTTTCCAACGCTCTCTACGAACTGTAATTACCCTTCGGCCTGTTGCGACACATTCACGGGTCCTAAAAGCGATCGACGATTTATATACCTGGTAGATCCCAATCATAAAAATGTTATGCAGTAAAATAATTTTGTAGGGGAAAACGGGACTAAAGAGTACTCAGAATTCGAGGCGCGTAAAGAATTTAATTTAGAAATTATCCCTTTATATTGAGCAATTGAGCAGTTTTGGTTTTTCCAAATCATAGTGGCAACACTCATTTGAACTTCTGTCCCTGGACAAGTTCAAGGAATATCTCTGGGGCAAAATATCGCTTTTAAGACCTTTAACCATTTGTAAAAATTCTTTATCGGAAGTTACTATCTGGGTCTAATTATGGAAAACAAATGAGGTCTACAAAGCAGCACACTCATAAACATTCATTATTTGTATACTAACATCTGTGCAGTATATAAAGTTAACTTTGTGTACCAGATTTAGCCTTTCAGAGACTTCGGGAGTTCAATACATATTTCATTGCATTTATATTTATCTCTTTGTTTTCTAACGTACGTATGATCAACATGAGTTACAGACCCATCCAAAATAATGACTGCAGACTTTTAGGTCAACAGGAAAAGATGAGCTTCGGCAACATTGTTGCGCTTGTTTATTCATCAAGCGAGCCTCGATGAAACACAAAACGTAACGCACACTATATCACCTCGCACCAAATATCAACAGCACCTGCATCCGTCTTCATGGGCAACTGTTTCCTGACACCTTCCTACACAACTTTTAGTGACATGACTGATCCGAAAAACCTGCCACGTGGGTAACGTGAGACAAAGAGTTGCTAAAGCTAAAATTATGTATTAAAGCCCGGCAGGAAACATAGGTCTTGTACATCCCATGCAAAGCAGAGAATGTGTGTGTTTAGGTAATTATCTCTCTGCTTTCGGGAAACAGACTAAACTTTCTGTCGGGCTAATTGTAACCACAACTGAATGAGAAAAATTATTGTCGTTATTTTCCGCTTTTCTAGGAAACTTTTCAAAGGAAAACATCCCCTAGAAGGAACGGTGTCGACGAGAACGTGCACAAAAGCGTAGACCTACGACACTGTTACTTTAAAAACGGTTGCAATGACATCGTTGAATTTTACACTAGGTCATGGATAATTTGTTATTATTATTAACAAATCAGTTAGACTGAGCTTTGTTAGTTCAAGGCGCAATGACAATCAAACAATTATATTTGGGTGACGTCACGACTAGAAAGCCACAATTTTCTCACCTCAAAGTTTCATGGTCACTGTGTTATGTTTCATTTTCTTTGTTTCCTTTTTCTTGCTCCTCGGTTTTCTTTCTTCGACCTTATCAACGGCTTTGATGACACACAAAATCCCGACAAGAATCCGGCCAATCACCAAACTTGATGATATCAAGGTTGCTTTACAGCTTTAGGGTCCACTCTCATAAAAAAGACCCTGCCTTGTTTTGCTCACAAGAGTTTTTCAGTTGAGATACACTTATTTTTTTTTTAATTTGGTATATTTTGTCGGATCTTTGCCTTTTAAAGGTTATGAATGTAATTTGCCATAGTTGAGGGGGCATCCACGCAATAACAGTAGCTTTATCAGGTTTTCTGGGGAGAGGTGGTTTGGTGTTACCGTGAGCGGGGCATGTTCCTCAACTCGATTTTGGGTAGGAGAACATAACAATTTCCTTCCCCTAATATTTAGTCAATGGACGTAATGTTTTACTGATATTTGATGATCACAATCCTTTCTTTCGACAGGCTCAGCTCTCACCTTTTTATTATAAACGTGCAGCCCATCCATGCACAATAAATTATAGGAAGGTTAACTAATTACGTGTACGCATACGAACTGTTTACATGTACGTATATTACACGCATGTGTCCATGTGTACATAATTTTGCTACCGTCAGCCCTTTCCCAATGTCCAACGCAAAATCGCCGCATGTATGGGCTGGGGAGTCGGGGTGGGGGAGCCTAAATGAGGAAAACAGCCTCGTTAGGCATATATGGGATATCAACCAACCCAAACCTGAATAATTAAGTAGCCCAGCATATAAGGAAGAAGGATGCTACTACTATGTACTTACAGGCACCTTCAAAACCAGCTGGCCGTGTTCCGATTTATGTTCATCATAGCACAACAACTTTCGACATTTAAGTTCTTACGACAGCAACCTTATGTTTCAAATCTAGCTTTGTGGAACGGAAGGTTTTGGCGCGTTCTCTATGGTAACTTCTCTAGCCTTATATTACCGGAAACATCGGTACAAATGTCAGTTCATTATGGATGCCACTTGATACGTGTCCAACTAGTTTCGTAGGTGTTGTGAAAACATTTAAACGTCGAGTAATCCTTCACATTTGGTTAAAGAGCTGCTCTTTAAGATCATTTAACTTAAGTGGTGCAAGGTGTGGCTTACTAGCCTGCACAACTGGTGCTGCAACCTGTTCTTAAATTAGTATGATACTTTGCGACTGGCCCGTAAAGCCCGTGACCAGAAAGGGTACCGAGGAAGGTGAGATGGTTTCTATAGGTGAAGAAATATTTTACAGGGAAGGGACATACTAAAATGCATTAAGGTAATGACTGTATAGTTTTAATTTTCTAAGTGGGCTAAAATATTTCAAGATAGGCTCCGCTCCCTGACCCACTCATCTTACCTACGGGCTTGCTTTTAACTAGTCACGAAAGTGTGTGGGGAAACGTACTGCAGGCATATATTGTTGGTGTACCTGGTATGAGGAGGGAGCTGCCACTCCGGGTTCCTAGTACGAGTCAGTGGCCGATAGTGTTTCTCCTGTGCAAAAGTAGTCAGACAAGACATTGAAGGAGCGATATAGCATAGCTTCCGCTGATCAAATATTTTTCAAGGGATCGGGAAGTTTTACTCTACATTAAGGTATTAGCATTTTTTCTTAACGTTTTCTAGGGGCGAAAGTGTTTTTAAGAGGCCCGTTCCCCTTCCTCCTTTCCGTTGACAAAGGGGATGAATGATATACTTCATTTTAAGTTGTGAGTTAAGTTGTAAACTCTTGTCTGTCGACCTTAAAGAAAAATTCACCTTGCCAAGACAGTCTGAATGAGTTTACCCATCTTGATTTTTTAAACTATGCTGAAATTATTTTTAAAAGCCCAATGTGTCGACCAAATCCCATACCACACATAAAATTACCAATGAATAAATGTCACGCACTTTTGCAAAGGTGCAAGTAACTCCACAAACTACTTAGACTTGGGCAAGTCTCTCGTAGTGCCATCTATTCTCAGGCGCATTGTCGTGTGCACTGTGCCCATCTTTTGATCAACACGCCCTATATTGGCTGCTTATTGGTATCGCTTCCTCTGTTGGCTGCTTTCCACAGAGGAAAGCGATGCCGCCTAAAGAGGGCACGTTGATCAAAAGATCGGCACAGTGCGCACGACTATGCGGAGAGAGTAGATGACACCACGAGAGACTTGGCCAAGTCTACAAGTTACCCCTTCGGGAAGTCAACTTAGTACCTTCGGGAAGCCAACATGGTAGGCTACCTTAACAGTCGGTGTAATGGTACACCGTGTAGACATTTCCTGTGTACAAAATAGTACGTTCTTACCTTCCTCACATCGTGGCCCTGTGAAACCGGAGTGACAAAAGCACGAGAGGGTGTTGTTTTCAAGGTCGTGGATACACGCACCGTTTGGAGAACACGGGTTCTCCGTAAAACATTTGTTGATAACTGGATAGAAAAAACAACGCAAACATTTCTCTAGTTAAGAATATTGTAGAAGAGAGTATAAAATACTTCTAAGAAGAAGTTGTCAATGACCTTTCTTTCCTATATATATATATATATATATATATATATATATATATATATATATATATATATATATATATATAAAACAAAAATATTGGATGTCAAACCACACCAGTGGTTTCGTGCTAACGCACTCTACCGTCAAAGTATCAAGCACTTTTTTGTACCGGAGTGACACCCCTTCTGCAATATTATATATATATGTATATATACATATATATATATATATATATATATATATATATATATATATATATATATATAGGTCGAAAGGTAAATAGTAGTACATTCGATCTTGAATTTTGATAACAATCCTAGATAGAGCATAGCCCTTATCAAAGCAGGAAAGGTTCAGAGAAAATACCAGAGAGAAAAATTGAGCCATACCGAGGGTTTGAACCCGCCATCCTCCGCTTTCCGGGCAGAGTCTGTGACCACTACACCAGTTCGGCTTGTGATTCACAGAAGTGACAAACAGGCTACAAATATCTCGTGTGATTCAATTTTCTCTCCAGGTACCAGGTATATATATATATATATATATATATATATATATATATATATATATATATATATATATATATATATATATATATATATATATATATATATATATCAGCCTGTTCGGCCATCTCTTGTCGAGATTCCGACCGTGATCGCTTAGCTGCCGAAAAGCGTCTCACTATGAAGCTTGGAACCCTCTCCCCACGTGTTCTGAATGTGAGACTTAAACTTCTACAAATCGGTCATTCCTGCTTTGTTGGTACTTATGCAAACCACTTTACTATGTTACATAACCTGGTTCAGTGGCCGGTTTGGTCGTGCCCAATTTTATTTTATTTTTTTTACTTGGCACGATTGTTCGTGCCTATGATCAGTTACACTTATTGCGACCTGATGGTGGGTTTGAACCCGAAACGTCATGGAGTTTTCCGCAAACTTTTAGCACTGTTTACTACTTTTAATTAATCTATATATATATATATATATATATATATATATATATATATATATATATATATATATATATATATATATATATATCTATATATATATATATATTCTGTGATTTTCACTTACAGTGTATGGGAGACCGTCCAACGCGCCCATCAAGCTAGACTCATGACGTAACTTCACGTCCTCTTCTCAGTGTACGTACATATTTCCTTTTTAATCTTTTGCAGGACAACAAGGTAGCAAGGGGACGGGAGTAAGAAGCATTCCAGTATAACAGAGGCACCTTGTTTGCGTGGTAGGGCAAACGTTGACTATACCGAAACATGACGTCAAATGTCAGCTATATCTAATGGGAATGTCTATTTTCAGACATGTCAAAACCATTAACATTACCGGCACCATGCCAATTTGTAGTATATTGGTCGCAATGGAAACCAAGTGCAAACAGGAAATATTTCAGAAGATAACATTTTCAGTTATAGTATGTGGTTGTGACTGCAGTCTGGCAAGCTTGCAGGGCGTAGAAGAAAATATACTTCAGTTTATTGACATTAACCCCTTAATCATTTCCGTTGTTGATCTTGATATAGCTTCTGTGTAAAAGATACAATCAAACAAAAAATTATGTGCATATCAGATAGGAAACATATTCCTGGAAATTTTCAGCCTTACCTCCAGAGCATGAGATTACCGGCAAATCACGATGAGTGTTGAAAATGAAACCCTGCAGTGATTCCTCGTCAAGTTCAACTTCCATACCAGATCCGACGTCGTCAGAACTTCCATTGACGGAAACCAATGTCCCTTCCATTCCCAATCCGACTTCGCGACAGACAACGGTCACGACTTCTTGATCTAATAGAGACGTGTCTGTAATGAATTTCCACTCTCCAGTCCTCTGGAAGTATACTTCCAAATGACCTTCTCTAGAGCCGTTTTTTCCATTAAGTCTCATTTCTAAAGAATGTGAAAATTATATCTTCAATTTAAAATTTGTAGACTGAGGAATACGAGTACGGGGAACAGAATGACGTGCTCCTTAAACTGCTACTTCACATCTTGTTTAATTGGTAAGGATATCATACATAAGATGCTGTGTTTTACTAGAAAGCTGTGGTTTTCCACACAGTTTATATGAACAGGATTTGAACTTTACTGTTTTGTCACTAGCTAAAAACTGCTATTCCCTTAAAAACTTTCACTTTACTAAAATAAAGTGCCAAACAGCCAACTAGCTATAAAATGGAAGTGACTGCAAAATCATAAAAACAAAAACAGTAAAAATACTGGGCAGAATAAACAATCTAAAAGCGAATGAATGAAATAATTTAGTCGTCAGACGACACATTTTCATGGTTTTGAAAAACAGTCGTTTCATGGCATTGCCTCCTTCAGCTACAGCATGCTAAGGCGATTTAAATGTACACACCGTAAATGCCACGTGACCCGCACTACTCGCGGTTTACATATCGTTATTCCTTGACATTTTTCAGAACTACAATCATCGACAAAAATGATGGGGCAAAACAGGCAAAACAGGCATCAGTGAGATCACCATCCCCCTTTTTGCATCCCCATTCCCCTGTTTAATGTTGCGGCATGCCAAACGTGTTCTGAGACTTCAACATTGATACGGGGAGCGGGGTTTGTCCCATGTACTTTTGTCGAGGATTGTAGCGTCTTGTTTGGCCAACTGATTGGTATATGACCAGTTTGATTGAATGGGACAATACTATAGGCTTAAAATCATAGATGCAGAGTTGTAACAAGTCAAGTCACTGACTCGGACTCGAGTCGCACATTTGACTTGACTTGACTTGGTCATCAGCCAAAATGACTTGACTTGACTTGAGTCACCACCTAAAATGACTTGACTTGACTCGGACTCGAGCATAGCATGACTCGAGTCCAATTGAAGACTCGAGTCGGGACAAATGACTCTAGTCTCCTGCTGCGACTCGAGTCCTTTTACGTGACTCTGATGTTTGTAAATGTACCCAATTGTGGACTGTACATGTGCGTATCGCGAGGTAGACGCGGCCGCAACACACAGTGCCCGTGTGTGGACAATACCAGCACTGCATGCCTATAGTATAGTTGTCACTTGACAAACGGGCCGAGCCGGGCAGTTTGACGAATCCGCACTAACTGCTGCGGAGGCATGTCATATAAGAGTGTGTACACATCATGCCAGGCATGGCCCATTACGATCACCGATCTCAGTGGTTTCGATGGAAAAACAACATGTTGCACAGACAGGGTTGCCATCTGGATGATTCTTGGTGTGGTTCAGGGACTTTTGTTGTACGAGATTTTTAATATGAGTCTGTTCATTTTTTCCTCTCTATAATAATTTTGTTGCCTCTGCGTAAAACAGTACTCAATAATATTGCTTGTGCAACTCTGATGGGACTGTATAGTTCTCAGTGAAGGTACATGTATAGCCGGTCGCCGATAGCTCCCTATGCATTGTCCTTACCACGACCATTGAAAATCCGGGGTCTTCGACCAGCACAGTGGTGGTCGAGCTTGATTTTTTTCTTATAGCAAAGCTAGGACCTAAATTCCTAACTTACTGGCATAACTTTCCCTTTTTAAATTTTTAACTAATAGTGCAGCCTTGTTTTTGAAAACTTGAAAAAATAATAAAAACAATAAAAAAAAGTACGAAGCGCTGCCAGACAAGAGAACCTATAAATGAATTTTCAATAGCTTATTATGATTAAATTTTGAATGTTAAATGAAGGAAAACGTTGATATCAAATACCATAATGCTAGGAAGATTTTTCACCGCGCGCTTGGCGCGCACCCCCAGAGAAAACTGACTAATACAATTTAAAATTTTGTCTTGCAGGTTAAGATTTCTTTCAAAGCATGGGCCTCTCCTACGCGCCACACTATTGTGACTTGAAGCTCTGACATAAGAGTCACTGAAAGTACTGTACGTCATTCAATGCACCCTGGTCCTTGCAAAAAAAAAAAAAAAAATCCCAAACTCTAACCATGTGTAGGGAATCACATCTCTCGATATATTTTTCGGCGTGCTTCCCCTGCATGTGCCTGAAATAAATTGATGTCTCATTAGCACTGCTGTACGGCTGTGCGTAGCAAAATTTGTGGAATTATCTCGTTATTATTTCCTGTAGGACAGATTGAGTAAATTACTATTTCCAAAACCTAGCTACAACTCTCGCTGTCCGCTTTCTCGATCAACTACTACCATCCTCAACAAATTAGCTGACGGTTACCCAGTGGCGTAGCTATGGGGAGGGGGCTTGGGGTGAGAGCCCCCCACAAATTCGCCGCCCCCAGGAGCTCCTCCCACTGGTGATCTGGGCGAAAAAAAATTCACCCACTCTGAACAAGTTTGAATGGATTCGGTTTGATTGTGACAAAACTCAATGTGTTTGAGAATAAAATAAAATCAAAGTTAACGTTTTTCCACCAAAATTTCTAATCTTGGTGGCTGCTATCAAGCCTTGCAAGTGCCATTTCCGGCGATCTGGGATGTATTAAAACCTTAAATTTTCTTGGAACGCTCCGCGCCAACCTGTGGTGGCGTTCGGCTTAGATAGTAAACGCAGTGGCGTACACAGGGGGAAGGCCATTGGGCCATGCCCCCCTCATTGATGCCGATTTTTTTTTAGTTCCTAAAAATACGTAAATATTTTAACACAAATTTTACTAATATGTGGCACCAGGTTACATGTAAGGACACCTAATTTTTCAAAAATTTTCAAAGGGGAGGGGGACACCTTAGACCCCTTCCCCAGTCCAGCGATCACACAACATACTGCAACCCCCCCCCCATGAGAGAAATCTTGGGTACGCCAATGAGTAAAACGGGATTCAAACTTGCAACCCTTGGACCAAACGTCCGACCAGCTCAGCTAATCCGTCCACACAGAAATGTGTAATAAATTGAAATCAAACTTTGCATTTTGTTCACAAAAATTGCACTTCTTGATGGCTGCTATCAAGCCTGGCAAGCGCCATTCCCGGCGATTATTTCCGCCCGCTTCGAGTGCACCTACCCTGAGTTCTGGATCTCACATTTATAAAATTATTGTTCCAAAGGGGGTCACCCCCTCCCCTTAGACCCCGGGACTAGCCTTTGGCAGTTCACATGGGTTTTTCCCCCTCCTCCATTTTCAGAAATCAAATCCTGCCCATGGTCACTGTGGCCATTTTCATTCGTTATTGACGGAGAGTTTATTTCCGAGAAGTACACAGTGCTACTGCTAGGTCGTTGACCTCCTTGTTCGATAAAAGTGTATGTTACGCCATGGCTTGGCCATCTGTGGATCATTGTGCGACAACATCTAACGTTAGACCTACGTGGCAAAGTGAAAGTGAAATTGTGAGACGGCCAGCAGATATACATTAATATTGCTTGCCTGAGTAGTTATAGCATTCGTGTGTGGGGCACAAATCACGTGTGGTACCTTGGAATGTGCAACGTACTCCTGGCAAATTTCATGTGAAGATATGTGAAAACAATGTACCTGTGGCATACCATATAGAAAAAGATTGCAGTCAGTGACAGGTACACTTCAGAGGCAGAAAGGAATCAGTTGTCTGTAGGTCATACCAAAGAAGAAATACCAGTTTTAAATTTACTATGATTATGTACTAGTGTGACTTGCGTTGACTTGTAGACACCAGCAACTGACTCGAGTTGACTCGACCAAAATTTCTGACTTGACTTGAAAATGTGCTTGACTTGACTTGAATTGACTTAAAAATGTGCTTGACTTGACTTGACTTGACTTGAAAATGTGACGAATGACTTGACTTGACTTGTGACTCGACCAAAGGGTGACTCGTTACAACACTGCATAGATGCAATATTGATTTTAATAACTGAAAAATAATAGTGCCAAACAGGCTGTGGCGTATTTAGGGGCATTTAGCCATGCCCCCCTCACTGATGCCGTTTATTAGTACCTAAAATATGTAAATTTTTGAACACAAATTATTTTACTTCAAAGGTAGCATATGTACGTAGTACCAGAATGCATGTAAGGACACCCAGTTTTTCAAAAATTCTAAGGGGATGGGGTGTCCCCTTAAACCCCTACCCCAGGCCGCCGATCAAAGAAAATACCGTATCCCCCCCTCCCCCGTGAGAGAAACCCTGGCTAGGCCATTGCAAACAGGCCTTCTTTTAGCAACTCGCAATTACAAACTTCTACTCCCAATCAGCGAGTAACTTAGTGTGAACTTTAAGCCCAGTGTACACTATCAACATTTCGGGACACATGTGTCGGCACGGGCACAACCGGACACAGAAATTTTGTCCTTGTTTACACTAGACACATGTCGCGAACACCTGTTGCGACACACTTGAGCAACATGTTGTCAAAATGAGCTGGAAAGCAGTATTTTGGAAGGAAGATGGAGGATTCAGAAAGGAGAAGATGTGTTTTGGGAGCAACTACAACAATATTGGCAATTATTGCAGAGAGGAGAAAGAAACAGCGAACGGTACAACAAAAGAGGCTATGGAAAAGGCCTTGGATCACCATGAGAGAGCAGCATGGGGCTTACCACTGTCTCCTGAATGAGCTCAGGTTGGGAGACAGGCCCTTAGGGGTATCGCCAGGTGGAGGGCAGGAGGTACTGTCGGCCCCGTCGGGGAAGGCTGCCCCCCCCCTCGGGGAAATTTTCAAATTTCTTCAATGAAATCCCCAAATTTTCCAATATCATTGCTTAAAAACCCAATTTTTTCCAAAAATTTCGATAGCAAAAGCCCAACTTTTTCAATTTTCTCCAATAAGAGCCCGAAATTTTCGGCGCCCTTTGCGTGCCAAAATTTTGCTTCAAACATCGTTTCGGCACTCTGTTGCATGACCTTGTCGAGGCTTCAGGTGGCTGTCCCCCGTAGGGGAGTTTGGCCCCCCCCTATCTAGCAAATCCTGGTGCCACCCCTGCAGGCCCTCCTATTTGAATTTACTGCGTATGGACGAATTGGCCTTCGAGGAGCTACTGTCTGAACCTTTTATAAGAAAGCAAGACACCCATCTAAGGGTCCCCATTCCTGCAGGAGAAAGGCTTGCGTTAACATTGCGATACCTTGTATCAGGTTAGAGATCTAGAGAGAAATATAACCATTCTTGACACTTTTCTCGAGTGTGTCATTAATTGTGACTATTTATCGTTTACGTAGTCATCATTCTGAACTGTTTCTTTCCGTTCTACAATGTCCATCATCGTATACCAGAGAACTCCCTCTAGAACACCGCCTCGAACCCCACCTCCGCGGACAATTCCCACCGGAAAATTCATACGCTGGGCAATTGCCAACCATGACGTACAGTTGCCTTTTTGACAACTTCACCATGCGAAACTTTGGAATTGTCCTGGGTGACAATATTCCAAGCGAAGTTCGGGGGGGGGGGCATTGTACGGGAGGGCAGGAGGGAGTTGTTTGGGCGGAACTGTCCATCCAGCACAACATCATCCTCAGAATGGCTTTACAGATTCAGTCACCCCAATTTTATTTAATATACAATGGTATCCTGGTCTATGCATGGTCCTATATGACCATATATATATATATATATATATATATATATATATATATATATATATATATATATATATATATATATATATATATATATATATATATATATATATATATATATATATATATATATAACCGGTTGTTGAATTCACACAGAATAGTTTGGTGGATTATTTCAATATTTTCCCGATTGGCCACTTTTACCGGTATGTCCGGACCATGGGCGTAAATCCCGGGGGGGGGGGTGGGGGATATATCCCCAACTTTTGACTAGGGGGGATGGCCTATGTAATCATTCCCCCCCCCCCTAATGTTTAAGTCTACAGATACGTGTATGATGGAAAGTATATTTTATTCTTCATTTTCGTAAGAAATTTTTCAATCTCTCTTCACTTTCTATCACAAATGTTTCTCAAACAATCAGAATTTTAGCAAATCGTTGGCAATCTATCAAAATTTCCGCGCGCTCCGCGCGCTTCCAACCTTACTTCAGTGTCACTCATATTATCAAGATCTTCCGATAGTAACTTTCGGAGAATCACAGCAGCAAAAAGTTGAAAGTTTACGAATTAATAGGTAAAAGACTGGCTTATGGCAGTAGCATGTAGGATTGTTAGGCAATTTAAAGTGTCTCGATGTAGAGTATGATGCAGGTTTTGCCGGTAATGGAAATATTATTCGTCACTGTTTACACTCCATGTCATGCATGACCATTGTTAAGGTAATAATAGACGAAACTGTTCTCATCACAACACTTTCCGAAGAACAGAGATGCATCTCCAAACATCTGTCGGGACCTTGCATCAATATGGGATCTTTCAATCTAATATGTAGCATGATGTAGAAGGTTGCAAGTACGTATCTGCGGTTATACATTTTTCAAAAATTTTTACCAGAGCTTCGCCAGTTCGCGCTAAGCCATTATCGGTATAGATGGTGATTGTTAATACACTTATGACGAAAACAGCACTCTGTAACGCTCTTAGTAGTCCTTCACCCCTTTTGCTACACCTATCAGGGAGGTCTAACATCACCTTCCTGCACCTATACTCTCCCTCCCTCTCATTTTCCATTGCTGGCAGCTATTCGTCCGGATTTTAGTTCAAAAGTACTAAAAATACGATAGTTGTAAAGTGTTCGGCGCCGTACTCTATATTATCATTTGGATTCCAGGTAGTATACGCATTATGTCATTGTCCCCCTCCCCCCACCCGCCCCAATTAATTTGATTAATGCAGAGCTTCCAGGAGGTCCTATTCAGGTATCTGCTAGCCTTAGATGCGCTTTCATAATGCATAATGAAGGAAAGGACATATTTCGTAATAACTCAAGAATGTTTCTGTGGACACCACGCACATATTTTTGTGTAAAAACTTTCCCGAAATAGAAGGCATTAAAATAGACAGAAGGGAGGGGGCTTCAGGAGATTTGTTGACAACGTATCTGTCTCTTAATAGACAACATATTCTCCTCTTCACTAAATTATGGACATTTTCCTACCATATATGGTCAGTTCCAAAAACATCCCAAAGATAGCACCATTTTGCATCTAAAAGACCTTAAATTAATAAAAAAAATTCTTAAAGGGGAGGGGGAAACCTTTCCCCAGGACGTTACCTTTATGTAGTGACAAGAGAAAGATCAAAACTGCTGCATGCAAACGCAGGAACGCATGAAAAATAAAGGTGTACGGTAATTTACGCAGACTTGGGGGAACCGAGGTATTATTACCTCATCTATGGGGCCCCCAATCACAAAAAACCTGGCGACGCCACTGATCTTAAGCCAACTGCAGGTCTTTTAATGATCTCAGAATGCAAAATCCAGTTGTCTGGGATGACCCTATATGTTGATCCCTGCCTTTTTAAGCTTAACAGGACATTGTTGCTCTTGTACAATTTCAATCCGGTGCAGCTTATCAACGAGTTGTGCTCAAAATAGCACTTCCTAAATGTATGAATTATACAAATAGCCTACCAAAGAACATTACCACTGAATCTAACCCCTTAAAACAGTCTTCCTGGGCACTTCTTAGACATTAAAACCCAGGAGCTTCCGGGGGCTTCGCCCCCTGGGCCCCAACAGGGGCCCTAAGGCGGGCCCCTGGACTCCACCCGTCATGGGCTCGCGCTTCGCGTGCACATTTTCCACATTTGCGATAGTTCACCCCAACCCACCCAGAGTTGAAAAGAAATCTACCCCCCCCCCCGGTCCGGACACATGGAAAGTGGGACCGTAGCCAGACAAGGTAACGGAAGGGATGAGATAACTTCCAGGGGACAAAATATTTGTTTCTTTAAGGGGGGGGGGGGCGAAGTATATTAATGTTCAGTAAGGTAGTTAGTAATTTTTAATTTTCTACGGGCGAAAATTTTAAAGCCCCCCTCCCCTTCTTTTGCTTCGAAAAGATAGGCTATTGGCTAAGGAAATAAAAAAGAAATGTATGATTTAGCCAATGTTCCTAAATAAATTGCGTGGGATTGCTTGACTTTTTTTTAATCATGAGAAACTTTTGGTTAACAAATAATGACCCACCGGAAGTGCATACAACTCCAAAATCTTCAGAATGGTCACACGGAATCCATTCCCCGCCATCATTGATTGGAGTGTAACAGTCTTGTATAGATTTTTCGGATCCGTTACAAGATAATTTGCCATTCCATATGTTACCAGTCCCTTCCCCGAACATCTCTCCTGACTCAGTCAAGCCAAAGAGCCCCAGGTCCAGCTGACGACATAGAACGGTGGCTTCCTTGTCACCCTGGACGCTCCAGTCACGGTGGTTGTCACAGATCGTCCCCCATTGGCCATTGAAATATATCTCGACCCGTCCTTCCATCTGGTTTTTACCTCCAACAAGTCTTACACCTTTTCACAGTTGGGAAAAAAAGGGGAAAATATTCAATTGTCCCTTTGAAACTTGAGACTTCCAAGTGGAAGCCACGCATGATCGTACCCTACGTAAAGAAAGTTTTCATTGTACACCCTTACTATGGATCAATGAAGGTGATCCCATTAAATACCCCCCCCCCCCCGAAAAAAAGAAAAACGAACCATTGTCGAAACATCCATTGCTGCGGTTTTTCGTGTAACTTAATACCTTAGCTATTGAAAGTGATTGACGAGCATAAAACTTAAGTTTTAAGACGAAATGTCTCTAACCAAATGAATGACTCGAGGTACTCTGCTCAACAAAGTATGTGGCTTGACCTACTCATGCCAGTACCTGTAGAAGGTAGTACACCACTACAATTAGTCCATCATTGACTTACACATTAATTTTGGTCCATTTTGTGGCCTCTGCATGGGCCCTTGTTAAAGTTTCAACAGGTACAAGCTACCCCTCATGTGAAAGCTAACAAATAGGCCTGTCGCACTGATTTCAATTTTGTGTGTCATGACGGTTGAGATCTTGAGCTAAACTTGTATAAAAGGGTGAGAGTGCCTGCCTTTTCACTTCATTCTTGAAATGTCATTTCGCATAGCGGGGAGATACAATGGAAACATGAAGGCAATTCATGGACATTGCAAATCTCATCTCTCCTATACTATCTACACACCTTGTGGTTAGTGCAATTCTCAACATGCTGAAGTAAGCAAATAATTACAAAGTCTTTTGAGGTCATTTGAACTTAGACCTCGAATTTTAGCAATTAGAAAGCAATATTTAAAAATATGTCTCATCACTCTTTTTTTTTTTGCATATGCCAATAATGGGTAAACCAATTTTGGCTAATTTGGCCTTTGATATCTTCATTTGGCTATGACGTCATCGATTACGCATGCACCAGTTTTCATGGTCAGGTATACCTACCCACCAACTTTGAACTTGATCGGACTTACCCTTAAAGAGTTCGAAAACACTTTTTCGAAAACTTCAGGCAAATTTGATCTTTGACCTATAGGCCTATTTTGATTTTGGGTATTTGACCTTTGACTTATGACGTCATCCATGACGCATGCACGCATTTTTGTGGTCAGGTACCTACCCACCAAGTTTCAACTTGATCGAACGTACGGTTCACGAGGAGATCGTGACTTTTTCAAGGCACTTTTTGGCAGTGCCGTGATAGGGGGTGGTTCAGGGAAAGTCTCACGGGTAGAGGGATCTTGGCCGAGGAATTCTACGTTCCTATAAATGGACTGAATGACATTCAGAAATGAGAAATATATTTCTAGTCACTTAGTTCGGGCCTCTCATCCCCATTAAAGCCTGATCCTCCAGGGACTTTTCCTTGTAATCGTGTACGATGTAATACTTGTCCAGTAGTTAGCAATGACAAGTTTCTCTCTGTTGTGGGTCCCAACAACTGCCTCAACATTAACCAATAACAAGCATTTTACTTGTACATCCACCAACGTAGTATACGTTTTAACTTGTAAGCGTTGTGCTATTTTGTATGTGGGTGAAACTAAACGACGCTTGGCTGACGGGGTAACTGAACACGTACGGTCCATCAAGCAAACCTTCCTGATTATCCGGTAGCTAGTCATTTCAACTCTCCCCCCCCTCCTCCGTTAACTTGCTCGATACAGGACTTGATGGTTACTGCAGCCATATAACGCCGAGATTCCGACCGCGATAGTTTAATTTCAGAAAACCGGTTACTGATGAAGCGCGGGACCCTCGCCCCTTATGGACTGAATGTTACACTCGATCTTTTGTAACTGTTTTATTGCAGGTTTGGCAGTGTTCATTTCAAACGCTTTTAGTTTTCTTGCCAAACGCGTGCTCGTTTTTGACAAGAAAGTCTTGCCTAAATTGTTTTAGATTGCGTCAAGGCAGCTTTTAGTCATTTCTCGCAGTTGAGCAGTTTTCTGTATTTCACGCAATTGCGTAGTTTTGCTGTATTTAACGCAGCTGCTGCGTTGCCTTACTGCGTTGTTTTAGTGTGTACACATAAACTCTGCGACCTGTACCAACGCACACGCGTCGGTAAAGTTGTGTAGGCATACGTTTTGTGTGTGTGTGTGTGTGTGTGTGTGTGTTTCGTTTGGATCGCGTTTTTCTGCTCAGCTGCTATTTTGCCGCCTGATGAAGGGTATGTACCCGAAAGGTTGCGGAGTTTTCTCCTAAATTTCAAGCATTCTTCATTACTTTTATTGACCTATATATATATATATATATATATATATATATATATATATATATATATATATATATATATATATATATATATATATATATATATATATATATATATATATATATATATATATACCCTATCACTCGAAACAAGCGCGTCACAGCGGAATCGCGGACTGTTTCTTCACACTTTTGAATAATCACAGAAAAATTATCTTACCTTTGGACGTAGAATCAGAGTTTGAAAAATGCAAAAGAAATGCGAAAATGACACAACTCGGATACATTTCGACATCCACACAGCGCTAACAACCAATGTGATACTGCAACTTGCGAACGGCTTGGCTCGGATTAGAGAGGGTCAGTCGGCTCTGAAGATGAGCAAGTGGAGTTTTGATCTTCACTAGTAGCATGAAACATGTAAAACAGTACAGCCGGAAGTGTATTGTTGATTTTACAGCTGTAGAGATGGTTTTTAGGTTAACGAATTTCCTTCCGCAACCGTCAAGTGTCATCGCTAACAGAAGTTTCCATAAAGTCAAGAAATCTACAGTGGTTTTAGATCGACACTGTTACGATTTTTCTAAAAGACTAGGAAACTTAAATGACGAGAATGTCTGCTGACACTTGACCAGTAATGACGCCAGGATTTGCCCGACGGAGGGCCAATAACTCGAAACCCCGATGTCGACGGCTCTCCGAAAAGATGGTAAAGCCAACGATTTTTACGCGCCCTGCGGGACGAAAATTTTGGGTAATATTTGAAGAAAATTTGGGGTATCGGTGGACAAGAAAACTTAAAAGTTGTGGTTTGTCATTGAAGGAACTTTGAAAATTGGGGTAATTTTGGGTTTTAATTGAAGCAACTGGGCAAAAACAAGTAAGCTGTGTTGGCGAATGGTTGTCGTTGGGGGTTACTTACTTTATCATGACCATCTCTTGGCTCCCCGACTTAAAGGGGCTCACTGAGTTGATATCGATTATTTTGTGACGAGTTTGAAGAAAATCATTGCATGACAATGCTTCTAATTAGCCTCATTACTCATATATCACTTCCTACAGTTACCAAAAATGTGAGAAATTGTAGTTTTTGTGAACAGGGGTTGCATATGATTAATACCTAATGGTAAAAAGTGTCTGGTCATGAATTTGTAATAAATAATTTTAATCATTAATTACCCTATCATTGCCATTTCAGTTGTGTGTCAAATGTGCAGAATCTCTTAGTTTGACCATTTGCCACCAAAATGTGAGTAAATCTCAACAGATGTGCAAAATATCTTGAATTTTGTGAACCAACTCAATAAGCCCCTTTAATGCGAAACGTTCGCCGTCTTGGACAGGGAGAATGCACCCTTCTAGCACTACCCTCGCACTTGAAAATTTTTCCCGTACATTTTGTCCTGGGTAAGGGGAACGAAGTATGGGGTTGAAGGAAGGAGTCGTTCTGGAGAAATTTTTCAGATTTTATGTCCCCATGTTTATTAAATCTAAGGTTCGAACAACGAACCCCTGAAGTGGATCCATGCAGATTTCTCCTCAAAAAGAAAAAAGAACAGAAGTGATCTGCCCCTCCAGACAAAGAGTCTACTGTCACGTAATCGAATAGCTTCCTAGGAAGAGTGCGAATATTTCACAAGTTTGCCTTCTAAAAACTTGGCTGTCAAAACTAAATTTGTTCATTTCAGCCTCATTAGACAATGTCAAACTGAGGAAAAATTACGTTTATTCTGTTGTGGTAATACAAATAAAAAAATAAAAAATATCACAAAGGCAATAAACACGAACAAATTTATATCTGTAACTAACGATGGCATTTCAGATTTACTGTATTAAATATTCTGACAAACTTTATCTATGCAGTGGCGATGTTGCAAAATAAAGAACAGTCTATTGGCCAGTGGTGTCGCCAAAGGGGAGTCTGGGAGACGTGCCCTTCCCCAAAGTTTGCTGCACCTCCATGTGCCCCCAATGAGATTTTGAGTATTGATATTGAAAATATGCACAAACGCATCGTTCATTGATATATATATATATATATATATATATATAGGTCGAAAGTGTAAATAGTAATACTATTTACACTTTCGACCTACTATATATATATATATATATATATATATATATATATATATATATATATATATATATATATATATATATATATATATATATATTGTTCTCCTATGTCCTCATCGAGGCGGAGCCTTAGAAATTAAAGTAAGTACTTTAATTACTATTATGGGGGAGCAAAGCACCACAACAAGGATCATAAAGTGGTGACACCTCCACTAGTACTTCCACGAAAATTTCCTTAATACGGAATACCAGATTTTTCTGAGCGCTTCCCGCGTGTACCAGGGATGGTCTCAGTAGGCATTAGCCACCCCTCATCTGATTTATTATTGATAAAAATGCAGGAAATATAAGAGTGTTATCATAACAATTTTAAGGCAGCCCAAACCCAGTGCATCACAAAGGCCTACAAGGATTTCTTTTCCCCTAAATTTTCGCAGTGAGTCCGGGATCCTTCGGCATTAGACGTACCTTCCATGCTGTAATGTGAGGGCTCCCCCTTAGTGGCATACCGGGAGCAGGGAGGTGGTATTAGCTCCCTGCCTGGAGATAGTTATATCAGGGAGGTGGTACAATATCACCTCCCTGGTTAAATGCTTCATTAAGGGTCACAGTTTTTAAATACCCCATGGAGGGCCTCTAGGGGGTTTCGTTCCTGAGCCTTATCAGGGCTTTGTCCCTGGACCCACAAAGGGCACTAGGGTGGGCCCCTGGTCCCAAGAACCTACAGGGAGCGTTTCTCTTCACCATGAAGCCTCCAACGCCGCTCCGTCCTTCATGTTGGTGCTCCCCTGCGGCGGAACGTTGTTCCCCCAGTGCCCCCACTTCGAAAAGTCTGATGAAGGCACTGGTAATGGTTCTTTGGATCTGCCAGAGAAGTACTACTTGGACATTTGACTCCTCCCTGTGGCAACTCCCGGACTTGCGGGCTGGACAGAATAAGAGCAGTCTGCAGACTTCAGAAGGGGATGATTTTTATACACCGTTACCATTTCCGACTTCCTCTACTTTTGACAACTGCAGGTTCACACCCCATGTCTAGTTATTATTGTTAGATTATTGTTAGCACAATAATGGGACTTTTTCTCCAGTAACAAGAGGTATAATTCCAATCTCAGGATGGCCATCAAATGTGGGTCATGAGTCAATATTAGCCCATGAATAGCGTATGCACTGATTCAAGTATATTACTGGTTACGCAATCTTTTTCAGATTTCATCTTTCGGCGTGTTTCGCGCACGCATATTACAATCGGCAGTAATCGTGACTTTTAATACATCTACAAAGGATAAACATTCCGAAGCATTCTTATCAGTCCTCTACTCGTTTGGTTAAATCTTCTCACCTCTCGCTTAATCCCCACTGCAAGCTTTCCTTCAAACTTCTCGTTCAAAATTTTGGGTCAAATTACGATTTTTGAGAAGTGCTTGAGTGTTTCTCTGTAGTTCCCTTTGGAGTTCAATCAAACGCATTACGACAGTGTCCACTATTTTTACTTTCACTATACTTTCTGGGACTTCTCCCGCTAGACCCGTCAAGAGCCATTTTCCGGTCCCACTCACCCCTTGTCTACGGAGCCCAAAAAGCATCATTATACTTTCGTTAAGTTTTTGGAGATTTTCTACCACAGCCTTTTAACGTGCTTTATTTGGGAGCAGCCCTTAGCCCCACATATGGTTCGATCCTTTTAGCATGTTAGGCAAATAATAATAACATAAACCTTACATAAATTTACACCTAAATTCCCTACACCCCCGCCCTTTTTACGTGTAAACTGTTTTTGAAAACACAAGATCACTTAAAAAAAAGAATGTTTTGAAGTAACTGACAAGACCTGTGAGGTGCTATATATGCGCAGAGCCGCCGACAGCCGACAGCCGACCCGGGCCCCGGTACAAAATTTCAATGCGGGCCCCTTCTCACCAAAGTTGGTGTGATGTTCACGAGGAAATAATTCGATATGATATAATATATTTTATGACCAATTTTCCCGGGCCCCCAAATTGCCCCGGGCTCCTGGACATTTGTTCCCCCCTGTCGGCGGCCCTGTATATGCGGCAAACTGGGAGCACTTTTGGGAATAATTTTCTTGTATTGGCACACTGTCACTATGCCCGAAGTCATTGTGGCGCTTAGCACAGATAGTGTCACCATGATCGTTTTTGAAAAATTTCCCCCTCACCAAACATTTTTATACAAAAATTCCGGGTTCCTATGCATATGCAGCACGGGGGAGGTGGGGGTGTTCTTAAAAAAATACAGTAATTTCGCGCACTCCGCGCGAGTGCGCACACTTCACACTAATATTCTCGAGCTCTCCGGAGTGGTCTTATGACTTATCTTTCTCAGCTGCGTCGCAAGGGCCTTCTGAATGGGGAAGGGGTGCCATGCTTTGCCGACTAAAGGAAAGAAAATGCCGACAGAAAAAATGTGCGAGTAGCGCGAAGCAAGTGTATTCGGGGTCCAGGGGTCAGCCTCAGGGCCCGGGTTGGGCCCAGAGGCTACTCCTATGGTAGTTTGGGGACAGGGGGTGAAGCCCCGGAAATTTTTGACGTTTTTCAAAATTATGGGCATTATGATGAAACATTTAGCTATCTCCCATGCGTTTAATGGACAATAAATGGACCATTAAATCATTTAACACTTTCATTTCTTAAGTCGGACTAACAGCCCGTCGAGTTGGTGATGCAGGGGATTGTGAAAGGAGATGATTGCAGGGGTTGTATGTGGCTTGGAACAGTGTTATCACTCAAGCTGTCACACAGGAAGTAGGCTTAAGTATACCAAATAGCAGTGATGGTTGCGCGCGAAACTCGCCCAAAAATAATGCATTTTCAAGACAGTTTAGAAGTACAATCATACATTGCATAAGAGGTTTTTTCTTGTGTAAACGATTAACCTATATTTTCATATACCAGATTTAGTTGATAAAGCGGGGGAGTGGACAACATGGAGGGGAAATGCACGTACAGCTGTAGCGCCACCACTCTTTGCAGACTTCTTTGAAAGCAACTGGATGAAATCATATTAGTAATGTCGGATCCAGGAATTTTTCACTGGAATGCCTTTTATGCTTTACATGCAGTACTAATGTCGACCTCAGCCCAACTATGGTTGGGCCGGAACTTGGGTTAACGTCAGAAAAACACAAGTCGTCTCTACAGTTATAAATCTGTCTCACGTGCGGCGAGAGCATGGCGAAAATTTGGCATCCCACACACTCTCGGTTCACAGAGTAAAATATATACATCAGGCGCGGATCCAGACATTCGAAAGGGGGGGGGGGGGAAGGGTGAAAGCGCCCTTGAATATTCTCCTAGATTAACACTTATGCTAATTTTCGCGTATCTGTTATTGTTGATGTGGCGAAAAAGGGGGGCTGAGGCCGGGAAAGCCCCCCTCCCCTTGGATCCGCCCCTGTACATCGGCTGTCAGGGTGGCTGGTCCAAATCGGTCGGATACCATTTTTTGCACCAGGACCCCTCCTGCCTGATGATGGTCAAACCCACCGTCGCCCGACTGTGCGATAAATAAAAGAACAACCACGCGGTACGTTGGGGATTAAATTCCCGATCCTCGCAGAAAACTCTGTAAACTATCTATAGGTTACTCTGTAGAGAGGGCTGTGTATTGCTTAGCTATGTGAAACGGAAATATTAAAGAAATGGAACAACGAAACCCCAAAGCACGCGATCCCCTCCAAAATTTTCTAGGGTTTTATAGAAGAATCTACCTTCCTTGAAAGCAGAAACAGGTGAAACACCCATCAGGGATAACGTGGTTTACAGCATACACTAAATATAGCTCCCCGACAACTGAAAGGGAAACATCTTCCTTTACGGGGATTCCGGCATTCCCGTCCCAGTGGCGCTGCCGGGTTTCATGATGGAGGGGGCACCACAGGGGAGGATGTTGTAATCCCAGCCCAGATCAACTGAGAAAGTCGGTGTTAAGTATGCAGATTTGTATCTACGATACTTCGCATGATCCAAAGGTGACCCTTTCTTTGTCACCTAGTGCGAAGGTGCCGTCCTGGGGAGGGGTCTAAGGAGAGGGGTATTTCCGGGAGATACTTCATGTAAGACTACCTCAAACTGAGGTGAATAGACAACTGAAGGGAGATGAATAGGCTGAATAGCCTGAAGTGAATAGGATTAGTAGGTGTCTATTCACTTCAGTTTGAGGTTGGCTTACATGAAGTAGATACCGTATTTCCTTCCCCTTTGAGATAATTTTGTTCGTCTAAGGTGGCTAAGATGCAAAATTATGCTGTCTTTGATAAAGTTTCGAACTGATTTTACGGTGAAAAATTGTCCTTACCTTTGTCTGGTGTACAGGAAGGGTGTGATGTCTTAGTGGAGCGTTTGCACTCCTCCCTTGAGAGGTTTTCGTTTAGGTAAGGTGGCTTAGATGCAAAATGGTGCTATCTTTGGCAAAGATTTGAACTAATTTCATGTTAAGAAGTTGCCATCACTTTTGTGATATTTTGGTGATGGTATGGCATACCTCCAGTGGTGGTACTAAGAGAACAGCACAAGGCCTCCTGGAATTTCTGGGGTAATTAAAAAAAGGGGCCGTTAGTATGATGCTTTTAATTGGCATCCAAATGACACTTCAGGAAAGCACGTAGCACACCAATAATCGTAGTTGAATTCATTTTAAAACGAGAATCCAAATGTAAAAGTTCCAATGAGGAATAACCAAAAAGGGAGTCAAGGTATGACAAAAAGGTATAGAGGATTAATAAGTTGCCCTTTCGTAATGCTTTTTCTCTGAAAATGAACTTAATGATCTTTCAATAAGCTTACACAAAGAGTAATCAGGTGCGGATCCACACATTTCGAAAAGGGGGGGGGGCTTAAAGCCCCCTTGTATATTCTCCTAGATTAACATTATGCTAATTTTCGCGTATTTGTTATTTGTTATTGATGTGGCGAAAAGAGGGGGTGGGGGACTGAAGCCGGGAAAGCCCCCCTTGGATCCGCGCCTGGTAATAAACATAAAACATCGTGCTACAAATGCGGTGCAACTGCAAGTGAGGGCAAGGGAGTAGAGGAAGCTTTTTCCAATATTTTGGCTCATGTGTCTTGTAAAAATAACTTACCAGGCACAGGTTTTCATAGGCGGGGGGGGGGGGGGGCTAGGGCCAGCGCTGCAGCCCCCCTAACCAAAAATTTTTGTGAACATTCGGGAAAAATGCTGACAGTTTTTCGGGCACCTACTGAAAGAAAAATAATGCAATGATGTAGCAAAAGGGTATTAATAATTTAAAAATTTCCTTGGTAATTAGTATAAAGTTCTGATTTGAATTGCACCAGCACCTATATATTCCGTGTTAATTCATCAGTGTGTTTTTAATGGTTAAACTTATATTATGATTATCAGTGGTGTATTTGAGGGGCCATATCTCCATGGCCCACCCTCACTGATGCTGATTTTTTGCTGATTTTTTCTACCTAAAATACGTAAATGTTTTAACACACATTTCACTTCAAAGGTAGAATATGTGGCACCAGATTGCATGTAAGGACACCTAATTTTTCAAAAATTTCCAAGTCCCCCTCCCCCTCAGACCCCTCCCCCAGGCCGGCGATCAACAACTTCCACCAAAATTAAAACCAATAAAGAAGGTAGAAACAAGGCAAATTATTGTATGTTATTGGCATGCGGTGTGATAAACGATGATGAATGCCCATATGATATGTACATTAACATGTCGAACGTGGAGCGTGCGGAAATTTTTGGTTATGTTTTTCGGGCAAGACGTTCCAGCCCCCCCCCCTCTAAATCAACTTGGGCTCCTACACCTATGCAGGTTTTACAGATATGATAAACAAGGTAGATGAATGCAAAGTTGAGTCTATTAAAAAACACTGGACTTGCTAATTAAAATGGATAAATTACTTATCAGTTTCAATTCTGATTAGCAGGTTAATCAGTTCACTTCTGTATTTCATGCTGTGACTATGGATGATGATCACAGACACGGGCAAGGCTTCAAACAGTTCAGTGGAATACTCTTATTTTGTTACAATAAGGAAAGCATGCCTCATGTGACTTCCAAAGAGGGACAAAAAATCTTCACGTCAATAATTCAATTCACAATTCCTCTATTTCTTTAAAATAATCATGAACATCTGTAACAGCCTTTATTATAAAACAGATAATACACGCAGCTCATATCACAGACTTCTAGCTGACAAAGATCTTAAAACCAAAGTTCTAAGCCACTCAAAGAAAATCTGAAAGAATGAAGGTCCATTTCCAACCTCAGAATAAACAGGAAGTTGGAGAAGAAACAGCCATATCAGAGTGAGTTCAAGCAGGGCTAAAATTAAACCTGGAGTAGTGTAGGTTTGTGGGCCCCTTATCTGGTGCAGTTGTAGGAACATTATTGGGAGGGGGGGTAGTGTGGAGCACTTTCAAGGTGGAGGGTCAACTTCCAGGTAACATGTATCATATGGAGAAAATTTTACAAAATTCCTCATACATTGCCAGAAGTGGCACTTCTCAGTGTAAGTTAAATCCAAACATTTCCATTATAACTACAGAAGTACTTACAGTTTTGATGATTCGAAACAAGCTTAAAATTTGTTTTTTTTTTCATTTTTATATTTTAACAAAGGAACCTAAGTCTTTAATTATATTTTTGTAAAGGGGGCCCTTTGGCAGGGGCCTTGGCAATCCAGCTGCCCCCCTCCTTAAATAAGACCTGAACTCAAGGTATTTGTATTACACAAGGAAGAAAAAAGTTTCTGTAAAGTAAACGTGTGGCACATGCACTATTTCATTGACTGTCGTGTACTCAAAAGTGGAAATATCTAACATGTAATTTGGAAATTCCTCCCAGGTAACATCCAGGAAAGCTCAGAAATTTTGTACTCACAAAATACTGAGAATTCTGGCTGAGTAGTGAGTTGATGTATGTGAAGAATGCAAATATATCAGATACTGATGCAGGCGTGGATCCAGACATTTCGAAAAGGGGGGAGGGGGGCTCACAGCCCCCTGTAATATTCTCCTAGATTAACATTATGCTAATTTTTGCGTATTAGTTATTGCTGATGTGGTGGAAAAGGGTGGGCTGAGCCCGAGAAAGGCCCCCCTTGGATTCGCACCTGTGATGTTTGCATACATAAAACAGTTCCACAACATGTTGTCTTTGATAAATTACTGTTATATGAATCCCCATTGACTATCTTATCTTAAACATTCAAATACAACCATTGCCCACATAATGAAAACTGATGCTGTGGTCAACTGAATATCACCTTTTGCAAAAATGGAACAAATGCACTCTTTTGATGCGTATAAGTGCATTCTTACTTAAGACGTGAATTTTCACTGCACTTCTTTCATATCCTGGACAGGCTTCATCTGAGGTGAAGTCCTTCCTCCGTTATCCAGGATTTTCACTCTGGCAGTTCCCACAAATATCCAAGAAACAATTGTTTGAAATACCTGAATTTAGTTTAAACGTGCATAAACGAAATCAAGTTTGAATATGTATGAAGCAGACCCCATCTATGAGGGCGTCCTTGTAACCATCATGGTTTCTTTAGATCCAGAGCCAGCAAACAGCTATCTGAGCTCATCAGAGCAACACAGGTAAGTCACCATGCTTGCAACTTTCATTTAGGTAACGGAGGTGAATCCAGTAACACCGTATCTTTGGTAATTTTCAGTTCTGAAATACAAAAAAAAATAATAGCAACAATAATAAGAATTTGATTACTTCTACATTTTATACCAGCTATTGTCTCAATGTGGTTTACAAAGGTCTGCTACAAGCTTGGCTCATGTGGTTTCATCTCAAACAACTGATATTGTTTATTTCACTATTTATTATATTACATAACTCTCATACAAAGCAGTGACCACCAAATTTTGGGAAGACAACAATATGGCCTAGCCAAGCAACCATCATTTCATGGCTTCTTCACTGCCACCACCCTATGTTACTTTTTCTTTTCTTTAAAGAATTAGAAAGCCAGCATCTCCACAGTGCAACACCTACAGTACTATTCCAGGGCCACTGGCATGGTACAAAATAGGTCTTCCCTATCGCTTTACTTCCTGGAAAGGTCGAAATTTTAACTTTTCTCAGGACTCTCTGTAGCCTTGGAATCATCCTCCTGGCTGTTGTAGGTTGACTCCCTGATGTTGTGGCTTAAGAACTGGGCAGAAAATGTTATTTTTGCAACCTCCTGGCTAAAAGGCATATGCTCTACCATTAAGCCAGTCCATTAATACAATAAGCAATACTTCATTGAAAAGTGGAATAAATACATTACCTATTCTGTTATCTCCCTTGAACACACCTTGAACCACAGTTTTCCTCAATAATTTATTAACATCTTCAGCTACCTTGAGCATCTGTAAGAGAGTGTTGTAGTTAGTTTTCTTTACAAAACATAGACTTGTTTGTACAAAAACTAAGCATAAAAGGCTTGGAATTAAACAAAGGAGGTCTGCATAAGCTCCCTGATTGGACACTAACAACTAAATCATGATTGGATGAAAGTAAGGTGAATTGTCACTGGAGGGCACTGTAAAGTTTTGCCATCATTCCTCCTTAAAATTCAAATAAGTTCTATTCCAGCTAAATGATGAGTTTGTAAGACATCTGGTATACCATGTCCAGCAGGGCTGAGAGTGGTCTTTTTCACAGCCAAATATTGCAAATTTGACCTTAATTAAACATCAAACAATTGTCCTTTAGGTGTAAAAGTGGTCTTTGACCGTGAAAAATTCTTCCCTGTAACGATGATGGTATAGCAGATCTCGAATTTGACCATATTTAGGAGGGGAGTTTAGCTGTAAAGTGTGAATGTCATCTGGCAGTACTGCTATGCTGTGGGAAGGGGGGGGACTAAGGAGGATGTGTCATTTAAGTTAGAAAATACCCATTGCCAACACACTTTCTCATAGTTTTTACCACAATCAATAGTCTTGATGATGGACATATGCAAAGTCCTTCCAAACATTGAATCTATCTACCTAAATTTGCACCATACTGTTCATATATACGATACCAATATGATAAACTTCAGTTACCTTTAGAAAGGCCTCTTTTCCAGGCTTTACTCTAAACATCACCTAATTCTACAGCAACTGAAAGTAAATTGTTGAGTTGAAAATGACCCAGTTGCTGGGCTAAGGAGTGTCTGCCAACACTTAACACTTCTACCATGACACATAACAAACTCGGTTATTCTCTTCCATGCAATAATTATTCTGCATGCCACAGAACTTTCATTGAAGCTAAAAATGGTAACTAATATTTATAGCAATTTTGAACTCACAGCGAGTGCTTTTGTGGGAACAAATCCATGCAAATGGTGAACAGTAATACCATAAATTTACCCTAGTATTAAAGTACTGTACATGAATACACTAGTTGATTAACAAAAATATGTACATATGTGGAGCTAATGCACTCCTTGATATCTTATTCCAATGTCCTAACTTGCTACAACAGGGAGCATGCCATGAAAAATAGTCTTACTGATGGAGAGTTCATACATTCCACAGTGTGCTTCAGACTAGGTTGGACTGTGGCCCTTACATGTATACAGCTAAAGGTCAATCCCACTTTTGAGCCAGGGGCAACAGAAATAATATATACAAATAAAAAACTTACAAATTTAAATTTGCTTTCTTGACCTCCTACCAATGAACTTCTTCAATTTGCATTTTCCAATGCACTTGTAAAATTTTATTCTTTCAGCATGTAGAGTATGCACATAGAAAGCCCTAATGATACTTACACTCTTGATTTTTTCAGGATCTTTTTCATGCTTGTTCTTTTGGAATTCAGCATTTATACGTTTTCTGGCCTCTGTTCGAAAGTTTAAGAGAGAGGGAGGGAAAATAAAAAACAAGTTTGCCTTTCATACATTTAACCCTGCAAACTGCAATTAACTACTTTGCACTACATATTTCCGGTAAAGCAATGTTAAATTTTAAAGCAAACAAATGTGTACACCCACAAAAAGTTATCAAAAATTTGTTTTTAAAGACGAAATCTGCAAATTTTAAAGTTTTGGACAGTTTTCCAAAGGTTAAGTATTTACAATATCATAATTTTGTATACGTTTTTAGTAATTGCAAATTTGATATCTCCATGGACCTAAGACTGGTAAAGTACATACCTTGCACTTTTGTCAGGTCTCATTTTCTCACAAGCCAGTGAGCCACAACTGGAACAAAGGCCGTGTTCGTCTCGACTTGAACCAATTGGTTGGAAACTGGGACGTTAAACCTCATCTAACTAACTCATTTTCAGAGTCATGTATGGGCTATACACTTAATATACATTAGATTGGCCCATCTATTGAGCATGACATACATGTACGTCATATACTGTAAGTTAGTTTCTATCTGTTTAGCTTCCACAGGAAGGTGTGTTGGTCAAAGGATGGGCAAAGCAGTGTGCAGTACTGTATATGGTACACATGACTATGAAGATAGGACCCAAGGAAACCATGGGAGATTTAGCCAAGTACTGTACATTCAAAGCTTCATTTGTGGTTCTCCACCTGTCTTTCATACCTTAGGATACCTTAGGAAGCTCAGTGAACACAGATCTGTGACCCCTATGTCCGCCCCTTCAAGTTTGCAGATTTCTGTTTGTTTTCTTAACTTTTCAGAAAGCATAAATTGGTATGATTCAAAAAAATTTTCTGTAGTCTTTAACTACATGCCAACCTGTCAGTGCCAACTGGTCACCTTCAAAAACATCTAATCTTGTCCTGTGCAAAGTCTTGAAGCATCGCAGAACCTAAAAATAAAACATTTTAAAGATATCTTACATTTGTGAAACAGTATTATGTACAGTAACCTAAATATTATCTACAGATTTAATAAAAATCATCTCTCAGTCTGTCCCATATGTTCAGTCTAGATTAGCTACTTATTGTTGGCCACAAAATTCATTTGAACTCTTCAGAACTCATCCTCAAGCCCAAGGCTTGTACCAAGCAAGTCTTAAATTTAGCAGGCTTGGACCAGACAGGTGCCAGTCCAATCCCTGTTTTGGCTCAGGACTGGTCTTGCACATTTCGGCAGAACCAGGTGCCATTTTTACCATGACCAGGAGTGTTTCTTTTCATTTTCTTAACTCATTGAATGTGCAAATTAGACAAGATATTCTGACACTTTAACAGCAGTAGGAGGCAGGTTAGGGTCATGGTCAAGGATATATGCACAGATAATAACTTAAAATCTCTGTGAAATCAATACAAACATCCTTCACTCAATGCCACATGCATGCATGTATTTACAGTATAGTGTAATGCACTTACCAATTGAATGATGCACACTACTACACCCTGACATGGTCAGTCATAGTCTGCAACAGTGTTGATAAGGCATGTACAATGACGTACCCTTCAGTCACTTCTGTGATTGACAAGTTAATATACTGTAAAATGAGTTACACCTCAGTCACAAAATTGATGCACAATTTGTCATTTTGACGGACCTGTGGGTCACCAATATTGACTGGAAAAATGAGAATGACAATTGATATCCCTGTACAGTACAAAGTGTAACAATTGCCTCACAATAATCCAACCCTTGGTCACAACTGTGACTGACAATTGAGGTAAATGTGACTCACCCCTCAGTCACACTGGTAGCTGACAATAGTGGTTCAATGACTGACATGTGCATCACACTGTCATTGGTAAATGACTCACATTTGACTGACAATGCCACGGGTACTGTAGTGGGGTGCGTCATTCAATTAAAAAGTGCATAACAACATATAAGTGTACACTGTAACTGGTATCACAAGTTAATGTACAACAAATGTGTAAAATGAGCTCATGACCTTATGTAGTGTTTTTGTGCACATGCAAATCATGGAAAGTACTTCCAGACTACTCAAAACACAAACCTCCTCATGCAGTGTTAGATTTTATAAGTTGTGGAATTAATATGGCTATGCAGGGGGCATGTGTATAAATCGGATGTTGCATGACCATACAGTAATTCCAGCTGCTAAATTTTGGGAGCCATTGGGTAAAATCTGCCTTATCAATTGAACAATGCACCCCACTACCCCTGGACATGGTCAGTCATTGTCCACAACAGTAAGGTGACCAGACGTCCCCGATTTTCAGGGACAGCCCCTGAATCCAATGTTCCATCCCCGATGAACAAAGGTCCCCGAAAATGTACCCGATTTAATCAGATTGTCCTTGAAATTTGAAATTTCCCAAGATAGTAATTATCATGTTGTAAAAAATATTTTGTCAATTGTGAAGGCTAGCCCAATGTGTACCTTTCGGACAGGAGCTGAACGGCCGGTCAGCTAGCATTATAGACCTAGGTCTAGTATTTCACCAACATTTTCGAGATATACATCGTAGTGCCCATGCACAACCTATATAGGCTCTAGGCTAGCAAATAACAGGTATCTGCAACTGAATCGCAAAGATCGAAAGTCTGCCGAGCATCACTGATTTTCTATTACTGCCGTGATCATGCACACATCTACTGTACGCTAGCCAATTGCACACTAACGATGTATATTTTCCTTACACCATGTCTGGTCTACTAGCGTCCCTGATTTGAACCCCCAAAATATGGTCACCTTACACAACAGTTGACAAAACATGTACAATGATGCACAGTACTTCAGTCACTTCTGTCACTGACAAGTTAATGTAAAATGACTCACACCTCAGTCACAAAATTGATGCACAATTTACAATTTTGACTGACATTTGAGTCACCAATATTAACTGGAAAAATGAGAATGACAATTGATATGATATCCCTGTACAAAGTGTAACAATTGCCTCACAATGATCCACCCCTTGGTCACAAACTGTGACTGACAATTGAGGTGATGTGACTCACTCCTCAGCCATGCTGGTGGCTGACAATAGTGGTTCAGTGACTGACATGTCTTCAGTCTTCAGTAAAGAACTCCAAAAAGGCAAAAATGCCATCACACCATCATTGGTCAATGACCCCAGATTGCAAAGTTTGCCCTGCGCAGGGGATTTATCCCCCACGCAAGCATATGAACTTCAAAATTGCCAGCCGCACAAATTTAACAACTGATAACTGCAATCATGCGAACTTGTTGGCAGCAACCACACAATTTGCCTGGGAAAGGCAATTTCCTGCAATGTACCCGTAGGCATAGGAGTAGCCTAGGGTACCTAGGCCTAGTTCTCACGTACACTTTGTTCCCTGAGCTAGGCCTAGGCTATTGCAACACAAACTTTTGACCGCATATTACTGTGAGAGTAATATCGTCTGTGTGCGTTGCTGCAGTGATTGTTGCTATATACACGTATGCGCGTGTATGAACGTAACTATAGCTATGGACTATGTTACAATTAAACAGCAGTGCGTGCTATTTAGCATACAATAGTGTGAACGTCCTAGTAACACGATTTAGCAGTTTCATAGAATGTGTAAAAAACAAAACAGGATCGTTTGTGTAAATCAAAATTTTTTGTCTCTTTTTGGACACTAAGTGCAAATAATCTTAGAATGAAGGGTCTTAAACATATAAAGGACCCATAGAGGTCAATTATGTAGGAGTATACGTGAATTTGAGAAAGTTCGAGACCATTCAAAATTTTTGAAGGTGCGGTAGCCCAATTTTGACAATGGGTATAATGCTGACCTAGTATGGGAAGCCCCAAAGCTTCCCAAATACTAGGTCAGCAGACTGCGGACTAGCGTAGGAGGTGGTTTTGGCCAAAATTTTCTCAGTACGCCAACCGATGGTGGCGCTCCGCTTAGACAGTATCGGCCGCACCATTCTCTTGACCATTGTTCAAATCCCCCATGCACCATTACAAGCTTTCTAATCTGGCAATGACCCACATTTGACTGACAATGCAGGGGGGGGGGGGGGTGCATCATTCAATTGATAAGTGCATAGGCCTAAGGCATGCAAGTTCTAAAAATTTAATAAGGAAGCATATTCTCAATCTGTAAGCAGTTTTGTGGAAATAGGGGTAGTGGTACATAACAGTGTCTTCGTTTCGGCAGACCGATTTCACATTTACCAATACATGATATTATCTAGGCTAAAGTATGTATCCAGCAATGTAACAGTGTGGCCTAATCAGTGTAGCCTACAGTATGTGTACCACTAGCGTGAAACACATTTATTGATTGTATTTTTCAGAACTTATCAAATTGTACATCGAGTATCATCCATATTCAGTACAAAGACAAAGTCTTTCATACAGCATTAAAGTAATCTCGCAAATTTTATTAAGACATCGGTAAACACAGTTTTATTGGTTTCACGCTATTGGTACACATACTGTAACAGTTAGGCCTAGACCAATAGGCCTATAGGGTAAATTAGGTTCCATAAACTTCAGATCAGTCGACGAAACGAAGACTCCAAAGTTAAATCATCGGAAATTAAATATAACCTTTGAACGCATCATTCTGATTCTTTCCTCAAAAGGAACATTAACTTTTCTGCCGGTGAAATCAATCGGGTGGAAATCCAGAAGACATGCATTACGGATGACTGCTTGTATTCACTTTAACTGCATGCACTAGTTTCACTATGCAATCGACGCGAACAAGGTAGTATGTAACTTAATCGAATCACCACCTGCCCATGAGTGAAAACATACTTGAGCAAGTTTATTGTTGACCTGTACATGTCGCTTCCTTGACAACGATTACTGTGCGTTGGTATACGGAACGTAGGCCTATGTAGGTTGTAAGATACCGTACGGTGAGCGCGGTGAACACACGTACACAGGCTGATAGTATGATAGTTGATACTGTGTACTCGAATGGAACGGACTCTATGTTTAAACCAAGGACTTACTGAATGATAAAAACCATTAAATGAGGTTACCAGGAAAACTGAAGTACCGTAGGCAGCTACTTGAAATATGGCGAAATTTGTAATAGCAGGTAAAGAGTACCCGGCTAGTACCGCTTTTACTGCGCAGTTGGGTCAATAGCTTAGGCTAGGGCGAGCGTTAGGGTACTAGGCCTAACTGTTGGGCTAATACTAGGCCTAAGTAACATAACATAACAGGAGGGCTAAGGCCCCATAAGATGCCCTAAAGTCCATACAACCTTAACTGAAAACAGACAACCAACCAACACCAAACGAACCCAGCACAATTAGATTCTACCACAGTTATGGAAGAACTTGTCAATGTTAACCCTAAAGCAGTGCACAGATGTAGAGTTAACTACCCACCCAGGCAGATTATTCCACTCGTTAACAACTCTATGAGAGAAGCTGAACTTCCTAATGTCGAGCCTTGCAAAACACTTAACTAGCTTCTTACAATGGCCTCGAACCCGAGAATTACTTTGAACCCTTAAATAATTGCAAGATGACAGTGGATTCCTTTCAGAGAGAAATTTGTACACCTTAAGCATGACCCCCCTAATCCTTCTCAACTCCAGGGTGGTAAGCCCAAGATGCTTAAGTCTAACGTGATAAGGTAGGTGTTTCACCTCGGGTATAAGGCGAGTGGCTTAGTTCATGTGTAAACACCTAACGTTCAATAGGCTAGAGTCTGTAGTGTCTGGTCCCGAAGGGCATGTGTGAGGTCACAATGGGTTAACCAGACACAATGGTTCAGTCAGTACTTGTATTGCTGTTAGGCCAAGTAAAAAAATATATATGTTTCCCGTCAGGTTTTTGCAAAAAAAGGAGGAGGCGGGGCTTTTTTTTTATTATTTTTTTTTTCCAAGATGGCTGAAACAGACTTTCCCGCAATCCAGATTACATCATTTTAAAAGATATGTACAAGTATAACTCGTTGACACACAAAAGTGATTGTAAAACTTTGTTTTATTTTGTTTATACCAGTGTAAAAGAACTTTAACACCCTTGGAATTCAATGTATACTTCCAGCATACCCTTATATTTGTCTTGTAGTGCATGGTTCCCTTGAGTGAGTTTTACATAAAAATTTGTTTCACACCCAAAGAAAAAATAACTTTTAAATGAAACTTTTGAAGTTTAAAACAAGAACTTGTCTAAATGTACAACAGTCCTTGGATAAAAAAAAAAGACCCAATGAGGCTTAAAGGGGAATTTTCATGATCCCAGACAGTTCCAATTCTCCCAACTATGCATCTTCTAGCTCCTTCCATAACTGTATAAGGCTCTTCCTTGTGCAAGAATAAACCTGTTTTATTGCTTAAGGCCATGTCCTGGTGAGCATACAAGGCTATAAAATGTAATAAAAGTACTCTTTCTGCCTTGTGTGGAATGTGAGCTACTCTGCATCTTTCAAATTTTCAAACTTTGATGTGAATCAAAGAGCAGTCACCAACTGAGAATTTTGATATACATACACAAAAAATATACTTTGGGGTGATGACTGTCTGTCTTTAAGCGAACCAACACCAGAGGGAGACTTGTATTTAGGAAGTTTTGAAAAAAAAAACAGGGGGCCAACCCTTTAGAGAGTGGCAAGTGATCACTCAATAACTACAAGTCACGTTGCTACGTTGAAGCATTTCATCGCGCCACAGTGTTGGCGATGAAACGTTCACAGAGCGCTACGAGCGTACGTACAGTAGTACTAGTATAGGCTGCGGAGCTAGCACATTGTCTAACTTTGGACGTAGGTTGAAAGAAGTAATCCACTAGGCAAGACCTTTCGAGTGTTCGCAAGTATTATTTTCGGTAGATTCATTCGAAATTTTCTTTTTTTCTCGCATTTTATCAGTAGATAAAAAATAAAAAAATATTTCATGCGGCGCCGAAAAAGGAAGTGGGCGGGGACGCGAAACATATATATTTTTTTACTTGGCCTTAGGGTAGTCAACTCAATTAGTCGAGGGTCCTGTTGCCATTGTCCAGATTGGAAAGCTTGCAATGGTGCGTGGGGGATATTAATAATGGCCAAGAGAATTGGGCGGTCAATACTATCTAAGCGGAGCACCACCATGAGTTGGCATGGAACATAGCAAGAAAATTTAAGCCAAAACTACCTCCTACATTGCAGGAAATTGCCTTTCCAAGCCAACTTTCTTGGTTGCTGCCAACAAGTTTGCGCGGTTGCCGTTGTCAGTTGTTAAACTATGCGGCTGGCAACTTCGAAATTCATATTTTTGCAAGGGGGATAAATCCCCCGTGCAGGGCAAACTTTCCAATCTGGGCCATTGTTATAAACTGATTGACTTGGGCTAGGCTACAAAAAGGAAGAAACATGAAAAGTGGAAAAGCATTGTAGCCTAGGCTATGTCCAGATTACATAGGTCTAGTTTGTTAATTGTGTGCAGAATTTAAGTGTTAAGTTCAAAATTGCATGCCGACGAATGCCCAAACAACAGGGCCATATGGAAGACCAGCTTCCCTGCTGAACAGGCTACCCTGGGTAAAGATTAGAAATAAATACTACTACATCTTGAAAAATTTAAGGAAGCATAAAAACATTGTATGGGAACTGCTAGTGAAAGAATGCTTTCTTTGTGGGATTCCAGCTGATGATGCAAGAATCATCATTCATGTCAGGAGGTTTAGGAGAAAATTTAAGTGTAAAAACACGTTGTACCTTACATTTTATTTTGATTCTAAGAACAGATGAATTGTTCCTTTTTTCCCAATATACTTTATGTCAATTGTATTCATGACAGTGCCTTGAACTTTTATAACTTCATGTACAGTATTGTATAGTTCTGCTTTCAGTGACTATTTTAGCATGCATGTTTACGTGTCTTTATGAATTCTTCTTTGCAGGATCAGCAAATTGCCCTTACTATGCAAGAGCAGAGCTTTTGGCCGATAATCTACAAACCAATCTTCCAGATTTTAGAATCCACAAAATTGTAAAACATCCAGATGATTGGGAGGTGAGATACAGTAGTGTACAGTGTTTCCATCTTCTTAATAATTTTTGTATCTTGTTGCATTGTAAATCTGTCAGCCTTATTAACACACATGGTATACTGTAATGTGTTTGGTTGTGTTTCACTTGCAACCCCTTGCAACAATACAATGAAACTAATTACCATTCTGTTTTGTAACATGTATCACCCTATATTGATGGAAATTAGCATCATACATCTTGCACATTGAAAAAAAAACAAGCAAATGGAGGGAGGTACTTCATGAAAGTGTACCTCAAACTGAGGTGAATAGACCCCTAAAGAGAAATGAAAATATTAAAGGGCAATTTTCGTCATCCCAGACAGTTCCAATTCTGCCAACTAAGCAACCTGTACTGTAGCTCCTCCCGTATAAATCTCCTCCCTGTGCAGACACAAACCTATTTCATTGCTTCAGGCCATGTCCTGGTGAGCATACAAAATTATAATGTGTACTCCAAACACTCTTTCTGTATTTTGTGGAATGTGAGGTACTCTGCATCATTTGAGTTTTCAAACTTTGATGTCAATCAGAGAGCAGGAACCAACTGAGAATTTTGATACCCCCACATCAAAAATGTACTTTGGGGTGATGACTGCTTGTCTTTAAATAACCTGATGATGCCCATGTTGATGATATAATGAAGATTTTAGATAACAGAAGCCAAGCTGACCTAATCATAATGGATTTTAGCAAGGCTTTTGATACAGTTCCCCACCAGCGACTTCTTAATAAACTCAAGCATGCTGGAATCCGAAATAACATCTTAAATTGGATTGAGAAATTCCCTCAGGGCACTGTCTTGGGACCCTTACTCTTTTTAGTCTATATTAACGACTTGCTGGAAAATATTCAATCAAGCGTCAGGTTATTTGCCGATGACTGTATCCTGTATCGTGAAATAAAAAACATATAGGACACAAAAATTCTTTAACATGATTTTGACAATCTGTGTCAGTGGGAATCAATCTGGCAGATGGGGTTCAATAAATCTAAGTGTTTTACTATGAGAGTCTCCCATAAAGCAAATCCAAATCCATATTTTTACCAAATGGGTAACCATACTTTAGAGCAGGTTAATCACCACCCTTACTTAGGAGTTGAACTCTCTTCTAGTATGAACTGGAAAAGACATATTAGCCAAATTGTATCCAAAGCAAACCGGACCTTGGGCCTATTGAGGCGAAACCTCTCGCACTGTGATAAAGATACTAAGACTGCAGCGTACTTTGCTCTTGTTCGACCCATTCTCGATTATTGCAGTACGGTATGGGACCCCTATACCCAATCCGAAAAGAATTCTATAGAAAATGTCCAGAGGCGTGCTGCCAGATTCATCTTTAGCAACTACAGTCGCCAATCAAGTGTTTCTGAGATGATTAAAGATCTTAAATGGGACAACCTTGAATCTTGAAGATTTAGGGCTCGTCTTGTTGTTATGTATAAAGAAACACATGGATTACTTCAAAGTCATGTAAGGAATCATCTTATTGACCCTTCAAATCTTAATCGACGGACTACCCGTCGTACTAGTGGAAGGTATCTATACCATCATCCCTCCACAAACAAGCTTTGCTATCAGAAATCTCTCTATCCAAGAACTATCCCTAGCCGGAACCTATTACCAGAACAGGTTTGCTGTGCCCCTTCAGTGGACAGCTTTAAAAACCAGCTCTTAGCCCTTGATCAAAATCGTTGTAGCTAGTTTACTTTATTCATCCGACTCCCTTAGCCCTAGTTCAACAGCACGGGATAGCCTTCTCTGGTGTTTGTGCTGCATTTGAAAGAAGAAGAAAAGAAGAAGAAGAAGAAATAGGGTTAATCTATTTATTGCAGTTTGAGATTGGCTTCCATGAATATTTTTATCCATATTAACCATCCCCATGAACATAGTGTGAACAGAATAATAAAATAAAACTACATTACTGGAGAGGTGAAGAAAATTGTATGTGGTCTTAGAGTGGTGCCATTTTACTTTAAGAGACATTTTTTGATCCACCAGTAGGCTGTGGGATCTCAGAGTCTGATGGGCCCATCTGATGGGCACAGAGTTGACCAGAAAAAAAAGTGTATAAGTTTTTATTGCTGTCATTTTTTTTTAATATAGTTTGTCTGGTCTGAACCAGCTGGAATTTTAGTTGTATTTTTACACTGCTTAGTGTTGAAACTTGTATTGTGCTGTAGTTCTGTTCTAAATGCAAGTGGAATGTCAGTGTTCAGTTAAGGAAGGAAGGGGAACTTTGGGTAATTTCAACATGATAAAAAGTGGGTTTGATTTACAAATGGTTGAGAAACCATGTTCTAGTTGAACTACACCATCTCACTCTATGTAATTTAATCAGCATCCATGTTTCCACTTGGTTCTATACTGCCAAAGATGTAAAAGTGAGGTATCAGGTATTTATGTGAAAATGCATTATGTATTTACATTTGCTTCGATCTTTTATATGCAGATATGGCTTTCAGAGACCTGCAAGAAGAACGGTTGGTCTCACACACATTCTCCCCTCATATGGCGAGAATTGATAGACAGAGGTGGCAAAGGAGTTCTGATTGGGGGATCCAATGAGTTTCAGGAGTATGCTATTGGTTATTATGGAATTACATCAGACATGTTGAGCAGTGATATGACTACAGTAGGATCAGAAAACATGGAGACACATGTGCTCGTGACAGAGGAGGAGGAGTACAAGCAAAGTTTGAGTAAACCTCTGCATATGTGCATCACAAATGCTTCCAGTCTCACAGCTTACCACATGCTGCACGAAATTGCCTCTGGAGAAGTCTTGGGTGAGGATACAGAACTCAGTCTTCACCTCTTGGTCGATGAAGAAGAGTATGATGTCGCACAAGGTGTCAAACTTGAGGCCATAGATATGGCCTGCCCTCTTCTTCGTGAGATATGTGTGGCAACAAACCCCATGGAAGCAATAAACCGTGCTAGCTTGATTGTCATTTTGGATGACCTGTCTCAGAAAGAGACTGAGAGTTGGGAAGAATGGATCAAAAGGTGTGCTGCTCACTACATGAATTATGGGTCTATCATAAACAAATGGGCAAGCTCTGATTGTAGAATTGTTGTGGCTGGGAACGGAGCTGTTAATCTCGGTGCCTACATGATCAAGCAAGAAGCAAAACACATTCCAAGGCAGAATATTGTTGTACCATCAAGACTGTTAGAAAACAGAGCCAAGTCTTCAGTCGCAAGGCGAATTAATGTCAATTCCTCTGGAGTCATTGATATAATTGTTTGGGGTAATAATGGTGGGACTACCCACCTTGATGTGTCAAGGGGTCGAGTACATGGATGTGAAGGAGCCATTTGGGGGCCCCCATTCTACTCCCGTCCTGTAGAGGACATGGTCCATGACAACAAATGGCTCCAAACAGAGTACCGTGAGTTGCTGAAGTCACACAAAGACATGGTTGAGGGTTCCCTTCAGCATTCAGCAACATCTTCAGAGGCCCATTCAATAGTGGCCACTATTTCAGACTGGTGGAATGGATCCAAAGAAGGTCAAATATTCTCCATGGGAGTTGTTAGTGAAGGTACGGTGTTTCATTTTTGATTCCTTGCCGTAGGCAGGCAAGGAATCTATGCGATGGTGATGTCGTGTGTGTGTATGTGTGTGTGTGTGGGTGAACTTGTCTTCCTATCAGACCGAGGACCTGAACAATGGATTTGAGGTCCTCTGAAGGAAATTCAATAGATTTGTCAAGTCCTCGAAAGTTTGAACAATAGAGAGTCTATTGTCAAGGTTAGGGTTAAGGAAGTAAACACAAAGGAAATAACAATGAGGTCCTCGGATTGTATGTAAAATCGACTTGTGTGTGTGTGTGTGTGTATGTGTGTTTGTGACGCTGCTTGTAATCGCGATATCTCAAGACAGGATTGACTGACACTTTTCATATTTGGTATATAGATTTGTCATGTTGAGAGGAAGAACCCTATTGTTTTTGGAGGAGGTCGAAGGTCATCCGAGGTCACCAGAGGTAAAAAACAGAAAACCTTGTAATTGTGTTATCTCAAGATAGGGATGACCGACACTTTTTATATTTGGTATATAGATTTGTCATGTTGAGAGGAAGAACCCTATTGTTTTCGGTAGAGGTCAAAGGTCATCTGAGGTCACCATAGGTTAAACTGCGAAAACCTCGTAAATGGCTTGTAATCGCGCTATCTCAAGTTAGCGATGACCGACACTTTTCAAATTTGGTATATAGATTTGTCATGTTGAGAGGAAGAAGCCTTTTGTTTTTGGTGAAGGTCAAAGGTCATTTGAGGTCACCGGAGGTAAAAAGCCGAAAAGCTCGTAATCGCGATATCTCAAGATAGGAGTGACCCACACTTTTCATATTTGATATATAGGTTTGTCATCTTGAGAGAAAGAATCTTATCGTTTTTGGTGGAGGTCAAAGGTCATTTGAGGTCACCAGAGGTCAAAAACCGAAAACCTTGTAATCGCGATATCTCGAGATAGGGATGACCGACACTTTTCATATTTGGTATATAGATTTGTCATGTTGAGAGGAAGAACGCTATTGTTTTGGTGAAGGTCAAAGGTCACTTGAGGTCACCGGAGGTAAAAAGCCGAAAAGCTCGTTAATCACGATATCTCAAGATAGGAATGACCGACACTTTTCATATTTGGTATATAGACTTGTCATGTTGAGAGAAAGAATCCTATTGTTTTTGGTGAAGGTCAAAGGTCATTTGAGGTCACCAGAGGTCAAAGACCAAAAACCTTGAAATCGCGATATGTCAAGATAGGAATGGCCTATATAGATTTGTCATGTTGAGAGGAAGAACCCTATTGTTTTTGGTAGAGGTCGAAGGTCATCTGAGGTCACCAGAGGTTAAACTGTGAAAACCTCGTAAATGGCTTGTAAACACGATATCACCAGATAGCAATGACTGACACTTTTCTTATATGGTACATAGATTTGTCATGTTGAGAGAAAGAATCCTGTAGTTTTTGGTGGAGGTAAAAGGTCATTTGAGGTCACCAGAGGTCAAAGACCGAAAACCTTGAAATCGGGATATGTCAAGATAGGAATGGCTTATATAGATTTGTCATGTTGAGAGGAAGAACCCTATTGTTTTTGGTAGAGGTCAAAGGTCATCTGAGGTCACCAGAGGTTAAACTCTAGAACCTCGTAAACAGCTTGTAAACATGATATTTCAAGGTAGCAATGACTAACACTTTTCTTATTTGGTACATAGATTTGTCATGTTGAGAGGAAGAAGCCTTTTGTTTTTGGTGAAGGTCAAAGGTCATCTTAGGTTACCAAAGGTCAAAAAGCAAAATTTCCCAAAAATTCCCAAGATTGTCACTTGGGGTCACTGGAGTCAAAAAGCAACATTTCCCAAGAATTCCCAAGATCGTCATCTGGGGTTATCAGAGGTCAAAAAGCAAAATTTCCCAAGAATTCCCAAGATGGTTATGTGGGGTCACCAGAGGTCAAAAAGCACAATTTCCCAAGAATTCCCAAGATTATGCATGATATGGGGTCCCCAGAGGTCAAAAAGTGAAATTTTCCAAGAATTCCCAAGATCGTCATCAGGAGTCATCAGAGGTCAAACAGCAAAATATCTCAAGCATTCCCAAGATCGTCATCTGAGGTCACCAGAGGTCAAAAAGCAAAATTTTTCAAGAATTTTCAAGATAAAAGAATCATCGGAGTTGAATCCTTTTCATGACACTTCAGATTTTTTGTTTTGTTATATTTGGTGGGGTTCAAAGGTCATGTGAGGTCAGCAGAGGTCAAATTGTTAAAACATAAAATGATGTAGTCAAGAAAGATAAATTTGAGGGATAAACCTCAGTGCAACAAAGCATCCCCATTCGGCAAGGAATCAGTAAGCCTTTGGGCTTTCTGGTTATTTCATTCAAATATTTCACTACGTAGATAAAGTTCTCACACCAGTATTCACAGTTAAGTTTCTTTCTTTGAGGTATAATGTAAAATCTTGGAATAGTTTTCACCAAATGAGCCCTGTACAGTTTCACCCAAAACATATTTACTGTAGTCCTGAATGCCTCCCCACCCCCAGTATTTTTGTTTACAATTTGTGACTGCACTTTGGTTGACATGAATTCAAGCGATATCTTCACCCTGATTGATCAGTGTGATGGTGTGTAGCCCAGTGCATTGACAGGAGGCCATACAGTATGTCCATTTTTTTGCCAGATTGTCAGGCTTTGGGGCAGCCTGTCTCCCATCCAGCATACTGTAACAGGACATGAATTTGTCCTTTTTGTAGGTTCGCAAGGTCACAATGAAAAATGCTGCCAATTATGAATTAAATAAAAAACAATCACAAATAAATTGATTCCTACCATAAACAGTAGTACCATTGGTCACATTTGCAGACAATCGTATTATAATGTTGCACGGGCAATCAGTTTGTAGGTAATCCTAACCAAGTTATGATGTTGTAAGAGTAGTCTCATGGGCAAAGCCTAATTATGGATCATCTATGGACATAACACTGGTTTGGAGTGCATTGGCATTGTTAAACACGGTCAAGATCTGCTTTTTGTGAATTTGGAAGTGGTTACCCTATTGACAGGTCAGGTTATAGTAGGACTAAATTCACACAGTAGGCTTGTGTACTCAACATAATATGGCCTTGGGTAATTAACCTCAGCACAGGCTGAAATAGCCTAGTCTGAGAAGTGTATAGTAGATTTGTTTTTTGACATTTTTCTGAGGTGGGTGGGGGGGGGGGATTGGATAAGGGCTGAAAGCTAATTTAATTGGAAGAATCAGAACTTCGGCAGAGATACTTGGCACCGGGCTTTAATAAAAAAAGTTAAGGGAAAGTCTCATTTTTGCCTTCTCTTTAAAGATTTTGTATACACTATTAAAAATGTAAATTGTAAAATGTAAATTTACAGAAAAAAAATAAAGAAATACAAAAAGAGTACAGAAATGCTCTGGCAATTAATTGCCAGAAAATTTCTGTATTTCTTATTAATTTCTTTGTTTTATTTTCTGTAAATTAGCAGACATTTTTACAGTGTAGTGTGGAATAAATCTGTGTATCTGCATAGCAAAATATAGGGTGGTTCATGTTATGATGAAATCCAGGGAAATAAGTTGATAATACACTGTGGATCTTTAAGTGAGTATGTACTGGTACTAATGCTGCACCACATTTTCCTGTAATGCACTGTCCGGAATAGTTTTGTACACTCCTCCATTTGGAAGTTATGCATTTATGCTAATACATAATTTTGTACTCATACTTATGAAATGGTGTTTACTCATACCAAGAACCAATCCCTTCACTCGTACTAGTACTCATGACTCACACAAAAAGTGATTAAAAACTATATGTTAAGATTGAAGAACTTTGCTCAGTAAAACAAGTTAAACAACAGTAATTTGTTTTCTTTAAAATTTTATGTAACCTATTAGGCTTCACATACTGGGTCAGTAGAAATTTTAGGGAGAAGCTTTTCAAAAATTGATGCCTGGTTTATGTGAAGAGTTGCCCTCCCTTTTGTTATAATCAAAATGTATTGTTTTATTTGTTTTCCAGGCTGGTATCAAGTCCCAGAAGGTCTGTTCTTCTCTTTTCCTGTGAGATTCCAGAAAGGAAGTTGGAGATTAGTGCAGGATTTAAATGTGACAGATGAGTTGAGAGAAGAGCTATCGAAGATAGTTGATGAACTAGAGAGAGAAATTGAAGTCATCTTCCCCTCTCCAAACAAGGTCAAAAAGGTTGCTGATTCTCAAGAAGATGCAACAGCAGAGAACAAAGGTGAAAAGGTATTTGGTCAACCTGACCGTGACGGCACTGCGGATACAAAGAACTCACCACTTACACCAGATGGGGATAACAACGAAGCCACACGGAACGTTACGCTCTCGAGAATTATTGAAGAGAGTGAGACAGATACCAGAGAGGGTACGACTGTAACAGAGACTGATAAAGAGGGATGATGGGATAAGGGTTCACTTTCATAAAATCTTGCATCTATTGCCTGAGTGGTTCTGTTTGTACAAGTATCTTTAATATGAATTCACCTGTCGGTCTAGAGTGTCTGTAAAATAAATTTGTTGATTTGCAGCCTACATTTTGTAACTATTTCCTTGAAAAATTGGGATCATGTCCACTATCTGTCCAGTTGGGCTATTCCATTATAAAATAGGGGATTTAAAAATTTTAATTTCACATTTTTATGGTAAATGATGTGTCGTTCTCAAAATAATTCTTCCGAGACAATTTTAAAAATTAAGTAATATAATACAACTAATAGCATTTTGAGAACGACTCTCTTAATAACTGTTTATTTGTTTTAGCAAAAAGTCTGAAAACTTCATTATCTCTAGAATTGGACTGTACTAATATGCCGGACGGATAGTGGCCATGATCCACATATTGATCAGTGATTTGGTGAATGTACAGAAGACTGAGAGTAATTCATAAGAGGAGATATTTTGATGACTGCAATTTGATATTCTACCCTTCCAGATATCTGAGACTAGCAGGTCTCTAGCCAGGGGTTCTTACAGAGAGGCCTGAGCCTGAGGGCACTGGCTCAGCAAAGGGAGTTGTAGCAAGAGTTGTTATCTTTAGCTAGTAGTCCATTCAGCCAATCAGTTTCCCAGGGGAAGGGGGGTGGAGGGCAGATTGCTACAGTGTTCTGTGGATAAGAAGATAAAAAATTAGCAGGTATTGCATCAAAGTTAGAAGGGTTTTATATGCTCACACAAAACTAATTATTTTATTAATTATTTTATTAATTATTATTTTTATTGATATTTTTAAATTAATGTTTACAAGTCTGATGCCAAACAGTACTTCAGGTTTGGACATTGTGTTCCAGCTAAAACAGCAAAGATGTACATTTTCCATACGTTTTGGAAATATTCCTCTATTCTTTGGTTACAGTGTAATGGTTGTTTACATTTGGGTAGTTTTTATTTTACACAGAAGGTGTTGAATTATAGAATGATAATTCACTGCCTTAGAGATTTGGGACATCTATACCTTCTGTTGAACTTCTGTGAAGAAAACTTAAAGGGCGTAAGCAGTCACCCTGAACTTAGTTTGAAACCACAGCTAAATCTCACAAATATCCTCTAATTTACCTTCCAAGTATCCAGTGGTCGTACCACAGGGGGCAGGGTAGGCATTTCCCCCCCCCCCCATGGTTTTTTATCCCCCAAAATGAAATCGTCTAAATAACGTTTTAAGACACATAATTTTGTAGGTGTGGGGTGAGGTTTTACAGCGTGTCACCTAGCTATCACAATATTAATAGTTAAATTGTTGTTTACAAAATACCGGAAACTTGCAATCCCCAATCCCTCTATTGTTTGCGTGAATGCAGGTTTAATATTCCATAAACACTATGGCCATTATATGTCACGCAGACAAAAAGAGCACGGGAACTGAGAGTAAATGTAAATCAGTACAGTAGTACCGCTAACGCCAAGTTACTATGGGACCTTATGCATGTGATGCCACAGAGCAGAAAGTGCTCCCTCGTTTGGAGGGAAAGCGCGTATCATCGTAAGTTACACCAACATATATGGACCGCTGATTTGTGCACCAGGGGATATCAAACCAGAACCCTAACCGTACTTCTAACTCGGAGTATATTTTTGTCCAAGGGAATCTTCGGCCTACATATTGCGAACCTTCGATCTAGTGATGGGTACTCCTCCTGTCCGGATTGTGCAATGTTTGGCAATCTCAAACATTTACTGTCCCACCAGTCCCAGCATGTGACCATTTAAATTTTACAACGTGAAGATTTATACTGGGGGTACCATGAGTCAATCACTGAATGAACATTTTGACAATAAAAATATGAAAACATTTAATAAAATGAATAAAGCTTTGCAGTAATATTATATGTCCTCCTGATTGTGCTTTATTTTGGTGACAGTAATCCACAGAAAACGAATTTTGAATTGTAGGTGGCAGTACACAACACAATTTTTACTGTATGAAGAAATCTTGAGTCAATCACTACAGAAAAAGAACAAATAAATCAGGGGCGGCGCCACAGGGGGGCAGAGAGCGGCTACCCCTATCATTTGCAAGAAAAGGGGAAAAGAGAAGGAAAAAGGAGGGAAAAAGAAAAGGAGAAAACGAAAGAGAAGAAAAAAGGAAGCGAAAGAGAAAGAAGACTCGAAGAGAATAGGAGGGGTGGGGTAGGCCTATATCTGATCCATATAATTAATCCAGAGCTTCCAGGAGCCTATTCCGGTGTCTGTCATCCTTTAGTTACCCTTTTATAATGCAAAAATGAGGCAAGGAAAATTTTCGTAATAATTCAAAAATGTTTCTATGGACTTCACGCACGTATTTTAGCGTAAAAACTTCCCCCGAATGGGAATAGTAGGCAGAGAATTTAAATTTTAAAAATTTTAATGTTCATGGGGATACCGCCTCTCTGCACCCCTTCCCTTGTTAACGGATCTGCACTGGAAGTTCCAAATTTTTAGGACTTTAAGCCTAGCGAAATTACCACTCATTGTAATTATCAAAAAAAAAAAAAAAGTGAGGTGATCAACAAATAAAGTTCAAACCCCCAAAATATATTTTTGTTTTCATTTATTTGTTAGACATTCCCAGTGGTGGAACAAGGGTTTGGAAAGTGGGGGAAATAATAGGTGTCAGACAAAATTAGTGGGGAAGAGGATGTATCACGGTCCTGCGTATTGTTACTCTTCGGTTTGTTGAAGTCTAAGAGGGTGGCAATATAGCATGTCACCCCAATTAGAATTAGTATACCCCGTCATCGTAATTCGTGAATGACCTTTATGATCATGTGACATTATTTTACTGAATTGATAAATTCATGGAGAATAACTCCTTTCTTAATCTTTCGTTTGTAATAGTTATGTTAAAAACATCTTCAGGGGTACTTCTAAGGCAAATAAGAGGAGATTTTCAAGAGTTTGCTGGTTTTTTCAAAGCACTTGGGGGGGGGGGTGCCTATTGCCTTTAATACCGGTTTTTACTTCCAAAACTTTTATAAAAATATAAGAATCATAGGCCGGTATGGTCATTCCTTGCTCCACCGGGCCAATCACGGAAATAGCTATGAGTAGTTCAACTTTCTTAGCTTTATAATGCTATACTTAGGTATGACGTATGAATCGACCTTTATTCTTTGTCAGGGTGTGAAGAGAAAATAGCCGATTTCCAATCTATTGTTTGATGACATCACTGGAGTTCCAAAAGAAGAGGGCCTAAAGTACGGTAACAGATACTTACTATAAAGCCAAAAAGAAAGAGACGGAGGCCACAGACGTATTATATTATGCGAGTTCCTTTCGGGTTTTACTGATGCATAAAGTGAAGTAAATGACGCCATGGGCCGACGCGAAGCGTTCCACTCTGCTCTAAAGACCAGTCACTGGGCCAGGGTGAGGTTCGGGGCACTCCCCGATGGATGTCCAGGTATGACAATCCCCGAACGATTTTTCTGGGCGTTTAAAAAGTTTTTGACGTTAGAATTAAAAAACGCACTAAAAACAGGTAACCACAAATTATCATAATGCTGGCCATTATTTCTGTAGTAAGTAATCCAGGGCTAAGTAGGGTTGTTATAAACGGCTCTAAAACTTGAATAGATTCGTCTTTCTTGAAAAGTGTGTGTTTAGGGGGGTTGGGGTTTGGCAAGACATTATATGAGTATACTGGCGAATGGGACAAGGAGGAGCGGAAGGTGTCTGCTTCGCACAGAAATTTTCCCTGTGTGGCAATCAATAATGACAGGGGCCCCTTCAGGCTGGGCTCGTCCCCCCCCCCCCCACCACACCCATATTACGCCTATGTGGGTAGCACTAGCTTTCGATGATTAATCTCTCCTTTTCAACCCAAAAAAATGGTTGAACTCTAGAATTTTGGGGATTTTGAAGTAAAATGTTGGAAGTTTTTAAGACAAAAATCCGTCAAACTAAAAAATTAATATAGGGGACTGGCAGCCCGGTTTCCTATGACCCTGGGGTTGCTCCATCCGAGTCCTATTCCACCGTCCGTTTGCAGAAAGAAAAAAAGAAAACACCCCCACAAAACAAATCGAGAAGAAAAGAACAAAAGAAAGGAAACGAAAAAAACAAGGAAAGGCGCCGGCCAGTACGTGCTTGAAGGGTGATGTTGACAGAGGGATTTTCTGGGCGACTCGTTTTTTAGAAGCTCAGTTTGAACCTGAAAGTGGGGGAGTGCGGACCTCTGCCCTGCTGTAAGAAGTTCAGTTGTCACGGTGATGAAATTATGTTCAGATGTTCTTGGGCTACCACTTGGGATCACAAAACCTGAACTGCATCATAAGTTATCACTGACCCAAACAGAATGATATTAGTGAAGGACAATAGTCTGAGTTGAATCTTTAAGTGCGGCTTTTCACTAACTGTATTTAAGGAGAGACAGTAGGATATTCCTTATAAACATGTGTGTGGGGCGAGATTACAGGGCCTGTGTCTTAATTCCGATGATTCCTAAGAGGCAACTTATTTATACCTGATAGTCTAAACTTATGATGAGTTACGGGGCTGTACCCCTAGCGGCATCGACTCAAGTGGTCGCAGTTCTCTTAGGATATGATTTACTGGGTCTCCCGAAAGATTTTCATCAGTCGGCGCCAGGGTTGGTGTAAAGAGCGAAGGGCTGTCCCTTCCGTGGGTGGAAGGTCTTTCCACTCCAATGGGAGAGAATTTTTCTTCGTAGTTTGATAATTCTAAAAGTAGGATGGTGCTGCACTATTTGTGTGCATATTTAATATTTTTATATTTTATGTAAGCCAGGGGGGGTTCCCATATTTTAATCGATAAGCTCATCACGTAACCCTGCCCCACACCCCCCCCCCGGCCCCCCCCCCCAAGTTTGGCAATACGTTTCCACTGTTTCGAGCATGGCCAGGGTTAATTAACCAACCAAAATTTGAAAACCTTGATCGGCCTTATGTCCTCCTTAAGAGGAGTTCGTGGTGACACACTACGTATTGTTGCTCGCACACATTATTTTTAGACACCATCCCTCGCTCTCACCACACTTACACACGGACAAACAACTTAACATTTCCTTTGTTCAGGTGAGGTATACAATGGACTGTGACTTTTTGACACACGTATTTGCTCCGCACATATTTTTAGATCATTCCATCCTCGCTCTCATCCATACACTTAAAACATCGGACAAACAACTTAAACATTGTACTTTGTTCAGGATGGAGGTTACCAAATATGATCTTCAATGCAGTGGCGTCCGCCGAGATTTTCGAAGTGTGTATTCCGGGGGGACTGGGGGGTTAACAGCGTTTCCCCGGAGGGGCAGACCAATATTTGAAGGACAGAGCCTGGCCGCTGGAGTCCTGTCCTGGTTGACCGCAAAGCAGCTCACCCTAAACGTCTGGGGCCCAGGGCCCCACTGCAAGGGCCCTGGTGAATAAAGAGTCCAGGGAGCAAACCCTTCGTGTGGGAGGTCCAAGGAAGCAAAAGGGTGGTCTCCGGAGGCTCTGGGTATAGGTATTTAAAAAATTGTGATCATTAGAATGATCATAAATATGCGTGATGAACAGTAATGAACACAGCCCAAACACCGATTATTTAAAAAAGGGGAGAAGCATCTGTTATACAGCAAAGGCCGGTGCAGATGTTTTTATGATTTTGGAAGGCAGAACTGGTTAATTTTCCGCTGGCCTAGTTCAACCGAAATTTTTTCTGTGCATCAAGAGCTTGAAGTTTGGAAATTGTGAGTTCGACTGTCAAAAAATTCCGAGAATTCACCACTTTTCGATCTTAGTAACAAGGCCCTACTGAAAGATATTAATATGTACTAAGTTATGGCTTAGGTTGGTTAGGCTTGGTGTGGAAACCCTTCTTGCGACCCTGACAGTCTTTGACGGCCCATGAAGGGGCGCTGGAATTCTGGAATATTAACTGAATAGTGGGCTGTCCGCTGAATATGAGCGAGTAACCAGATGTGATGACGCAGCACTTAAGGCAATAGTATAGTAGGAAAAGTTTTTCTTCTCACTTTTTGCATTCGGGCAAAAATTTCCCCTTTCTTAAAAAGCCTTCAATTACTGTATAGTTCTCTTTCTTGTTGCGTATTGTGCGCTGTACAGCCTGTGGGCATGTATACGTTTCGGAACCCTCTTATTAGTATGAATCTCAGTTTTGCTCTGGATCTGGGTGCGGACTGGGTACGGGGGGGGTACAACATCCGTATGTAGTCTGGCCTGTAACACATGTGGGCCTCACGTTGTCGTCCCTGTGCACACATATTTCATAGACACCACGGGCCAATAATATATCATAAAAACACACAATAAACATTGGCGTAAAAGGCAGTGGTGTGAAGATTTGATCAATTGTGAATATTCCTATTTCTATCAGTGTAGTTCATCTTTTCCATAGCGGGGATCTTCGGGCTTTCTGTGACTCGGTCTCAAGACATCAAGGACTCTCGGCAGGTGAGGACTTCGCGGACCATTTCGGGACTCGGACTCGAAAGGTGAGGACTCGACTACAGCACTGACACGTTTAGGACACGAGATACAACCACTCTTAGAATGCAAATGTCGCTAACATATAGGATCCGTACAGAACAATAATTTAGGAGTATGCGTGAATCTGAGGATTAAGATTCGAGACGCAGTGCTCAACATTTTTTTAAGAACAGATAGGAAGCCCCATTATTTGCAAAAAAAAAAGGCGTTAATTTACTTGGGGCTGAACTATTATGGTGGAAAGCACCAAAGAGTGACCCAATATTAAGATTCAGCAAGGACGCGAGGCAATAGGGCTTATCCATTTGATAACTGTTTTGTGCCAAGCTGCGGCGGGAGGCGATCCGGCGGGGGGGGGGGGGGGGAGGGTGGGGGGTGGGGGGGGAGGGAATAACTAGTCACTTCCAATTAATTTGGTTTTTTGATTACCGCTGTCATCGGAGGCGTTACACCCCGAAGCCTAGGAGGCGTAGTTGACCCCCACATGCACGAACATGCCCAGGGTCGTCTAGGGTTTATAAGCGCTCTCCAAAGCGATTGTAAGTAAAAGCCACGATATCCTCTTTAGGTATGAAGGGCATATGAATACGTTTCATACTTTCGGCAATGTAAATGGCGTCATCTCAGAAGGATGTGATCCTATTGGGTTTTTTTTGGGGTTTTTTGTCATAGAGGTCAATGGCTAAGCTGGCGGTGCAACTAGGAGGTTTGAAATGATGGAATTTCTCGGTAGCCATGTTGGAGAAGTTTTACATTCTTGTTCTAATTTAATCATATTTAAGAGGAATCTAATCACACTGTTTTTCAGTGCGACAGAATGTCGTCATGAGGTCATCGTTGAGGGTCATCAGAGGTGTGAAACCTCGCGAAGACCATACGTCGTAAATTAAACAGACAGTTGGCGGTTACGTCCAAATTGTGTCTTTTCGGCGTTTCGTAACCAACGAAAAAGTCAGGGGAATGATAATTTTGTATGCGCCTTCCTTAAAGACATAATTCATAGAGGACCAACAGCTCATTTTATCACAAGCATAAACGGTTAGCACAGTTAATGCAGTCTTGTTTTACTTAAGGTTAGGCCTAATTTATGATCACGTAGCGTGTAAAGGTTGCTTTGACCTTAAGAAAGTGATTTTTTAGGATATCCATAATTCTATTAAATAAAGGTCAATGAGTTCGTTGATGGCGTAGTCCGTAGTGGGAAAGTAGCTCGGTTTTTCATCTCACAGACGGGCCGGCGGGTTTAGAATCTTTCAAGACTACACCTTGTTTGGTTTCTTTGGCTTAGTAGTTGTAAAAGCGGAAGTGGGCCGTAGCTTACAGTCCTGGCGGGGCGTGTAGGGGGACGCGACCCTCCCCCGCCCTCAAAAAAATGAAACAATGAAAAATTCGGGCAAATTTACTCCATAAAGTGTACCAGATCCCTGACGCGCGCGAAAATATAGTTCGCGCTCTCCGACAGTTTAACCTGTTTTTTGGCTGCTCTCAACGAGGACAGAAGGACAATTTTCTCTAATAGTGGAATCACAAAATTTTCGTCGGTGCGTACGCGCGCCTGATATAGTCACCTTTCCAGTTTCTTCATTAGTTTCGCATTGCACTATAGCCTAAATCATAGCAACAAAAGTACTAGTGCCCAGCTGCCTTACGTGCAAAGTAACATGTAGGCCGCAAGCAGAGTACTACCAAGCTCGTGTTATGTAGATCGTCGTAAATTTCATGCACCATTAATCGGCTTTAATAGGTGCTATTTTGGCTGCTCTCTTGTTGAACTTGTCTTCCATCTGGGGCAGACCGAGAGGACGCCTGAACAATGTGATTTGGTAGGTCCTCTTGAAGGATGAAAATTCAAATAGTGATTTGTCAAGTCGCTCCAGAACAGTTTTGACACAATTAGAGAGTTTATATTGTCAATGGTTAGGGTAAGGAAGTCAGTTAAACACAATAGGAAATAACAATGTAGTGTGCCTCGGATTGCTATGTATAAATCTCGACTTAGTGTGTCGTTGTGGGTGTGTGTGGTTGAACTTGTCTTCCTGATCAGACACGAGGGACTTTCTGAACAAATGAGATTTGAGGTCGGCTCTGAAGGAAATTGCAATAGATAGATTTGTCAAGATTCCTGCGAAAGTTTTTGAACATGAGTAGAGTAGTCGTATTTTCAAGGTTAGGGTTAAGGAAGTACGACGAACACAAAGAAAATAACAAAGAGGTCCTCGGAATTGTATGGTTAAAATCGACTTTGTGTTGTGGGGTTATTTGTGTGTGTGGTCATGGCTGTATGGCGATCTAGTTGGTGAGCGATTGACGGAGGCAAAGTTTGGGCTATTTCATCGGGTGGTACAGGTGGTTGCTATACTGGGATTAAAACACAGGGCTGGTCATACTGTCAGGCGCATATCAGCGTGTGGGTCCGCACGCAATCTCATGCTATTTCTTTCCGCAGATGAAGGCATCGCAGTTCCTCACGCAATGTCTGCGAGTATGTGTGTTAAATAAAAAATTCGCACTTTACAAGGCAAACACGATGTCGTCTCGGTGTCGCGGTAAAACGCTCAGATTGTCATCACCGACCTGAGCTTCCCTTCTCATCCAACTTGGCTTTCATCGAGTCTGTTAAAGTCTGGCATGCAGTAATGCTGGACTACGTAGTGGCTATTATTACAGTTAATAGCATGCCAGTAGGTCCTCACGCATTTCCATATGTTTTGCGAACGTACCTTATTTTAAACGTGAACAAAATGTCTCCTTAAAATTTTTCCAGGAAACATGAAAACATGTAGCAAAACTGGGAACTGGCAATTTTGGGCATTGCAGTAATGAGAGGCAAGGGAAGTGGTCGATTTCCTGACACATGCTAGGTGCTGTTATTTGGTGCAAAAATGTCCCCACTGGACGAGATGCTCCGCCCGCGCGAACCGATTGGTTCGCGCCATGTTCTCTTCGTCCCCTTTCTGCCCCGCAGTCAGTAGTCCTTACGTCAGAGAATCTCACTTTCATTTCAACTCATTCACTAAAAGGTCATACAAGTGCTGGGGCATGATAGGCCGTTTACAGGTTGTATGTTTATCTCCGATTACGGTTCTACAATTCCTTACAGAATTATTTTCGCCCTTTTTTTCCTTTTGTTCGTATACTGATTTACATATGTTGTTTTTTTTTTTGTGGAAGCCTAACCCAAAATTTTTTCGCGCGCTTTGGCACAAATTTCAGCGATTCAGATGCCAAAAGAAAATACTATCAGTGTGAAACTTAACACTATATTTGTGTCTGGTATTGTGTTATCATGTACGAGGTAAGCCGTATGTTTGTGACCTGACATTCCAATTGCCAGAAATGGCAGAATCGTAGCGCACTTATTCAAGTTCCTTTAAATAAAATCGGAAAATTTTAGGTTGCTTGCCCCCCTTCCGGAATAAAAAGTCTATGGGCTTTAGCGCCACTGGTTAAAGAGATGCTCATTGGTGTTATCCATTCTTTTCCAGTAAGTCACGTCTCTGCTTTTAAAGCTTCGTGGTCAATAGCGGAGTGGCACATGTGATGTCTGAACGGGAATAAAGGATTTTCCTTTTCGCAAAAGAAGGAAAGAAAGATCTATGTGTGAATTGTGCTTTAATGTTGTGTTTGAAATGCGTTTAGATCACGCATTGAAAAAAATTAAAGTTTTTCGCTATAAAAAAAAAAAAGATACCTGTGTAGGTGCAGCCATTGATGGTCAAATTGGTTAAAAACATCTTAAAAATTAATTATATGGTCAAAAAGAAAGTATACATTTTTAAGGATGAATTTCTCGAGTGCAAGCAAAAGCAAGCATCCCTTTCGGCAAGGAATCATTAAGCCTTTCGGCTTTTCTGTTATTAAGAATTTACAAACCAGAGAAGCCACACCCCACCCATCACAAACCAACACCTGTATTGGAAAATGTGGGGGTCGTTATATTGTAAAGTAATCTAGTTTTTCCTTTAAAAGCGGTGCCCAAACCCAAAAAAAAAAAAGTTCGTTGGGGCCCACAGGCCGTTTCGCCAGGGCATTACGTACCTTAATCTTACCCATTGAAGTTCCCCGGACGAACCCTGAAAAAATTCCCCAATGAGGACGTAAACCTACCCCCCCCCCCCCCACCACCCCCCCCCACCCCCCTCCACAAGCTAGGTGCCACCTCTGATCTGAGCTTTCAGCATTGTTTTAGAGACATTTTCATTTTCTACAAAGTATGTTTGACATATGAGGGGTCTGAAGTCTCTCTTTTATCGAATTATTTAATATAATTATATTAATCAAAGGACCCTTCCCAAAGTTGGTGGGCAAGGGAGGATATAAAATCATACCTACACGATTTTAGAAAATAGGGTTAGAAACATTAATATTGTTTTGTGTAGGAACTTTAAAGGCCGTGGTTTCAGCTTCTAAGAAAACCAGAAAGCTGCTGCGTTTGGCGAAGGCGGGGACTCGAAATTTGTTATCGCAGAACGAATGGGGCGATTTTCTAGGTTTTCATCATTTAGAGCAGCCGACAACAAGGACTCTTTAATTATAAGGAACATAGAGCAGGATACTTATATAGGAACTAGTTTTCAGGGCGCGGCGCGGACGCGGACTCTATACTCGCGTTTTCGTACGTAAATTAGCTACTTTGGTTTTGCCTCCCTACCTGGTCCACTTTTGGAGTTTGTCGGGCTTTGATGGCATTATTTGGGGGGACGCGTCGCCATTTGTAAAAGGGGCAAGACAGATAGTCCACGCCTGGATGTATTTCTAGTTGTTCGCGAGTCGGTTATGATTGTACAAACTGTACGACGGATAATTGAATTTCGGCTAAATCCAAGCTTTTGTTCTTTTTTATCTTTTCCAAGGCATTTTTCCCTAGGTATTTTTATCAGTTTATATTTTAAAATAAATTGTAAATATGTGATTATTTTGCTTGAAGTATAAGAGAAAAATGTCCCCCTATCATTAAAAAACTATTAAAGAAAAAGAAGATTATTTTCTACCTTCATTATGTCAACACGAAATTGCCAAAAAGGGTTTAAACATCGGATTTTTCATCCTGTAAACAAAGAGCGAAAAGTTTTTTCGTGTTTTTTAAGTATTGTTTTATTTTATTTAAACGCAACACGCTGTATTGTAAATGGTAAACTCGCCCCCGAAGACATACTCGGCCTTTGGGGGATTTTTCTTTATTTCTCAGGTCCCCAATTACGGCCTGGACAATTCTCTCGGCCACTCCTTCCCCACTTTTTTCTTAATGGCTCTTCCGATCATGTCTGAAGCTGAGATGAGACAACTCGGAATCTAAATGAAGAGATTTGTCGACCCACGCGGACCAAACTCGGCAGCAATGTCAACCTCGGAAAGTACGGGCCGCGGTGGAAGCGTCACAACTGCCCCCTGATTTTAATTTTTGTATGGATCGTAAAAAAATTTTTTGTCAATCGTTGTCCCTCTCCTTGCTTTGCAACTGGGTCAATTAAAGATAGATGCAATTGGATGCACAAGCTAATTAAGAAAGAAAGGGGAAAGAACAAACCGATTACAGAGGGGTCACTTTTCCCTCTCCATTCCCCATAAATACATTCTTTATCTTGTAACAAAAAATAAAACGGGGGCGAGAATTCTATTTTGTTTTTTTTTTTTGGAGAATTAGATCTTATTTATTTTGATATTATTTTTTTTTTTTTTTTTTGTTTTTTTTTTTGTTTTTTTTTTTTTTGTTTTTTTTTTCCCTTCCTCTACCCTCCTTTTTTTTTTTTTATAGTTCTTACTTTTTTGTCCCCCTTCTTTTTTTTTTCCCTCCCCGCCCTTTTCCCTTTCTTTTGTTTTCCCTTTTATCCCCTTGTTCGTCCCTCCCTTCCCTCCCTCCTCTTTTGTTTCTTAATTTTTCTGTTTTGCTTTTTTTTTGTTTATTTTGTTTTTTTTTCTTTTCTCTCCCTCTCCCCCCCCCCTCCCTTTTTTTTTTTTCTTTTTTTTTTTTTTTTTTGTCTTTTTTTTTTTTTTTTTTTTTTTTTTCTTTCTTCCCCCTCCTCCCTCTCCCCTCCTTTTCTTTTTTCTTCTCCTCCTCTTTCCCCCTCTTTTTTTGTTTTTTTTTTTTTTCTTTTTTTTTATGTTTTTTTTCTCCCTTCCTTTTATTTTTTTCCTCCCTCTCTCCCCCTCACCATTTCTTCACCATCCATATTTTCCCCCCTTTCCCTTCTTGTTGTTTTTTTTGTATTTTGATTTTTTTTTTCCGGCCCCCCCCCCCCCCCCTTTTTTTTGAAACGAAATAATTTTGTACAGGTTTTTCTAACCTTTTTTTTTTTTTTTTTTTTTTTTTTTTTTGTTTTTTTTTTTTTTTTTTTTTTTTTTTTTTTTTTTTTTTTTTTTTTCCTATTTTTTTTTTTTTTTTTTTTTTTTTTTTTTTTTTTTTTTCCCATGAATTTGATGTTTTAGCTGGAGAAAACTGATGCCCTCTTCAACATCCTTCCATCTTGGCTGCAAATGATGATTAAAAGACATCACATGGCCATCAGAGAAAATTAGTAGAGACCCTGTGCTCTACCATATACCTAGTGTATGCTAATTACTGATGATCCCTGAAAAACTACTTTTTGTGAAGGTCTTTAACAACTCAAGAATACAAATTGCGCCATTCCTTGGCCACAACTTTTATGATGTACTTTCAAAACACTAACTCTGATTCCTACTGCTGTTGCCATGTATATTTTGGCATTGGCATTTGAAGCAATGAAATTTAGCAATGAGAATGTCAAAAACTTCTCTTTCTTGGTATGTTACACGATGGTCTGATTGTTATACACAAGCAATCTACTTTTTTCCATTTGAACTGACCTGATGTAGAATGATTCCAAATTTCTGTTAAAATGTTCAATAGGGAGCCACCAAATGTGAAGTTGTTATTCATAAGTGTGTACTGCTCTCTCCCACTTTTGGGGCTTTTTGAAATAAGTGACTGCGCCTCAAGGCCTTCACTATTACTACTGCATCAAGGCCTTTACTATTATTATTGTGGTAAGCAATATCAATGTTACAGAAATACAATGCTTATATGGACAGTCTCTTTTGTTAGCACAGCAAGTATGCCAACCTTCCCAGCATATAGTGTACTAGTACATACAATCTCCACAAAATAATTATGGTCTTTGACATCAATTGCAGGTTAACCAAATTGGTTAAAAGAAAGTGTTACTTTAAAAGATGATCTTTAAAATTTGGTCTGGATAGGTTGTATGTGATACGCTGTTACCGTAAAAAGAAAAGAAAGTTGGTCCTTCAAAGCATGTGTCTGTCTAACAACAAATTGTGGTAACAGTTTACTGGTACAGCAAATTCTTGGCATGCATTGTGTTTAATACCAAATTTGCATGAATTATAATAAATCCCATCCTGGTTTTCATCCCAAAGCTTACCCTCCTTTCTGACTTGATTGCTTGTTTCCTTTCTTTCTTCTCTTCAGCCGTCTCTTTCTGGCCCTTTTTCCTTGGTTCGACCATCAGAGGTACACGATACTCCTCTATCTCTTGTCTCTCAAGCTGCTTCCTGGTTGGGCCCACCACTGGTAGTACCCCTAGTGGCATCCCGGTCTTCTGTGACAACTTGATGGTACCAGTCTGTTTGCCGATAAAGATAACATGATGTAATCTTGGGTCAGTTTGTTTATCTCTGTCATAAATAAACTACAGCTCATGACTTTTGCTCTATAATGCAAAGAAAGTAATCATATATTGTTTTTTAAATCTTAGAAATTTGACAAATGAGGGTCTGGGAGCCACTTGGGATCACTGAGGTCCCCTTACCAGGTTGATCGTGGATGACCACTGTCAATATTTGCCTTCTCTCTTCTTCTCTTGCTAGTATTTAGAGGGTAACAAAGCAAAGAATCTACTCTGCAAGTTGAGACCCTCTGAATCTTCTCTGGCTCTCAGTACTATCAGTGGCTGTCCCCTTACAATAGACGAGTGTATCCCCAATCTTCAGCCACTAACCAAATGAGTACGAAAGGTAAGGATCCTTAATCTGTAGTATTGCTTGACAGCAGAACTAAGCAAAGGCCGAAAGGAGACAACTTCCTGAATCAAACAACCAGACACCCATCTTTAAACCACCAATCTGAAAACCCCTCAGCCTCACTGCAAGCAGCCATGCCAAGCAGTTTCCTGTTGCAAGGGAATTTCCAGCGAACTCTGATGCAATTTAATCTGTGAACTACAAATTAACCATTCCTGGACAGAAACTTGGTGGTTAAGTTTAATTATTGGTGAACTATGTAATAAAATTTGAACCTACTAACAGGCAGTGAAATTATGCCTGTTAACGACCTAAAATCTTTAAGCTACCCATCTCCTAGGTGATGGCCATTCAAAGAGAAAACTTAAACCTATCTTTTCCTTCACTTTCGAATAGTTACATACTTTACAGGGAGCACATTTCCAAGATTCCAGGTGGTTTTACTGTGATAATCTACCGTATGCCTGTTTCTGCATACTATTTTTAAAACACTTTTTTCACTGCACTTCCATAAATCAAAATATCAGCTATATCTTACACATCTTCTCCATTTCTCTCACCTTAAATGTTTCAGAAATAATTGCATCAGTATTAAAGGTAAACCAAGAAGTTATCTTGCATGAATAAAACAATTTGGTTACAACTACATTGCTCCATGATTAAAATGAGCCATACATAAATTAAGATACAGGCATACTAATTAAAACAGGGTTGATTGCACTTTACCTTTGTGAAGAAAGCACACTGATACCAGATGAGAGGTTAAAAGGGAAATCAAGATGAGAACTTGGAAGATGAGGTTGCATGAATCTGTCTGTTAGGGGAGTGGGGGGGTAGGTTGCACACAGACTGAGTGTAGGGAAGTAAGAGGCCTCCATCCTTTCCATTCATTCCCTCATTCCTTCATGCTCTCCTCATCCCCCATTCCTCACCCCCCCCCCCCCAATCAATGGTAGAGATAAATGAAGGCAAGCCCAAGTTCTCTAATATTTGGTAGCATTCACATACCCCTGTTCTCTCTGTGGGTTTCTTCTCCTTGGGAGGATCTTCTATTATCTTTGGATGATTGTACAGATTAGAGTAAGTGCTAAGAATTGATTCACAGTCCCAGGTATCTTTCTGTCTCTCCTCAAACTTCATCTTGACCAATTTATCATCATCCTCACTCTCTTCATCTGTGCCACTTTCTTCATCCTCATCTTTGTTTGTTTCATCTTTGGACTCTGTTGGTTCCTTCTCCAACACTCTATGAAATTAAAGAAAATTAAAAAAAAATAGCTTACCTTTCTTCCCAAACTTTTCAGATAATGAAATTCAAGACATTTTTAAAACTAAGATGGCTATTTTCAAGTCTCATGAACAAAGTACTATGTTTTGACAAATTTTTGCAAGCATTTAGGATCAGTTTCTTGATATCCTTCATACATAATAGCAATATATTCTCCACTGGAACACTCATGTTAGCCATAAATATGCAGAGGAGATGTGTAAAGTCAGTACCTGGATACATACAATGTTACATTTTCTCAATTTAGTGTTAACAACATTTATACTTTGCAGAAACATGTACAGTGCAGCATTACATCACAAAATGCAGAGGATGAAAGATTTTCAGTTTTCCACTTCACAATGCAAATTTTTCTACACCAAAAATTCACTTACAGTTTCTTTTGAGATTCCTCAAATTCTGACAAGACCTGATTGAGAATTTCACTGTTGTCTGGAACAAAACCTTCAATGTCATCATGATCTAGGGCTCCCATCTCCATATCATCATACTCTTCATAAATCTAGAGAGAAACGGCAGAGTTGGTATGTACTGCTCATCTAGAAGCATCAGCCACTATTATAACACTTGTCTGTTAAATGACCACTGAATTTCTACTATCTTAATTATAAAACCAGAAATTAAAGGCTTGAGGATTTCTGGCCACTAGGATAACATTTTACTTATATACTATGATTGCAAGTTAACAGTTTCATTATGAAGTTAACATGTTTACCTTAAGGCATAGATGTTTAAGGTTCATGTGCCTTGATAAGAAAGACTAATATAATGTTAACATGGTCAAAAATCAGCTTCTTGCTTTTAATTTTGGGCATTGTATGCCAGGTACAAGATCCAAACATGTTCCCTGCTTGACAAATTAAATAATGTTCAAAGTCTTATACAGTATGACATCTGGTGACCTCAAACGATCTTTGCCCCTACTAAAATAAGAGATAATGCACACAACATGGTGCGACCCACATGTCCAACTGCTTCTTAAGATATCATCTTTACAAGGTTTTCTTATGCATCACACTACTTAGCTTCCTTAAAAAATTATGATGATAGGCAAATTTATTAAAATTTATTGATTAAGAAACACTCCTTCTTTGCAGAATCAAACCAGTTTTGTTATTCACTCACTGACTCAATTAATGAGCTTGTGAAGCCAGACAGGAATTACTCATAGAGCTGCTACACTAAGCACACACGAGGGACTGGCTACACACAATGAGAACAACTGAACAAAAGCAACCTCAAATTCATCTCTGTCTGCACAGGGTACCGCACTATAATCTCATACTGACTCTTTACTTAAAGGGAATACGTAGTAGCCTTAAACCTTTATTTGAAATATCAGCTAAGTCTGACAGATACCCATGTTTATTCCCTTGTAGTATCTCTTGTATGTTTCAGGACATAAGTATTGCACATAAATGGTTAACCAAGGAATGATCTGGTAAATATTAATTCCACAATTCAATACCTTAACCTGATTAAACTGAGCCATCAGACAGCTTTGACCTTTAAGTATCAAGGTATCATTCTCTAATCACTAGTGTTTCTTCCACCATATTTTTATATAGCACAGCCATCCATTTTCTTTACTTCTTTGTGATTTTGTTCAAGAAAGCCAACTCAATTCTGTAAATGCAAAGATCCAAACAAATGTTTCACACAATGACCACTAAAATGATGCATTATGGGAAATGAAAGATGCATCCAACCTTTTCAAACCGGTCATCTAGTAGGGTGAGTCCTTCGTTCCTTCTGATAACAGATGAACTGAGCGAGTAATTTGTGAATCTACTTTTTGTCTCTTCTTTTTCATCATCAAAGTCCTCTCGATCAAATTCTCCTCCAGAGCTGACATATTCATAATTTCCATCATCATCACTGTAGTCATACCCATCACTCATCTCATACCTGGAAAAATTAAGAAAATGGAAAAAATTGGAATTTTCTGATTTCATCCTGGAATAATGAATTAATCAGTACTTAAACACTCTATTTTATTCCCATAGAAATCTCCTCCCATGTCCTCAGGGCTTCAAGTGAGAAAAACTGTCAATCTAAACTAGTCTGCCTGAGGATACTTCAGTTCATCCTGCAATCAAATTCACTGGGTGGGCAACCCATTTAAGAGTGTAACATTTACCCTGAATGAGATGTAAGTCCCTTGCTGGATAGCACTGCCAGCCAATATTTGTATAATTTTCACATGGGTTGACTACAGCAGGCAGAGTAAAGTTTCAAAATCAATAAAACACCACAGCAAATCCTCAAAACCTTGACTAGTAATCTTTCCATCAGGAGTCACAACTACTACCAATAGGGTACTGTATATTCTCATAGCTCTCAGTGAAAACTAATCAGTAATATATGCACATACATAACTTTGTCAATGCAAACATTTACAAATGTTGTTATAATTATAACGAAATAAAATTGAAATGAAGTGAACAACACAGAATGTGCAGACATAAACACTGGAAATATTACAAACACTGACATGTTTGTACTCCAGAAGCCAGGACGTGTAGAATAATGACGACAATTCTTTACCTCAGCAATTATTTTTACGAAATAATAAAACAAATATTTACAAGCACACTGATCAAAAGGAAATGTCCATCCATTTCATGGCAACTATTTGTTGTAACTGGAATACCAAGAAGTCATGACTCAATACAATGTCTACCAAAATGATGTGATTTTAGTAATTCCAAAGAAGATTTACAGGGCTGGAATTAAGGTTGGAGGAGGGCACGGCCATTTGGCCTTGGTCATTCACGAATTTTGGGGGACACCAAGGCCATCAGGCAGGGCACCAAGGCCAAATGTTTTTGTATGGCAGGGCACGACGGCCATTTTTCGAGGTGGTTGATTTTTGCAGTGAATTGATTAGTGTTTGCATCGGGTACCCGACCGACGCTGTTACTACGTGGGTAGAAAATTCCTACCTGGGTAGCGGTTTTCAATCTTTCCCTTTTGATCTTCACGAAATAGCATGGTTATTGCAACTAACAAAATGTATTTACCTTCATCTCATTCACGATTACGTTGAAATGAGTTGCTTTTGTCAGTTGTCGTACGGTACCATGCTTTTGTTAAATTGCACTTTTCACCAGAAACAAGCCCCGTGATGCGTGTTTAACATCACGCTGCCCCTATACTAGATAACGAAAAACATAGGCCTACTATACCATATACTAGCCTATCTTGTCTCTAGAAATGAACGTCAAAAGACAGCTCATAAATATTTGCATGCGGTGCGTGTGGATTGGTAGAAGTAGGGCGAAAGACGTACTGGAAATTTTCCACATATCTTTCCACAGTAAACACATACCCATATGGATATACAGGCACGTGGCTCGACTTTCAATGATTGCTAGATTTCATACTTGTCAAGTTATCACTAAAATTAACAAGGCGTGATTTCATGATCTAAAGAAGTAAATTTTGGTAATACAGTTATGTCTATATAAGGTATGCACTTATTTTAACCAGAATAATTTTCTTTTGTCTCAAATCAATCTCCAAACTTCAGATTTTTGGCGTAGAAACTTTTTTCTGAAGCAAAATTCCACTCCATAAGATTTAAAATCGTACACATTCTTCCAAGGTGTATTTTGCACTGTGTGCATGAAAAAAATCTTCTTTCCTGTTACTTCTATCCTGGTATTACCTTACATGCTAAAATGATTCCTATCTTTATATTGCTCGTAATTTTTTATTGCTATTCAAACAACTTCCAAAATTTTTACGTCCACAGTTTCCTAAATATATGGCAAAAAAGAGCAAAATATTTTCCCAGACCTTTACGTACCCCCCCAATTGCAAAAAGTGGAACGTGCCAAAGTCACGTGCACTTGCTCCAGCATGCACAACATGTCGAAAAGAGAGAGCTACCCAGGCAACGAACGAACGAACGTTCGAACGTGCAGGGTGTCTGCCTTACTACTACGGTACATTTTTAACAGTACTGTGCGGGTGGAATCTCAGCCAGGAGATGCATTCACCAAGGTACAGTAGGTAGTGGATTTTTCACAAGAGTAACAAGAAAGCAGTTTACGAGAAATTTGAACACATGGTTGAGGTACATTACAGTACAGAAGTTGCAGTGACAAACTGGCAGTTATCTTTTTGGTTCCGATGCACATGTTACGGCACACTTGGACACAAAGCCACAGAAGGTAATGATAGGACTTGTTTAAAATTTGTACTAACGATGCTAAAGCATATGGTCAAATTATTAATTCCCGTCTGATTTCTAAACTCACAATGTTAAGAACCAATGGCGCATTGTAGATATAGAAAAATGTGACGTATTGTTTTCAACAAATCGATCCAACCAGAGATACTGTAAGGGGCCGATGCCATGCATTAAACTTAGGTTTGATGTTGCAAGGTTTATATTACGGTCAGGTACCCGACGGGTAATGCGTTACGGGTACCTGGGTACGAATTTTCTACCCGGTGCAAACACTAGAATTAATGACCTGAACGTAAATATTACGTTCGCTACGCGAGGTACTTAAAAGTTGGAATACCAAGCATACATTGACTTCGTGCGTAGTTTTGCAATTATCGAAAATAAACACAAGATTCATCGAGCCTGCATGTTAAAATTTGTAATTAGCGCTGTAAGGAATTTACGCTGACAAGATTTCTTCAGTCGTCCAGTGTTTGGGATTTGGTTGAGAAATTTCAGTGTGGATTCTGCTGGAATTTTTCATTCAGATGGGAGGGCACGGCGGCCACGTTATGTGGGCACGGCGGCCTACGTGGCCGTGAGAAATGGTTGTTTTTGTAGGGCACTACGGCCATCCCCTTGGGCACGACGGCCATGGCTGTCGTGGCCGTCGTTTAATTCCAGCCCTGGATTTACCCAATGATGTAACACAGAAACTTGAGTTAAAGGTTTTACTTGAGTCAATAAATAGCTACAAGTGGCTTGACTTTACTAAGTAAAGAGGTGTTCTTGCTTCAATATTATAATACAATAGGTATATAGAACTCTTTGGAGGCAGAATGGCAGCCAAACTCATAATTTTGAGAGGAGAGAACCCTTCCATACACCAACTTTGATTATGCTCTACTTCACATAAGAAAATGCATGTCACCATGACAACTACAATTACCTGTCTTCCTCTTCTCCTATGGGTGCCATATCTTGAGCTTTTAAAACAAAGTCATCATCTAGGATATTATCAGGGTCATCAAGATCAAAGTCATCATCCATTGCTGCAACCACATCAGGGTCCAGGTCAAATCTTGGGCCTGATGAAAGATAACAATGTTAAGTTAAAAGCTGATGCCTTGCTCATGAGAAAACAAGTGTATGGTTGTCTACCAGTTACATGCATGTTTTTAAGGGAGAATTTTAAAGAAAGGGAAGGACTGGATGTGGGTTTGAGGGTTCACTTTGTAAAATATGATGCATATTAATTTAACAAAAGTGTGACAATTTGTGGCAGTGACAAGTCAAAACAAAACTGGCACAGGGCAAGCATACCAATGGCCAGCTTGGTTATAGTAGCACAGCAATATGTAATGACTTTAATCAAAAAGGTCCAAGGTTCTCACCTTGTATCTTTATTTGCTAGCACTGAAAACGATTCAACACGCCCTCATCAGTCCTGAAGAAGTCAGAGCCACTTCTGACAAAAGCTTGACTATTTCAAGAGCTTCGACGGCATACTCGTTGAAATCATCTTACTATGTCCTCATATATTATGATCATTATCACCTTTAAAGCAGCTGTATTGCTAAAATGAACTACCTGTTACATCTACCCTACTAATTTTGTACACTACAAACTCCAGATTTGGATTCAAACCATGTGAACTCCAAAGGTTAATTCAATCTGTGCCAACAAATACCTCCTCACCTATTCAACTGAAATTATGATTTGAGACTTTGAGACTTATACAAAAACACAATACTCTATGGCAGTATTGCTGGCAATAATTCTATCAAACTAAATAGTCATGACCGTAGGGAAGCTGTAAGGACTCACAAATTACTATATCATGCTAGATGGCTTCAAATTCAACAGTTTAACCTCACATTTGGAATTATTTCAATTAGGGTGACTTATGATGGGAAAAGCATACACTGTCTTGGATGTAATCTCTGTTCTCAACTTCTAGATTACCAAGCCTCCTTTCTCCAACTACCACTACCTCTGGTGAAACGATTTTGTCTGAATGTTTTAAAAACAATTTAACTTTACCTGAGATTGGTGCTGCTTTATTCAGTAAGCCAATATCCTCTTCTCTACTTGATGCAAACACATCACTTGGAAGTTGAAGTTTTGGCTGAGGAAACAAAAGATGACTTGAATAAAGTATAATCGTACCTCATCCATGAAGGATCAGTTGATATGTTCTGTTTATAAAATTTGTACCTTGCACCTTGATAGGCAAATATTTTGATTAAAAATGTTAATTTGTGCTATGCCAATTAGAAACCTTTATGTCAGTGCATGTGATAATTTAATGCAGCATAAACCTGATATACCAATCAACGTATAATGCACAGTACTGCTTCTCTAAAAGATAGGCACTATTCCCTTAGTTGTACTTGGTTTTCACCTCTTTCTTCTAGCTTCCTTTTGTAGGGGCTGTGTCAGCCCAACATCTCCCTGTAGCTGCACTACTGAACATGGGGAACTATACACACCCCAGCCTTCATTCTTGTTGGACAGTGGACACTAGTGCAAATTGCTACCATATTGCAAATATTAAAGGGATATGTCACACTGAACATTAAGGTTTTATATATTTATGGGGACTTTAAAAATTGTGGTTAAATCTGCATTCAATTTCTGTTCACAGTTTTTGAGAGTTGTTTCCCTTCTTTAAATTGCACATACAATTCACTCACTCTACAATCTAATGGAATCATCCTGGCTATTGGAATGTTAAAACTTAAACACTCTTTAGGTTAGCTACTACAACCAACATGAATCAAAAACAAAAGGCTGGAAAATAAAGCAAAAAATAAACAAGAGCCCAATGGGCACTGTGGTTCCTTGCTGAATGTAATGAAACTGAGCCAACTACTGAATGAAGCAGTATTTCTGTTGATTCACAAAATCTGCTCTGTAGACAATGCACATCTTGTGTTAACACATTCAAGCATAAATAAATTGTTCTGAAGAAATACAGCCTACAGGCACTTCAGGGGATATCAACACAGACAGTATACAGTTACAATTTGTTTTATTCAATTAAGCAATCACAATTCATGCACGCTCAATGGTATCTGATCCAAATGATCAGTAACTTGGTTCTCTTTATAAAACTAACAACCCATAGTAGCATTTAATTAATCAATTCTAATTTCCAATTCCTGCAAGCTCACATGTCCTAATCTAAGGACAAATGTTGTCTGTCTAGTGAACTTTCACAACAGTCCTCAGCTTTGTTGGCAGAGAATCTTCTGCAATATTAAAAAGTAGTACTTTATGCACGTTTTCATAATGGCAGGATTATGGATTAAAATCATAATACTATAATTTCAATTAAAATTGAGATACTTGGCATCTCTGAAAGATGTCCCACATCTTTCAGTCAATGATACAGTTTTGTGCTTATATTTTTTGACTTTAGGAATTCTTGGGAATTTGCTTTTTGGCATCTGGTGATTTCAACTCTGACATCCAACAAATCTCATATGGGTTTTCTGCTAGATTTAATGCAACACCTCAAAGCAAAAATCTATTCAAGCCTCCTACACTGAGATATAGAGTTGAAAAGGTTTGCAGAGTTTGACCTCCAGTGACCCCAGGTGACCTTTGGTCTCCACCAAAATTTTTCCCCACCATAAGGCATCCACTAAGTATGAAATTTATCCAAGCTTCCTACCTTGAGATATTGTGCTAACAACAAGGGAAATCAGTTTTTGACCCTTGGTGACCCCAGATGACCTTTGACCTACACCCAAAACTGTATGGCACAGCTTCTCACTATGGTGGATCTATATACCAAGTATGAAATCTATCCAAGATATTTTCCTTGAGATATTGCGTTAACAAGGTTTTCAGTATTTGACTCTCAGTGACCCCAAATGACCTTTGACCTCCACCAAAAATGACAGGATTCATCTTCTCACCATAAGTCATCCACATACCAAGTATGAAATCTATCCAAGCTTCCTACCTTGAGATATTGTTTTAACAACAAGTTTTCAGTGTTTGACTGCTGGTGACCCCAGATGACCTTTGACCTCCACCAAAAGCTACAGCATTCATCTTCTCTCCATAATGCATCTACATACCAAGTATGAAATTTATCCAAGCTTCCTACCTTGAGATATCATGCAAACAAGGTTTTCGGTCTTTGACCCCTGGTGACCCCACATGACCTTTGACCTCCACCAAAAACAATAGGGCACACCTTCTCACTATGACAGATCCATATACCAAGTTTTAGTTTAGTCCAACTTTCCCTTGTTGAGTTACAGCGTACCGAAGCAAGTGTCACACACACACACACACACACGCACACACACACATACACACACACACACGCCAAGCTGACTACATAGGTTCCTTTTGCTAACGCAAGGAACCAAAAATAAATAAATAAAACAATGACATCAAACATGCTTGCTGCAAATCCACTTTTAGAAGATAACATGATAATATCATAACTTATTTCTTTAAAACCAAGCAGTGGTAGTGACTAAAAATTTCACTGGAAACTCTTAAACAAAGTTCCTCTTGGTATATCAAAACCAAATTTGGGTTTTGGCAGTTTTATCAATACCTTTGGAAAAGGAAAGTATAGACAGGCCATACCTGAGAAACATCATCCCCTTTCAACTGAATGTCAGCCTGACTCCTTTGTTTGTGATATTGTTCTGGGACAGCAAACAAAACATTTTCTGTTTTGACCTCTCGTAAATGTTGTGTGTAATCGTAGTCATCCTCAAAGAAGATGCCATATTTTTGCTGTTCTTCTTTCCTTTCTTCATGACTGGGTTTCTGTTTAAAAACAATAAAACAATGGATCATTCATCAGGTTAAAATCTTAGATGTAAAAACTTCACCTGTCTCTGTTGAAACAGCTTTAGGTTCAAATCAAAGGCTATGAAGACAATAATACAGATATAGATTGATTAACAGATTGTTTCACTTCAGTACAAAATGACACACATGTCACCTAATGACAAAGGCCTGTGTAGTTTATTTCAGAGAGTTTGGTTGTTGTGACTTATAATTTTAAGAAGCAAAAATAAAGTAGTGGGAGCTTTTAACAAACCTAACACTGAAATCTGCTCACTTGTCTCTTACATATCGCACAGCAGGCTTCTTGTCCATGGGGCTAGCTGTTCTTTTAATAGTCTACTTGTCCGCATGAATATCTACTTGTCCACTTTTAATATGCCTTTGAACTCCTTTGTGGAGGAGACTTCGCAAGGGTACTTGCCCGGCGGGCTATGATATTGAAGAATGCACTTGCCTGAGTAAGTTTTTACTTGTCCCGGACTGTCGGGCGGGGGATTTGTCGAAGCCTGCGCACAGATTAAGACTGTTTCATGTACCAATATTTTTCCAGGTGTAAAGCATGCACACAAATATTCATGAGAGAAACATCATGTAAATAAATGCAAGACAGTTTTTGAAAAACAGACTGAAAAAACAGTCTGATTCAAAAAGGGGAAAAAGGAAATGGTAGCAGGACATATCTTGAAAAGTAGCACTGCACAATACTTCTCCTATGACTTCTTACTCAAACATTAAAGGTCTAGTAGACTAGTGTTATAGTATTGACCATTACAAGTGATTGAGATGTGTTGGGTTTGTTTTAGTTATGGGTATTCCGGGCTACTGTAGATTTTCTTGGAGAAGTTTCTAAAATGACCTGTCACGTGACATTTTTACTACTTCAAACAGTTCGGCTTACTTCAGTGGATGGACACATATGCTATTAGCGAAAGGTGCATATATATAACTACGCAGACTGATCTCGAAAGGGGAACAATGAGGTATGTAGATCAACATGTTGCAGTCGTCAGACTATATGATTATCTGAGTAATTCTGTCCAAGCATTCCGTCGAAAGGGTGGACTACTTCAGCTCATAATGCCGTTTACCCTGAGCGACATTATTCCATCCCTAGTCACCCACAGAGTGACTTTGTGAACCTTCAAAAGAGGGCCTCAAGTTACATTACATCCAATTAGCTGAGCTCCATGATCTCAAATAGAGAAGAGTGGAGTGAACTGGATTTAAATTAATTCACAACTCTATACACAAAAAACAAAGGCTAGACCTCGTAAAGAAGCGGCCCAGATCCACAATTACTGTAGCTTTGATGTGTTAAAGAGGAAATCATGGTGAGATTTTTAGTTAATTTTTTGTGAAGGTCTCACAATATGAAACAATGACATTTCCTTCAAAATGAAGTTGAATCAAGTAATAACCTAGTTTGACACTGATGACATAACACCAACCTGCTTCAAGTTGCTTAGAAATTGAATGCAAACTCCCTAAACTGCTTCAAATTTCTCCTTAACATTTGTTATATCAAGTGTAAACTGGGGCCTGAATACCCTTCATTAATACCTTTTCATTAGGATTTAATGCCTCTTGGAGAACATATCTAGAGCTCTCTTCATCCGCTTGTAGAGGATCTCTCTGACTACGATGCACCAAGTGAAACGTGACTGCATTCTTCTTGTCGATAAATTGCTTCCGCTTATGTCGGCCCTGAGAACAGAAAATTGAATAGTTCACAATTCATCATAAAAGTATTGAACTGCCCTGTACTGCCAGTTATTCCATAAGGCAAACAGCCAAATTTTGCATTTACCATGGTCAAAAAATGCCAGATGTTCAGTTGGTGGCATGAACACTCCTTCCACACAGGCATGATTTGCTCAAAAATCATGAATATGTTGTGAAATACATAGCGCTATTTTTTTCTAGATAATTCACAGTGTGTATCCATTCACTTACAATGCAGATGAGAACTTCTGAGCAGTTCCTACAAGTTTGCTAGGGAGATTGTTAGAAATACTGTAACATACCATACACATTGAAGGAAAATAGGAAGCAAATGTGAAAGCCCACAAAATGCCAAAATACTATTTGGCATTGGTTTTAAAACATTTCAAGCTAAATACAATATCAAAAAAGCCAAATTCCTAATCTTAGCATTAAACCATACTTATGCAGATTGTAAAAGGACCTAACAAACATACTAAATTCCCCCACCCCCTTCCCTCCCTTCAAACTGAAAAAAACAATGGCTGAGTGTTTCTTGACATTCTCTTCACACTTAACATCAGATGCTCCATCAATAAATGCCTATTCCTCATAATCACTGGGTCTTTTTTCCCGACTCCCACTTGCTTGTACAATAAGTATCAGTAAGCATATTTGGTACTGTACATGATCATTTCATTTCATTTCTTTCCTCAACCATTGACCGTACAAGTATAAAACAGTCAGTTTACAGAACATCAGATTAATTCATGTTCTAAAAAAAGTGTACTGCCAAAAACCCTAATGTTGTTTTCCAGAAGTTTTAAGAATACAAATTAAGAGGGTGCAACAAAACTATTTTTCTACAAATTCTGCACTGAAGATTGAAAAACAAGAATGATATCTGTTTGGCTAATTTTGCTTGCTTTCTCCTCTGTGCATAATGCATATGGATAAATAAACTGAGCAAATTCCTGTGAAACTGAGTCATTGGCCAGGAAAATGTGAAAATCAGACACTTGCCCGCACAAAGTGAAAACTTCCAGTCTGGTGATCTCCTGTTTTAAATTGTTGGTTTTGCTTTCCAAATTAATGTTCATCATCTGGTTGGTAGCCATAGTACTCATTTGGTATTGATTTGCATGTATACACAGCACTGTGTGAAAGCATGGGCTTAGCAGTGAGTAGCATGGAGGAGTGGAATTTGGCCAGGTGTGTGGCCAGGATTTTGTGAGGAAGGGGGGGGGGGGGTGAACTTTACTGAAATGGCAAAACAGCCCCAAAGGCCCTCTCAGTGTGAAGTGCTCCCCCAAATGGTGTGGGGTCCAGAGTAGTGTTGGGTGATATTGACTTTTTTACCATCCCGGTAACAGAACAAAATTTATCGCGATAATTCGATATCCACGATACTTTTCATAAAGACAATTTCCCTTAGAGTTCCGTTCCATGCTCATGCATGTTAGAATATTCAATGATGAACTTCCATCAATTTTTCATCAGTTTAATGTAAAAAAAAGAATGTCTTCAATCCATACAACATTTTGGAGACGGCAATGAGAAGAAATAAAGCATTACAAGGTAAATTTTTAAATTTTTTTTTCAAAAACTTATCGTCATTTTTGAATTCTTGTTATTGTATAGCGACAAAAAGAAATTATCCCGATAGCGATAATTTTCGGTATACTGCCCGACACTAGTCCAGAGGCCCACCAAGGGTCCTTGGAGGGTCCAGAGGCAACACCCATGTGGTAGCAAAGCCCCTGGAAGATGTGAGGAATTTGCAAAAACCTCCTTCAAATGACAATGGATGGGTTCTAAACAGATCACATAATTCACAATTTGACACTTTAATTTTACCGTACCCTTACACTCTTTTTATCACAGCCTTACTCTAACTGCTGGTTGGGACTGAAAAAAATAGCATCTTGAACACATTTTAGTACTGCTTTAGCTCATTTTATATACAAAACCTCCATCTACATACCAAAGTAGCAATATGAGTACCAAAAACATAAACAAACAAGAGCCCAATGGGCACTGTGGTTCCTTGCTGAATGTAATGAAACTGAGCCAACTACTGACTGAACCAGTATTTCTGTTGATTCACAAAATCTGCTCTGTAGACAATGCACATCTTGTGTTAACACATTCAAGCATAAATAAATTGTTCTGAAGAAATACAGCCTACAGGCACTTCAGGGGATATCAACACAGACAGTATACAGTTACAATTTGTTTTATTCAATTAAGCAATCACAATTCATGCACGCTCAATGGTATCTGATCCAAATGATCAGTAACTTGGTTCTCTTTATAAAACTAACAACCCATAGTAGCATTTAATTAATCAATTCTAATTTCCAATTCCTGCAAGCTCACATGTCCTAATCTAAGGACAAATGTTGTCTGTCTAGTGAACTTTCACAACAGTCCTCTGCTTTCTGGGCAGAGAATCTTCTGCAATATTAAAAAGTAGTACTTGATGCACGTTTTCATAATGGCAGGATTATGGATTAAAATCATAATACTATAATTTCAATTAAAATTGAGATACTTGGCATCTCTGAAAGATGTCCCACATCTTTCAGTCAATGATTCAGTTTTGTGCTTATATTTTTTTTACTTTAGGAATTCTTGGGAATTTGCTTTTTGGCATCTGGTGATTTCAACTCTGACATCCAACAAATCTCATATGGGTTTTCTGCTAGATTTAATGTAACACCTCAAAGCAAAAATCTATTCAAGCCTCCTACACTGAGATATAGAGTTGAAAAGGTTTGCAGAGTTTGACCTCCAGTGACCCCAGATGACCTTTGGTCTCCACCAAAATTTTTCCCCCACCATAAGGCATCCACTAAGTATGAAATTTATCCAAGCTTCCTACCTTGAGATATTGTGCTAACAACAAGGTTATCAGTTTTTGACCCTTGGTGACCCCAGATTACCTTTGACCTCCACCCAAAACTGTACGGCACAGCTTCTCACAATGGTGGATCTATATACCAAGTATGAAATCTATCCAAGATTTTTTCCTTGAGATATTGCGTTAACAAGGTTTTCAGTATTTGACTCTCAGTGACCCCAAATGACCTTTGACCTCCACCAAAAACGACAGGATTCATCTTCTCACCATAAGTCATCCACATACCAAGTATGAAATCTATCCAAGCTTCCTACCTTGAGATATTGTTTTAACAACAAGTTTTCAGTGTTTGACTGCTGGTGACCCCAGATGACCTCTGACCTCCACCAAAAGCTACAGCATTCATCTTCTCTCCATAATGCATCTACATACCAAGTATGAAATTTATCCAAGCTTCCTACCTTGAGATATCGTGCAAACAAGGTTTTCGGTCTTTGACCCCTGGTGACCCCACATGACCTTTGACCTCCACCAAAAACAATAGGGCACACCTTCTCACTATAGCAGATCCATATACCAAGTTTCAGTTTAGTCCAACTTTCCCTTGTTGAGTTACAGCGTACCGAAGCAAGTGTCACACACACACACACACACGCACACACACACATACACACACACACACGCCAAGCTGACTACATAGGTTCCTTTTGCTAACGCAAGGAACCAAAAATTGCTCAAGGTGGGGGACAGTTGCCCCCTTTGTCGACAGGGAATAATGTATATAGAGCATGACTATCTGACAGTATCTGTGCAAACTGTTTAAAGCTTATCAAGTTTTGGAGTCTTCCATGTAGTTTTGAATAGGTTGTGTAAGTACACTAGCCTAGGCAACTGCCTTGATTAGGGGTTCCCACTGTTACAGCAATTTCGAACTATTTTAGAGTTGTGAACTGTCTGAGATGTGCATGTCTTGCAATTTCACAATCTTGTGAGCAGCACAGATTCAGCTGACATAAGAGTTGTAAGATGTCATGCATAATAATTTGGCCCACATGAAATGGCATGGTAGCTTTTATCATGCAATCATTCATAACCTCAGCATGACAACTAAAAAAAATACAAAGTTTTAGTGTGGTTACAGTACAGCTTGGCCACAGGGCTGTTGGTTTGACCAATTGTAAGTGTTAAAGTGACTATTTTGTTATTATGCCAAGTTAAATGCCAAATAAAAACATGGTGGCAAAACCAGGGCTTGAAATAACCGGCAGCACCGACAGCCATGGCTGTCTGGCCCTTACTGATGGGCGTGGTGCCCCCCAGTCAATGTCCTATGAAATAACATAGACCGACAGCCAATTTGCTCATTTGGGCTGTGCCCTTTTTCAAGCTTATTCTGAGCCCTGCAAAACAGTTAACCCCTGCTGCACTGACATACCAATGTCTTTTGTTTGGACATACAGTATACAGTTGCCGATGGTGAAGATTATGAAGACGCGGACATTGACCTGCATCCACTGAGTTTCCTAAGGTATGTGTAACAATACAACCAACCAGCAGAATATATGCTGGGGGAGGGGGGTGCCCCCCGACGGTTTCGACCAGGAAGATCAGCTCAAACCACCGGGTTGAAAATAGGGCAAATTAAGGAAAGAAGAAAGGGAGACACAGAGAGAAAAGGGAAACGAAGATGGGTTTCAGTTTTCAGTTTCAGTTTATTCTCTTTTCATCCTCCGAAGAGGTATTAGAGCCAATAAATAAAACATTAAAAAAATTATTATCAATTTACAAAGAACTTCAGAAAGAGAGAAATATGAAAAGAAAAAGAAAAAATAAAATAAAAACAGAAAGAAAAAAAGAAGAAAAAAGTACAAATTAATTCCGGCCCCAACCTAAGACTTAAAAACTATTCTTAACTTTTCGCAAAATAGACAAAGGGAAAGAGATTACTTAGCTTCAGATGAGAAAGACTGACAAGTTCTGCCTCTTTTCTTAAAACCCTTGAAAGTTTCAAGTTAAATACATTCCATTCTGATGAATGTCCATCTGATTAACACAGAAAAATGTTCTTCACCATTCTTTTTTAGAAATTTCCATCGTATCGTCCGTAACATAACATACCGATAATAGGCCTAGCCTACCATAGTTCAGAGAATCTGTAGGCTTGTTGCCCACTTTTCCAAGGGAAAGGCACCCAATTGGCCAATTTTCACATCAAATCCATCTTGACATTTGACTTTATCATCAAACTACCTATCGTTTGGGTATTTTTCTCCCTCATTTACACAAAGATTTCAATCTGTGAGCAATCCGTGTTACTGTAAGTACTTAGATGCATTAACATCACAGTGGTAGGCCTTATATGGACAGTATTAACATTGGTGGGGCCTATTCGCACGAAGACTAGCCGCCGTGCGGACAAGATGCGTTGATTGCTTATTCGCACGTCGACTAGCTGCCATACTTTACTACATACGACTATGTGATATTTTATGTTGTAGGTAGGTAGCATGCATGGTGATACGTACGTACGTAGTTGAGTCTATGTGTCATATGTTTTGTAGGCATTGACCGACACAAAGCACCGACTGATGCAAGTCAAGGTACACTATTCTGTATTTTTTACAAGTTTGAAGGACACATGCTTTGCCTATTTGCTGTTCCCTCTGTTGTCAAATCCCTCCAAATAAAACAGCTTTATTTTCTTCATTCACCTCCATATTATTTCACTGCTTGCGATATGCATTTCAGCAGCGCAGAAATCATGCCTCTCAGTATGCATGTGCGTAAACTATTGCAACCGCTACCGATTTGTACATGCTGTGTCCCTCAATCTTACGGGTACGTATGTGCGGTCAGTGGGCCGTGCGAGTAAGCAGTCACTGCATCTTGTTTGCACGGCGGCTAGTCGACGTGCGAATAGTCACGACGATTAACATTAGGCCTGGTGTTAGGTCTAGCCGGTATCCAGTTAAAACGTCCCTTTACCAAAACGTCCCCCTGGTATTATATATGTTATGCAAAAACGTCCCCGCATATGAATGATACGTAACGTTATAGCCTACTTTAACTTTTAAAGCTTCTTAAAAGTTTTCGGAAAGAAATATTTAATTGTAATTGATTTGTCGCCGATATTAAGAAATCAGTTATAGTTTTTGGTTTTCAGAAGAGTAATATTTCACAAGAGAAAACTTAGCGCCGCGCTCAACTTGCAACCGTAGGCTACGTGGTTACCGTAAATCGTAATGCATGATGGCTATACTGTTACAACATGTAGGCTAACTTTGTAGTTCTGTAAATTGTATCTAGGCTAATATTTCATTTTCCTTCAAGAAATAGAAAACTAGACTACTCAAGTTAATAAAAAATATTGCACAAACTGATCAAATAGTTAAAAAAGTGTCATGAAACTTACAACGATTCAGTGTTTTGATACGGGGACGTTTTGACCAATGGCGGGGACGTTTTGGTTAAGGGACGTTTCAACTGGTAAGCGGTCTAGCCTAGGCTAGTTACATTTTAGCATAACCAATTGCGCGATAAAGCATACTACACGCTGTGCCGAATAAAGCTAAGCGGTGTTCATCCAATTACCATTCCTCTTATGCTATTCCTCTCTTAAAAACGTTGGTTTTGAGTCTTCTTGTGGATGGGACTTATTGTCTCTTCTTTCCACACAAACGCAGTTTTACCAGGTTCTTGAACGCACGAAGTCGTCTACTACTAGACCACGGATAAAACCATACACATACTGAAAAACTCTCAGACTAGTATACCATTCATTGTAGGTTCACATATATCCTATGTACTCTTGGTAGGCATTGTATTCCAACCGCCGGATGAACGTTTTCAGAATAATGAATTATGAACGTATTAACGAAACGTCACTGGGAACACCTGAGGATGCATGAAAAGCTATTTCAGGGGAACCGGGCTGCTTCCCAGGCAGTAGCCTATGCACACTTACACATGGGGTAAAATGGCCCGTCATAGTGCAGGGTCGGATGGAGAAAGGTATCACTTCGACGTAAGTATATCCGACAATTTCGGATATGTGTATGCATGGAAAGATACGAAAAAATGACAATGTTCATTACAAGTCAAATAAAAACTATCACTATTTTCGCATGCTTCGCGCTTCAAACCTTCCTCAGCGTTGTTTCTTTGTTATCAATTATCGTCCGATACCCACTTGCGGAGTAGGACAGCAGCAAAGTTGAAAGCTGTTTTACGAATTATCGAGTAAAAGATTGGCTATTCCGATTTTTGGGTTTTGTTGGTCAATTGAAAGTGTCCGCTCGATGCAGATTCTGAAATGCACAGCTATGTTTTTGTCATGGAATCTTGTACAGTTTACAAGAAAATGTTCGGCGCGCGCGCTCAGTCAAGATTTGCTATACCATTTTTAAGGTAATTAATTATACCAGGCTCGATTCTACGGAGGGGGGGGGGGGGCTAGGATGCTTTAGCCCCTAAATTTTTCCTAGCACCCCCCCTCCAAAAAAAAAAAAAAACAAATTATCATCATCATCAGCATCATCCTCATCATCAGCATCATCATCATCAGCCTGAGCATCATCATCATCATCATCCTCATCGTCAGTCATCATCATCATCCATCATCACATCATCATCATCATCATCATCATGTGGCATCATCATCATCAATCATCATTGCATCATCCCATCATCATCCATCATCAATCATCATTGCATCATCAATCATCATCATCATCAATCATCATCATCATCATCATCATCATCATCATGGGTCATCATCATGTTTGTTGTTGTTGTTGTTTAATTGTTGTTGTTGTTGTGTTGTTCGTATTATTATTATCCCGGGTGGGGATTATGTATTATTAGGCGACACTTCGTGCTAGATTATGCCTTAAGGCAACATTTATGCTAGCACCTGGAATTAATGTCTACAACTACTGTCCGACACCTGAATTAAGGATTAGCGACACAGTTATAGCAAAAATAAAGGCATTGTCTGCAAATAGGCTTTTAGAAATTGTTCATGTTATTGTCGCAAATACGTTGTCTAGAAATTTGTTCCTAGGGTGGTCTAATAGGGTATGTGTTACTAAATTATGGTTAGTGTGGGGTTTAGGTAATTTTTACTTGGGTTCAATTCCCTCAAAATTTGTCTCCCTTTAGTATCCAAGTTACTGTTTATTACTGTCGCCTATTAGTCAGTATCCATTCTTATTATTCTTCATTATTATTATATATTATTATTATTTCTTATTCATTATTATTATTATTATTATTATCTTATTGTTATTATTATTATTATTAGTTTATTATTTCTTATTATTGATTATTATTATTATTATTATTATTATTATTATTATTATTATTATTAGTATTATTATTATTATTATTATTATTATTATTATTAATTTTATTATCTTATTATTTATTATTATTATTATTATTTATTATTATTATTAATTATTATTATTATTATTATTATTATTAGTAGTATTTATTATTATTATTATTATTATTATTATTATTATTATTATTAATTCTTATTCATTACTTATTATTATTAGTATTATTCTTATTATTATTATATATTATTTATATTATTATTATTATTATTATTATTATTATTTTTTATTATTAATTCTATTGCCTATTATTATTATTAATTAAAATTAATTATTATTATTATTATTTAAGTTATTATTATTATAAGGAGTGATTGTTATTCTTACTTGGGTGGGGGGGTATTCATTTTATCTTCTATTATATTATTATTATTATTATTATTATTATTATTATTATTATTATTATGTATTATTATTATTATATGTGTTATTATGTATTATTATTATATTATTATTATTATTATTATTATTATTAATTATTATTATTATTAGTTATTATTATTATTATTGTGTATTATTACTTAGGGATGATTATTATTATTTATTATTATTATTAGTATTTATGATGATTAATTATGTTATTCTAGATTAGTTATTATTATTATTATTATTATTATTATTTATTATTATTATTATTAGATTATTATTGTTATTATTATTATTATTATTTATGTATTATATTAATTATTATTAAGTAACACTTCTATAGCGCTCACTTTGTCTACCCAAGCTTAACTACAGAGGCGCTTTAACAATCACTTACAACCCAGTAAGATACACATTAAGTTATGTGAAAAAAAGAGAAAAAGATCACCATGTTACTTCAAAGGCAGGGGAGGGGCGCCGGGTTTTTATGATTGGGGGGGGCAAGCATGCTCGGGTCCGTAACCGCAGCTTTTATTGTTTGGGGTGTGCAGTGGGCATTGAAAACTCGCGAGACTCACCCTACCCCCCCACCCGCCGGTGTTCATGAAAACCTGCAATTTTTGGCGTTTTCATTTTCTTGAGACTTTATTTTTCTCATCGAAAAAAATTTTTTTTTTTCTAAAATAAATAACGAGCTTGTGAGAAGGGCTGGGTTGTCATGTCAGTGAAATCGGATCGGGCCCTTCACTGAATGATCCGCTACAGAACGTATGCAGCAGCGCGCGGCGGAACGAAAAATATTGGGGGGTGGGGGCGGCGCTGATGCGCAAGCCAAGACTATCTAAGCGGAGCGCCACCATCGGTTAGCGCGGAGCGGCACAAGAAAATTTTTTGGCTTCAACAAACCCTCTCAGATGGCCGCAAATGGCGACTTTCCGGAGTTCTAAGCTGCAAGTAGCCATGCCTTGAAAATATGGAATCATATGGTCTGTGCAATTTTCAAATGAAGCCGAGAAAAAAATACAGCTATGACAATTTGTATCCATAATATTCTAATCTAGGCGGAGCGCTAACATCGGTTTGGCGCGGTCTTTGAAGAAAATTTTGGGGGGGGGGGGGACTTTGCCCAAGCGAAAAACCCTCCAGATGGATGGAAACGGGCGCACTTCCCGAGTGTTTTTCTGAACTTTATGTATTCATCCTTGAAATATTGGAAATCTCCTGTCTGCAATTTCTTAATTCTGAAGAAGAAAATTAATTCCTTCATCATGTGATTTTTTTTTCTTTCTTGTAAAGACAAAAGAGACAAGCCGAATCACTGAGGACGGTTATATAATTAATAATATTCAATAACGCAAAATTGGAAGTTTATAAAAGGGAGAGGAATCCTAATAACTCTTACGAGATAACATTAATTGTTTACCTCTAGTTTTTTCGAGTTTTTTAACCAATGATTAACCAAATTAGCAAGAGCTAAAAGTAAACTTTACGCAAACAGGAGATGACGTCATTTTTCCTCACATTAATAAGACTACTTTTTTTATAAGTCGTTTAATTTAAATCCGATTTATTGTCCTTCATAATCGTCATGGTATCAGTAACGTAATATAATAGTGCATAGGAGATATTGAAATTTTTGCAAATTGCACACCAAAACCCTGAAGTTTGTAAATTCAAAAGCGATTGAAAAGGCAGACAGAAAAGGGAGAACCTCTGCTGCACAATGTGAGAATGTTGAATCACTCCAGCTTGCCCTTTTGTTCACTTTGCTTTGAAAATACATTTAAAGAATCACACTTTTTCATGTTGAACAGAAAAAACGCTCAAAGAAAATACATTTTTTTTTGGTCTATAAATCCAAAAGAACAAGACTGCCAAATGTTAGGCTAAATTTAAAGTGTACCCAAGGCTAAAATTCAAACCTATGTTACAAAAGCTTTGAAAACTGATCCAGATGGGTCTACAAAAACCCAAAAACCGCCATCTTTACAGGAATTCCTGACTGAGATATATCAAATGTTGGTGGCTTATCAATTAAAAATGGTAGATGGCGCAATAATTTGTAATGTCATTCTTATTCTTGTACTACCTCAAATTACATTCTTTGGTTTTCTTTTAGTTTTTTCGAAAGCCTCTGCAAGCACCTTCTGCCAAAATGTGATCACTTCCCTCACCTTGTTATAGGGTGACTTAACTAACTATAACAAAACCTCTCCGCGGAACAGTAATTTTTTTTGCAATGTTTATGAACATTTCAATTTCAAAGCGAAACAAAAGGCCAAATAATTCAAATCGGAGTTTTACAAGAAGATCATTACAAATTATATTGCTCAAATAAAAGATCGGACTATCGCTATTTTTGTCAAGTAAAGTTGCAAAATATTTGTAACTTGTTCATTCCTATCTCAGCAACAAGGGTGAGCTATTAAAATGAGAGTTTTGGATGAGTGTGGAAATATTTCCTTTCCAAACCGTCTAAAATAAAAAATTATATATTCTTTATAATTCCTAACACTTTAGGGGTCCCACTTTAAAACTCCTAAGATGGAACGTGCATGTATGGGATAATAGAAGAGAACCAAACACTGATTGAATTGAAATTTATTTATTGCAGTATTTATTTTATGATGGGCTGGCGTCACCATACGGAGGGAGAGGGAGGAGGGAGGGAGAAAACCGTTGGGGGGGGGGGGGGGGGGGGGGGGGGGGTGTGGGGGTGTGGTAGGGGTGGGGGGGGGGGTGGGGGGGGGGGGTGGGGGTTTGGGGGGGGGGGGGGGTGGGGGGCTGGGGGGGGGGGGGGGGAGGGTGGGGGGGCCGCGTGGGGTTGGGGGGGGGGGGTTGGTGGGGGGGGGGGGGGGGGGGGGGGGGGGGGGTGGGGGGGGGGGGGGGTGGGGGGCGGGGGGGGTGGGGGGGGGGGGGGCCGGGGGGGGGGTGGGAGGGGGTGGGGGGGGGGGGGGGTGGGGGGCGGGGGGGGTGGGGGGGGGGGGGGGTGGGGGGGGGGGGGGGTGGGGGGGGGGGGGGGTGGGGGGGGGGGGGGGTGGGTTGGGGGGGGGCGGGGGGTGTGGGGGGGGGGTGGGGGGGGGGGACGGGGTCTGGGGTGGGGGGGGGGGGGGGTGGGAGTGGGCGGGGCGGGGGGGGGGGGGGTGGGGGGGGGTGGGGGTGGGGGGGGGGGGGGGTGGGGCGGGGGGGGGGTGGGGGGAAGAGAAGTCGATAAAAGCTACAAAAAGGAAGATATGAAAGAGAAAAACAACTGTAAAATGTCGACAGTTCCACAGCATTAACACCGCAAAACGAGAAAAAGCACACTGCCCAGTCTCCGGGAGGACTTGAACTCACGTACTGAACAGTCGGAGTCGAGCGCCATACCAACTAAGCCACATCAATGCTGACACTCCAGCGCACTCATAATTCATATTAGTAGTCTAAAAAAGCGTTACGTTGTGTGATATACAAGTAGAAGTGCCGGATGTAAGGGGGGTCGGGAGCTGGAACGATCACCCCTTTTCACCTGCAAACTTAAATATTGGTACCGTTCTTTAATTAATTGCCTGAAACACGCCCCAAGAATTGGATTCAAAATGCTTGAATATTACGCTATTGATGTTTATAGCATGGCATGTAATTAATGTTTCTTAGTATCCTGGCCTATAAATGGCACCAATAGGGGTGGGGTTGGGACGGGGCGGGGTAAAGCTCAGGCAGCCGTGGTCTTTTGCCGGTCGCAAAATTTTTCCATTTCTTCGGTAAACATGTAGTCGGCATAGCACTAGTAGGTACGATAAAATGTGTAATCCCGACGCTGGCCGGGGTAGCGCCAGAATGAGTTGCGCTACAGGGGTCCAAACTTCCCTACGTAGTGTGACTGCCACCTGAAAGAGTCCCGACAAGGGAACCGGAGTGGCCGTAAGGTCGTCCGATACTAGTAAAATTCAAAATTTTCGGGGGTGTCGCAATTTGGGTTTTTAAGGCGTTGAAATTGGAAAATTTTTGGTGGATTTACTACAGAATCTGCCCTCACATATCAAGTAAACCACAAGGGGAGACTGGCTTTTGTGGACTACTACTTACATTTTAACGTTTCCCGACTACACTGGGAAATTTTAAACGATCTTGCGGGGGATCCGTCCTCGACGAGGGACATACATGGCACCTACCCCCATCGGGTTTCACCACTGTCCCGACGACGATCAGTCCCCTGACTTTCTGACTTCCGTGGTCCCTCAAGAGGCACAAATCCTCCTAACTCGAACACAACTGACGATTTTCAGCGGCTCGAGTTCGAGATTTACTTTGCCTGTGACCTACAACTTTTCAAAGGCCTTCAAACAGACCACAATCAAGTAAGTTAGACGCGAATTATCAATGGAAGAATGATTGGTGGTACACGTACTGGCGCCTTTTTGAAGTTTAAATAAATGCCTAAGACTTCCTTGCAAAATCCTTAACCGTAATGAGTATGGTAATGTTAAATATCTCCGTACTGACGGCCAGCTTGTCGGCTGTACTGTGATTGTAATCTTTAACCTGAAAGAGCACTTTTGCATTCACGTGCGTATCAAGGGAAGGAGGTGGAGGGCGTTGGGGATCCCCGGGTTTGAAGACACTTTCTACACTCTCCCATAGGCCGTCATCATTCAACAATTGTTCAAACTTGAAAGTCACCTTCTCCGCTTCAATTAACTGATCCTGTATAAGCGGATGTTACAAGGCTGTATTCAACGAACCCGTAACCATTCCTTTATCATTAACCTCATGGCAGCACTTAAAATTTTGTTCCGCTTTACACACTAAAACGAGCCTGCTTGTTACGCTGCCTCTCATTCCTTGTCAAAGTTTTCAACGCCAGCATATGGACCCATCAATTTTCGCAGAATGACCCATTGACTCTTTGAGCTACGTTCTTGGTGTATAAATAATAGAATGGTTATCAACACTAGCAAAACCAAAGCCATGTTAATCGGGTCGAGGCAAAAACTGTCCTCCCTGAAAAATGACAAAGAATTATCCGTGGTTGTTAACGCTGCTTCTCTCCAAAATGTGTCTTGTGGAAAAATTATTAGGAATAATGATTGACAACCACCTGACTTTGGAATGATCAGATTGACCATATTTGTAGTGGTTATCAACCATAGATTGGCCTTACTTAGACGCATAAAGCCGTATACGGATATCAGGCACTCAAAATTCTTTTTTTACAATGGTTTACGTTCTCCCTATTTTTTATTATTGTAGTACTGTTTGGGGTAACTTCCAGTGTTGGCAATATTTCATTCACGTTTGCAACGCTTGCAAAAAATGGCCGCTCGAATAATTTTAAATGCCTCTTTTGAAAATAGATCAAGTGAAAATGTTTTGAAGCGCTCAATTGGAATTCAATAGATGTTTTATTACGATTAAAACTTTTATGTATGGTATACAAAGCTCTTAATGGTTTAACCCCACAGTACATTACTGATATGTTTAGATTTTTCAGCTGAGGTGCGATCACCGAGCTCTCAAGATTCTACATCAAATAATAACATATTCTTAACAGGTGGAAGAGAAACTGACTATCATAACATAAACTTCTCATGCATTGCAGCCAAAGAGTGGAACCAATTACCAAATGAGTGTAAAAATGCTTTGTCTCTTCCCGTTTTTAAACGCCTTTTTGAAATCTGTGTTATAAAATTGTATTCTTTTTAGTGGCAATTTTATTGATGGTAGTATTCGTAATTTGTAATCACAATTTATTGATTTTACATGCCTGTAAGCTGTTCCTTTTAGAATGATTCTTATTCTGTATGTCTTTTATTTGTTTTGCTATCTTAATGTCTATTTAAGTCATGCCTTTGAGCATTTTCCTTTATCTCTGCTTTACACCTTTCTTTGAGCACAAGCCTTAGTTATTCTTAAGTCCATGTTCTTTTGATTTTGTTATCCTTTTTGTAGATGCTTGTATATGTTTTTATGTGTCTTATTCAGTATGTATATTCTTTTTACATATCTATTTTAGTTATGTTTTGTGATTTTTATTTGACCTCCGTCTTCGTTTTCAATCTGTTTTAAGTTCATGCTCAATATTTTAGTCTTCTATGGTGTGTTTTAACCTTTTTATTGCTAACCTTACATTTTATATTGTATTTAACTTTTTGTATCTTTTGTAAAGGGCCTCGGGTGAGATTAGCTTTTTAAGCTGACCGAGTTTACCCTTTTTAATGTTTAAATAAAATAAAATAAAAAAAAATAAAGATAAGTCCGCTGTCTTTCCCAAAACTCACAATCTGCTCTGGTGGTATCAATTTCAACCATTTTTTGACAGCATAATCTCCAACTCAGTCACTACCAAAATACATCTAACAAAGGATTCACTGCCCTCTCATAAGAGGGTCAAAAATCAACCCAAACAAAATTTTTAGGGACTACTTGTAGAGGGTTCACCCTTCCACCAGCATAAGTGCAATTTTATGGAATGGGGTGGCAGCGCCCCCATCAAAAACGGCAGGGAAAACGCGTGATGGCGACTTGGTCAAGTTTAAAGGATCCGCTGTCTTCTTGTTAGCAAATCATCGCACCATGAAACGTTAGACAATGGTCAACCTAGTGTTGGCAGATGCTTAGCCCGACCCCCTAAGAAACTTAATCCATAGTTGCAATACAAGAATAGAGCATTTTACAGTCGGTCATTTATGAATATTCAGTTCAGCGTGGCTTTCCTTTAGAAACAAGAGTTGCGTTTATGAACCTAGGCGAAATTTGGTATCAATAAAGACAGGTCTCCCGGCTACTAAAAGTAGCCGGGAGCCCTGTCTTTATTGATACATTTCGAAGCAAATGCAAATGACATGAAATATAGAATCGTGTTTCATCTATGAATGGGAAAAACATTTCTAAAACTATTAGCAATTTCAACCGAAAAAAATGCAACGTCCAAACTGGGGTGGGGGGGGGGTGGGGGGGGGGGGGGGGGGGGGGAGGGTGCGCGACTTGATTATGTTAGGCTACATTGCAATAGCGTGTAGTGAACCTGATTTGGAAATTTGCAGTAAGATATGATTAACAAAACGAAGCCTATATAAGAAAAGACAATTTGGTAACGAAGAGAAGTCGATAAAAGCTACAAACAGACAGATTTGAAAGAGGAAAACAACTGTAAAATTCGACAGTTCCACAGCATTAACACCGCCAAAACGAGCAAAAGCACACTGCCCAGTCTCCGGTAGGAACTTGAACTCACTGTACTGAACAGTCGGAGTCGAGCGCCATACCAACTAAGCTAAGCCCAACAATGCTGACACTCCAGCGCAACTATAATTTAATATTAGTAGTCTAAAGTGTTACGTTGTGTGATATACAAGTAGAAGTGCCGGATGTACAGGGGGTCGGGAAGCTGGAACGATCACCCCTTTTCACCCTGCATACTTAATTATTGGTACCGTACTTTAATTCATTGCCTGAAACAACACAACGCCCTAAGAATTGGATTCAAAATGTTTGAATATTACGCTTATTGGATGGTTATAGCAGAGGCATGTAATTAATGTTTCTTAGTAGCCTTCCTTATTAAAATGGCAACCGATAGTGTTGGGGGGAGGGACGGGGCGGGGTAAAGCTCAGGAAGGCCTGGTCCTTGTCCGGTCGCAAAATTTTCCAATTTTCTTCGGTAAACATGTAGTCGGCATAGCACTAGTAGGTACGATAAAATGTGTAATCCCGACGCTGGCCGGGGTAGCGCCAGAATGATTTGCGCGACAGGGGTCCAAACTTCCCTACGTAGGGTGACTGCAGCCTGAAGTCCCGACAAGGGAAACGGAGTGCCGTAAGGTCGTCCGAGACTAGTAGAATTATTCAAAAATTGTTCGGTGCGCATTTTGGGTTTTTAGGCGTGAAATTGGAAAATTTGGGGGATTTACTACAGGATCTGCCCTCAAATATCAAGTAATGAGTTCATCATCATGTATAGTACTGCAGCATGAACAACTTATCTCCCTCATGGACGACACACGGTGCAGACACAGTATGAGTAAGAAGCTTTTTAAAAACTTTTAGGTTAAATCTATCTAGCAAGCGCTAATGCCCGTAACCACTTGCCAACAAGACCAGCTGCTGCATATACTGGGCATGTACTGTACGTAGAACTAAAGTTTCATGCAGCCAGCGTAAGGACTTTGTACTGTGCATATTGTTGGGCCTATGCCTAACAGTTAAGGCCGGTTCATACTTCCAAATTTCTCGCGCGATAAAGCGATCAATAACCATATATGGTCAAAATATCTTTGCTGCCAGTTCGATTCACGGTCATCGCTTGGAGTTGAACATTGTTTAAAAAAAAAAAAAAAAAACACCTTTTCTCTTTCTCGCAAGCTCGAGAGATCTCGCCAAAGGAAACGGCTTCTGATTGGCTGCTTGGTAGGTGAACGACCTTTTGAAACGAGCTCACGATCCTACTCGACAACAATGGCGGACCTTTTTCAGATACCGGCTGCATTACATGTATTCGGGTTCCGTGCGACTATCGTCAGCCTGAGTGTGACCGTGAGAGTTGTAGGAATGGAGGGAAACAGTTATTGCTTTCCACGAATTAAGAACATAAAGGTTAGTAAGGCAGGATTTTCTTGTATTCCCTAAAATTATCACGGTACTCAATAGTGGTACCTTGTCGTAGAGCCGATCAAACCGCTGGTTACGGCTTGTGGTCGCGAGTCAACCCAATAACAGCGAAAGTATCACAGAATAACGAGATTAAATTTCAACAACTTAATGATTATTTACAATCTCCTTATCTTCTTTAAATTTACAATAATTAATTAGACTTACTCACAATCCTTTACCTAATATTTGCCTGGTCTGGTCCAAGGGCTGGGTAGTGCATGCACGTTTGACGATGGCCACAGTGGTAGACGCTGCAGCGTGCTGTAGCGTAGGAACTGGTTCCACGAGCGAATACCGACAAGGCTGAGCGATGATGGATGATAACAATCTCAATACACAGCGTAGAAACGGCGTAAGGCAATTTAATCAGAAGTGTTCAGTGTCAGTGGCTGGCTTATGATATCTCAGTAGTGTGACAGTCCCCATGGTACTCGTTGAAATCTCTCCCAGAATAGTTTGTTGAACTGCCTTTATATGCTCTAGGCTTTTTATTCGAGAACTAACTCCAGAATTTAAACAGAAACTTCTAGTGTTTTACAGTCCCAGCAATTACCGAGAACGTTTTCCTTAATAGAAACTTCTAGAACACACAAGTCGACGACATTACGAGAACGTTCCTTGTATGCACGGTAAGTTTTTTAAAAAAAAAAACCCCCGCCCCCCCAGTGTAGAAGTGTCGTCAGGCCGACGTTAACAGTTCTCTCTTCTAGACAATTCTAGAAAGGCTGCGGTTGAAGTTGAATTCTCTGGAACTTTCCATTCGGCTTCGTCGATGGATTCAATCCGGTTGTTCCTGACGGGTCGTCTTGTAACACCTCCCCCCCCTTGAAAAAGTTTTGGACGGTCTCGGACAAAACTTAAGTTACAATATTTACAATGTATAACTTTAACAGTAATAACTACAGTATGTATATTATGTAGTCCAATATTCAATGGAAGGTACAATTATAACATATAATTTGTCTTGCAAAGGTGATGACACATGAAATACAGTAACATCATCAATCATACACAGTGTGCCAATAGTTAACACTAAATTTCAAACTTTACAGGTGATATCTTCAACATACTTGCATCAAATCAAATTTTCTTGACAAAGAGTCTGGTACAACATTGTCTTTCCCTTTAATATGCTTAATATCTACATTATATGATTGCAGAAATAAATACTCCACCGTCATCCAAGGTCTTTTGATTCTTATTCTTCATCTTAGATAAAAAATGTCTAAAGGGTTTATGATCAGTGGTATACACGGTGACTAGCGGAAACTAGCTAGTATTTCCCAAATAACATCACACCCATTGTGTTGAAGACCAAGTATCACAGTAAGCTAATGTCTCTTTTTCAATTGTTGGAATAATTCTTCTGGGTTTTGTCAAATTTCTTAGTGAACGATTACATAAAAAAAAAAACAACCGGGTGATCAACATCACCATGCTCATTCAGCTTGTAAGCAAAACTGCTTCCTATGCCATTGTCACTGGCCATCTACTGCCAACCTTAAATGTGCTTCTACAGAATAAGTCCTGGAGCAATCTAAACACTGCGTGAACTCATTAGTGCGCTTATGTTTTTCAATGATATCAAATGCTGCTTGGCAATTATCCGTCCAATTAAACTTTTCATTTCTTCTTTAATAATTTTTGTCAATGGTGCAGCAAATTTGGGGGGGGGTTTTCAGAGAAATTCGGGCACAAAAACGTCTGTAGTAACCAGCCATGCCCTAGGAAGCGCATGAGCTGTCCTTTTATCAGTTGGGGCAGGGATTTTGCGTCCAATTGCGCCTCCAACTTTGGTGCCTTAAGTGGTGTATCTACAAACTTTGCCTCGTGCCACCCAAACGCACATGCCCCTTATAAGGTAGTACTCAGCATGTGCGGCCACTACAAGCAATCTTCACTGTTTGAACCAAATTTGACAGTCAAATCATTGAGCTTTGGTGCAAGTTTTGCCAAATAATTGCCTTAACATGTGGTACATGTTTCATGACGCCACGAGTTGCTGTACACAATAAGGTCATTAACATATACTTCCACATTTTTATCTAAATCTGACGTGAGGTTATTGACTAAGTCGTTTAAGGTCATCTGTGAATTTTTCATACCTCCAAACGGCATAACCTTTATAACTGAAATAACCCATCTGGCGTCACGAATGCCGAGATTTGTTCCGAGTCCCTCCTCAGGTGAGTGAGTATCTCCCACGTACCCCTTTTAGTAAGTCAAACTTTGATAATACATACGTAGCTTTCCAATCCTATCAATGCAATCATCGATACGGGGTATCGGATAGGAATCCGATTTCTTGTGACTGCATTCACCTTTCGGTAATCAGTACAAAAATTCTGTACCCACCGTCTGGGCTTGGGGGACCAATATACAAGGGGAAGACGCATTCACTATTACTAGGTTCTATAATTGTCCATGGTCCAACATGATACCGGAACCTCATCCCTGAGATAGTTGTCCGTTTTCTAGGGTTTAACTCGGTAAGGATGCTGCTTGATTGGTGTGGCATCTCCTACATACAACATCATGTTCAATCAAATTTGTCCTAGTAGGATCATCTGAGAACAAGCATGCATATTCATAGATTAATGATTTCATTTCTGAACTTTTCTTTGTGATCTAGTATGACTTAATTTCTGGTCAAGATTATTTTCAACACATCAGAAATTTTTTTGTAACTTAATACACATATAGGAACATTATTAGCCTATGATTCTCATCATTACTGAGTTCAATAAATCAAGCATTGATACATACACACTTGATCACCTGTACTCATTAGTGTTGCTATTTACAATCATGTACACATCTTTTTCATCCTTAGAAATGTCACAATCTTTCTCTTTCATAATATTTCTTCATCAATATTAATATACATACTCTTTTAGATTTATCGCTTGTCAGTTGTCAAAATGACGTAATCTGTGTCACTGACCTTTCTCTCAATGACATAAGGTCCTTGAAATCGCGAGCTTGAAGTGGCTGACCAGAAACCAGGCAAAAACACTAGCACCTTATCACCAGGCTTAAACTCTCTTTTTCACAGTGGTTCTTATCGTGTAGCCAACGCTTTCATTTTCTTCTGAGAGTGCCTCAGATTTTCCTGAGGCAAGTTTTCACAATGCTCTAATGAAGATAACGATTCTTTAAAAAGCGGGATACATAATCAAGTAGATGTATGTCTTCAACCTAGATCTGATAACCCACTTTCTCTCCTTTAACAATTTCAATGGTCCACGAAACTGTGTGTCCAACAGGGACAAGTGTCAAATGGAACTGAACCCAAGTGACTCTTGTATAGATTCCCTGGCAGCAAACATTTAACAAATGGAAAATGCCTTCATCCCAATCTCTCTCATTATCATGACAATATGTCTTTAACATATTACTTCAATGTTTGGTGAACCCTTTCTAAAGCCCCTTGCTTATCAGGATGATAAGCCTGAAGACTTAATTTGGGTCCTATGCCTAACATCATATAACATCTGCTGGAATCACAGTTGACATTGAAATTAGACCCGCTTGATCTGATTGGATCTCTTTAGGCAATCCAAACATATGTGAAAAATTTAAAGTAAAGCTTGTAAGACTGTCCCGAGCCTTAATATTCCTCAGAGGTATTGCCTCTGGAAACCTTGTAGAAGGCACACATAATGGTTAATATATACGTGATTGGGCCCTGCCCTACTCTTTAGGTAGGGGACCTACACAATCAATGATAGACTCTACTAAACGGCTCCCCCTCTCAAAAGCAGGAATTGGCCGTTAATAAGGGTGCAGGCCTGGAATATTCTGATTCGGCTTCCCCAACCATTTGACATGAGATGACAGGTCTTACAAAATTTGGCCACATCGACTTTTAAGTTTTTGGCCAATAAAAGTGATTTAGAATTCTGTGGTAAGTCTTTTATTGACTCCTAGGTGGCCCTGCAGAATGGCATTTCATGAGGCAAATGACTCAGTATTTCCCTTCTATAAGTCCGTAGGTACCACAATTTGATGGTAAATTTCCTCCACTCTTCATCTAATAGTTGGCATCAGGTGGTCCGCCATTTACGCATCAAAATATTGTTTTTTCCCAAATAAAAACAGACTGGGACGTCTTTCGATTCATCCTCAGTGAGTGCACCCAGCCATTAATGGGCTGAAGCTCTTCATCAGTGTTGTTGTTGGTGACTGACAACTGGTCTCTGTGGAGTGTGGTCAGACATTTTTGATTTTTTCCTGTTCTATAACCCCTCACTATGTTGGTGGGGCCAGGAGACTTCACAATCGCTGACTATCATTAAGATTAGTCATAAAAGAATTGCTGGAGATACATACCAAAGAATCTTCACTTTCATGAATATTTTTACTAGAATCTTTTTCATAACTCTGACTTCCTCTTTTGGGAGTGTTTTTGTTCCATTTTTAGGGAACTAATTCCTCAACTGTTTAGGAGGGCGGATGATTAAGTTTATCATCCTTATTTTTCAGAAATCATACCCTCATTTTTAGGGAGAGTGGATGTTTCAATGATTATCATCCTTACATGATTTTCCCCTACTTGTTCCAACTTTTGGGAACCTGTATCCTCATTTTTGGAGGGTGGATGTTTTAAGATTACATCATCCACCGGCGAAGCTTTTGTGACATAGCTCTAGTGAACAGCACAGGCAGGCAAATAAATTTGGAAATTCCTTTTTCTAATGGTGCTGCTGTGTTGTTATAATCCACATGGCTTTATCTGTCAAAATTGCATTGGCTACTACCTTTCCCCACAGCCTAGGTCATTGCCTAGCAACAGAGTATACCCCCTTTACAGGTATAGTAGGTCTGACCCCTACTATGACCGACCCAGAACCGTAAATCTGACTTCAAATTAAATTTTTGTTGTAGAGGGACAGAAATAAATCCACACTCAAACCCCCTGAATTAGTACATTTTGCCCCTGTGGAAGTAGAGATCCCCGATAATGGCAAAAACTCCATCAAGAAGCATGACTGAGTTTGCGCCTGTGGTCAACGCAAACATTTTTAATTTTGACGGGTGGTATGAGCTGAATTCCCATCTAGGGAAGATAAACCCTCAGACACGAATGGAAGGTATTTCTTCCTTCATTTTGTGTCGTTTAGAATTGGGGGCCGTAAAGTCACGACTACCTCAGGAAGAGTTCTCTGCATTGGCTAAGGCATTAGGAGCTGTTTTCAGATCTCCTTTATTTTGCCATGTGAAGCAATTTGCCATTGTGTGGCCTTTTTTGTGTACTAGAACCACAACTTATGTCTTTAAAGGCAGCTTTTGGTTTGAGCTGACCTGGTCGTTCGTTGTTGACGACTTTGAATCTGGTTGTTTTTTTTACCAGAATTTTGTTGGAGAGGATAGAACGCAGACTGAGATCCCACTGTTACCTGTTGTGCCACTACTATTGTCCATATTTCTTATTTTGGGACCTACTGAAACTGACTCCCTTGTTTTTGAGTCTGAGACCCACTTTACTGAATTTATGGGTAAGTGCATACTGGATCAGCCAAATTTGTCAACTTCCTTTATTTTGTCAGCCTTATTTTCCTCAAGGTGAGTCTTAATGGTCATCATTCACACAACCGTTTTGAAATTCCTCGACCAGCATCAGTTGTCCTTAAAGTGTCCAAATGTGGAAGGACGGCTTTTTGGAAGCACACCATCTGTCGAAATGCTCTTTCTTTTTGATAAGCAAACTCTACGTAATGTTTGTGTATTCCGCCTTACGATAACTTTCTAAATTTTTTGCGATAAGCTTCAGGCACCAATTCATTTGCTTTGTAATATGGCCTTTTTAACACTTATCGTAATCCATGCTGTCCCCTCTATTTGACAGAGTGGAATACACTTCTTGGAGGCTTGCCAGTGAAATTTACTCTGGGATGAGTATGGACCATTTATCTCTTGGCCACTTTAGTTGCTCACGGCCACAGCTTTTTTCGAAATGGTTAAAGAATTTCCTCCACATTATCCTCCTGAAAATTGGGGACAAATTTTACGTGCTTAGAAACATCGAATCCCCCAGTATCCAAGCCTATTTTAGGGTCTGAGGCTTTTATGACCCCTAAACTCTGGTTGCTTCAAACCTAAATTCATGTTCTCACATTGCCTCCCTTCTTTCTCTTATTCCTTCTCTTTCCTTCCTCCCTTTCCTTTTGCATTTTGCATTTCTCCTTTCCTCTTTTTTTTTCTTCCTTTCTCCTCTCCAATTTCTTTTAATCTAACCTCCTTACTCATTTCTTATTTCAAGCCTTTTCATATTACGTAATGTGTTTGTCAGTTTGGCACAGGTGATAGCTGTTTTCCAATCCTGTACTAGGCAGAAATACCTTTCATCCACAAGATATTCTAGAACATATCTTTTAATCTCGTCCTTTCCAGCATTAAAGGCTGAAATTCAATGCCATAATGTTTTTGCGACCTTTTACAATCTCAGACTTCTTTAATGAAATCTAGTTCCCTCGACTGAGGGACTAGCCACGAATTTATCTAGTTGAATGGCATTTTGAAGTTGTTTACGATTTACCAACAGAATTTCTCGAATTTTCTAGTAACTTTTCGTTCCCCGGATGTTTAGGCCCACACCATTCTGTTACGGCTTGTGGGTCCGCGAGTCCATAAACCCAATAACAGCGAAGATCACAGAAGAACGAGGATTTAATATTCAACAACTTAATGATTATTTAGCAATCTCCTTATCTTACTTAAATTTACAGATAATTAATTAGAACTTACTCACAATCCCTTTACCTAATAATTTGCCTGGTCTGGTCCAAGGGCTGGTAGTGCATGCACGTTGACGATGGCACAGTGGTACCGCTGCAGCGTGGCTGTAGCGTAGTAACTGTTCCCACGAGCGAATAACGACAAAGCTATCGATGATGGATTGATAACAATCTCAATACACAGCGTAGAAACGGCGTAAGGCAATTTATCAGAAGTGTTCAGTGTACAGTGGCTGGCTTATGATATCTCAGTAGTGTGACAGTCTGTACTCGTTGAAATCTCTCCCAGAATAGTTGTTGAACTGCCTTTTATATGCTAGGCTTTTAATTGCGAGAACTCTCCAGAATTTAACAGAAACTTCTAGTGTTTACAGTCCAGCAATTACGAGAACGTTTTCCTTAATAAAAACTTCTAGAACACACAGTGGGCGCGAGACATTACGAGAACGTTCCTTGTATGCACGGTAGTAAACAGTGTAGAATTGTCGTCAGGGGTCCGCTGTAAAAACAGTTTCTCTCTTCTAGACAATTCTAGAAAGGCTGCGTTGAAGTTGAATTCTCTGGAACTTTCCATTCGCTCGTCGATGGATTCAATCCGGTGTTCCTGACGGGTCGTCTTGTAACACCGCATACACATGTAGTGTACTTGGCCTTTGCATAGGCAGGTACTGGGAGACTGTGCATTGCATGGCAGTACTGCGAAAGTTGAGCTATGCGAGAAAACTGAAGTATGAATCAATTTTACATCGGCATATCGAGACCCAGCTAACCTCCTTAAGCACAGCTTAATAGCGCTTTAATGGAGTATGAACCGGCCTTTAGAACTCATTCTGTTCAAGCTGCAACTTAAAGGAGCTGAGTAGTGACGTACTTCCAAAATAAATACATCATACGAAACGAGATGATTACCCTCTGTGCGGGGCTAATATTAAAAAAAATAATCCTAATGCGTGTTATAATCTCATTTAAAATAATCTTGCAAAGTAATTTTGCAATGACGTTCCTATACTATTTCTTGGGTTATTTGATTTTACTCTTGCAAGATATTTTACAATTTGTTTTTTGAATTTCTAGTTCGTTAACGTTTCTTCTGGCACCGGCAAAAAACATATTGACGTGTTCCCACTTGTATCGGTTCTGATCGATGCATCTACCCAGGCATGGTAGCACACACAACTTACAGAATACGTACGTATGTAGTATATTAAGCGTTACTAAGTTGCAAGGCACACGCCTATTTCGCGCAATCATCTGCAGGAGGTTCAGGAGCAACATTGTGGTTTTGCCAGGTATTGAAACTATTTTTTCGATCAATGCGTTTGTTTTTCGTGGTATACCTATGCCCTAACGCTAGCCTAAGTTAGGCTAACGTTAGTACTTTTAACGACAGTAAACAATTTTACTGTTACACCAGACCCAGGCTGCATGCATGGCTTTGATAAGTATCGGTATCGGATCGAATCGATAAACCAAGAAACATAACCGGATGTGACGTAACGAAGCCGGCGGGTTCGAGAATTTATTCTACTTTGGCGGCTACTCAGCTCCTTTAACTATGTCTGCTGTATACGATTCGTTGGTTCCGTACATATACACTGCACTATACATGAATGAAGACATATATGACTGCAGCTGGTTTTGCATGGGCATTGACAAACATTGTCCTGTTAGCTTTACTAGTGACTAACGTGTCCATGCAACCTGAAGCCTGCAGTAGCTGCAGAGATAGCTTGCCATATATATTAAAGAGCCTGGAATATAACCAGAGACACTGCAGCCTGCATGCACTTTCGCCTTCAAGCCCATTTCACTTTACCATGATGACGTTGATAAAATTTACCTCTGAAGGCCAAAAATCAAGCCCTAGGTGATGCCTGTATTATATTTGGTGTGCTTACACAACCCTCCGAATTGTCAGGTTTCAGGTTTCTTGCTCGCCCCTCCCCCCCAACACTGTTTGGCACCCTGCCCCCTCAGGCAGTCTTGGCATAATCACTGATAGCCTATTGCACAATTTTCAGACATGGCTTTTGAGTTGTAAAGTAAACACTATAGGTCTCAGGTAGTCATAGGTCAGTGAACACACCCCACTACCTGTACCATACACCCCATCAAAAGAGATCTGTTCAGAAAAATGCTGCCACAGACTCTGATTTGGATCCTGGGTTTGACTCGGACACAAAGCTTGGTCTCGAGGCATTCTGGACTCTGACTTGTATTCTGACCATCGACTCAGACTTTGCTCAGAATTGGGACAGGTGGACTTGACTCCAACCCTGCCCAACAGTAGCCTTCACTTTTGTTGTATTTAAACTTCACCATCTTGCAGACTAGTGGTCACTGCTTGAAACAGATAAATCAGTTCATTAAGGTTGAATAACCTGAAGGAATGTGTCAGTTTCTTCAATCAAAGAATTTCTGTAGCTGGGTGGACATGGACAATGGTTAATGCCACGGTTGGCCATTACAGGAACTAGGCATGAATACAGTTTCAACCAGGCATGTAATCATGTCGCACTTATTCCAACTAACTTAGGGCCATTTTTGTGTTTAAGAACCTTCTCTTCTTTATTTCATACATTCTTGAATAGTTCATTGGTTACAAGACCAGACCAATTAATTTTCCCATGTACACCTGGCTAGCTTGGAGCCGCCAGCGAGGACTTTAGGCAAATCCTTTTCCCAAAGAAAAGCCCTTGCCCCACCTACAAAATTCCAACCTGAGTAAGTTTCAACCCCAGCTGGTTCTCGAATAAATAATTCCCATGCCTCCACTGTTGGCAAACATCCCCAGGGGCACTTTTCCCAGACAATAGGCTGATAGCCCAGTGGTAAATAATGAGCTATTATGCTAGGGGGGGCATCAGAATTTCACTTAAGTGGACTCGGCTGGACTTCGGTTCCGAGTTTCGAGTCCAGTTGCAGCACCATTCCAGGCCAATTCCGATTCCAGGACCTCCCATTCCGTCCATTCCCGAGTCCAGAAAAAACTGGACTCGTGTCCGGGATTGAGTCCGAGTCCAGACTCCGGTGGTACAGCCCTGCTTTTGTGAACAAAATGACCCATAGTTGACCTTTGTTTTTAAAACCATAAATAACCCAGCAAGTTTTTCCCCTTTAAGAGTCCTCCTGAATGAAATCTGTTTTGTTGAAAAATGGGCCTTGGAAGTGCCATTTCCTGCGACCTCCGGCTGGCCAGTATTTTTGTCCAAAATTTTCTGGTACGCTAACGCGCCAACTGATGGTGGCGCTTCGCTTAGATAGCGCAGTCAAAGGGCCGCTCTCATTACGCGACCGCATAAAACTTCCAGTCCTCTCCTGCTAGGTAAGGCCCAATCAGGTGAAGAAGCTTCTTCGTGGTGGCGGGACCCCCTCCAGCAAAGGCTGCCTTCTATATAAGGGCTATTTGTATAAGCTTAATTGTTGTTGTGCTCGACCTTTTGAAAATTTCTACGGTTTGAATAGGTAAGGAAACTCTTTGGTATAAAGGTCGGATGTTTCTGATTGTAGGCCACATATGTCCTATGTAAGTATATACCTGTAAACTATCATATAAATCGCGTGTAAGTGTTGTTATCGGGCATAACGTGATAAAAGATAGCCAGATATCTGCAAATATATTGCAGTCCCTTGTTTACTTAGTTTGTCACACAGTCCATCCAACGAAGTCGAGCTTGGCAAACTTGTCCGACCCCGCAGGCTTTCAGTCAGAAAACACATTGTGTGTCACATGTTAAGTATAATACCCAGGGAGCTGTTCAAAAAACATCTTCCTGATAATACAACGTGGGAAGCTACCGACTTGTATTTCAAGCTACTTGGTCCAATGACAGCCACATGACGGCTCCGTATCTACGCTGAGCAGGAGGATGATCAAAATTTGTTTCTTTTTAGGACTGATATTCGTAAAAATTGTTCACGGTAAGAGTATTTCATATTTTAGTTTGTTAGGCATGCAATGTTGATGGGAGGCCTGCAATTTTAATGTGAGAAATGTCATCTGCTAAGGTGTAAATAGCGTCTAATATCTCGCAAATTTGTGTGTATGCATACTGCCATGCAGTTACAGCATCACCCTTGCTTGATTACAAAGTTTTCTTGTGAATTGTATGGTAAAATTATGGAAAGCCAAAATACTGAAATTATGAAATAATGCACGTAAACTAAAGCTGTGCCCACAGTGTTAAAAATGGACAGACCGGTAACACCATAAATTATTAGCAAGTCATGCTTGGGTTGGCACTAAAAACAGTTTAAAAATAGTTGTGATATGAATGGACAGACTTGTGTACGGTTGGCGAGAGGGATAATCTGAGCGTTGTCTAACATACGAGGAGGTGGAAGGAATTATAATTCCCATTCAAGTTCGTAACTAGTGACTCGGTAGTGATCACGGCCTAACGGGATGACACACAGAGCGCTGCGCTCCTTGGTGAGTATTCTTTGGTTCAAGCGGTTATGATACCCTGGAGTTAGTTGTAGGCCTCCGTTGTTTTTTATTGTATCGGGTAAATGCCATATTTCCAACTAAATTTGACGACGTGCAATTTTAAGCAAATTCACACCGAGGGTGGCGACATAGCCGTCCCAAACCCATAGCCTTCCGGCCTCACGCGCCCTTGATATGGGATCTGCGCCCCTTGTAATTGAGTTGTAGTCACCAATTTCTTTAAGAAGGATAGAAACTTTTAAGTTTAACTCAATGTGTAACGGTTAGCAATCACACTGCGGGCCACCAGCCCCCCCCCCTTATTCGATTCATACCGACTTAATGACAGAGCGACCAAGAAAAAGTCTCGAGACCTTAAAGAGGGATTTACATCACCCCAAGTATGACTTTTACCTGGTGGTAAGCCCCACCCATAATTGTCTTTACTGCTTCTTCTTGAGCAGACACAAACATAGTTTCACTGCTCATAGAAATAGCGACATTCTAGGTGAGCATGAAAAGATCCCATGTGTAATCAGAAACATTCTCTGTGCATGCTGTGTTGATATGAAGTTTGCGTTGATGGCCTCTTTTGAAATTTGTAACTCTGATGTCAATCAAAAAGTAGTCCACCAACTGAGACTTTTGCTTACCTCTTTTGTAAAAGTCATACCTGGGGTGATGCAAATCCGTCTTTAAAAAAAAGTTACGACTAGCCTATTGTACTAAGTAGATAGAGGAAACACTAGCCAATTCTTACAATCAAGACTGTTTTTTCGTCAAGAATTATATTTTCCTCGAAAATTTTTTTAAAACTATGGTAATAGTACTCTCCTCAACAGTCAATATTTCTTCATTGTCCAATTGTAAGTGCATTTCCTCAAGGTCCCCAAGCCATTTTTTCGAAGGTCAAAATGTTGCCAAAAATTCAGCCTCTAAACAAATTGCTAAACGTATTCTTATCATGTTCAAGCTGACGGTGACTTTCTTCTTGTTTTATCGCATTTATGATCTATCACGTCTGAATTCTATAAACAGGCTACAAAAAAATCAGTTTACAAGGAAGATTCGTACACTGTTCCAAAGGCTGCCCTCAGACTGTGCCCTTAAAGAAAAATACATAAATAAATGTTGTGATGTTTTTGCCATAAAATATGACGAGATATTAATAGAGTCAACTGTGTCAAAACAAATATTTTTTCTATTGAACAATTTTTCTCATTATTTTAACTATAGTTTTAATACTCACATTTTACTGGCAGTCATTTTGCTTTTTTCACCATACTTGGTTGACCTGAATTCCATCGAAGATAATGCCCTGAAAATATTTTTGGATTAGTGGGCATTAAATATGGCCAGGTATTAATATAGCAACTGTGTGTCTAAACGTATTTTTCATGAATATTTTTCTCATTATCTTTTAAATGGGGGGGGGGGGGGGTGGGGGGGGGGGGGGGTGGGGGGGGGGGGGGGTGGGGGGGGGGGGGGGTGGGGGGGGGGGGGGGTGGGGGGGGGGGGGGGTGGGGGGGGGGGGGGGTGGGGGGGGGGGGGGGTGGGGGGGGGGGGGGGTGGGGGGGGGGGGGGGTGGGGGGGGGGGGGGGTGGGGGGGGGGGGGGGTGGGGGGGGGGGGGGGTGGGGGGGGGGGGGAAAACCACCTTCAATAGTAATTCAACAACAGCCTAACTTTCCACTGGGGAAAAGAAATTTGCTCGATTACCAATAATCTGGTATATTAATACCGTAAACTAACACTGGAGATAACATGGCAATTGTTATTCTCACCTATCCAAACAGATAGCTAGTATGTTGTAGGCCCTACGAAAGACTCTAGCTAGGGGCCCTACCATTACATCACAGCTATTGACCAATCAGCGCATGGAGGGTTGATTACACACAGATCCTTGTGTATAATGAAAAAATGACACACAATTTTGTACAGGACTGCTGTTTTTGGAAGTGTACAACCAAAAATTATTCATACGTTTCCACAAAAATGCTCCTCCAGTCAGCCTAATGAAGATTATTGAAACACTGTGGTTTGTATGCTGTTACTTCTGATCTCTTTTGAGTTTCTGATTTTAGAGATGACAGTATTATGATCATAAAAGATACTATGGGGACAATGCCTTTTAGTGTTGTCTTGAGATCCAGATGGAAGTCACACTCCAGAACAACAACTTTTTTTTCAACAACCAGACGATGAAAAACAAGTACACTCGAACCCCTGTCAAAAAACCCCACCATCTCCAGTGTTCAATTCAATGTCCCCCGGGCCCACAATGGGAGTGCAGCTAGGCATTCAGTTCTTCTTGAGAACCCATAAAATAATCGAAGGAATGGTGGGGTAATCTGAATGTTATGCCCCTACTTGGTTGCAGTGCTTAACAGCACCCTTGCCATTGATCACATCGAATTAAATAAGATGCACTGGCTAGGCTAGGCCTATCCTTGAATTGTCCACCTAGCCTAGTCCCACAAGGCAACTGTAACGTTATGCTAGCCTGTTGTAGCTATAAAATACTGTTTTTCAACTGTTTGTTTAGTCACGGTCGGCTAGCCATAAAACATTACAAAGTTCTGACTGGTCTTGGTCTAACTGTTAGGCCCGTAAACATTAGACGGTGCAGAAATTATTGGTTTGGTGGCTCACGTTGGTTCTTACCATATTTTGCCACGGCCTTCTTCTTCCCTTGGATTATTCTGTGAAATCACAGGAACCTCTTGTTATATTACGGTGACAACTTGATGTACCCTAGCTGAAGTCCGACGTTACTTGCTTGGCATCAAATGGGCACTTCGCCTAACGTTAGGATCTTCGTTCTATGTTTCTTCAGTGTTGTCCGTTACCTGCTCCTCTTTCATTTTCACAGATTTGTATTTCAGCCATTTGATTGCACATCGTGGTAAATATATTCCATGTGTCTTCCTGTGAAGGTTTTAAATTCACTTTCTTCGTCCATGGAACGACTGTGCATGGAACAAAATTCTGGCCACGTCACAAGCCCTGACGTTCTGCCGTCGACGACATGGAGGTCGCCAATAGTTGGAGTAGTAATACCTATGTTAACGTACCCACTCTGCTTGTGCTGAAATTCCTCAATAGGTCCTTTTGCGTCTCACTATTCTCATCAACTGATTGGCTGAATTCTAAAGAAAATCTGCATGTTAAAAAAACGTTGCCATCGTTTTCCCTATTTTTTCACTTATATATATAGCCACACATATTTTCGCACGTAGTGGATCGATGATTTCCTGGATCATAATAGATATGGTTTTGGCACATAGATATGCAAGGAATTGTGTTGTGTGCCGGATTGGGTGTTGCACGAAACAGCAGAAAAAATCGCTGTGGGCACAGGCCTAGAAGAGTATAGTGCACTCCACCATAAGAGTACTGAAGATAGTTGCACACATTGTTAAAGTTTATCAGAAGATAGAGCACCTTTCTGTGAAAAGGGGTTTTTTGGCGTTCAAAAACTATGCAGTCGAGGTACTACTAGAACTTCTCTATGCAAAAACAAGCATTTCATAATATGGGTGTAACCATAAGATTAGATTAAGAATATGAAATCAAACTCAACTTAAAAGAATGCCAAACTTTGAATTTTTACATCCATAACTCTCTTTCCACCAATTACCAAAAAGAAAAACTGTCCATTATTTTTGCATATACCTTACTGCACATGACATTAACGGGGTCATAAAAACCTGAGGTGTGCAATGCCTCAGAGGACCAAACTTTTGTACTAGCCGAGTGTTTAGTATTTCTGCTATGATGTGGCGCAGTTAAATGGAATTGGTTGATGACAATTAGTGATATTACGTGTCTAGAACTGGACATATAAAAGGGATATGGACATCCCCCCCTCCCCAAACCAGAGAAGATGCTGACGCAACTCCCTGCTCAAACATATTTAGGAATACGAACTTGAAGTTTCTAAAATGCAATTTGATGATTGCCACTGTGATTGACATTCATTTCAACAACATAGCTCCCCACCTCTGGTGGCCAACAATAACTTAAACATTCTTGTTGTGTTCTCCAATTAACTGCTCATCAACATTTGTGTGTAATACTACCCCTTGAGACAAATTTGGAGGAGCTGTACTAGACCGGTGGTTTGGTTTTATATGGAGAGCAGAGCTAGAAGTGAACTTAGTAAGGAGAAACTATTAACTATCTTCTGGGGTGAGGTATTAAAGAGCCTTTACACACATTAAACATATTTCCATAAGTAGTTGGACAATATTTCAAAGATTTGTTATCTACAATAAGATCACATGGTCTCAACAAGCAACATTGCTTAAGATCATTACATCTGGCAAATGGTAACACAAGCCTGAACAAAAACCAACAGTACCTAACCACTCCTTTCTTTTAAAAACAGACAATAACACCTACTTGACAGCCATAAAATCCGACCGCTCAAAATTCCTCATCTCAAGAGCCATACTAGCCTGTCGCTGGCTGTCTGCATAATCCTCGTGTCCCATTGCTACCATTTAAAATTGTGAGTACAAACGTAATCGAATCAACTTTCTCAGACCACAGATGGGATTTCTATTGATGTAAAACACTGAAGAGAAAGTAGAAAAAAGGACACCAGCAGAACATTGTGAAAACTAGTTGTAAATAAGCTCTAACTTTTGTATCATGTGAATCACAAAATATTTCACACCTATAAGATGTTAGCCTTCTTTTAGTCTCCCTGAACCACACAAGACAGGCTACTGGATAATGAGACTGATGACAACACCTTTCTTCAAACATTCTCACGAGTAATGTCACTGACCAAGTCAAAAGAATAACTTTCATCAATAAAAGCAAAGAGGAGAGTACAAAATGATGATGGATGAAATTTGTTACAACAAGACCTGTTTTTTTGACTTGGCTGGATGTCCATCACTTTTTTCACATCCTAGTCGGTCCGACATTTATGACATCAGTTGAACAGGCATGGCTAATTCCTCATCATCATATAATACTATTTTATGATTTTTTCACATAGTTCTTCACAAATATGTACCACTGGCTTAGAATAAAATTTCCTATAGACAGCCCTTGCGTGGCTTCTAACTGCAAACCAGGCCAAACACCCTTCTAAGTTGACCTAACAGGTACCTACTTAACCCCTAGGTGAGAGAGGCAAAATGAACGACGCAACATTGCCCAAGGAAACAATGTAAGGAACCAAACAGGAGTTGTAAACCAGGAGATCCTTGGATAAAAGTCCAATTTCTTCTACACAAAAAGTCCACCATGCTGCCAATGGAACCATCAAAAATTTTTCTTTTAGAAAGGAGGTAATTTGTGAGTGGTAATAGGCTTTAACCTTAGACCAGCATGAGAAGCAGAGGAGAGAATATTTTTATGCTACAATTTGAAGTCGAAAATATTTTGTTACCCCAATAACTTTAGCTGCTGAAGACTTGCTGCACAAAGACTGGAAGAGGACGTTTTAAGTCTCAGGTGCAATCTACGATGAGGCAGAAAAAAAATACAAATATCAATGCCACCAGGTTGACAGGAAAAGGGGGACAGAAGTCATAAGCATTAAGGTCTTACATCATTACTCAAAATGTCATGACAGTGAGTGGCAGAATCATTGGGAACTGAGGGAGCTAATTGATCAGATGATTGCCCTCTAGACTGTGATGCAGTTGGGAGGATTGAGACTGTTACTGCTCCAAAAATCTCTGACCTTTACTGTGAAAGCCACACACAATAAACCTTCAAATTTTACTTTCCATGTAACAGGTGTACTTTTGTTGTAGTTAAACGCTTATTCAGCTGGAGACAATTTAATGTAATTCTTTTGTGAAAGTGCAGTGGTAGGAAAATTTTCAAACAAAATGAAGAAATACTTTAATTTACCATCAAGAATTTCTGGTCTGTTGGAGAAGTATATCTTCTTTTGATGGCCTAGATGCTGAAACAAGGCACTTAAGAAGTCTCATCTTCGAAAACCATAGTCCATGAAGGTCTTTGAGTCAGTTTCAATAGCTAGATATATAGATAAGAACCAAAAGACATTATCAAGTGTTTATTGATATAACATGCGTATTTATGTAATCACTGCTAGAGTAAGAAAAAAAATGTTGTACATATAGACTATTAACTAACTGGACGGAATACTGCAACACAAATGCACCAGTGACTCTACATGTGTAGGACTGACAGGCAAATATTGTCGCTGTAAACGTACCTTGACACTTATTATAACTCACCTGATGCCTTTGTTGAGTTATACAATAGTTTGCCAAACTAGTACACCATCAATATACACAAATACTTTCATGGAAACTAAACAAAGAAAGATTAGCAAATCCTCACTTTGGTTTGATTTGATTCATTCAGTTAAGGTGAACAGGAAGCTCATCCAGAACCTGCTATAGAAGTAGAAGTTTATCAAGTAGTGGGGGTGTTGGTAGGGGGGTCGAAAGTAGCGGGAAAGTAATTTCTTTCCATGAATCACCTACAGTAACTAATTCACAGAGATTACATAAAACCTCTTGGCTATCTGTAATCCTAAATTTAACGCTTTAAACGAAGTTAATACTAGGGGTTTAATTTCATAAAAATTATAAATGCTGCACAAAACGAGAAATGACTTGCAAGTAACAATTTACCGCCTTCGCGTGAATCTGTAATATATAATTCAGTAAAAGTCAAGATTGACTCACATTCTGATTCTAGACATGTCTATTTTCCGTCGTTCCTTTTTATCAAATATTATCACTTCAAACCACTTATTCTAATTGTTTTCATGGGCATTCTGGCTTTCCAGTATTTATCAATCATTTGTAAGTTTCTTCTACAAGTACACTCATACTCCAGCTTACAAGTAGACACCTAACCTAAGGTACTGTGCCTTGTTCAAAGACTATCAAATGTCTGACACAATTTTGTACAATTAATCGACATTCGTAATCTACGACTAGATACATTGAAAAAGGTCCAAGAGGGTCTTCATCGTCCTTGTAAACATATTACATAACAAGTTACTAAATTTTTACTTGAAATGACTCCCAGTAAGATTTTTTTTTTTATCTGTTTTCTTTTCAAAAGTACCCTACACTCACAAATGTTTGCTGTAGGAGCTCTTCCAAGATATTAATGAGATTATCATAACTTTAGACACCTTTAACAATGAATGATAAGAGGTTATTGGCAAGACCAGTTTAAGATAAGGCATGCTGTCTACATGTAATTGTGTTGAATGTCATGATACACAGACAAACCTTACATGAATTGTTGAGGGCCTTTGCCAATATTTCAATCTATTCAGTTATTCCCTACCAGATGAGGAATACTTAAACACACACATAGATCTTGAAGTATTGTATATTTCTCAAACATCCATGTTTTAGTCTGACAGGGTCTACCATCTACATAAAACACAATTGAATTTTCATCCGTTCAAATGGTGAGGAATGACCTTATGTCTAGTTGACTTGTTTGTTTGTCCTATCGCAGAAACCATCTTGCAAAACAATAAGAAACCACATACCCTCAAACTGAACTTCCAGGTGATAAGACTTGAGCAAGGCAACCAATGGCTCCACGATATTTGTATTAGCATGGCCAACAGTTTTCTGAGGAAAGACAGATGAAAATAAAACACTTTATCAATTGAGAGATACCCATGTATAAACACAGAAAATGAAGTATTTCTAGTCTAGGAAAGTAAACAGATATACCAATGCAACTTTTATGATGGAATACATTGGGTTTGAGGTTTAAAGTTTTAGGGTCAGGAAGCCACATGGGTTCATCAAGGATTCTGTACCAGACACTGACAGACAGGGAGGGCTGGAATTCTTGTACAGGGTAGTTCGAAATGAGAAAAATTCACTCCTGCCTACATGTGGTATACTTAAGGTATGGGAGGGGGTAGGACTACAGCCCTGTGGGAGCACACAGGGAAAACTTTCTGACAATCACTGCAAATTCCTGTAGTTATTACAAACTATAGCAATAAAAATTCTACTTTCACTTTAGAGTAAAAGGAAAACAGGGGATGACTTCTCTCTTTTGCTGTTGGGACAGATTCCTACCCCCTCGCTTTTTTTAAAAAACCTTGAGAAGAGAGAAGAACTGCAGAAGGTGAATGAGCGTCACATCTTACATCACATGTATTGCCTTCCACATCACCTCACATTACTCAAATAAAAACCAACAAAGAGATATAAGACAAAGCTCATATTGACTGATGAATACTAAGGAGGAGAGGCTGAAGAGAAAGTAGCACCCCCTCCCCTCCCCCCCCCCAAAAAAAAAAGACACACACACACACAATGCAGGGCTCCTGACATCAGGGACCAAAACCCAGTACCCTCAATAATTTCAAAGCATCACTTTTTTTTTCAAATAGGTCTCATTGTCCAAAGCTAGTCTTGCCACCCTATTTCAACTCCATCCCCACCCCTGCCCACATCTAAACACCTTGTACTGAGACAGGGCTGAAACTAAACACTTGTCCTATCATCTGAGACGAGTAAAACTGTAACAGACAACCACTTTCTCTCTTTGAGCTTGTCTGATAGACAAGTAAATTTTATGTGTAAATGAATACTCCACTACATCAGCATGAAAGTATGTCATAAATGTTTCCTTAAGAAGTGGTAATGAGACAATGGTATGGACTGTCATTCATCATTGAAACAAAAAATAAAAAAGAAAATCACTGGAAAGCATACAGAAGTTTAAATAAAGTTTGTTTACTATGGCAGGGACATGAAATACAATTGATCATCGTTTTTTGTCATGTTCATTCGGACAACCAAAAAATATTTCCAGCAACCAACATTTAGCTTCAAGGTTGTCCCATGGACAACCTGAAAATTTTCTTAACCAGAATGCAAAAATGCATTGAGGTTTCGATGATATATGTTCTATTCCAAATAATGCCATATGGCATGTCCCATATCTTTCAGTCACTGGTCAAAATTTCCCAAGAATTCCCAAGATCGTCATCTGGGGTTACGAGAGGTCAAAAAGCAAAATTTCCCAAGAATTCCCAAGATCGTCATCTGGGGTTACGAGAGGTCAAAAAGCAAAATTTCCCAAGAATTCCCAAGACAGTCATCAGGGTCACCAAAGGACAAAAAGCAAAATATCCCAAGTACTCCCAAGGCCTAACGTTACAGTATAGCCTAGAGGCTATGCTAAATACTTGGCAAGGCCCTAAGTAACATTAGCCCAGGTCTAGTCCGCAGTCTGCTGACCTAGTATGGGGATTCCCATACTAGGTCAGCAATATACACATTGTCAAAATTGGGGCTACTGCACCTTCAAAATTTTTGATGGTCTCAGTCTTTCTCAAATTCACATATACTCCTAGTAAATGACCTCTATGGTCATTTATATGTTTTAGACCCATCATTTTAAGGATACTAGCAATACAGTCTCCAAAAAGAGACCAAAATTTTGATTTTATACAAACGGTCCCTGTTTTGTTTTTAAAACATTCTAAATCTTGTTACTAGGACGTTCACACTCTTGTATGCTATATAGCATGCACTGCTGTTCAATTGTGACATAGTTCATAGCTATATGGTTACGATCATGTACGCACTTACGCGTATGTAGCAAACAATCATTGCAGAAAACGCACGCAGACCGATGTTACTCTCACAGTAATAACACGGGAAAAACTTTGTGTTGCAATAGCCTAGGCCTAGTTCAGTGGAGCAAAGTGTACGTGAGAACTAGGCCTAGGTACCCTAGGCCTATGCACAGCTGGTCACAGAAATCTCTCTGTAAATACTACAAACTTAGATGATGGGTACCAACATTTGACAGGCAATAACTGCTTTGATTAGCCCAAACCCCCTAGCCTTGGCCATAGCTATTACAGCCCATAGGCCTACATACTGTACTACAATTAGGCTAGGCTAGCCTGTACTGTGGCAGTTAGGCTAGGATTTAGTCACAGGACTAGGACTTTGTCTAGGCCTAGCCCATAAACCTGGAGCTCTGCATTAGATTTATGTACTGAGTCTAACGTTATTGTGTGTGTAGGCTAATGTTTGTTTTTGGTTCTGTAACAACACTTAGGCCTAAGCCCTAACTGTTAGGCCTAACGTTAGGCCTACATTAAAACTTGATCTGCCTGGTGAATTTTCCACTAAGGTTACTCATGCTACTCTGAAGAGGAGCCATATTACAACATACTGTGATATTCCTGCTGTAAGTTTGATTAGGCCTACTCCATTTCTCATTTTCTTGGTGCTATTTTTCCAATTCAGTTACAGTCAAATCTAACATTAACGTTGGGCTACTCAGCCAGCTCAACAGACCTTGGCAGGCAGGCTATGTCACATATATAGTATGTGTGAAAGTCTGTCACTCACGGACTTCAATACATGGACAGAGGATTGCGCAATCAATACTGTCGCCACCGTTCGAACAAATTTAGGCTAACCAAGATGGCCGCCGGGTTGCCACCATTTGCCCAATTTGACGATGAATCTGCAACATTTCAGACAAAATATCAGTATGAATGGAAGAACAATATCACAGTCCTTCATTCTATTTGATGAATTTGACCTGAGCTTGCATTCTTTCGAAAATATTACAAGTTTTTCACGCAATTTGTCGATACCGAGCCACTTGAGCAAGTCCAAACGTTAACACGCAAGACTATAGCAGGCAGCCATATTGGTAAGCCTACTCGTGTACGTACACGGTGGCGACAATTTACGCATAGGACGTTAGTGCAATATGCTCTGTCCATGTATATAAGAAGTCCGTGCTGTCACTGCACTCAGAAACTAGCTTTTAACACAGTTTCTGATTGGTTGAAAGTGGATCTGTTTACAACTGATCAACCAATGATATGGTAGCTTATGGAATGTCATGGATCTGCTGCAAACTATCTTCTGATTGGTTTAACATCAACTTGTTGACAAAAATTTAACCTAGTAACATAACAGCATAGATTACTGGGCTCAAATAAATACACTACAGTACTGTACAAGCAAGTGAAACACTGTAGACTATTCTCAGTCTTTTGATATGTTGGCTAAAGAATAATAAAGTTCGTGAAAGGACCTATTCACTCATTCAAAATTCGGATTATCAAGGAAAAATCCATATTCCCATATTTACGATTTTCCGTACTGAATATGGAAAATCCATGCTGGTTGGCAGCTCTGTCTCAGGGTTTGACCCCCTGGTGACCCCACATGACTTTTGACCCCCACCAAAAATGATAGAGTTCTTCCTCTTACTATAAGGCATCTAAATACAAGGTATGAAATTTATCCAAGCTTCCTACCTCGAGATATCGTGTTAACAAGGTTTTCAGAGTTTGACCCCCGGTGACCCCAGATGACTGTTGACCTCCACCAAAAATGATAGGGTTCTTCCTCTTACCATAATGCATCTACATAATAAGTATGAAATTCATCCAAGCTTCCTACCTCAAGATATTGGGTTAACAAGGTTTTCAGGGTTTGACCCCTGGTAGCCCAAAGTGACCTTTGACCTCCACCAAAAACAATAGAGTTCTTCCTCTCAATATGGGGCGTCCATGTACCATGTTTGAGAACTGTCAGAGCTTCCCTTCTTGAGATATCGTGTTAACAAAGTTTTCAGAGTTTGAGCCCCGGTGACCCCCGATGACCTTTGACCTCCACCAAAAATGATAGGGTTCTTCCCCTTACCATAATGCATCTACATACTACGTATGAAATTCATCCAAACTTCCTACCTCAAGATATTCTGTTAACAATGTTTTCAGGGTTTGACCCCAGGTGACCCCAGGTGACCTTTGACCTCCACCAAAAACAATAGGGTTCTTCCTCTCAATATGGGGCATCCATGTACTACATTTGAGAACCGTTAGAGCTTCCTTTCTTGAGATATCGAATTAACAAGGTTTTCAGGGTTTGACCCCGGTGACCCCAGGTGACCTTTGACCTCCACCAAAAACAATAGGGTTCTTCCTCTCAATATGGGGCATCTATGTACCAAGTTTGAGAACTGTCAGAGCTTCCCTTCTTGAGATATCGTGTTAACAAGATTTTCAGAGTTTGACCCCCGGTGACCCCAGATGACCATTGACCTCCACCAAAAATGATAGGGTTCTTCCTCTTACCATAACGCATCTACATACTAAGTATGAAAATCATATTAGCTTCCGTCACCTATTTTGTGTGTTTACAATGTTTTCAGTGTTTGACCCCTGGTGACCCCAGGTGACCTTTGACCTCCACCAAAAACAATAGGGTTCTTCCTCTCAATATGGGGCATCTATGTACTAAGTTTGAGAACTGTCAGAGCTTCCCTTCTTGAGATATCGTGTTAACAAAGTTTTCAGAGTTTGACCCCCGGTGACCCCAGATGACCTTTGACCTCCACCAAAAATGATAGGGTTCTTCCTCTTTCCGTAACGCATCTACATACAAAGTATGAAATTCATCCAAGCTTCCTTTCTCGAGATATTGTGTTAACAAGGTTTTCAGGTTTTGACCCCCGGTGACCCTACATGACCTTTGACCCCCACCAAAAACAATAGGGTTCTTCCTCTCAATATGGGGCATCTATGTACCAAGTTTGAAAACTGTCAGAGTTTCCCTTCTTGAGATATCGTGTTAACAAGCAAAGTGTCACAAACACACACACATACACACACACGCACACACAGACATACATACACACACACGCCATCATGAATGCATAGGTTTCTCTTATCATCGAAACCAAAAATCAGGCCTGTGAGAGTATGTGAAAAAACATTTTCAACGGATGGCAATGCTATTTCAACAACATCCCCTTAAAATCTACAACATATTCCAAAGAAGGTTTTCCAAAGAAGGTTTGCACAAGACAACAGAACCAATGGCTACTAACTTGGACTATTCTTAAGGTTTGTGCTGCCATCTGCTGTGCCTTTGGAGAGCTACATGGTAGAAGGGCTATAAGACCTTTATAGACTTGTGTCTGGTATTTAGGGTTTCCCTGTGCAAGGGTCTGGAGCATTACTCTAGCATGTTCTTGAGTTTCCTCAGACTTTGATCTTGCAAGACATTCTGCAATGGCTCTGATACCTGGGATGAAAATATGGGAAATCTGATAAAAGTGTTACATTAGAGAAAAACTTGGATATTTATTTATGTTTTCGTTTTTTTTTTGTCCAAATGTAGAATGTAAAATATGGAATATTTAATACTGACACAGTCACAAATATATGAAAACCTCAACAGAAATGTTTCCCTGTTGTAAAATTTAAAGTTCTGTGCAAGATGTAATACGAACTGACAAAATACACGACATAATATTAATTATAAAAATAAATCTGGCTTATATAGCAACTATCATTTCCAAAATTTACTGCTGAAGATGCTTTACAAGGGAAGCAAAGTAAGTTTACTAAGCATACTAATAGAGCCCAGGAGGAAGGGGTGGGGAAAGAAGAGTGATGATGTCACTAATGATGAGTTTGCAATTTTAAGAATGTACCATAACTACAACCTCCTTTCACAAAACAGGTACAAGGGTTGTTTCATTCTGTTCTTTTCCCTTAAGATGACTTGATGTGGATAAACCCTGTCTCACTGAAATTCTTATATGCACCCCTTCTAGTATATTGTTATGTAGCTACTGTTATCGACAACATTTCTACACAATTATATTCATCTTATAAAGATTATATCATTGTCCTGTGACTTCCCTCTCATTGTCTACATAAAGTATCTTCATTAATTAACAAGCCCCTAAACCTGTGCTCCACTAAAGTAGTGATGGCATGGTTTAAGAATAATCAGCATAATAAACATGTTGTTATAAATACCATAGCTTTCACAAATGAGTTCTTTGTATTTTCTTCCAGCACTAGCAACACACATGAGTAACTTCAAAGCCTGTGCTTTATCCTCTTCCTTGGCTTGCTTCAAACCAAGGATTTGTAAAACTGTGAGAACTCCCCCAACTTCAAGAAATTCTGACAGAAATCGGTGCCTGTGGTAAAAAAAGAATAAACGTATGGTTTTAATGTTTTTAGCATTTCAATTATGATGACAATAACAAGAATGCGCTATTTTTTACCTACTGTAATTTACAGAAGGCTACTTGAAGAATTTGGGCTTAATACCTTTAGTCCCTGCTCATTTCCTACCCTGTACAATGAGCACTCCTCACTTGGGGAGGGGGGGGGGGTGCAAAAGGGAAAACTACAGTTACTTATCATTGACCAACATGACTTTTTTTCTGACTTGAAGGTGTCATCCTCTCTACTGGTCATTTGTCTCTACTCCTCTTGCTGCCACTGGTGGCCTTGATTTTTGTTTCATTTCAAGAAGCCTATATCAATCATTACACAATAATTACATTTGCTTTGAGTAACAGAAATGTTCAAGAATGGTAACAACTTGAAGCAAACCAGCTCAAGGAAGGATAAACTTTTTCATTGAAACAGATAATCCCATCAGAGAGCCTTAGCCCAACGTCCTACATAAACAGCTGTAAATCACTTTCCTGCATCCCATTTTGAGTGAGCATTAAGGTTATAGCTTTGTAGCCAATTCAACTTGGGAAGTAAAAATACTGGGATGTAAAAACATTTATATCCCAATATTAACCACATCCCATATACAACAATCATTTTCATGCATGTTTCATAGGCATTACACTTTTCACCCAATGATTGTCTCCTTACAGACACAGTTGGTTTTGAACTGTTTTCAATACTGACGATTTTCTAAATCAAAACACAACATATAAATGTAGAGAAACAAGCTTAAATTGTTTTTCCTTTTTCTTTTCTTTTTTTTTGACTAAAAGTATTCAAGGGGTAACAAAGAAAGATACAACACTGATTTCAACTTACCCGCTAGATGCTGACAAAAATATAGTCAATGCCTGCAATTGTAGATTAAGACATGTTCCTACCATATAGCTAAAATTGAGACCTGTTAAGGTAAACTGACAAACCTATGTAGATCAACTGACTTCAAATTTGAGCTGTATTCCACTTTTACAAAGTTTCTATACAAAGAAATTGGAAAAAAAAATCCACCAAAAACAAATACTTTTAATACAAGTGTTCAAAGCATATTTCAAAGAAACTATTTTCAAAAGGTTTAGGCTTAGGACTGTAAAATTCCAGGTATCTAGTGAGTTCATACTAGCACAGACTTTTGATATTAAAATTTCATTTACCAAAAAAGTGCTTGCTCCAGTCTTCCATGGCAACATATATATATTTTTTATTGTCACTATTTTTGAGGTCAAATTCTGCATTTTTTTTCATAAAACCAACTAGTGCTCCAAATACTCATTAGCAGTAAAGTTAATCTATTCATACTAGTCATAAAATGGTACTCACAGTAATGTACAAGTATACAACAATCGAAAGAAAACTTATCATAGCATATACACCAACAGATTTCACATATATCACAATTTGTATAAAAAGCAAGGAAAAAACTGCTACACTGCATAATGCACAAAGCACTCTTACACATACTACTGCTTGTGCTAAAACTCATCCTCCCAGTTTGGAAGTACAGTGAGACCCCAGACAGTGAGTTCCGGCTTCCATCTAGCCTTGCCCTTGGCAATGTACAATGCCCAATCCCAGACTCTGATTCAATACACAAACCATCTTATGAACTTAAGTCCGACGACAGTGGCGCTCTTACAACATAACCTACAAGTACACCCTACAATATGTGTACAAGCTACAGTACTCAACATATATAAAAGCTCTTTGCGGATGCTCCAATATGGCTGCGTAAACCAAACCCTTCTGGATCAAACTGAAGTGATTTTTTTCATACACTCAAAGCAAGATTACTTGGTTAAACCCCCTATGTGAAGTTTACTTTTTACCAGCTTACCAGTAACCACAAATTTTCTGTAAATTGTGGTGACTGTGCATAAAAAGGGTACGACTGGACTTTGTTCACCTCAAGGCTTAAATCCAGCACTGTATCTTCTCAAACCAGGGAGTTACTAGAGACTACCTGCCCAAACCTAGATTCAAGATCACAATGCAGTGAAAATGTGTGTCAACAATTAATTTATTCTCAGGATACTGCAAGATCACAGCAGTCATCCCAATTCATTCATACAATGTCCCATTATGATTCACGTTCAGTATACAGTCGCTCTGCAAGAGATAATCTTTTTGTTACTTGAATTTACCCTAGCTGCCAGATAAGCCTTTGATTTATCATTTACAATGTTAGGTGCCTTTTGATGGTCTTGAAATTCCTTGGTCCACATTCCAAGGTGCAGATCCAGGACATTTGTGAGGGGGGGCGAAAAAGGGGGGGGTGAAAGCCCCCTTGAATAATCTCGCCAATTTGCACGTATTTGTTATTGTTGATGTGGAGAATGGGGGGGGGGGGCTGAGGCCGGGAAAGCTCCTAAAGCAAGCTCCTCCCTTGGATCCGCACCTGCACAGGGAATTAAAACTTCTGGATATTGGGGAAGACAATTAAAAAGGATACGTCAAGGCGCAAGGCCTTCCACGCTTTTGTAAGTCTTGCTAGGAAGAGACTGGCTGCCATGAGAAAAGTCTGCTTCCAGTTTCTGGGCCAGTTTTTGGTTCTGGTTGTTCTGAACAAAGTCAGCTAGTATTCTGGCTCTAATACTCTTTAGCTCTTGGACCCTTTTGGTCCCATTCCCTCTTAGAGTGAATTGGTAGCAGCTAAATTTGTTGAAGTCATGATGATGTATTACAGGAGCTCCCAACACTCCCCTATTCTGAAAATGACAAGGAGAAAAAATGCATTGTACAATGAAGATTTTCACAATAAAGACATGTGAAAATATATCACTTTGCTCTATGGCATTATCATTAAGAAAAGTGCTCATACAAACACTGCCATACTACACATCAAACATGAATGAAAGATTGAGGTTTTACCTATTCTTAATTAAAGTCATCTTGTAAGGTGCAATAACAGTAACAAAATAAAAAACGTTTTTAAGTTACAGCAGTCAAAACACTTGTCTCGACTAGTGCATACTGGGGGTACAATGAATCCATCATGTACCCATCAACAAACATTTTGGTGATAGAAACATAGAAAGCACTACTAAATTGGAAAATACTCTCCAGGAATATTCCTGCTGTGACTTCCTCATTCTGTAATATTTTGGTTGTATTTCAAAAGAGCAATATCTACGTAGCAACTGAAATTGGACTTGAAGGAACCAGTGCACCAAAATGTTTCAGACAAAATCTTCGGCTGATCACTAATTACTGTGCAGAGTAGCAAGCAGCCCACTTCAGCCTGTACGTTTATACTCTGGAACTAACAGGGCTCATACCATGAGCATATAACCTAGATGTGTGCGGGATGTATTACTTTAATAAAAATAGAAATGCACCAATAATGTGTTCATACAACTTGCACAAACAGTCCCTCTAGCTAATTTGTTTCACTCTTTACTAGTTCTTGGGGAAATAAGAGCACTTTATACAAATATTGAGGTTGCAGAAATTGTTAAGTATTCTTTTTTCAGAGCCTTTGCTGGGTCACTGGAGTTAGGTAATGGTCACTAGCTATGGCTACAAGTCATGGGTCACTTTATAGACTAAAATTAATTTAGATGCCATGAAATCTTCTGTTTTGTAATATTGGCCAGCCTAAGTCTTGGAGGAGTCTTGTAACTGTTCCTTCATATTTACTGTAATTATGTTGAACATTCTTTGCCATTAATTACAATAAATGCCTGATTTTCTGCTTAAAATATCGTATGTGTATCTCATTGAGTTGATCACTGCCTTCTAAATGCTGGTAAAGCCTGTAGGCGCAATGTGATTTCAACGTAACCACAGTCTGCAATGCATAGGCCTATTCTTCAAACATCAAAAACAAGTATTTGCCTTGTCATGTTTCATTTTCGAAGGAAAACCTTTACTCACAGCCAAGTTTTTCTAACTTAAGTTTCGACATTAGAATGAACTAGAATTTTACAAATGTTACCAAAAATGGTGACGAGAATGTTGTTGGTGAAAGCTTTTCAGATTCAAACGTTTTGATAAAAGGAAAGGCCACATATTTCGTTGTTTCTAACCAATTGTCTATTCTTGAATTTGGTTATTACCAGCATTTCAGCTGGTTTTTATTCTGTAGTGATTGACTCAAGTGTCCCTCATAAACATTGTGCTGTGCACTACCACCCTCAATTCAAAATTCATTTTGGGGGATTGCTCATTCCAAAAGAAACCAAAAAAGCTAAGATGAGACAGACAAATTAGAAAATATTACTGGAAAGTACTGTAGCATTCAGTTTACTTCATGTTTTTATACTTTTACCATCACAATGTCTGACTCATACCTAAATAACATCTTTTTGAAAATGTTTGCCCAGCTACAGTATGAGTATTATCTAAAGGTGAAATATGTTTGAGTGATGGAACAAGTGTGGTGGGAAAACATAATCTAAGGGCATGACAGATTCTGGGGGGTGTGTAAAATTTGTACACTCAACACAAGGGTTGTTGTGGAGGAGTATATCACAGGCTGGAAATAATCAAAGACCATGGAGACCTTGGTTTCATACTATTGGCAATAGCCTTGATACCTTTCAAAACAGCATACTTTAATTTCAAGTCCACCTTGACCTTTGTACCCTTCCTAACAAAATGCAAGCAAACATACTGTACAGTACCAGATTACACAAAATCTTTGGTTTGGCCTTGGTGCCCTTTGAGATGCATAAATATGCCCTACAAGGAACATAATATGAAAATGACCTTGCCCTCATGACATCTTATTTCCTGCCCTGATATTAACTGAAACACATAGCATAATGTCTGCATAACATTATTATCTTACACTCAATGTTTACTTCATTAAATCCCTAGGCTACTTAATTTCAGGGCTTACCCTGCATTCAAAAGATCATGGGTGGCGATCCGTGGGGGGGGGGGGGAAAACATGTCCCCCCAATATTTGAGAAATCACCCATTGACTTTGATTTTTCACACAGTAAATTATATGAAGAATGGTCATGTCCCCCTTAATATTGAGAACTAATTGCCACTCTTGCAAAAGATACAAAATTTTAGCTCTGGAATAAGATGCCCTTTTTTACACTTTAGTATCATTTAACTATGTCACAATCCAACAACACTGAGTTCTATTTAGCGTACAATGGTGTGAGCATCGAAGCAACAAGATTTAAGCAGCTCAATAAAATGTTGAAAAACAAAACTGGATTGCTGGGCAGAAACCATTATTTTTGCACAATTTTAGGGGTAACTTAAGGGGAGTAGGCAGTCCCCCAAAATTGCTTTGAAAAATCAGCAAACTCTTACAGATCTCCTCTTATTTGCTTTGAAGAGCCTCTGAAGATGTTTTTGAACATAACTATTTAGAATAAAAGGTAAAGCAAGGAGTCATTCTCCATGTTGTAACAATCCAGTAACAAATATATTGTCACATGATCAAAAAGGCCATTTATGAATAAGGATGATGGAGTATGCAATTCTGATTGGGGTGACTGCATTTTCCCTTTAAGCCTACTAGTGTGAGTATTCTTAGACAGAATTTAGGCCTAGTTTAACAAGTCATGGATCCTTAGTGATCAAAGTCTGTCACTTAAAAAGTGTTGTATGCCAAGTATGTGCCACACATTTTGTAATACACAGTGAAAGACTCAAAGTTCTGAACTTCTCAAGGGACTGCACTCACTGTATAGCAAAGGCATGGGAATTTCGGGTAGTCCAGAGTTCACTCACCTGATATTTTTTAAAATCACTCATATGGTTCGCATGGCAATGCATACAGAATGGAGACAAGCTAAAATGTTCTAAACATTTTCAGCAAACAAAGGTTCACAAAAGGGGCCCTCCCCCCTGGGGGGGGGGGGGGTGGGGGGGGGGGGGGGTGGGGGGGGGGGGGGGTGGGGGGGGGGGGGGGTGGGGGGGGGGGGGGGTGGGGGGGGGGGGGGGTGGGGGGGGGGGGGGGTGGGGGGGGGGGGGGGTGGGGGGGGGGGGGGGTGGGGGGGGGGGGGGGTGGGGGGGGGGGGGGGTGGGGGGGGGGGGGGGTGGGGGGGGGGGGGGGTGGGGGGGGGGGGGGGTGGGGGGGGGGGGGGGTGGGGGGGGGGGGGGGTGGGGGGGGGGGGGGGTGGGGGGGGGGGGGGGTGGGGGGGGGGGGGGGTGGGGGGGGGGGGGGGTGGGGGGGGGGGGGGGTGGGGGGGGGGGGGGGTGGGGGGGGGGGGGGGTGGGGGGGGGGGGGGGTGGGGGGGGGGGGGGGTGGGGGGGGGGGGGGGTGGGGGGGGGGGGGGGTGGGGGGGGGGGGGGGTGGGGGGGGGGGGGGGTGGGGGGGGGGGGGGGTGGGGGGGGGGGGGGGTGGGGATCCCACTTGATACGATGAAGCATCAGTCTTTGGAACTTCTTCTGCTGCTTAGGACCTTTACAGGAAGACAAAAAATGTCATTTGGACAAATTTGATAACAGGATGCTGTGATGCTTTCTGCAAAGCAGAACAACTGCAGAAATGACCAGTACAGCTGCTGCTTGAATTTTGAGGGTATTCACAAGGTAGCAAAAGTTTCATAACAAACATGTGCAACATGCTGAAAAGTTATTTTGTTGACAAGAGGACAAAATATGCAGAGGTCAGATTGACATTGCCATGGTCACTGGGGCAAATTGGTGTATATGTACGTATTCTGCAATAGGACACACAGGTACATACATGTTCTGTACATATGTGTGTTAGATAAGCCAGATAGTGCCAAACAACGTTAAGTAGCATGCTCCAGTGCACAGGCCTAGGAAGCAGGGGTGAGGCTGGGGGGAATAAGATCCCTGGCAAAAAATGTGGTGGTTTAGAGTTAGATGAGGTTTTATGGCTCAGTTTCTAACCAACTGATTTAAGCTGGGCCGACCACGGCCTTTTTTCCAATTGTGGCTCACTGGCTTGTTTTCTTTACTCCATTGTTTATACTGAGCACCAAGCACAATGGCAGTAGGTTCCATTTCTAAAGTCTTTTTGTATGACCAAGCCAGGAGACCTTCCGGCTGCAAGTCTGATGCTCTACCACTTGACCATGCAAAAATGTGGCAGATTGGAAGTATTCAAGGATGAAAATCCCCTACTTGTTCTTTCTGTAAAAAAAGTCAAAATTTTGCAGTAAATTTGTTCAATGTGCTGCACCAAATTGCATCTAAGGACCCTCAAATATTCAAAATTTTCCAAAGGGGGAGAGGGACAGGGATGCCCCCTCCCTTAGATGCCCCCAGGATGGTGGTCCAAAAAATGTTCAGCCCCCCAGTCAAGAACAGTTTCCTATGCCTATGCCCCATGAAATGGGTGTGACCTCAGGCAGATATGACATATTTTTGCAGGAAATAGTAATTTAGCAAACGAGCTAACCCAATCAAAGACATTCTCCTACCTCCTTCTACAACAACCACATTGACATCTTTGTGAAGAACCACCATACCAGTCATGTGTAACTGGTTACAGTTTGCCTCCACTTTGAATTTCCTTGCTGGATTTCTGAGATCTTTTACCCTATAGAGGGCGACATTCACTCCAAGAGATGTGTCTTCTTTTATCTTACGCATCTTCTTCTCCTTTCTCTGTTCGTCTGTCAGCTTTCTGGCTGCATTTGCTTCTTCATGTGTCCTGTGTGATGAAGTCAAACAAGAAAATCACCCAGTTGTGAAAAAAATCTCATAAAAGTACCTTACTACTTGGACAGAATACCACTTCAGAACCCTAGCTGAGAATTGTTCAAAATTCCTCATTGTAATAATAACTATACTAAAAATCTCCTAGCAGGAATAAGGTGATAAAATTAAAGCAGGCTGAATTTACATGCTTTCTCAGAAGAAGCAACCAAATGTTCTTTGGCAAGTCCTTCATTATTCCACGGAGGAAAACAAAAACAATAGTGCCACAGGAATAGAAAGTTATCATTAGAAATAATCAAATTTTCAAGTAGAGTGAATACAATGAACCAATTACTGTTGTGCAATCATGCATTTTAACATTTGCACAAATAAAATCTAAAACCCCACTCACTTTTGCCTTTTCTCCATCTGTGCTCTGACGTGGGCTTCCACTTTAGTCGGGTCTTGAACTGCTTCAGTGCCAAGGACTCTCATCAAATTTGCCATGCGCACTGCAATTCACATGAAAAACATCAGCTGACAATTCTGGTAACACTTTTAAGTCAACATGGTAAAATATATACAACCAAACTTACAAGCTAACTACAAAACATGCACAGAGGCAATCTTACTTCAGAGAATGATATATGACACCTATCATTAGCAAAAAATTCATCTACCTCATAAAACAGCAAACTTCAGAGTAAAAAATACTTGTTATATACTTTAAAGGTGTATCAACCAGAACTGTGCCACTGATTCCAAAATAGCAGTCAAACAAGAAATTAATACTTAGACCCTAGGTTCTCAAGAGGTGGCCCATGGGCCATTTGTGTCCCACAATGTTCATATTAATGGCCTGTCAAATACTAAACCACCCAAAATTTTAAAAGAGTAATCAAACTTTTGATTGCATTCTGGCTACCACCATTGCTACAAATTAAAACACTTGTGCAAAAAGGGCCTGGGGGCCCAAAACACTTGATAACTCCTGGCCTAGACTGCCCTATTTTTTTATTCCCTGCAATTTTTTCAAATTAATGTGCTTTTGTTGCATTTACAAACAAATTAGTAAAGTACAGTTAAATGGTTCTGAACTAAATTCACATTAATGTTCAACATCAAAGCATCAAGTAAGGACTGCTACCTTTAGGCTCAGGTGGAGGTTCCAAACCAAGACGAATTTTCTCTGACATTTCTCTTTGAGCTTCCCTCCTCCGTTGTCGGCGGAGCTTCTTCCTCTCCTTCTTGGTCAGGTAGATAGGAATTTCCACACGTTTAGTTGACTCAGCTACAAATGATAAATTAACAAGAGATTGGACAAAGATTCTAATTTTTCTTTTTGTAATCACAAAGGTTAATTCACACCACAGCAAGGTCCTTCAATGCTAAATGTAAAAAATGCAAGCTGACTTGCATAACACAGATATAAAATTGTTTCATACTTCACTGTACAGTGCTTTTCTAACTGGATCAAGTGTGCTTTCACAGTACCACTGAGCAATATGCACAATACAGTGTGTCAGTAAGGGACTAGGGCTGTCAATTTCCGTTTAATCTCCTAAACGTTTAAACGGTCGGAATAAACGTTCGTTTACCGTTTAAATGGTATCTTTATTCTGAACCAACAGTGTAATGCATTAATATGGCCTCATTGATCATTCACTTACGATATTCAGTACGCGCAAGCTTTTAAAATCTGTACGTAAAAATCTAGCGATCATTTCAGCGATTTCTTTTTAATCCACCAAAATTTGCCAATGAACGAAACCAAGCATTAAATTCGCAGTCAATGATCATAAGTTTGATACAGGGCCATACGTTTGATATCAGGCCGCAATGTACGCAAACACCGACGTACATAATATTAGGCCATGTCCGTACTTTGTGCAAATGCAGAATTTCAAGTGACACGCAAGAAAAAAGTCGAGAGTTAAAGCATGTGTATAGGTCCATTATTACATGCAAACAGTAACACATTAGGCTACGCACCTGCTCTGTACAAAAGTTGACATACATCGCAACAACATTGGGCATGGTATGGAAAATAACAACATTTTTCGATCGCTGCTTGTACCGCTAAATTACCGGTTGTTTCATCGTCCTTTGCAGTAGTTTACGATAGGTACTTTTATGTTTATAATGCATGTTAATTTGTGTGAAATAAACGTGTGCCTTTTACTTTTGTGATTTAAACAAAAACGATGTCTAGAACATTACCCCAATGAACAAAAGTTTATGATAGATTCGTCCCATGCTACGCACTATAGCTCCATTGATTTTCACACAGCAAGCGGGCCGCGGGCGCTAACATGACTGAAACAGATATTTATGTATGGATATATAGAGCGTGAGTTATGTACTGCTATATGAAGACTCAAAACAAACACGTGTGCGAGCCTACAGTCTGTTTACGTATAGGTAAAGCATGGTAGGATGGTGTGAATGCAGCATTGAAATACTGCGGCAATTTTCGGGCTTTTAAGTAAGTCTGTTTTAACGTTCGTTCTGTGAGCACCTTGAGCTACAAACACGATGTAAACTGAGAGAGAGTGCACGTGAATTGTGGTTAAGCCGATATTGTGTACGCGTCCTGATAAGCAGATTCGGGCTACTGCTTCGATTGGGGATGCGGGCGCTGCATATTGTTAGGGGGATTAGTAGGCTTATTGTGAGTAGGTGGAAGTCAATTCAATCACACAATTATATACTATGAATGGAGAGACACGGACAGTTTATTTTTGAAGCTTTATTTGGTCATTGAATTTGCAAATAAACATCGTTGTTAAATGAGAGATATCAAAGAAAACATTGGGGAAGAAAACTGCTAAAACTTTTTTTTGTATTTTTAAAAGGAAAACCGTTTAAACGTTCAGCTGAATTATGCGCCGTTTAAACGGCCGATCAATCGTTTAACCGTTTAAACGTGACAGCCCTATAAGGGACTACATACATAGTCCTTCCACAGTGTGTACAGTACCTTTGGCTCAATGACAACGTTCACTTACAAGCATCATAAGTAAGGAGAAGTCAGGAACGGAGACTTCCCAACTTTTACACGCTAATTCGTGGAAGTAATAACTTGATGCAGACGTGGTCTTTTACTTCCAATGTCAAGTGATAATTATCCAAGACCTGCACAACTGTGACCAACTATCATATTACCTGACCCCATTGCTGTCAGCTACATAGACCCTTTTCCAATAGCGTTTACGAAGGAATGTGGGACAGAGTTTTAGTATGCGTCGATTTTGGCTACAATGAAATGCCATTGACTAAAACAACACATGCCAAAACTCTATCCCATAATCCATTGTAAATGCTATTTGAAAAAGGGTCTATTATGGGTTTGTTTCAGAAAGATCTTTCACCTACCATGTAGCCAATCAGAATACTGCATTACCACTATGTCCAGCTACAAGCCAGAATACTTGAACAAAATTCAACTCTGATATATGTCAATGATTGCAGCATGCAGCAGTGATATTTTGACACTTTGAGGTTCCTTCTTAACTTACAAGTGCATGAAATTCAGACAACGAAACCAGCCTTTGAGCCACAGTCCCTTGCAATACCTTGAGTTGTAATGGTCTTAAAAAGTTAAGTTCCGAGTTATGCAACAAGCAAATAAACTCAGTATTCATGAGTCATTTCGAATGTATGCAAGTACAATTGACTTATGCCAAAGGACTGAATTTTCCTTTTTACATCATATTAAAACCTTTTGATGAATTTGCTCAATTTTTTTTTCAGCATTTCAGCATACTCAAGTACAGATCTGACTTGTCCTTGCTAAAGGATGGTGGGTAATATTTCTTGGTAGGCTAATCATATATAGTTTCCATACAATGCTGACTTTCTTTCAAAGTCAGATGTCTAAATAAACAGCAAAGCACTAATGTTGATGATCATGATACTTACCAGGTGGTCTCATCTGTATGGGGTGTTCTACAAGATGTGTGATACCTGTCAGTCTGTCTGACATCCCTTTCCCTGAACTGGTCTGAGGTCCATCTCGATATAGGTCTGTGTAGGATTCCGTCTTTAAGATAACAGAGTCCCACCATTCAACATTTGGTGTCTCTGTTCCTGACTGAGAAGGAAATGAAAAGAGGCAATTAGTATTTAAGATGCACTATTTCTAATGGTACCCAGATGTACAGAAAGGCATTTTGCATGTGAGGACTAAGTTCCAACTTCAAACTGTTGCTTAAGTTGTTACAGTTTCAATGAATTTAGGCTCATGACCACTTATATGCACAAGAGATATTGTGCATAGCTCACCGGCATTGAAAAGTAATACATCCTTTTTATAGTTTTCCAAACAACAGAAGCTTGAGGTTGGTAACAAAAAATCACAAAAGCTCAGTGTCCTCAAACATTTTGTGCAGACCATCATAACGGTTGATTTAATTGCATGTGAAGAAGGGATTACCAGGATAATTACTAGATTTCAGTAGCGTCAATCTTTACTTGAATGTGGGGGGGACATGGCCACTTCTGTCCAAAATTTACTGTGTAACCAGAATGCAAAAATGCATTGAGGTTTCGATGATATATGTTCTATTCCAAATAATGCCATGATGTCCCATATCTTTCAGTCACTGGTCAAAATTTCCCAAGAATTCCCAAGATCGTCATCTGGGGTTACGAGAGGTCAAAAAGCAAAATTTCCCAAGAATTCCCAAGATAGTCATCAGGGTCACCAAAGGACAAAAAGCAAAATATCCCAAGTATTCCCAAGGCCTAATGTTACAGTATAGCCTAGAGGCTATGCTAATACTTGGCAAGGCCCTAAGTAACATTAGCCTAGGCCTAGCTATAAGTATAAACCTAGCCTAGGCCTATGCACAGCTGGTCACAGAAATCTCTCTGTAAATACTACAAACTTAGATGATGGGTACCAACATTTGACAGGCAATAACTGCTTTGATTAGCCCTAGCCTAGGCCATAGCTATTACAGTAACCTACCTCTAATATCAGCCCATACATACTGTACTACAATTAGGCTAGCCCGTACTGTGGCAGTTAGGCTAGGACTTAGTCACAGGACTAGGACTTTGTCTAGGCCTAGGCCTAGCCCATAAACCTGGAACTCTGCATTAGATTTATGTACTGAGTCTAACGTTATTCTGTGTGTAGGCTAATGTTTGTTATTGGTTCTGTAACAACACTTAGACTAGGCCTAGGGTCTAACTGTTAGGCCTAGGCCTATGTTAAAACTTGATCTGCCTGGTAAATTTTCCACTAAAGTTACTCATGCTACTCTGCTACCATGCTGCTCTGAAGAGGAGCCATATTACAACATACTGTGATATTCCTGCTGTAAGTTTGATAATTCCATTTCTTGTTGTTAATTTTCCAATTCAGTTACAGTCAAATCTAACATTAACGTTGGGCTACTCAGCCAGCTCAACAGACCTTGACAGGCAGGCTATGTGTGATAGTCTGTCACTGCACTCAGAAACTAGCTTTTAACACAGTTTCTGATTGGTTGAAAGTAGATGTGTTTACAACTGATCAACCAATGATATGGTAGCTTATGGAATGTCATGGATCTGCTGCAAACTATCTTCTGATTGGCTAAACATCAACTTGTTGACAAAAATTTAACCAATAACATAACAGCATAGATTACAGGGCTCAAACAAATACACTACAGTACTGTACAGACAAGTGAAATACTGTAGTCTATTCTCAGTCTTTTGATATGTTGGCTAAAGAATAATAAAGTTCGTGAAAGGACCTATTTACTCATTCAAAATTCGGATTATCAAGGAAAAATCTGTAGTTCCATATTTACAATGATTTTCCGTACTGAATATGGAAAATCCGTGCTGGTTGGCAGCTCTGTCTCAGGGTTTAACCCCCCTGGTGACCCCAGATGACCTTTGACCCCCACCAAAAATGATAGAGTTCTTCCTCTTACTATAAGGCATCTAAATACAAGGTATGAAATTTATCCAAGCTTCCTACCTCGAGATATCGTGTTAACAAGGTTTTCAGAGTTTGACCCCCGGTGACCCCAGATGACCTTTGACCTCCACCAAAAATGATAGGGTTCTTCCTCTTACCATAATGCATCTACATAATAAGTTTGAAATTCATCCAAGCTTCCTACCTCAAGATATTGAGTTAACAAGGTTTTCAGGGTTTGACCCCTGGTAGCCCCAAGTGACCTTTGACCTCCACCAAAAACAATAGGGTTCTTCCTCTCAATATTGGGCATCCATGTACCACGTTTGAGAACTGTCAGAGCTTCCCTTCTTGAGATATCGTGTTAACAAAGTTTTCAGAGTTTGACCCCCGGTGACCACAGATGACCTTTGACCTCCACCAAAAGTGATAGGGTTCTTCCTCTTACCAAAACGCATCTACATACAAAGTATGAAATTCACCCAAGCTTCCTACCTCAAGATATTGTGTTAACAATGTTTTCAGGGTTTGACCCATGGTGACCCCAGGTGACCTTTGACCTCCACCAAAAACAATAAGGTTCTTCCTCTCAATATGGGGCATCCATGTACCAAGTTTGAGAACTGTCAGAGCTTCCCTTCTTGAGATACCGTGTTAACAAAGTTTTCAGGGTTTGACCCCCGGTGACCACAGATGACCTTTGACCTCCACCAAAAATGATAAGGTTCTTCCTCTTACCATAACGCATCTGCACACTACGTATGAAATTCATCCAAGCTTCCAACCTCAACATATTGTGTTAACAATGTTTTCAGGGTTTGGCCCCAGGTGACCCCAGGTGACCTTTGACCTCCACCAAAAACAATAGGGTTCTTCCTCTCAATATGGGGCATCCATGTACTACATTTGAGAACTGTCAGAGCTTCCATTCTTGAGATATTGTGTTAACAAGGTTTTCAGAGTTTGACCCCCAGTGACCCCAGGTGACCTTTGACCTCCACCAAAAACAATAGGGTTCTTCCTCTCAATATGGGGCATCTATGTACCAAGTTTGAGAACTGTCAGAGCTTCCCTTCTTGAGATATCGTGTTAACAAAGTTTTCAGGGTTTCACACCCGGTGACCCCAGGTGACCTTTGACCTCCACCAAAAACAATAGGGTTCTTCCTCTCAATATGGGGCATCTATGTACCAAGTTTGAGAACTGTCAGAGCTTCCCTTCTTGAGATATCGTGTTAACAAAGTTTTCAGGGTTTCACACCCGGTGACCCCAGATGACCTTTGACCTCCACCAAAAATGATAGGGTTCTTCCTCTTACCATAACTCATCTACATACTATGTATGAAATTCATCCAAGCTTCCTACCTCAAGATATTGTGTTAACAATGTTTTCAGGGTTTGACCCCTGGTGACCCCAGGTGAACTTTGACCTCCACCAAAAAACAATAGGGTTCTTTCTCTCAATATGGGGCATCTATGTACCAAGTTTGAGAACTGTCAGAGCTTCCCTTCTTGAGATATCGTGTTAACGAAGTTTTCAGGGTTTGACCCCCGGTGACCCCAGATGACCTTTGACCTCCACCAAAAATGATAGGGTTCTTCCTCTTACCATACCGCATCTACATACAAAGTATGAAATTCATCCAAGCTTCCTATCTCGAGATATTGTGTTATCAAGGTTTTCAGGTTTTGACCCCCGGTGACCCCAGGTGACCTTTGACCCCCACCAAAAACAATAGGGTTCTTCCGCTCAATATGAGGCATCTATGTACCAAGTTTGAAAACTGTCAGAGATTCCCTTCTTGAGATATCGTGTTAACGAGCAAAGTGTCACAAACACACACACATACACACCCACACATACATACACACACACGCCATCATGACTGCATAGGTTTCTCTTTTCATCGAAACCAAAAATCTTAAGTCAATGGGCATATTTCCAAAATGGGGGGGTAAATGTCCCCGTCCCCCCCCCCCCCCCCCCCCGATTGACGCCCATGCTAGACTTTTATGCTGACAAGTTTAACACCCCACCAAATTTGTTGTCACCTACCCAATTTAGTACTGACAAAACTGTTCTTATTAGATTCCACTTATGATTTTCTCACTTGACAATTTAACAGGAAAGTGACACAATCATGTAAATTTCACCTTCTTTTTACACCAAAAGCAAGGCCAAAGCTTACCGTAACTTTCTTCGGAGTAATCAAAGCTAACTTTGTAGCTGATGAGATTCCAGTCTTCTTGGCAGCTTGAGCAATCTCATTTTGGAGTTTCTCCAGTTGAGACTGAAAAAGAAAAGCAAGCATTTTGAATTATTCTGTCTTTCATGATCATGTAAACAAACCTTTCTGAAACAGAACAGAAAATGTATTTCCTTCTAAAACAAAGTCCAGTCAAGATGTGAATTAAAGTTTCTGACAAATCAAAGTTTACCTTTGCTCGTATCCTTTGGGCAATTCTTTCAAATTTTCCTTGCTCAAAAAACTTAAATGTCTTCTTAGTTCTCTGCTCTGGAACTGAAAGCCTTGGATCAAAAAACCTTGAAGAATTCAGATTAATGTCTTGTGGTTTTTCTTGCTGTGTTGCTTTGAACTCTTCCCTCCTCTTGGCGCGAATGTTAGCCTTGAGAAAAGACAAACAGAACCTCCAAAATGTTTAAAACGTCACAATCATCAGTATCTCAAAATCTCTCGGACACTTAGCATTCAATAAAAGAAACACAAAGATCCAGGTAAATTCACCTGAATAACACTGTGAAAATGACTACTTCTGAGAACTAAATAGGCAAATGGACTGGATGGGGGAGAGGGGGTTACCTATTTCTCCTTGTTTCACAACAAGTTAGAGGTAAAAATTACTGATCTTTGTAAAAACCTGGTTCCACCACCAAAGCTGCAGCTCCAATTTTATAAAATACATAAATCCACATACCTGTAGGAATTCTCCTACCAGAAATATGTGTAAGTTAGTCAAAATGGTTTATTTTAATTCAGATTATAAAGCTTTCAAAAATACTATGAACTGCCCCAAAGGTACACTTTTCCAAAAGTAAGAAAGCCATGGAATTCACAGCACAACACTAACCTTGATTGTAGGAACAAACTTAGGGAGCTGAATGACTCGTCCTCTGGCATCCACTGTGCGACCAAGATCATCTAAAATCAAATCAGTTGGTCCAGTTGCCCTGCAAACGAAAGATGGTAAGAAGATGACTGGGTGTCATATGATCACATGGCGTATGACGGTGATACAGTAAACCTCTGTGAGTTATTTCTTCATCGAAGCCACATACGACAAAAGTCACCAGTTAGTGACGTAACACATTTTCTTTTAGGTTAGGTTAGGTTAGATGAGGTTTAACGTCCCAGTTTCCAACCAATTGGTTCAAGTCGAGACGACCACGGCCTTTTTTCCAGTTGTGGCTCACTGGCTTGTTTTCCCTACTCCATTGTTTATGCTGAGCACCAAGCACAAAGGCATTTTCTTTTAGCAAAGCAAGACAAAAGCAAGTAAAAACTCACGTAGCTGCCATTGGAACTGCTTTTGCCTCTGTCTCCTTCGCTGCAGGTACAGCTGATAGCTGAGCTCCAAGTCCTGTCAACTCCATGGAGGCCTTGATACGAGCCTGAATCTCTGCTGCCCTCTGCACCTTCTGCATAGCATCATTAACTAGTGCCTGGGTCTCCGATACGGAAGGTGTATGGGTTGGAGCTGCACGAGCTGCAGGGACAGAAGAATTGCTCCCATTCTATGAGAATGTATCAAAACAAAAGAAAACAAAAAAAAAAAAACAAAATGAATGCTGTCAGAGCCCTTCAAGTGAACAAAGCAGGTTACATACTGCATATTGATTTATTAAATCTTCTTGTTAACATAAGATCCAGAATACATTCTAGTAGTTCAATACCAATGAACCTTCTGGAAGACTTAAAGCTAAAATGCAGTAAGACCCTTATTTCCACCACTTGGAATTAATTGAACACTAAAGATTTGCTTAAACCTCTGACAGAATTATTTTCATCACAAATACCCAGATAGCTTCTACAGAACCCCACAGAACCCCTTGCTTTGTCTAATACTGGTATAGCAATCATGAAACATGCTAGGAATCAAAAAGGGATTTCTAGAGGTCTGACTTGGTATTTCATACAACAGGGCTCCTACACACTAAGGACACCAGAATTTATTGTCTTTTCATGATCTTTTCATAACCAATTATGAAATATCAATGATAATATGCATTTTCTTGGGTAGAATAATCTGGGATAAAAATATACATTGTACCTGCAATTAAAAGCGATACTTTTAAAAAATTTTCACTTATCCATGATGTCTATTTGAATTTTTAAAAAACGCCATGACTCTTCCAGGTCTGGAAAATGAAAATTAAATTCTATTCCTTCGCTTGGCCATGGGAACTTTTTGATTAAACTGGGGTTATGACACAGGCCCTTAAGGTATCATCTGCATATGAGCACTCACCTACAGTCTGAAGGCTATGTGCAATATCTTCTATAATCCTGAGAAGTACAAGATGCTTAATGCAAAAATATTTGACCCTTTTCACTCAGCCTACAGTTGTACATTAGCAAATTACATACCAGACAGAGGTACAAATATACTACTATCTATACCAAACAAATGTATAACTCCCCCCCCCCCCCCCCTGTGTTTTCGTATTCTACTACAAAAAATGCCTTGAATGTAATTAAAGGGAAAAGACTTTCAGTACCACGTTTCTCAGTTGTGTTTTGCGGGCAATGATCTGTTGTCGGGCAGAGTCCATCATACTCTTTATCTGTGCAGATGACAGCTGACTGGCTCCAGGGTCTTCAACAGTAGATGATAGCCCAATATCATCTTCCTCAGAGAAGTGGGAGAACTTCTTCCTCTTGGGTTTACCAAATTCATCATCCTTGAATAGCAAATGCCAAAATGACAAAGAAAATATTAATTTGTAAGCTTGAACAAGGGAATCTACAGTTAAGTCTTTCAAGTATAAAATATAAAATGATCTTTGTAACATGGCCTCTATCAAACTTTTCATGTTAAATATCAGGGTATTCTTTTAGCACATACTGACGGACAAAGTATGCTGCTGTTTTTGTAACCTGTCACCAAGGGTGAATATTAACATGCACCTACTAGGGGGCTTTTAATAATTCATAAAAATTTACTTTCAGTTTAATACTGAAAAATCTTGAGTGGATCAGTGTTCTACTTTTGCATCAAATTGTATGATTTAATAATAACCGGTTTTACCTCACAACCGTCTTCATTTGCTTTCTTGTTATTGTTCCAACATGATCACAATAGAAAGCAATGTTTACCATTTCAACAGCCTTATACTCAAGACCATCAACACAAAAGGCTATCTACAGGTGCAGTCTTTCAAAATTTCAAAAGATACAAGGCAAATCGCTCCCCTTACTGAAAAACTGTAACCATGTTTGCATATATGTGGCATAACTGTAGTATTCAGGGAACAGCTGCTACAACCATACAAAGAAAATGTTTCTGCAGATAATTCCTGCTTTTTTAAGTACTGTAGCCCCAGTTGTGTACAGGTTCTACAATTTAAGAGAATGAAGCACTTAATAAAACAGCCCAAAACTGTGAGCACCCCCCCCCCCCCCCAAAAAAAAGAAAATTTATTTCCAAGCTGAGGGAGAAAATTTATTTCCAAGCAGAGGGTATCCCCCTCTGCTTTAATCTTTTTAGTGTGAAAACTGCATCCTGTCAAAGTTAGCTAGTCTCAATACCTTTGTAAAACACTGGTTAGGGGGCCCAGCCAGCTTTGTTATTTGCACACAGTAATTCACAATTTCAGGTGTTCCTTGCCATCTCCCACATCCTCCTCCTCCCATTCCCCATTGCATTACAATCACAAACCAGACATCTGCAGGTTTGCTAAACTCACCTTCAAAGCTGATCGCTTCCTTGTTTTTATTTCAGCTTGTTTTCTACTGATGGTAGTGAAGAGGGATTCAACAAACTTGGGGGCTGAATCTTCTAGCAATGGGGTGAGCATGTCTGAAAATTGCAACAGAAAACACAAAACCAAAATTTATCCCTCACAGTCAGAACAATGCAATTTTGCCAGCCTTTGGTAAACTGGCTTAAAACTAGGAATGCAATGCACTCCTTTTTCTTCTGATGGGGGATTTAAATAGTGGTCCTAGCAGAACTGGCACTAGGTTTCAGAATTTGGATGCGGGAGCTGTATAAAATTTCCCCCTCAAATATATTTTGAGGTGGATTTGGTTCCAAGGGAAGGGGGGGGGGGGAGAGAGATCTTACTAAGTTGCAATATAAAAAGTTGACTTTTTCCAGACAGTTTCCCCAAAAGGTGCAGGAAATTCCTGCACGCGCTTTTAATACTTGCAGGATTTTTAAGAAGAGTGCCGGAATTGCACAATCTTGCAGCCTATTAAAGGCAAACACTGGGTCCTTGGTGGAGTCAACGTGATTAGTTCATGCCTGCCTTCTTATCCTGTGAACACTAACTGAAAAGGGAAGGGGATCTCCTCAGTGTTCATCCATGATTTACTTGGTATGGTCCTTGATAAGCCTGAGAGATGGGCTGCTTGGCACCAATTTAAACTAGACTAACTCTGGTTGTAAAGTTATGACAAACACTGTATAACAATGGTAGCACCCTCTAGGGCTGTGCATTTCCGGTTAATTCACTATCCGTTTAACCGTTTTTATTAACCGAACGGTTAACGGTTAATCGAAAATAAAAACAAGTCAAGGAATATAAACAAAATAAACATTTCGGAAGAGCGCCATCACTTAAATACCAAAGTTTATACACTTAAAATGGCGCCGGTAGTGATGATCGTCGAAGTAGCGTGCAAGTTAAAACGTTTGCATTAGTTGCGATGTTTTGGCAAGCAGTCTGTACGCATGGGCGAATCACGCATTTATTCAAACTTTTCACAAACATGCATACTTTTTGTTATGCCACTGATTACCGTTTTCGAGATTTTTGCGGTCTAACATAGCACCGTAAGATGAGAAGCCTATAGATATCACTGGTATTATCGCAGTTCAAGACACACTTCTCCGGCTACAGCGATACAGTATCACACACGCCCAGAGCAGTGTCGAGTACTAACGTACCACATACAGTGTATTATACTGTGCCTTGTGACCTTGCTGCAATTCATACGTAATATATGTGTGTCTGCAAAGAATTCCAGCACCGTTATGTCGTAAAGGTGTAAAAATTTTTACCCATATGTATTACCGCATGCTCCGTAAAAAATTGTAACGTTGAATTTTAACTTGTCATACATCGCATACCTTTTTACCAAATACCTACAGAAAATACCAGTTTCTTCGTAATTATGAACGGCAAAACTTTTCGATAACGGCAGCTACCCTCATACTTTATGTTATAACGGGACTCGGGCATAGTTGTCTCGTACGCAATACTGTATAGTACAATGTACGTACGGTATGTCATGAACGATCGTTCATGCAACGTGCGAAGTAGCGAAGCACATGGCTGGCCGGCCGGCCCGGTTCGTTCAGCAAGCTCAATCAGCTCTGCTAATTACAAATACTATACTGTACTGTACAATGCACGTAAGTGCAGTGCGCCAGTTCGTTCAGCAAGTCCAACGAACTGTGCTAATTATGTTCGAAAAAAATATGATTATTCATGAAGTTCACCATTGGAATGCTCCATATTTTATAATTTGGGGTTAATAAATGAAATGGCCGAAAGAATTTCACTCATCTTTGCGAATTTGGGGGGTTAAAAATTTTCCAGGAATTATAGTAACGTTCAAAAAATTATAAAAAATGTTTAATCGGTTTTTGATAAAATTATTAAGTTAGCTTAAATGGGGAGGCTAACGTAGTTACAAATATTTTAGTTGCGCCTACAAGGCTTGCAAGCCAAGGTCGCATAATTAAGCCCAGGACTACCAAGCTTGGTCACTATTTTGTGCAGACTGCATATGTTTTGAGACTGATGAACTGTAAACACGTAACCTTGGAAGTTAAGCCCGGGAAAATTCCCGAAGTGCATTTATCTTGAGCGATATTAAGCATATATTTTTCTGCCATCTAGAGGTAACTTTTTAGTCATATTTATCAAGTTTACGATGCTCCACACTTTTAAAAGGTATGGTGGATTGTTGTAGGGTGTACTGCATAGTTTAATCCCTGCACCCTTGATAATTTTAATCCTTTTCAAAAGTTTCGTGAAAGAGTTTATTGTCACTTTATTTCGGCAAACCACTCCCAGATCATTGGGCGAACGGATCGATATACCAGTCAAAGCAACGCAATGCAGACTGTGCAACTGACATTATACAGGTCTTTTTTTAAACCTTTTGTAATTTTCCATCCAAAGTTTACCCATTTTTACGTGGTTTTTGGCAAGCAACTTCTGCGGTTTACTGCATAAACGAGTTCAGGTATAATGGTGAACTGCGGCCACAGATTTATTAGGATGCAAAAACGGTTAAACGAAACAACATTTGGCGGTCGTTTAACCGATCGATCGGTCGGTTAACCGGTTAACCGTTTAACCGTCGCAGCCCTAGCACCCTCTCTACACAAGAATTACACAGGAAAAAGTAACAAAGAAAGTACTGTATATTGGGGGGAAAATTATGTACATTATTTCCAAATATTAAAAGGATATATGTTTACAATGCTTCAACAAAGCATAGGCACAAAATAGCTTTTATCATACTCCAGCAAGAACTTTCCTTAGCAAAAATTTTACACATATCTTGAGTTATAACTGCTGTACCATTTGAAAATTTGGGTGAACAAATCATTCACTAGACATAAAGCAGTGAATTTCTTCCTGCAAGATCTTTATTTCTTCAAGGCAAAGTTACCCACCTACCTCATTTTGAATTGCCTATCATTCTATTAACCAAGGTTTTAAAGATATGAAAAAAACTGTACTACAAATGCAATATTTCCCTTAAATGGGCTCACTGAGCTGATTTTGAATATTTTGTGACAAGTTTTGCAGGATATTATTGCATGACAATGCTTCTTATTAGCCTTACTTGTTTATCACTTCTTATAGTTATCAAAAATGTGACAAACTGAAGTTTTTATGGGCTTAATGTAAGGAGGCGACAAATGGGAATAGGTTTCCTTTCTATATTACTACGTCAATTCGGATAAAGGTCTCGATTTCAAATCATTTCAAATCATTAACGGTTACAAAAATATTAGTAAAATACTTATTAGGTGCGTACCACCATCGATACACAGCCAGCCACGCAGCACAGACGCGCACTTATTTTTATAATCGTAGCCATGGATTCATGCAGTCAAGGTTGTTCTTCAATTGTGCATGCGCTATATGAATTTACACAAGTTATCGCGCATGCTGTCGTCTGTCCAGCTGCTGACTGTGAAGCTTAAATCATATAAAAGATTAACGGTTCATGGAGGTAATTGAAAATAAACAATTATTCATAAATTTGGGTAGCAAATTATACGTCACAATAGTCCTAAGTCGATAAATTGTAAACTGCTATGAGTACCAGTTTAGCTACATGCACTGTCCTACATTAAGAGCTTGAAGTTTGCATTGCTTATCCAAGCCCTTGATAGAGCAGCCTCTGAAAAATATGACATGCATTTACAACTGATGACTTGATCACAACAGTTGTCCCTAAAAGGAGTTGTGAGCTTATCTATTATAAAGTTGGTATAGGCTTCACTCATTGGTTGTATTTGAATAGGGTTGTATATGATTAAAACCTAGTTGTAAAAAGTGTCTGGTCACGAATTTGTAATAAATGAGTTTAATCATTAATTACCGTATCATTCTGTAGCCATTTTAGTTGCGTGTTAGATGTTAAGAATCTCTTAGTTTGACCCTTTATCATCAAGATGTGAGAAAAACTTGACAGGTGTGACAAAAATCATGAAATTCATGAACCAACTCTATAAGCCCCTTAAATGGTAAGAAGAGTTCATTCCAAATTACAGTGCTCACAACTTTATCCATACCTACTGCTTTGCTCTTGCTCATGCCTTTGGCAACACAGTTTAATGCTGCAGTTACTACTGCTGAGTCTGAGAAACCTAACACCTGTCGCAATGTCTCATCCACGGCAGGCTTCAGGTCTTCTAAGTCCCTCTTGGATAGAGATGCCATTCTTTTATGTCACAATCTGTGAAATAAACCAATCTGGTTAGATATAGTAATTGCATGAGTTTTCTCAATGTGATCATAAAACACAATTCCATTTCATGTGAAACATACTGTTCACTTCAAAAATAAAAAATATGACCCTTTCACAAGTTTGAAGCCAACATTAAATAAACTTTGCTGAACAGGGTCCACATTAAGGATTTTGTTTTGCATAGCAAAACTGCTATGCATTTTTTATGTTGTATAGCAATTAAAAGTTATTTTTTCTTTTTTTGTATCACTACTTTGCTCATTTGCATTGCAAAACTGTGATGCGATACGGTTATTGCGGACCCTGTTGTGGAACAAGTTTCTTCACGGCTAAAAAATCTGTTCACTTACAAGTGATGTCAACATTCCTATCAAACATTCATCTTCCAATGAGGGTCATTATCATTAATACATTTCACACAAGGGTGCAAAAGTTACTCAGCTGCAACATTCACACATTAAACATGTACGTTTGTCACCATAGACCTACAAAAATTTGAAAAGATTCCTTGTCAGTCTCCCATGTATGCAAAATTCCTGCACCACTAACCCTTTTGGGACCACCATCACCATTCAGCAACACCCGAACAAAACCACATGGGTCGCATTTGGTGACAGCCACACCAGACATTTTTCTCTACAGAATATGAATACTGTATGTGCACATTGCCATCACTTTTGAGTCTACATTCATAGCACAGAGCAGAAAGTTAGCTGTTGTATGATGTACAGTATGGTATGGTGCATGTTGCTACTGTACTGACATGTTCCAAGATAATGTGCACTGAAACTAGGCTAAAGCCTAACCAATACGACAATTGTACGGTGTATGCACAATATACAGTAGCCTGTAGCTAAGGGGGGTTCCAGCCAAGGCTTCTTTCTGGCCCTAGAGTTTATGAAAGGTAATTAGTATACAAAATATTTTAGTATCAAGTAAAAAATTATTGAATTCTAGTTAAAGGTTGTATTCAACACTTTTTTGTAGGAAGGTTTATTCTTACAGAAAACCAAGACTGAAATTCCATTCCCATATTCATACCACACTGTACCAAAGTGGGTGGTCCTGGTTGAGGGTAGGGTACAGGTGTGTAGTAAAGGGTTACAATCAATCAAGAAACTGGGCTCTGAATGGGATAGGTCTCAAATAATTTGCATGACAATTTCGCTGGTGTATGCCTTTAACCATTCTTAAATACTAACCAGAGTGGAAAGTATGGCACTTTTCGCTGAGATCTCAGGTGTGCACGAAAAAAATTGAAGTGTGCAGTTTGCAACAAGGTGTCAAATGCACACTTCAAAAATAAACACTTGCGAGAAATTTAAACAAAACCCTTGAAGGCCTCCTAAATGTCCATTTTTAGTCTTTTGAAAGAGTCAGCAATATTACATGGGATGGATACCGGATCATAAATTCCAAATATGCCTCACTCCAGGGATCTTGGGCAAGTGATGGCCAACACTGCATACATCATTCAATCAAGTCATCAGCATGTCATGATCACAACTTGTGATCATCCAATAGGCTAAGTCAATATAGCATATACCTAGGGTTATACCAGGTAATCGCCGTCGCCTTAAAAAATCAGGTGTGCAATGTGAATTTTCAAGTGTGCAATAAAAAACTACAAAAAAAATCTCCGGTGTGCAATTGCCATACTTTCCATACTGGAATACTAGAACTACCTTCTTAAGTTTTCAAATGACCAGCTACACAATACAGTTAAAACTGCATCCAAACTTACAGGGATGTCGATTTGCGATCAATGAATTAATGGTTTAATCCCATATTTTGCGTTTAATCGGCGATTAACCACACTTGTATTCCCGAACAGGAATTCCCCAGAATTGCGCAATCATTCCGTGGAAAATTTAGTGGCCAAACGTTAATGCCAAGACAAATACTAGGCCCACAGCTTTTCATTGCAATCTGCATAGGCTATTCATAGACCTAAGTCTGTAGCACGTATTAAAAATTCGTTAGCCTAACTATTATGTAGGCCTAGGCCTAGACACAGCTTGGTACAACCTGTTTTTGTAACTTTTTGTTAAGGTGGGGCCTATTCATACGAAAATTTTTGTGTGAATAAAGGGCACTGGAAGCACTATTCATACGAAAATTTTCGTATGAATAGAGGGCAGTGGAAGCACTATTCATACGAAAATTTTTGTGCAAAAGCTTAAAATTCTGAAACTCTTTTTACAGGAATATGAGTCGATGATCTAAGACTGACATTTGGGTGGTTTTTTGAAAAACAGCTAGGCCTAGATCGGTTACTGTTCTCTCGCTGTATATGGCGGAACCTCAACATAAGTAGCTTTTCAAACATAGCCTAGGCTAGGTTTGTCACACGATTTTTACTTCGACTAGGAGACTTCTAGTCGAAGTAATGCGAATGCCACAGCCGTTTTTGGCGAGGCGTTTAGAGATTTGTCTTTCAATTGCGTTTTCTTAGCCGTTTTGTAAGCTATGGATCTGAAATTTAGAGAGGATGTGTAACGGGCCCTCAATTAAAACTTGTTTTTCTTTTGAAGGTTAACACTAAACAAATAACAGTAGTTTCTGAGAAAAACGGTAAATTCATATATTTATAAAGGTATTCACCTTCATATTGGTCATTATTCAAGCGCGAGCCAATGAGAGGAAGAGGGCCAGTCACCCACTCCCTCCCCCCCCCCCCCCCGGGCATATTTTGGTATTTTATGAAGTTTAATTCTTACAATAATGCTGGTATTTCCCCATTTATATCTGGTAAATGGGCCTTGGAAGTGTCATTTCCAGCGATCTGGGAGGCATTTCGGGCCAAAATTTTCTTGCTCGGCGCCAACTCATGGTGGCGCGGAGCGCTGACAGTCTGTCTATGGACTTGGTCCTCCTTGACAAATACCTGGCTACGCCCTTGTTCCAGAAGGAGGCATCATTTTGTTTCTAACCAGTTAACTTTTCTCAATGTCAGTCGGGTGATTCACAGTCTGCCCTCACCTTACACCTGCGCACGCACGGAGGAACACTGATTAGAAACAATTATGGCGGAGAAACGTAAAACGCAGCTTACAATTTTCGACAGCTTTTCGAGGAAGAAAGGTGAACTACGTTCTTAGTGTTGATTTATGATACGTCCTCGCATAGAAGCTCATTTTCCAATTATTAGCTTGCATTTCATGCAATGGTAGTTTTACATTTTATCTGGCAATTTTCTGATCGTTTTGCAATTTGCTAATTTTTTTATTGATCAAGTGAAAATTTTATTGTAAAACGAAAATTCAAAATAACGGCTGCTTTGATCCTACTAACAAACCTGGAAAATGCCATTTTCGGCTGTCTGAGGGGTCGCTATTTTTCAAAATTTTCTGTACGCTCCGCGGCAACTGATGGTGGCGCTCCGCTTGGATAGTCTTTCGGACAGTCACCGCTCATCGCCCCCCTCCCATAAAAAATTATTTTGGCACGACGCCCCTGGTAGGAATAACATCTGAAGAGGAAAATAGGTCATTGAGTTACTATTTGACATGTAAGATGCACATGAGAGTATAACTGAGCTCTTAATCTGTGTCAAGGTCATTTGAGGTCAGCGGAGGTCAAAGTCTGAAAGCCTTGGGAATACCTATCAATCTAGAATATGAATATTGCGACATTTTAATTTGAATAAAAAAGACATGCATTAACAATTCGTGTACTATTTCAAGTAAATTGAGAAACGGCAGACAGGGGATCACTTTTTTAAGGCTGGGTACATGTGGCTTAAGTCTCCTGAAATGCTGTTTCCGGCCATCTGGGGGATTTAAAAACCGAAAATTTTCTTGTATGCTCCGCTTAGATATTCTTCCTGGTTCCACCTACCTGAAATGTGCACCTCCCCATGCCAAATGCAGCCTACGCCCTTGAATAATGCATTCTACTGCTAAACCATGTCATGTCCTCAAAGGCATACCTCTTTCAAAGTTTGCACACAACAGCCTCCTGTTGCAGAGATTTACTGTAGAATGTTTCTCAGATAGAGAGTAGCTGTAACACGTGTTACAGCTAAGGATTTAGACTTAAAGTACTTAAAGTCTAAATCCTTAGTTTTATACATAAATTAGTACAGCATGCTATAATGTACCAAGAAATAATGGAAGCTTTGTTAAAAATTATTAAATGCATATGCTAGAATTAATGCATGCTGACAGTATGAAAAACTGACAATGCACTCTTCTGCTAAACAATGTCATGTCCTCAAAGGGATACCTCTTTCAAAGTTTGCACACAACAATCTCCTGTCGCAGAGATTTAGAATGTTTCTCAGATGAAGGGTCCATGTAACACATTAATTAAAGTCTATATCCCTTTATATGTAAATCAATACAGCATGCTTTAATGTACTTGGAAAAATGGAAGCAATTTTTTAAAAATTATTAAATGTATATGCTGAATTAATGCATGCTGACAATATAAAAACTGACAATGCACTCTACTGCTCAACCATATTATGTCCTCAAAGGGATACCTCTATCAAAGTTTGCACACAACAACCTCCTGTTGCAGAGATTTAGAATGTTTCTAAGCTAAAGGGTCACTGTAACACATTAATTAAATCGTTTCATACATAATTCAGTACAGCATGCTATAATGTACCAAGCAATAATGGAAGCAAATTTTTTAAATTATTGAATACATATGCTGAATTAATGCATGATTGACAATAATGCACTCCACTGCTAAACCATGTCATGTCCTCAAATGCATACCTCTTTCAAAGTTTGCACACAACAGCCTCCTGTTGCAGAGATTTAGAATGCTTCTCAGTTAAAGAGTAGCTGTAACACTTTAATTTAAGTCTAAATCCTTAGTTTTATACATAAATTAGTACAGCATGCTATAATGTACCAAGAAATAATGGAAGCTTTTTTAAAATTTATTCAATGCATATGCTGAATTAATGCATGCTAACAATATGACAATTTGACAATAATGCACTCTTCTGCTCAACCATATTATGTCCTCAAAGGTATACCTCTTTCAAAGTTTGCACACAACAACCTCCTGTTGCAGAGATTTAGAATGTTTCTAAGCTAAAGGGTCCCTGTAACACATTAATTAAATCCTTTTATTCATAATTCAGTACAGCATGCTATAATGTACGAAGCAATAATGGAAGCAATTTTTTGAAATTATTAAATACATATATGCTGAATTAATGCATGCTAACAATATGACAAATTGACAATAATGCACTCCACTGCTAAACCATGTCATGTCCTCAAAGGCATACCTCTTTCAAAGTTTGCACACAACAGCCTCCTGTTGCAGAGATTTAGAAGGTTTCTCATTTAAAGAGTAGCTGTAACATTTTAATTTAAGTCTAAATCCTTAGTTTTATAGATAAATTAGTACAGCATGCTGTAATGTACCAAGAAATAATGGAAGCTTTTTTAAAAATTATTAAATGCATATGCTGAATTAATGATTGCTGACAATATGAAAAACTGACAATGCACTCTTCTGCTAAACCATGTCATGTCCTCAAAGGGATACCTCTTTCAAAGTTTGCAGACAACAATCTCCTGTCGCAGAGATTTAGAATGTTTCTCAGATAAAGGGTCCATGTAACACATTAATTTAAGTCTATATCCCTTTATATGTAAATCAATACAGCATGCTTTAATGTACTAAGGAAAAATGGAAGCAATTTTTTAAAAATTATTAAATACATATGCTGAATTAATGCATGCTAACAATATGACAATTTGACAATAATGCACTCTACTGCTCAACCATATTATGTCCTCAAAGGTATACCTCTTTCAAAGTTTGCACACAACAACCTCCTGTTGCAGAGAATTAGAATGTTTCTAAGCTAAAGGGTCCCTGTAACACATTAATTAAATCCTTTTATACATAATTCAGTACAGCATGCTATAATGTACCAAGCAAAAATGGAAGCAATTTCTTAAAATTATTAAATACATATGCTGAATTAATGCATGCTAACAATATGACAAATTGACAATATTGCACTCTACCGCTAAACCATGTCATGTCCTCAAAGGCATACCTCTTTCAAAGTTTGCACACAACAATCTCCTGTTGCAGAGATTTAGAAGGTTTCTCAGATAAAGGGTCCCTGTAACACATAAATTTAAGTCTAAATTCTGTTATACATAAATTAATACAGCATGCTATAATGTACAAAGGAATAATGGAAGTAATTTTTTAAAAATTATTAAATGCAAATGCTGAATTAATGCATTCTAACAATATGACAATTTGACAATAATGCACTCTACTGCTCAACCATATTATGTCCTCAAAGGGATACCTCTTTCAAAGTTTGCACACAACAACCTCCTGTTGCAGAGATTTAGAATGTTTCTAAGCTAAAGGGTCCCTGTAACACATTATTTAAATCCTTTTATACATAATTCAGTACAGCATGCTATAATGTACGAAGCAATAATGGAAGCAATTTTTTGAAATTATTAAATACATATGCTGAATTAATGCATGCTAACAATATGACAAATTGACAATAATGCACTCTACCGCTAAACCATGTCATGTCCTCAAAGGCATACCTCTTTCAAAGTTTGCACACAACAGCCTCCTGTTGCAGAGATTTAGAAGGTTTCTCATTTAAAGAGTAGCTGTAACATTTTAATTTAAGTCTAAATCCTTAGTTTTATAGATAAATTAGTACAGCATGCTGTAATGTACCAAGAAATAATGGAAGCTTTTTTAAAAATTATTAAATGCATATGCTGAATTAATGATTGCTGACAATATGAAAAACTGACAATGCACTCTTCTGCTAAACCATGTCATGTCCTCAAAGGGATACCTCTTTCAAAGTTTGCAGACAACAATCTCCTGTCGCAGAGATTTAGAATGTTTCTCAGATAAAGGGTCCATGTAACACATTAATTTAAGTCTATATCCCTTTATATGTAAATCAATACAGCATGCTTTAATGTACTAAGGAAAAATGGAAGCAATTTTTTAAAAATTATTAAATACATATGCTGAATTAATGCATGCTAACAATATGACAATTTGACAATAATGCACTCTACTGCTCAACCATATTATGTCCTCAAAGGTATACCTCTTTCAAAGTTTGCACACAACAACCTCCTGTTGCAGAGAATTAGAATGTTTCTAAGCTAAAGGGTCCCTGTAACACATTAATTAAATCCTTTTATACATAATTCAGTACAGCATGCTATAATGTACCAAGCAAAAATGGAAGCAATTTCTTAAAATTATTAAATACATATGCTGAATTAATGCATGCTAACAATATGACAAATTGACAATAATGCACTCTACCGCTAAACCATGTCATGTCCTCAAAGGCATACCTCTTTCAAAGTTTGCACACAACAATCTCCTGTTGCAGAGATTTAGAAGGTTTCTCAGATAAAGGGTCCCTGTAACACATAAATTTAAGTCTAAATTCTGTTATACATAAATTAATACAGCATGCTATAATGTACAAAGGAATAATGGAAGTAATTTTTTAAAAATTATTAAATGCAAATGCTGAATTAATGCATTCTAACAATATGACAAATTGACAATAATGCACTCTACCGCTAAACCATGTCATGTCCTCAAAGGCATACCTCTTTCAAAGTTTGCACACAACAGCCTCCTGTTGCAGAGATTTGGAATGTTTCTCAGTTAAAGAGTAGCTGTAACACTTTAATTTAAGTCTAAATCCTTAGTTTTATACATAAATTAGTACAGCATGCTATAATGTACCAAGAAATAATGGAAGCTTTTTTAAAATTATTAAATGCAAATGCTGAATTAATGCATGCTGACAATATGAAAAACTGACAATGCACTCTTCTGCTAAACAATGTCATGTCCTCAAAGGCATACCTCTTTCAAAATTTGTACACAACAATCTCCTGTCGCAGAGATTTAGAATGTTTCTCAGATAAAGGGTCCCTGTAACACATTAATTAAATCCTTTTATACATAATTCAGTACAGCATGCTATAATTTACCAAGCAATAATGGAAGCAATTTTTTTTTAAATTATTAAATGCATATGCTGAATTAATGCATGTGAACAATATGACAAATTGACAATAATGCACTCTACCACTAAACCATGTCATATCCTCAAAGGCATACCTCTTTCAAAGTTTGCACACAACAACCTCCTGTTGCAGACATGTAGAAAGATGCTAAGATTAAATGTCCCTGTAACACATTAATTAAAGTCTTCATTAATTTAATGATAAATTAGTACAGCATTCTTTACCAAGCAACAAGGTAAGCGATTTTTAGAAAATTATTAAATGCATAATTATGCTGGAATCATGCATGTTAACAAATGACATTGCAATGTACAGTACTGCAGAATCATGACAAGTCCTCAAAGGCATGATACTTCCAAGTTTGCACACAACATCCTTGTAGAACAAATGTAGATGTCCTCTGTTGCATAGTTGTCTTAAACTTGCATGCATGTTTACCCTAGTGTAACAGCATAACATGTTTTATTAAAGGGAAAATGCAGTCATCCCAACTTGGATAAGTGTACCCAGGCATCTTCTTTCATTAATGAATCTTCCGAATCATGTGACAAAATGTTTCTCAAAAAATTGTTAAATTCATATAGTAACAACTGAAGTTACTGTAAAAGACAATATTTTTGATCTAACATTTCATGAAAGATACTTGAAGGGAAATTAGAGGATGTTTGTGAAACTGCAGCAGTTGTTATGAAATTTGTGTAGTTCGACTGCTTTTACTCTTAAGTTAAATTAGATGTAAGGAAAGAAGGTCTTGTCAAATTCAGTACCTCTGTGTTGAGTTAAGTAATGCAGACAAGCGGACATTGCACTGTACTAAAGAATTAACTGTTGTCCTCAAAGTTCTACCCCTTCTAACTTTTGCACACAACCATATCCTGTTACAGAGCATATGTCATTTAAAGCTTAGCTTCTGTTTAAAATTGAAAGGTTTTGATGGTTGAATAGATAAAACTATACATTTCTCTCAGAGAAAGTAAAGTTTGTAATATTCTAAAGAATCATAAATCAAAACGTGATTAAAATAAGGCAGTTTGAATGTTAGCATCATATATACATTTGCATTCATATTATCAAAACATGATTAATAATAAGGCAGTTTGATATAAGGATAGAACAGAAGTGCTCATTGCTCTTTACTGCTGAACCATGTCATGTCCTCAAAGGCATACCGCTTTTAAAGTTTGCACACAACAACCTCCTGTTTCAAAAATTAAGAATGTTCTCTGTTGCATTGTTGTTTGAAACTTGAGCAAACAGAATTTACCTTTGTGTAAACATGCTGCATGCTTTACTAAGAAATCTTTCAAAAAGTTTTAAGAAAAGAAAGTCTTCTCAATTTCAAATACCTCTGTAATGAGTAAATGAATGCAAAGAAGATGACCTTGCACGTAATGATGTGAAGTGTGAACATATAATTTCTGGAAACCCCCAAATAGGAAATAAATGAAAATTTTAACCTGAAGGCTAAGGTTAAGTATCTCTCTAACACATATTAATTTAAGTCCAAATCTTTCTACAGGTATAAATAAAGCATGCTGAGCAATGTTGCAAGTAATTCTTGAAACAGAATGTCCTCTGAATTATAATAAAAATATTTTCTGAGTTTATTCAGTGCTGAACTTTTGCTTTAACTATTAATTCGTACTTTATTTTTGCATAGATTACATTGCTCTGTACTGCAGAACCATATGATGCCCTCAGAAGCATACAGGTCTCTTTTGAAGTTTGTCAACAACAACCTCCTTTTGCAGAAATAAAATATGGTCTCCTTTGCCCTATTATTTTAAACTTGAATAAATACAGGCTACCCCTGACTTTATGCTCTTCTTAGAGCCCTGCCAGTATTCAATAAGAAGTGAAACAGTACTGTATGTTTTCTTAAGAAATAAAGAAAGAAGTGAAGGTCCTCTCATTGAAAAACCTCTGTTATTGAGTTAAAGCATTCAAACAAGATGGCATTGTGCCATACTAATGAACTGCAGAATGGCTGCAAAGGCGTACCACTATTTTTCCACATAGCCACCTCCTAAATATTTCAAAAACTGATCTGGAATGTCTTCTAAAAAGCATCTATGGTATTTCAACTTTGAAAGGTTTTGATGTTTAAATGCAGGGAGTACTTTCCACATCAATGAACTTACTGCATGTTGTTAGTAGTTCACAAAAGGGAATGGTATTGGGATCATAGGTGCCTATAGAACAAAAACAACTGACTTAACAGGGGCTGCATCTTGTAAGCTGTGGTGCACGAACCAGTGAAGAAGATGTGAAACGAGAGGTGGGGCTTGGAGGGTATTTCCCAAGAGTAGAACTGGCTATGATGGTAATTCTTAATTCTAAACACCCCTAGAAAAAATGCTTGGTTCAGGTGAAAGATGGAAATGGTAATGAACAATTGGAAAGTGGATGGGGGGGGGTTACCTGCCAAAGCAGTAAAATTTTAAGGGGAAATATTGCTGAAGCTTTCAAAGAAAAAGATCAGGGAGTCCCTTTTTTGTTGGGCAGAAGCAAAATCACTGAAAACTTTAATTGACAATGCAGATTGTGTTGCGTGTTTAGATCTCTTATTTGTGTCTGCCTAGATAATGGTGTATGCCCTGCCATGCATCTAGAATTTTTCATGACCCTCATGTTCATGCTTCATGCCACAAAAAAATTGCTGGAGAGCAAACTGTTTTGTATTGAAACAAGACTTTAATAAAAGTACCAAAGGTTTCCCATCTATCAAGCTTTTATTCCCCCCCCCCCCATCCCCCACTTCCAGTTGAACTGTTGTGAAATAACATTGTGATGGAAGTGCTTAGAATTGGATGAAAAACCATTTGGTCACTTTTTTAATTAGAAGTTATGCTTTCAGTTAAAATTGTTTTACTTCTTTCATTTCTTATCATTTTAGTGGTGTGGGAATGGTCAGAAAGGATCCCCTTTTTGACCCATGGAAGTCCTACATGCAAAATATGTTATGAAAGCTTTGTACATAACCACCATGTTGAGCATGTGATGTCCTCTACAGCATAGCTGTTTAAGACTCACACACAGACATGGCAATGTCCTCAGTTGCATAATAATATGTGACTAACATGGAGAGTCCTCCAATGTATACATGAACCAAAATCAGTGTTTGTGGATCCTCAGTCATATACCAAAATTCTTGCTTATGTAGAACAAGGCTTCAGCTTAACTAGACCCCCCATCTATAATGTATGTAAACGAAGTAAGTAGTGTTCCAATAGATTTAGCAGGTGATGCTCCTATCATAACGTCCTCGCATTGATAGGTCAGTGTTGGGGTCCTCACATTGACTGTAAAGCACGTATGTGTGTGTGTGTATGTGTGTGTGCGTGTGTGTGTGAACTTGTCTTCCTATCAGACTGAGGACCTGAACAATGGATTTCAGGTCCTCTGAAGGAAATTCAATAGATTTGTCAAGTCCTCGAAAGTTTGAACAATAGAGAGTCTATTGTCAAGGTTAGGGTTAAGGAAGTAAACACAAAGGAAATAACAATGAGGTCCTCGGATTGTATGTAAAATCGACTTGTGTGTGTGTGTGTGTGTGTGTGACACTTGTTTCGGTACGCTGTATCTCAACAAGGGAAAGTTGGACTAAACTGAAACTTGGTATATGGATCTGTCATAGTGAGAAGGTGTGCCCTATTGTTTTTGGTGGAGGTCAAAGGTCATGTGGGGTCACCAGGGGTCAAAGACCGAAAACCTTGTTTGCACGATATCTCAAGTTAGGAAGCTTGGATAAATTTCATACTTGGTATGTGGATGCATTATGGTGAGAAGATGAATGCTGTAGCTTTTGGTGGAGGTCAAAGGTCATCTGGGGTACAGGGGGTCAAACACTGAAAACTTGTTGTTAACACAGTATCTCAAGGTAGGAAGCTTGGATAGATTTCATACTTGGGATGTGGATGGCTTATGGTGAGAAGATAAATCCTGTCATTTTTGGTGGAGGTCAAAGGTCATTTGGGGTCACTGAGAGTCAAATACTGAAAACCTTGTTAACACAATATCTCAAAGAAAGAATCTTGGATAGATTTCATACGTGGTATATAGATCCACCATAGTGAGAAGCTGTGCCATACAGTTTTTGGTGGAGGTCAAAGGTCATCTGGGGTCACCAAGGGTCAAAAACTGATAACCTTGTTGTTAGCACAATATCTCAAGGTAGGAAGCTTGGATTAATTTCATACTTAGTGTGTGGATGCCTTATGGTGGGGAAAATATTTTTTTGGTGGAGACCAAAGGTCATCTGGGGTCACTGGAGGTCAAATCGGCAACCCTTTTCAACTCTATATCTCAGTGTAGGAAGCTTGAATAGATTTATGCTTTGAGGTGTTGCATTAAATCCAGCAGAAAACCCATATGAGTTTTGTTGGATGTCAGAGGTGAAATCACCAGATGCCAAAAAGCAAATTGCCAAGAATTCCTAAAGTCAAACATAAGCACAAAACTGTATGATTCCAGCACATTAAGATCACATTCACCCAATGAGTGAAAGATGTGGGACATCTTTCAGAGATGCCAAGTATCTCAATTTTAGTTGAAATTATAGTATTACGATTTTAATCCATATTCTGCCATTATGAAAACCTGCATCAAATACAGCTTTTTGATATTGCAGAAGATTCTCTGCCCACAAAGCAGAGGACTTGTGAAAGTTCACTAGACAGACATTTGTCCTTAGATTAGGACATGAGAGCTCGCAGAAATTGGAAATTGGAATTGATTAATTAAATGCTACTATGGGTTGTTAGTTTTATAAAGAGAACTAAAGTTACTGATCATTTGGATCAGATACCATTGAGCGTGCATGAATTGTGATTGCTTAATTGAATAAAACAAATTGTAACTGTATATTGTCTGTGATGATATCCCTTGAAGTGCCTGTATTTCTTCAGGCAATTTATTTATGCTTGAATGTGTTAACACAAGATGTGCATTGTCTACAGAGCAGATTTTGTGCATCTACAGAAATACTGGTTCATTCAGTAGTTGGCTCAGTTTCATTACATTCAGCAAGGAACCACAGTGCCCATTGGGCTCTTGTTTAAAGATCGGAATGACTTTAGCCACTTTCAAAGCGTCAGGATAGATACCAGTAGTAAGTACGAGATTAAAAAGGTGACACAATACAGGGGCTATAACATGGGAGACAGACTTCCAAACTTTTGGAGGAATACCATCGATGCCAGGCGATTTCCCATCATTAAGAGAATTGATTTCTTTCAAGACTTCGTCATAAGTAATAGGGGAAAGAAAAATGGTATTTGTAATACCAGGCTGCATAAACTCCGTGGGATAGATAATATGCTAAGAATGTAAAGCTAAAAGCAAACAAACTTTCATGGTTCTAGCTAAGATGACATTCAGACTGGGGTAAGGGACAATGCCTGGAGTATGATGTAAGTCACATCAGGAATCTGTTACAAAGGGTTGTAGGTCTTGTCTAAAGACAGACAATCATCACCCCAAAGTACACTGTAACTTGGGGGAAAGGAAAACTCCAAATTGATGACTGCTCTTTGATTGATGTGAATTCAAAGATGCAGAGTAGCTCACATTACACAGCATGCACAAAGAGTGTTCTGAGAGGGAGCTTTGTAAGTACATAGAAACAGGCACTGAGGAACAAAGAACCCAAACCGGACTGGAGCAAAACGCAACGGACAACCACCCACAGAATCGCCAACGTGCTCTCACCATCCATACCCAGCAAAGGAAACGAAAGAGTCTTTGCCACCGCAAACAAACAGAAACCACTACCACACCCACCATCAAAAACACAAGGCCAAAACAACACACGCCCAAAGGCAACAAACACAAAGAGTGTTCTGATTACATATGTGGCTTATATGCTCACTAAGATATGCCCTCAAGCAATAAACTAAGTTTTGCTGCACAAGGAGGAGATAAAGACAGTTTTGGGAGTGGCTAGGAGAGATTTAGTTAGGAGAATTGGAACTGCCTGGGATGAGAAGATTTGCCCTTTAAGAGGGTGTTTGTTAGCAAATAATCCCTAACTGGAAGCTCAACTGTCAAATTGCTCTCTGAACGAAAAAAACACGAAAAAAAAATAAAGGCTGGGTGAGCAGTTGAGTTACAGTTGCAATAGTTTGAAGTGAAACATGCACTTGTCCCTATTGACTACATTGAAATCATACCAAAGTCATCACTATGCATTCATTTAGTCACGTTTTGAATGTCATTTTCTTCACTTTAGTAGAAAGTTTATGTTTGTTCTGTTTCCTTCTTTCACTCTTTCATGATAGAAACACCACGAGAAACTGAGGTATTTTGGACTTTTTGCTTACTTTTTATGCATCCTTACCATGTCATGCTGTGATGTGTGGATTAGCAAAGTAAAGTAGTTACAAAGTGTAGTTTTTGTTTTCACTGGTTGTAGCATTAATCCCCTTCCCCCTGTCACCTTTGTACTAGCATGATACTATGAAGAGTGACCAGAGCGGTTTGCACAAAAGTTTACAAAATATTTAGTTGTGCCAGTTTTTGTTCATATGCTGAATATATCAATCCCAGTATTTACTTTAGCATTGGAAAGTTTTTCATTTCTGTCCCATATTTATCTGGATTCTTTTGAAGAGCAGGAAAAACTTGAATATTGTTTTATGTTATTGTTATGGTTTTATGTAGAGTATTTTACTGCAACAGTTGGTTTAAAAGCAGTGCTTTGCTAATGTTCTCTTTATCAGCTCTTATTACTCTGTTGGGTAAAACATGCAAGGTGGAAGGGATAATGCTAGTAGTTATATTACGATCAGTTGGTGAGCGATTCACGGAGCAAAGTTTGGCTATTTCATCGGGTGGTCCAGGTGGTTCTATACTGTAACACAGGGCGGTCATCTGTCACGCATTCAGCGTGTGGGTCACGCAATCTCATGCTTTCACGATGAAGCATCAGTTCCTCACGCAATGTCTCAGTATGGTGTAAAAAATTCCACTTACAAGGCAAACGATGCGTCCGGTGTCGGTAAAACGCCAGTTGTCACACGACCTGAGTTCCTTCTCATCCAACTGCTCATAGTCTGCATGCAGTAAGCTGACAGTAGTGCATTATACAGTAATACATGCCAGTAGGCCTCAGAATTTCCAATTTTTCGAAGACCTATTTTAAACGTGAACAAAATGTCTCCTTAAAATTTTCCAGGAACATGAAACATGACAAAACTGGCAATTCTGGGCATGCAGTAATGAGGCACGGGAAGTGTCATTTCCTGCAATCTAGGCTATTTGGGCAAAAAGTCCCCCTGACGAGATGCTCCGCGCGAACCGATGGTCGCGCTCCGCGTCAGTAGTCTCCCAGCGAATCTCACTTTCACCATTCACTAAAAGTTTACAGTCCTGCATGATAGGCCTACAGTGTATGTTATCTCCGATACGGTCTACAATCCTTACAATATTTTCCCTTTTTTTTCCTTTTTGTTCTTAATGATTACATATGTTTTTTTTTTGTGTAAGCCTACCAAAAATTTTCGCGCGCTTTGCAATTTCACGATTCAGATCCAAAAGAACACTATCAGTGAACAACACTTATGTGTCTGGTATGTGTTACATGTACAGTAAGCCGTATGTTTGTGACCTACATTGCAGAATGCAGAACGTACCCTTATTCAGTCTTTAAAAAAATCGGAAAATTTAGGTGCTTGCCCCCTCCGGAAAAAGTCTAGCTACGCCACTGGTTAAAAGATCATGTGTTTCCATCTTTCCATAATCACTTTCTGCTTTTAAACTTAGTGTCAATAGTGCACATGTGATTCTGAACGGGAATAAAGATTTTCCTTCAAAAGAAGAAAGATCATGTGGGAATTGCTTAATGTGTAAATGCGTTTAACGATGAAAATAAAGTTTTTCCTACTAAAAAAAGATCCTGTGAGGTCAGCAGAGGTCAAATTGGTAAAACATCTTAAAAATAATATGGTCAAGAAAGATACATTTTAAGGATGAATCTCAGTGCAACAAAGCATCCCCTTTCGGCAAGGAATCACTAAGCCTTTCGGCTTTCTGGTTATTAAGAAAAGTTGGAAAATTTGGGGTCTTTATTAAAGAATCTGTTTTCCTTAAAAGCAAACCAAAAATTTCGTTGGGGCCACAGGCCGTCGTCAGGGATTACGTACTTAATCTTACCCATTGAAGTTCCCCGACGAACCTGAAAATTCCCCAATGAGACGTAACCTGCCCCCCCCCCCCTCCACAACTAGGTGCCACCTCTGAGCTCAGCATTGAGACACTTTTCATTTTCTTACAAAGTATGTTTGCCATATGATGGTGAGTCTGAATAAAGGACCTTCCCAAAGTTGGGGCAAGGAGGATAAAATCATACCTTACAACGATAGCAACCATAATTGTTAGGAACTTTTAAAGGCGTGTTCACGGCTAAAAAAACCGAAATCTGCTGCGTTTTGCGGGCGGGACTCGAAATTTGTTATCGCAGAACGAATGGGGCGATTTTCTAGGTTTTCATCATAGAGCAGGATATAGGAACATAGAGCAGGATATAGGAACTATAGGGCGGACTATACCGCGTACGTAAATTCGCTGTGATTGCATGGGGACGCGTCCGCCATTTGTAAAAGGGGCAAGAAGTCACGCCGTGTGCGAGTACGTATGTACAAACTGTACGACGGTAATTGATTCGGCTAAATTTCCAAGCATTATTTTTTCCCCGTAGTAAAATGTGATTTAAGTAAGAGAAAAATGGTCGCCCTATCATTAAAAAAACTATTAAAGAAGATTATTTCTACTTCATATGTCAACACGAATTGGCCAAAAAGGGTTAAATCCGGTTTTTCATCTGTAACAACAGAGCGAAAGTGTAAGTATAAAACGCACACGTATGTAATGGTCAACTCGCCCCCGTAGACATACTCGGCCTTTGGGGATCTATCAGGTCCAATTTAGGCTCGGGACATCTCGGCATATGTGATATGCTGAAGCTGAGACAACTCGGCATCTAAATGAGAGATGTCGACCACTGCGACAACTCGGCACCAATGTCAACTCGACGCGGAAGTCAACTCGTCCCCTGATTAATTTTTGTATGGATCGTAAAAATTTTGTCATGTTTTGCTTGCAACTGGTCAATAAAGATTGCAATTGGATGCAAAGAAGAAAAGGTATATCCCTACATCATTCTATGTAACAAAAAACTGGGGGATTTGTACAGGTTTTCTCTAATTTTTTTACTAGGATTTCAGGAATATTAGGACAAGTAGGGACTTTTGACCAGCATTGCTCTGGAAAATGATTTGCTGTAGGCCTAGGCCTGGTAACAGTAAGGTTCTGAAGGTGAAATATTGATTAAATGAACGGGGAATCTCTTACAGCTGGATATTGATTGAGGTGTGGAAAAAGTGAGAATGATAGCCTTTATACTTCAGCCTATACTTTGCTTATGAACAGCGTCAGACTGGTAGAGCTGCCACCTGCGAATATGAAATATTAACAAGAAAGTATATACTATAACTTTCATTGCTTTATTTTTGCTTCTGTTAATACTAACAAAGGATACGGTAAAGGGTTAAGGATTTCAGTGCTCAGCCTCAACAACCGACTGCAAATCAGCATATTTAGATTAAAAGGGTTTTGATATTACCTACAGGCTACACGGTGTAAGGAAACTTAGAAAAGGAGGTCCAGTCATAGAGCAGGATATAGGAACCTATATCCTGCTCTATGGTTTTCATTGACATAAAGTTGCCCCTATTTGTTCTGGGTCAAAAATTCCGCCTCCCGTCCGCAAAACTCAGCAGATTTCGGTTTTGGTGTGAACGCACCTTTTACTGTTGAGTAAAGCCAATATGTTCAAAACGCAGGGCGTTAAAGCAAAATATAACTGAAGAGCGCACGTAGCGTGCAAAAATTTTTGTAGTTATCGAAAAAGAAAGTTACAGAAATACGTTCATCTGAAACTACTTTTGGGATCATTTTAATGTTTGCTCAAAAATTGCTTGAAGGCATGCTGGGGCCATGTGATCTCAGGTAGAATTTTTTTATTTTTTAATCGATTTTTAAAATGGGGTCACGGTGGTCCGCAAGGGGGGAACGGCCCCCGTTCCCCCGCCTGTCTACTAGTCTGCGTTTTGGTAGTCATAATCCTTTCGTGGGCCGCAGATAGCGAGGGCGCAAACAAAGCTTTTCCTCATAAGGCGCAGGCCAATGGGGGCCCCAAAAACGCGGGTCCCACGGTGAGGTCTCAGGCGAAATAAAAAGCCGTAAGGCTGAGGCGGGAAGCCCCGGAGGCTCTGGAGTTTCATACAGATTTCGTAGGCAAATAGAATTTGTCTTCCACTGTCTTTAAATGACATTAAAATGTGCCCCCCCCCCCGAATGCTGTACAGACCAGAAGTATCACATTATGATCATTTGTATTATTTATTTATGTTATAAAAGTAGGCTACTACATATGAAAAAGTGAGCGTGACTGGAAGCCCTGAAGAAAACAGCGTTAGGCCTATTTTTTGAAACCAACTTTTATTTTCTTCGCAACCTGAGTTATCCATTTTTTATAACCGTTTAATCTCTCTCTTATGGAGAGACCAGAATTCTACTTACCCCTTCCCGAATACCGGGAATAGGCGTAAGTAAAGTGCGCAATGAGTTTCGCACTATAAGAGTCGACCGCTCGTACAGTTACGTGAGTCGGTACTCTGTTCAGTGTAGCCTCCCACGCAAAGCTTCCGTTGTCAGGTTACCCACTAGACGTACAAGGATGATTCTGTACCCGGTTTATGTCTCACGACGGGGTATTAGTAATAAAAACCTCCCTGATATCAGGGCGTTGCCATTACATGGGAACTCCCTGGAAATATACTGGTAATGTTTCTCAACAGTTTTACGTGCGAAATGCGGAAACTATTATTAGGGATAAACGGTGGCGGTGCAACATGGCCTAAAAAATCATTATTCGTTTTAATTTACAAGTGATCGTTGGTATTTGCAAGTGTATGGAAATTCCTCGTGGGCCGGAGGGTTCCCCACCACTGGTATTCATCGTAGTTCACCCCAACAGTGGGCGAAATAGCAAGTACGGGGAGCAGAGGCAGAATACGTACCCCGAAAAAATCGAGAGGGAAAATCGGGAAGGGGAAGCAGAAAAGGGAATTGAAGGAGGAGGGAAAGAGAAAAATGAGAGAGAAGAAAAGGAAAAAAGAAGCAGAAATATAAAAGGGGAAGAAAAATAAATACTCCTAAGGTAGCCATTTCCGGCGCCAGGTCCTCTCCCGCCGAATACGCAATACTCTGCGATCCCAAAACTGGGGCTCAGGAAAGTCCGGGATGGTTCTGTGTAATTATATGATTTTTATCGCTGGACTACGAAAATTAAATTTATACGAATTATTTCATGACGTCACATCGACAGCCAGCTTTTATCGGACTACGCGTGTCCGATAAAAGCTGTCCGTCGGTGTGACGTCACGAAAAAAATCAGTTAGCATTTCATTTTCATAGACCTCTGATGCAAATCATATATTTACACTGGTTGGCAAATTATGGGCCCTTTCTGACTCGAAATGGAGAAGATTTCAATAAAAACTCACAAAAATCGGATCGGAATCCGATCCGAAGTCGTTGTTGTGTAACCGCGGCTTTAATTGTAGGCAATGATATTTATGTGGCCGCACTACTGACTGAAACGACCAAAAGTTGGAACTGGGAAGCATGCTAGCTCTCTGCCAGGGTTACCCTAACTATGTTCGTCGCAGTTACCACAATCGCGCTCTCTCCCATTTACTTGGTAGGTCGTACAATCCGTAGAATCGTTTGAAGAAATCTACAGAACTAGCAGGTGAGTATCAACACCGTGGTTGAATCTGTAAGGGTATGTTCCTAAATTTCTAAAAAAATGTCGTTTTGAAATACGCTGTTGTGTCCTAGGCCTAACGTTAGGCAAAGTCAGGCGGGTTCCCACACTGAATTAGTGAATGAATACATTCCTACGTTACTCCATATCCTAACACTAACAGACACATAGCCTAGTAGGCCTAGGGTATGGCATACTAGGCCTACATGAGTTTCAACTTCAAGTGCAGCATGCGGCACAGAACTCGAGCTGTGGTTAACTGTAGTAGGCTACAGTCTGACTTAAGTATTTCCGATTTTAACTATGGTTGGACTGATTTGACATTTTTAATATTAACAAAACGTTGTGACTATTCTTACGAAAATTTTCGTATGAATAAGCCTATCTGTAGGCTAGACCTAGTTACAATTCATACGAAGAAAACGGGCCTAAGCCGACTGGCGTATGTACAAAGCCATATAAATGGCTCTGCGTAGGTATGCACGTGAACGTGATAGTAAATTACAGTACGGTACAAATGATCGGTGCACGTGCATGTGAAACACGCAATCGTACTCTGACCATAGGCCTAGAACAAGGCATTCTTAAAAGCAAACTCGCATCAATCCCACTTGTTTCCCAACCGTTTTTTGCCAATGAGGGGAAAATAAATCTAAAAGATACTTGTGTAATCAAGTTTTACAGCAGAGTCTGACGAAACAGTACGACACTTTACTATATGCGCTTATAGCTGCATTAACTAGACCACCAATGGTGGAAACTTCGACTTCGGTGGATTCAGGATTTCAGGCACGGAAGGGACAGAGGGGATTAACTCTTCTACAGCTACGAGCACCAATTGTACGAAGCCTCGAAAGAGGGAATGGGGTGGTCTAAGGAAAAAAACTTGAAATTTATTCACTTGGAAAAAAAAGTAGTATTTCTGACATCTGGCAATAAAAATAAATACCACATATTGTCAAGCAGCTTTAGGACCGTCTAAAAAGGTGGTGTCGAAAAAGGGGCCCTCTACAGCCCGGAAAGCCCCCTCTGGATCTGCGTCTCAGTTTTTTTAAGTGCATTATTTCTTTCTGTAAATAAACATATTGGAAGGTGATTGGGACAAACACCTGGACAATTTGTAAACTTCGTGACATTCGAAAACGGGACAATATATTCTTAACGCGGAAACTTTTGCTTGGGACAATCCACCCCAATATACCTACTAGTACATGTGAAAAACACTTACTTGTCAAAAACAGACATTTCCTGCCCTTCAATGGCATCTCATTCAAGCCGAGAAGGGTTCATCTTTGAGTACGTAGTGATTTTTCAGGACAGTCCAAACCCTGGGTTGATTAAAAAATATACATTTTTTGTATAATTCCTGAATTCGATTGTATAAATTACACACTGAAAGAAAAAATTACACACACAATGTCCGTAAAAATCCTATAATTTTAAATCGATTACAGCAATATTTCGAATAAGGAAAATTGAATCGGATATAGCAACCGGGGCAACGAAATAGCTCCCTTCATTATCGGACTATTGCCCATTGCCTACGTAGCAGGCTGCACCGCATAATTCTGTTTGTTCCGTCATAATCATGTTTGGGAAGCCCAAAAGAGGATATGAGCAAAAACAGAGTATGCTTCCGTGGGGTACTATTTTCAGTGTTCGAACACGGGAGCTGCCTACTCTGTGGCAGCTCCCTGGTTCGAATTACCCTGTGCAGGGAGTTGTTACGTAACAACTTCCCTGCCTTGTGCAAAAACAGTAGGGAAATTGCAAACAATGCGTAGCTTTGTGCAGCTTTGCTTTGTATGTAAACAGATGGATTACTCCAGCGAGTCCTGTGTTTTTATCATGGGTACATTGGCAGAGAAGATGTTCATTTGGCCAATTCGTGCGCAAAATATACAGCGAAACTGAATGCCGAATGATTTCACTTGGCGTTGTCTTGGCGGTCTTGGCTTCAAAACGCCAAACAAGTGTTTGTACTTAGCAGAATCGATTGGTTTGGACAAAAAGAAGACAAATTTATTTTAGATTTTCTCCGATATACTTCCATGAAATGAAATGAAATTTGCAGAGAAGATTACTGACAAGATTTTAAAGCAACTGGCACCAGTTAATTTTCTATTGTTTGTTCCAATCAGGAGTAAATCTAGCCCTCAATCAGGGCCTAGTATACTACGCTCCGTAAGACTACACTCCGAATACAAGGCCCTTATTCTCTGCATAGGCATTTCCAGTAAATAGGTTAATAATGATATATCACAAATTTCCTGTACCTTGCGATCACATATGACACTAACGAGCTACTAAAATACCAAATCAGTTACATTTATACCTTCCTTTTTTGGCAACTTATAGAGCGTTCATCGGTTATTCTGCAGTGAAAATTTTCAAGAAAATTGTTCTTATTTTCCATCTGCGATGCCTGAGGCCAACTCTTCTGCAGACGAAATGACTTTCGTAATCCCATAATCCTACTCGACATTCCGCTACCACAACCATACCCAACTGCGTATGCGAATGATCTTTATATCATACGTTTGAAAAAGTGTCATATTGTAAGAACCACCTCGGCCCATTGACGCGGATAATTATCCATTGGGATCCTACTCGGCTTTCCGCCAATGTGAGTTCTACTCGACTGCGTATGCGAAGAATCTTTATAAGGCATGCTGCAAAAGTTTCATACAAAAAAAAATCATTTTGACCTATTGACGCAGACGGTTGAGCTAACGGTGGTCAAAGGTCACTGCAGATAGCTCTAAGCAGACGACTACTTGAAGGCAGCCTGGTAGTGAAATAACAAGTCATTTTTTCGTAAAATTTATCATTATTTTCACTCATTGAAGGGTTGTAATAGTGTTTTTATTCGTTGTCAACTTACATCGGTGGGACAGTTTGGTGAGTAACCGAAGCCCGATTTGTAGTCGTGAGAGCTTAAGTGTTTGCCACAACGCCGCGGTTGTGGCTAAATCCTGATTATTGTCAATGTATCGCTCTAAGGACCTACTACACGGAGCAAAGTGCCAATGGAGCGTAGTGTGTAGGGCCTGATATGAGGGACTAGAGTAAATCCTGCACAAACGCAGGAGTACGGTCACAGATTGTCAATCCAAAATTAGGCCACTCCCCTAAAAAATATCGTTTCTCGTGAAATCGATATTCCTGAACAAGATATGAAAAAGGGCGATCAGAACAAAGTGCGCAAAACTTTCGGGCACAAATATCGGAAATCCCTAGAGGAAGATAGGTTTTATGGCCAAACATTGAAAACAACCTCTAGAGACGTGGCATATAACCATCGATCAACACAGAAATTTTAGTGGTGAAAATTTACGGTAACACGTTACACATCCTCTCGAAAATTTCAGATGTCCATAAGCTTACAAAACGGCTAAGAAAACGCAATTGAAAGACAAAATCTCTAAAACGCCTCGCCAAAAACGGCTGTGGCATTCGCATTACTTCGACTAGAAGTCTCCTAGTCGAAGTAAAAATCGTGTGACAAACCTAGCCTAGGCTATGTTTGAAAAGCTACTTATGTTGAGGTTCCGCCATATTTTTGTTTACAATTTGTGACTGCACTTTGGTTGACATGAATTCAAGCGATATCTTCACCCTGATTGATCAGTGTGATGGTGTGTAGCCCAGTACATTGACAGGAGACCATACAGTATGTCCACTTTTTGCCAGATTGTCAGGCTTTGGGGCAGCCTGTCTCCCATCCAGCATACTGTAACAGGACATGAATTTGTCCTTTTTGTAGGTTTGCAAGGTCACAATGAAAAATGTTGCCAATTATGAATTAAATGAAAAAACAATCACAAATAAATTGATTCCTACCATAAACAGTAGTACCATTGGTCACATTTGCAGACAATTGTATTATAATCTTACATGGGCAATCAGTTTGTAGGTAATCCTAACCAAGTTATGATGTTGTAGGGCTGTGAATGTGTAGCAAAATAACTAAACGTTTAATCGCAAAATTTTGCGATCGTTTAGCGATTAATTGCAAGTACCTATGATCAACATAGACTATAAACGTGCCTTGAACATGATGAATATGTAAATTCGTTAGTGATGTTGGCCAGGGGACATAGTTTCCATGAACCTCCAACACAGATCCTCATAGACCGCGTGTTTGGTCTAACGGTAGACCATCCGCCTCTCACGCGAAAGGCCCGGGTTCGATTCCCAGGTCGAGTCATACCAAAGACTCTAAAAATGGAACCTACTGCCGTTGTGCATGATGCTCCGCATAAGCAATGGAGTAGGGAAAACAAACCAGTGAGCCACAACTGGAAAAAAGGGCGTGGCCGGCTCGACTTGAACGAATAGGTTGGAAACTGGGCCGTAAAATTCCATCTAACTAACTAACTCATAGAAGCTCAACTTTGATGTCGTATCATGTGTGCCATTTGTATAATTATGTATTTCACTTTTTCAAAATGAGTCTAGTGAACATATAATTTTCTGTAATGACTGCAGATTGTTTTTTATTTCGTATGGAAAAATGGGTTTTGTGATTAATCGCTGGTAGCTTTGTACTAAACGTTTATTACACATGCGATCGTTTAGCGATTAATCGCTAAACGGTCACAGCCCTATGATGTTGTAAGAGTAGTCTCATGGGCAAAGCTTAGTTATCGATCATCTATGGACACAACACTGGTTTGAAGTGCATTGGCATTGTTAAACATGGTCAAGTCCTGCTTTTTGTAAATTTGGAAGTGGTCACCCTATTGACATGTCAGGTTATAGTAGGACTAAATTCACACAGTAGGCTCGTGTATTCAACATAATATGGCCTTGGGCAATTAGCCTCAGCACAAGCTAAAATAGCCTAGTCTGAGAAGTGTATAGTAGATTTGTTTTTTGACATTTTTCTGAGGTGGAGTGGGGGGGGGATTGAATAAGGGCAGAAAGCTAATTTAATTGGAAGAATCAGAACTTTGGCAGAGATACTTGGCAGTTGGCACTGGGCTTTAATATCAAAAGTTAAGGGAAAGTCTCATTTTTGCCTTCTCTTTAAAGATTTTTTATACACTGTTAAAAATGTAAATTGTATAAAAATGTAAATTTACAGAAAATAAAATAAAGATATACAAAAGGAGTACAAAAATGTTCTGGAAATTAATTGCCAAAAAATTTCTGTATTTCTTATTAATTTCTTTATTTTTTTTATTTTGTGTAAATTAACAGACATTTTTTACAGAGTAGTATGGAATAAATCTGTGTATCTCCATAGCAAAATATAGGGTATGTTATTATGAAATCCAGGAAATAAGATGTTTGGAATGAAATAAAACACTGAATTTAAAGCACATATACTGTGGATCTTTAAGTGAGTATTGTATATACTGGTACTAATGCTGCACCTCATTTTCCTGTAACTACACTGCCCGGAATAGTTTTGTACACTCCTCCATTTGAAAGTTATGTTTATGCTAATACATAATTTTGTACTCATACTTATGAAATGGTGTGTACTCATACCAAGAACCAATCCCTTCACTCATACATGTACTCGTACTCATGACTCACGCAAAAAGTGATTAAAAAACATATGTTAAGATTTAAGAACTTTGCTCAGTAAAACAACAGTAATTTGTTTTCTTTAAAATTTTATGTAACCCATTAGGCTTCACATACTGGGTCAGTGGAAATTTTAGGGAGAAGCTTTTCAAAAATTGATGTCTGGTTTATGTGAAGAGTGCTCTCCCTTTTGTTATAATCAAAATGTGTTGTTTTATTTGTTTTCCAGGCTGGTATCAAGTCCCAGAAGGTCTGTTCTTCTCTTTTCCTGTGAGATTCCAGAAAGGAAGTTGGAGATTAGTGCAGGATTTAAATGTGACAGATGAGTTGAGAGAAGAGCTATCGAAGATAGTTGATGAACTAGAGAGAGAAATTGAAGTCATCTTCCCCTCTCCAAACAAGGTCAAAAAGGTTGCTGATTCTCAAGAAGATGCAACAGGAGAGAACAAAGGTGAAAAAGTATTTGGTCAACCTGACCGTGACAGCACTGCGGATACAAAAAACTCACCACTTACACCAGATGGGGATAACAACGAAGCCACACGGAATGTTACGCTCTCGAGAATTATTGAAGAGAGTGAGACGGATACCAGAGAGGGTACGACTGTAACAGAGACTGATAAAGAGGGATGATGGGATAAGGGTTCACTTTCATAAAATCTTGCATCTATTGCCTGAGTGGTTCTGTTTGTACAAGTATCTTTAATATGAATTCACCTGTCTGTCTAGAGTGTCTGTAAAATAAATTTGTTGATTTGCAACCCTCATTTTGAAACTATTTACTTGAAATATTGATCAGTGATTTGGTGAATGTACAGAAGACTGAGAGTAATTCATAAGAGGAGATATTTTGATGACTGCAATTTGATATTCTACCCTTCCAGATAACTGAGACTGACAGGTCTCTAGCCAGGGGTTCTTACACTGGAGAGGCCTGAGCCTGAGGACACTGGCTCAGCAAAGAGGGTTGTAGCAAGAGTTGTTATCTTTAGGTAGTTATCCATTCAGCCAGTCAGTTTCCCAGGGGAAGGGGGGGGGGTGGAGGGCAGACTGCTCTAGTGTTCTGTGGATAAGAAGATAAAAAATTAGCAGGTATTGCATCAAAGTTAGAAGGGTTTTTATATGCTCACACGAAACTAATTATATTACTTAGATGTTTACAAGTCTGATGCCATACAGTACGTACTTCAAGTTTGGACATTGTGTTCCAGCTAAAACAGCAAAGATGTACATTTTCCATACGTTTTGGAAATATTCCTCTATTCTTTGGTTACAGTGTAACGGTTGTTTACATTTGGGTAGTTTTTATTTTACATAGGTGTTTAATTATGGAATGATAATTCACTGCCTTAGAGAGTTGGGACATTTATACCTTCTGCTGAACTTCTGTGAAGAAAATTTAAAGGGCGTAAGCAGTCACCCGAACTTAGTTTGAAACAACAGCTTAATCTCACACATATCCTCTAATTTCCCTTCCAAGTATCCAGGGGTGGTACCACAGGGGGCAGGGTAGGCATTTGCCCCCTCCCATGGTTTTTTATCCCCCAAAATGAAATCGTCTAAATAACGTTTTAAGACACATAATTTTGTAGGGGTGCGGTGAGGTTTTACAGCGTGTCACCTAGCTATCACAATATTAATAGTTAAATTGTTGTTTACGAAATACCCGAAACTTGTAATCCCCAATCCCTCTATTGTTTACGTGAATGCAGGTTTAATATTCCATAAACACTATGGCCATTATATGTCACGCAGACAAAAAGAGCACGGGAACTGAGAGTAAATGTAAATCAGTACAGTAGTACCGCTAACGCCAAGCTACTATGAGACCTTATGCATGTGATGTCACAGAGCAGAAAGTGCTCCCTCGTTTGGAGGGAAAGCGCGTATCATCGTAAGTTACACCAACAAATATGGACCGCTGATTTGTGCACCAGGGGATATCAAACCAGAACCCTAACCGTACTTCTAACTCGGAGTATATTTTTGTCCAAGGGAATCTTCGGCCTACATATTGCGAACCTTCGATCTAGTGATGGGTACTCCTCCTGTCCGGATTGTGCAATGTTTGGCAATCTCAAACATTTACTGTCTCACCAGTCCCAGCATGTGACCATTTAAATTTTACAACGTGAAGATTTATACTGGGGGTACCATGAGTCAATCACTGAATGAACATTTTGACAATAAAAATATGAAAACATTAAATAAAATGAATAAAGCTTTGCAGTAATATGTCCTCCTGATTGTGCTTTATTTTGGTGACAGTAATCCACAGAAAACGAATTTTGAATTGTAGGTGGCAGTACACAACACAATTTTTACTGTATGAAGAAATCTTGAGTCAATCACTACAGAAAAAGAACAAATAAATCAGGGGCGGCGCCACAGGGGGGCAGGGAGCGGCTACCCCTATCATTTGCAAGAAAAGGGGAAAAGAGAAGGAAAAAGGAGGGAAAAAGAAAAGGAGAAACGAAGGAGAAGAAAAAAGGAAGCGAAAGAGAAAGAAGACTCGAAGAGAATATGAGGGGTGGGGTAGGCCTATATCTGATCCATATAATTAATCCAGAGCTTCCAGGAGCCTATTCCGGTGTCTGTCAGCCTTTAGTTACCCTTTTATAATGCAAAAATGAGGCAAGGAAAATTTTCGTAATAATTCAAAAATGTTTCTGTGGACTTCACGCACGTATTTTAGCGTAAAAACTTCCCCCGAATAGGAATAGTAGGCAGAGAATTTAAATTTTAAAAATTTTAATGTTCATGGGGACACCGCCTCTCTGCACCCCTTCCCTTGTTAACGGATCTGCACTGGAAGTTCCAAAGTGATTCTGTTAATGTTTTGGATATTTTTAGGACTTTAAGCCTAGCGAAATTACCACTCATTGTAATTATCAAAAAAAAAAAAAAATGAGGTGATCAACAAATAAAGTTCAAACCCCCAAAATATATTTTTGTTTTCATTTATTTGTTAGACATTCCCAGTGGTGGAACAAGGGTTTGGAAAGTGGGGGAAATGATAGGTGTCAGATAAAATTAGTGGGGAAGAGGATGTATCACGGTCCTGCGTATTGTTACTCTTCGGTTTGTTGAAGTCTAAGAGGGTGGCAATAGCATGTCACCCCAATTAGAATTAGTATACCCCGTCATCCTAATTCGTGAATGACCTTTATGATCATGTGACATTATTTTACTGAATTGATAAATTCATGGAGAATAACTCCTTTCTTAATCTTTCGTTTGTAATAGTTATGTTAAAAACATCTTCAGGGGTACTTCTAAGGCAAATAAGAGGAGATTTTCAAGAGTTTGCTGGTTTTTTTCAAAGCACTTGGGGGGTGCCTATTGCCTTTAATACCGGTTTTTACTTCCAAAACTTTTATAAAAATATAAGAAACATAGGCCGGTATGGTCATTCCTTGCTCCACCGGGCCAATCACGGAAATAGCTATGAGTAGTTCAACTTTCTTAGCTTTATAATGCTATACTTAGGTATGACGTATGAATCGACCTTTATTCTTTGTCAGGGTGTGAAGAGAAAATAGCCGATTTCCAATCTATTGTTTGATGACATCACTGGAGTTCCAAAAGAAGAGGGCCTAAAGTACGGTAACAGATACTTACTATAAAGCCAAAAAGAAAGAGACGGAGGCCACAGACGTATTATGCGAGTCCTTTCGGGTTTTACTGATGCTAAAGTGAGTAAATGACGCCATGGGCCGACGCGAAGCGTTCCACTCTGCTCTAAAGACCCGTCACTGGGCCACGGGTGAGGTTCGGGGCACTCCCCGATGGATGTCCAGATTGACAATCCCCGAACGATTTGGGCGTTTAAAAGTTTTTGACGTTAGAATTAAAACGCACTAAAACAGGTAACCACAAATATCATAATGCTGGCCATTATTTCTGTAGTAAGTAATCCAGGGCTAAGTAGGGTTGTTTATAAACGGCTAAAACTTGAATAGATTCGTCTTTCTTGAAAAGTGTGTTTAGGGGGGTGGGGGTTGGCAAGACATTATATGAGTATACTGGCGAATGGGACAAGGAGCGGAAGGTGTTCGCACAGAAATTTTCCCTGTGTGGCAATCAATAATGACAGGCCCCTTCAGGCTGGGCTCTCCCCCCCCCCCCCACCACACATACGCCTATGGTGGTAGCACTAGCAGATTAATCTCTCCTTTCAACCAAAATGGTTGAACTCTAGAATTTTGGGATTTTGAAGTAATGTTGGAAGTTTTAAGACAAAGAGCCGTCAAACTAAAAAAATATTAGGGACTGCAGCCCCGGTTCCTATGACCCTGGGGTTCTCCATCCGAGTCTATTCCACCTGTCCTGCAGAAAGAAAAAAAGCGAGAAGAAAAAAGAAAGGAAAAGAAAAAACAAAGGAAAGGCCGGCCAGTAGTGCTTGAAGGGTGATGTTACAGAGGATTTCTGGGCGACTCGTTTTAGAAGCTCAGTTTGAACCTGAAATTGGTGGAGTGCGGACCTCTGCCTGTTAAGAGTTCAGTTGTCACGGTGATGAATTATGTTCAGATGTTCTTGGGCTACCAATTTGGGATCACAACTGACTGCATAAGTTATCACTGACCAAACAGAATGATTAGTGAAGAAATAGTCTGAGTTAATCTTTAAGTGCTTTCACTAACTGTATTAAGAGACAGTAGGATATTCCTAAACATGTGTGGGGCGAGATTACAGGGCCTGTGTCTATTCCGATGATCTAAGAGGCACTTTATACCTGATAGTCTAAACTTGATGATGAGTTCCGGGGCTACCCCTCGGCATCGATCAGTGGTCGCAGTTCTCTAGGATATGATTTACTGGGTCTCCCGAAAGACTCATCAGTGGCTCCAGGGTTGGTAAAAGAGAAGGCTGTCCCTTCCGTGGGGGAAGGCTTCCACTCCCAATGGGAGAATTTTCTCAGTAGTTTGATATTCTAAAGTAGGATGGTGCATATTTAATATTTTTATATTTTATGTAGCCGGGGGTTACATATTTAATCGTAACCATCACGTAACCTGCCCCGCCAGTGGCACTTCCACTGTTTCATGGCCAGGTAATTAACCAACAAATTTGAACTTGATCGGCCTTATGTCTTAAGAGGAGTTCGTGACACACGTATTTGCTCGCACACATTTTTAGACACCATCCTCGCTCTCACACACTTACACACGGACAAACAACTTAACATTTCCTTTGTTCAGGTGAGGTACAATGTGACACACGTATTTGCTCGCACATATTTTTAGACATCATCCTCGCTCTCACACACTTACACACGGACAAACAACTTAACATTTCCTTTGTTCAGGTGAGGTACAACATGATCTTCAATGCAGTGGCGTCGCCAGACTTTTCGAAGTGGGGGACTGGGGGTACAGCGTTTCCCCGGAGGGGCAGACTAATATGAAGGACAGAGCGGCGCTGGAGTCGTCTGGTGACGCAAAGCGCTCCCCTAGACGTCTGGGCCCAGGGCCCCACTGCAGGGCCCCTGGTGAAGTCCAGGGACAACCCTTCGGTGGGAGTCCAGGAAGCAAAGTCTCCGGAGGCTCTGGGGTATTTAAAAATTGTGATCATTAGAATGAAGTATTTAATTATTCTCAAATGGCATCGGATGCACACTAAGCGCTGGCAGACCACAAAAATAAAAACACAATTTGACAGTTTTTGTTAGCCTCATTCGCACTAACGATTTCATGATTTGCCGGGAAGGAGAAGGGTTGTGAGTGGGGATGAAGGATTATATTAAGGTTTGCATTGGGCTTAAGAACGATAAATCGACTCATGTTGCCCAATAAGAATTTATGTTCAGACAACTACCAGGTATATCTTACTTCACTGTAACCAAGAAGTAGCCAGTCACTACTTTATTAGCGCACCTACTTTGGTTCCAAAACCGATGTGAATGTGATGTCATGTTGTCAGCACAATTGTTTAGTTGGCAAATGTGTATCCTCAATAGGCCTTCTTCATAAGTGTTGGGCACTAGTCACTCTCAGGAGCGGAAACGGTTTGCAGAATTGGGCTCATTCGTAATGAAGAGAGACGCTTTCATCAGGGGGCTGTGAGAGCTCCCTGCTCTCATCGCTCATAGACCCATTTCCACATGGGAATTTTAAAGGATTGCGGGGTAGAGTTTTGGTGCGCATCTTTGTTGTCAATGGCATTTTACTGTGGCAAAAGACGACCAACACCAAAACTCTCGGGCTACCCCACAATGTTTTGTAATTGCTGTATGGAAAAAGGTCTATGTGAAGAGTACTAAAGATATGTCTTCGCGTGCAGGGTCCCGTGGGCTTCCGGAGCATTTACAGAAAAGGCCGGCAGATGCGATTTTCCTTTCCGATGAGAAATTTAATGAGCAGACCAATCAACTCGAGAAAATTTTGACAGCTTTCAAAAAGTCTTAATAGGAATATTAAATGATCGATCATTGAAAAGAAAACCACCCTACCTCTAGGAGCAGCTTTCACGCCTATACCGATTTTACCAAAAAAGTTATAAGTCAATTCCTGCCTATCCGCTTATACGAAACAAAAGCAGTACCATGTTTGGCATAAATGCAGTAATAACACATGACCAATAAACAGATAAAAGGAGAAGCATCTCCAGCAAAGGGTGCGATGTTTTATGATTTTGGCAGGCAGAATGTTAATTTCCCTGCCAGTCAACCGAAATTTTTCTGTCACAGGCTTGAAGTTGGAAATTGGGAGTTCGACTGTCAAAAATTCAGCCTTCACACTTTCATTTAGTAACAAGGCCTACTGAAAGATTTACTAAGATGGTAGGGGTGTGGAACCCTTCTTGCGACCGTGACAGTCTTGACGGCATGAGGCGCTGGAATATTAACTGAACGGCTGTCCTAAATGACGTAACAGTGTGATGACCAGCCTTACAATAGATGTAGGAAAGTTTTTCTTCACTTTTCATTGCAAAAATTTCCCCTTTCTAAAATGCCTTCAATACTGATAGTTCTCGATTGTTGGCGCATATTTTCAACCCTCTTTTTAGTCTCAGTTTGCTTGACGGGCTGGACTGGAACACCTTGTGGGCCGAATGTGGCCCACGTGTTGCCATTCAGACACCAGGGCCAATATATCATAACACACAATAACATTGCGTAAAAGGCAGTGTAAAATTTCCCTAAGATTCAGGGTTCGCCCGGCCCCCACGGGGTGGTGACCTGGACCCAAAGCACTGGGGTACCCACACAATGTTTGAAAAGCATGAAATCGGGCCGATTACTTTAATTTTGCCTCAGACCGAATGGTCTGGCTACGCGACTGCATAAAACTATCATATTGAACCAACACCAAATTCGAATTTTTAGGGGCGCTCTGCAAGTGGTACCCCCCCCCCCCCCCCCCGCCTTAAGTTAAGAGGTCAGATTGCCGCTAAAACACAGTCACAGAGAAATTTTGGGTATGAAAACAGGTTTAATTGATTAGTTTTCATGAAAACGCATTTTATTATATTTCCTCAAAATGTGGAAATAATAGTTTTAAACAAGTTCGTAATTCGTCATTTTTCTGCAAAATATTGAATTGATTAGCTCTGGTAAATAAGTAATTTATCATTTTTTGATGCAAAATGTTGAATTCATAAATTCTGGTAAATGCACAATCTATCATTTTTCTGCAAAATGTTAAAGTGGTTAGTTTTGACAACTGTGCAATTGATCATTTTTCGGCGAAATACTTTATTGTTAAGTTACATAAAGTTCGTATTTCATTATTTTTCTGAAAAATGTTGAATTGATAAGATGCAATAACTTCGCAATTCGTCAATTTTCGGCAAAATGTTGAATTGATTATTTCTGATAACTAGACAATTTATCATTTTCCTGCAAAATGTTGAATTGATTATTTCTGATAACTGCACAATTTATCATTTTTCTGCTAAATGATGAATTGTTAAGTTACGCTATATTCGTAATTCGTCATTTCTCTGTAAAATGGTGAATTGATTACTTCTAATAACTGCACAATTGATCATTTTTCTGCAAAATGTTGAATTGATAAGATTCAATAACTTCGCAATTCGCCATTTTTCTGCAAAATGTTGAATTGATAAGATTCAATAACTTGGAAATTCGTCATTTTTCTGTAAAATGTTGAAATGACTTGGTTTGGTAAATGAGTAATTCATCACCTTTTTGCAAAATGGTGAGATAATGTGTGCAAAAATCATCATTTTGTTGAATTACTTATCGTTTATGTTAACATTTTGACGGCACCTTAACGTTTCCGTAGTAATCCGTATGTTTGTAACCTACATTGCAGAATGCAGAACGTACCCTTATTCAGTCTTTAAAAAAATCGGAAAATTTAGGTGCTTTCCCCCTCTTAGCCTGCTGTAAGCAGGCTATTGTTGAGTTTCATCAGCTACAAGTACAATTCATAATATTTGCTTACCCCTATGTTGATGTACAGTATACAGACGAAGTTTACTACAATACAATAGCCTGCCAACTTTCTAGCCAATCTCATTTCCGTGACAAAAACAACTTCATGATAATTAATAGACTTGGCCAAGTCTCTCGTGAGTGTTCTCGTACTGCTAGTACCTACAGCTCACCATATTTACCTTGGGTTTAATACGCCCTCTATCGGCTGCTTATTTGTATTGCTTCTCTCGTTGAGAAGCAATACAAACAAGCAGCTGTAGAGGGCGTATTAAACCCAAGGTAAATATGGTGAGCTGTAGGTACTTGCAGTACGAGAACACTCACGAGAGACTTGGCCAAGTCTAGATAATTAATGCATTCGTCATCAGCGTTGGTAAGGGGTGGAGTCAACACGAGCGACCGGTTGCTTTGCTACAGCAGACAAGTCTTTAAACTTGTATACACGTTATGCAGTGCAGTACGGCTAATACTGTATAGTTACTGGCTTAGCTGCTACCTTGTACATGTATTCATATACAGCTAGCAAGGAACGTTGTCGTCTAGTGCCTATATACAGGCCAGTTTGTACAAACCGGCACAAGATCCTACGCCTAACGTTAGGCTTGACTTTCACTGCAAGGATAAGCTCGATTTTTAGCCCATCCCCTGATAACTACGTACTTTTTTAAGATGTCACCGTATCTTCAGGAAGTATTCATATATGTGCATCGTCGCAGGCCGTTGATAGACATGAATAGTCAGTACCGTGAACACCATGTGACCTTTTATGAATAATAATCCATCCCGCATTTTGGGGATTCGTGTAAATGAAAACGGGACGAAGGTTTGCAGACTTCTGTATAGAATATATTACAGGGGTTGTATTATGATTTCTGACAGAGCGCCATCTTTTGGGAGGCTGCTACAGAGTCTGCTCCGCAGGCTAGCCCCCTCTGAAAAAAGTCTAGCTACGCCACTGGTTAAAAGATCATGTGTTTCCATCTTTCTATAATCACTTTCTGCTTTTAAACTTAGTGTAAATAGTGCACATGTGATTCTGAACGGGAATAAAGTTTTTCCTTCAAAAAGAAAGATCATGTGAGAATTGCTTAAAGGCAGTAGGCAGTCGCCCAAAATTTTCTTTGAAAAATGAGCAAACCCCTGCAAATCTCCTCTTATTGCATTACAAGCACCTCTGAGGTGCAAACAATATGGAAAGCAAGGAGAAATTCTCCTTGAATTTCACAATTCACTAACAAAAATATTGTCACATGATCAAAATAGGCCAATCATGAACAAGAGTAACAGGGCACACTCACTCTGTTTGGGGTGACTGCCTACTGCCTTTAATGTGTAAATGCGTTTAACGATGGAAATAAAGTTTTTCCTACTAAAAAAGATCCTGTGACGTCAGCAAAGGTCAAATTGGTAAAACATCTTAAGAATAATATGGTCAAGAAAGATACATTTTAAGGGTGAATCTCAGCGCAACAAAGCATCCCCTTTCGGCAAGGAATCACTAAGCCTTTCGGCTTTCTGGTTATTAAGAAAAGTTGGAAAATTTGGGGTCTTTATTAAAGAATCTGTTTTCCTTAAAAGCAAACCAAAAATTTCGTTGGGGCCACAGGCCGTCGTCAGGGATTACGTACTTAATCTTACCCATTGAAGTTCCCCGACGAAACTGAAAATTCCCTGATGATACGTAACCTGCCCCCCCCCCCCCCTTCCACAACTAGGTGTCACCTCTGAGCTCAGCATTGAGACACTTTTCATTTTCTTACAAAGTATGTTTGCCATATGATGGTGAGTCTGAATAAAGGACCTTCCCAAAGTTGGGGCAAGGAGGATAAAATCATACCTACACGATAGAACATAATTGTGGAACTTTAAAGGCGTGTTCACGCTAAAACCGAAATCTGCTGCGTTTTGCGGGCGGGACTCGAAATTTGTTATCGCAGAACGAATGGGGCGATTTTCTAGGTTTTCATCATAGAGCAGGATATAGGAACATAGAACAGGATATAGTTCCTATATCCTGCTCTATGGTTTTCATTGACATAAAGTTGCCCCTATTTGTTCTGGGGAAAAAGTTCCGCCTCCCGTCCGCAAAACTCAGCAGATTTCGGTTTTGGTGTGAACGCACCTTTTACTGTTGAGTAAAGCCAATATGTTCAAAACGCAGGGAGTTAAAGCAAAATATAACTGAAGAGCGCATGACGCGTGCAAAAATTTTTGAAGTTATCGAAAAAGAAAGTTACCGAAATGCGTTCATCTGAAACTCCTTTTGGGATCATTTTAAAGTTTGCTCAAAAATTGCTTGAAGGCATGCTGGGGCCATGTGATCTCAGGTAGAATTTTTTTTATTTTTCAATCGATTTTTAAAATGGGGTCACGGTGGTCCGCAAGGGGGGCACGGCCCCCCGTTCCCCCGCCTGTCTACTAGTCTGCGTTTTGGTAGTCATAATCCTTTCGTGGGCCGCAGATAGCGAGGGCGCAACAAGCTTTCCTCATAAGGCGCAGGCCAAGGGGCCCCAAACGGGTCCCACGGTGAGGTCTAGGCGAAAAGCCCGAAGGCTGGGCGAAGCCCCCGGAGGCTCTGGAGTTCATACAGATTTGTAGGCAATAGAATTTTCTTCCACTGTCTTTAAATGACATTAAAATGTGCGATGCTGTACAGACCAGAAGTATCACATTATGATCATTTGTATTATTATTTATGTATAAAAGTAGGCTACTACATATGAAAAGTGAGCGTGACTGAGCCCTGAAGAAAACAGCGTAGGCCTATTTTGAAACCAACTTTTATTTTCTTCGCAACTGAGTTATCCATTTTTATAACGTTTAATTCTCTCTTCGGAGAGACAGTTCTACTTACCCCTTCCCGAATCCCGGGAATAGGCGTAAGTAAAGTGCGCAATGAGTTTCGCACTATAAGAGTCGACCGCTCGTTCAGTTATGTGAGTCGGCACTCTGTTCAGTGTAGCCTCCCACGCAAAGCAAACAATGGAGTAGGGAAAACAAGCCAGTGAGCCACAACTGGAAAAAAGGCCGTGGTCGTCTTGACTTGAACCAATGGGTTGGAAACTGGGACGTTAAACCTCATCTAACCTAACCTAACCTAACCCACGCAAAGCTTCCGTTTTCAGGTTACCACTAGACGTACAAGGATGATTCTGTACCCGATTTATGTCTCACGACGGGGTTTTAGTAATAAAAAACTCCCTGATATCAGGGAGTTGCCATTACATGGGAACTCCCTGGAAATATACTGGTAATGTTTCTCAACAGTTTTACGTGCGAAATGCGGAAACTTATTAGGATAAACGGTTGGCGTGAACATGGCCTAAAAAATCATTATCGTTTAATTTTCAAGTGATTGTGTATTTGCATGTATGGAATTCCTCGTGGGCCGGAGGTTCCCCACCACTGGTATTCATCGTAGTTCACCCCACCAGTGGCGAAACTAGCAGTACGGGAGCAGAGGCAGAATACGTACCCCGAAAAAATCGAGAGGGAAAATCGGGAAGGGGAAGCAGAAAAGGGAATTGAAGGAGGAGGGAAAGAGAAAAATGAGAGAGAAGAAAAGGAAAAAAGAAGCAGAAATATAAAAGGGGAAGAAAAATAAATACACCTAAGGTCGCCATTTCCGGCGCCAGGTCCTCTCCCGCCGAATACGCAATACTCTGCGATCCCAAAACTGGGGCTCAGGGAAGTCCGGGACGAAGTGTCAAGATCAGGAAGAAAATTTAACTTGCCCACCTTTATTTACCTAGACTGGGAAACTACCTACCCGTTCCCCACCCCTGGTGTAAATTGTGCTCAAACCGTCCGCGTTCCGTGTACTTATATACCCGTACGTGTGCAGCAATACATTTTGCATACTATTATAGTATTTCAATCATAGAGCAGGATATAAGTTCCTATATCCTGCTCTATGATTTAACATAACATAACAGGTTAAAGGGCAAAGGAGGGCTAAGGCCCCATGAGATGCCCTGAAGTCCATACAATCTAAACTGAAAACAAACAACCAACCAAACGAGCCCAGCCCAATTAGATTCTACCACAGTTATGGAAGAACTTGTCGATGTTAACCTTAAAGCAGTGCACCGATGTGGAGTTAACTACCCAATCAGGCAGACTATTCCACTCGTTGACAACTCTGTGAGAGAAGCTGAACTTCCTAATGTCGAGCCTTGCCAAACACTTTACTAGCTTCTTACGATGGCCTCGAACCCGATAATTACTTTGAGCCTTAAAATAACTACAAGATGACAAAGGATTGCTATCAGAGAGAAATTTATACACCTGAAGCATGTCCCCCCCTAATCCTTCTCAACTCCAAGGTGGTAAGCCCAAGATGCTTAAGTCTAACATGATAAGGTAGGCGTTTCACCTCGGAAATAAGGCGAGTGGCTCTCCTCTGGACCTGCTCTAAAAGAAACTTGTCCTTATCATAAAAGGGACTCCAAGCCTGGGCTGCATAGTCGAGGTGGGATCTTACCAACTGCTTATACAGATTTAGTACAATTTCTTTACCAAAATTACTGAAATTCCTCTTGATCAATCCAAGCATCCTATTAGCCCTAGCAGCAGCAGCTGCACACTGTCTAGATGGCTTTAAATCGCCTGTAATAACTACACCCAGATCCTTCTCAAAAGTCACATCACTCAGAATACTACCATTCATGTTATAATCACAGTTGAAATTTCTAGGACCAAAGTGTAGGACTTTGCACTTATCTGCATTAAAAGACATTTGCCAAGTCTGAGACCATGAAGATAACCTATCTAAGTCTTTCTGCAGTAAGGAGGCATCATCCTTATCACTAACCTTCCTATAGAGCTTTGTATCATCAGCGAACTTACTAATACTAGATGTGAGAGAGCTATCAATATCATTGATGAAAATCAGGAAAAGAAGCGGGCCAAGAACAGAACCCTGTGGAACTCCACTTGTAACTTCTTTCCAAGAAGAGAAATTACCATTAACAACAACTCTCTGAGATCTACCACTGAGCCATGAATTTATCCAGTCAGCACAACTGCCCTTGATGCCTAACCTATGCAGTTTAACCATAAGTCTACCTAATGGAACTTTATCAAAGGCCTTTTGAAAATCAAGGTAAATGACATCAACACTGTGACCAGAATCAAGAGATAACGAAACATCCTCAAGAAAGCTTAGTAAATTAGTAACACAAGATCTACTCGGTAAGAAACCATGCTGTGACAGATTGAGTAACCCATTATCTAAAAGATATTTAAGTAAACAATCCTTGATTACAGATTCCATAACTTTGCACACAACACTGGTTAAACTGACCGGCCTATAATTGCAAGGTAAGCTCCGATCCCCCTTTTTGAAAATTGGAGTAACATCAGCTATCCGCCAGTTAGCAGGTACAAACTTTGAATCCAGAAACTTCTGAAAAATAATGCAAAGAGGAACTGACAAAATCTCAGAGCATTCATGGAGAATGGCAGGATGGATCCCATCAGGCCCAGGGGCCTTACTAGCTTTTAAACTCTTCAACTTATTACAAACCATCTCATCAGAGAAGACAACATCACTAACTAAAGAAGAATTATCAGAACCCCTACAAGTCCCCAAAATAGACGATTCCTTGGTAAAAACAGATACGAAATAATCATTTAACAAATTAGCCATATCCTGATGATTACTAACTAGTGTGCCTTGATTACCTTGGAGAGGCCCAACACCCTCCTTAACCTTCTGCTTAGACCTGACATGGGCATGAAAAGATTTTGGATTTACCTTAACCTCCTTGGCCAACTGCTTTTCAAACTTAGCTTTAGTGTCAATAACCAAATTTTTAACTAAGAGTTCCTGATTCTTGTAGACTGCAAAGTCATCAGAATTCTTACTGACCCTATATCGACGCCAACATTTACGTTTCTTCCTGGTTGCTCTAAGTACCTCTCTAGAAATCCAAATTGGCCTATTTTTAACCACAGCTTTCTTGAGTGGGATACACAACTTTGTAGTGTCAATAACTATATTACGAAAAACACTCCATGCTTCAGCAGGGCCTAAGTGAGACAAACGTGCAACCCAATCTATGGTAAGATTCCTATCACGTCCACATTACATCACAAATTGCATACACTTACTTCAGCAACATGGTCAATTTTGGGCGTAGACCTTACTCTGATCTCTAGCCTACATAAAGCAGTTTCTATATCCTGCTCTATGAATATCTGTGACGTCTCCCAAAATTTTTACGGTTTAAAGCCGCGGTCACACTACAATGAATTCTTCTTCTTCTTCTTCTCGTGTACTGGCAGGGCTCTAAAAAAAAAGGTAGAGCATATGAGCCAGAGGTGTGCGGGGAGGGGATATGACTTAATCAAAATGTAAATTATGCTTGAACGAATTTATACTACTTGCATTGACAGTCCCTTCAGGTAACATATTCCACTCCTTTATAGTTCTTGGGAAAAAGGAGTAATTTGTAAGCATTAATACGACACGCAGGTTGTTGGAAGTTTTGCGTGTTCATTCTCCGAAGGCCTTGCAGTGTCACTGGTTTAAGGAAGTTTTCTTTAGGTATGTCAATAAGGTTCTGATTAATTTTATACAATAGGGTTAATCTGGAGGCAGATCTCCTGTTCTGCAAGGACGTCCAGTGGAGATCATGGAGGAGCTTGGTGACCGTTCCTTCCGTTTTACTATAGTTATGTGTGACGAACCTTGCAGCATTACGTTGCACCCTTTCCAACTGGCTACAATGCTTTTGAAGGTGAGGGTCCCAAGCAGGTGTAGCATACTCTAAATGGGGCCTGACTAAGCTGGTATAGGCAGTGGCTTTGAGCTGCTCGGTGCAGTTGGAAAGGTTCCTCTTTATGAGGCCAAGGACCCTACTAGCTTTTGTAGTTGCATGAGCAACCTGGGTGTCCCATTTCAAATTATCTTGGAGATGAATACCAAGGTAAGGGTAAGAGTGAACTGTTTGCAAAGTCTGACCGCCCAGTTTGTAATTAAAATGGGTGGTGGATCTACCTGATGAGATGTGCATAACATAACACTTACTAGAGTTGAAACGCATTTGCCACTTGTTTTGCCAAGCATTTAAGGTATCAAGATCTTTCTGCAGATCCTCAGAATCCTTGGTGGTTGAGATAGTCTTATACAAGAGACAATCATCCGCAAATAGCCGAGTGGTTGACTTAAGGTTGTCAGGTAGGTCATTGATATATAATAGAAATAATAGGGGCCCTAAAACAGTACCCTGGGGTACACCAGAGTCCACAGGGAGAAAAGAAGAAGACTGGCCTTCAAGAACAACTTTCTGTTCTCTCCCACACAGAAAGGCTTTAATCCAACCAACAAGTTCTTTGTTTATACCGTAATAGTATAATTTGTTGATTAATCTAGAGTGGGGGACCGTATCGAATGCCTTGCTAAAATCAAAGATGACAACATCTACTTGTTTACGTTTATCTAGGGCACTGGCCAGGTCGTCAACAGTTAGAACTAGTTGAGTATCACAAGATCTTCGTTTTCTAAAACCATGCTGATAGTCGGACAAGATTTGGTGGTTGTCCAAATGGTGCATCACTTGACTGTGGACAATATGCTCTAGAATCTTACAACATATGCTGGTTAAGGATACCGGACGGTAATTTTTGGGATCAACTTTCTCTCCTTTCTTAAAAATTGGGGTAATGTTAGCCTTTTTCCAGTCCTCTGGTAACTCTCCGCTTCGGAGGGAACAGTTAAAGATCTCAGTCAGGACTTGAGCGATCTGATTGGCTAGCAGCTTCAAGATACGAGAGGGAAGGCCGTCGGGGCCTGCTGCTTTAGCAGGGTTGAGATCGTTCAGTAGCTTAAGTACACCTTCATTAGTGACTTTGAATTTACTCATTAGGGGAAACGGGGAGGTCCCTTTGTTAGGTATATCATGAGTTTGCTCGATTGTAAACACTGATCGAAAGTAATTATTCAGTAAGTCCGCCTTACCCTTACTATCAGATATCAGTTGCCCTTGATCTCTAAGAGCTCCAATCCCCCCACTGTCCCGTTTGAGTGACTTGACAAACCTCCAGAATATTTTAGGATTATCTTCCATACTCGGCGTCAAAACATCATTCATATAATCACGATAGGCTTTCCTCATCATTTGCTGGGTTTGCTTTTGCAGATGTTTGTACCTAGACCATACTCTAGGGCTTTTCGATTGCTTAGTTTTCTTAAACCATCTGCTTTTTAATCTTATTTGGCGCTTCAATATCCTTGACATCCAGGGTAAGTCCCTACTTGGTTTCACCAATTTAGTTGGTATATGGGTAGAAAATTAATTTCTTAATTTCATCACGAAAAAAGATCCAACTTACATTAACCCCTTTGGTAATAATATTAGAAGAGAGAAACTTATTTTTAAAGTTCTCTGCATCAGCAAGCAATGGTTCCATATTGAGCTTTTTATACATGTAGATTCTACGTGGGGGAGTTTTAGTCTTTTGTGGTTGATAACTCAATAGCGACAATAGAGCGTCATGGCTACATACACCAAGCCCTGGCATGTGGATTAAACCGTCAATTATAGTTGGGTTCGTAGTGAAAACAAGATCTAAGATGTTTTCGGTGTCCTCTGTTCTATGCGTTGGGTCAGACACCATTTGACTCAGACTATAGTCATTGCTGATGTTAATGAGCTTTTGGCATAAGCCACTCTTGTAGGCATTCATCTTGACGGCATTTGAGTTCCAATCAATGTCACCTAAGTTAAAATCACCAGATACAAAGATATTTGAAGTATTGGTTTTGCTGACAACCATGTTCAGAGAAATATTAAATTGATCAAGGCTGTAGTCGTTGTCCTTGGGCGGTCTATAAAAGCACCCAATGAACAAAGACCTACTGCTTTTCATTTGGAGCTGAGCCCAAAGTACCTCGCAATCAGAATCAAAGTCAGGGCGATGAGTGAGAACTAGGGTATTCTTATAAGCAATGAAAACACCACCTCCAGTGGTGTTAGTTATACGGTCCTTTCTAATGACTTCATGGTTATCAGGGAATATTTCCCCATTTGAAATGGAACTGTTTAGCCAAGACTCTGTACCCAAAATGATATCCGGGTCCGTAGTTTGGATCAGATTTGCAAGTTCCCGTACTTTACCCTTCACACTCTGACAATTCACTGTAACTATTTTAAGGGTCTCGGATCTTTGCTTCTTGGAAGTACAGGCACCAGAAAAGGATGCACCTGACAATGATGAAATTGATTCATTGTGGGAGAGACTGGACATACGATGGATGGTGCCAGCCTTCGGAGACGAAGTAGCAATTGGTATGGTGGCCTGAATAGAATTTTCATCCAATGGGGAAAATGGATTAGGATGCTCAAAATCGAAACTATTAAACAATGAGGAGCTAAAGTTCGGTAGACCGCACTGGCAGCGTATCCATGATACACTGGTGTTACAAAGATAGTCATAATTTAGTGTACACATCTGCATACAGTTTTTGTGGGTCCATAATTTGCAACTATCACAGCGCACAGCCTGCTGGCCCCATTTACATGCAAGGTTGCAAATGGTGCACGGGTACTTGGGCTTGTAGGGCCCGGGGTTTCTCTCGAGGTCTCCCGCCTGTAGTAACAGCATGGTACAGAGAAATCTTATCAGTACCTCCTTATTGCTGAGTCTACCCCTTGAGTTGAATTTAGTTTTAAGACTTGAGGCACTACCAGTGAGGCCTAGACCTGAGAAGAGATGGATATAGTCAGGTCTGCCCAATACTGGGAATAAGCCAAGGCAATTTTCAGGACCAAGAGAGGGTAGCTGCTTGCCAGAAACTAATCTGCCAACCCTGTCATTAATACTAGGCATAGGCCTAATCCTGAATCTGAAAATGGGTGTTATCCCCCGCAGTTTCAGCAATACGTCATTGCTGTATCGAACTTGGTTATGGAGAGCTATATCAAAAAATAATCCTAAAACCACAATAATGAGAAATGGTCTTAAATCCATGATAGACAAAAATGGAAAGAGTTCACCTGAGAACGGCAAAGCCTACCGGAAATGTAATAGTAACCCCAGTAGAAGTAGATGGCTAAGTAAATGGCTTTCGATGTAGTGCACGCCAGATAAGTACAAATAGCGAAAACAAGCATGGGCTAGGCCTCAGCCTAACACACTAGACTGACATAGAGGTAAGCCACACCGAGGAGGCTTAAAAAGTGAACACAGAAGTGGACTGTCAATGCTCGCAGTAAAGAAAAATTTGGCCTAAAACGTAACACTTAACCAGAAAAACCCTGCCAGTAACAAAATTATAATTTAGAACCGGTAAAAAGAATTTGAGGTAAAAAAAGGGTGAAAAATAGACACAAAATGAGAGCCGAGATACGACCCGCACACCTGTAGAAGCGCCTGGCTAAATTCGGATCGGATTCCGATCCGATTTTTGTGAGTTTTTATTAAAATCTCCATTTCGGGTCGGAAAGAACCCAAAATTTGCCAACCTGTGTAATTATATGATTTTTATCGCTGGACTACGAAAATTAAATTTATACGAATTATTTCGTGACGTCACATCGAAGCTAGATTTTATCGGACTACGCGTGTCCGATAAAAGCTGTCCGTCGTGTGACGTCACGAAAAAAATCAGCTAACATTTCATTTTCATAGATCTCTGATGCAAATCATATATTTACAATGGTTGGCAAAGTCTGGGCCCTTTCTGACTCGAAATGGAGAAGATTTAAATAAAAACTCACAAAAATCGGATGGGAATCCGATCCGAAGTCGTTGTAGTGTGATCGCGGCTTTAATTGTAGGCAATGATATTTATGGGGGTGCACGACTGAAACGACCAAAAGTTGGAACTGGGAAGCATGCAAGCTCACTGGCAGGGTTACCCTAACTACGTTCGTCGCAGTTACCACAATCGAGCTCTCTCCATAGAAATAAAAGTATCGTACAACCCGTAGAATCGTTCGAAGAAATCTACAGAACGAGCAGGTGAGTATCAACACCGTGGTTGAATCTGTAAGGGTATGTTCCTAAATTTTGTAAAATTGTCGTTGAAATCCATTTGGCCTAGCCTAACGTTAGGTAAAGTCAGGCGGGTTCCCACACTGAATTAGTGAATGAATACATTCCTACGTTACTCCATATCCTAACACTAACAGACACACATAGCCTAGCCTAGCCTAGTAGGCCTAGGCTATGGCATACTACATGAGTTTCAAGTGCAGCATGCGGCACAGAACTCGAGCTGTGATTAACTGTAGTAGGTTAGATTTGACATTTTTAATATTAACAAAACGTTTTGACTATTCATACGAAAATTTTTGTAAGAATAAGCCTAGGCCTAGGCCTATCTGTAGTCACAATTCATACGAAGAAATCTTAAGCCGACTGGCGTATGCACAAAGCTGTATAAATGGCTCTGCGTAGGTACGCACATGCACGTGAACGTGATAGTATGATTACAGTACGGTACAAATGATCGGTGCATGTGCATGTGAAACACGCAATCGTACTCAGACCATAGGCCTAGAACAAGGCATTCTTAAAAGCAAACTCGCATCAATCCCACTTGTTTCCCGATCGTTTTTTGCCTAGTATGAGAGGAAATTAAATCTAAAAGATACTTGTGTAATCAAGTTTTACAGCAGAGTCTGACGAAACAGTACGACACTATATGCGCTTATAGCTGCATTAAAAATCTTGTGACAAACCTAGCCTAGCCTAGACTATGTTTGAAAAGCTAGGCCTACTTATGTTGAGGTTCCGCCGTATACAGCGAGAGAACAAAAACCGGTCTAGGCCTAGCTGTTTTTCAAAAAACCACCCAAATGTCAGTCTTAGATCATCGACTCATATTCCTGTAAAAAGAGTTGAATTTTAAGCTTTTGCACGAAAATTTTCTTATGAATAGTGCTTCCATTGCCCTCTAATTATACGAAAATTTTCGTGTGAATAGTGCTTCCAGTGCCCTTTATTCACACAAAAATTTTCGTATGAATAGGCCCCACCTTAACAAAAAGTTATAAAAACAGGTTGTACCAAGCTGTGTCTAGGCCTAGGCCTACATAATAGTTAGGCTAACGAATTTTTAATACATGCTACAGACTTAGGTCTATGAAGAGCCTATGCAGATTGCGATGAAAAGCTGTGGGCCTAGTATTTGTCTTGGCATTAACGTTTGGCCACTAAATGTTCCACGGAATGATTGCACAATTCTGGGGAATTCCTGTTTGGGAATACAAGTGCGATTAATCGATTAAACGCAAAATATGGGATTAAACCATTAATTCATTGATCGCAAATCAACATCCCTGTAAGTTTGGATGCATTTTTAACTGTATTGTGTAGCTGGTCATTTGAAAACTTAAGAAGGTAATGCTAGTATTCCAGTATGGAAAGTATGGCAATTGCACACTGGAGATTTTTCTTCTAGATTTTTATTGCACACTTGAAAATTCATATTGCACACCTGATTCTTAAGCCGACGGTGATTGCCTGGTATAACCCTAGGTATATGTTATATTGACTTGGCCTACAGTAGGATGATCACAAGTCGTGATCATGACATGCTGATGACTTGATTGAATGATGTATGCAGTGTTGGCATCACTCGGCCAAGATCCCTGGAGTGAGGCATATTTGGAACTTATGATCTGGTATCCGTCCCATGTAACATTGCTGACTGTTTCAAAGAAGACTAAAAATAGACATTTAGGAGGCCTTCAAGGGTTTTGTTTAAATTTCTCCCAAGTGTTTATTTCACACTTGACTTTTCGTGTGTACACTTGAAGTGTGCATTTGACACCTTGTTGCAAACTGCACACTTCAATTTTTTTTTGTGCACACCCGGATCTCAGTGAAAAGTGCCATACTTTCCACTCTGGTTAGTATTTAAAAATGGTTAAAGGCATACACCAGCGAAATTGTCATACAAATTATTTGAGACCTATCCCATTCAGAGCCCAATTTCTTGATTCATTGTAACCCTTTTAGGACTACACACCTGTACCCTACCCTCAACCAGGACCACCCACTTTGATAAAGTGTGGTATGAATATGGGAATTGAATTTCAGTCTTGGTTTTCTGTAAGAATAAACCTTCCTACAAAAAAGTGTTGAACACAACCTTTAACTAGAATTCAATAATTTTTTACTTGATACTAAAATATTTTGTATACTAATTACCTTCCATAAACTCTAGGGCCAGAAAGAAGCCTTGGCTGGAACCCCCCTTACTGTAGCTACAGGCTACTGTATATTGTGCATACACCGTACAATTGTCGTATTGGTTAGGCTTTAGCCTAGTTTCAGTGCACATTATCTTGGAACATGTCAGTAGCAACATGCACCATACTATACATCATACAACAGTTAACTTTCTGCTCTGTGCTATGAATGTAGACTCAAAAGTGATGGCAATGTGCACATATTCATATTCTGTAGAGAAAAATGTCTGGTGTGGCTGTCGCCAAAATGCGACCCATGTGGTTTTGTTCCGGTGTTACTGAATGGTGACGGTGGTCCCAAAAGGATTAATGGTGCAGGAATTTTGCATACATGGGAGACTGACTAGGAACCTTTTCAAATTTTTGTAGGTCTGTGGTGACAATTGTACATGTTTAATATGTGAATGTTGCAGCTGAATAACTTTTACACCTGTGTGTAAAATGTATTAATGACCCTCATTGGAAGATGAATGTTTGTTAGGAATGTTGACATCACTTGTGAGTGAACAGATTTTTTAGCTGTGAAGAAACTTGTTCCACAACAGGGTCCGCAATAACCATATCGCATCACAGTTTTGCAATGCAAATGAGCAAAGTAGTGATACAAAAATAGAAAAAATAACTTTTAATCGCTGTACAACATAAAAAATGCATAGCAGTTTTGCTAAGCAAAACAAAATCCTCAATGTGGAGTGGACCCTGTTCAGCAAAGTTCATTTAATATTGTCTTCAAACTTGAGAAAAGGTCATATTTTCTTATTTTTGAAGTGAACAGTATGTTTCACACGAAATGGAATTGTGTTTTATGATCACATTGAGAAAACTCGTGCAATTATCTAACCAGATTGATTTATTTCACAGATTGTGTCATAAAAGAATGGCATCTCTATCCAAGAGGGACTTAGAAGACCTGAAGCCTGCCGTGGATGAGACATTGCGACAGGTGCTAGGTTTCTCAGACTCAGCAGTAGTAACTGCAGCATTAAACTGTGTTGCCAAAGGCATGAGCAAGAGCAAAGCAGTAGGTATGGATAAAGTTGTGAGCACTGTAATTTGGAATGAAGTCTTCTTACCATTTAAGGGGCTTTTAGAGTTGGTTCATGAATTCATGATTTTTGTCACACCTGTCGAGTTTTTCTCACATCTTGATGGTAAAGGGTCAAACTAAGAGATTCTCAACATCTAACACACAACTAAAATGGCTACAGTATGATACAGTAATTAATGATTAAAGTCATTTATTACAAATTCGTGACCAGACACTTTTTACAACTAGGTATTAGTCATATCCTACCCCTATTCAATACAACCAATGAGTGAAGCCTATACCAACTTAATGGACAAGCTCTCTTTTTAGGGACAACTGTTGTGATCAAGTCATCAGTTGTAAATGCATGTCGTATTTTCCAGAGAGGCTGCTCTATCAAGGGCTTGGATAAGCAACGCAAACTTCAAGCTCTTAATGTAGGACAGTGCATGTAGCTAAACTGGTACTCATAGCAGTTTGACAATTTATTGACTTAGGACTATTGTGACGTCTAATTTGCTACCCTAATTTATGAATGATTGTTTATTTTCAGTTACCTCCATGAACCATTAATCTTTAATATGATTAAAGCTTCACAGTCATGCAGCTGGACAGACGGCGGCATGCGCGATAACTTGTGTAATTCATATCGCGCGTGCACAATTGAAGAACAACCTTGACTGCATGAATCCATGGCTACGATTATAAAAATAAGTGCGCGTCTGTGCTGCGTGGCTGGCTGTGTATCGATACTGGTACGCATGTAATAAGTATTTTACTAATGTTTTTGTAACCGTTAATGATTTGAAATGATTTAAAATCGAGACCTTGATCCGAATTGAGATATTAAATTATATAGAAAGGAAACCTATTCTCGCTCGTCGCCTCCTTACATTAAGCCCATAAAAACTTCAGTTTTTCACATTTTCGATAACTATAAGAAGTGATAAACAAATAAGACTAATTAGAAGCATTGTCATGCAATAATATCCTTCAAAACTTATCACAAAATATTCAAAATCAACTCAGTGAGCCCATTTAAGGGAAATATTGCATTTGTAGTACAGACTTTCATATCTTTAAAACCTTGATTAATAGAATGATAGGCAATTCAAAATAAGGTAGGTGGGTAACTTTGCCTTCAAGAAGAAATAAAGATCTTGCAGGAAGAAATTCATTACTTTATGTCTAGTGAATGATTTGTTCACCCAAATTTTCAAATGGTACACCAGTTATAACTCTAGATATGTGTAAAATTTTTGCGAAGGAAAGTTCATGCCAGAGTATAATAAAAGCTATTTTGTGCCTATGCTTTGTTGAAGCATTGTAAACACAATATATCCTTTTGATATTTGGAAATCATGTACAGTACATAATTTTTTCCCTGAATATACAGTACTTTTTTGGTACTTTTGCCTGTGTAATTCTTGTGTAGAGAGTATGCTACCATTGTTATACAGTGTTTGTCATAACTTTACAACCAGAGTTAGTCTAGTTTAAGTTTGTGCCAAGCAGCCGATCTCTCAGGCTTATCAAGGACCAAACCAAGTAAATCATAGATGAACACTGAGGAGATCCACTTCCAGGGTCCTCAATAGCCATATCACATCGCAGTTTTGCGATGCAAATGAGCACAGTAGCGATACAAAAATGGAAAAAATAACGGTTAATGGCTATACAACATAAATAATGCATATCAGGTTTGCTATGCAAAACAAAATCCTTAATGCAGACCCTGTCCACTTCTCTTTTCAGTCAGTGTTCACAGGTAAGAAGGCAGGCATGAACTAATCACGTTGACTCCACCTAGGACCCAGTGTTTGCATTTAATAGGCAGCAGGATTGCACGATACCCACACTCTTCTCAAAAGTCCCACAAGTTAAAAATCACATGCAGGAATTTCCTGCACCTTTTGGGGGAAACTGTCTGGAAAAAGTCAACTGTTTATATTGCAACTTTGTAAGATCTCCCCTCAGGTCTCAATTTCAAGATCTCACCTCAAAATATATTTGAGGGGGAAATTTTCTACAACTCCCCTAATCCAAATTCTGAAACCTAGTGCCAGTTCAGCTAGGACCACTATTTAAATCCCCCATCGGAAGAAAAGGGAGTGTATTGCATTTGTAGTTTTAAGCCAGTTTACCAAATGCTGGCAACTTGCATTGTTCTGACTGTGAGGGATAAATTTTGCTTTTGTGTTTTCTGTTGCAATTTTCAGACATGCTCACCCCATTGCTAGAAGATTCAGCCCCCAAGTTTGTTGAATCCCTCTTCACTACCATCAGTAGAAAACAAGCTGAAATAAAAACAAGGAAGCGATCAGCTTTGAAGGTGAGTGTAGCAAACCTGCAGATGTTTGGTTTGTGATGGTTATGCAATGGGGAATGGGAGGAGGGGGGTAGGAGATCAGGCCTGCGGATTTCACGCAAACGATCGTTCACGGTCTCGTGTTGGTTACGTGACCGCCAAACCACGTAACCGAAAAATCAGTTATGATGTCCCATTTGACACTTAAAATTCAACTCTTCTGTTACCTAAGATATGACCATTCATTAAGAGGCATTTTAAATTCGATTAGAAGATATTATCTGAAAAAATACAGACTACCAATTGCTACATTTTTCTCACATTGCTCTTGCCTCATATCACAAACCATAAAATAGATCGCATGAGGCTGCACCTTGCAGCATGTGCTATCGCAAATTGCAGTTGCCGAGTCCACACTAGCTGACTGGTATCACGCACTGCGCCGACAACCTGTGCAGCCACTATTCCTGGTTGTACACCATGTGGATACACTGCACAGGCTTTGATTACGGCCCCACTGCATTGACTTTGCACACAGCCCAATGTTTGTGTTCCAAAACTTATGCCAGTGGGGACTCATTGATCGGGTGCGCACAGATTTCTTCGTAACGTTTCTGCAATAGACCTTTTCCAAAGAGCAATTGCAAAGGATTGTGAAATAGAGTTTTTCGTACGTGTTGTTAATGTTAATGGCATTTTACTGTGGCCAAAAAGGATGTGTGCAAAAATTCTATCCCACAATCCTTTGTAATTGCTATTTGGAAAAGGGTCTATGACGATGTCCAGGAAACTTCTTGCTTATGCAGCTAACTTCTTGCTTATGCTGCTTATGCAGATACTGGAGATGATAAAATGGATGTGTCAGACTGATATTGGTTTTATCTATACTCAGTTCGATAATAAAATAAACGAGAAATCAGTATGTCTTTCAACAGTAATTTACTATGATTCTATGTGTACAGTAAAGCCCCGTTTTTCGGAACTAGCTATCAGATTTAACAACAATAATATTCATCATAATTACGGTAAAATCCACCAAGTTTTCAGGGCTTTACCGTACAAGTCAAAATTAACGTAGCCTAAATTTCTACAGAAATGCACTAATTTCCTCAGGACTTTTAAAGTTACGGCAAGATGTCAGGAGGGCTAAAATAGCCAACATGTGGGCATAGAAAACAATCTGTTGTCTCTTTGTCAAATTGTAAGTGCTATTTTCACTAAATCTGAAAAGTTAGTTTCGTAGTGAGCTTCATACCTAAAAATAACGAGAGTAGACCTTACAAAAACATTGCAAATTTCTGTTTGGGAGTCTCCTACACATGTGTCTGTAATACTTTTGGAAATTTATGCCAAATTTATACGCTAGATACCTCTCCAGATTGTTATAGCTTCTCCTCAGCACATACACTCATTTAGTGTGTAGAAAGCATTCGTCATTCAGAAGGGCATAGGATCGAATTTTGGGAATAAAATCCAGGTGTTTTAGAAGTCTAAAAATTTATTTGTCATATCATCGGTCACAAAAAATAGTAACCAAACATTCTGGGGGATTTTGTGTGCAATTTTGCCAGCCTTTTCGGAATTATTTGGGGAATGTGTTCACACTCTTTCTTATGGACCCTGTGTACCGTACTTGAGGCAAAAAGTTGAAACCTCGTACATCCGAATTTTACCCATATCAGAAATACATTCGGTCCCGATGTGTTCGGATAAATGGGGTTTTACTGTACTCCAAACCATATGCTGTTACCTCATGACAATAGCGTCAACACACACATTCATGTCATTTTGAAATATTGTTTTGCATAATAAGTTGAACTCATGTTGTGCACTGTGGCATTCAGTGCAAGTGATCGCTTGTACACCTACACACTATACAAAGCTCAGTGTGGTAAACTGTCCCAGAGTCGTGTTTTCTTTATATTGGGAATACACAAAAATGGGTTTTTGAGACTCAACAAAATGGGTTATGTTAGTTTATGTGGATCAAAAACCACGTAACCTAAAAAATGGTTACCATGAAATCTGAAATCCTCAGGCCTGGGAGATGGCAAGGAACACCTGAAAGTGTGAATTCGAGGTGCAAATAACAAAGCTGGCTGGGCCCCCCTAACCAGTGTTTTACAAAGGTATTGAGACTAGCTTTGACAGGGTGCAGTTTTCACACTAAAAAGATTAAAGCAGAGGGGGATACCCTCTGCTTGGAAATAAAAAATTTTTTTGGGGGGGGGGGGTGGTGGTGCTCACAGTATTAAGTGTTTCATTTTCTTAAATTGTAGAACCTGTACATAATTTGGGCTACAGTACGTAAAAAGCAGGAATTATCTGCAGAAACATTTTCTTTGTATGGTTGTAGCAGCTGTTCCCTGAATACTGCAGTTATGCCACATATATGCAAACATGGTTACAGTTTTTCAGTAAAGGGAGCAATTTGCCTTGTATCTTTTGAAAGTTTGAAAGACTGCAGGTGTAGATAGCCTTTTGTGTTGATGGTCTTGAGTATAAGGCTGTCAAATGGTAAACATTGCTTTCTATTGTGATCATGTTGGAACAATAACAAGAAAGCAAATGAAGATGGTTGTGAGGTAAAACCGGTTATTATTAAATCATACAATTTGATGCAAAAGTAGAACACTGAACCACTCAAGATTTTTCAGTATTAAACTGAAAGTAAATTTTTATGAATTATTAAAAGCCCCCTAGTAGGTGCATGTTAATATTCACCCTTCGTGACAGGTTACAAAAACAGCAGCATACTTTGTCCGTCAGTATGTGCTAAAAGAATACCCTGATATTTAACATGAAAAGTTTGATAGAGGCCATGTTACAAAGATCATTTTATATTTTATACTTGAAAGACTTAACTGTAGATTCCCTTGTTCAAGCTTACAAATTAATATTTTCTTTGTCATTTTGGCATTTGCTATTCAAGGATGATGAATTTGGTAAACCCAAGAGGAAGAAGTTCTCCCACTTCTCTGAGGAAGATGATATTGGGCTATCATCTACTGTTGAAGACCCTGGAGCCAGTCAGCTGTCATCTGCACAGATAAAGAGTATGATGGACTCTGCCCGACAACAGATCATTGCCCGCAAAACACAACTGAGAAATGTGGTACTGAAAGTCTTTTCCCTTTAATTACATTCAAGGCATTTTTTGTAGTAGAATACGAAAACACGGGGGGGGGGGGGGGGTATACATTTGTTTAGTGTAGATAGTAGTATATTTGTACCTCAGTCTGGTATGTAATTTGCTGATGTACAACTGTAGGCTGAGTAAAAAGGGTCAAATATTTTTGCATTAAGCATCTTGTACTTCTCAGGATTATAGAAGATATTGCACATAGCCTTCAGACTGTAGGAGAGTGCTCATATGCAGACGTTACCTTGAGGGCCTGTGTCATAACCCCAGTTTAATCAAAAAGTTCCCATGGCCAAGAGAAGGAATAGAATTTAATTTTCACTTTCCAGACCTGGAAGAGTCGTGGCGTTTTTTAAAAATTCAAATAGACATCATGGATAAGTGAAAATTTTTTAAAAGTATCGCTTTTAATTGCAGGTACAATGTATATTTTTATACCAGATTATTCTACCCAAGAAAATGCATATTATCATTGATATTTCATAATTGGTTATGAAAAGGTCATGAAAAGTCATTAAATTCTGGTGTCCTCAGTGTGTAGGAGCCCTGTTGTATGAAATACCAGTCAGACCTCTAGAAATCCCTTTTTGATTCCTTGCCGAAGGCAGGCAAGGAATCTATGCGATGGTGATGTCGTGTGTGTGTGTGTATGTATGTATGTGTGTGTGTGTGTGTGTGTATGTGACGCCTAGCTTGTAAACACGATATCTCGAGATAGCAATGACTGACACTTTTCACATTTGGTATGTAGATTTGTCATGTTGAGAGGAAGAACCCTATTGTTTTTGGTGGAGGTCAAAGGTCATTTGAGGTCACCAGAGGTCAAAAACCGAAAACTTTGTAAACACGATATCTCAAGTTAGCAATGACCGACACTTTTCATATTTGGTATAAACATTTGTCATGTCAAGAGGAAGAACCCTATTGTTTTTGGTAGAGGTCAAAGGTCATCCGGGGTCACTGGAGGTTAATCTGCGAAAACCTCGTAAATGGCTTGTAAACACGATATCTCGAGATAGCAATGACCGACACTTTTCATATTTGGTATATAGATTTGTCATGTTGAGAGGAAGAACCCTATTGTTTTTGGTAGAGGTCAAAGGTCATCTGAGGTCACCAGAGGTTAAACTGCAAAAAACCACGTAAACACGATATCTCAAGATAGCAAAGGCCGACACTATTCATATTTAGTATACAGATTTGTCATGTCAAGAGGAAGAAGCCTATTGTTTTTGGTAGAGGTCAAAGGTCATCTGAAGTCACCAGAGGTTAATCTGCGAAAACCTTGTAAACGGCCTGTAAACACGATATCTCAAGATAGCAATGACTGACACTTTTCATATTTGGTATATAGGTTTGTCATGTTGAGAGGAAGAACCCTATTGTTTTTGGTAGAGGTCAAAGGTCATCTTAGGTCACCAGAGGTTAAACGGCGAAAACTTCGTAAACACGATATGTCAAGGTAGCAAAGGCCGACACTTTTCATATTTGGTATACAGATTTTACATGTCAAGAGGAAGAAGCCTATTGTTTTTGGTGGAGGTTAAAGGTCATTTGAGGCCACCGCAGGTTAAAAGCCGAAAAGGCTCGTAATCAAGCTATCTCAAGGTAGGAATGATGGACACTTTTCATATTTGGTATATAGATTCATCATGTTGAGAGGAAGAACCCTAAAATTTTTGGTGAGGGTCAGAGGTCATTTAAGGTCACCAGAGGTGAAAGACCGAAAACCTTGAAATTGGGATATGTCAAGATAGGAATGGCGGATATAGATTTGTCATGTTGAGAGGAAGAACGCTATTGTTTTTGGTAGAGGTCAAAGGTCATCTGAGGTCACCAGAGGTTTAACTACAGAAACCTTGTAAATGGCTTGTAATCATGATATCTCAAGATAGCAGGGACAGCCACTTTTCATATTTGGTATATAAATTTGCCATGTTGAGAGGAAAAACCCTATCAATTTTGGTGGAGGTCAAGGTCATCTGGGGTTACCAGAGGTCAAAAAACAAAATTTCCCAAGATTGTCATCTGGGGTCACTGGGATCAAAAGCAACATTTCCCATTCTCAAGATTGTCATGCGGGGTCACTATAGGTTAAAAAGCAAAGTTTCCCAAGAATTCCCAAGATCATCATATGGGGTCATCAGAGGTCAAAAAGCAAAATATCGTAAGTATTCCCAAGATTGTCCTCTGGTTTCACCAGAGGTCAGAAAGCAAAATTTCCCAAGAATTCCCAAGATCGTAATCTGAGGTCATCAAGGGTCAAAAAGCAAAATTTCCCAAGAATTTCCAAGATTGTTATAAGGGGTCACCAGAGGTCAAAAAGCAAAATTTCCCAAGAATTCCCAAGATATCATCAAGGGTCACCAGAGGACAAAAAAACAAAATTTCTCAAGAATTTTCAAGATCCAAGATCCATTGGAGTTGAATTCCTTTCAAGACACTTTCCTTTTTCTTTTTTGTTATATTTGGTGGGGTTCAAAGTTCATGTGAGGTCAGCAGAGGTGAAATTGTTAAAATATCGTAAAATGATGTAGTCAAGGTAGATAAATTTGAGGGATAAACCTCAGTACAACAAAGCATCCCCATTCGGCAAGGAATCACTAAGCCCTTAGGCTTTCTGGTTAATTCCCAGCATGTTTCATGATTGCTATACCAGTATTAGACAAAGCAAGGGGTTCTGTGGGGTTCTGTAGAAGCTATCTGGGTATTTGTGATGAAAATAATTCTGTCAGAGGTTTAAGCAAATCTTTAGTGTTCAATTAATTCCAAGTGGTGGAAATAAGGGTCTTACTGCATTTTAGCTTTAAGTCTTCCAGAAGGTTCATTGGTATTGAACTACTAGAATGTATTCTGGATCTTATGTTAACAAGAAGATTTAATAAATCAATATGCAGTATGTAACCTGCTTTGTTCACTTGAAGGGCTCTGACAGCATTCATTTTGTTTTTTTTTTGTTTTCTTTTGTTTTGATACTTTCTCATAGAATGGGAGCAATTCTTCTGTCCCTGCAGCACGTGCAGCTCCAACCCATACACCTTCCGTATCGGAGACCCAGGCACTAGTTAATGATGCTATGCAGAAGGTGCAGAGGGCAGCAGAGATTCAGGCTCGTATCAAGGCCTCTATGGAGTTGACAGGACTTGGAGCTCAGCTATCAGCTGTACCTGCAGCGAAGGAGACAGAGGCAAAAGCAGTTCCAATGGCAGCTACGTGAGTTTTTACTTGCTTTTGTCTTGCTTTGCTAAAAGAAAATGCCTTTGTGCTTGGTGCTCAGCATAAACAATGGAGTAGGGAAAACAAGCCAGTGAGCCACAACTGGAAAAAAGGCCGTGGTCGTCTCGACTTGAACCAATTGGTTGGAAACTGGGACGTTAAACCTCATCTAACCTAACCTAACCTAAAAGAAAATGTGTTACGTCACTAACTGGTGACTTTTGTCGTATGTGGCTTCGATGAAGAAATAACTCACAGAGGTTTACTGTATCGCCGTCATATGCCATGTGATCATATGACACCCAGTCATCTTCTTACCATCTTTCTTTGTTTGCAGGGCAACTGGACCAACTGATTTGATTTTAGATGATCTTGGTCGCACAGTGGATGCCAGAGGACGAGTCATTCAGCTCCCTAAGTTTGTTCCTACAATCAAGGTTAGTGTTGTGCTGTGAATTCCATAGCTTTCTTACTTTTGGAAAAGTGTACCTTTGGTGAAGTTCATATTATTTTTGAAAGCTTTATAATCTGAATTAAAATAAACCATTTTGACTAACTTACACATATTTCTGGTAGGAGAATTCCTACAGGTATGTGGATTTATGTATTTTATAAAAATGGAGCTGCAGCTTTGGTGGTGGAATCAGGTTTTTACAAAGATCAGTAATTTTTACCTCTAACTTGTTGTGAAACAAGGAGAAATAGGTAACCCCCTCTCCCCCATCCAGTCCATTTGCTTATTTAGTTCTCAGAAGTAGTCTTCTTCACAGCATCATTCAGGTAAATTTACCTGGGTCTTTGTTTTTCTTTTATTGAATGTTAAGTGTCCGAGAGATTTTGAGATACTGATGATTTGTGACGTTTTAAACATTTTGGAGGTTCTGTTTGTCTTTTCTCAAGGCTAACATTCGCGCCAAGAGGAGGGAAGAGTTCAAAGCAACACAGCAAGAAAAACCACAAGACATTAATTTGAATTCTTCAAGGTTTTTTGATCCAAGGCTTTCAGTTCCAGAGCAGAGAACTAAGAAGACATTTAAGTTTTTTGAGCAAGGAAAATTTGAAAGAATTGCCCAAAGGATACGAGCAAAGGTAAACTTTGATTTGTCAGAAACTTTAATTCACATCTTGACTGGACTTTGTTTTAGAAGGAAATACATTTTCTGTTCTGTTTCAGAAAGGTTTGTTTACATGATCATGAAAGACAGAATAATTCAAAATGCTTGCTTTTCTTTTTCAGTCTCAACTGGAGAAACTCCAAAATGAGATTGCTCAAGCTGCCAAGAAGACTGGAATCTCGTCCGCTACAAAGTTGGCTTTGATTACTCCGAAGAAAGTTACGGTAAGCTTTGGCCTTGCTTTTGGCTTAAAAAGAAGGTGAAATTTACATGATTGTGTCACTTTCCTGTTAAATCGTCAAGTGAGAAAATTATAAGTGGAATCTGATGAGAACAGTTTTGTCAGTACTAAATTGGGAGGGTGACAACAAATTTGCTGGGGTGTTTAACTTGTCAGCATAAAAGTCTAGCATGGGCGTCAATCCTGGGGGGGAACAGGGGGACACGTCCCCTGCCCCACATTTTGGAAATATGCCCATTAACTTAAAATTTTTACACAGTAAATTTTTTATAGAAGTGGCCATGCCCCCCCCCCCCACACACACATACACACACATTCGAGTAAAGATTGACGCTACTGAAGTCTAGTAATTATCCTGGTAATCCCTTCTTCACATGCAATTAAATTAACCGTTATGATCGTCTGCACAAAATGTTTGAGAACATTGAGTTTTTGTGATTTTTTGTTACCAACCTCAAGCTTCTGTTGTTTGGAAAACTATAAAAAGGATGTATTACTTTTCAATGCTGGTGAGCTATGCACAATATCTCTTGTGCATATAAGTGGTCATGAGCCTAAATTCATTGAAACTGTAACAACTTAAACAACAGTTTGAAGTTGGAACTAAGTCCTCACATGCAAAATGCCTTTCTGTTCATCTGGGTACCATTAGAAACAGTGCGATAACCAAGCAAGTGTGGTTTAAGTCATTTACCATTGAACAATGCATTCTTCATCTCAGATGACATTTCATAAATACTAACTGCCTCATTTCATTTCCTTCTCAGTCAGGAACAGAGACACCAAATGTTGAATGGTGGGACTCCGTTATCTTAAAGACGGAATCCTACACAGACCTATATCGAGATGGACCTCAGACCAGTTCAGGGAAAGGGATGTCAGACAGACTGACAGGTATCACACATCTTGTAGAACACCCCATACAGATGAGACCACCTGGTAAGTATTGTGATCATCAACATGAGTGCTTTGCTGTTTATTTAGACATCTGACTTTGAAAGAAAGTCAGCATTGTATGGAAACTATATATGATTAGCCTACCAAGAAATATTACGCACCATCCTTTTAGCAAGGACAAGTCAGATCTCTACTGTAATGGGTATGCTGAAATGATGAAAAGTTTGAGCAAATTTATTGAAAGGTTCTACTCTTATGTACAAAGGAAAATTCATCCTTTGGCAAAAGTCAAATGTACTTGTGTACATACTAAATGACTCATGAATACTCAGTGTATCTGCTTGTTGCATGACTAAGAAATTAACTTTTTTAAGAATATTACAAGTTAATGTAATGGTAGGGACTGTGGCTCAAACATTGGGTTCAGTGTTTGAATTTCATGCACATAAAAGTTAAAAAGGAACCTTATATGGTCAAAACCTCACTCCTGCATGCTGCAATCATTGACATAGACCAGAGGTGAATTTTGATCAACTGTTATAGTTTGTAGCAGGACATAGTAGTAATACAGCAATTCTGATTGGCTGCCTGGTAGGGTGAAAGATCTTTCTGAGACAAACCCACAATGTAGGTGAGAACAATGGAGCACCTATTCAGTTAATAGTTGGTCATAATTGTGCAGGTGTCTCGTAATTATCACTTGACATTGGCAGTAATAGACCACATCTGCATTAAATTATTGCTTCCCACTAATTAGCATGTGAAAGTTGGGAAGTCTCAATTCTTAACTTTTCCTTACTTATTATGCTTCTAAGTGAACTTTGTCATTTAACCAAATGCATTGTATATACTGTTGGAGGACTTTGTGTGTGGTCTTTTACTGATGCTCTGTATTGTGCATATTGCTCTGTAGTACTGTGAAACCACAGTCCAGTTAGAAAAACGCTGTACATTGAAGTATGAAACAATTCTATATCTGTGTCATGCAAGTCAGCTTACATGTTTACATTTAGCATTGTAGCACCTTGCTGTGGTGTGAATCAGCCTTTGTGATTACAACAAGAAAAACTCAGAATCTTTGTCCAATCTCTTGTTAATTTACCATTTGTAGCTGAGTCAACTAAACCTGTGGAAATTCCTATTTACCTGACCAAGAAGGAGAGGAAGAAGCTCCGTCGACAACGGAGGAGGGAAGCTCAAAGAGAAATGTCAGAGAAAATACGTCTTGGTTTGGAACCTCCACCTGAGCCTAAAGGTAACAGTCCTTACTGGTGCTTTGAAGTTAAAGATTCCATTTCAATTTAGTAAAGAAACATTTAACTCTACTAATGTGTTTGTAAATGAAACAAAAACACATGACTTTGAAAAAGTGGCTGCAAAAAAAAAAAAAAAAAAATAGGACAGTTTAGGCCAGGGGTTCTCAAGTATTTTGTCCCATGGGCCATTTTTGCACAACTTTTTTTAATTTATAGAAATGGCGGTAGCCAGACTGCAGTCAAATAGTTCGATTACTCTTTTAAAAGTTTGGTTGGTCGAGTATTTGACTGGCTATTTTAATACATGAGCATTGCAGGGCACAAATGGCCCATGGGCCACCCCTTGAGAACCTAGGGTCTATGCATTAAGTTCTTGTTTTACTGCTATTTTGGAATCCGTGGCACAATTGTGGTTGATACACCTTTAAAGTTTATAAAAAATGTTTTTACTTGGAGGTTTGCTGTTTTAGGAGGTAGAATTTTGTGCTGATAATAGTTGTCATATACCTTTCTTTCTCTGAAGTTTGTCTCTGTGCAAGTTTTGTAGTTAGCTTGTCACTTTGGTTGTATATATTTTACCATGTTGACCTACAAGTGTTACCAGAATTGTCAACTTATGTCTTTCATGTGAATGGCAGTGCGCATGGCAAATTTGATGAGAGTCCTTGGCACTGAAGCAGTTCAAGACCCGACCAAAGTGGAAGCACATGTCAGAGCACAGATGGAGAAAAGGCAAAAGTGAGTAGGTTTTAGATTTTATTTGTGCAAATGTTTTTAAAAATGCATGATTGCACAAAACAGAAATTAGTTCATTGTATTTGCTCTCCTTGAAAAGTTGATCATTTCAAATGATAACTTTTTTATTGCTGTGGCTCAAGTGTTTTTTTTTTTTTCCTCATTGGAATAATGAAGGACCTTCCAGTGAGCATTGAGTTGCTTATTCTGAGAATGAATGTAAATTTAGCTTGCTTTAATTTTATCACCTTACTCCTGCCAGGAGGCTTTAAGTATAGGTATTGTTACAATGAGGAAGTTTGAGTAGTTCTGAACCAGGGTTCTGAAGTAATATTCTGTTCAAGTGGTAAATTTTAAGTAGAGACAGTTTGGAATGCCATTTTAAAAATTACTTATGAGAGAATAAGCCTTTTCGCAATTTCGGCTGCGTATGTGCACATCCTGAAAAACAGGAAATAAACATACACACTCTTGTACCTACACCACATGCCAAGAAACTGCGTTCATCCTAGAAGATATTGAAATTTTCCCCTTTAGATCAGACTGGAGTGTAAAAAGGGTTCTTATGAGTGGTTTTGCGTCTTGAACAGCGTGAACACGGTCTTCTAGGTCCTAAGAATTGTCTTATAGCCTGTCCCAAATAACGTGTAATTGGCAAAGTATGTGTGCTGAGGGCAGCTTGTTTATCTTCCATGCATCCCACAATTCCTTGTGGCAATTGTAATTGCGTAAAGGCTTATTTTCCTAACAGCTGGGTGATTTTCATGTGTGATTTCATCTCACAGGACACATGAAGAAGCAAATGCAGCCAGAAAGCTGACAGACGAACAGAGAAAGGAGAAGAAGATGCGTAAGATAAAAGAAGACACATCTCTTGGAGTGAATGTTGCCCTCTATAGGGTAAAAGATCTCAGAAATCCAGCGAGGAAATTCAAAGTGGAGGCAAACTGTAACCAGTTACACATGACTGGTATGGTGGTTCTTCACAAAGATGTCAATGTGGTTGTTGTAGAAGGAGGTAGGAGAAGGTCTTTGATTGGGTTAGCTCGTTTGCTAAATTTACTATTTTCTGCAAAAATATGATGTCACATCTGCGTGAGGTCACACCCATTTCCTTAACATTGCATCATAGGCATAGGAAGCTGTTCTCAACTGGGGGGCTAATATGTTTCAACCACTGTCCTGGGGGATGGGTCTAAGGGAAGGGGTGTCCCCTCCCCCTTTGGAAAATTGTGTAATATTTGAGGGTCCTTCAGTGAAATTTGGTGCAACACATCGGGCAAATTACAAGGAAAATTTTTGCAAAATTTTGATTTTTAACAGAGAGAATAAAGAAGGGATTTTCATCCTTGAATATTTCAACCCCACCACATTTGTGACTGAGGGTCTAAGCCCCCAGCTCCCCCCCCCCCCCCCGCCGCTTCCTAGGCCTATGTATTGGAGTATGGCACTCTCTGGCTTATCTGACACACATATGTACAGAACATGTTTGTACCTGTGTGTCCTATTGTAGCATACCTACATTTACACCAGCCCCTGTGGGCTGGGGTTGTAGAATATGCCCACAGTATTTCGCGCCTGTCGTAAGAGGCGACTAAAGGGAAGGACTTGCACTGTGTTTGGACTGTATTTAACACCAAACTTGAACTTGAACTGTATTTGAAACTGTATTTAAATTTTATCTTTTTTATCTAGTTGACACTATATAACACATTCGTGTTGGTGTGTCGTTAAATCTCATCTAACTACTTATACACCACTTTGCCCCAGTGACAATGGCAATGTCAGTTTGACCTCTGTGTATTTTGTCCTCTTGTCAACAAAAAAATTTTCAAAATGTTGTACGTGTTTGTTATGAAACATCTACCATCTTGTGAATGCCCTCAAAATTCAAGGTTCAGCTGTGCTGGTCATTTCTGCAATTGTTCTGAATTGCAGAAAGCATTGATGCATCCTGGTATCATATTTGTACAAAAAATATTTTTTTATCTCCCTGCAAAGGTCCTAAGCAGCAGAAGAAGTTTCAAAGACTGATGCTTCATCGTATCAAGTGGGATGACGATGCCAAGAAAGATGATGGTAAGTCTTAGAATTACGTACATGGCTGGAAATAAACAAAGGCCATGGAGGCTGGCCTTATTTTTGGCAGCGGCCCTGATGCCATGCAAGGCATACTTTTGAAGGCCACACTGGCCTTTGTACCGTCCTAATAAAGTACAACCAAACATATACCAGATGACATAAAATTGTCTGCTTGGCCTTGGTGCCCTTTGAGATTCACAAATATGCCCTAAAAGCTTGTATGTGAATGGCCTTGCCCTTTTGATGTCATATTTGCAGCCCTGAACTTAGTAATAATGAATGGAAGAGACTGGGCCATAAAGCAGTGATATTGTGACTGTCCTGCCTTCAACGATATTGTCCTTGTCCCCCAAAACTCCCTTATAGTCTCATCTGCTGTTAAATGAGGGCCCCAGATTTTTCTTGGTTTTAGGGACAGTTCATTGTCTCAGGCATGTTTGTAACTACTGGGACTATCAGGAATAAGTGTTTCCTTTTTGGTTAGCTCATTGGTAAATTTACTATTTAACACACCTATGTACAGGGTCTGTTTCCTTTTTGGTTTGTTCCCCAGTCTTTTGGCCCAGGGCCTATTTTACATGAGATTTTACTTTAATTCTTATGTAGTAGAAACATGTCATTAAGCATCTTGTTTGTAAAATTTGGGGCTCCTCAGAATATCCACAAGCCATGGCCACAAATGGCTCGCCGGCAACAATTGAGAACCTAGGGTTTGGTACTGTATTTCATGACTTAACTAGTTTTTAGCTCACACATTGTACACAGTACATGTGTGAGGTTATAAAATGGGGCAGATGTTGGCAACTTTTTAACAAAAGTTTTCAGCCTTTTGATGTGTGGAGATTTTGAGTTGAAATTTGGGGACATGATTGTTTGTCCATAGAGCATTAAAACTTGCCTATTTGCATTTTGATATACAAAAGTTAAATTTGGTTTATTAGCAATTTTTGTAAGGCTGAGTTCACTGTGCCTGCTGAACAGGTAGCTGTTTATTCATTTGCACTCATAGCAGTGTACTTGGTTGTGTGTTGAGTTGCTATCTCGCAACTGCTTGTGCAGGTTTGTTTTGAAATTTGATCCATTCACACACATCAGTCTTTGTTCATCAAGTGGCCTGTGCAATCACAATGCCTTGGGGATAACTGATTGTATTATCATGGTTCATTAAGCAAGGAGTTCCATGCCCTGCATTGAGCAGCTACTTGATTCATGATAACAAAATTTGAAGCAACTCTGTGGTCAGGTTTGGCTTACAAGGAAGGAAAACAGTTTAACCTGTTGTGGGGGTATTTCCCATTTTGTTCCTGGATCAATTGAGATGGTCAAGTCAAGTAATTGCAATACTGTAACTGTTTTGAGTTCAACTTCAGTAGCAGCTTTTTGAGTCTGTGGTTTGTTTTGATTGAGTGCAAACCTATGCAGTGTTTGATTGTGGTGTTGTAGGTGCAACTAAATGTACTTTGCAAACTTGAACAGTTTAATAACATCAGTTTAATTTCAGTCTTGCTGCTAATTAAAGTATGTAACCTTTACAGGCCTTCTTGATTTTAGAAAATATGCAGTGATATTTGTAGATCTGTCATCAAACGGTGTCAGTTGCAGTGTTTACATGCCTAAACGTGCTTGTGATTTTTCAGTTGGGTTTTGAGTTCATTTAATATTATGGTCTTCTCTTACCTTTTGACTTTGCAAGGTAAGGAGGTTTTGTGGAAGTTGATGAATAAATGATAAAATTTGGTTCTTTTGAGTTCCTATTTTTAACAGACAAGAGAAGTTGTGTGAGCTACACAACAGCATTGCTGTTCTAGTTTACTGCTTGCAATGTCCTTAGACAACTGTTGGCCATGTCTGGAGAAATTTTTCCTTTTCTTGGAAGCAATGCAAAGTTTGCCAAAATTTTTTACATGTTTTATGGACAGAAAAGCCACATTTCCAGTCTTTAAGTTTGCAGTAGTTTTGACTGTTTTCCATGGTTGCAGACCCTGTTGACTATATTTCAATTTTGCTAAACCCTTACCCTACCTGTACTAATTGCTCATTTTCTCAACTGTGTTTGAATGTCATTGACTGTTGTCAATAACCTTTCCTCACAACAGCTGCCATCATTGACTATTCTTGACTGTCGACTCGTAATTATCGATTACTTGACTATCCATAACTAACTTTACCTTTTGACTATTCTTTCACAGATGATGATGAAGACTCAGATGAAGAGGGGGAAACCAAAAGCAAGAAATGTGTTCTGGTCTGGGAAGGAATGACCAAAGAGAGACACTTTGGAGAGATTCGCTTCAAGCAGTGTCCGACAGAGTCAATTGCAAGGGAGCTCTTCAAGAAACACAATGTTGAACATTACTGGGACCTGTGTCACAGCCAGGCAATCTTGGAAAATGCTGACTCTTGAAAATCATTTCAAATGTCTGTATTTGTCAGATTTTACTTTAATGTATCTGTCAAAGAGTGGTGCTCTGGAAAATGCTGTTTGATGAAATGTCTCCAAGAAAGAAGGCCAAAATTTAGCCATGGTCAAATAAAAGAGATGTTGAGACTAGTGGAAGTTGACAAAGTGTGGCAGCGTCTTTCTTTTGCAAGGTGTAACGGGAAACCTCTTCCTGGTATGTTCACCTAAAATGGGCCAAGTCCATGAATTGCTCAAGTGTGGTGTAGAAATTAATTTTTCACTCACACATCTTGTTAAGATATTTTAAACAGAAACCAAGGACTTGAAGATTTATGAAATTAAGTAATCCGTCATTGCAAAATTTTGAAATGGAAAGATTGTGGGATAATGAAGGTTTTTGCAGGATTAATACTTCCTTTTATATTCTCTGTATTAATGCAGAGTTGGTCTGTTGATGTATTTGTGAGGTACCTTCAGCAGTTTTTGTGAGCGTGATATGCTCGTGGGATTTTTCTGTTTTTCATTTTCCTCAGGTTGACTTCCTCTTTGAGGGTGGACCTTACCAGGTGTGATTTTGCCAGTGTAATGAGGTACCGAACAGTGCATTATAAAGTCTGTTTAACTTAGACTCAAAAACTGAAGTAAGTATCGTGAGATTTGTTTTAAACGGTGGTAAATTTCTTTCATATTTTATAATATAAGACATATCACTTTCTGTAATAGTAAGGATGTTAAGAAGATTTCTTGTCAGCCTAAATTGGAACCTAGCATCACAAAGCTGTAAAAATGTTCAAATATCCCAAAAGTCCACGAAACATTTTCTTGTAAATCAACAAGACTCTGCATTTATGCAAACCATTTTGGAGTTTTGTTATTTTACTTGTTTCTGAAAGCATAGGCAGTTGCCCACTCATACAAGCAGTGTCTGCAGTAGAAAATTAAATCAGTGAAGAATGCCTTCCATCTTTCTAAAAGTGAATGGTTATGGTGGAAGGTTTGACCAAATGCAAACAAGTGTTACAACATCAGGATAACTGCTCTCAGAAGTTTGTATCTTTTTTGTGTCAGTACGAGCAAATAAAACAGACAAACAAGCATAGCACTTTATTTTTATTTAATTCCACATAAGATAAGTTAGGAAAGACAAATAATCAAGAAAAAATAACTATGCCTTTATTGGAGTTAAATGTACCTTTTAGATCAAGTATTACTGAATTGGCATTTTTGGACTTTTGGCACCAAGTTGCTAAATGTGGAAAACTTTAGTATGTGTTGTAAGAACCTGAAGTGAATGGTGGGAGTTCGGGGTAGGTATAAATTTTCTTTTGAAACTATAGTTTGGCCAAACTAGTTTACTTTATGAAGAGGTTCTGTCATTGGTGTAATGAAGAACAGCTTTGAAACGTGCATGAATGTGAGAGAAGGTTATGATTTTCCACGTACAGGGAACAAATTGCAAGAAACGAACCACCACTAGAATTTCATGCATCAGAAAAAAGAAAGTAATTCTGCAGCAGTGAACAGCTGGAGGGTTTCTGCTTAGCAATTTAAATTTTGGCATTACTATAGTTTCAAGAGGAAATTAATTAGGCCATATTAAAGCAAAACTAGCCGATTTTTGACGATTTTATCTCTCCCAGAGTTGCATCGTCATCCTCCGCTGCGGGTCAGTGGATGCAGACAACAACAGGTAGCCATTTGCATTTTTTTAAATGTTTGTTATATAGCCAAGGATCATTGAGTATCCAAGATATGTTTTAGTGGTATTGAAGAGGTCTAGGATTAATGGTTTGGATGACTGAGGAATTGCATAAGGATGCCACTGTATAAATTGTATTGATGGCTGTGTACTTGTATCTACATACCCTTAATGGGCTGGTAGCCAGTTTGTTAATTTTAGGGGAAGAGCTATTATTTGAAGGATAATGCCCAACCTCACCTTTGCATCAACCAGGTATATTCCATTCGTAGATTTTACCATCTTGTGTTCTGGCTGCAGAAGTCCATTTAGAATAGTGTATGAAAAATTGAGGTTCCTTTGCAAGTGATAAATACAGCTCAGAGGCAAAATATGTTAATGGTGGTGGGTACCCCAGAGTATACTACATGTACTCAGGTGAAGGGTCCCAAAGGGAGGGTAGAGGCTGCAAGTGACCCTTCCTTGTAAAAGTTGTAAAACCTGCAGAGGACACATTTTTCAAATTCATGCTGACATTCTTGAAAGTTTTCAAATGGCAAGTCTGTAAACTTGTTTAAGTAACTTTAAAGATTCTGGTATCTAGAGTGACTTTCTTCTCATATTCATAGCCACATGTAGTGCAGATAAATCTGTATGCAGAAGTATTTCCTTAGTAGAAATCAGTTATGTTTGACATTTTCTAGTTTTGTTAAGTGTGGACGTACAGTCAATGTGAAAATGATGCTAACTTACAGGTCTACCCAGTGAAAGCAGTCACAATATGTTTAAAGAATGGAACCGGGAAGGATATATTCAGCTTGTCATTATTGTGATTCCATTAAAGTGTCCTTATTGTTCTTGTCTTTTCACTATGGATGTAAAACTTACTCAAAAAATCACTTTAGAGTAAGTTATTTAACTGTAATGCTTACAATCTGTCTGTCCTTAGCAGTGGTAGGTTACTAGGTTTGCCATTTGTAAATATTTGTTTCATGTTATATGGTTTATACTTGACCTGACAAAATTTTACAAAAGAATCCTACAAATGATAATTTTTTTTTGCAAAGGAGGGAAGGTTGGAAATAGATTTCAGTAGCTGGTAAAAGTTAAAGGCATTTTGAAAATGGAGTTTGTTCATGATTAGTTCGTCTTGATGTGGTAGGTGTGTCTTGGAACCCAAGTGGAATGTTTTCTGAGGTTTCTTAATAGAGGTGACAGAGGGGTAAGGGACAGCTTTGACAACTGATAGACTTGTCAGTGTACTTTCATATGTTAGTTTAAACATTAAAAATCATACTCATTGTTAGTGAGACATAATCCTAGGGTAATTGTTTTGTGCAATTATGGTTGGCTTTATGTGAATTAGATCTTCTTAAATGGGGAATGTAACATAACATTATAAGTGAAGGTGGTGACATTTTGGTGTTTGCTGTTTCTACATGTACTACAGTCACAGACATATTCTATTTTGTCCTAAGGAGGAAATGATATTTTGCTTCTGCTTTAAAAACTGGGACTTTCACTTGTAATTTGATTATGATCTGGTTTCTGTCTTATTTTTCAAATGTGGATAATTGATTGTAAGTCTTGTTGATGGAAAGTACAAAAAGACAGATGGTGACAAGTCAAAAAGGAGTTATAAAAATAACAGCAATGTCTCAGTCTTGTCAAAGAAGTTTTAGTTTCTTAAGAAAAGTCTGCAGAATTCAGTTTGCTTAAAAAGTATGGAATGTTTCATATTTTCAATGCCAAACAACTTCTTGTATTTTCCATCAGCTTATCCTAAAATTGAAGACCTATTAGAAGTTTCTTTTGTAATTTCACTTTTCCAGAATTTTTTCAACTCTGGGGTAAGTCTTGGCTTTGGAGCTTGGTGACAGAAAAACAGGATAAAGGAAGGAATTTGTCATTACTTATGAATATGCATGACTATATTACCACTGTCTTTGTCACTGAATATTCATGACAGCCTTGTCAGTGTATATGTCAAGAAGCAAGCTATTGGTGGTACAGTTACATTAGAGATTTTTTTTATTAAAACATGTTGATTTTATATGAAATTATGACAGGATCATTTTACACTATTGGCAAGTGGGATGAAGTACAATCTCTTTTTTTTCAAAATGTTACTTTGTCCTAGACATGGCCAGATTCATGAAGAATTTTATGCAGCATATCTTGCTTTAGTCAGTATTCATGAAAGTCTAAGTAAATAAAAAGTTGTTAACTTAACAAGCTTCATGACTGTCCTTTGTGCAAAGAAATATAACAATCCTTACTTCAAAACATACAATAAATTTGTATGGTGTAGTTAGGTAGTTAGATAGGATTTAACAACACACCAACACGAATGTGTTATATAGTGTCAGCTGGATTAAAAGGGTAAAGTTCACAGTTCAAGTTCCAGTTTGGTTTCAAATGCAGTTCAAGTCCTTCCCTTTAGTCACCTCTTACGACAGGTGGGAAATACCATGGGCATATTCTACATCCCCCAGCCCTAGGGGGCTGCATGGTGTAAAATTGTGTAAAATTATCACTTGATCCCATTTGTAAGTGCAGAAAACAACTAGTTCCTTTTTGTCAGCCATGACAGTCGATGTGGTTGGTTCAGAATGTACCAGACTAAATACTACAGTAAAGATGATTGGCCTGTTGCATTTATTCCAGATGTGTCGTAATCTTTTTGACCTGATGAATTAGTTTCATGAATACCACTTGCAAAATTGTAAATTATTTGGTGTACCCAATACATCATGCAATCTGGACAACCTGCTATAGTTTCAGCAGTTATTGTTGGTCTTTGACTTCTTGAGTCAAAGACAATATTATCCACTTGCCTTGAAATGTATCATCATAGGTTTGAATGTTATCTCTCTTGTAGTATTGTAATCACAAGCTTTCCTTTGTATTAATGAGGCATTTTATTGTTTTTGTTTAAATTTCATATTCCAAAATTCCTTTTTTTTTTCTTTAAATTGCTGGTACCATCTCATTCACTTGAATGCTTCAAATTGCAAACTCCAGTAAACTTAACATATTTTCATGTGTAGTCAACATGCTATGATTTCTTATAGAACTTTTTCTTGTAAAATAAAATTTAAGTGCTCTCAGCCAATATCTTCAAGGAACATAGACAAGGTGAAACAAGTAATGAAGTTTCTTTGTCACTTTATTTTCTTGTATGTCTTGAGTCACAAAGTATAAATACATATAAAATTAATTCTGCAATCCATTCATTAACAAAGCCGAACAAATCTCTTTAGTGTATGCCCTCCCCTTGGTGAACCACACTGACCCTTTCTGTCTGTAAACTATAAACAGATATTATAGGTTATGGTCATGTGGCACAGAATGCATAAATTTTTAAAACACCAACCTTCAATTTTCAAGAGAATTGAGAAAAATCCTCAGCATTCCAATCCACTCCAATGAGAGACAGATTTCAAGAGCATCTGTAGTTGTGAACAGAAGCCCTTCATCTCCTGCTTCTCCTGCCCTCCTCATAATGCCATCCCATATACTGTAACTTCCAAAATATTTGAAAACTACGGGTAAAAAGTTTGCTTTGTGATGCTCGCAGAAAATAATTTACTGAATTATGGGACTAGTCCTGACTCTGGAAATATATCCCAAGTGATTCCAATTCTTCTTACATAGTTCTCTTTAAGCTCATCCTATAATCTTGGTAACTGTTGGAGCACCTGCTGAACAGTTTCACTGCCCAAAGGTCAAATCTCTAAGAGCTGAAAATGGCCCTTTCCAAACACTACACAATCATGTAACTGAAAAATATCGACATTTTCAATTTGCATGATAGGCTTGGTTACTTGAGAAAAAAGTTTGAGGGACTCTAATATGTTTAGAGTTGGGTAGCTGTGGCATTAGTGGCAGACAGTCCTAAAATAACTTCATTGCTGCTGCATGTTTAGGGCTATCTATTTGTATATTCATTTACAAAACGGTGCAAACTTTACCCTTTGGCCACCACCTCTACTCCTAGGTTCTTGTACCAGTATGAATAGGGAGTTCTAATGGCAAAAAATAACATTTAAAAAGCATTCATGAGTCTTTTTAACCCTATCCACCCTTCCCTTTACATATTTTTAGTACTCTTGTGAATATGATGGAATGAATGATCCCATATGTGCAATATCAGTACTAGACTGCCAATGGGCACTGATACTCCAGCAGTCATTGGAGATAGGATTTTCAACTGCTAGGATGCCAAATTGCCCTTTACAGAGAATCATGGTGATTATCTGAAGGAACTAGAATATAACCAGAATGCAAAAATGCATTGAGGTTTCGATGATATATGTTCTATTCCAAATAATGCCATGATGTCCCATGTCTTTCAGTCACTGGTCAAGTGCTATCTTAACATGTTGGAAAAATAATTTTAGGTTCATATTTGATCTTGGGAATTCCTGGGAAATTTTGCATTTTGACATCTGATGACTCAAGATGATGATCTTGGGAATTCTTGGGAAAATTTGCTTTTTGCCTTCTGGTGAACTCATGAGACGATCTTGGGAATTCTTAAAATTTTGCTTTTTGACCCCAGATGACCTTTGACCTCCATCAAAAACGACAGGGTTCTTCCTCTTACCATAATGCATGTACATACTAAGTATGAAATTTATTCAAGCTTCCTCTCTTGAGATATCATGCTAAAAACATTTTCAGTGTTTGACCCCCGGTGACCCTACATGACCTTTGACCTCCACCAAACATAATAGCATTCATCTTCCCACCATAACACATCCACATACTACCTATGATATCTATCCAAGCTTCCTATCTTGAGATATCGTGTCAACATGGTTTTCAGAGTTTGACCTCCGGTGACCCCAGATGACCTTTGACTGCCACCAAAAATGATTGGGTTTTTCCTCTTACCATAACACATCTACATACTAAGTATGAAATTTATCCAAGCTTCCTAACTTGAGATATCCTGTTAACAAGGTTTTCAGCATTCGACCCCTGGTGACCCCAGATGACCTTTGACCTCCACCCAAAACAATAAGGCTCTTCCTCTTACCATAACGCATCTACATACTAAGTATGAAATTTATCCAAGCTTCCTACCTTGAGATATCGTGTTAACAAGGTTTTCAGCATTCGACCCCCGGTGACCCCAGATGACCTTTGACCTCCATCAAAAACGATAGGGTTCTTCCTCTTACCATAACCTATCTACATACTACGTATGAAATTTATCCAAGCTTCCTAACTTGAGATATCATGTTAATAAGTTTTTCAGCATTCGACCGCCGGTGACCCCAGATGACCTTTGACCGCCACCAAAAATGATAGGGTTTTTTCTCTTAGTATAACGCATCTACATACTACTTATGAAATTTATCCAAGCTTCCTATCTTGAGATATCGTGTTAACAAGGTTTTCAGAGTTTGCTCCCCGGTGACCCCAGATGACCTTTGACCTCCACCACAAACGATAGGGTTCTTCCTCTTACCATAACGCATCAATATACTGAGTATGAAATTTATCCAAGCTTCCTAACTTTAGATATCGTGTTAACAAGGTTTTCAGCATTCGACCCCCGGTGACCCCACATGACCTTTGACCTCCATCAAAAATGATAGGGTTCTTCCTCTTACCATAACGCATCTACATACTAAGTATGAAATTTATCCAAGCTTCCTATCTTGAGATATCGTGTTAACAAGGTTTTCAGAGTTTGACCTCCGGTGACCCCAGATGACCTTTGACCTCCACCAAAAATGATAGGGTTCTTCCTCTTACCATAATGCATCTACATACAAAGTATGAAATTTATCCAAGCTTCCTAACTTGAGATAACGTGTTAACAAGGTTTTCAGCATTCGACCCCCGGTGACCTCAGATGACCTTTGACCTCCATCAAAAACGATAGGGTTCTTCCTCTTACCATAACGCATCTACATACTAAGTATGAAATTTATCCAAGCTTCCTATCTCGAGATACTGTGTTAACAAGGTTTTCGGAGTTTGACCCCCGGTGACCCCAGATGACATTTGACCCCCACCAAAAACAATAGGGTTCTTCCTCTCAATATGGGGCATCTATGTACCAAGTTTGAGAACTGTCAGAGTTTCCCTTCTTGAGATACCGTGTTAACGAGCAAAGTGTCACAAACACACATACACACACACATACACACATACACACACACATACACACACACGCACATACACACATACATACACACATACGCCATCATGAATGCATTGGTTTCTCTTATCATCGAAACCAAAAATGCATTGAGGTTTCAATGATATATATTCTCTTCCAAATAATGCCATGATGTCCCATACCTTTCAGTCAAGTGCTATCTTAACATGTTGGAAAAATAATTATAGGTTCATATTTGATCTTGGGAAAGTTTGCATTTTGACCTCTGATGACTCAAGATGATCTTGGGAATTCATGGGAAACTTTGCTTTTTGACTTCCGGTGAACCCATGAGACAATCTTGGGAATTCTTAAAATTTTGCTTTTTGACCCCTGTGACCCCAGATGACCTTTAACCACCATCACAAAAGAAAGCATTCATCTTTTCACCACATCGCATCCACATACTGAGTATGAAATCTATCCAAATTGCTTCCTACCTGAAGATATCATGATCACATAGTTTTCGGTGTTTGACCCCCTGTGACCCCAGATGACCTTTGACCTCCACCAAAAATGATAGCATTCATCTTCACACCATAACGCATCCACACACTAAGTATGAAGTCTATTCAAGCTTCCTACCTGAAGATAACGTGTTAACAAGCTTTTCAGTGTTTGACCCCCAGTGACCTTAGATGACCTTTAACCTCTACCAAAAATGATAGCATTCATCTTCTCACCATAAAGCATCTACATACCATGTATAAAATCTATTTAACCTTCCTAACTGGAGATAGCGTGTTAACAAGTTTTTCAGTCTTTGACCCCCAGTGTCCCCATATGACCTTTGACCTCCACCAAACATGAAAGCATTCACCTTCGCACCATACTGCATCCATATACTACGTATGAAATGTATCCAAGCTTCGTATCTGGAGATATCGTCTTAACATGGTTTTCAGTTTTTGACCCCCTGTGACCCAAGATGACCTTTGACCTCCACCAAAAATAACAGGGTTCTTCCTCTTACCATAACACATCTACATACTGAATATGAAATTTATCCAAGCTTCCTACCTTGAGATATCAAGTTAACAAGGTTTTCGGCATTTTAACCCGGTGACCCCAGATGACCTTTGACCGCCACCAAAAACATTAGGATTCTTCCTCTTACCATAATGCACCTACAAACTGAGTATGGAATTTATCCACTTCCTACCTTGAGATATCGTGTTTAACAAGGTTTTCAGCATTTGACCCCCAGTGACCCCAGATGACCTTTGACCGCCACCAAAAACATTAGGATTCTTCCTCTTACCATAATGCATCTACAAACTGAGTATGGAATTTATCCAACTTCCTACCTTGAGATATCGTGTTTAACAAGGTTTTCAGAATTTGACCCCCGTGACCCCAGATGACCTTTGACCGCCACCAAAAACATTAGGATTCTTCCTCTTACCATAATGCATCTACATATTGAGTATGAAATTTATCCAAGCTTCTTATCTTAAGATATCGTGTTAACAAAGTTTTCAGTGTTTGCCCCCAGTGACCCCAGATGACCTTTGACCTCCTCCAAAAACAACAGGGTCCTTCCTCTTACCATAACGCATCTACATACTGATTATGAAATTTATCTAAGCTTCCTGTCTTGAGATATCGTGTTAACAAGGTTTTCAGCATTTGACCCCAGATGACCTTTGACCTCCATCAAAAACGATAGGGTTCTTCCCCTTACCATAATGCATCTACATACTAAGTATGAAATTTATCCAAGCTTCCTATCTTGAGGTATCGTGTTAACAAGGTTTTCAGAGTTTGACCTCCAGTGACCCTAGATAACCTTTGAACTCCACCAAAAACAAAAGGGTTCTTCCCCTTACTATGGGGCATCTATGTACCAAGTTCGAGAACTGTCAGTTTCCCTTCTTGAGATATCGTGTTAACGAGCAGTGTCACAAACACACATACACACACACCCACACACCCATACACACATACGCCATCACGAATGCAAAGCTTCTCTTATCATCGAAACCAAAAACTGGTGGTGTAATAAAGAAAACATAAAACAGCCAGTAAGTGGAGTCCCTAATCCACTCCTGGTCAGGAGTCACAACATTGAGGAAGAATTGGGTACTAATCCACCGAGTTGTAATGAGTCACTCAATTTTGCAGTCAAGTCATTAACTAATTTCAATGTGACTCAAGTCGAGTCGGTTACTCGAGTCACTGTATTATTTCTATGAGGAAATTTATGATGCAATTGCTCAAGTCATTGCCCTTTTGAAAATTAGTGACTTGAGTCATGACTCGTTACAACACTGCTAACCCACCCACCCAATGACGAGCATACTGAAAAATTGTTTTCCATTGTTTGGATGGTCATCGAAGTTTTGAAGCCTTGCAAGTCCCTGACCAATCACAGGGGCCTATTGATACATGGAGTAATAGTTAAAAATCGCCCTCTTTTTTGTGCTAGTCAACATTCTGTGAGCAATAACCTGTGGAAACCATGAATGCAATTTAGATAATTTTTCTTAAAATACCATTATTTCTCAAAATCAAAGGTATACTGAATCTTTTCAAAGCCCCATTCAGGGGAAATAAGCCCAGATTTCTTCTTAAGCCCTAGGCAGTAGACAAGTAGACCTGTAAAGGCTTAGAAGTAAAAATTCCTTGATGCTATCTAAGCAAAGCTCTCAGACCACTATTTTCATTACAGGCTCCCATTTGGGCCCTAAGTACAGAGCCTGCTCTGTCTATAGGGTAATTAAGGCCTGAAAGATAGCTGGCCTATTTTTACACCCTGTTTGTTATAAAGTCACTTGGCATCACAGAAATTAAAGTAAGGGAGAACACTGACACAGTACTGCATCACTGCAAGTTTAATCAGTAAAGCCACGAAAATAGTGAGGGCGCTTCCGTTGTACAGCAAAAAGCTAGATGGAGAGTGGTGTGTTCCCATACACACAGTGTGCTGTAAACGTCAGAAATCAGATATCATTTTATCCCTTTACAAAAGATTTACAGTCATTTTCACAACAAAGATAAGTCGTGGTGCCTTAAGAGTTTTGCTTATATACTCCTAACTTGAGAACTTGCAGTTTCTCTGCTAAAGACTAGTCTGGGGCTTCAAAGCAACGAGATGTAATGTTTGTATTATGCATCATTGCTTTCTTGCCATACAGACAAACTAGTGAGTGGCTTCAGTCAAGATCACCAGACATCATTCTTCCTTTAATTTCTATGCTTTGCATCTACAGATGCTACATATGAAAGATTATCCACAAAAGTGGGGTACGGCTCTGGCAGTCATTAGTTGAGTTTAACTTGATAGCAAACTTTTTGTATGTGACCAGTCTACAGTTCCAACTTGCAGAGGATTTTAATGCAAAAGAGTTGAAACCTAACTGCTTATCCGTAAGTTCTTGTCTGCTCATCCTTCTATACACATATCCTAGCCAATCAGCTTATATAATGGCCAATTCCTGCTTGACCTTTGACCCTTGGAGATTGTGAGAGTACAACCTCTGCACTACACTCTCTTTACTGCAGAGCATATCATAGACAATCCATATGTACCTATAATGCTATCATTTAATACTGTTGCCAAGGTATTGCACAAACATGTTAGGTATAGTGGTGACATCATCAACCGGATGTAACTTGGTATAAGAGATGAACTGACGTCTGTGCCTCTGAAGTTCTCCTGGACTAAGATGCCTGGTGAGGGAGATGTGATGCAACAAATTAAGGAAAAGCAACATTAACAATGTAAATGAGAATGCCGATGCAGAATTCAACAAGTTCGAAAAAGCAAACTAATAAGAGAACTCTAAATGGATGCAAACAGCAATGTTTTTTCTAGTGCCCATCATATGTATGTAAACTAATTCATTTGAATGTAATTTTGTTGATGAGAATGTACATATGAGAAATAAATTGAATTGAATTGAAAAAAAAAAAAAACGCCCACAGCCATACAGTAACAGCTCATGTTGTGGAGATTTGATTTCACCTACATAAAATACCTGAAACGGTGACTGCTCCTATGATCAATCACCTTCATCATCATCATCATCATCATCATCATCATCAGTACGTCGCAGAAACCCACAGGGCATAAACGCAACGGAATGAGAGAGAGGGAGCTTTAGCAAAAAGTCAGACGACACCTGAAAATGTTCAGGGTCTGTGCATTAACTTCCTCATCGGTCAGCTTATTCCAGTCAAGTATAGTCGATGGGAAGAAAGAAGACCTATATTGCGGGGTTCTACAATTAATGTATTTAAGGGCTTTATTGTTATTACTAGCCTGATTTTCAATTATGTTAAAAAAGGTAGAATCTTTGTATTGCCTAGGTTTGACCCTTCTTTTTGCTGGCAGGTCTGTAAGGTAGTGGTCACGTGGGACAGCTGGTAGCTGATTATTCAAAATTCTATACATATAACATAACCTGTCGACTTTCCTACGATTCTTTAGTAGGGGAAGTTCCAATTGCTTGAGAAGGTCAGTCATAAAGCCTTCCTCTCTGGATGTGTAATTACCACTAATGAATCTGGCAGCTCTGCGTTGAACTTTTTCCAGACGGTCTATATCCCCTTGCTGGTAAGGGTCCCAAATGGAGGCAGCATACTCTAAGTTGCTACGAACTAGGGATATATATCCCAGTTTTTTGCACTCCATTGGGCAGTGTTTAAGATTTCTTTTTAGGAGACCTAGCATAGCACCTGCTTTAGCGGTAATTTTATTTACATGCATTGACCATTTCAAGTCGTCCGAAATGGTGACACCCAGATAGGGGCTGTTCTTAACTTGTTGAAGTATGCTATCTTTAATGGTATAGAAAAAAGAAGATTTAGATCGACTCCTCAATAGGTAGCATTTCTTTGGATTAAAGCTCATACCCCATGTATTTGCCCACAAAGTTAGATTTTGCAGGTCTTTCTGCAGGGCAATGTGATCGCTTTGGTCTTTTATGGGTCTATAAAGGAGGCAATCATCAGCAAATAGTCTCACTTGAGAGGAGACGCAGTCAGGTAAGTCATTTATGTAGCACAAGAATAGAAGTGGCCCAAGAACTGTCCCTTGTGGGACTCCTGACTCAACAGAAGCATACTTCGAGTTTTCACCATCGACGACAACACGCATTTTACGTTTGGTAAGGAATGATGTTATCCATTTCAACACATTTCTATCAATACCATAGGTTTGGAGCTTATATAACAATTTATTATGTGGTACAGTGTCGAAGGCTTTAGAGAAATCCAGTATGATAATATCAGATTGTACATTTTTGTCATACTGTTTGAATAGGTCATCCATGGTGACCATTAATTGAGTCTCGCAAGAGAAACCTTTCCGAAAGCCATGATTTAGGTGGGTAAGAATATTATTCCGATCTAAGTGATCCAGTAAATGTTTGCAAATAATGTGCTCTAGCAGTTTAGAGGTAACTGAAGTGAGAGAAACTGGACGATAATTTTCAGCCAGGTGGACATTACCTTTTTTGAAGATGGGGACTACATTTGCATTTCTCCAGTCCTCTGGGAGTTGCCCCGAGGTTACAGATTTGGTAAAAATTAATGCAAGAGCTGGTGCCAGTTGTTGAGCACACGTCTTTAGGTAGATATTTGGTAGATTGTCAGGGCCACTTGCTTTTGAGATGTTAATTCCATTGAGCAAGTTGGCAACTCCATCACTCGTAATAACAAGTGGGGGTAGATGGGATGTTTGTTTCATGCAACCGGGCAGAGAATCACCTAAGTCTGTCTTTGGGGTAAAGACCGATTTAAATTGGTTTAGTAGAATGTCAGCCTTTCTGGTAGCATCACAGATTAGATCTCCATTCTGTTTAAGAGGTGGTGTTCCCATGCTGTCATTTTTCTTAGATTTGATATAGGTCCAAAAAGGCTTATTGTTTTTATTTTTTATGCCATCAATAATAATATTGTTAATATGATTCTGCTCGGCCCTTTTGATACTAGCCTTACAACATTTCTGGTGGGCTCTGTACAATGACCAGTCATTTGTTTTTTAGCTTTGTTGTAGAGCCTTTGTTTTTGCCTTAACAATCTTTTGATATTCCGATCCAGCCATGGAAGGTGGTACTTTGGCTTGCTAGTCTTGGAAGGGACATGTTTTTCCACGGATTGCCAAATAGCAGTTTTAAATGTGTCCCATAACTTCGTAACATCAGCATTCTCATTATACAGTCTGGTGATATTAGCACTGATGGAAATTGCATCAAGCCTTATATCTGCCCAGTTTGCTTTAGAATAGGCATAAACTTTTCTACGTTTTTGCTTCATGTATGTAGGCCTTATGGTAGAATCTGTAACTAGGATATCATGATCCGAAATACCAGGGACATTAGTAGATGACTTAATAAGTGATGGGACATTGGTAAAAACAAGGTCCAGCCTACTTGTACCCCTAGTGGGCAGGTCATGAACTTGTTCAAGATGATGATCGCAAGCTAGGTTCAGCAGAGCTTGCTGAACTTCTCTATCTTGTGCATTTGCTTTAATACAACTATTTTCCCAATCAATGTCGGGGCAATTAAAGTCACCCGACAATATAATATGTTTAAAGTGACCATTGGACAATTTAGTCAGTGAGTGGTCTAGGCTCTGTATGTCACGCAATGAGCGATGTGGCATATAAAATGCACCTATGTACAAGTCTTTTTGATTTTGTGACTTGATCTTTGCCCATTCAATCTCACAGTCTGAGGTGAGATCAGGCTGCTCACAAGAAGGAATTTTAGACTCAGTGGCAACAAAGACGCCCCCACCCACTGAAGTACGGTCATTCCTAAAAACCTTAAAACTAGGAGGAAAAATTTCGCAGGAGTTTATACAATTTTGGGATGGTGGGGAGCCAGGCTTTACACCTTTCAGCCATGATTCGGTTCCGACAATGATGTCTGGTTTAATGTACTGAACAACAGTGGCAAATTCAGCAGTTTTATCTATAATGCTTCTACAATTAACTGTCATCAGTCTTAAATTAGATTTTTGAGGTAAACAAAGGCCTATTGAGCCTTCACTACAGTTATCGGTACTATGTTTTGATGTTGTGTGATGTGACTTGGGTGTACTTGTGTGCTGGGGTAGATCGCTAGCAGATTCATCAAATGGTGGGAGAGTAAGGTTACAATCCTGATTTTAGTCACTCAAAACACTAAAAGAATTTGAGCTCTTCAATTCAAAACTGTGGTAGGTGAAGCTGTCAACATTAATGCTGTTACATTTATAACATAACCACTGGACATTACTTCTATGAAGTAGATTATAGTCAGCAATAGACATTTCAATACAGGAGCGGTGATGCCATAGGCTACATTCATCGCAACATACTCCATCTGTTGACCAGGTCACTGGATTTTCACATAAGCCGCACGGGTACACAGATTTAGATTGTGTAGGCCCTGGATTTGTGGCTATGTCCCCTGCTAATATGAGAAACAGGAGCAAATAGGTCTTGTTATCATCCCTGGTACAGTTTATGTGCACTAATTGTTGGTAGCGGGTCTTAAGGCATTTCATGCTGACATGAGCCATTAGTGGTTTAGATAATAGTGCCGGGTCATTTTTACTTAAAGCTTTGGTGTAGATAGTTAATATGACACTGGTAATGAGGAAGCATACCAGGTGTATGCCAGATCTCAGTGCTAACCTGTGCATAGCAGGCACTATGCACAGCACACAGGCTGTAACTCTAGAATTATAATAAACAGGAAAAGGAAATAGCCTGGACTGCTAGGCTAGTAAAAGGAATGATCTCACCAGGTTTCTGAAGTTAGTAGCTGAATAGTTAGCTGCTATGACGTGGCAGGTGGATGTTGCATGACAGGTACTGGTGGCCACGTGGAAAATTTCGCAGAAACGGTATCAATGGGTGTACCTGTACAAACCTAGTGCCAAAGATCCAACAACCAAACAGCAGAAAATCCACGGAAAATAAACCCATTCAGACCTAAAAATTCCCAAAGAAACTCGCAGTGGCAATGGAAGAAACTCAGAAAAAAAAACCATTTGCCTAAATGGATGCTAAAAAACCAAGGGATGGAGGAGATAAAACGGAAAAAAAACGGAACAAAAACAGGGTGCGTCCGGCACTGCCTAGCGCCTCTCTCTCTTCGTTCCATCATTAGTAGGCCTACGTTCCTACGTTCCAACAGTACAAGGTTAACAGTTTGGGGTTAAGAGTGTTGGAACATATTTGAAATTATGAATCCTGTATTAATTTCCTCTTGAAAATGTTTACCCAGAGAGCATATGAGAAGAGGGGTAGAGGAAGGGGACTTCAGCCACCCATTGTTGATGAAGCGCTCCCATTCTGGCCCATATCCTTGAGGGAAAGAGCTTTGTGAGCAACCACACCTTCCAATTACAATAATGCCTTCAATTCCCTCATCTATCACAGTGTGAATGTAAGACCCCCCAATTTGGCACCAAACAAGTGCCCCTCTCTAGGCATACACCCTACCTTCCAAATCTAGCACACAGCCATGGTCCCCTCCTTGCTAGCAAGAATCAAAAGTTTGTGTCCCTGAGCAAGAATCAAAAGTTTGTGTCCCTGTGTATCCAGCATAAAAAGCTTGTTAAGCTCTGTGGTATTTAAAAACATGAGAGGAAAGGTTTAGACTGCCCTAAAATTGCAACGGGTAGGAGGGCGCTGTTCCCCTTCCCATCACTACACATCGGCCCTTAACCATGGAATACTACACCTTTACTAAACTCTGTACTCAATCAATTTCCTTTGTGTCTGAATAATATGAACTAAAATTCCTTTGCATATTTACAGCAAAAATATAACATCTACAGACCCTTTACATGGCAATGTGATGATTACAACTCATATCTACAATGGGGCTTTTCTGTAAGCTGTCGCTAGTGTGGTACTACACAACAGCATAGTGAGGTGACAGCTTAAGCGAATTAGCTGAAACTAAAACCTGATTGGACATAGTATTACTGAGGAACCAGGAGGAAGGAGGGGAGGGGTGATAACAAGATCCTATCTTCATAACCAATAAGTGCATTGTAAACGAATTGCTGACTGTCCTTAAATTTGTACTCTGTCTCACTTTTCCTTGCACGTGTACACTTATATTCAGGTTATGCAACTGGGGCAGTAATCCTTGGCTACGGTATCTCACAGTGGCAGGCATAGCCGTATGGAGGAATTTTCAGCAAGGGAGCAACAGGCCAAGGAGAGTACCACCACCAGTTGGCATTTCAACTACCAAGAAAACCAGAATGCAAAAATGCATTGAGGTTTCGATGATATATGTTCTATTCCAAATAATGCCATGATGTCCCATATCTTTCAGTCACTGGTCAAAATTTCCCAAGAATTCCCAAGATCATCATCTGGGGTTACGAGAGGTCAAAAAGCAAAATTTCCCAAGAATTCCCAAGATAGTCATCAGGGTCACCAAAGGACAAAATGCAAAATATCCCAAGTATTCCCAAGGCCTAACGTTACAGTATAGCCTAGAGGCTATGCTAAATACTTGGCAAGGCCCTAAGTAACATTAGCCTAGTTCTAGCCTAGGCCTAGCTATAAGTATAAACCTAGCCTAGGCCTATGCACAGCTGGTCACAGAAATCTCTCTGTAAATACTACAAACTTAGATGATGGGTACCAACATTTGACAGGCAATAACTGCTTTGACTAGCCCTAGCCTAGGCCATAGCTATTACAGTAACCTAGGCCTACCTCTAATAAGTAATATCAGCCCATACATACTGTACTACAATTAGGCTAGCCTGTACTGTGGCAGTTAGGCTAGGACTTAGTCACAGGACTAGGACTGTCTAGGCCTAGCCCATAAACCTGGAACTCTGCATTAGATTTATGTACTGAGTCTAACGTTATTGTGTGTGTAGGCTAATGTTTGTTGTTGGTTCTGTAACAACACTTAGGCCTAGGCTAGGCCCTAACTGTTAGGCCTACGTTAAAACTTGATCTGCCTGGTAAATTTTCCACTAAAGTTACTCATACTACTCTGCTACTCTGAAGAGGAGCCATATTACAACATACTGTGATATTCCTGCTGTAATTTTTATTATTCGATTTCTTGGTGCTATTTTTCCAATTCAGTTACAGTCAAATCTAACATTAACGTTGGGCTACTCAGCCAGCTCAACAGACCTTGGCAGGAGTCTGTCACTGCACTCAGAAACTAGCTTTTAACACAGTTTTTGATTGGTTGAAAGTGGATCTGTTTACAACTGATCAACCAATGATATGGTAGCTTATGGAATGTCATGGATCTGCTGCAAACTATCTACTGATTGGTTTAACATCAACTTGTTGACAAAAATTTAACCAATAACATAACAGCATAGATTACTGGGCTCAAATAAATACACTACAGTACTGTACAGAAAAGTGAAATACTGTAGTCTATTCTCAGTCTTTTGATATGTTGGCTAAAGAATAATAAAGTTCGTGAAAGGACCTATTTACTCATTCAAAATTTGGATTCCCATATTTACAATGATTTTCCGTACTGAATATGGAAAGTCCGTGCTGGTTGGGAGCTCTGTCTCAGGGTTTGACCCCCCTGGTGACCCCAGATGACTTTTGATCCCCACCAAAAATGATAGAGTTCTTCCTCTTACTATAAGGCATCAAAATACAAGGTATGAAATTTATCCAAGCTTCCTACCTCGAGATATCGTGTTAACAAGGTTTTCAGAGTTTGACCCCCAGTGACCCCAGATGACTTTGACCTCCAACAAAAATGATAGGGTTCTTCCTCTCACCATAACGCATCTACATAATAAGTATGATATTCATCCAAGCTTCCTACCTCAAGATATTGTGTTAACAATGTTTTCAGGGTTTGACCCCCGGTGACCCCAGGTGACCTTTGACCTCCACCAAAACATTAGGGTTCTTCCTCTCAATATGGGGGATCCATGTACCACGTTTGAGAACTGTCAGAGCTTCCCTTCTTGAGATATCGTGTTAACAAAGATTTCAGAGTTTGACCCCTGGTGACCCCAGATGACCTTTGACCTCCACCAAAAGTGAAAGGGTTCTTCCTCTTACCATAACGCATCTACATACAAAGTATGAAATTCACCCAAGCTTCCTACCTCAAGATATTGTGTTAACAATGTTTTCAGGGTTTGACCCCCGGTGACCCCAGGTGACCTTTGACCTCCACCAAAAACAATAGGGTTCTTCCTCTCAGTATGGAGCATTCATGTACCAAGTTTGAGAACTGTCAGAGCTTCCTTTCTTGAGATATCGTGTTAACAAAGTTTTCAGGGTTTGACCCCCGGTGACCCCAGATGACCTTTGACCTCCACCAAAAATCATAGGGTTCTTCCTCTTACCGTGACACATCTACATACAAAGTATGAAACTCATCCAAGCTTCCTACCTCAAGATATTGTGTTAACAATGTTTTCAGGGTTTGACCTCAAGTGACCCCAGGTGACCTTTGACCTCCACCAAAAACAATAGGGTGCTTCCTCTCAATATGGGGCATCCATGTACTACATTTGAGAACTGTCAGAGCTTTCTTTGTTGAGATATCATGTTAACATGGTTTTCAGAGTTTGACCCCAGGTGAGCTTTGACCTCCACCAAAAGTGAAAGGGTTCTTCCTCTTAATATGGGGCATCTATGTACCAAGTTTGAGAACTGTAAGAGCTTTCCTTCTTGAGATATCGTGTTAACAAAGTTTTCAGGGTTTGACCCCTGGTGACCCCAGATGACCTTTGACCTCCACCAAAAATGATAGGGTTCTTCCTCTTACCATAACGCATCTACATACTAAGTATGAAATTCATCCAAGCTTCCTACCGCAAGATATTGTGTTAACAATGTTTTCAGGTTTTGACCCCTGGTGACCCCAGGTGACCTTTGACCTCCACCAAAAACAATAGGGTTCTTCCTCTCAATATGGGGCATCTATGTACTAAGTTTGAGAACTGTCAGAGGTTCCCTTCTTGAGATATTGTGTTAACGAAGTTTTTAGGGTTTGATCCCCGGTGACCCCAGATGACCTTTGACTTCCACCAAAAATGATAGGGTTATTCCTCTTACCATAACGCATCTACATACTAAGTATGAAATTCATCCAAGCTTCCTACCTCAAGATATTGTGTTAACAATGTTTTCAGGTTTTGACCCCTGGTGACCCCAGGTGACCTTTGACCTCCACCAAAAACAATAGGGTTCTTCCTCTCAATATGGGGCATCTATGTACTAAGTTTGAGAACTGTCAGAGGTTCCCTTCTTGAGATATCGTGTTAACGAAGTTTTTAGGGTTTGACCCCCCGTGACCCCAGATGACCTTTGACCTCCACCAAAAATGATAGGGTTATTCCTCTTACCGTAACGCATCTACATACAAAGTATGAAATTCATCCAAGCTTCCTACCTCGAGATATTGTGTTAACAAGGTTTTCAGGTTTTGACCCCCGGTGACCCCAGGTGACCTTTGACCCTCACCAAAAACAATAGGGTTCTTCCTCTCAATATGGGGCATCTATGTACCAAGTTTGAAAACTGTCAGAGTTTCCCTTCTTGAGATATCGTGTTAACGAACAAAGTGTCACAAACACACACACACACACACACACACACACACACACACATACACACACGCATACACACATACACACACATACTGGTATTCATCACAAACCGAGGACCTGCGCATGTTTTCATGTATGCATATTCACCTGCGGACCAGCACATACAACTATGAGATTGATGAATGAACACATGCATTGTATTACTACCCTCTAGAGGGCCCTATACACACCAATTGGGAAGCCACATATATCTCCTAAGTCCACTATATTGGCAATACAATATAAGTCCACCAGTTGTATCCTACACACCTGAGGACCTCTGAAATTTTCACACACCTGTTTCAAATTCATAGCCAGTAGAGGACTCTGCCCTTACCTATACCTAGATAATGGAAAACGTGTGTAGAATGCAATGGAACTAAATTTACTCGAGGACCTGGGTTTAGGTCCTCAGGTGGAAAAAATGTCCTCAGGTGGTAGGTGTGTATTCCGGTCAAGGTCCTCCGCTGGATATCAATACAAGTGCACATACACACACACGCACATACACACATACATACACACGCCATCATGACCGCATAGGTTTCTCTTTTCATCGAAACCAAAAATTATCAAAAAATGCATCCCACATTGCCACAAAAGGACACTTTTTCTGTGCCTTAAAAGTTGCATCTAAACAATCTTACAGAAATTTTAATAACTAAATATTTCAAAAAATGATGTGATAAAAATTTTGAATTTTTCTGATGGTGGGGCAAGTGTCCCTGTTCTGCCCCCACTGTTCTTCCCCCTCTCCCCCCAGCCCCTGCTATGTTTGGCCATGGTTGCAGGCACAAATTATCTGGCCAGCTACAGGTTGGTCACAATCAAAAGGAGAATTACAAGAGATGAATAGTTTTTCCCTCTCTTCATGTTGAACTTACTGTTACAAACCTATACAGACAAACAGGAAGACGCACATAAATTGCACTCCACATAAACACACTTATCTACTTGCACACTATAACTTGCATGCACATATCTGAAAATTGCCTCTGGCATAGTGACCAAAATATGGATAATAATAATTTAGCCAAAAAATTCACGAATCCATATTTCTTTTAAGCTGACCCACCATTGCTACAAACCAGAAAAGGATATCTTATCTTTTGCACCAGGTACTGTGATTTCTTCTCCAGGTAACGATGTTTTCTGAGCTTTAATGATAGTCTGAAACAGAAAAATTGGGATGTGAAAAGTAAACTGAATAAACACAGTGGCACACAATCTTGCAAAACAATGCTTCAAGATTCAAAGTGATAATCAAAACTTTAGTATTGTTGATCCACTCAATTTAGTCTCGCGCCAAAACACTGGACTATTTCGAATGTATGTGTTAATTTTGCAAATGTTTTCTGGTGAGGATACACTACAGAAAGGTTGTTGCAAATGGTATAAACATATAGCTCATCATTTTGAATTACCAAGAATGTTCTTGAACCTTTGAAAGACACATACCTTCAAGTTTGGAAAGCAATTTTGATATGACAGTAAAGGAGCTGTTACTTTGGGACTGACTCTTACTTTAATTTTCACTCCAATACTATAAACTACACTAAAACTTGAGAAAATTCATCTTAAAGGCTCAAAAATCTTATTCCAGATATTTAAACTTCTCCCAACTTAAGTTTCCTGTAAGCTCCTCATCCAATTGATGATAAGACACATACATCTACCACACCTCCAAGCTTGTACTGGTTTAACTTTTTAAAATTTTTCCATTTTCGGAATTCGGGATTCCATTTTGTTAATTTTTCATTTTCCATGATCTTCCCGTTTTCCGTGTTTTATCCATTTTTCAATGAACAGGGAATTTTTTACTATGAGTTGTGCATAGTTTTCTGTGGACAGGGTCTCGGAAGTACCTGCATATGTATGTTCATTTTTCTTGCTGCTAAGCTGTAGTAAAGTAGTAGAGTCTAGTAGACCTTGATAAAAAGTAACAGTATCCATTGTTCTTCACTTTGAGAGTTCTAAAACTGAAAGTTTACAATTTCTGTTCACCTTTTCTACTGTTTTTTTCTTTACCAGTCAAAATTACAAATTCCGTGTTCTACTACCGTGAATTCTGTCCATTTTCCGCCACACAGAAAAATGTTGGCTTTAGTTTAACTGCTCAAACACATAGTCTCCTGAACACACTAGTACACTGTGTGTGAGTTCAGTACAGTGTAAGCTGACCTATTCATACAATGGACTCCATAAACTACCATACATTATTACATTCCATTGATCTGCACAAGTCATCACTGACCAATCAGAGTGAAGCTTTTGTTTGAATTAAAGTCAATCAACGTTCAGCCACCAATTGTGAATGTAAATACCTGCGGAGTCCTAGACATGTTTGAGGTGATGCAAAAGCCCATTTAAAGGCCAATATAGTTATCTCAAGTTAAATTAATGGGACTGCTTCCATTCAAACATTACAAAGAATACTTTTAATCCCTGGAAAAAAATTTTCTTATAAAGGTGTCATGTTGGATACACAATAACTTGCTAAACTACAATACACAATCTGAAGTATCTGGAAGCAGCTAGGCTGATTGCAAATACCCTTTAATAAAGTTATGTGATATGGTAACATGTGAAACATATTTCTCTGTTACTTACTGTTACTATTTCCTGTGTTATTTTATCAAGTTCGTAAAGGAAGTTTGTTGAGGAGAGAGGTTGCTGTAACAGAGAAAGAAAAATACGGCACTGTCAAACTGAAGGATGTCATCACAACAGATGGCTTGCATATGGAATCTACAACTGAAGTTTGATACAAGCAGTATATGTTAGAAACAATGAATCGTCATTAACACACTCTGAAAAATTTATGTGGAGTGGTGTTTCTTAAACATTAACCGTATAATATTCCTCAGTGTTATTGATTTCTGCACCTTTGCTGCTCAACTTTTCTTTTTTTTTTTTGCTCAAGACACAACTTCAACCCACCCCAACTTGAAATTCCAGGGTCTAGCCCACATTAGGTTTATACAAAGCCTATGCATTTTTACAGACCACTGCCTTCTGGCAGAGCACTTTAGTGGTCCATAGGTTGTGTAACACAGCCTTAAAGCATGCCATGACACTGTCCCTTAAACTTCATATTTTTTACACCCCACTACAACAAATGTCCAGTGGGGTGATATCAGTCACATTCCAGTGATGATTTATAATAAACGAAATGGTTTTATAGTTTTAAATCAGATTGAAAAGTTCAGTTCTCAAGTCAAGTTACAGTTCCACAAAAGCAAGCTGAGGAGAATCCAAAACCTAAACAAAACTGCACTCCCATATCTTGTATGATTGCCTAGATATCAACCTGCATTTCAATCAGTCACAAAGAGAATGCCATTTTCTACTTTTGGCAAGTCTATTATGATGTCATGGGCTCACTTCCTTTCACCACCTTTTACCAGATGTTACCTTTTTCTTTGACGTTCATTTCCATCATACATATTTGAGATCCATCCATCCACTCCATACAGAAAATGATTTCAAGAATAAATAGACTGAATACTGCAATATTGTAATCTGATACCAACAAGTACATTAAATCCTTGAATTGGTAGGTATACTGAAACAAAACACAAAGAAACACAAAGCTGACTCAGACACAGAGTGACTCTGAGAAGCCAAACAGAAGTTAGTGAGCTTGAAAAATGGTAGATCCTTGATTATAATGGCAATATCTCCACAAGAAAACAAAATATTAAGATACAGTTATTTGCACTGGGCTTCAAACATTTTGCTCTCATCTTTCATTCATGTTGCTGAAATGTGCTGGTTTCCATCTTATTTTAATAAACTTGGTGTGTCTCATATAGCAGCAGCTACCTAGCAAGTCAAAAGCAGCATCCAGAATGAAAGATGGCTTAGCTTTAGTTTCTCAATCAGTTCTGGTGTCGATGCTTATTTCAAGCCAGTAGCAAGGAGGGGACCAGGGGGGCAGGACCCTGTTAGATAAACTTTTGCCCTCCCCACCCCCCAAAAACTGAAGATTACTAGTGCCTCAATGCATTTTAGTATATCCTTCCCCCTAAAAGATATCCCCCATGGAAGCTATCTTGCCCTCTTCAGTGCCTTGTCTGGCTACAGGCCTGGTTTGTTCACACACAACTGTCTGCTCAAAGAAGAGGTGGCATGCTATATGTAACTGTCTCTAAGGTATGAATTTCTTTTTATCACAAACTTCACATCACTGCATCTTTTGTTCCCTTAAACAGTCATGTGATATTTAAGTTATACTGCTAAGTGTGAAGTTCCCACAAATCTTTGATTTGAATTATATTTTAATGCTCTGCCAAAGTGATTAAAAATATAGGAATTAAGAAAAACTGAAAGAAACATCCAACAAATTTTAAAACTTACTGATACAGTTGACATATTTCTAGCTGGTGGCCTTTTCTCAAACAAGGCTGAATGGATTTCATCCCCGTTGAGTTCATCATCCTTCTTTAAGCTGAAAAGTGGTTTATCCCATCGGTTCTTACCTATAGGAGGTTCAAACCTCATCACTAAGGCATCAAAGCTGTGAATGTAAGACAAAGGTTTCAACATCAGTAAGAAATTCTTTTATGGGAAAACTTTTCAACAATATGCAAAATTGTACAAGATACTTGAGCCAGTATTGCAAATATGTAAGAGCACAGATCTATATCTGACATTTCAGTTCTCAATATTGGTTGATACTTGTCTACTACAGGTATTTGAAAAATGAGTGTACTGTACGCTAAACCATATGCTAAAGCACACAGGCACTGTTATGCCATCCACATGAATTAGAGTGTTGGAGCTTTTTACATTTTTATGAAGTGAAGGTACAGGCTAAGAAAGATTATATGGGTAATGTCTGCATTTCAGGTAAATTTTACTTACACTGGTTAGGGGATTAAAACAAATATAATTAATAATTAATAATTCAGGCTTTGAAGGGCAATTGTTTTACGATGTGAAGTGACCACAAATGTGGGAGAAGCTTTTATGGCTTATGAACCAACCAACTCAACAATTTAGATCAAATTTGGTTTCTTTTCAAAAGCTAGTTCAGATGGGAAAAACCATAGATTGCTCTTGGATGAAAAACCCACCTTACTTTGACCCGGTCAGGGATGGAACCCAAACCCCCATTGCCAAGCTTCATTGCTTCAAATGCCACCACCTTTATCCACTCAGCCACAGCACCACTTATCTGTCGATAACCCTACAGACTACTACTAATTGGTGCAACATTAATTGCAGGATCTGAATAAATGAATTTCCATAAATAAACGAAATTCTGAGTCCACACCAGAGATATATATAGTAGATGTCAACTTATCCATAACTTTGTAGAATCAACTCACACATCTTGAGAGTATCTTTCATTTTCTGGTCTTAAACTGTTCCACTTGGAGGCATCCTCCTGACTGACATCACAATGAACCTGTCAAAATAGAAAGATAGTAACATATCCTCAGAGGTGTCTTATTACAGGAACAGAAACACAATAAAGGTCATTAAAATTATTCACAACTCTCCTTGATATTTGACACAAAAAGGATGTACGCATAAAAGCACTGACCACAGTGTTTGCAAATTACAAAAGCACTTTTCCACTACTTTTTAAGATTATTAAAAGTAGCCATATACTGGAATCAAAACAACTCCTCTTTGCTTGATTTATTCTGATGTCATGACAAAAGTGAAAAATTACAATAATTTCACATTACCTTAGAAATATAAAACTACTACCATGAATAACATTAAACCATCTATTGTCTTCATACAATAGCAGTAGTCCCCTGATATTACAAAGATTCTGCAATCCTTACAGTATGTTGTGATGTCAGAAGTTTTTCATACAAAGCATAAAGTGTGGCAATACACATTTTATGCACTGCGCATTGACATACACACCCACAATCCTAGTAAAACCCAAAGGCCTCCAGAGAACAAAACTCTGATCTGGTGTATTGCAGAAGCCATCTTTCACCAATAATATTATATGTAATGGTCCCAAATACTTATTTCTCTACAAAAGTTTAAGTATCTGGTATGATAATTTTTCAATGCACACTCACCACACAATGAGGAGTTTGTGCTGATTTAATGCCACAGAAGAGTTCATATCTAAAACCTGATAAAAATATGAAGAGAAAGTCCTTCTATACTCGAACACAAAGTTGGAGTTAAATAATGTTCCCCATATGTATATATTCTCTCTCATCACACTGAAGGATCATCTCAAGCAAAATATTCCAGTATCCTGTGATAATTTTGCTTTTAAGATTCAAGAGTTTTAAAGCTATTGGTTTCACAATGACTGATGACCACTGAAATCATTTTATACTTTTTTTAGACAATCAAACATCATGATTTTTATTCAGCAGACATAACATGATAACATGATTATTTGCAAGCTGATATCATTTCAATATACATTTTATTAGAAAGATACATGCCAACATTTGAAGTCACATTCTATATGCTTCTTACATTAACTAAAAATTAGAAAATAATGTAAACCTCCACAATATTTAAAACATCCAATAATCTACTGTACTAACATTGCCTTGATGACCCTGGGATGTGCTTTCTGACAAACCAAACCTCTAACAATAAAAAAGATGAAATTGGCAATTAAGCAGGTCTTTCAGTCCATATTTTAAAGATGAAAGGATATAAACAAATTAACTTGTAATTCTTTACCTTTGATGTAATTAAGTGAATCTAGGATGACAACTGAATCTTTTGAAATTTCCCTGCAAAAGTGAAAGGATAGAAAAAGTTAAACAATACCCTTTGGTAAACAAACACCAATTTCTGTAGAAGTATTAGGATGAAAACTCCCATGAAGGGAACCACAATATAGAGGCAAATATCAAACCATGTCTCATTCCACAAATAAGCCTTTTTGCAAATTCAACTGTGCATGCCCACTTTTGAAAAACTGGGGATAAACAAACACACTGGCATACCTACAACATGTGCACAGCAACTGACACAATAAAGCAACTCTTCAGATCATTATAGTATTTTTCCATGGATAATAAGTTATCTCAATGAAGATAATAAGTTATAATTTATTTTACTGTAATTGACCATTCACTAGGAAACTGTTATTTTATGTAAAGTTCTTTTGAGTGCAAACACAGTAGCTCTTGTGTTGCATATCACCATAATTTATTGAGCAGGGAACCAAAAATGGGGAGGGGGCATGGGCGTCTGCAGGTAGGGGCAAGGGGGGGTGGCACTTGCCCTCCCCTGGAAAATCAAAAATTTGAAAAAACGAAGAAAAAATAAAGAAAAAACGAAGAAAAATTAACATCAACATTTCTTCACAGTTTACCCAGTGTTACTCCTATTTATATGCAGTAGATAGGCTTTAGAAGTGCCATTTCCAGCGATGTGGGAGGCTTTGGGGCCAAAATTTTCTTGCACTCCATGCCAACCTATGCTTGCGAAGAGCTTTTTCCCCCCTAAAAAATTTTTGCCCCTCCCTGATTTTTTTTCTGCGGATGCCCATGGGAGGGGGTGGAAGGGGGAAGCAGTAAAGGACCCATGAACATGGACAATTTTTCCAAATTCAGTATGATAAGTAATGACACTTTTCTTTTTCTTTTCATTTTTTTGCTCAAAATCATCCATTTTCACTTTTTCACACTCTCAGGTGGGGGTGGGGTGGGGGAAGAGAAGTACATTTTGTAGACCTACGGAAATGATGACAAGTGTATGACACAATTTTAAAAGCTAATATTGTTTATGTGCTAATCATATGTTTAACTGGGTTTGATTTTAGTAATGATTATTTGAAACATTTTATTCAACATTGTGATTATCATTTAGAATTCACAATTACCAACCTCAACACTGCTGACCTCAAGTCTCCTCTTACACCAACTTCCTTTTTTGAATCTGTCACAAAAAAAAGGAAGGAATTATGAAGAAGCAGGCTTTCTTTTTGCTCTTTCTTTCACTGAGCATTACTTTGATAACAGGATTGAATAAGATTATTTATAGTGTAGTTTTGCAATGCTTGCTTGTATAAACTGTAATTTTTTTCCTTACATCATAGAAACACTAAATAATCCTATCATTTCAGTTTGACAAGGTACTTCACTGTCAATTCAATATAGTAGAGGGCAAAAATGCTGGGAGCAGAAGCAATCTTTGCATTGATGAGAAGGGTATCTTGTTTAGGACTTAAGGTTTTTGCAAGGAACAAGTCTGTAGGGAGTCTGGATTTGGAAGTGAGTGAATCTGTCATAGTCAATGTGAAGAAGAAGGAGAGTAGTACATGTAGGGTGGGCTTTGTAATTTGGTCTAACATCCAGAGCAAAAATCAATGAATGATCAAAGGTTTGCATCACAATACTTTCTCAGATACCCTCCCTATGTTCTACCTTTACTAAAGGGAAAATGCAATCACCAATTTGGACTAGTGTACCCGGGTATCCAATTTCATGAACAGCTCTTGAGAATCATGTGACAATATTTTTCTCACTGAATTGTGATATTCATGCGGACTTACTCCTTGGTTTACGTTGAAAATGCAATACAGCATCTCCTGAACAAAACACAAAGCACAAGGTCAAGCAAAGCAAAAGAACATACATTCAGTATGCATCTGCAGATGTAGCCTATATGAATTCTCATCATTTGCTACATCCTATGTATCACAATGAATGTTACATAGGATTTAATGAGGAAAACTCTTATTCATTTGCAGAGAGAACGCACATCCTTTTGTTTCGCTTAAACTTAGGCTGCATGTTTTTGTGAGACGGTATAGATAGCTGCGCAGGCTACTGTCATACATAATCTGCTGTTGCTAATCGCCTGGTATGCTGCTAGAATTCAAAAGGGGATTTGAGCCCAAATCATGCTATAAAAAGGCCCTTTCCCCGATGAACCTTATCTTTACACTGCTGACAGTTAATCCCTTTTGTAAACAAGCTAGCTCTGTTGATTAAACACTCTTTAAAGGGTTCAAGCTATGCCTTTGTTAAGAGCTGTTATTCAGTGATGAAATTTATGACTTACATCTGTGTCTCACTGCAATACAAGAACAAACCTCTTTAACTTTATTGATTCAAAATAGTGGCACAGAAAGTTCAATGGTAGATTGTGGATTACTAGGGGTCAACTAGGGATGGCTAACACTTAGTATACTTTTCTATTGTCACTCATGGGTTGCCATCCCAAAGGATTACCATTTTTTAGGAATAATTCCTTGTACAAGTGATTTTACAGTATGCCCAGATTTGTGTCCAGAGAGGTGCTGATGTTCTACTTCAAAGGATTTAATGAATTCAAACAGGTTCACAGTCAGCATAGGCCAAGTTTGGGTTTTGTCCTAAGAAGTGCCCTACCTTGTTAGGCCTTGTATATATGTATTGTGTATGTTTATGATGTAATGCTGGAAACACCTGAACCAAGGGCGAGGTGAGGTTTATTATTGGTGGGGTGTTCTATAGAACTTTGTAACATTTCCCATGTGGTGACCAACAGGCCATTTGCAGCCCAGACATGTATGCACTAACTTACAGTGTATCACTAACCAAGCATCCAAGAGTACAGTATCTTGACACAAACTTAAGGCTATAGCCTGCAGCAATACAATACAGCAAAAGGCAAACAGTACAGGGGGCCTGTAGGCTTGAACTGATCAGAAAAGCTTTCACTACATGGGACCTGCAGTCATTTAGGATCCTGTATAAAAGTTTAGTGAGACCTATATTGTAAAATGGCAATGTTTGAGTATTTGGACCTTACCACATTGATTTATAGGCAAGCCAGAGCTGATGCCATCCAGACTTACAAAATTTTAAACCACTTAGAAAAAGTTGATCAAAGTTATTTCTTTACATCATAGGCATAGGGAGCAGGAGGGGGGTTTAGCCCCCCAGTCAAAAATGTGAGGGGGTTGAAGTATGCTTCTGCCGCCCAAGATCCAAGGGCAAAAACCCCTTACTTGTCTCTTCTGTAAGAAATGTCAAAAATTTGCAGTAAGTTTTTCCTTAAAGTTTGTCCAAAATGTTGCACCAAATTTGCATCTGAGGCCCCTCAAATACCAAAAAAATTTTCCAAAGGGGAGGGAGCCCCCTCCCCTTAGACCCCTCTCCCAGGACAGCGATCCAAAACAAGGTTCAGCCCCCCCAGTCTCCAAAAGCTTTCTATGCCTATGCTTTACATCAAGGGACTCTGGCTATCATACTACACATTTCCAGCACAGCCTTTACAGAAGACTTTGTACACAGTTACATCGCTGTTGCTTTTCTAACAGTTATAAATTTGTGGAATAGTTTCTGGGTATGTAACCCAGGCTGCAACTGTTATTATCAAAAATAAGACTGGATAGGCAGTACAATTATAGAATACCCGGCCATGAAATAAGTCCATGGTGTAGCCGGCTATGCCGTCACACATGCTTCACGACATAGCCGGCGTAGCCACATCAGGGGAAAACTTTGGACTGATTTTTTTGCAACATTTTTTAACTGCGTAATATGTTAATGTGTATTCGATCAGTAGGATGTCTTTTAATTTACGATGGAGCCGGCGAAGCCACGAGAGGAGAAACAGTTGGACTTAGGCCTAGGTTTTTTTACAAAATGTATAAAAAGTGTTTGTAAATATAGGCCTAGGCCCATATCTTCACGGTGTAGCCGGTGTAGCCACGTGGGGGAATAGCTTTGGACTTACTCTATTTCTATTTTTGCTAGTCCACATACACCTTGTGCATCAGGTATATTATATTCATGAGTCATTTTCAGAATAACTTGGCCTATGTATGGAATTTAACGAAGTAACCAATTAATTTTGGGGTGTTTTCGTGTGGCGGGGTATTTTATAATTGCCCCGCCGGAATAGGCCTAATATATGCATTGGCAGACTTCTAATTGGAAATACTCTATGGACAGTTACCGAGAGCTACCCTGGGTGATTTAGTCCACTGCTCCGTATAACTTGTTTCAAGACTGACGGTTGTGGTGGGCATTTAATGGCTGCTGCCTTATTTTTGTGCCCCCGTTCCTACAAATACAGAACAAATACAGAATACATTCGCGAAACTACTACTTACACAGTAAAATAATTTTAAGTAAAGTATCACCTGCATAAACTGAGTTCTTGTCAAGATTCATAACATGGTCACCGACAACGACTACAATTTTTTTCATCAGTTCCAAGTGTTTCTTAATTTCGTTAGTTCTGGTCGTTTTTCCGGACGAAGGAATCCCACACATCACAATCAGTGGCATGATGACGTCTACAGTTGCTCTCATTCACAAGAATCATGGCAATGATGACATCTAGGAGTCACACACTTAAAAATAAGTACTGCGACTTTCATTTCGATGTTCGTTGTTCTGTGTATAGTACAGTATTGCAGGTAATTGGTTTTGACCGTCTCGTGATTTGTGAGTACGAAGTGGGCACCATAAACCAAAAACGTGGGGAGAACGACCATAACCTTTAAAAAAAGATGATAATAATAGTAATTATCAGAGTAATCGAAAACATTACGCTTGCAAATGTAGCATGGTGGGCCGGATTTTTTTTTTTTTTAGGAAAGTCATTTAATCTGGATCCCTCGGCCCCAGTCAAACTGTACGAGATAGCATCACTATAGGCGTTTGTACAGAATGCGAACGAAACCCCCTCCCGTTAAAACCCTTCACAGAACGGCGGTCCAAAACAACGTTCAGCCCCCGCCCCAGTCCCTCCCAGTCGAGAACAGCTTCCTACGCCTTTGTTCACTGGCACATGAAGAACCTTACATGAAAACACATCATACAAAGGCCTGTAGGCAAAGGGGGCAGGGAGAGGCCCCCTCTAAAACAAATTCGTTCCATAGAAAAACAAAATTACTACTGTCTTGATGCATTTTAGCATATCTCGCCCCCGAAAAACATCTTCGCCTCCGAACTTATCTCCCCCCCCCCCTTCAGTGCCTTTTGTCGATCAAGTTACGTCCCTGAGACATTAGCGATCGATTACTGAAACTTCATTTTGAAACATGAGCCATACAGCAGTATAGAGTATACCCAAATCTGACCTGAAGTATTTATATTCTAGGGCCTGTCGGAAAAAATACTAGAAATGAGATTTTGCTACTCTGTTTCCATGTATGTATTGTGGCATATCGTCTATGTTGTAATGCTGGTGGAGGGCAAATGTCCACATGGTGGACAATATCACAGGCGTAGGAAGCGTGGGGTGCCCAGTCAAAAATGTGGTGGGTGGAATTATGGAATTCAAGGACGAAAACCCCATATTTGTTCCCTCTGTTAAAAGTGTCAAAAATTTGCTGTACTTCTCCTTAAAATATGCCCCATATGTTGCACCAAATTGCATCTAACGATCTACAAATATTCACAAATTTTCCAAAGGGGAGGGGCCCCTCCCCTTAGACCTCTCCCAAGAAGGCGGCCCGAAACAACGTTCATCCCCCAGTCGAGAACAGCCTCATACGCCTATGGACAAAATATTATCATATCAATTGTCAAACTATCGTATGAATAACAACTACATTTATATCATTTGAACACATCTGTCACATTTATGCTATATTTCGTAATGCTTCATAACATAAATCTTGCATGTTCAAGCTAGACCACTCAGGCTCAGTTTTTTCATGAATTAAACACATTTAACATGACGAAAAGGAAAAGTAAACCACTTAGCATAATAATAGGGGGTGTGCTAATTCAAATTTGGGGCGCTGTATCTGATTTTTTAAAGAGTTCCAGTTGTCACCACCCCCGCCATTCCATAGTGTAAATATAAGAATTCTTGTAGTTCCGTGACCAGTAGCTATGAATTTTCGAGGAGTTGCTTTGCAATTTTAGATAAAGGCAACTCTATTGCTAGACAAAATCCGACAAGCCGGCCTTTAAAAAGGTAACTTTTTCTTTTAATAATGTGAAAGAATTTCTCCTCGAATTCGCGCAGTATTTTCCCACACGTAACACCCCCTAATCAACTTCCTCTGTAGCCTAGGAGTGTTTTATTGCACATACAGGCTTCCGGCGTCACGATTGAATGCCACAGACAGACAAAGATACAAATACAATACATACGGCAAATACAATGGTAGTGCAACGTACTGCACGTCTCCAAACATTTTCTTCATAGTTTGATGAAAGCGGAACAGGACGTCATGCATGCCTTATCAAGAGGGTCCAGAAGGCGTCTATTGGAATGCAGTGCGATAACCTTAATCAGACTTAGTCCCTGTCGTGTAATTCTCTGCTAGTAGTCATTTAGTAGGAAACCGAGGGTTAACAAACTCGATCTATGTTTTACAGTTACTACCAGCTTATAGCACTAAGTCATTTTGCAAATCCCAGGCTGATTATATTCAGCAACAGCTATAGTAGGGACATATTTTGCCCTAATGGCCCTCGTTGACCTTGACTCATCGGATCATTTCAAGTCCAACAAAGAGTACAACCGATCTTTGCGAAAAAATCTGAGATGGATTATAGGGGAATTGATTGTCATTCTTACTTGTTGTTTTGTTTTTCTTACTTACAATAACGGACCCGTTTCTTCAGAAAGTAGGTAAGTAAATACGTACATATTTTTATATACAGACGATATTCCACAGGGGGAAGGGAGGGGCAGGAGGGGACTTACCGAATCGCCTTCTTGTATGGCCCAGAGAGACACAATTCTAACCGCCATATCGTTAAAAACTTAAAGAGTACACGAAAGGGCCGGTTCAGCGTTCGTTTACATTATGCATCGTTCTCATTCCCTTCTGGTTGTCCGTGATAGATGTGGTGCTTAAGGGAAAACTTTGCTGCGAGGTCTCTTGAAGGGAAGAAAACATTTTTGTAATGTCACCCATGATGAAAATTTTCGTTTCCATAGAGGATTAGTATCTTTTGATAGTGAGTGGATTAATTTAAAATCCAACGCCCATGCCTGTAGCCAGACATGGTACTGAAGGGGTGAGATAGCTTTCAGTGGAGGGGGCAAATATTCTTGGGGGGGGCGATATATGCTAAGATGTATTGAAGCAATAGTAATTCTTGTTCTCAGAAATTTTCTGGGGCCAAATTTTTTTTTGGGGGGGGACGCAGTCCCTTGACCCTCTTGGCTACGGGCATGCCAAAGCCGCTATGAAATACTATTACTAAGATCAACTAACCAGCGAAAAGTGTTTCGGTTCTCTTTTTGCTTTTTATTTGGTTTTTCGATGATACAGCCGACCACTTCAGTTTCGTAGTAATAAAGTTACAAAAATATTTTTTATATCACTCTTAAGACAGTTCTACGAACGTAATCTTCAATTAGGTTTTATGGAATATGCGGTCTCTAGAACACTTCAGCGGCTTAGGAAGATGTTTGACATGGGGGGGGGGTAGACCAGACGCGATTTCTCGACCTTGACCCCCTTCCCACACCAAAACATCATATTTGGTCAATTTGATTTTTTCCGATTTTAAATTGAGCAACAAAACATAAAAATATTCAAAGAAAAACGAAACAACAATACATATTATATAGGCATGCATCGGTTATCACACCGAATGCCAATCACATACAATCATTTGCCGTGTTACTACCCTTCCACATTGGTTGTAATTTTTGGGAAGTCATTACAATAATAATGAAAACAATCAGCGGCGTAGCCAGGATTTCTATCAAGGAGGTGGGGACATGCATTACCTGTGTTGTGTGATCGTCGGCCTGGGGGAGGAGTCGAAGAGGAGGGGACACCCTCCCCTTTGAAAATTTTTGAAAAACTAGGTGTCCTTACATGCAATCTGATGCCACATATGCTACCTTTGAAGTAAAATTTGTGTTAACTTACATATATTAGGTACTAAAGAAAAAAATCGGCATCAGTGAGGGGGAGGGCTGGCCCAGTGGCCCCCTAAATACACCATTGATAATCATAATATAAGTTTAACCATTAAAACACACTGGTGAATTAATTTCGAATATATACGGTAGGTGCTGGGGCTATTCAAATCAGAACTTTATTTTAATTACCAAGGAAGTTTTTTAAGTCGTTGAAAATCGAAAATTAATAATTTCCTGCAAGTTATTTCTCAAAATTGTCTGCAGTGATTTCCTAAAAAATATCCTGAACTCAATGTGAATTCCCCAAATTGACCGTTTTGGGGAATTTTCCTTGAAAGTTGAAATACTGACTTTTTATGACATCAGTATTGACCTTGATAGATGTGTTATTGATGGCTTTTACTTGTAAAATAGTCAGATTATTGTATTAGAGTATGATGCAGGCACGATTGTGTTTTTCATGCATGACATCAGATAAGCAGATGTCAGGGCCTACTTTATTAAAGTCTGCACATATCTGTTTCATATGTATTGAACACTATCGCAATTTTTTTTTTTGGGGGGGGGGGGCAAAATGACATTTGGCCCCCGACCAAAATATTGAGGGGGCCATGCCCCCCGGTTCCTACGCCACTGCATTTGACTGGGAAAAGGGTGCAAATGGCGTAGATGTGTAGATTGAGTGCTGATTCTTAACTGTTACGGGCCCTCGGGGGGAGTCATTATAAGTCTGTTAGATGATGGATTTTGGGGGTGCAGAGCCGTCTCCAATACTTCCTTTAGAAGGGGGAGGGCTCTTGAGATGCAGCACTACCAGTGCAAAAGGGGACCTTTACCCTGGTGGGGCCATGGCCATACCCCATATATGATCCAGGGGAAGAATCATTGCTTACATTATAATGGACCATTTTAGCATTCTTCAAATGGCATAAGCTGGTCGCCAACTGTTGTCCACGTAGAAGTACCTTTACCATGCAATATCCGAACAATGACACGGACTAAAAGGCTGAAGTTGATTGGTTATGGGAAGGGTGGATGGGGTGGGATTCAGACCGGGGAGTTGCCACTAGATCAGGATGAAGTTTTGGGGATGGTTATTTCCAAGAGCGTCATCACCTCTTAAAAGTGGAGTATGACCTTGGCCAGAACAATTTCAAGCGCGAACAGAGAAACCCTAGAAGGGAGGGATCCGGTGCTCACTTATGATCCCTGGTAAATTTGGAGGCCTAGATGATTTGTGGTGTAATCTGAAGCATTTTCTCACGATTTTAATCCATGAAATGGCTGTTCCATCATTTTCGAGTTTGATTTCGTTGAATCAGCTGTATTGCAAGATATGGAATCTTGGAATCAAAGATGTGCCTTCTATTTTCGTTAAGGTTCTGGAAAAGTGGGGAAATTCTATTCACTTTCAAAAGTGGGGAAGACATGTCCCCCCGTCCCCAGCCCCCACCTTTTGACGCGCATGATCATTTACAGATATGATTTCCTAGTAATGACAATGGTGTACTTTCCCTTTCCTGGTGCGCGTGGAATATTTTACTTACTAAAAAGTAATTTGCAAGTCAGTCCCTGACTGGAGAGGCACCAAGAACCTTGCAACACTTGGTAGACTGCCCAGAGGGATCAGCTTACTACTCAGTGGGGTAACTGGAAAAAGGAGATTTTGTTCGAACTGATTTACTCAACCTGTTGCCCCATGAGATTACCTAGTTAATCATCCTGCAAGATAGCCCAGTTTGAGAAAGATATGGAATTTGGACTCATGTATGAAGAATGTTCTGAACGGCAGACACATTGGAAAGCATTTTATTATAGAATCATTTTCTTCCCGCACAGGCTCGATTTATCGCAACATGGGCCATCACTCCATCGGCAAGACCTTTCAAGCAACTTACCGACAACCTCAGATTCAAAAAGCGATTGTCATATACTGCACCACTCAAACAGTTGTAATAAGATTCCAAACTTTTTCTTGCATCCGGAACATCGTAGTGAGTTTCAATATGCAACGATAAATTATATGCACGTCCCAAAAAGTGGTGGCACCACGATGAAGGAATGCATAAAAACAATAGCTGAACAACTTCATTTGACGAAACCGTTTTTATTACATACAGACAGCCGACTCAACGCGACGGAAGCCATCTTGAACGGTAACTACAGCATCATAGAAAATACAAACCTCTTTATGGGGGATTACAGCTTCGGCTTCTGTGACGTGGTTCACGAAAAAATCAACCGGAGAAAATGTTCTACGTTTACCGTTTTACGAGAACCTTTTGACAGAATGGTTTCTAATTATTTTTATTGTATAGAGTTGAACCAGTCCATCCCGGGAATTCCACACTGTCGAACTCACTCCATAAACGAATGGGCTTTAGCCACGAAAAGTATTCTGTGGGACCAGTTTTTCACGGATATTGATTGCTTTGAGAGACAAGAACAGACGTGGCAATGTGCAATTGACTTTGGCGGATTACGCGAAGCTTATAGACTAAGTCAAAATATGAGTTATGTACAGTCGATCGTTGCTAGTCTCGATAAGCATTTCTCTGTGATCGGACTTACAGAAGATATTCCATCCACCTTGCTAATGCTTCAGATGGCCTACAATCTGCCATTTTATGACACGTGCCAAAATGTTGACTATAATGTTGGACAATACGTCTTGAGTAGTCAGGTCCAATCACATCTCGATAAAGAAGAACTTAAGAATGCTGCAAAACAGTCTTTGATGAAAGATGAGGCAATCAGAAATATCTTGTATCCTGAAATCGAAATTTATAAAAGAGCCAAAGAAATTTTCGAATTACAAAGGCAAGAAATGATACGTCTTGCGTCGTCGTAATTAATGTTTTAAGAGAAAGCAAAGGACGCAGAAACAGAAAGTGTATGTGGAAGTGTGAAGGACTAAGTGTTAAGATGTGTGATTTGTGGCTTCAATACATTCCAGATAATTTATATATATTTTGTCATATTTTCTTATTCGATCCACATCACGCCAGATTAAGAGAAATGTAGGGAACGTGTTCCAGTTGGCAGGATCCACAAATACGGAATATTTCCTCTGGTTGAACACTGAATGACTAAAATAATGTATGGTCATTTTCCACTGTGCCACCTTCCTAGTCTTTTGAGTGGAGGTTAACGGTCACTTGAGGTCACCAGAGGTCAAAAATGAAAACCTTGTAAAGACGATATTTCAACTTAGGAATGATGGATACTTAAATACTTAGTATGTAGATGTGTCTTATTAAAAGAATAAAGCCGTATAGTTTTTGTTGGGGGCCAAATTCATCTGATGTCACCGGTGGGAGGGGGGACTACGTATACATTGCAAACTGCTTGTAAACTTAACATTTCAACCTGAACATCCGTTCCATGGTTCCTTGACAAAAGAAAAAAGTACATGACAAGGTCTTTTAGTCTTTGTGGTGTCGGGCGGTGCCGGGCAGTACAGGATGGTAATGAACGTAGACAGGGTGAAAGACTTTGACATATAATATTGATAGTAAGACACTAAATATACTATACTAACAATATTTTAAAGTTTGACACCCTCCAGACACTGCAGGTTCTTGAACTTAATGTCTACATACAAAGTATGAGATCCCTCAAAGTTATCCTTCTTATCACGTTTTTGCAATTTTGCCTCTTTTGACCCCATGTGACCTTTAACCTCCACCAAAATAACTATACTTCTTGGTTTCAACGTGGGGCGTCTACAGGCTATGTGGGAAACCCCTCAAAGTTTCACTTTTTAAATTATCAGGTATACGAGGTTTTCACAATTTGACTTCCGATGACCTCACATGACCTTTTACCCTCACTAAAGCGGTGCGATCATTAATTCAATGTAGCACATCTGCATGCAAATTTCTTAAATATATCCTTCTTGCAATATAGTGTTGATGAGTTTGTACGATGTCACTTCCGGTGACCTCAAGCGACCTTTATTTTCCATGAAATACAAGACATTTCTCAGTGAACTTAACATAGAGCACCCACATGCTAACTGTGAGATCAAGCAAGGTTAAAGTTTATGAGATACCGGTTTACGAAGCTTTCTCGTTTCACCTTTGGTGACCTTATATGACCTCTGACATCACAAAAACAACAGATTTCTTGTTCTCAGTATATGACATCCACAGGCGCGGCGCCACAGGGGGGGGGGCAAGGCAGGCATTTGCCCCCCCATGGTTTTTCAACCCAAAAAATAAAATCGTCTAAAAAACGTTTTAAGACACATAATTTTGTAGGGGGTGGGGTGAGGTGTTACAGTATGTCACCCATCTATCACACTATTAGTTAAATTGTTCGTTACAAAATACCTGAAACTTGCAATCCCCGCACGGATAATGTTTTCTGTTTTCTCCATTGTTTACGTGAATGCAGGTTAAGTATTACATAAACTCTAAGGCCATTATACATAACGCGCAAACAAAAAGGGCATAGGAACCGAGAGTAAAGCTAAAAACAATACAGTAGTATACCCTAAAGCCAAGTTACTGTGAGACCTTACACATATGGTTCACCAAGAGCAAAAAGTTTTCCCTCTCTTGGAGAAAAGGTGCGTATCATTGCAAGTTACACCAAAAAATATAGACAGCTAATTTGTGCATCAGGGGATACGCCTGATCCATGAATCTCTGTCTAACCAAAACCCCAACCCTACCCGTAACTCGGAATATATTTTCGTCCGGGGGAATCTTCGGTCTTTAGTGAACCTTCGACCAAGTGAACCTTTCGTCTATGGGTATTCCACCCTGTCCGGATTATGTAATGTTTGGCAATCTCAAACATTTACTGTCATGAGACCATATAAAATTTAGAACGTGAACATATATACTGGGAGTATCATGAGTCAATCACTTAACGAACATTTTGAAAATAAAAATATAAAAAACATTTCATAAAATGAATTAAACTTTGAAGTAATATTATATGTCTCCCTTATTGCATATGCATACGCGCAGGAAGCGGGGGGGGGGGGGCTGGGGGCTAAAGCCCCAGTAAAAAATCTGGGGGCAGAAGCATACTTCTGCCCCCAATATCCAAGGTCAAAACCCCTTATTTGTCTCTTCAGTAAAAACTGTAAAAAATTTGCAGTAATTTTCCTTAAAATTTGCCCAAAATGTTGCACCAAATTGCATCTGAGGACCCTCAAATACCCAGAAATTTTCCAGGGGGATACCCCTCCCCTTAGACCCCTCCCCAGGACAGCTATCCGAAACAAGGTTCAGCACCCAGTCTCGAAAAGTTACCTACGCCTATGCCTTATTGTGCTTTATTTTGGTGTTGTCTCGACTGAGTAATCCATGGAAAACGAATTTTAAATAGTAGGTGCATGGCCGTACACAACACAATCTTTACTGTATGAAGAAATCTTGACTCAATCAGAAAAAGAGCAAAGAAAAACAGGGCGATGCCACATGGGGCAGGGGACAACCGCCTCCTATCATTTGCAAGAACAGGGGAAAGAGAGCAGGAAAAGAACAGGAAAAAAGAAAAGGAGAAAACGAAAGAGAAGAAGGGGAAGCGAAGGAGAAAGAAGAAAGGAGGAGGGTGGAGTAGGCTTATATTTGATCCATATAATTAGTCCAGAGCTTCCAGGAGGCCCTATTCCGGTGTCTGCCAGCCTTCAGATACCTTGTATAATGCATATATGAAGCAACGAAAATATTCGTAATAGTTCGTGTTTCTGTCGACTCAACGCACGTATATTTGAGTGAAAACATACCCATACATAAAAGGGGGGTGGCTTCAGGAGATTTGTTGACTACATACCCTTCTCTTAGACAACAAAGGCTACTCTCCTCTTTCACTAAACCAAAACTTAAAATTCAATAAAATTATTAACACTTTCCAGCCATATATGATAGCTCAAAAAATACCAAAGACATCACCATTTTGCATCTAAGCAATCATAAATTGATAAAAATTTCTCAAAGGGGAGGGGACACCCCTCCCCTTAGACCCCTCCCCAGAAAAGCATCTTTCCCCCAAGCAAAAATTAAAATTCAATAAATTATGAACACTTTCTTACATATATGATCAGTTCAAAAATATACCAAAGATATCACCATTTTGCGTCTAAGCAATCTTAAATTAATAAAAAATTTCTCAAAGGGGAGGGGACACCCCTCCCCAGAAAAGCATCTTTTCCAAAACAAAAATTAAAATTACTTAATTATAAACTTTCCAGCCATATATGATCAGTTCAAAATATGCACCAAAGACATCATTTTGCATCTGAGCAACCTTAAATTAACAAAAAATTTCCCAATGGGGAGGGGGACACCCCTCCCCTTAGACCCCTCCCCCAGGACGGCGATCACTCATCTCACGCTTTGCCCCCCTATCGAAATACCCTGGCGCCGCCCCTGGACATCCACATGCTAAGTATGAGATCTATCAAAGTTATTTTGTTTTGACTGAGATATCGTGTTTAGAAGCAATTAACGAATTTTTCGTATTTCAACCCTGATGACCTCAGATGTAATATCACCTCCACCAAAAACAATACATTTTTCTTAACATAAAAAATGTATGTCGAAATTATTAAAAGTATACATTGTTCCTACCTTGAAATATCGCGTGTACAAGATTTTCGGTTTTTGACCTCTGGTGACCTCGAATGGCCTTTGACCGCCAACAAAAAACAGAAAGAACCTTGCTTATAATATGACAAATCTATATACTAGTAAACTGTACCCATCATTCTGATCTTGAGATATCGTGTTTACAAGGTTACAAACACACCCATTACACACGGACAGGTACACGCACACACACACACTCATACTCGCCTGCCTGATTGCATAGAATGTTTTGCTTTCGTCAAGCAATCAAAAAGGTTAACGATATCGTGACTTGATCTGTTATTTACAGCTCTTACCCTCTTTTTGTCATAGTTTGGACCATGGAATCCTCATTGATAAAGTCATCGTCGTGAGAGTGAAAATATACAGTCCCGATTTATCGTATAAGGTATTTAAATATAGAGTAGGTTGGGTCTAAATTTTTCCTTAAACTTTGAAATGTTAAGTATAACGTGGGAGCAAACAGGAGGGACAATTATGGTCTGGAGTAATAAATACCCCCATTATAACTGAATCACGCCAGTCACAAAACATATGTCTATAGGGTTGATTGGCGTGATTTGAAGGTAGATGTAAGGGTACACTTAGATTTCCTGAGGCTTGCCCTCCTACGAGGGGCGCTAGTCAAAACTTTTAAATTGGCGAAAATGGGTATATGCTATCGTATTCAACGGGGATACGGAGAGGCGTGTTTGTAACAAAGCCTGGGAAGTGCCATTTCCGGCATTGAAGTATGTGTTTTTAGATGAATCTTTCTTTTCACCCTTTGTGCCAGCTGATGTTGACGCCGGGATGGTGCCAGGTTGGAGAAGGGACATGGCCCCGTCGGTGAAGTCAGTCACCCCTTAGGGAAAATTATCAGATTTCGTTAGGGCGCCTAATGGGTACAATAAAGAATGTTATCTCCGACGTCGACCATTAACCCCGACCGTTTACTTCATCTTGCTCTCACAGAGAGCAGATACTTCGATTGAAACCTGAAATTTTCAAATGCCCGCCCAAAACAATTATTTTTTAAATTAATTTTTAAGTTTTCTCCAATAAAAACCCAAAATTTCCAAATTTGTTTCCATTCAAAATTCAAAATCTTCAAATTTTCCTGGACACAAGGCCAAATTTCCTGTGCAATTTGGTTCGCCATCCTTCCGGCAACCCGTGGCCTTTTCCGGGGGTTCGGGTTGGTGGCCCCTCGTCGGGGAGCATGCCCCCCTCCTCCACTTAGATCGTGTCACAAAGGTTGAAATTTCGCGCCTTCCCTAACAAAAGTCCTGAGTGCGCCACTACACGTGTATGAGCAAGATCTTGAAGTTTCCTTCAGATCGTACTAACAATAGAGTTATAGTATGCCTCGTCTTCCTTCTAAAGGAAATGACATTGTACTCAACCGTAGCCCATTTGGGTCAAAATGTACAAGTTTAGCCTGACGTGACTAAACTTCAAGTTTCTGTTTGCCATACTTAGACGGGTTGTTAACCGAGATTTGACCCAATATTAAGAACAGTCACGGTGCACTTAACTGCAAATACACTCAGAGGAAGGAAATATATGACCGTAAAGTTTGCCAATTGCAATGGAGCAATGTGACGATCCTTTACCATACAGTCATTTTGTGTGGCGTGTATACGATAGCCTTTGCCTGTAACTGCGAAGAAAGTATACGATTACGGTATAGTTGACAGAAGACCGTCAAGCCGTGGGGCAAGGGGCGGTAGCTCAAAGTTGTTGGAAAATGAAAACGTTAGTCATAAGGATGAACACCGGTTGTATCTCCGTGGCGATACTGCTTGTAGTGACGATCGTTCTTGTCTACATATTGAATACTTCGCATTATCACCAGCCGGCATCCAGGGAGTTCATTCCACCAGCGTAAGTTCATCATTGAAGGATACAATAGGCCTGTAAGGACCTGCACGTCGATACTCAGAGAATAACTTAAACTTAAAGTATTCACTGTCTTGATCACATATAAAATAAAGCATATGATAAAATCTTTTAGGGAAAACTCGTTATAGTATGCAAAACCGTCAAACTAGAAACTTCGGCAAGTATTCTTAAGAAGAAGATCAGTAAGTGACTGAATAAGGCCGTGCCTCTGCACCTTTTTCGTTCATGTTTGCATTTATCAATTTCGTAGGAATCCTTACTTTGCACTTCGTTTGGAACATTGGGTTGTATATTGTTTAATTTAATTCAATTTAATTCAACCCTTGAACGGTGGTTGTTTTACGCCGGTAACTGGCTAAGCCACCACGATTTTGGGAGAAGCCTATGGCTTATGAATTACAACTTCACGTCGGGTGGCTAACCAACTCAACAATAGACGAGTTGGGAAACTCCGATACACAATGCATGCTGGGAAGGAAAGTGTACCATAACAGAGACTGCTTATGCAAGACAGATGTTTTGTGTAATCACACACAATTTTCGAGTTTAAAATTATAGTTCTCTAGACATCAGTCACGGGTCAAAGAGAATTCCCTTGGAAGAAATAGTTTTTTTTTTGAACTTTTCATCCTTAACTTGGACTGAAAAGGTTGGGTAGTATGACAGTAAATTGTGGAGTTAGAGCTAGGGGTTTTACTGCTCAGTTTCTAAGCAATTGTGGAAGACAAGAAAACAGTCCCTCGAAAACGTCATATCCGTAAGGAAGTATCCTTGGACTTGATCTGTGGTACTACATGGTACAGCAAAATCCAATTTCCCAACTCGTCTATTAAGAATTATCTTGTTACTGTAAAGGACCGTACTACTAAATAGTGCACCTTACGGTCCTTTTCAGTGGACAGTGGCGAAACCAAATTCTGTCGGACATATCAGTCGCTAGCAGAGAGATGAGGTTGAAAGGGGCAAAACGAAGGCGTTGCTAGAAGTGGTCAAATGTTGTCCACCTTGGGAAGTTTTGGGGAAAATTTGTGGGCACATAATAATGCACTATTTAGGACACACTAGTCTCCATTTTTGTCTTTGGAGAAATTTTCGAACTTTGTCCACCGCCCGCCTGAAATAAACGGGCTTGCTTCGCCACTGATTGACACACGAGAAAGTTTATGTCTCATCTACACTCTAAAAAGTTGGGTAAAAATTTCACCAACACTGGGCACGTAGCCTCTATGTGATTTTTTTTAAAGTACTGAAATTATGTAAAGTTTGCTCAATAACGGTGATTAATGGGTTTAACGAGGGTCTGGTTAATTTGGGTATTCAACTGCTGGGTAAACCCATTAGTGAGCAGTAACTGGGGAAACTTTACCCAATTACAGTATTTTCACATGTACGTGCTCATAGGTAATGAAATTATTACCAAACTTTTTTAGAGTGTACGGAAGGAACACTCTCGTCTCCTTTCCCTTGTCCACTGCTTGTATACGTCTCTTCATCTTTTCAGGTGTCTACTGGCTTAAAGGCAATAGGCAGTAGCCCCAAAATTTTCTTTGAAAAATCAGTAAACTCTTGCAAATCTCCTCGTATTGCAATACAAGCACCTCTGAAGATGTTTTGAACATAATTATTACAAACAATAGGTAAAGCAAGGAGAAATTCTCCTGGAATTTTACAATTCACCAACAAAAATATTGTCACATGATCAAAATTGGCCAATCATGAACTAGAGTGACAGGATACACTCACTTTGATTGGGGTGACTGCCTACTGCCTTGAAGCAAGTAGTTTGATGAATCTTCTTACATCGTAAACTTTAAATTCGTATAAAAAATCCATCCAAAAGTCCACACCTCTTAAATGAAATGGGACGGTGAAGTGATTGTTAAGCCATTGATAAACTTCATCGGTAAAATTACCTCATTCAGTCGAAGAACAGGGGGGATTTGATGGATAGTGCTGGTCAGTTTTGTACTATCCTCGTCTTGCTGTTTGTCCCCATTCAACAGAGATTACGATTACATTGGTCCCATATATGCATGAGGCGGGGGATGCCTGGGGTCCAACACCCCACCCCTGATCAGAAAATGTCATCATCAGGGCAAAACAGGTGGTTTTCAGAGAAAATTCATGTCCCAATTGTTTACGAATCAAAAAACTTTCAGAGCAAGGACCTTCCTCTCGCTTTGTGATACGTAGGCCCATACGCCTGATTGTCCCCTCAGGGCCACAATTTTTCTTAATTTCAACAGGAAATAGTATTTACCTTTTTTCCTAGCGAGCTATACCGGTATAAATGCAGTTTGAATACGTCCCTAGTAGCCATATCCGGTCATCGTAGAAAATACAATGGCAATACTTTCAAATGAAAAGTGCAAATTGTGAGGTCAATTTTTCTGACATCTAGAAACCCATTTCTGATATTATTCAGACAGTTTTATCGAAGCTTCAATTAGGTTTATAGAACTCACGAGAGAGACCAAATTCTGAAGGGATCATCCATATTTCATCCTTTTCAGGAGCACACAGAAAGTATGTTGGGGAGAGGACAAAAGTCCCATGTATGTCTTTTCAAAGTGTCATAAATGACGATAAGTGTCTGCCAAAATACCGTAATATTTTACGCTTTTGAATACCCTCTGAGGGGGAGGGAGGGTGGAGGGTCAGGAGAAAGAATGTTCTTTGCACTCTAAATGATGGACAACATGAGCCGCTAAGACAGGATCTCGTTGGTTGACCCCACCTCTCCCCTCCCCCCCCCCCGGCAAAAAGTGTCAATTGCAGGGCAAAATGCCTGTTTCCAAGGCAAAGTTCTTGTCAGAATTGTTTCGCTATAAGGGAAAATAAATATCAAGACAAACATCTTTCGCCCCTTGTGAAGTGTCTTTCCATATACGGCTGTGCCCCTGAGCACTGTCGCGAATGCTTTCAACGATGTACTCACTGTGGAAAACTTCAATTATTTCCTTTTCAGGTTTAAAAATTGGACTCACTTTCGCCACCAAACTTTAACAAAGCTACGGCAAGACACACAATCGAATTTAGAACAGTCGAATTTAAAACATTTAGATCACGCAGAGGTGTGCCATATCCTTCATCATTCAAACAGTTGCAATAAGATTCCTAATTTTTTCATGTATCCGGAACGTCGTGAGGAGTTCAGAGACGCCGTAGTGAATTATATGCACGTCCCTAAAAGTGGAGGCACGACTATGAAAGAATGCATGAAAGTGATTGCAAGAAGACGTCACATGACGTCACCTGTACTACTACACACGGATAGTCGAGTCAAGGAGACTGAATCTATTTTAAACGAAGATGAGAGTGGTATCATGAGAGACATTCCTCTGTTTATGGGTGATTACAGCTTCGGCTTCTGTGACGTCATCCACGAAAAAGTTGGCAAAAACTGTTCTGCGTTTATAATGTTACGCGAACCGTTTGATAGGTTGGTTTCGCATTATTTTTATTGTATAAAATTAAATCAGTCCGTTCCAGGTATTCCAGACTGTCGCACACACCCGATAAAAGAATGGGCAATGTCGACGAAAAGTATCCTTTGGAACCAGTTATTCACAGATATTGACTGCAGCAGACGGCAAGACGGGAAATGGCAATGTGCGACAAACTGCAAGGCTCTTCCCAATGCGTACATACTAAGCCAAAATGTCAGCTACTTACAATCAGTCGTCGCTAGTCTAGACAAGCACTTCTCTGTGATAGGACTGACTGAGGACTATCCCAATAGCTTAAGAATGCTTCAGTTAGCATACAATATGTCATTTTATGACGTATGTAGCCGAATCAATTATAATGTGGGGACTTACGAAACGGTTGATCCGAATCGCCCATATCTCAATAAGGAGCAAACGAGAAATACTGTAAGACTATCTCTGACGGAAGATAACGAAATAAGACATTTACTGCATCCAGAGTTAGAAATTTACAAGAGAGCCAGGGAAATTTTTAGTATTCAATTGAAAGAAATGCATCGTATAAACAGATTGAGAAAAAAATCTTGATAAAATTTCTTACTCTTAGATTACTTAATAGTTTGATGGTTATTCAATTAAGACGTTTTTTAGCTCCTCATCAGATCGTATACAGTTCTTTGCTCCTCTTTTATTTTTTTTCGTATTAATTAGTTCAAATATAACAGAATACAAGATGCGAAAGAGTTCTCTCGCATCTCAAGGTTCACAACAGCGTTCCTCAACCGGTAGGCCGCGTCTCAATGGAGTGCCGCGGAACGCCGTCTGGCGGGCCTCCAAGTCGGCTGGAAAACTTTAAAAAGAAAGTTCGCAAAGTTTTCATTTTTTCACTATTTTTATTCCCCGACAAATGCGAAAAGAATTTATTCAACCACACGGATTTGTGTATGTGTGTGTGGGTGCGTGTGTGTATGCACAGCAGTCAGTTGTGTGACGGTGAATCTTACACACACCTTCGCTTGTGGGACAAATTTGTGTGTGAAATGCAATTGTGGGACGTCCCACAGCTGCACCATTTTTAAATGATATGGTCAACTTTGTGCTTCACCTTTAATATCATTTTTATAAAAATCAAATGTCCAACTATTGTATGCAGTGATGATATACGGTGTTAATTACTGTTAAACATTAGTAAAGGTATACTGCCTTTTATATTTGACATGTCCCACAACTGCAGTATGCCACCTTGCAGCCACGCTTCATACTGTTAGAGGACAGCTAGGTTGCCTGTCCAGCAACTGCAGGTTGTTTAAGGTGATAAAACACTGGTGCAGTGTAGTGGGGGTAGTCTTCCAGTTAAACAAGTACTGCAATGTACAGTATTTCAAACAAACCTCTGATTCACACACATGAGTTCAATCTAACACTACTGTGACATTCAGTTGTAGGACATAAGACCACTGTCCCACAACAGGTTGGGAAAAATTCATGACCTGATACTGTATGGAATGGTGTGTGTGTGTGTGTGTGTGGGTGCGTGTGTGTTGGGGGGACGTGTGGCAATTAGTTTGTAAGCACGATATCTCAAGACAGGAAAAGTGGATACTTTTCAAACTTTAACTTAAAGTTGCCATATTAAGAGGGAGAAAAGTACTGTTTTGGTGGGGTTCAGAGGTCATTTTGAGGCAAAAATCAAACCCTTATAAACACGATATCTTAAGACAGAAATGATGCAAACTTTTCATACCGTGTATAGCTACGCCATATTGAAAGAAAGAATGATATAGATAGTTCTCACGTGACGTCATAGGAGCTTTTTACGTGGCGTATTTCAGCCATGTTTGAGGGGCAATCCCCATATGTACGCACATGCCTGCCCTCAGACATGGCTGTTGCTGATACCTAGTTGTAACGTCACTGAGAACTACCTATTGCTTTTGAAGGTGGTCAAAGGTCGTATAAGGTTACCATGGGTCAAACGTCTCCCCAATCCCAAACAGAGATTTGCGCCCCTGCCAAGACTACTGTCTGGGGTGAGATTAGAGAGCCTTTAAGTTAAAGGGGAAATCTCCTCATCCCAGACAGTTCCAATTCTCCCAACTAAGCTAGTTCTATCCCCGCCCATAACTGTCTGTAGTTTCTCCTTGTGCAGACACAAACACACTTTATTGATTAAGGCCATATCCTGGTGAGCATACAAGGCCCTAATGTGTAATCAAAACACTTTCTGTGCATGCTGTGTAATATGAGCTGCTCTGCATCTTTTGAATTTTGTAACTCTGATGTCAATCAAAGAGCTTCACCAATTGAGACTTTTGTTTACCCCTATGTAAAAGTCATACTTGGGGTGATGCAAGTCTGTCTTTAAAGAATACTGCAGCCTATTGTTCGGTGAAGGTCAAAGATCATTTAAGGTAACCAGAGGTCAAACTGTGTAAATCTTGTGAGCATAATGTATCTCATGGTCTTCAGACAATGAAAACTCGCGAAGGACTTTCAGTCTGCCACAGCCCCGGCACCACCTGACCACGTAGAATGAAATAAATTGACACCTCCTAGGCCTATTTTATTTCGATAAAGAATCATAGCACGGACGTTTTAGTTTAATATAGTTTTTTTCTTTTCCGACTTAGATGGAATTTTAGTATTATAAGTTGCTTAGTTTTGAAACTTGGCTCATATGGTGAAGCCTAAGTAAGTATAAATGAAACTTCATTTTTCATCACTCATGAAAGGTGGTCCACGGATTTCAACAAATTGTCATCCTAGAAGACTGCTTTAAATGAATATTCGTTCGGCTCTCTGCTCTCATACCTGCAAGAATACCGTAAGCTCACCAACTCGTACAAAAAGGCCACTACAACTGTATATCCCGTGCACATAACGCTTTATACTTGAACCATTTTTCTGTGTAAACTTGTTGTGTGGCATTCAAAGGGATGAAGCACGCCCCTTTCCCAAGTATAGTTTATATCGTGTCTGGTTACTTTTGTTCATTTCAGTACTTAACCCCTCTTGACCTTAGTATGTGTAGGAAGACAGTTCGTGCCATCCTGCACCATGCCTACTTCTATATATCCTACTGTATACAGGTAGTTTATCTTGTGGTCCAGGTTCTAATCCTCTTCCATGACTATTACCGAAGACTTTAAAAATGGAACCTACTGCCATTTTGCTTGGTGCTCAGCATAAGCAATGGAGTAGGGAAAACAAACCAGTGAGCCACAACTGGAAAAAAGGCTGCGGCCGGCCCCACTTAAACCAATTGGTTACAAACTGAGCCGTAAAACCTAATATAACTCTAACTCATGACTATTAGAAAAATAACAGTTGATTTCAAGATCATAAGTAGGCCTAGTATCCATTCTTTTAGAAAAATTAGGTATAAGAATTTGCTACGATACGTCAAGGCTGAATATCACGGGGATGGAATGCGGGCATGGTTCCTCAATACTTTGGTTGGGAGGGGGCAGAATAGGCCTCCCGTCGGTCCCGTAATATCCGATCGACAGAAACTTCACTTTTTATAGTCACGAGACAACTTGCTTTGCTATCCATGCCATCACTTCCTGGTCATAGAAAGGGTTTTTCTCGCCGCGCACTGCACGTGGACCATGCTTATCTAGACTGATATATGGGCTACAGTCTAAGTGTTAGTGTACGCATGCATCATTATGAGTGGGTCCGTTCCCAGTCCCCTATACCCAACTTCAGAGATCACTGCCCCTTTGAGTACGCACTACAAGATGTAGCATACTGTAGTAGCGCCTGGAAATTCGTGTGAAAAAGTGTGGGTGGGGTAGGAGGGCAGAAAGGACCCATTGAGGAAAACTTTACTGCGTGAAACAATGAAAGTCAATGAGAGCGATTCGAAAAAGTGGGGGTATATATTCCACTTTCCTCCCCTGGATTTCCCGGGTGGCCTTTTGTGTATCCTGGTTAAAGATACAAAACCGAGGCTGGCAAAGGCCTATGTTTGGATTTCTGTACCTGGCAAAACCACACTGATTTCTCATGTTTCCATATTCGAAACCCTTCAGAGACCAAGTCCATAGCCAGGTAGCCAGGACTTTATTTTAAGAGGGTGGGCATTGACCAGGATATTTTTCAATTTTCATTACCTGCCTAACAGCAAAATAGAGGGCGCATTTTAAACTTTCGATTAACATTGTTTGAAAGGAGGGCATGGAGAGCTTCGAGTAGTACCAGTTCTATGGCTTTGAGAAAGACTAGTGCCAAGCATACGGGTACGATGTTGAGGGATGCAGCCTATTCATTCGAGCAGAAAATTTTCTTTTTCGGGTAGACGCGCTTTAATTTCGGCAAAAGTTCTCAGCCCCTCAATTAAAAGTGGCACCGTACGCTTATGCTGCTAAGTCTGCTCTGTACTAGTTATCTATAGCGATTTTGTGACATGTGAGCAAAGTGCGGCCCACTAAGAAATTTTCAAACCTCAATTTGTTCAGGAAAATTGGTTCAAATGGCCATGGAAGTTTTGAAAATTCCTGCATAAGCGTATGGAACCATTTGCCGGATGGGGCGGGGGACAATATTTTTGCCGGAATCTCTGAGCCTTTTTAGAAGAATTTTGCCCAGTTTTGCGAATCAATTTTCCCGAAATTTTCAAAAACCTTAAGTTTATGTTTGGTTAGTTTACACGTGCTGGGTCAGCATCATTATGTCCCATATAACAATATGATTATTCTAAAAATTAATACAATAGCCACTAGTACAACTTGGTCTGGACCAGCTTTTTTGATCCAATGGCTATTTTGGTGCTTAGAAATGGTTTGTGGTCATCTGATTTCAAACAACTTATCCAATCTTAAGTCTACATTAGTTTTCAACTTACGAATCCGTATTACCACGTAAAAACGCAAAGTCTTTTGAGAAATGTTTCTCACTTCGATTTGGTGTGGGGCCACTAGAGCCATTACAGCCATTGTGCGATGAACTTCGCTATATTATTAGAGCAGTATGGAACGCCATTCACACGACAAATCTTACCTCGTGACTTTGCTCAGGCTGCCCGAAAGGACATAAAATAACACACGCATGCCCACCCATATCCACATCCACACACACACACACCCAAACACGCGCGCACGCAACACACAGATATCACACATGATCTTTCATAACACCGTCCCACAAGCGATCACAATCCACATATAATGTGAAGAAATAGCTGAAAAGCTTTATCATGAAAGATCACGTGTTAAATTGATGCGATAGTGACGTCGTCCACTTTCCCAGGTACCCCTGCTTATATGCCCCCAGATACATGTAGATGACAGTGTGTACAACATACATACCCACGTGTAGTTTATAATCTATGCTCACATCAGAGAAGAGCTATGTATCTCACACTCAACTAATATGCACAAGTTCACTGCGAAGGCAACGTTTAGAGTACGAGGCCAAACTTCATGTTTACAGTGTGTTTACAGTATGTTTACAGAATGTAATTATGATCTTCCGTGTGATTGATTCTATTAGTGTTGTTTTTTCAAGTATACTATACACGTACTCTGGAAGCATATTGTCGTCCTTCTCTTATAAACGAAAGCTTACAAGTAACACAGTCCTACTCAGGGTCGGATGAAGGGGCCTAGGGCCCTTTCTACACCCTCCTCGCCAAGAAAAAATGAAAGGGAAAAGAGAAAAAGAAAGACAAAGTTAACATTACTTCTCTAAAACCGTACTCAAAACGTTTCTTTCTGTACAGTAGAAATTCATTGAAGTGGTTGACGACGAGATGCAAGGGTACAATGTGCGAAAACAGCTGAATGGCTGACCAATCGTGCTAGTCTACCCATAGACGTAGGAAGTGTGGGGGGGGGGGGCTTTAGCAGGCTAAAAACTTGGTGAGTGGAAGCATGCTTCCGCTCCCTTAATCCAAGGAAGAAAACCTCTTATTTGTTTCTTCTGTAAAAAATGTCAAAGATTTGCAGTTATTCACCCAATATGTTGCACCAAATTACATTTAAAGTTCCTCAAATATTCATACCCCCTCCCCCATCCCTTTAGATCCTTCCCCCAGGACGGCGGTCCGAAACAACGTTCAGTCCCCCGTCTGGAACAGCTTCCTACCCCTATGAGTCTACATATCCATAGACGTGAACATAAAAATGTAGGGGTTGGGGGATAGTACATTGGGAACAGGCCAAGTCGGCCCCAAACCAATTCGGCCCTTACCAAATCAGCCCCAAGCCAACTCGTCCCCAAGCCAATGTGCTTTCAGGCCATGCCAACTCGACCCCAAGGCAACTCGTCCCCGAGTTGGCTTGGCCCGAAAGAACCAGTGTTGTGACAAATTTGTGTTAGAATATGAATATTCTGCAATGTAGGGGAATTGAGATGCCAAACCTTCGCCATACAGGCAGGATAATTAAAGACACCAGGCTGGCAAAGGGACGCGCTCTCGAGAGCACTACTGTGCCCCTACCCCGATTTAGCAAATCTCTTTAAAAAGAGCATAACATTAACTTAAACCACCAGGTAAGTTCAGTAACTTAGAGAAATAACAAAGCAATAAAACAGACGACATTCCGTGCCACTCTGACACTTTTATTTACTCTAAGCGTGCATGTGCTTATGCTTTCGTTTTCTAGCTAAAAAAGGAACTTGAAATGAAGAATAAAAAAGTAAAAGCGAACGTTTCCTCTCGTCAAAATGAAAACTTTAATTCGTCAGTCGAATATATCACGTGACACGTAAACAGTCCTTCTACAGCCATTTCACTTGACCTTATGTTTTCGTTTACGCAGAGATTTTGGAGAAGTACATGCTTGAGAGCTAGTATGAGTGCACGCTTCAATATTTAACATTTTAGTATTGTGAATACAATGAGATCTTTAATAATAGTAAGAAGCAACAAAAAATGTATATAGTATACGTACATTTCTTGTACAGTACTTGCTAAGTTAAGTACAGTACATGGAGAACATTAATACAGCTTTTGTTTACTTTCAATAAAACCAAAGTACAGTAGATAAAGGCATTTGTCCAAACTGTCAAACTTTCCCCGAATCTCGAACCTAAGAGTGAACGGGCACGTATGAAGTGTTGCACTAAACAAAGAGCCCCCTAACGCGTGAATGAATAGAGTACCATGACAGAGTACATTCCTAATAAAGGAACTCAATGAAGGTACTCAGTGTAAGAAGGCCAGAACATCTTCATCTTGGTTTGACCCATTCGTTCCAACCAATAGTTAATGTCATAAGGTTCCCCTCCATCTGTGTCGTCTTAGCGTGGCCTTAAAGAAAGGCAAAGCCATTATGTCTGCATATTCTTTCAGTTATATACACCTGCATCGATTCCTACGCCCTCATCTGCTATACATCCTTGTCTCCACCCCGTGTATTACCCGCCCGGCGGACGAGGCATTCCCCCTGCACCCATCTTGACTGCACTCGCATGTACGCGAAAAAGGAGTACACATTCGCATGGGCGTGGATCATGGGGGGACGGGGGAACGCGCCCCTCACTTTTTTGAAAGGGGGACATCTTGAAAAAGTCCCCCACTTTTTCAAAATGATGAAAACTAAAACTGTGATGAATTGCATTATAATGCAGATTACGAATTGACACTACATTTTAAAAGCTAAATTGCGCCCAAATATGGCACCATTTGCCATAAAGACACCTTCTAATTTCCTTTTTTTTTTCAAAGGAGAGGGGAACACCCCTCCCTTTAGACCCCTCCCCAGGATGGCGATTCGCAAATGGTGAAAAGCCCCCCTCCCCCCACTTTTGGAGATAGATCCACGCCACTGCACATTCGACACCTGCTATGAAGGTTAACCCGTGTGGGCCACTTAGATCGCTTTGAGAACCACTTACCTTTAAATTCGGTGGTCTAATCTAATGCAAAATGTTAGTAGAATTACAAGTCTTTTGATACTGCATCGTCCACCACCCTGAAGCACTAATACAACCACTTCCTTGTATTTTCATAATATTGGAAAGATCACCTTTTTTCTTTCGATTTGCAAAACTTTAGTATAAGTAGGCCTGTATCGTGATCTAATTGGTCAGCAATCAGCATTACACATGACGAACTTTGAGAAGGTCATAATTAAGGAAATGGTGCTGCGAAGGGAACGTTTGAGTTTGCGGTTCAAGGTTCATGTTTACAGTGTGTTTACAGTATGTAATTATATCTTCCGTGTGATTCTATTGGTGCTGCATTTTGAAGTATACTATATATACGTATTCTAAAGCAGATTGTCGTCCTTCTAGTGTAAACGAAAGCTCACAAGTAACACAGTCCTACTCAGGTTCGGATGAAGGGGCCTAGGGCCCCTTCCACCACCTCCTCGCCAAGAAAAATGAAAGGGGAAAAGAGAAAAAGAAAGACAAAAAGAAACGAGGAAAAGTTAACAATATTTCTCTGAAACCGTACTCAAATCATATCTTTCTGCAGAGGTTCGATGAGACTTCTGGAAGAAATTAAGTGGTTGACGGCGAGATGGAGGGCTAAAATGTGCAAAACCAGCGGAATGGCTGAGCAATCGTGCTAGTATACACATGGGCATAGGGCGAGGGGCTTTATCCCCCAGTCAAAAATGTGGTGGGGAAGCATGCTTCCGCCCCTTAATCCAATTAGGAAGAAACCCCTTACTTGTTTCTTCTGTAAAAAATGTCCAAAATTTGCAGTTATTTTCCTTAAAAATTGCCCAATATGTTGCACCAAATTGCATCTAAGATCCCTCAAATATTCAAACCCTCTCCCCTCCCTCCCCTCCCTCCGCTCCCTCCCTCTCTCCCCTCCCTCTCCTCCTTCCCCTCCCTCCCCTTCCTTCCCCCTCCCTTTAGATCCCTGAAGGGATCTAAAGGTCCCTGAAGGGATCTAAAGGGAGGGGGCGAAAAATTTTCCAGAGGGGGAACACATACTAAAATGCAATACGGCAATGGTAATTTTTGATCTTCTAGGGGGGCGAAAAAATTTCCAAGGGGCGCTCGCCCCCCTTGACTACGGGCCTAGTGAGAGTGTGAAATTTTCTGCAGTATAGGGGTATTGAGATGCCAAACCTTCGCCATACAGGCAGGATGATCAAAGACACCAGACTGGCAAGGGGACGGGCTCTAGAGAGGACTACTGTGCCCCTACCCCGATTTAGCAAATCCCTTTAAAAAAGCATAGCATTAAATTAAGCCACCAGGTAAGTTCAATAACTTAGAGAAACAACTAAGCAATAAAACAGATGACATTCCGTGGCACTTTGACACTTTTATTTACTCTAAAAGTACATGTATTTATGCTTTCGTTTTCAAGCTAAAAAGGACCTTGAAAAGAAGAATTAAAAAATGAAAGAGAATATTTCCTCTCGTCAAAATGAAAACTTTAATTCGTCAGTGGAACATATCACGTAAACAGTCCTTCTACAGCCATTTCACATGACGTCGTTATGTTTTCGTTCATGTCGAGATTTTGGAGAAACATGCTCGAGAGCTAGTATGAGTGCACGCTTCAATATGGTGTATGGTTCGCGCACCTGACTGACACGTTTTGGTAATTTCTTGAGTAAGCAAGGGGGAAAATTCTATATAAAAATTACGTACACCACAAAAGCAAAACTGTAAGAAGCTATGTACATTATAGTGTTGTGAATACGAAGAGACCTTGAACGATACTAAGGAGCGACAAAACATATCGTATCCGTTCACTGCGTGTACAGTACTTGCTAAGTACTTTTTACAAGGACATAAATGAAGCTTTTATTTGTTTTCTACAAAATCAAATTATAGTTGATAAAGGCATGTGTCCAAACTATTCTGTAATACAAACTTTCTCCGAAACTCATTCCCAAGTGCCAAAAGGCACGCATGAAGCGTTGCACTAAATCGGAATCACCCTAACGTGTGAATGAATAGAGTACCATGACAGAGTACATAGGTACTCAATGAAGGTGCTCAGTGTAAGAAGGCGAGAACATCTTCATCTTGGTTTGACCCATTCGTCCCAATCAATAGTGAATGTCAAAGGGTCCCCCATCCATCGGTGTCGTCTAAGTGGTCTTGAAGAAAGGCAAAGCCATTATGTTTGGATATTCTTTCAGTATCCACACCTACATCAAAGATATTATAAGCATAGATTCCAAACTCCTATACCTACACTGTTAAGTTTAGTGACTTCTCATGGAGACGCAAATATCGGGGCGGAAGTGTTAATTTGACATGCGCACCGTTCCATCCTGTGATCTGCGTACAAAAACAGGAACGCGTTGCAGAAAATTCCATTGTTCAAAGAGTATAGCGCGGGTGCACTTTTGCAACGCGTTCTATACACGCAGAATACATTTCTCTGTGTATTATCCGGAATGCTTGTCGCACACTTCTGCGCGCTCGGGAAACAAACGCGCTAGCTGATTTCCCATTGTGAACGCGTAAGAAATTAAACGCGCATATAAAGTGCGTTACTTAATGATACCATAGAAACTGACCAATGAATGTAGGCGAATAAGTCTATGAACTTTAAACCAGTCATTGTGCGTTCATGTTCAAATGTACTTTTGTGTAATGCCATCAGTAAGAAGTAAAATTCTTGTAAGTGGAATTTAGTTAAGAAGTGATACTTCTTACATTTACAATGTTTCGAAATAACAAGTATTAGTACTTTTTGTAAGACATTCATTTCCCTGTTTGTTTCCAAAACGACTGAACAGTGATCAGCACTTCCGCCCCGATATATTGGGCTCCACGGGGAGTCAACACGCCATTTTAAGTTTGGAATCTATGCTTATAATATCTTTGACCTACATCGATTCCTACCCCCTCATTTGTTATACATCTTCGTCTTGACCCATCTTGACTGCACTTGCATGTACGGGAAAAAGGAGTACATATTCGAATCCTGCTAAAAAGACTAACCCGTGTGGGGCACTTAGAACGGTTTGAGAAGCACTGACCTTGAATTTTGGTGTTCTGATCTACTTACAAAGCTTATTACAAAATGTGAGTGGCATTACAATAGTTTAATACCGGCATAGTCCACCACCACCCGGAAGCACGCACCAATACACCCACCTGCTTGTATTTTCATAATGTTGGAAAGAGCATCGTTTTTCTTTTTTCTTTCTTTTCTTCCTTTTTTTATGCTTTCGATTTGCAAAGCTTAAATGGTTAGGCCTGTAACATGATCTAATTAGTCAGTATTATACAAGACAAACGTAGAGAAAAAGTCATAATTCATTAAGAAAATGGTGGTGGAAAGATTAAAATTGCGTGTATATTTATTTCAGGTATAGAAGTGTTCCACGTGATGTCAGTGCGTCTCAGATTGCCATACTCGTAGTACCCGCTCATGAGCAGTAGACTTGTCTACAGTACTCACGCACGGCATAGCTCTAAATTCAACTGCAGGCAGCTCCCTGGTGTGAGTACCAATAAAACAACCAGAAAGACGCATGACGCGGTGACGTCTGTGACAAACATCTATAGGCATGGTAATGAATCGAAAGTAATTGTAAAGATCTTCAGTCACGTAACATAAATGTGATCAGTCAGTAACAATGAAAGCATAAATGTACCTTTGGCATAAATCTAGTAGTCTTCAGCACGGAAGAAAAGAATTTGCATAACAAAACCAAAAAACACATCCAATTATCACGGATATACATTATGCATGACGCAAATGTTGCAATTGCCTACATATAAAGCAGGAAGTTATAAAGATCCAGCGACCTACTTCAAAAAGAAACAAATAAGCGTACGAATCCGGAACTGGAGACCACAGCCTTGAAGGACATGGCCATGAAGGACGAAAACGAATGAAAGACACCCAGTACACGGTACAGCTTACAATATAAACCAAACGTAGAAATTTTAAAAGAATCTAACTAGCAGGACCACGATCAGAAATCTTTTTACACATTTTACTAGATTTGGCCAAAATTGGGCCGAATTGATTTTTTCTAAACATATTTAGCCAGTTTAGAATCAAATCTAGTCAATTTTTTGTAGAGTGACCACATGGTATACCATAGGAATAATATCATGTTTTCGAAGGAGAAAACTACTTAAACAAGAAAGTCGATTTAATCTAAGCTTGGCTAGGTGTAGCCACTGCTATTGTTTTTGACAACCGACGCCGCCCATTTTTTGCAGACTGATGTACCCGAATTTCAAAAACTCTGACAAACCTGAAATTTAGATTTTGTCAGAGATGGGCACTGAAGCACAGAAAATAGCATGTGCCCATCAACTAGGGGATCACGGTTGCCAATAAGACAGGGTAAATCTTTGTATATAAACTAAACTTAAACCTTGGCGGAAAAGAGAATGTATTTTCTGATTGGGAATACACCATTTCTATGGAGAAGTAAAAAAATATTTTTTGCTCTTTTGGGACACGTTAATGTTAGGTTAGTTGAAGACGACACCGTGCGCGTTCACATATGGCCGTGAGCTCGCAATGGATGAACATGATAAGTCATCTGACATCTGAGAAGCAGTTAAACATGTTTTAATAGTCATTGTAGTTCAACATTTTATTTGAGTGAAACGAGCCGGTTAGTAGAGTAATGGTGGCCTAAGGACAGTGTCGATGATGTGAAGAACGCCATTGTTGACCGGTATGTCGGCGACGGTGACCTTTGCGGTATCCTTCCTTCCTTTTACCGAGAATTGCCCTAAAATCAGACCAAACGAAAGATTACTGAGTTACATGCGTCTATATCAAAGGGTGGTGATTCCTAAGTTGAGACTTCACTCAAAAATTTGCACAGCAGAAGCATTGATGCAATGAAGTGCTTGAAACACATTCAACTTCGCTGACTTTGCATAATACGTACCGGTTCTCCATTTCATTTTATCACAGGTGTACGGGGGCTAAAGCCCCCACCAGTCACAAATGTGGGAGCAGAAGTCACCCCCAATATTCAAGGACGAGAACCCCTCCTTTTTCCCTCTGTAAAAACATCACAAATTTTTAGTCATACTCTTTAAAAATTTGCACATTGCAAGGACCCTCAAATATTCAAACTTGAAAGGTTCCCAAAAGGAAAGTGAACACCCCTCTCCATAAACCGTCCGTCAGAACGGCGGTCCGAAACAACGTTCATCCCCCTCCCACCCCCAGATGAGAACAGCTTTCTAAGCATATACATTTTATACAATATCTTCCGGTTCTTCACTAACGATACACATCTGCCGCTCAACGACATAGTCCTTTATGATCCTAATTAAATACAGGGTCTGATTGGTTAGGTTACTTTTTCAGGGGGGTAAGGTATCTTGTATTAATGACACTCGACCAAATCTTTGATGAGATTCATTATAGCTTCCACGTTTATGGAAGCACAACCCAATTAGTTCTCCATTGACCCACACACTAATTTCAAAAAGTAAAATGGCCTCTAAAACCTTGAAGGAGTTTCGCCAAGTACAAGCTACCCCTAAAAGACAGCTTACGAGTTGGCTATTCATAGTATTTTCAATTTGCCATACCATGATTGTAAAGATTTTTCGCTAGAAGAGCTCAAACTTTTCTTACCATTAACCAGGCCTTTTTACTCACGCAAAGCATGACATACGTCCGTTAGCCTTTAAACCCATAATTTCCCGAAAGTTGCTTCGATGGAAACCATTTTTGCACCAAGCGATACCTTACTTAATCTACATTTTGACGAAAGACCCCATCTTATGTGGTAACATTTCGAAAAGTTGTCCCAATGTATCCTCTTGGTGATATTTGTGAAGGAGAACAAATCTACGCTTTAATATAATTATGTAATAATCGGGGCGCGCTATCTTATTGTACAACTCTCTCAAGGCAAGGCATGCCAAAAATCCAAAAATACAGCGTAGCAAGGAATACCAAATGTAACACGAACATTCATCGTACATTCCAGAAAAACATAGATATTCTTCTCATTTCACGTAAAATTCAATACATATAGAAAAAAAAACAACTTCTTCAACTTCTTCTTACAACTTGTAGCTCTTTCACTACATCAACTTGAAATGAAGATGTCAATTGACAAGCCGTATGCGGGCAGGCTAAACCAAAAGTACACACCGAGAGTGAATATACCATCGATGATCCTTACTAACCCAAACAATATCGTCACATCCTGTGTCAATTACCCCGAGGAGTGGACCAGTCCCTCCGCCCCGTTAGGCATATGTCTACATGACTAACAAGAAAACAAGAATATACCCGACAGATGACTACGCAGGCAAGATATCAATTTGCTGATCGATGATGAAACTTCTAAAATGGTTAAGCCGCGGTCACACTTCAACGAATTCGGATCGGGTTCCGATCCGATTTTTGTGAGTTTTTATTAAAATCTTCTCCATTTCGGGTCGGAAAGAACCCAAAATTTGCCAACCTGTGTAAATGTATGATTTGCATCAGAGGTCTATGAAAAAGAAATGTTAACTGATTTTTTTCGTGACGTCACACCGACAAACAGCTTTTATCGGACACGCGTAGTCCGATAAAAGCGGTCTGTCGATGTGACGTCACGAAATAATTCGTATAAATTTAATTTTCGTAGTCCTGCGATAAAAATCATACAATTACATAGGTTGGCAAATTTTGGGTTCTTTCCGACCCGAAATGGAGAAGATTTTAATAAAAAATCACAAAAATCGGATCGGAATCCGATCCGAATTCGTTGTAGTGTGACCGCGGCTTTACTCACCATCTTTAAGGCGAATTTCCAGTTTTCTTGTTAACAAATGTAACTTCAACATTGTCGTTAATTCCTCCTTATCATGTAAGCCAGCACTATATTGTGTTCCTCCAACAGAATGGTATAGTACGATTTCTTTGGCGTCTTCTGTCGTAATAACACCGTGTTTCTTGCAGGCCTCGTTCGTGGGTGCAAAAATTGTAAAAGGTCCATGACCTACACCAATACAAGAAATGAGGAGCAAAAACTTCATTAGGGAAAAATGTAGAATCTTTATCGTCAAAAGAGTGTTACCATATCGTAGTTTATAGGAATAAAATAACCTATAAAAGTCCAAACCATAGATTAAAGTAAGGAAGAATGAAGTCTGGCGATGTGGACTGAAGCCATTGGTTTGGCCCTCTATACGGCAACAAAGCAACACAATACAAACATCACGTCGTTGATTTTCCCCAGTTGTTGGAGGAGAAACCACAAGTTTTTACGTTAGGAGTATAAAACAAAACATCTAAGGCACAATGACATATTCAGTTGTGAAAGTTACTTTTTCCGGAAAAAAGGATAAAATGACATTTTACTTCTGAAGTGGACGCATTCTGCACGTTTGGAGATACTCCAATCAACCAGCTTTTTGCCGTACAGCCAAAAGTGCTCTCACAATTTTCGTGGCCTCACTGGTCAAACACGCAGAGATGCACTGTGTCAGCGTTCTCCCTTACTTCAATTTCTATGGTCTAAACTGAACGTTGCAATAGCTCGAGAGAAATGCTTACTGTAGCCTAGAGCGCCTTATCAAAAAAAGAAAGAAAAGAAAAAAAAAAAGGAAAAAGGCAGAAGACCTTAACACTGTCTTTCGGGACGGCTATCGACTCGAGGAGGGAAGTACAATGTAAGTTGTGCCCGATAGGGCCCAACTGCCTGGACAGTTGACCTCAGTGGCGTACACAGGGGGGAGGCCATTGGGCCAAGCCCCCCTCACGGATGCCAATTTTTTTTCAGTTCCTAGAAAAACGTAACTGTTTTAACACAAATTTTACTTCCAAAGGTGGCATATGTGGCACCAGATTGCATGTAAGGACACATAATTTTTCAAAAATTTTCGAAGGGGAGGGGACACCCCCTCCCCTTACACCCCTCCCCCAGGCCGGCGGTCACACAACATATTGCATGCACCCCTCTTGAGAGAAATCCTGGGTACGCCACTGGTTTGACCTATATAAGCTTTAAATAAGTACAGATTCTTTTTAGTGTAAGCTTACCGAGAAATTTCGCGCGCTTTGCAATTTCACGATTTAGATTTCGGGAAAAACCTTAAATCGGGCGGAACTATTTTCCTCTAGTATATACAAAAGTTTATGCAATATATGCCCCACAATGGCAGAGTATAGTACACAGGTTTTCTTCAGATCTCCCCTCACCAACCCCTCGACGGCATCGTGGCTGTCGAGGCTTCGGTTCGTTGCCCCCCCCCCCCCGTTGGGCAAATCCTGGCGCCACCCCTGCTGGACCACTACCGGTTGGACTAACGGTGCCCAGCTCTAACTGCATCGCTTATCAACACTTTCAGTCGACATTTGTTTCTTCTCAGTAGGCAAATACGGCACCACACCCCCCATGGTAAATGCTCTGGTGACGCCCCTGGCTCTGGCACATAAATTTGCAACGTTCACATATGGTTGAAACCCACGAGCAATACACAGACGGAGGAAGAGTATAATAATGGTTTTCATATTTGAATCCCCCACTGTTCCAAAAGATGTCAGCGGTATGCTTCGGAGGATCATTAATTATGGAAAACGAGTTTTGGAGTGATAATATCAGAAAAATTGGGCCCCTGGAAAAGTTCATGCATGCTACTCCAACCCTCTCTGAAAGATCTGGCTACGCCAATGATTTCGCGAAGTTGTCATGGTAACGAGAACTGCTCTTTGCAAAAACAAAGATTGTTATCCTTGTTATCTGCTAACTCTTGAGGAATTATTTTAGTTTTAGAATATCTACGAATATAAACTAAACGGCAGCACGCCATTACATGGCGACACCTTAGGTTTGGTGAAAGTATTTTTGAACGTATTCTTTAAAAATAAAACCAACTCGAAGTAACAATCTGAATAGTTAACATAAAAATACATGAAACAATAACACTAATGGTCCTAAATGTTACGGCAAGTACCGATATGCCGTGTTTATTGTTTCATTCGAAACTTTTCATTTCCATTCTTTGTAGTTCGTGAGAGAACTTCAACACTTTATAAGCAGACACAATACTGTTACGGAAATTTTCTTTACAGTGCAACCGTCTGCCGAAGGTAAGACCTCTAGTTGTCAACATGTGCTCTCTGAATGAGTCATCGTGTATGGTGTGTATTAGACGTGCGACCTGGAAGGTTGTATACCTCATGACGTATTCTCCTTATGAGATGTATACCTCCTGATGAATATGTTGTACCTATACCTCACAAGGTATATTTACCTCATGATGTATATGCACCTCGTGAGGAATAGACCTTCACACTTCGTGAAGGGCTATGTACCTCACCGAGGTAAATGTACCTCGTCAGGCATGAACCTCATGAGGTATATTATCAGGGCTACATCCGAGTCAACCTCATCCGAGTCCGGGCCAATTCTGACTCCCTTGGCCCCAAATCCGGGCCCATTCCGGGTCCAGGACCCTCCAAGTCCGAGCCAGTTCCGATTCCAGTGAACCTGATTCCACGCCAATCCCGAATCCGACCGTACTCTATTAGATAATGCAGCATGCCATGGGCATGCTTTACAATCTCTCTCATCTGCACCTAAGGTCATATTTCGGGGTCAACTTCATCGCCTGGCCGTTCCTTTTAGTTGACTGCGTATGACCAATTACACATAACAACAACACTTGAACCTTCAACAATCTTCACGAAGTTTTCATTACTGTGAATTCGACTGAAATCGGCCCCATAGTCCGAGCACAGTCACATCCCATGCTGGACCAATTCCGTGACCTTCCATTCCAGACCAATTCCGAGTCCAGTACAAAACGGTCTGGAGTCCGGACGCAGATTTTTTTTTTTGATCCCAGGACGAATGGGGGCGATTTTTGAAAATTTCCATTGAAATCATGGAGATGAAAAAGTCATGCTCAGGTTAGGATCAAGGGCAGGGTTAGAAAGTTGTAGTTGGACTCATCCCCTGTTTATACTATATCTAGTTAGCGGCATACATCTCAGAAGGTACATACAAATACGCCGTGGGTCATTTGTTCCTCTTTAGGTATATGCAAGTCGTGATGTAGTATCGGTAAATTCTAATAGAAGGGGCTTACATAGTTTTAAATTTAGAAATATTCTAACTTAGGAAAGGATTCTGGGTTGACAATACGGTTAGAAATAGATGTATCATTGCATCATGTGTGGTATCATTACAACTTATATAATATTGTAGGCTACATGAATGGCCCCTTCACAACGGTTAATAACTGATAAGTGCCGTATATATGGAAGACAATTAGGAAGACTCTGCAGTAGGCAAGTATTTCTCTAAGGAGAACGTACCTATGGAGGGATTTCAAGTGACGTCACGCGCAATGGATTCCCAAACACACACGCAATAAGCGTATTTACAGCACACGCGCATAGAATAACCCGATACTTCTGTGACACAATGGGCGCGTGCCCGTCAAAACAAAAAAAAGACGCGCGATCTTGCCCTTCAAAATTGCGTCTAGTTGGTTAAAGTCACGTGACTGAAATCTCTCTATAGAGGTTTTTCACGTGACGTCAGCGCGTTTCACTGGCCGTCACTGCTCATGCGCAAAAGACTGCAGGATCTTAGTTACGATTGTTATACACTGGACGCCTGGCCGTCAAAATAGAGAGACGCGCGAACGCGGTGACGTCAGTGAAAAACCTCTATAGGGGAACCAGAACTCTATAACATATAACAATTTCTATCCAAGTCCGTACCGTAGTAAAGGAGCTATAAAGGGCCGGGCGCGCCATCCCGAAAATAGTTCTCGTCCGGATAAATCTTAGGATGAAAAACATAGTTTACTATTGTCTTTACATATCTCGCCCCTGAGAAATATATTGCCTGCTGAAAAATGTGTCTCTTTTTCAACTCGCCTGGCTACGGACATGTTTCAGTGAAAAGTGTAATGCGCAACTTACAGCTTTAATAAAAGGACATTTTCAAACGAATTGGCTTGGAAATGCTCGTCCAGGTAGCGAATTATGTTAGGTACAGCCAAATGCATAATACTACGCAGGGGCGATCTGTTTAAATTATTGGGGGCATCTGCTTGAGTGAACACTTTGCTCCTCCGGCCAGGAGTACAGGGGGCCTTCATGAGTCCCCTGTTGGGGTCCAGGGGCGAAGCCGTTGGAAGCCAAGCAATTTGGAGCGTTCTGATTACATATTTTTGACCTAAAGTTCTCCCCAGCTGTCATTAATAGGCTACTATCACAATTATTCATATCGAAAATGTGTGTAACAACATTAATTTTTCTGCATACCTCAAAATATGGGGGGCATTTGATATTATGTTCCCCCACTACAAATATTGAGGAGGACATGCCCCCCCCCCCCCGTGATCATGATACTAGGTGGAGGCAAAATGGGCTGGGTTCAGGGTTGTAACACCCGAGTCCGGACACGGAGTCGAGTCCAGTTTTTCTGGACTCGGAACTGTCCAGGAATCGGAACCGGCCCGAAATGCTACACTCGGACTCGGAGCCGATTCCACAAAAATGAAAGTTACCGGTACTCATGTTACTTGGAGGGCAGGCTACATTGCAATTGTGCACAGTTTAAATAAATGAATGATACATACAGTCAACCACAGAGTGGGTAAGATTACGAAACTGACTCCCGAAATGACATTCTTAATTTCTATTTTAATGAAAAACCTTTTGGTGGTATAGAAATTTTTGAATACTATGCTACATTGTTCAATGACCGAACTCAAAATAGGAACGAAATTGGGGACATCGAAATCGGAATTGACTCCGGATCGGGGGGTTCTGGAGTCGGAATTGGTCCGGGATGATAGCCACTGGAATCGGAATTACCTTGAATTTGGAAAAGGTTGACTCGGAACGGGGAGGTGTTATTAGAGGGAGTTCCTACTGAAACTTAAATTTATGCTAATCTTGTTATATCCATTTTAGCGTGAGGAGAAAATCCTCATAATGAATGATCTAGTAACACCAGGCGCGGATTCAGACATTTCGAAAAGGGGGGGGGGGGTTGAAAGCCCCCTCGAATATTCTCCTAGACTAACATTATGCTAATTTTCGCGTATTTTTATTGTTGATGTGGCGAAAAAGGGGGGGGCTGAGCCCAGGAAAGCCCCTCCCCTTGGATCCGCGCCTGAACACCTCCCTGTTTGAAGCATGCAGAAACTGGGGAGCGACCCGGCCAACTCATATGTAAGTTCTATTAATAAGTACTAAGAAGACGTCATGGGTACCTTCGAAATAATGAGTGGACACCAAAAACAGAAGACTATCAACAATGTTGCTTTACCTGCCAATGTACCGTTCATTCCTCCATCTTTAATGGCCTTTGCAAATGTTGATAAGGACTTCGTGGTAGAAATAGCATCCAAGATGTCGTACTGAGCTTGCGGCCACAAAGCTTTATCTAAAGCGTGCACTACACCATCAGAGGCTTGCAAGTCCACCTTGTCCAGCACAGCGCCATTAACAGTAATTTCCTTAAATTGTGATAGGAAAAAGACAAAAATATAATGATTTTCAGTTCGATAGCAGGGGTAGCGTCAGATGAGGGCATGAGGGCCATGGATCCCCGTTAAGGGAGGCTGCCAACGCCATCGGCGATATTTTCCAATTTCGTCGGGAGCTATAATGAGTACAATAAAGCATGAAATCCGCATAGTCCTGATCTCAAGGAAGGCAACTTATTTTCAATAAAAACACCAAAGTTTTAGATTTTCCTCAACAACAAACCCAAATCTTGCAAATTTTCCTCCCATGAAGATCCCAAATTTTTGGCCGGCAAAGCATGCCAAATATTTTGCCTCCGCTTTCTTTCTGGCAACCTGCCGCCCTTGTCGGAGCTTCGGGTTGTACTGCGTCTCCGTCGCTGAGCTTTTAAACACCCGCCCCTAGCCGCCTCTGAGCATATCTTGTTGTTACCCTGTTCAGTAGCACGACATGTGCGTTTTTGATGAAAAAGTCGTTTTGGTGACATAGGAGTTTTCAAGTTGTAATAAACAACTAAGTAAACGAAAATGCATTTCAAAATGTCTACGTGTCCTGTGTCAGAAGCGTAGCTAGGAGTTTTTGATTGGGGGCCCTGGGGGTGTTGGAGATTTTGGTGGGGGTTCCCGTTTACTATCTAAGAGGAGCGCCACCATGAGTTGGCGCGGAGCGTACCAAGAAAATTTGAGATTTTAATACATTCCAGATCGCCGGATATGGCACTTGCCAGGCTTGATAGCAGCCCATCAAGATGTGCAATTTTTGTGCAAAACCTGTAATCTGGATTAGCTGAGCTGGCCGGACTTTTGGTCCGAAGATTGCAATTTAGAATCCCATAGGCGTTTTCAAGTTGTAATAAACAGCTAAAGAAAATACATCTCAAAATGTCTACGTCTCCTGTTTCAGTGAGGTAGCTAGGATTTTTTGATTGGGGGGGGGGGGGCTCTGGGGGTGCTAGAGATTTTTGTGTATTGGGGGGCTCCCGTTACTATCTAAGCGGAGCGCCACCATGAGTTGGCGCGGAGCGTACAGAGAAAATTTGAGATTTTAGTACATCCCAAATGGCCGGAAATGGCACTTGCTAGGCTTATAATAGCAGCCATCAAGATGTGCAATTTTGGTGAAAAAAATGTAGTTTTATTTTATTTTATCCTCAAACACATTAAGTTTGTCACAATCTATCCGAATTTATTCAAAATTATTCAGAGTGGGTGATTTTCTGGCCCAAATCGCCAGTGGAGGGCGCTTGGGGGGGGGGCGTGACGATTTTGTGGGGGCTCGAACCTCCCAAGCCCCCCGTAACTACACCACTGTCCTGTGTACAGGAGTGGCAGGGTGGTGGGGGATTTGCCCAATATGGGTTATTGTTCCGCCAGCATGATATTTAACGAGCATTTTACCCAACTTCTGTGTACCCGGCATACGCATCCAAAGTGGGTGAAAGTGTACCACACCAGGAAAGTGTTAGGTATCCCCCTGACCAAACATTGTTTCCACTGCATTATACACCAGGTGTGTTGACAACGACCACTTTTGAGCGAAATCGACCCCCCCCCCCTTCCTCCGGGAGTATGTAGGATCTCAGGGCAACATGAGAATAGAGGGCGGTGTTAAAGACACTTAATAGTTTAGTGTAGTTGCAGTTACCACTTCTCTCTCCACCGTCCAATATAGCTAAAATTCTCTGCACCACCGTGAATGGAGATGTGCTGCAAATTGTGGGGGACGATGATCCATAACAGTTGAGCGCCATTGCCTGAGGCTGGTACGCTTTGTGCGTTCAACCTGCATGTCAGGAACAGTTTTATCGTCTGATTGTTTATATGTGAAGGGTTTCGTTCGGAAGAAATAGTTGTCTACCTGAAAAGTGTCAACAGTACACACCAATCAGTATACTTAGTAGTAAGTAGTCATAAGGGTACGGAACCACTTTCATGGGAGTGGGTGGGGGACTGCGCACTTTGTCCGACAAACAGCATAAAATTGTTCCCGAAAATATCATATTTTCTGCCCGATTGGGGTTGAAAAGCCCTCTCCAGCGACCCCCTTCCCCGCCTCGTTCAGTCCTAACTTTTCCTTGGTCGCGAAACGCCAGACACAATTTGGAGGTATACCGCCCACTGTCTAATTAGTTTACGAAAGTTTCGTAGTTTTACCTCTGATGACCTCAGAGGTGAAACTATATACCAAATTTATATATAAATCTATATACCAAGTATGAAAAGTGTTCATCATTGTTATCTTGAGATAACGTGTTTACAAGCAGTTTGTAGGAAAATTCATAATTTAACCTCCGATGACCTCAGGTCCCTTTTGACCTCTGCCAGAACGAATAGGGCTCATCTTTTGACTATAATGCATTTATATGCCAAGTATGAAAAGTACGCATACTTCATACACCTAGAATATCGTGTTTACAATATTTTCGGCTTATGGCCTCTGGTGACCTCATATGACCTTAGACCTCCTCCAAAACAGTAGGGTTCTTCCTCTCAATATAATTCTATATTCCAAGTATAAGAAGTGTCCACCGTTGCTATCTTGAGTAAAATAAGGGTAGGCGGTGCCACCATCTGACGTCACCATAGTCGGTGAACCTTGCACATTTTTTAGGAAAGGCCCGAAATCATCCTGCGTGATTTCATGCGAAATATAAATAGGCGTTTTAAGGATGCCGGGGTTTGAATGTAAAAAGTCTGGTTCTTATGACCAAGCTAAAACACTCAAAACACACATACATTCACATATACACACATACATACACTGGCGTGATTGCATAGATTCCTTTCGCCTCCGGCAAGGACTTACAGATTTCTTGTCCACTGTGTACCGGTTAAAACGGACCGTTCTATTTTGTAGAAGGGTAGCATTAACTTGATCCTGCTGGAGGCTAGTAGAGGGCGCGCTTCCTTTGAGGACATGATACTCAACAAACGTCTTTGCAAACTTTGTGTTGGTAAGAAGTTTCTCACGGATGACGTACGGCAAATTATCCAGCGCTAAGTCACTCGGGGCAAGCACAGTGAAGTTGTCTGGAATAAACAAGGAAAATATAAAAGAAAAAAAAAAGGAAGGAACTCATTTAGCGTTGTACAAGAAACGTGTACTGTTAGCACAGTCTATATTTCATTAATAAATTAATCTTCTTAACACGCTTTCCTTGCCAACTTAGCAGTCTGTACGGCATATTCCTTGTCCAGTTTAGGAAGCCTTAAAGGGGGCTTAGCAAACAGAGTCCGCTCCGCGGGGTAAGACTTTCCTAACTCTTTTATAATTTGGATTAATCGGCCGAACCACTAAGCCTATCCTGAATCCACCCTACCATATACTTAAATGATCAAATCCTGCCAGATTGCTGGATTGCCCATGGTCTCGTGTATCCACAATCAAGTTTGGGGCTATGAGATATTATGGTGTCAGCCATGTAGCTTTAAGAAAATTTAGCCCTTCCAGAGTCGTCATCTAACAAACTATGTCACAGGTTCATACTACTGTGTTTACATGCGGTTTCCTTGTGTGTATATACTTGTGCCCCACTTGTTAGTCCTACAGATTCATACGGTCATCATTTTCCCTCTGGTGAAAATATCTCTGAATATTTAACATTGTTCAGGATGACTTTGTTGGACGGGGGGGGGGGGGGGAGTGTCGCGGGCAACTTTTTCAGGGCGAGTTTGCACGTTTAGGCGGTGAGATTGTTAGGGAGCGACTTTGTAACTGCATATGAACGAGGGCGCCGGCAGACAGGAATTCTGTTCTGAAAACGATGGAAAGTGGGGAGGGTGTTCCCGCCTGCAGTGTAAAGAAAGATGGGAACTGAACAGAAATTTTGCGACCTTCAAAATTATGACAAATGAGGGTAAAGAAACTTTTGGGTTTACTTTTTCACTTTAGTGAGCTAATAAATCCGTCTCCTACTTTCCAAGAGAGAGAGAGAGAGAAGATTTGATATGAGACAACGAAGCAACGGTGCATTAAGGTGGTCAGACATCTTCTACGAGTAATTCCACAGAATTTTGTTTTAAAATTTGTACAACAATACTTTCGAGTTTTTGTAGAATTTCAATACAAATCTGCAGAATTCCTAGAAATTCCATAGATATTTCTAAAGAATTTCTCTACTTTGGATCTTTGGATAGATTGAATGGAAGTGAAAAGCAGGCTTTAGAAAGTGAGAAATAGTCTTAACATGTATTGAAGGATTAAATTGTAAGCTTTGTGGAATAAAGCTATATCGTTTCCAAATGTATAAATGGTGGTTGAATAGATAGAATTACGTAATGATTGATTTAAGCATTTGATTTCAGATTTTGTGAACTTGTAGCAACATATTAGTACGGTATTTGCTAAACTGGAAAAACGGCACGTGTAGTGTATACGCGACGAAGTAATTAAAGGAGAAGCAAACCCACATATTTCGTTAACATGCTGGCTCAGTTATCACGAACAACTGGCATTACAAAAAATGACCTTTGTACTACATGAAACTGAAACCTCGTTAAATACAGTCTCGTTTTAATACAGTAATGTGTCCATTCCGCCATAGCAATATTACTTTACCGCCATGGCGGAAAGGCACGTTTTCTATGGCGGAATGAACACATTTTCTAAGGCGGAAAGTATCTATGGCGGAATGACACGTGTCCCCTCTACTTTTCTGTCGAATCTATATAAAATGTCTACAGATTCCCTGTAATTTTCTAGGGTTTTGGGTGCCAATTTTCTGATCCAATTCCTAGGCTTGATACGACCTCGATTCTACCACAACACCCGTCTTGTGGCACCGCCAACTACAATGAAAAATCCTTGGATCCGCCGCTGCCTTCCGTACATGAACCGTTGGTGCTCTGCTCTTATAAAAGAACCCCTTTCTCCAAACCCTGGACCCGCCCCTTGCCCCTGCTGCCTAATACAAACATAATAAAGCATAGCCTAGGACCTTAAACTCATGCACAAAATGTCTCCGCAATGACACGCGCCTAAAAACTTCTCGACAATCCTTAGCCTACGGGCTACGAATAACGGGCTACTGTAAGATGTAGATGTAGATGTGAAAATATTACTATCGAAGGTTGCTCAGGTTCGTTTAAATCAAACTGCAGAGACAAATATTGACGAAGTCGAAGGGACTATTCCCTCCGTATTCAATACTGGTATTTCAGTATTTACACTGAAGGGTGTAATGGTGAATGTAAAGGCCACTTTTGGCTGTTTGGCAAACTTTTGCTGCTTTTGCGTTTTATGCTTGGTACCCGTAACAATAGAGAATAAAATGAATTACTTCATTTATGCAACAGAAAACTACTAACTTGGCATGGTACCAATACAAGAAGGGAGAGAAACGGTGTTATGAAGGCACCGCAAACTGTGTGCTGGCTGTGTCTCCCGTTTTAACCGCGAGTCAATCCATTACAACCCATGGCATGACGCTGCCATTTCCCCCTTTTAAGTGAAATGACCAGAAAGCTGGGGTGGTGGTGGTGGGGGGAGAGTGAAAAAGCTGTTATTGTTCTGGAGCAATACTATAGGGAATAATGAGTAACGATGAAAAATTAATGGGTAATCGGGGTGGGTCACTTACTAACACTCAGGCGCGTAGCCAGACTCTTCGGCCCGGGGGGGGGGGCAAAATGAAAATTTTCGTCCCCATTTCATGATTTTCCAAAGTAAATGTAGAGGTGGTTCTCTCCCACCCACCGTTTGCTTTGGGTTCAGTTTACCCACCTCCTCGGCTAAGTCCGAAGCTCTGGAATTGTAGAGAATTGGGGCATGAGAATACAATATCGACATGATATTCAAATGGCCTTATCAGTATGCGAACTGATAAAGTCACGTTGATCACAATTTAACTACTTTTCATAACGCGGAAGAAAAATGATCGATTTGATGACGCCCGAGTGGATTGTCAGTGGTAAACTGGACGTAAGATTGAGGAATTTTTCCAGAGGGATCCATAACCTTTCCTCAGAGGGACCTTTTAGACATTATCCAAGCGGAGCGCCACCACTAGTTGGCACGAAGCGTACAGGGTAATATTTTGGCCAATACGCCTCCCTAGATTACAGGAAATGACATTTCCCAGGTGATGTAAGTTGCACTTTAAAATTATCAAATATTTTTTAGTTTTTAGATTTTGGGAGGACTGCTGCCTCAGTCAGCCACACCAGTGGGTCCCCTGACAGAAAATTTAAATCTAACTGGACAGAGGTAAGATTTATCTCTTTAGTCTATATCTCAGCCGGGAATGCAAAACATGGGTGGAGCTAGCGCATGTTTTAGTGTCTATGTGGGCTTACCCTGTGACCCGTCGAACCTGAACGAAATATTTATCTATTTAAAATGGAATTGGATGCGCACTACAAACAATATAGAATCACAATTTGATTTTTTTATAATTACCTAACTTGGACTAGGCTATCAGTAGGTCAGTATGATGGTCACGGTGATAGGGTGAGTGTAGACTGGTAGATGGGAGCGGATGGATTATGCCGGGAACTACACGGATCTTTATAAGGGTTAATCCATTTAAGATTTTCACAAAGAGCAAAAATGAAGCAAACACGCCGGAAAAATCCTTTTTGAATTAAAAGAGTTTGCCCTGCAAGGTATTGTTTTTCTTCAATTGGCTAAAATTCTTTCCAATTTATTCTCAGTCTCTTTTCTTTCCCTATCTTTTTTGCTTGTTTGTTTCCTTTATTTTTCAAAATTCGTTCATATTTTCTGCCTAGAGGAGATGGGATCCATACCCTCTGGATCTGCACCTGAGAGGATGGATGGTGGTAAATGAGGGACCCATAAGGCTTTGAGTAAATTCTGCTCAAACTGTCCTGTAAAACGACAACCTATGCAATTGTGATTTATTAGAGCGAAGCGCGCCGAAAAGACCATTTAGTATGAATTTCCTTGACATGCTTCACTTTACATTGCACACGTTATCTATCATATTCAAATTCTCATTTAGTTTCTCTTAACTTGGCAACTTTTCTTGACCCACTCATTAGGGTTCTGTTACCAAACCCCAGTTCGTGGCAACGCACTGGCAAATGGCTCTTTTCCACTCATTGTGTGACTTTAAAAGAAAATCTGCACCGGTCTGCCGGTAAAGTGATTTTAAGTATCCCTTTTTGATAGGGATGAAAAGACAAAATCGGGACGGCAGCTGTCATCCATCCAACTCCCACACTGACAGCCTCTCTTTACGTCCCTCTTAAATCCGCTTTGCTCTGCTCTGCTCTGCGTCATAGTCTGTCCTCGCGGACTCCCTAGTCTAACGCTCTCTGTTCCCTTTCCTAGTTCCCTCATCCTTCCTCTTTCCCGTGCACAATCTGCATGGCTTCATCCCTCGTGCCGGTTTCTGCCTTCTGGGCCCTTCACTTTCTCATTCCCTTATTTCGGTCCTTTCCACGGTCCCTAGTCCTGCCTGTTTCAGTACTCATCCCGTCGATATCTGAACCAGTTTTATCAAGTCCTTTTCTTTCTCTCCATCCTTTCCTTCCATCGGTAATAATTCCTATTTTTATTATTATTTTATTTTCCTTCCCTTTTTCTCCTTTTTTTCTTTTTCTCTCCCTCCTTCCCCTTTCCTTTCCTCTTCTTCCTTCCTTGTTTTTTTCTTCATTTTCTGTCGTCCCGATTTTTCTTCGATTTTTCGCCCGGGGGGCACTCTTCCCCCCGCCCCCCTCTGGCTACGCTACTGCTAACACTAGTACAGAGTAATTTTGACTATATATACGTCTTCAAATGTAAAACCATTCAGAGGGCGGCGGTGACATTTTTTCACATAATTTACCTCACAGACTGGATTGGATCGCCTGCCTGAGAGCCATTGAAAAGTTCTAAAGAGGCTCGCAAAAGTAACAGCACAGAAAAAAAGGAAAGAAAAAGTCAGGGAGATGAAACAGGAAGTTAATCGATAACTTTTCGTTGTAAAGTGAAGCAAAGCATTACTTGAATGTACTAAAATGTTACCTTTGGGCAAGTGTCGCAACCACCCATCCAAGATGGTCAGATGGTTTTCTTATTATTACTTTCTATCGGACAGCTTGAGTGGAATTACTATTCCAAGGCCCTTATGTCCTCAGGGACTGTGGAGCCAGTTTTGAAGTGGGTGGGATAATCATCGAAGAGGCCCAATATGTTCAAGAAAATAAAAGCATTTTAAGGGGGCCCAAAATGCCCAAGGCAGAAAAAGTGCGCGTGCTAAAGCCCCCGTAGCCCCCCGTCTCGGCGGTCCCTGGTCCTGGTATAACCTATCCTCAAAAATCGCAAACCCCCTTCATCAGCAAATCCGACTGGCGTTAAATCGTTAAGCTGTTATAAAAAGAGTGTTCAAAATGTGATGTGTGTAGTCTGTTTTGTGCACATCCAATAACATTTGAAGATAGTTAAACCTGTTACGTGCTTGGCTTAAAGCAATGTCTACATTTTTTATATAACCCAGATCCAGTGGCCGTAGCGGAGCTGGGGGATTCGGTCGGAATTAAAGCGAGAATGGTGTTTGAGGGAGTCTTGTAGTGCTCAGATACCCAATGACACGACACTATTTAGCCAGGCGTTTGCAGAATATTTGCCCTTTTGGCCACATTTTTACGCTTTAGGTGATTTATTGAAGGGCTGAATCTGGCCAGGACAAGGTCAGTAGTTTGAGCCAGTCTAAGGGAAGGGACGCTAAGTTTTCTCGTAACAGAGGGTGCTGAGCTGCAGAATGATGCTATGATTTGCAACTTTTGAAACGTGTGCTAAGAACTAGGATGGCCGAATTCAGTGTTTGGAGAAATGGTTTTCCATGATATTACATTAACTAAGGTACGCCCAAGAGCGGCGATTTGTTTTCAATATTGGGGGGAGGGCATGACCAGATTTTTCAATAATTTACTGTCTGAAAAATCAAAGTCAATGTGCGATTTCTCAAATATTGGGAGGTGGGAACATGCCCCCTGTCCCCCCGGGATCCCCTCCCATGGGTACGCCTAAGGCCACTGATGGTCCTAGAGAACCCGGGAACATATTACAGCCCTTATAGGTAATTACCCCGCTCCGAGGACCATGAAATCACAATCAGGACAATAAAACGTTCAGTGTTTGCAATACTGGTACGTCATAAACGATAGATAGAATACTGGACGAGCCGAAGTGTTTTAAAAAAAATATTGGAAGGGATAGTTTACGGTACTGTGTACTTAACAAGCCGATTTTACACTTCAAAGTAGTTGTATTATGGAGCTTTGAAGGACTCTTGTGGAAATTGTGTGAACCTCTGGACTTTCTGCAGCAAGATGTTGAGATGAGATATAATGAGATTAAGACCTTGCAATTAAATAGTCAAATACTTTACGCTTAGATGTTGGAGTGTCAAAATCTCGATATCAATATGTCAGTATCTTACTGTGAAGTTGTACAGATACTGAGAGCACTAATATCATGACCTCAAGGTATCAATGTTTTCATGATATCTTTAGAGCTCCTTTAAATTATAAAAATCCAGATGAAATATTAGTATATGTGCCAAGCTTAGCGGACACGTGAAGGGGGATACCCTTGAACTCTACTATCCTGTAGATGGGGTGAAACTTGTATCTTATTTTTAATCTACATAGCCCTTCATATAATAAGTGAGGGAGGAAACTTAGGGCCGTCGGTGCAGGCGGGGTACCCCGCGCAACAGTTGATCTGTTTTCTCAGTCCATCTTTAACTGTGTAAGGCTTCCCAAACAAGAGATATGACTGAACAAGGAATATGCCTGCTACGTAGGGAAAGTGTGGGGGGGGGGGCTGGATCGGCAACAGCCAGGAGAGTTTTAAGTTTAAACTTTTTCTTCAAAGAATTAACATTAGGTGTACTTGCGAAAGGCCAAATTTACAGCAGAAAATGCCAAAAGCCAGGAGCCAAAGGGCCTCAACCCCCGTCCCAATCTTAGAATCCCTCGAAAGCCCTTAAGCTTTCACACTGAACCTTCACTAGTCCCTGTAAAGGCGTTTTTACATTATGGTAGCCTTTCAGCCCTCATTCGATTCTTTTAATGAGCTGAAAAGTCGCCCTATGAATAGTGGGGAACAGATGGGAAGGTGGGGTCCACAAAATAGTGCAGTCCCCAAACTTTTCGAAGTGGGGGCATTGGTGGAACCAGTATAAAGGGGGCAGGGAGGGACAGCCGCCCTCCTTACACTGGCCAGTGGGGAGCAAATTGAAGGCAGACGAAAAAAAATAGAGAAAAGGATAGAAAAACAAAGGATAAGAAAAAATGGAAAGAGAAGGAAAAGGAAAATGAAAGCTTGTTTACTTTTCGCGCCTCTCCGCCTCCGGTGAATTGTTAATTCGTGACGGCAAGAGCTCTTAAATTAAATTGAGCGGTATGATGTTGGCATGTTCTTTGTTGCAAAGAATGACACCCCCAGCTGGGCCTTAAATAAGAGTTTGCTGAGTTCCCACAGGGGATGATCGAGCAGACAGGTAGTCCGGGCCCCTGGGCTCTGGTGCGCACGTCGAGTCACTTGACCCCCTGCAAACAACCCTTGTGACGCCACTGGGTGGATCAACGTTCTGCCGGAGGCACACCAATAGAAAAGACGAAGTGGCTCTGGAGGCGTCGCTGTGGTGACGCAAAGTGAGCACTGGGGGTCCAGGAGCCTACCGGCCCCGCAGTAATGCTCCTAGTGGGGTCCAGGGTGAAAGTTCCGGTGGGGTCTAGGGGGAGAAGGCCCCCGGAGATTGTGGGATATTTACAACATTGTGAGCATTAGAATGAAGGATTTAACTACCTTTAAATGACATAGGATGTGCACTTAGAAGAAGACGAAGAAGGCAAAAATAAAAATCACAATTTGACCATTTTTTCAGCCTTACTAGCAGAAACAATTTAATGATTTGGGGGAGGGGGTGTGAGAGGGATGACGGACCATGTTAGGGTTTGCATTAGGCTTCAGAACTATAAATACACTCATGCTGCCTAATAGGAATTAATGTTGAGACAACTGTCTTCCACTCAGGTATGCCTTTGAGGGGGAGGGGCCTCACATTAGAGCAAGGAAGGTGCATCTGGGGTGACGGATCCAGGGCCTCGCCGGGAATAGTTAGAAAAAAAAGAAGCTTCCTTGTATGCGATTTATTAGCTTTCGGGTGCCTTAAAATTATAATTATGACAAACCTATGTCTCGCACTTTTTCAACAATAAATGACAAAAAAGTTGAAACCACCCTTTGATGCACGCGCGAAGCGTGCAGAAAATTTCGTGCAAATTCTTATACTCCTCATGCAGGTATAATCACCGTATGACCACTGGTGTATTACCTGGCTCCGCCTCGGTGAAAACTGAGGAGGGCGAAGTTCCCCTTGTAAATGTTAAGGCACCGATATTTAAAATAGACGGCCAGAGGTCTATGATATCATGGAGTTGCAACAGTTACAACTAAGAGTTGAAGCTATTTAATCATGTAAATGGATGCGTGCTAAAAAGGCAAAAAAAAATCACCAGCTTAACAGTTTTAAAAACATAAAATTGGAGATAGATATTCAATGTGGGAATGGTAGAGGACTCACGACCGCTGTGGTTCCATAGCTATTAAAATTGATTTTGAAACGATTAGGCCTTCTCTCAGTGCCTCACAAACGTTGCAAAAATAAATGAGCTCGAAACGCACCGCAAAAATGTAGTTTGAGAACATTTTGTACAACTTTAGCCCCATGAATGACAAATGACGTCACACTGAGTCCTTGTGTCCAAATCGATATACAAACGGTGTGCTTATGCACAACTTTTTAATACCCTTAATCTCATGGAGGCAGCAAACATTTGGGGGAGGCTTACCCCCCCCTCGGCGACGACACTGTCACACAGCGGACCCCTGCTCTGAGTAACCTACGTTTTTTTGACGTCAGTGATATTGCAGTGACACTTCCAAGAGCATCGCACACCCATACATGACAACAATTCTCACCCCCACCCCCTGTACGAAACAATGCATCCGCGCTTAATAGAAGTAATCGAGGGGCGCTCTTTCTTACCTGTAGATGTGAAGTTTTTCGTAAGGCCTGCCCGATATATCAGATCAGCCATGTCCAGAAGTTTATTCTCTTTGAGAACGTCGATAAGTGTTTTCTTACTAGCTTTTCTGTCTTGAGTGAAGACGACGGCATTCACGTGGTCGGTGTCGGAATTAACCAAAACTTGGGGAATGACGGAGGCGACCGAACTAAGAACCTGCACGAAAACTGCGAGAAGAATCCACGACGGCTTCATTTTGGTTAGAAATGTGCAGAGTTTACTAAAGTACTATTTCTCGATTCAAGTGCACCTACTAGACTGAACAAAGGGCAGTAGTAAATGTGAAACGTTCGACAGCAGTTTAAACTTAAAGCTAGTATAGCTGTATGGGGTTCCCTACCAATACTGCCGCATACACCTTTGATCACATGACAGAAACTAAGCGCTTATAAACTGCAACTATATATTTCATGTGCAGTCAAAGGATTTCCATATTGATAAAAATAAACGCGGACGTGACGTATGTTTCAAAGTTCGTAGAAGGAAATCTGAACCTTTGTTTGACTTTCGCAACAGCTATAGCTGCTGCTGTACAAACCGTATCAGCTCAGACGTGATAACATATACTGAACTCACATTTGCTTTCCAGTTGGGAAGTATTTACAGAGTGTATAAAATTTATCTGGGAGGGAATTAATCATGCTTACAACTATTTTCTGCTTCAAGTAGTCAGGCGAGCACTAACATCTCACTTCAAACCGTCATTGTTTTGACCAAACGTGATTAAACCTTGATCAAATAGGTGGCAAGTCTCTGGCAACTATGGGCGATAAGCGCGTAATTTGCGCCACTATCTAGAAACTTAAAATTTTTTTCGGTTAGTTGATAAAATAGTCTCACTTTTTCCTTTCCCTACCATCTCATCTCCTAATCGGGGTCTACCCCTTTAAAGGTTTTGCAGTCATAAGGTCATTTTTCATAAGGGTCGTTATTCATAAAGTGCTTTTCTGAAAAGATAAGGTTCCTTGTTCGTGGGGTTCGGTATTAAGATAAGATAAGACAAGATCAACTTTATTAAACCCCACAGGGGTAACTGAATGCTCGCATAAAACAGTACAAAAAAGACTCTAAAATAACAAAATGTATACATGCAAACAACATTAAGAAAATAAAAGAAGGAAATACGAGAAAGTAAAAGTATAAAGCAGAACGAATTATGAATAGCGAACCCTTTCTTTTATTATGAATAACGACTGAACCTTACGTTTAATGACCCTTATGACTGCAGAACCTTATGCACAGTGACCCTTATGCAGGCGCAGATCCAAGGGGGAGGGGCTTCCTCGGGCTCAGCCCCCCCCCCTTTTTCGCCACATCAACAATAACAAATACGCGAAAATTAGCATGATGTTAATCTAGAAGAATATTCAAGGGGGCTTTCAGCCCCCTTTTCGAAATGTCTGGATCCGCGCCTGCTTATGACTAAAACTTCATGAATATCGAGCTGTCCCCTACTAATCCACTGACACAATTTTAGTTCGCCAAATTTTTACCCACAAGCATAACAACTAGCTAACTACAAGGACAGAAGAATGAAATGCTGTAAATATTTCAGGCAGACAGAACAGAGGACTTTTTAAATGTATGGGCCAACCCGAAGCTAGGAAATTTCAATTGGCATTCTACTGTAAACATGAAAATGAAAAGAGTACAAAAAAACCCAATCAAGTCCCCAACAGATCTCGGTGATCCCAAATTAACGGTCTCGTCATGAATCATCATTTGCTTAAAAGAAGGGTCTAAGCTCAAATCAATTTTTGATATGATAGGAAGGTAGTCTACTTATTCTAAGCATTCTGGTAAGATTTGCATTGAAATGGGATGTGTGGTTCTCAAGATATTAGCAGTTAAAGTTGTCACATTTTCAGCACAAAGCGAATTTGAAGCAAGCACATATGACGTCACAGCCTCACATTAATGAGCGGTCTTTTGTTTGTCTTTAAATTTTGCAACCAATTTTCTCCCCCACAATTACGTTATCGGAATGTGATTGCATCAGAGGCATAAGAATTTTACAAACTTCGCAGTCCACATGAGGAGGTCTATATCCCTATTAGTTTCAAGGTCAACACAACAGGCTGAAAAACAAAGGAAACAAAGCATTTCTCATCAATGTGAGGAAGTGATATAACCCCTGCTTGCCTCAAGCTCACTTTGGGTCACAAATGTAGTAACTTTATTTGCTGATATCTCGAGTAATACATGTCCGGTTTGATATGGAAGTTTCACCAAATTACGTAAATTTAGTTCCTCTTTCACATATGAAAATATATTTTTCTGCTTAAACTCTTCGTTTTTAATGTTTACCCTGACGAATAGAGTAGCTTCAACCGTCGTGCCTGGTGGCGTAGGTTGTCGGAGAGTGCGCGCCGAACCGGGAAGCCTTAGTCCCCCGTTACGTTGACCAGTGGCGCCAGCATGGGGCATGAGGGGTCACGAGCCCCCCCCCCCCCAATCGATTTCAGAAAATTTTGAAATGATCCCAAAAGGCGTTTGAGTTATAGATTTCTGTAAGGGGTAGGGTGAGGTGTGTTTTCGACCGAGTGATGGATATATTGTAATCATTTTCTATCACAAATGGTTCTCAAACTGTGAAAATTTTCGCGCGCTCCGCGCACTTCAAACCTTACCTCAATATTGTTCTTTCTTTTTATCAATACCTTCCCGTAGCAACTCCAGGAGAAGCACAGCAACAAAAGTTGAAATCTGTCTACGAATTCTCATGTAAAAGACTGACTTTGCAATTGGCGTATAGGTTTGTTGGGGAATTGAAAGTGTCTCGATGCAGAGCCTGAATGCAGGTTTGGTCATGGAAATCACATTTAAAGAAAACTTTCGGTGCGCTTCGCGAGCATTTGTCGCGGTTTGCACTCAGTCTCATAACCATCATTAAGGTAATAATACATGCAACTACTCTGATCACATCACATCTAATTTGTAGCATGATGTGGAAGGTTGAAACTACGTATTTGCCGTTATACATTTTTCAAAAATTTTTACCGAGCGCTTCGCGCGCAACCATTATCGGTACAGACGGCAGGGGCGTAGCTTGGATGAAACTTTTAGGGGTCCTAGGTATCAAATGGGGGTCACGGCACTGATCGCCGTCCTAAATTCTTACTCATATCGTTAGGACACACACAATTTTTTTTGGGGGGGGGGGGAGTGGCAAACGTCTGGGGCCAGCCCCCCGTCCCGTAGCTACGCACCTGATAGATGGTGATTGTTAATCCACTTACGACGAAAAAGCATTATGAAACGCGCTTGATAGTCCTTCACCCCTTTGGCTATACCTATCAGGGAGTTCTAATATCACCTTTACGCACTCCCTCCCTCCCATTCCCCATTGCTGGAAGCTGTTCGTCTGGATTTTCGTTCAAACTTACTAAAACTACGATAGTAAAGTGCTTGGCATCATACTCTACAAGGTTATAAGCATCTGCAGTGGTCAAGTGGTTAGAGCATCCGACTTGCAGCCGGAAGGTCTAGGGTTCAAATCCTGGCCGGGTTATACCAAAGACCTTAAAATGGAACCTACTGCCTTAGCATAAGCAATGGAGTAGGGAAAACAAGCCAGTGAGCCACAACTGGAAAAAAGGCCGTGGTCGTCTCGACTTGAACTAATTGGTTGGAAACTGGGACGTTAAACCTCATCTAACTAACTAACTAACTAACTAACTAACTAACTAACTAACTAACTAACTAACTAACTAACTAACTAACTAACTAACTAACTAACTAACTAACTAACTAACTAACTAACTAACTAACTAACTAACTAACTAACTAACTAACTAACTAACTAACTAACTAACTAACTAACTAACTAACTAACTAACTAACTAACTAACTAACTAACTAACTAACTAACTAACTAACTAACTAACTAACTAACTAACTAACTAACTAACTAACTAACTAACTAACTAACTAACTAACTAACTAACTAACTAACTAACTAACTATAAGCATCATGTCAGTGCCCCATTTTAAGGAGGCCTTATACCGGTGTCTGCTAGCCTTAGATACCCGTTTATAATACACAGTGACGCAAAGGGCGTGAAGGGAAATTTTTTGTAATAGAAGTGTTTCTGTGGACTCCACGCACGCATTTTTTCGTAAAAACTTTCCTCGAATAGAAGGCAGTAAAGTAGACAAAAGGGGGCTTCAGGAGGTTTACTGACAAATACAACATACCCTTCTCTTAGACAACATGCTCTCCTCTTTCACCTGACCAAAAATTAGAATTTACTAATTATAGACATTTTCCAGCCATATATGATCATTTCCAAAAATATCCCAAAGATAGCACCATTTTTCATCCGAGCAACCTTAACAAATATTTCTCAAAGGGGAGAGGGACTCCTCCCCAGGACGGTACCTTTATGTAGTGACAAAGGAAGGATCCCCCACTGCTGTACACAATGGCAGGGGCGCAGAGAAAGGTACAATTTACGAATCATCTGTGGTGTACCCCCCCCCCCCCACCATCACCAATTCCTGGCTACGCCACTGACGTTGACGACCTTGGCATGAGTTTACATAATACAGCTTGATCCTAGCTATCAAAACTGTCCCACTCGCTTATCGTCACCCAGTAGGTCGTAATAATATTCCTACTTCACTGGCCATAAAAGTTGCGTTACGCGAGGTCGGAAACAAGAATGGTTCCCCTTGCCAACAACAGCGGACATTTGTGAGGTTAGGTCAACCTGGTTACATTTGTATAGGAAACTGTTGAAGCAGGGAGGTGTTAGGTGTTAACAACTCCCTGATTGAAGGAAGGTTCTTGCTTGCACAATCGCAGGGGTGTGAACACTGTAAAAAGACACGTCTTCTTTTTTAACACATTATGGCGTTTAAGAATTAGAAAGCGAACATCAAAATAGCTACGCACAGTAAATGACTGAACGTCCTTCGTAGTGATTATCCGCTCCAAGTCATCAAGAAAGCAACCTTCAAAGTCTCCAAAGTCGATAGAAATAAACTTTTAACATACAACTCTAAAACACCACACCAACGAATCCCCATGGTGTTTGAATTTAATTACAAATTAACCAAACTCTTACGCCCCCTTGTCAAAGACTTCAAGTACCTACGGCTTGATCCCAGCATACGGGATTTATTTAGTGATCCTCCCCTTAGTGCGAGGCGACAACCCCCCAACCTACGATCTTTGCTCACCTCTTCTAGGCTTCCCCAACCCCCCATGGCAACCGTACATGTAACAAACGACGCTGTCAGGTATGCAAACACATCATTACTGATGTTCCTTTTATTCCCCCAGGTACCACAACTAAAATAAGACCCCCTCCCCTGACATGTGACAGTTCTAATGTCGTATACCTATTGGTTTGCACACGATGTGATAGAGGTAGTTATGTCGGTGAAACCGGCTCTAAATTCCGTCTTAGGTTTAATAATCATAAGCAGACTATCCGGGACAAAACCCAGGGTTTTACGGTTGGACAGCATTACAACTTACCCGGTCACGACCTCAACGATCTAAAATGTATACTGTTGGGCTCTTCTTTTACTTCTCAACAGATCCGCCTTAATTCTGAAACCAAATGGGTCCTAACTCTCAATACACACATCGCGGGTCTGAATAGGGATTTAGGGATAATCAGTGATTACACCTTCCACAACCCCCAATTAATCTGACTGCCTAGCTTTTGCTTGTGAATCTTTCTTATTGCTAGCCTTTTCTCAGTCATCTGTCGTTATACGCTGATGAAGAACACAGGTGTGTTCGAAAATTTCGTATCACTGTATATTGTACATATTTGCTAAATATTTGCAATAGATCGAATAAGTGCTTCAAAATGTCAACCGGCCTGTTGGCCTTCTTAAAGTCTACTGTACGTATATGTATGTATATGTATAATATATATATATATATATATATATATATATATATATATATATATATATATATATATATATATATATATATAAAAAATTTGGACTTCGGAAGGTATGGCCCTTTTCCTGTAGGTTGGCCTATTTCTTTCATTGTTTGAAATTCTGATGGCACCAGTGTTCTGAAAACCAGGAAAGGGGGTGGGGGCATGTAGAAGTTATAAGTGGTGGGCTGTTAGAATGTCAGCAGCATATTTTATGTTTTGGTGGTATAACTGAGGGAAAGAAATTCAAGGGAAAATTTCCCTCACCTCCACTCCCCAACCCCCTTAGCAACACCACTGGTCCAAGATTATCCACATCATACATTAAAGACAAGTGAGATACCAGCTTTTCTGTCCATGTATTTACAAGTTTTGAGGTATGAGGATGATGGTTGGGGAGGGTAAGGAAAGTTAAAATACAATTTATGATACCTTTCAAATGTTACCTTGACAAAAGAGCATTTGCTACATTTTATGGTGCAGTTGACTTTAATATTTTACCTTGTACAGCTGCTTACAAGTCATTTGTCAGACTCGTATATTTTTCAAAGATATTAAAGTTTTGACTGTCAAGATTTACCATAATAGTTTGTGACAACGATATTTCCTCAGAATCCGAATAGCGTTGTCGTTTTTAAAGAAGGAAAATCGACAATAAGTGTCAAAGTAATTTCTTATGCAATTTCATGTCTTCCAGAGGTTTCCTGATTTGGCAAATGTTTTGTCTACAATGTGTGCTCTTAAAGAAAAAAGAAAAGTATATGCAAATGAGGTTGTCCGTCCGTCCGTCCGCCCGTCCCATTCTGAGGCCGAGGAATAAACAGAAGTATCAAGTAGTATTGTCTATGCACGGTTAGTTTTTGAAACTGACCATTTTATATTCATATTTTGAAAAATATATATATATATATATATATATATATCGTAAACCAATAGGTATACGACATTAGAACTGTCACATGTCAGGGGAGGGGGTCTTATTTTAGTTGTGGTACCTGGGGGAATAAAAGGAACATCAGTAATGATGTGTTTGCATACCTGACAGCGTCGTTTGTTACATGTACGGTTGCCATGGGGGGTTGGGGAAGCCTAGAAGAGGTGAGCAAAGATCGTAGGTTGGGGGGTTGTCGCCTCGCACTAAGGGGAGGATCACTAAATAAATCCCGTATGCTGGGATCAAGCCGTAGGTACTTGAAGTCTTTGACAAGGGGGCGTAAGAGTTTGGTTAATTTGTAATTAAATTCAAACACCATGGGGATTCGTTGGTGTGGTGTTTTAGAGTTGTATGTTAAAAGTTTATTTCTATCGACTTTGGAGACTTTGAAGGTTGCTTTCTTGATGACTTGGAGCGGATAATCACTACGAAGGACGTTCAGTCATTTACTGTGCGTAGCTATTTTGATGTTCGCTTTCTAATTCTTAAACGCCATAATGTGTTAAAAAAGAAGACGTGTCTTTTTACAGTGTTCACACCCCTGCGATTGTGCAAGCAAGAACCTTCCTTCAATCAGGGAGTTGTTAACACCTAACACCTCCCTGCTTCAACAGTTTCCTATACAAATGTAACCAGGTTGACCTAACCTCACAAATGTCCGCTGTTGTTGGCAAGGGGAACCATTCTTGTTTCCGACCTCGCGTAACGCAACTTTTATGGCCAGTGAAGTAGGAATATTATTACGACCTACCGGGTGACGATAAGCTAGTGGGACAGTTTTGATAGCTAGGATCAAGCTGTATTATGTAAACTCATGCCAAGGTCGTCAACGTCAGTGGCGTAGCCAGGAATTGGTGATGGTGGGGGGGGGGGGGGGGTACACCACAGATGATTCGTAAATTGTACCTTTCTCTGCGCCCCTGCCATTGTGTACAGCAGTGGGGGATCCTTCCTTTGTCACTACATAAAGGTACCGTCCTGGGGAGGAGTCCCTCTCCCCTTTGAGAAATATTTGTTAAGGTTGCTCGGATGAAAAATGGTGCTATCTTTGGGATATTTTTGGAAATGATCATATATGGCTGGAAAATGTCTATAATTAGTAAATTCTAATTTTTGGTCAGGTGAAAGAGGAGAGCATGTTGTCTAAGAGAAGGGTATGTTGTATTTGTCAGTAAACCTCCTGAAGCCCCCTTTTGTCTACTTTACTGCCTTCTATTCGAGGAAAGTTTTTACGAAAAAATGCGTGCGTGGAGTCCACAGAAACACTTCTATTACAAAAAATTTCCCTTCACGCCCTTTGCGTCACTGTGTATTATAAACGGGTATCTAAGGCTAGCAGACACCGGTATAAGGCCTCCTTAAAATGGGGCACTGACATGATGCTTATAGTTAGTTAGTTAGTTAGTTAGTTAGTTAGTTAGTTAGATGAGGTTTAACGTCCCAGTTTCCAACCAATTAGTTCAAGTCGAGACGACCACGGCCTTTTTTCCAGTTGTGGCTCACTGGCTTGTTTTCCCTACTCCATTGCTTATGCTAAGGCAGTAGGTTCCATTTTAAGGTCTTTGGTATAACCCGGCCAGGATTTGAACCCTAGACCTTCCGGCTGCAAGTCGGATGCTCTAACCACTTGACCACTGCAGATGCTTATAACCTTGTAGAGTATGATGCCAAGCACTTTACTATCGTAGTTTTAGTAAGTTTGAACGAAAATCCAGACGAACAGCTTCCAGCAATGGGGAATGGGAGGGAGGGAGTGCGTAAAGGTGATATTAGAACTCCCTGATAGGTATAGCCAAAGGGGTGAAGGACTATCAAGCGCGTTTCATAATGCTTTTTCGTCGTAAGTGGATTAACAATCACCATCTATCAGGTGCGTAGCTACGGGACGGGGGGCTGGCCCCAGACGTTTGCCACTCCCCCCCCCCCAAAAAAATTGTGTGTGTCCTAACGATATGAGTAAGAATTTAGGACGGCGATCAGTGCCGTGACCCCCATTTGATACCTAGGACCCCTAAAAGTTTCATCCAAGCTACGCCCCTGCCGTCTGTACCGATAATGGTTGCGCGCGAAGCGCTCGGTAAAAATTTTTGAAAAATGTATAACGGCAAATACGTAGTTTCAACCTTCCACATCATGCTACAAATTAGATGTGATGTGATCAGAGTAGTTGCATGTATTATTACCTTAATGATGGTTATGAGACTGAGTGCAAACCGTGACAAATGCTCGCGAAGCGCGCCGAAATTTTTCATTAAATTAGATTTCCATGACAAAACCTGCATTCATGCTCTGCATCGGGATACTTTCAATTCCCCAGCAAACCTATACGCCAATTGCAAAGTCAGTCTTTTACATGAGAATTCGTAGACAGCTTTCAACTTTTGTTGCTGTGCTTCTCCTGGAGTTGCTACGGGAAGGTATTGATAAAAAGAAAGAACAATATTGAGGTAAGGTTTGAAGTGCGCGGAGCGCGCTAAAATTTTGACAGTTTGAGAACCATTTGTGATAGAAAATGATTACAATATATCCATCACTCGGTCGAAAACACACCTCACCCTACCCCTTACAGAAATCTATAGCTCAAACGCCTTTTGGGATCATTTCAAAATTTTCAACAAAATTTTCTGAAATCGATTGGGGGGGGGGGGGGGGCTCGTGACGCCTCATGCCCCATGCTGGCGCCACTGGTCAACGTAACGGGGGACTAAGGCTTCCTGGTTCGGCGCGCACTCTCCGACAACCTACGCCACCAGGCACGACGGTTGAAGCTACTCTATTCGTCAGGGTAAACATTAAAAACGAAGAGTTTAAGCAGAAAAATATATTTTCATATGTGAAAGAGGAACCAAATTTACGTAATTTGGTGAAACTTCCATATCAAACCGGACATGTATTACTCGAGATATCAGCAAATAAAGTTACTACATTTGTGACCCATATATATATATATATATATATATATATATATATATATATATATATATATATATATATATATATATATATATATATATATATATATATATATATATATATATATATATATATATATATATATATATATATATATATATATATATATATATATATATATAGCAAGCGGGAGGTCCCGAGTTCGAATCCCGGTGGAGTCAACATTGCTTTTTCACCTCGTCCAGATTTTTCAGCTTTACCGACTCAACACTATATATATATATATATATATGTTAATTTTTCTTTATTAAAAAAGAACTTGGTGTTTACACTAATCATGAAATAAACGCATAAACGTGTTTAAGAGATGGCATTAAACTGGCGTCAATGTGTTAAAGTTGGCGATTTTGACGTTTAATTTGCTTATGTATTTTATTGTTTTTCGGTTACATAGACGCCAAAACGCGTTTAATATCAGTTACAAAAAAGTGTTAATCATTTTTTACAGTGTAATGGCTTCTAGTTGAGTCTCGTGCCCCTTCGGGGTTTAACTCCTTCTGGGGGTAATTTCAAGTTTAAGTCTGCAGTGGGCAACAGCTCTTATCCGCGGAAAGTTTCTCCATAAGACTTGGGCAATTGTTACGTCCATTGCTCCTCCATCACACTACGACACAGCTCTACTGAAATGAATGTTCAGTAACAAATGTGACGTTTGGGAGATACAGATTAGCATTTCGCAAGTCGCAATCATATGATATCACTTTTCTGACTGTAGCCCGAGCGGGATACAACTGACTCGAGCTACTTCATAAGCGAGCCCTCATTTTGTCAGTATGCAGTCTCAGTTCTTACACCGCGACCTACCTCAGCGTCTACCAAAAATATCGGGCATAAGAAGTATACCAAATTGTTTCCGACAGTCCGACAGTAGCAGCAACATTTGTACACTTAACTCCTTATAAAATACTAGTTCAGAACTCTTAAATATTCGGTATGCGTCAGACGAAAAATGTGACTACAGGTTCCCTTTAATACATCGTTTGACTTTCATATCAAACTATCATGTCATATATGATAAGGATCACGTCCATTCTAAACATACTTCGCACTGTCGAGTGAAAAAAAAACAGAACACATTACAACACAGTAAGAAAATGTCAACAAGCAACATGATAGTGGGTCATTTTGTGTTTATTTAGGTTAGCTATACTGCTTCCGATTTGTATGAATTCTACTATCTCTACAGTGAATATAAATAATGTCTACAGTGCCTACACTTCTGTGAAAGATATTTACAATTTTTTTTTCAAAATATGAATATAAAATGGTCAGTTTCAAAAACTAACCGTGCATAGACAATACTACTTGATACTTCTGTTTATTCCTCGGCCTCAGAATGGGACGGACGGACGGACGGACAACCTCATTTGCATATACTTTTCTTTTTTTCTTTAAGAGCACACATTGTAGACAAAACATTTGCCAAATCAGGAAACCTCTGGAAGACATGAAATTGCATAAGAAGTTACTTTGAAACTTACTGTCGATTTTCCTTCTTTAAAAACGACAACGCTATTCGGATTCTGAGGAAATATCGTTGTCACAAACTATTTTGGTAAATCTTGACAGTCAAAACTTTAATATCTTTGAAAAATATACGAGTCTGACAAGTGACTTGTAAGCAGCTGTACAAGGTAAAATATTAAAGTCAACTGCAACATAAAATGTAGCAAATGCTCTTTTGTCAAGGTAACATTTGAAAGGTATCATAAAATTGTATTTTAACTTTCCTGACCCTCCCCAACCATCATCCTCATACCTCAAAACTTGTAAATACATGGATAGAAAAGCTGGTATCTCACTTGTCTTTAATGTATGATGTGGATAATCTTGGACCAGTGGTGCTGCTAAGGGGGTTGGGGAGTGGAGGTGAGGGAAATTTTCCCTTGAATTTCTTTCCCTCAGTTATACCACCAAAACATAAAATATGCTGCTGACATTCAAACAGCCCACCACTTATAACTTCTACATGCCCCCACCCCCTTTCCTGGTTTTCAGAACACTGGTGCCATCAGAATTTCAAACAATGAAAGAAATAGGCCAACCTACAGGAAAAGGGCCATACCTTCCAAAGTCCAAATTTTTTCGTACACCTACAAGATACAATTGACTGGTTGAGATGACTGTGTGTCCTTAAAAGAAGGGTCCAGGCTTGAATTAAGTTTTGATGTGTTAGAGGAGTACTTATTCTGGTGAAATTTGCATTGAAATCTGATGTGTGGTTCTCAAGATATTAGCAGTTGATGTTGTTACGTTTTCAACCCAAAGTGAACTTGGAGCAAGCACATATGACATCATAACCTCACATTAATATATATGTTCTTTTTAACTTTCAACCAATTTTCTCCTCAATAGTCCTGTGTTGTTGGAATGTGAATGCATGAGAGGCATGGGAGTTTAACAAACTTCAATTGCCCCCTGGGGAGCTCATATCCCTATTAACTTCCAAGGTCAACACAACAGACTGCAAAAACAGAGGAAACAAAGCATTTCTCATGTGAGGAAGTGATATAATCCCTGCTTGTTTCAAGCTCACTTTGGGTCACAAATGTAGCAACTTCATTGGCTGATATCTCGAGAACTAAAAGTCTGATTTGACTAGAAGTTTCACCAAATTGCTAAGGTTTAGTTCCTCTGTCACAAGTTAAAATGAATTATTTGCTCAAACCATTCGTTTAACAATCACTCTAGCCTTAACACTATCCATTGTAATGCTACAATATGGATGAGCATCATACACAAAAATGAAATGAAACCCATAGTGACCAGTGGAACAAAAAAATTCCATGCTGGAGGGCAGCTGGGTTTCGATGCAATTATTTCAAATATTTGCAGCAAGAATTCCTTATGTATGGTGCTCCACACCAAACCACACATTTTCAAATGAATGTTTCAATCTGTTGACAACTCAAGTTTCCTGCCTTATGCTTCAAGAGAAATTATGCACCTTACATACAGAAAAACACATATAAAACCAACTTATGCAAAATGTTTAAAAGTTTGAAAGTACTGCTGCAAAATATGTTACATAAGATTATAAAACATGATGGTAAAAAATGCAGCACCTTGTCCAATTAGAAACCTGATTTACCCAATATTCTTGAAAATTTCATCATAAATTCAGATTGATTCCTTTCTTTAACTCATTAACTTCTACATTTAAACTTACTCATATTAACCATGCAAAGCCTTAGAACCAAACAACTGTAATATATCCACCAATACAGAGCACATATGATATCCACCATGAATGAAGCACTGAATACCTACCCACCATGGCCGATGCACTGAATACCCACCATGAATAGCATAAGTGTATCCAACGAGAATAATCTACTGAATACCCTACAAAGAATAAAGCACTGAATACCTGCCATGGCCAATGCATTGAATTCCCACCATGACTACACCACTGAATACCCATCATGGCCATGCACCGAAAACCCACCATGAATAAAGTATTGCTGTATCCACCAAGAAGAATGTATTGAATGACCACCATGAAAAAAGCACTGAATACCCACCAAGACTGAAGCATAGAGTAGCCACCATGACTAAAATACAGAGTACCCATGATAGAGAAAGGACTGAATACCCACCAAGACCAATGCCTTGAATACCCACAAACAAACAAAGCAATCTTGCTTTATTTTAACACAACCACATATTCACTACTACACAATTCCATTTTCATAAATCAGTGTCAACAGCTCCTTTCAAAATCATGGCTTAGCATTGTCTCCAAAGTAAGCTGAATGTACTCCAATACAAAAGCTGACATATGCTTACTTGTGTAGGATTATGCCACAATGACCTACTTAAAAACTAAATCCCTATGGCAACAACATTTAAACAGGAATGAAGTAGTTTTTAAATTCAGAAAAAAGTGCTGGTTACAGCAATTTGCTTTCCCAGGGTAAGCAAGCACAGGAATCTTTTCCATCATAAATAATCTCACGTGAATAACAGTTTCCTTTCTTTGTTCCCACGTTGTTATCTTTTTCTTATCACATTTCATGTAAAAAATTGTAATAAGCTGATTTGGTAAAACTTTATTTTATTGCAATGCATGATGGGATGGATATTGTACCAACAACTGTGACTGCCTGTACATAACTAGTATTTTGTACTGGCATGCACATTTTTTAAGTTCAAAATCATACTTCTTTCCACATCAGTTGTGGGTCTAAGATAAGAAAAACAGTTTCGAAGAAAACATTCTCCCTGAAGCAAATCTATTTAAACTTGGACTGAAAAAGTTGAGCCAGTTAACATTTTCTTGTAGAAAGAAAAGGAAACAGTCACTCAAAGCATGAGCATCTGTGCAAAAACATTCACTAACTTGATCTTTTGGTACAGCAAAATCTCCAGATTCTAATTCCTGAACTCTCTTATTCCAGCTGCAAACCTAGGATACCTTGAATGAGAGGTAAATGGAAATGACTTGTGGAAAGTTCCACAACATTTTGTACGAAAGGCATTGAAACACATTCAGAAAAAGGTCATTTTTTTCCCAAGAACATAGCATTCCCTTTTCAGCAAGGAGACAGAAAGGCAAGACCTGTCTTTGGCATAGCAATGAATCTGGTTTTGTTTGCAAGTTTGCATAATTATGAATGTTTTCCCACTTGAAAATTCTTCTTTGTTTTTTCAATTGTCGCTTAGTCTTAAATAATATGCAGCTAAACAGATTACAATGTCATTCAAAATATTTGAAAAAATAAAAAACACATACCTCACTACACCGAACATGTTTTGTCTGTTCAAAAGTATGCCCAAAAAAGGGATGATGTGGTATGCCATATGTAATATTACTGAAGCACTAAGGGTCAGGAGGAAAGCAGAGACACTCCTATAAAGAAGGCCAGATCACTTGAAGTATGAAATTTAGAGCTACTGTGATAATTTGCTAACTGCCTCTCATGAGAATTCACTACTCTCACCTGTTGCATCCAAGCCATTGCTTTGTCCATTTTGGAGGGGTAGAGAGGTTGTTTGGGGGACATCAACTGCATGGTGTCACCATAGCTGTCCTTTTTTAAAATTACCGTACTGAAAACAAAAACAAAACTGGGCATGGGGGCTTGTCCAAGAATGCCACACCTTGCACTCATAAACCTACGTCCACTCCTTCCCTTTACGCATATGACTTAAGATAAACCCACCCAAGGAATCACTGCAATAAAACTGTACACCAGGCTGTGGTCAAGACCACCTGTTTCCTCTCCATTCTAAATTTTCATATGACTAACTTATAAGTGCTAGCAATGACACCAATTCAGTTAAAAGAGACCATGTTTGCATAGACCCTTTTCCAAATAGCAATTGCAATGGATTGTGGGATAGAGTTCTGGTAGGCAATATTGTTGTCAATGGCATTTTGCTGTGGCAAAAAATGATGCACACTAAATTCTATCCCACAATCCTTTGTAATTCCTATTGGGAAAAGAGTCTATTGTAAAAAAAGACAATGCACGCATTGTAACATAAGACAATGCATGCATTGTGACATCAGGCAATGCTTGCTTATGTCAATGATTCCACCAACATTCTTTCATTATTAAAAACTTTCATGTGAAATACACAATTGTAATGATACCTCACCACACTTTTTAAAGCACAGGAATTCTTCTTGATACATAGACATGATAATCATTATTAGCTTTTTTAAGGCACTGTGACTTTGAAAGAGAATACCAGTTTGACCTTCACGTTTAAGCCCCAAGGCACATGTTAACTTAACAGTTTCAATTCAAACTTAATTTTCTTTCATAATTTCAACCACAAAAATTTCTCATTCATTACTTACAATTTCAACTACCATTTTTTAATTGAAATTCCCTGCTCCAAAATTGTTGAAAAAAAAAGGAAAATTTTAAAAATTTGAATCAGAATATACTATTTACAACTACACTGTGCTTGTAATTTTAATCTAACAGCTTTTCTTCAAAGAGAAGGCACACATGTAAACCAAACTATACTATACTAACAAAATGATATATAAGATTAGAAACTCATAGTACACCATCTGTCACTGGCTTATAAGACGTCTGTGATTTCACAGAGACCAGTGAAAAGTAACGAAAGATAAATAAGTACATTAAAGAGATGAACACAACTGCTTTCAGTGATGAACAGGCACTTTTAAATTCAGATGAAGTTCAATGGCCACTGAATGGTTTGAACAAGCTAATGCTTGAAGGTGGTGTGACATGAAAACAACATAGTTGGATATTTGATGTAAAAAGCATTAAAAATCCAGAAAATAGCCACAATTCCCATTAAAATCTATCAAATATTGACCATTTTACTGGGAAATTTCTATTTCTTACTTGTATCATGAATAATCATGAGCTAAACATGCAAATATGTGACATCGAAAGAGGGACATACCATATACGGCACATGTTAGCCTTTGTTTTTTCAACCTCAATTTCAAGGACAATGCTAGCGTTGTTATTCCCCAAGGGCTTTATCATAAATGACGTATATTTTGAGAACCGTAAAAGATACTGAGATAATTCCAACGGATCTTTGACTGAAGGACTTAATTCTTAAAATGACAAGTGAAACAGCTCTTTTTTGGTGGCATGTCACACAACCTTTAATAAATGGAAGTTTTCCTATATCATTTAAAAGAGAGAGTTCAAGATGGTCACTTGATATATTACTTTATATATTTGCTACCCCAACTATCCTCCACTTACACATCCTACCCCTCAAAAAGATGGGAGCAACACCACTGATAACAAAAGACATCATTTTGGATTTTCTCCACTGATGTCAGAATTAAATGTCTACTAAAAAATTAGGGGAAAAGCTTCATGCCCTGAAGACTGTCTGGAGACAGATTTTCTATTCTTTTAATGGCAGTTCAAAAACTGGAAGTTACAAAATTCCTGTTGTAGAAAAATATACCAATGCAACTTTTGACCCATTAGCAACAATCTTCAATCCTCCCTCATCTTTTTGTCTTAGCTTGGCTTTTCTGTGAAAGGTTTTCACCTTGGTACAACTTCCTATTTCTTTTCACTTGAGTGGGAAATTTTCTTTATTTCGTTCTTACAATTTAGGCCTGCAAAAAGTTTTCCTGCTAAGGTGGGGGCTTTCAGTATTCCTGCACGTAAATTGGACTATTCTGCAAAGAGAATAATTGTCTGTGGGAAATTGCCACACACTTCTAGCTGAGTAAACCAAATTGTCGTACAATGGAAACAATGGATGTATAAAATTAGGATGTTAAACAAATCTGTATAAAAATATTGCAAAACAGAAATCTTCTGCTTTTAGATCAAATTTTTAACCAAAAGTTGAAATCTTTTCAATTTAAAAGGTCAGTTTAGATTGAAAAGATGTAGACTGTTTCTTGGATGAAAACCAAGCATAATTTGAACCTAATGTGAATCAAATACTGACCTCATGATTGCTAAATGCAATTGCTTCATGTACCATCATCTACTCTGACATAGCACCTTTTATAAATTCTTTACAGGAGTGAACTATGCTAACTACCCTTTAACAATACTTCGATTTTTTATAAAGTGATTTATCACCAAAGTAACAAAAAGCTTTACCAAAATATTACCCCTAGTCAGTGATAACATGACCAGGAGATTGTCCTGGAGATGAGCACAACAAAAAACAGTGTCAGATGACATGTTTACCTCACATGAGCCCATTTTATTCCTGGGTGGAGTGAGGCAATTGAGATAAAGGATCATGCCTACAGGCACAACGTAATGAACCAAGCAGGACTCGAGCCAGCATCCATTAAATGGCAAGTCCAATGCCTTAGTGAAAATATCATCATGCCCTCATATTTACTCAATTCATTAATTAACTATAGACCTTATGCATATGATGTTACAAAGGAGAAAGTGCTCCCTCCTTTGGAGGAAAATGGAGGAAAAGCACGTATCAATGCAAGTTACACCAATAAATGCAGACAGCTGATTTGTAAACCAATCCTATACGTGTGTAAGTCTACAACACGTGCTACGAAATCCACGCCGTTCGTGCACGTGTGCTGCATTGTTTTCACCCAAAATGAGGTCAGTGTGATGTCTATGCATAACATCTACTGCAAACAGAAGTCAAACATGGAACTGTTCCTTAGTTACACCTCACATACTATTATTTTACAAACAAATCACAGTGCCTGAAAATGTCAAGGAAATGCGTTTTAAAAGTGAAAGTTGTATTAAAGTTGAATGCTTCAGCAATACACATGTTGACATAACACTTATGCAGCCTCCTGATGAAATGAAAGCAAATCAGATTTAAAAACTTCGTAAAAAAGGCAAAATGTGAGCATAGGACGGACAAAATGTAAAAGAGCCTTGGAAAAGGTGTTACAATGAATTTCCAGTGTGGACGGATTAAGAAAATAATACTTTTCAGGTAGATGCTAGTTCAAGCCATGGACGAAAAGTCCCAAGCCTGAGCCAAGTATGTTGAAATGTCAGGATAGCAGTGTTCAATATGTAAAAGCCCTGTATGTAAAACATATCTCAGAATAAATAATGCTTGAATCTAATAAAGCCTGATAACACTGATATCTTGACAACAATAAAAACGTTAACTACAAATACAAACCTTGTCATTTGAAGTTGGTCACATAACATAAGAAAACCTACTTTTGCAAAGTTTTTGTCTAATCAGACAAAATACATGTTGTACATTGCTCTAGGAGTGACGGCCTGCTTCAAACCTATGAAATACAAATGACTCTGAGTCATCTGGAAAAGCAATTTCTTATTGCTATGGGAACCATCAGCACCATCATGACTTTAAAGCAGAAAACACAAAAGTGAACATATAAACATCTCAACCAGAAACTTCTTCAAACAGAGGGTGGACAGAGATCAGCATGAGAATGTAGTCAGGAGTGAAGACTTTGTGAAGGCAAGATGTGCTCAGGCAAAGTATTACATTTAAAAGCTTGCCAAGCTGGCCTCGTCAAAAATTGTATCAACCACCTCCTTAAAAACAACTCTGATAGGATCACTCACTAATTTTCCCAGAAGATGAATACACATCACCTGTGCAAAAACTGAATTCATGTTCAGAGGCAAGTAGGCTTATACAAAATTATGTACTCTCTACCCTAAACTTTCCACTACAGAACTTTTTTATGTGAACCAAAATTTGAAAACTATTTCTACAAAATAAATAATGCTTTTAAAACACTGGCAAATTCATGTTAGAACAAATGAATTAATAACGTTACAATCTATTAAGTTAGTAAACTCTTCAAATTTGACCCTTTAAGTAACTGACTCCTGTCATCACTTTTTTAAAACAGATTTTTCTCTTCTCTAATCTTTTTTTCTCTTTTTCTCTTCTCTCTTGGCCAGCAAGCTCTCCTCCTTCCTCTATTAAGCTCTTCATTGCAATACGCATGATGCAGACAAACTTTTCTTGATAGGTAGAGCAAATGAGTCCCACTATAAAATCGCTCAGCAACATCACTATTAAATACCTGATGCCAAGCACACTTTTGAGAGCCACACAAGTCAAATGACCTCAAGAAGTCATTTTTTGGCTCTTTCGCTGAGTCTTCACTTAGGTCAATACTCAAAGCATGTTCAAATATTTGTTTTCCTCGGCAAGGGATGTCAGCATGGATGACATGTCATTAACGACCATGTTAGATACATTTGAACTGACGTCACTCATGTCAGGAGGGCATCCCCCATTGCCAGTAATTTCCCCCACACTGTTCACACTTTCTGGTACTAGTGGCTGTACATGGTCCATTCCATCCTCTGATAAATTTGCCAGTCCCCTGGCCATGGCATCAATGCCATCTGTGTCATTATTCACAGTACTTGTCACCTGATTGCAGTCTGGTGACATCTCCATCGGCATTGGCTGAGATGGTACCCTTAGAGTGTTCTGGTTATTATTGGGTGGCATCATATGCATCTGTTGCTGAGGATCATACTGTCCATTTCCTGGCCCCATTTGCTTGTGCATACCACCATTAAAGCCACCTGGCATCACACCGCCCCCACCTGTCAGGGCTGGGTTACCATTTTGAATGTTCACACCAGTGGGATGGCTATGACGATTTTGAAATTGTCTCCCCTGATACTGAGGTGACATTGTATTCTGGTACCCAGGGTTCATCATTCTTTCTGATGGATATGGCATCATATGGGGGGCATTTGGATCAGATTGTTGTACAGTCCGTTGCCTTTGGTCCTCAAGATATTGCACCATTTCATCTGGTAGTACCAAATCATCTGCACCACCTTGGCCTCCTGGACCATGGTCATTCCCTGGTGGCATGTTACCAGGGTATCCACTTCCATTTGGCTGGGAATTTCCCCATGAACCACCAGGGTTACCCCTATCCATGCTATTATGGTATCCACCTTGATACACAGTTCCCTCGACTACAGTCTCCATGTTCCTGGCAGGTTGTAAACTCCGCATATTGTCTGGAAGTGGCAGCGGAGCAACATTGTTTAGACTGTTGTACCTTGGCAAGTCTGCATTGTGGTTATACCCTAGCTTCACTGGATCACTTGCCCTGCGATTTTCATTGCCAGGCACTTCGTGGGGCAGGGGTGTACGAGGAGGAAGACTAGCAGCCCCACTCACCCTCCTGTAGGTGCCCATTGGGGGAGGCACTGGGGATGGGGATGGTACCATTCTGTCATCCCAACCATTCTGCCTGTTGATGGCTTGGTCATATTTCATCTGGAGCCTCCTCTGGTCCTGCAGGGTCAACCCTGGCAACCCAGCTGGACCATAAAGGCTGCTGGCATCACTGGACCTTCTTGAACAGTCCTCAGAGTTGTAATCAAATGGTGAGTTCATCATACCCATGTGAGTAGAGAACTGTGAGGACACACCTGACGTTCTCCTGGAGGAATAATAGGAGGAAGTCTGACTAGATCGACGGCTGATGAAGTTACCCAGTGAGGTGGGGAATGGGGATGCCTCAGAGGATCTCCTGCTGCTCAAGTACGAGCTGATGGTACTAGTGTTGCTTCCTCTCCTGGGTCCCAGATTTTCCAGATTCCCAACATACGACTGGGAGCTGTCACATCTCTCTGAAGCAGCAAGTTTCTCCACAGTACGATCTTTGGGTTTGGTGTCATTGTTTTTCACTGCAAAAAATCAAGAACAAGGAGGAATATGAACATAGGAGATAAACTTCATGTGGTACACTGTACTATGAAATCTCACAAATCTATGTGGGTATTCAAATTGTTAAATTGGAAACAATGGCATTAAGATGGTAAGGACGAGAAATGGAATGGAAGGGATGAGGCTGGGGGGGGGGGGGGGAGGGGTTGCATGACACTAGGAAAATAATCCAGACAGGAAAGAAGATAATGGCTTAATACATTTTCCAAACACATGATTCTATATGGGAACTTCCAAATTACTGAAAAGGACGATCAAAATGTCCCTTCAGCCCCCCCCCCTTCACACCTTCATGCTTCAACACTTTGTCCAACTGTCTATTGCTTCAATCCATTGCAACTTACTTTTCATAATGATTGGTGGTAGCTGAGGTAAGGGTTGAACATTTTTTACTTTCTGAGCCAAACGGTTTACTGCTGAGGATTTTCCTTTCACTTTAGCAGCCTTCACTGTGAAGGGGCTACCGGTCCTCACACACCCCTGGGAGGCAGTGGTTGCAGGTCCTTGAGTCCCTTCTGTTGGTGGGCCCATGTTAGAGCTGATCTGGTCATCCTGAATTTTGTCATCATCAATGCTGGTCAGATCGCCCACACTGCCTGTGCTGACATTCATCTCTACCTCCACCCCGCTGTCGTTGTGGGGGGAGCAGCTGTATTCCTGGACCACAACACTGCTCGTGTTGCAACTCTGTACAAGAATATCATCCCCCTATGAAAAGAAAACACCACCAATCATCGTTAAACACATTTCTGCATTGAGTAATCTTTTAGAGCAAGCACAATGTTTCAATAAGGGAAACATAAATCAGTGTCCACAGGCAAGACCTGATGGCTGTCCTCTATAACAACACAAGATTTTGACCAATATAAAAAATAAATATTATAAATATAAGTCTTCAGTAAAGTTGGACAGCACTGTCAAACTTTTGAAATGTTCCTAATAAGTATTTTGACAGCTTAATGAACACAGAGGGTGCTTTTTAGAGAAAACAGCCAAATGACACCACAATGATGAAAGACACTACAGATGTTTTGCTACTTAACACAAAACAAGCAATGTATAAACCAACAAGCACACACATCAAACAAATTAAGATAAGATCTATCTTCCTGTTAGTTCAGAACCTTTGGCACTAAAAAAGTCAGTCTGAAGGCAACAAGATCAAGATTAAGTTACAATTCTCCTCTGATAACATTTACTTTCAAATTGTCTGAAGAAGTGTATTATTTCAAGGGTTCAAATTGAAGCCAGGGAGCTATTTACTTCCTTGTAAGTGTTAATTTACCCATGATAACTGTTCATTTCATTTCACTATCTCTTTCATTTCTGATTCCTTGACATACTCAAAGGGATCTATGTGATTTCACTAACTCTTTCATTTTTGTAATTTCAGTTCTTCATGAGTGGTACAAACACTGCCACAGAATGTGAAAGGTTTTCAATCATATGTCTATAACGGACCTGCAATCGTCCATGGAATGAGTCGTTAAATTTACGTAATTTTTTTTCATCGACCTTTTGTACCACAAACACCAAAGCATAAAGTTACCACTTTTGAGATAAATGAAATTCATGACTTTTTCTAGACTCTAGAAAAACAGAATTATGTTGATGATAAAAACTTCTGCACATGGAAAGGACATATTCTTCATGATCTGCTATACATCCTAACAGTACAGTAAGCACTTATGAGCTCAGTGTAACACACAGAATGCAAACAGCGAATGTCTTACATAAATATGTAGGAATACTTTGAATTTGTTCTCTTTTAATGTAAACTTGAGTGACCACATTTTTCAGGGGGATAGTACAGTGAATACATTTAGGGACAGTGACAGTCTGCTTTCAAAGCTACAAATTAGTGAGAAATATCTGTTAAATCAAAAAAGAGAGAGAAAGAAAAAAAAGCTTTGTGCTGCCCCCATTTTGGTGTACTAACATAGAGGCAGATGCCATGTTTTGCATAATGAAAAATATTTGTTCTGGAAAACAATACAAGGTTTGTTACTAAAGCAAATACATCGGGGTTTTGCCTATCCGTTAGAATGCCAAGAATGGACCACTCAACAACCAACATCCACTTAATGAGGGTGCCATCTCTGAAGGAAGCTCTCTCTTCCACAGATTGTGTCTACTTGGATTTTACTACTTACCCTCTGTTCACATGAGACAACCTTTTACCCCCAATCAGAAGAAACATTTTTTCCACTTAATGTAGGGATTTGCATCCTTTTGGCAAACAGCAATGTGTAACCATGAATGTCCAACATTGCACTGTATTTGTACCATACTTTTGTTTTACACATGGTAACTGAGAGGACATTGGTTCTTAAACTTCTGCTGGCAGGTATGAACAATGCAAAAGAACAATTCACCCAAGAATAACAGCCGAAAACACAAAGTAGCACCAAGTAAGAGTGAACTGCCCTGACAAAGGACAGGTTGAATCCTACCCATAGTCTAAAAAACATAGTTTTTGTTTGCCTCACTAAAGTGTGAGTCTGCTTTCCTTGCTAACTGGTCATCAAACCCAATAATAAAAATATGATTATCTTTGAAAGTTTCCTGTGAAAGCAAGCAATATTTTGAGCTTATATTGTATTCCCCTTACTAATATGCTACAAATTTAAAACTTCAAAGCATCTGTTTCCCATTAAAACTGGAAACTAACATAATTGCTACACTAAAAGCTTTTACAACATCCCTACTTAAAATTGGCAAGTATCAGCAGCTCTTGCCATAAAGTGCTTCAGCTGAACAAAATACAGTCTCTGGTCATGAATGCTACTAAACCATCTATAGAAATAACTCTATGCTGACTATGCTCAACACAAACATGAATACAGAGGTTTTAAAGGGTCTGCAGCATCCCCCCAAACATATTTAGGAATAGCACTATAGATCTAAATACAACTGGTGACTGCACTGTGACTGACATATATTCAAACAATAGCACCACTCTGATTGGTCTGTCACTGATGGTTTTTACTGATAGTGTACCCAGACAGCATACACACAGCCTGAATGCATATGGACTTGAGCAATTTAAAATTTTAACCTCAGTTCAGGCTAATGTTGACTTGGCTAGGAGAGGCACTAAACAAATGTTCTTTTTGAAATTGGAGGAGTGGCTGGAAATATACTTAGGCAAATTTCTACTGCCTGGGGGAGACCTGTTGCCCTTTAAATTAAGAGTATAAGCATTCCGTTGCTACAATCTCACTTTGACATAAGGTACAAGCTGAAACTATCAATCAAACCTAACTTACCCTGGAAGCATCTTCTCTGATGTTTCAGGACATAAATATTACATACGGGGACCAGTCAAGTCGCCCCCTTGCAAAGTCGCCCCGACAAAGTTGCCCCCTACAAACTCGCACCCTTGGCCAACAAAGTCGCCCCTTACAAGCTCACCTCCTGACAAAGTCGGCCCCTCAGTTCAATTAAGCTCAGTTCAATGTTGGTTTCAAAAACAATGTGGGCTATGCCTAATGCTAAAGCCTGAAGTCAATTTAGCAACAAAAGTGTGTAGGCACTTGATAACAGCTAGTTACGATTACTGTTATCTTTGTATCTATTATAATTGTTTTTTAGAAATTTTGCCAGGACTACTTGTTGAACTGAGGGGCGACTTTGAGTCAGGAGGTGAGTTTGTAAGGGGTGATTTTGTTAAGGGGCCACTTTGTTGGCCGAGGGGGCGAATTTGTCAGGGGGTGACTTTGTGAGGGGCGACTTTGATAGGGGGCGACTTGACTTGCGGTCACAGGTAAAGATCCATTTACACTTCCAGATTTTCACGCACTATACTGAAGTATGACTCCGCCGTAAACCAAGGAGCTATCTAGCATGAGCTTAACAAATCAGTTTATGTGATATGATTGTGTTCTTGATATGAGGCAAATACTGCATTTATAGTATGGAAAATTTTCATACCTGTAAAAATTATGATTTATGTCTACAGAATGATAGATAATTCAAACTTAGGCAGCAAAAGAAATTCACTCTTTTGTGGGTCACGAATAATTTGTTTACAAAAAAACCCAAATTTTGAAATGATACAACATTAGTTACTCTTGTAATGGAGTTATGTCTTTGGAAAATAAATCTATTGAAAGCATTTCTTGGTGAAACTGAATGGTTTAATAATGATATTCTCACACTTTTCCCGGTTGATGCAATATAATTGCAACAAATATGCCATTTTTAAATATAAGATAACATTCATTGAATTCATGCAACAGCATGAGGGGAGGGGAGACAGGGGAGGGGAGAGAGGGGAGGGAGGAGGGGACTACCTCAAGCTGGACATCTTCTCAAGGAAGACATCTTCTCCTAATCATCACAAACTCTTGTCAATTTCTCTAAGATTGAACTGAACCTGCCAAAAGGCATAAACTACTAGGCTCAGGTGAATACTCAAGTTCAGAGTTGACTCACAACTGACACTCCAGTAGTAATATCACCGTAATGGGTGTTATGACTCCACAATACTATAACGATACATAATTGGTGCCCAATTAATCCCTTTTAACTAATGGTAATGATCTTTGACAAACTATTAAAACAACCCGTCTGTTAACCATGCTGCTAATTTTGCCATTACTAATATGGTGATTTGTTAAGCTCATGCTAGATAGAACTCAAAACTCAAAAACCCATCGTATGCCTGTCTGGGCAGGTTTTTGGACTTAGTTTATTAGAGCATGAGTCATCCTCTCACACCTAGCTCACCTCTCCTTTCCTGGTTGAAAAGGTTGTGCAGTGGTGCATGTCTGATCTCAAACAACAGTCTCTGTAGTATACCTTGCAAGTCAAGTAGTTCTACTGGTTGATAAGAGAGTTGTGGTCAAAAGTGCCTTGGAAGCTTGTTTGCTCAAGAGATTAAAGTACAGATAACAACTCTGCGGACAAGTGGAGCAGAGCTGCAGAGGTGCAACATATGGCCAATGGGTCCTCTAGAGACATGACAAATAACTGTCCTGGCTTAGCAACATGTTCGACAACAAATAACATTTTATTTCTTAATTTGGGGCATAATTCTTCAAGAGCAACATTGTTGGTATGAGGAAAGGACTTTATGCATGACATCACTTGCGATAACATCATTAGTGCTCATGACTCCATTCACAGTTGCGATTTTCAGGGCTGCGAGTGCTCCACTCCAAAACTGCTAGAGTTGTCCAAGGCTAATACCCTTCAACCTGCCAACATTTTCTTTGGTAACTCACAAATCAGATGCGGCAAATGTATAATTACCACCTGCTCCTGTTCAAAATTTAACGAGCAAGTATTTTTCCAACCAGTTAACTGCATTATTACTAAAGCCAAACTATCACAATTTTGTTGCAATTAGCTATGATCTCCTGCAATTTCAAGAAGATCTAAATTTTGTAAGAGTAACGTCTAAAGAAAATTGAAAAGAACCACTACAAATCACAGCAAATTACTACAGCTTGCTACTAACTAAAGATCACAATCAAGCCAGCTTATCATCATACTCTTGAACATGCTAGGAACTCACCCATAACCTGCCATATGCCATGATCAACCAAATTTTCTGTATAGCCTTATTACAAACACCATCATACTGAACCATTTCTTATAGCACTTTATACTACAATAAGGGAATTTGCAAGGTACCTACAGGAAAACTTGTTCAGCAAGATAAAGCTTGTAAGTTCTGAAAATAAACACATACTCCCATACTGAAAATAAACACACACTCTCATACCGACAGTTTTGATAATAAACCCCTATACTTTCACATACATTCTTTCACGAATGCCTTTCGGTCAAACCCAATGTCCAGTTTCAACACATATCAATACATGAACACCTTACACCAACATCTCTGGTGTGTACTCTAATCCTAATACCATCTACTTTTCACACTGGGCATGTATTACTGTCAACTTTCAAAACATTGAAGTATTCTACACAACTGTCTCACATCAACAAGTCTATTAATTGATCCAACCCATATCTCCTGCACTTTGACACCACGCATCCATTTCTTCATGCAAAACTGTTGGCAGAAGCAGCAATTTAAGTTTAAATCTTTATCTCAAAATTAGATCATATGTCAACAACTTTGAACTACTTGCTCTCACCCTTGTCTCCTATACCATGACTTGTCAAATATTTTGAGCTCAGAATCCCTTATTTAACTTGAATTTAAACTTTAGACTACTTGCAGCAGGTAGAAATTAGTAACTTGTGTTTTCATCTTTCATGAGCCATTTTTATGCATATTACAAGCAGTAACTGGCCAGTGGCCCACCACTTCACAACCCACGAACTATGCTGTACCTTCACACTGTGCATTCGATCTTGCAGACAAGACTGCCCTGAGGACCCGCTGTCATCAACTTCCACCTTCATGGCTACTGGACTATGCTCTGCCTTCACCACAAGTGGGGTCCCAGGATCCCCTGGGCCCTTGTCCTCTTTCTTGGGACCACCACTCGGGTCTTTCTTATCACTCCTCATCTTTTTGGTCACATGGGCATCAGGGCCGTGGACTGTTTTGACATGTTTCCGTAATGAACTTGGATCTGTGTACCGCTTTGTGCAACCAGGTATTTTACAGACATATGGTTTCTAAAAAAGAAAAATATGATTTTCATAAAAAAATATACAAAATATGGTTTTCATAAACAAACTTAACATTAAATCAACAGCAAAGTCACACTTTTGGTGATTAGAAACGGGCAAGGATGGCTTACTTATTTCAAAAGTTGTCAGACAAGGGATGGGGGACCAGATCAAGAGGGGCTGAACAGGCAGCTGTAAGGGATGAAGAAACAACACTTGTTCCAGGCTCCTTTGAAACTAGGTGTTTTGCTGACGCTTAAGCTTCGCATTGTCTGGTTCCTGAAATTCCTCTAAAACTAAGAGGGATTAGGTAGTGAAGATAATTGTTCTCGTCATCTACTACATCTGAAGGAGCTCATTGGATGATTTCCCCCACTGGTATCACATTGCCAGCCAACAAACAGAGCAAAATTTATTTCAACTTGTGCTACCAGGTGCCACATTTTAAAAGGGTAGAGAGTATCTCTTTATTACTTTTTGAACATAGATACATTTTTTGCTATTTCAGGAACACTCCAGAATCATTTGAAATTTCATCATCAAACTGTAGATTCTCACTGATTTTCATACAGGTATATTCCTTTTTTAATGAAGAAGTTCCAATAATAACGGACTTGTACAACTTAAGGAGAGTGGGTGAACTGTCGTTATGATAAAAACCGGTGAAAACAATTCATATTTAACGGCTGCGCAGTTATCTTCAAAGCAACATCTTGACAATGGTCTTTGTTATAGCATTACTGCTCTTTGAAAGAGGGAAATCATCATTAGGAAGGAAAGTCAACAAAAGTTAAACAGTAAGAACAAAGGAACCTGTCAATAAAATTTTGGTACGTGAAGAGGATTTAATTATTCTCAAGTACATATTGTCTGACAAATTTTGTCCATGTTTCTCCATCTCTTACAGCTCCCTGGGCTGAAGCAGAGGTTGGAGGAGCTGTCGCCCCCACATTGTTTTCAGTCTGAAGTCCTTCCAAAAGAACTAAATGACTGTATCTTGCAACAGCCTCAAACTTACCTTTGACGATGCCTCAATCCAGAAGCTGACTGGTCCAGTCCCAGCTGCCCCCTCCCATGTCCAAAACCTTTTGGCAGCACTGACTTTTTCCTATTAACATTTCATAATGCTTTTACATTTCAATACTGATGACATCATCCTCTTACAAACAGCAACATTTCCTACTCATAAGAGCAAGATACAGGAATACAAAATTTAAGTTGTACTGCATCTTTTGTTCAGAAACTTAATGACCAGCTATGTGCTAACCACTGAATGAAAAAGCAAACAGAAATTTCTTCCATGACTAATAATCACTTGCTGAGCCATTCCACTTCGGAAGAAATAAAGTTTTCCAAACACAAAACAAAAAAAAAGCAAAAAAAAAAAAAAAAACCATCTGGCCAACTGGAAAAAAACAATAATCTGGGAAGCTAAAGTTTCTTACTGGCAAATTTTGCTATCTGGAGGTAAATTTCACCAACAGGTGGGAAACCTGGCTACTTTTGAACATGAAAACAAGAAACTGTGGAAATTTGACTAATTTCCCAGAAAACAGACATTTTTCCACCTGTAGGACTGTGACCATGTAGCAATTAATCGCTAAACAATCGCATGTGGAACGAAAGTTTAGTACAAAGCTACTAGCGATTAATCGCAAAACCCATTTTACATCGGTTTTTATCCATATGAATACTCGTTTTGCAAAAATTACAAATGGTACACACAACACTGTAAGACATCAAAGTAAAGCAAAGTAAAGCCTTTACAGCAACTGTGCTTCACGGATATTACTTCCCCCCGCAACACCAATTCATTTCAGCACACACCGAGTCTTTCTGTTGTGATAAGGTAATTGCGACTAATCGCTAAACAATAGCAAATTTTTGGGATTAAATGTTTAATTATTTCGCTACACCTTCACAGCCCTATCCACCTGTTTATTACAATCTACTTACTGTTTGATGTATCTCCATGTGCTAGATACACTGTTTGCACATATGAGGCAAAATATACCAGACTGACTACATTTCCTTGGGGTCAATCAAATTTCCTGACTTTTTTGCTGATGTGAGGCATTTTCACAAATTCTCATTCTTTCCCTGACTTGAAAACAAAACTTGTTTCCAAAGGTTTTTCTCTTATTTCTAGCATAGCTGTGATCTTGTGGATGAAACAAATTGCCTTTTCCTGCAAGCGGGTCCTGAGAAAGTAGTTTTCCTGGGACCCTGTATGCCTGGGCCCAGGGTGTATACATGAATGAGAACATACATAACCAGGAATGAACTGCCAAATAAAATTGAATTAAATCACATCTTCCTTCCTCCCTATTCCCTTTAACATTTTAATGACACTTCACACAAGAATTCTACTCACGGCATTGGAATGTGTTCTGTTTTGATGCTTGGCTCTGTCAGACGCATTGGAGAAAGCTTTTGTACAACCTTGAAACTCGCACACGTATGGACGTTCACCAGTGTGAGAACGAAGATGTGTCTTCAGGTTTTCCAACCTGGAGTAAGCTTTGGTGCAACCTTCGAACTAGAGAGAAATTAGGAAACAATTTAAATCTCTTTCATATCAATACTTTAATTAGTAAGATGTAATATTAGCTTTATTGTAAAGGTTTTTATACTTCCTTGCACCATGCATGTTATTTTCTGTGCATTAATGTATACGCACATTCTTTAAATCATCAATGACACTGTGTGTAACACTTTTACCACTGAGAAATTTGAAAATTCTTCCAAATGACAATCTTTTGCTGGTGATTGCATTCAACAGTTTTACTTTTTTTTTTTTTTGCAAAAGTAACTTTACAATTTAAGGCCAACTTATAGTCATAGGATGATGGATCTACAAGTAATCCATCAGGTGATTCTGATCAAGTATCGCCTAAATGTTTCAACAACTGTGTATGCCTCCAAGACAGTCTGTCTGTGTGTCTATCTTTCTGTCCCTCTGTCTTTGTGTCTATCTATTGTGGTCTTACTAAACAACAATGTGACCTAACGCAATGAGCAAATGATGCTCTCTACCTTAGGGGTGCTCCATGATAACCTTAACAATTCTTTTACTAGGACTCACCGTACACTTGTGGGGCTTTTCACCTGTATGTCTCCTCATATGAACTACCAGCATGTACTGTGCTTTGAATGGTTTCTCCTCTCGGATGCAATCTTTCCATCGGCAGATGAACTCCTTCCTCTCATTGTGAATGTGTTCATTGTTTATGTGCTGGGAAAAAAATGACAAAAACACTCATACACAATCAACAAAGACACTATTGTTGTAAAAGAAAACATGACACAACTATTTCATGTAACTTGTGTAAAAACAGAGGTTTAAAAGTATGGTCTGGTGACCAAATTTGGTGCTTTCAAAAAAAGCAGAAAAATTTTCTGTGTTAGGCAGTGAAAACCCCATCTCAATAGCATCTTGCATTCGGAAGATACAATTTTTTTCAGAAATACTACATTTTCAGTTTCCCTAGTGCATGATGGGAAATCTGTGATGTCATCTGGGCAAATGGATTTGATGTAGCTTTTGTATTTCTTTATAATGTTGATATCACTATATTGAATATTCCATAACTTTTTTCGCTGTGCCATAAGTATGGAACAGTTTTACACTATATCTACACAGAAAAAAAAAACATCTAAAAATTCCAATGGTATCAAATTGCTAGGACAAACAAGGCGTCCAATTATAAAGAATAGCAAAGGGAACTGAGGCAATTTGCCCACTTTGGATCACGTTTTGTGACCTTGAGGAAACTTGGAGGTATTTCTTATTAAAAGTAACCAATCTTTAGGAAGAGATATCTTGAGTTAGGAATGGAGTTTTGATATGGGGTTTGGATGACATGTAATGAAAAGTTTTTATCTTTCATATAAGACCCCTAGAAAATGCCACCAGACAATCCCTTTAACTATAAACAGGCATACACACAAATTTCCAGGAATCAACCAAATGTGTACTGAGTCTGCTAAATTTACAGAAGCTGTACTGACTTTTAAAACTGTTGTCAGTCAAGGCACTTCAACCAGGTCTCAAACTACTGCTATTAGCAATATGGTATTGAATCTTATCCATTGCAAGCAGTTTTTACAGAAACTTGCTTTTCTTGACTAGCAAAAATTGATAGCAGACACCTTTGAAATAGCACCCCCAATGGAAAATGGGATTAACAAGTACTGATGAAAATACCATAGAGGACCACTGGCCACTTAGCCTAACCAGCTTGTCATATTCAAAAAAATCATGAAAATATTAAATTATGAGAATCTTGACTAAGATGATATTGCATTGAAGCCAGCTACTCATTTGACTCACAAGGGACGCCTGTACAGTACAGGCTAAACATTTCTTGCAAATGGTAATTTATGTCAGCTGGCAGATTTTTAGCCACATACAGTTTTCAGGCAAATGCAATTTTTGCCTGCTGAATGTGAAAGCTCCAGAGTTATTAAAAGTACCCTTTTGTTTCTTTTTTATATTTATGACATGCCTATTAGTGTAAACTGAAACTCCTTTATGATGATGACAGTGCTTTAATTGTTTCCGGTACAGACGTTCAGAATATCAATAATTGTTTAAGTAAGGAATTAAGAGTCTAGTAGAGAACGGTTGGTTGACAACCAATTATCACTTCACCTGGGCAAGACTGAATCTATTCTCTTCGGATTGAAAGTAATTTTAAAGCAATACAGGCCCCTCTCTATTGCCCAGGCCCCTCTCTATTGCCCAGTCCCCTCTCTATTTCCCATGATGTTCTTAAAAATAACAGGGGCACCTTCAAAGTTTTTATAAAGGCAGCCAACCCCTCTGAACAGTCACACATTTAAGATCTTGTGTACTGCTCTTATACAATGTTATTTTGATTATTCTTGTTCCTCATGGTTCTCTGCTCTCTCCAAGCATTACAAAAATTAAGCTTCACATTATGCAAAACAAGATTGTTGCGTTCATTTTATATGTGGGTCTGCGGCACCCATAACGGGAAAATGAAATGAACAAAGTGATTTTTATTTTTAACTGTATGCAACAGGGTGCAACAACTTAACTTGGTTTTTAAGATTTTTCACAACACTTGTCCTGAGTATCTTAAATCAAATTTTATCAGATCGAGGGATATCCATCAGCACAGTACCAGGGTAAGCCCATTCAACATTCTCGTTCCCAGAAAAAAAAAGATCCACTGATCGTACCTTTTTCTTTACAGGCACTGAACTTTGGAACTCCCTTCCCAATGTGTTAAAGCAGATTGAAAATATCTCCCACTTCAATTTGGGTGCGGTCAAAAACCATCTTGCCAACAAATCACTTTTAGCAGAGCAAAGTTTCTTCACCATCTAGCCACTGACTGCCAATGTCTTTAATCTAGTGCAACATCCCCTACATATTTTCTCCTTCTTTGTGAAATTGCCTATTTTCCATCTATAGGGACCCCAATGAAAATAAGATTTTCTTGGGCTTTTGGGGTTATCCCTGGCACTGTTTTGTAATTCCATTCTCTCATCTTTTATGTCTTATTTATTGTCTATTTGCCTTCAGCATGCCTTTTATATGTCTTTTATCTTTCTTTGTTTATTGTTTTCTATAGTACCAAATAAATCAAATCAAATCAAATAAGTTTAAGTGTTGTTAAGAACTCTAAATAGCACACTCACTTCAGAACAGTACAGATAGTACCAGGTGCATGGGACATGTTACAAACACGAAACACTCATCTCGATGACGATTTCTACTTATTTACAGCAGCAAGCAACAACCACATCACTCTTTCAAAGGAAAAACAACATATGGTGCTTGTAATACCAGGCACATAACACCTGCAGTTCACTGATGACACTCTACTGTGCACAGACAAGTAGTAGCTACGTCATGGTCTGCTCACACCTTTCTGACACACAGCTTTCAAAAATGGGACCAGTCACCCCTTACAAAGTTGCCACCTGAGCAGACAAACTTGCACCTCAACAAGTCTCCCCCCCCTCCCCCCTTACAAAGTCACCGGAGTCTCATTAAACATGTACAAGAAGATGAGTTACATGTGACATCTTAGAAGGAACTGGAAACTTGTCACCATATCAATCTAATATTTCTACACTGTTCTATTACAGTAGTAACATGAGACTAATACTTTAATTGTAAAGACAGCTTAGTAGCCTAGTGGCACCATGAGCACATTGCCAAAATTATTTGTTATCACAGTGTCACAACAGAAAGACTACTGCTTATATGAGGCCAACAGAACACTCTCCTTTCTATTTTTCCTGTTCTTCTAATAACATTCACTTTTTTCGACATACTTGTAGGCCTATATTTGCCAGCCAGGTGGCAAACTGTTCCTTCTGAACATATGGGCACATAACTGCAGAAATGCAGTGTGTATCTGGTGTCCCTAAGCATAACAGCTTATAAACCATGTTTGTAACTTCCCATTTCTACTTCTCTCTTGCCCACTCAATAGAAACTGATGTTGCCAGCCCTTATGTTATCTTTCACCATTGTTGAAAAAAGGAGGTTCCTTGAGAACCTTTAAGTGAAGAATTCTGGACAATTTAACCTGGACTTGAGGGGGAGACTTGGGTGAGCTGCAAAGACCACTTTTTCAAAGTGACTTTGTTAGGGGGCTATTTTGTAAGGGGCAACTTTGTCAAAAGACAAGTTTGCTGGCTCAGGGGGTGACTTTGCCGGGATGCAAATTTATTAGGGTAGAGTTTTTATGGGGTGACTTCGCTGGGTTACTTGACTGGCAACCTACAAAACATGTGGACGATGGGTGATTAACCCTAGCAGCAGCCCATCTCTCCCAGAAAGATGCTGAGGAGGATGGAAAAATGCCAAATGTTACTGAAATTCTTCTCCTTCTTTTTAAACAGCTGTCAACAAAAACAAAAGTAGTCCTGAAATATCCAGCAAAAATATTTAATGGGGAGGGGGAACCTCCCCCCCCCAAAAAAAGGACCCCTGAGAAAAGTAAAATTTGTGCCCTACGTACACAACTGTGTCACTGATTTAGGAACGTACCAAATGCCCATCTCTGTAAGCTAGTAATAACTTGTAGTACTTTTATCTATTACATTTCACAAAATCTTTCAAACTGCAGTATAGTTTTAAAAAGTGATCAAAACTGAAAAGTTCTGAACTTGCAAATTTGAAACAATGACAAAATGCTGCTTTTCAAAACCACAAATTTTAAGAGTCTGTCATCTTTTATGACACTTAGTCTGGTAGCTTAATGAGGAACTGGAGAACAACTGGAACAGTCTGACCTTTCACATTAACCTGTTGTTCAATGTTCAATTTCCAGCAGACTGAATTTAAACTGCTTCTAAAAACACCCCCCCCCCCCCAAAAAAAAATACACCCAAAAATGACATCCTTCTTGTTCTTTGAAAGACATTTAGCAAATGGGGATATCACCATATCATCTTTTCCCTTGAGGACACATAAAACTATGAAATAAATTCATGTTCTGTGTGGCAACTAAGGTAAAGCAAAACACTTTACTTCACATGATGTTTGCAAGTGAAGTCTACGGGTCCATATGAACCTTCACAATGTCAGATATGTGGGTAATTTTCCAGTATACAGATTCTTGGAAGAGAGTGTTGAAGAAGTAGGTTGCTGGTACATTTATCTACATAGTTAAAATTTGTAATGCAAACGTCATAATGGTTTTACATGATACTGTTACACTGTCAAAATTGAAAGAAGTCACTTTGCAAGTTAAAGACACTAATAAAGTTAAACATTAATGTGCCACCTGTTAGGCACATCTAGACTTGTAAAGGCTTGTACAATCATGAAATATAGAGACATTTTTCACATAAACTGACCCAAAAGATAGACCTGTTCCTTTGTGATATAAAATAAAAATGGAGATAATGTTTATTAAGCTTTTTGATCTCCAGTTATCATCTAGACCAGCTAGTGAGATAGAAAAATTAAAATGAAGCTCATAGGCTTGTGCAATATAACACACAAAAAATTTTCACTACTGAAAAGAGCTAAAATTTGACAGCAAGTTCTTCCCACACAGAAAATGCTGTCCAATATCACTACAATCATGATAGCTTTTGTTAAATTAACTGTTTATTCCAGATAGCATTGACCCCTTTCATTGATAAAGTAAAAAACCTGCCATCTATACTTCTGTTTTGGGTAGTTTATAGAGGGAATAGTATCACTGCTGCATGAATGAATGATTTCCAGGAGAGCAATTCAGTGAAACCAGGATCACACTTGTATCTAACTGTGAAAAAGGTTAATGTTCTGCTTTTGATGTTGCTAATGTTACTATCTGCAATGCTGTCAGATTTGTAGCATGTAACATTAGCACACAATAAATGCATTCCACTGGAAAACTACTGAATGTATTCATACCCTTTCATGATCAATTTATAGCATCTACCTGTCTGACACTAACATAATAGTAAAGATGGCAAATATCCATAATCTGTCACCTCACCTGACTAGGTATGGTTTGCTGTCAAGAATAGATAACGTCTGCAACATAGTAACATTAGCACACACTTTTCCAAAATATTTTATCCAAACCATTATTGAACACAAAACAGTTATATCTTATTTCTCAGAAATCTTGCTCCTGCTGAACTTGTAAGGCAAATGAAACACCAATCTATTTCCTATGCATTCTAGGGTATGCCTAATGTTTGACACCCTGTGTCAATGTTGCTAATGTTACTATTGACAGCACTGTAATGGGAACCTAACACTAACCTAGTTAAATTTCATTTGAACGAAGGGAATGCACAAGTAGTTATCTCCTTTTCAATTTTTTACTGAAAATTGGAGCCTGATGCATCAAACCAAGGGAGCGTTATGCATCATTGGGAATTTTTTTCTCTCCATTGTGGGAACAAATTGGGTTATTTATTGTGAAACATGTCTAGAGGGCAGCCTTTTCCTCTACATGATCCCACTCTCAGGTTGGGCCAAACTAGCAGTCGCAGGCATAAACGCCCAGCACCATCCATCCTAGCTACAACTCTGAAATTACCGCACCTGAACAAGCTGATCTAGTGTCTGGAACTTGCGGGTGCACATGGTCCACTCACAGTCCGTTACCACCGGTACATCCTCCTCTTTGTCCTTCATTGTATCCTCTTCTCCCTCTGGTGGTGGTACCCTCTTATGATGGTGATCATGGACATGTGAGGTGGAAGACACTGTCGATGAGCCTGCCATTAAAGCTGCCTCCTCTTGGGCCTCCTGAGCCTTTTTCTGTTCTAGGTCCACACTACTGCTGACCAAGTTGTTGTTTGGCTCTACTGCCATGTGGTCCTAACACAAAGACAGGCAGAACATACCATCTTTAGACTACAGACAAATGTTATCTCATTTCTTCTTCCCCCCTGTGGGCTGGGGGTTGTAGAATATGTCCACAGTATTTCCCGCCTGTCGTAAGAGGCGACTAAAGGGAAGGACTTGCACCGTTTTCAAACTTTGCTTGACACTATATAACACATTTGTGTTGGTGTGTTGTTAAATTTCATCTAACTAACTAACTCATTTCTTCTTGGGGGAACAGGAGGGAGGAACAAAATCACTTCAAGCTATTGTGCAAAAACTGTGCACTAATGTACACCTGTGCACCAATAGCTTAAATCTAACTGAAGAGGAGCAATGAAACTGTGTGAGGGATTAGTACAACCACAATAAGGTCGAAAAAAATGCCAGAAACTAATTCTGCTCCTAACATCTGAAGTACTGTAGGAACCACGATGAAGTTTAACAATTGTGACATTCACCTACCCATGTCCTTCTATGTAAGGGTCCTGATACACTGAGAAAAAGAAATTCTATGTTTAAGCTACTCGAGCATTTTAAAGGCCAAAGCGAAGAGAACAAAAAAAGAACTGCTACGCTACATTCTCAGACTGGTCAAAGTTGACAACTTTCATCAAGCTTAGGGTGTTTCTGCAGCTTAGTTATTTTGTAGCTAAACACAGCCTTTAAAATATCCACCCTAGCATGTATGTGGGTGGTGGTGGGAGCATGCAATGTGTAAAGCTGTTTCCAGTTTAACACATCTGAATGTGCTGGCCCCATTGTTTGTACATGAGACAATATAACAGACTAACCACTTTCCCTTTGGGGTCAATCAAATTCCTCGACTTCTCTCTGACTGGAGAAGGAAACTCATTTTTAAGGTATTCCCTGATTTCCTGGATGGCTGACAGCCCTGCATGACTTGTGATACAAATATGCATTGTAAATGCACTCGAAAGAAGCAGTCTTTAAAAAATTTAATTATTTCCAGGAACCTGTCCTTACCTTCTCATTCTTGTGGTCCATCTTCTTAGGTGTTAAAGGGTCCTCTGTTTGAGGTTGGCCATTAGCCCTTGCCATCAGATGAGCCATGGCTGGGTTGGTGGGATGATGATGATAATGAGGAGGTGGCGGTGGCATGACCCCAGGAGGATGGGGAGGATAGAATATCCCCCGATTATGTCTCATCAGCTGTTGTTGAAGGTGCTGTAAATGGGCAAGAGGCGTGACGGAGGGGTGCCAGCTGAGAGGGCTGACTGTCCCTGCTGAGAGGTGGCCATAGGACCCGCTAGCTGCAGAAGAGCTCCTTGAGTTGTTCATGTAGGCAACCAGAGAGTTGGGGGAATTTCTGATCATGGCATCTATGTCAAATGACCCTGATAGTGGGGATATGGACAGCCCTCTTTTCCTGCTAAGACGGCCACCTGGCTTTGGACTGGAGAATCTTGACCCTACAGGCAAAAAGAATAAAACTTACGTTTTAGGTTGGAAAGAGAAAATGATTTACACCACCACAAATAACATGACCATGCTGAATATATTATCACCCATTCTATGAACAAATTTTCAATGATATAGTCTAAATGTGAATGCATGTAATACTATACACCATAAGTGGGTAAAATAAAACCTCATGCAAATTTCCAGGACCCCCAAGAGGCAGCTTCCAAAACCATAACAATGTGGCCAGCAGAACCTGAAAGAATATTCAACAACTAATTTAAATGGACATAATGTGTCTAAATTGTATCTATGTGGCACAGCCAGAAAACGGCTTTAATCATTACTAAACCATCAAAAGCCTCTAGCAGTAGCTCTTTTTACAAGAAGTATTATACATTACAAGACTAATGAATGAATGAAGCATTATTTGAAAATTTGGGTGAAAAAAGTATTCATGAGCAATAAAAATGAAAATTTCTTTCTGTGAGAACTCTGTGTGCTGAAAATAAAGTTACCCAACAAAGTTCTTTTGAACTGTACAGGATTTTAGAACTATACTCATGGATGGAAAAAGTTGCGAAGCTGGGAGGCTCCTTCCTAGGAATTTGTGTACTTGGAGGTAAATTTTGACAACTGGAGGGAAGTTTGCCTTCTTTGTACATGAAGACATGGGAACGAATTGTGGACAATTTGACTCCCTTCCCAGGAAACAAAACATTTTTTTCCAGAACTGCTCATGGTTGTCAAGTGGCAGCAGATCAGTTGTCAAGTGGCGGCCGGTGGGCCATATGTAGCCTATGACGTGTATGTAAATGGCCTACAAAATATTCACACAGTCAAAAGAGATCAACCTTTTGGATTGAAACCTTTTGGATTGAATTCTGGCTACAATTATTGTAAAGTAAAACCTCAAGTAAAAGTCATTAGGAACAAGCGTGCCTAAAAAACAGAACTCTCTGACCAGGCCTCACAAAGGGGAGGTTGGGTGTAATAAAATTCTCTTTATCTGGTTATTTCTTTGTTGTCAGAAACAATTATCATTTCTAGAATAACACTTAATCCCTGGCCTGTAAGCAACTTTGAACAGTTGAATAAGTGCAACAGATAAGCTGTTGAGATGTCCACTCATTGCACAATTAAATCTTTTGTGTAAGGTATGGACAGGAAGTCTTTACTTACTTTAAGAAGGGCAAAGATGTCACTAGGAGTCAATCAACCCTGTACACAGAGGCCAAGTTTAATTGAATTAGGTAACAGATGCACAGTTAATATTTCCAAACAAACTGTCTGAATTTTAAGCAGAGGAGTTCCTAATGTGGTCCATGGTCCAAAACACGTGAGAACCTCTGATCTGTATGTTTGTGAAAAATGAAGTGTTTCTCTAGGCCTACAGCAAATGCAGTATCTTTCGAAGTCTCCTAAACACTTGTTATATGGGAAAGAATGGTAGATTTGACTCACTGTGCACAGCAGACTTGAGTACTCGACTACATACTCGTACTCGAGTCCGTACTTAAGTACAAATTTCTGTACTCGTACTTGTACTTGAGTACCTGGCCTCAGTACTAGTACTTGCACTCGCACTCGATATGTCTATACTCGTACTTGTACTTGAGTACAATAATTCTCCTGCATATTAACTGATGCATTTTATTTCAATTATTCCTTCATAAATTTACTTCAATTTATTATTCTCTATTGGTTTAATCAATTGACCAAAAATTAAATTTTATCAAACTGGTAACCCTCCCTCTCAACAGAGGCTGTTAACAGTTTAAATCAAGAAGTGCATCTGAAGAATTTTGTGGAACTGGTACTAGCAAATGAAAAGTTGAATACTTTTCATGACTGAAGTGCATAGAAGAGTTTGCACAATATGATTACTGATTACATGTACCATCAGTTTCAGAAAGAGAGAGGTGGTCCGGCTTGGCAGGTGAATTAATTCCTTTGCTATGCTTTCAGGAAAGTTTCTGCCTCAAGTCAAAAAAATGTCCATCAAATCAGATAAATGTGGGTTCACTGTAGATATGCAGTTTCTGTGATCTGTGGATTATTTTTGCTATTATGATCTGCTTCAGTCAGTGCTGTGGATGGAGGTTGCGGAGTTTGAGGTGAAGGCCTAACTGTGACAGAGGCATCTAACACTGTGTGTACATGCAGTCCTGGCATGCTCCACATATGTAACAATAGGGTGATAATGAAGCTGCGATCAATTCATAACAACAATCTGTGAACTTGTACTCTTACTCCTGTCCTCACAAACTTGTGTACTGGTACTCATACTCTGATGTTTTGTACTCGTATCATTCTAATCTAACAGAAGACTCCGTTCTGCGAATTTTGATACCAAACATGCTAGGCAGTTGTGTCCAAAATTTCAGAGATAATTTCCAATGAAGATGGCTAAAAATTTTGTACCTGATTCAGGATTTCCAAGTAGCCTATCATATACATAAAGATGACTCTTCATGGTCACAGATACAAATTTTAGAAAGAATTTTTAAGGGAATATTTGACTATAAACTTGGACAATAATTGTGCACATTTCCTATGGTTAGTGTAAGACCTTAGGTTATCTAAAGAGACAACTGTTTAACCAAAATATCTCAAACAAAGATATTCAAGTTATATACCACATAAAGTAGGCTTCATTTTTTTTTTTTTTTTTTTGTGGAAGACTAATCAATAACGTGTACAAGAAAAAAGTTATCAACGGAAGACTAAACCTTAAAAATATGGTAAAAATTACCATAATTTGAATAAATCTGCATTATTTTGTAAAAGTACTTTATTCTCTGTGTATGACAGTGAATTTCCCAAATTAGGTCTCATTTGAAAGAACAGCTCAAGCTCTTTAACTTTTATGTTCATCACTCCTTCATAAAACAAATTTTTGTCAGAGTAATTTGACATTGAAAATACGCTTTTGAAATAATGAAGACTTTGAAAACCATATGCAGGCATAGTGAAAGGTTAAAAGTGAATTCAGTGCTGAAAGGGTTAAGAAACAATAAAGTACAAAGACTTCCTAAACCCATATTATGAGATGGACAATTGCCAGAAAGAGTCTACATCCTTCATCATTATGGAGAAGGTTGGATAGACTGTGCAGAGACAAACAAAATAATTTCAAGTTGCAACTGTTTCTGACTGCCATGAACAAGAAAAATGTAATTGGACTCAGGTGTGTTGGTAAATCTAATAAGAGTGTTTTTATGATACCTGTGCTGGCCATGGTTGCCATGGAGCATGTAACAATTGGAAACAAGGACATTTTCATCATAAACTAGATTCAGATCAAAGCAAGGAAATTGTGAAGGCCATATTCATGGTTATGTCTCCCCACAGGTGACAGTTGGCAATATTAATGACTCCCTGGTGGAGTCTTGTGTCAGATGAGAGAGAGGCACAGGGGTAAGGAAAACACATCTTATGAGATTGACAACCAAACATGAAGTAACATGAATGGAAATAGTACCCTTTGAGGCAAAGGTGAAACTGCCACTATTGTAGATCTGGAATAAATATGTATGGTCACAAAGGAGCAACTACTGAGTCTGGGGTGCAAAAAGGCTGCGAAATGATTATGAGTTCAAGGTAACTGATAACAAGATAAGGTGATTACATAAAATTACAGAAGGGAGTATTGGCGGCCATACAAATTGAGAGTGGTTTTAGTCATCCGAATTGTGATTCTGACTTATCTTTAATTACTACTGTGCCATCTTGTAATACTTGGAAAGTCACATGACCACACTAGTCAATAACTGTTAAAGCAAACATCTGCCCCTCTGTCATATAGTGTTGGACATATTATCAGCAGTGTTGTAACGAGTAACTCAATTTTGCAGTCGAGTCGAGTCATTTACTACTTTCGATGTGACTCGAGTCAAGTCAGTGACTCGAGTCATCATATTATTTCTATGAGGAAAATTATGATACAATTGCTCGAGTCATTACCCTTTTGAAAATTAGTGACTCAAGTCATGACTCATTACAACACTGATTATCAGTATCCAACATCGGTATTGGCCGATATCCCCTATTAGCATCCTTTATTATTTTTAGAAAATTTACCTTGAATGCCAATGCTATCTAACCGATATTTCTCATCCTGTAATTCTCAAAATACCACATTATGTTAACGTGTTAAGACTGTTAGTCCCAGTTTTTTCACCTTTAATATGAAAATGACACAAAACTTAGTGCACCCAACAACTTAAGGTTTAGTGAACAGTACGCCATTTCTCAAATATCGGTATCGGACCGGTATCGGCCAATGTTGAGAAATGAAATAATGGTATCAGCAATATCTGCTCTTTGTAATATGGGTACAACACTGAGTCTCATAGGTAAAGGATTGCTTCTGGTGATTCAAATATTCAATTTTTTCCGTATTCAGTGTCCTGTACTTTGTAATTTATTTCGCCACACCATTCCGTGCTATAACATCAGAGGGGCAGCCATTGGCAGAAAAAGCCTTCAAAAAACAAGTTATGTGGGAATTTTTTAGTAAAAGGAGTTAGCTAAGCTGATCCAATCTGCATATAGGAAAGATTAATGGTGGGAGGGGTGGCACATTTGAATATCAATTTTCGGGCTCTTTTGGGCAATTTATGTGCATTTCATAAAAATTATAAATTTTAGTCAATTTGCACCCTAATTTGGTTGATACTGACAAAATTAAGTTACACAAAACAAAGAACTAAAACAATTCCATAGCAAATAATGTATAAGGAATCAGCTCTGTTGATTTAACCTGAATGGGTAGTAAGCAGTGATTTAACCAGCCTGTACCCCAAAAAAGTCTCAAGGGCAATTTATGCACAAGTGCTGATTTCAAAGAAATCACCCTGATTCACTTTTGCAGAAAAATCAGTCATTACATATTGTACTTTTACTTCATTTGGAAGGTAAATTTTGTTGAAATTTTGTACCATTTGCCATCAAGACATCTCTCAAATGGAAAATTTTTCCAAAGAGGAGCGGGTGATTCCTGGGTGGAAAAAGTTGGGAGGCTGGGAGGCTCCTTCCCAGGAAATCTGGATATTTGGAGGGAAATCTTGGTCATTGCAGGCAAATTGACACCTTTTATGTATTTTAAAAATATGGAAGATATTAAGGAACATTTGGCTCCCTTCCTGGGAAATAAACCTTTTTTCCAGCCCTGAGGGTGATCCTCACCCCCAGGTCATCCATTCAGAATGTTGCACTAGAGAATTGACCGCTGGATTGATCCCTTGTATTAAGATTCCACCTTTCACTGTGATGCATTTATAAATATTAATTTGCTTTTTTCTTGTCCCAGGGGTGGGAGGTATGACATTTATGGTGCAGTGGTGGAAAGAAGGAGAGAAGATACAAAAAGGCGGTACTTGAGACATGTACCTTCCACTTGGAAGGGCCTCTCTTCCATCTTCCATCTCAGTGGCCAAGTGGTTAGAGCATCCGACTTGCAGCCGGAAGGTCTAGGGTTCAAATCCTGGCCGGGTCATACCAAAGACTTTAAAAATGGAACCTACTGCCTTTGTGCTTGGTGCTCAGCATAAGCAATGGAGTAGGGAAAACAAGCCAGTAAGCCACAACTGGAAAAAAGGCCGTGGTCGTCTCGACTTGAACCAATTGGTTGGAAACTAGGACGTTAAACCTCATCTAACTAACTCCATCTCATTGTAGCATGTGCTGGAAAATTTTCGACTTCTGGGTGTTATTGTCCCTTCACTTTTGTCCTATTTATCCCCCAATCCATAAGCTGCAAGCCCAGTTATGTGACTAGCTTTAAGGCAAGGTTCATCAATATTTAGTCTAATTTGTTTTTCAAACTTCTACCACATCTCATGTGTGGGTTACTTTAAGACAGTGCACAACAGCATCAACTGCACCAACAGCATCTGCAATCAGTGTTCATGCTACTGGTGGTGTTGCCATCAAGAATCAAGGCCCACCAATGGCAGCATACTGCCTGACCCCATTTCGGGATCACCTCTGGGACCCTTCTGCCAACAACTTTCAAAGCTATTAACTTGGAATAAACCTTGCAAAGTACTTTCCCTTGGACTTATCCACTGTTGTCATAGGAGTAAATTTTGGATCTTTTTCTTCATTTTTCAACAACCCCTCCCATAGTATTATGCAAGAATGCCTTGGTGCGGTTGGTACTTGCCTACGTGCACTGCCCTATCAAGGTTAGGTTAGATTAGATGAGGTTTAATGTCCCAGTTTCCAACCAATTGGTTCAAGTCGAGACGACCACGGCCTTTTTTCCAGTTGTGGCTCACTGGCTTGTTTTCCCTACTCCACTGTTTATGCTGAGCACCAAGCACAAAGGCAGTAGGTTCCATTTTTAAAGTCTTTGGTATGACCCGGCTAGGATTTGAACCCTAGACCTTCCAGCTGCAAGTCGGATGCTCTAACCACTTGACCACTTCCCTATCAAAGGGAGTCCAAGGAAATTTCTCATCACCCACCCCCAAGTGCCCTTCCCTTCCAACATAAGGCCTATTTACCTTCTACTGAGCCTAAGTCAAGTGCTGGATGTTCTATGCTGCCTGCAGTGCTGGGTGGTTGACTTAACACATCCCCTGGCAGACCTTGGTGGCTGTAAAATGGTGCACCGAAGCCGGCACTACCTCTATGGCTGTCAACACCTTTAAACAAAAAACAAATAAATAAATAAAAAAAAAAGTAAAAAAGTTACAAAAGTTAGACAAGACATAAATGACACAACCTTAACAAACTCAATCAGCACTAACTTCAAAAGTTAAGCTTTTAAGCTGAATTGCCTTTCTTGTCCCAGCAAAAGTAACAAATACACTTTGTCCAAGGTAAGGTGAATTTTGAAATGCCAAAACTTATGGAGGTCCTCCAAAAGGAAAATGTCTGAAGGGCCACTGATAATTCTACTTCTTCAGCAGAGAGAAGGCAAGTGAGCTCAAGGGGGGGGGGGGGGCAGCTACAGAAGGTGTTTGGTGCTATAAGCCTGCAATTCCTTGCCAGTGTTAGTGTAATAGAAAGAGAATACACCTAAAATTTGACTTTTAGTTCTCTCTAAAAACAAGCCATTTACAGTATATGAGTCACTGACAATCCATTAGTAAACCTCGGGTAAAATAGAAGTAAAATAAAGAATGCAAAACTTTCCCAGTCAAAAGTGTCCCCTAGTTTATAGATATTTTAAATGAAGCAGGGGATTGACCAATTTTTTGGGTAAATTTTATGTGAACCTCTGTAGGAGACAGACTTATGTTGAATTCATGAGACAGTAAAACTTGGAGAATCAGGGGCCACTTACCCTAGAAAGTGTTTCATGCCAAATGAAAATTTCAGTGGAACCAGGGGTCATCTTTGTTGAAACCAGGGGCTAAATGGTGCCTTACCCCTATTTACGTTTAGCTTTGCCATCATTACATTGGAATATTAAAGATACTCAGTACTCAGTCCCACAAAAAAATAGAAACAGCCCCCCCCCCTCCCAAAACAGAAACACCCTTTCATTGTAATTTTTATGAAAAAATCTAGTTTACAGAAAGAGAGCAAATACTACAGTAACTTTTTCTCACATGTGAATACCACTAGCAGTTTATGACCAGGGGTGAAGAAGACAGTATTGTCACTAATAAAGCTATTTATAAATATTTAACAGTTGCTTTTCATTCTTTATGGTTTTCCATCTTTCTTTTCTACAGATTATTGGTTTTGTTGTTTTGGTAATAAACGAAGACCACAATTTCCACCTTACCAACATATCCTTCATCAGATTTGGCATTCTTTTCTGAAGGAAAATGAAAAGCACTTATTCAACTACTTTTCAAAGACCAAGAAGTATTTTAAGCATCCTACATGAGAAATTGACATTATTTTCAAAAATTATTTTAGCTGTGAAGAAAATGTGGAATACTATGTTAAAAAAAACGTAAGTCTATACTACATATAAAATTCAAGCACTTTACCATTAACAGATTTTCAATTCTGCACACAAACCCTGTTGCAAAATGGGATGACCTGCACCAACCAGTCCCCCTTCCCCACCCCCTTCTCCCACTCCCACCCCCAATGATAACTGCCTCATTTCATTTATTTGACCAAAAATATGCTTCTCCTTTGCAAAGCCAAATTCTAGATCACTGATTCCAGAAATCAGTACCTGGATGTGAGCTTGTTGGGCTCAGGCCTCTAGCATGTGACAAAACTGACATGGCAGGGCTTCCATGTAGATGGTCCACATATCCATGTGGCACGTAAGGGTAGTGGTACTCTGGAATACTGCTGAGGTTGCTACGCTGGGGGCTGAGACGAATTAAAGACACATCAGACATGACAGGGCTGCTACCAGGAGTGTACCTGTGAAGACAAAAATGTGATACAAGCCGAGTGTCATAAGTGGCTACCGAAGGGTGTAGGAGAGGAAAGGATGACACGATGAGAGGATGGGAGAGGAGGGGGAACTTTCTCTTGGAAGGGTCAAGTATTTACGGGATAATGAATGATGATATAATCAGTAAAATAACATACCTAATCACCAAAAAAATGTTCACGGTGAATCAGAACCCCACTAAGAGAAAAGAGTGGACAGACTATGTACTGTATCGTTTATGGTCATGTGATCAAATAAGACATGGTTTTAAAATGTTTTGAATATACCAAAATTATGTGAAGGAATTTCTCAAGATACAACACAATAAATGATTTGATGAAGACCAAAGGTATCTTTCTCTTAGTCTGAGAACATATTGCACCTTTCAAGGGATGATTATCAAATTTTGAAACCAATCCGCCCATTTTAAAATGGAGCTGTTCATAGCAACAGAGATAGTCACAAGAAACTGCAAAATGACATAAACACTGCCAGTCTGCCACAGTTGCCCTCTCCTGGCCGGAAATGAGTCAGCAGCCATTATCATCAGTTCTCTGTAACACCACAACTATGTAGACACCTCTGACCCTCCTACCACCTAGTGCCCAAATCTGACTTCAGGTAGGAAAAGTCAGCTTTAAAAGGGGTCATGAGGTCATACTAGAGATGGAATTTTGATGTTTGCAGTATGGTACAGATCTCAACAATATGTGTTCTGAATTGGAACTGTCCCCTCAAGCTAGATTTATGACATCTCTTGGCGAATCTTATCAGAGGTCAGATCAGGAAGTTACTGTGAGAGCTTTCATGAGGAGGATGGTGTAATGAGAATAAATGGTAGAGACAGCTGTATTTATATGTACATGTGTGTATTGGGTTCACCTGCATGTGGCAAGACACTGACATATGTATATGTGTCATGTTTGAGTTGTGTGTTTTCAGTAGGCTAGCCAACTATGTAAATGATTTCTGTAACACATATCATTTTATGTGTAGCCCCACCATATTTTGGGGGAGAGCGTACTGGGGACATAGTATGCTACAAATAAACCCTAAATGACTGGAAATAACACTTCCAGGCTATGGAATTTAACTCGGATAACTTTCAATTTTTCCAGAGATCATTACAAACATTACAAAAACTAACTAACGAAGTCTCATGTGTTGTCGCTTTTCTCATGACACTGATGGGGAAACCATAACTAAATGGACTAAACTGATGAATGACTTTTGATCTGTCAAATTCTGAAAATGTTTAACTTACATACACCTGATCCAAAGGATATAGGCATCCTAGTTTCCCAGATGGATTTTGGTTTGCAGTTTGTGAGGTCTCAGTTTGCAGTAGGGTCATACATAAGTCAGGGTAGTTTTATAGACACCAATCACTGGGGCTATACTGCCCTCATAAACTGCTTTAAAGGAGGTACCACCTTGGTGGGTAACTCCATGGTTTTACTACGGTACCCTCTAGTATGCTGTATTTTAATAATTTATTGACTTGCCTTCCCTTTGTTTTGGTTCTCACAAATTTCTACCTAGAAAGTTTATACTTGACCTTGCACTTTCATTTTGGATCTGTGCTCTTCTTCAGCAGAACTTGGGAATACTATCTGTACAACATACCTAAATAACCCAATACCAGAGCTATCTCTAGCTGAGCTGTTGAAATTTATGTTTTATACCCTTAGATAGGAGACAGAAAAGTTACATGGCTCCATTAAAAGATGACCCCTGCCCTACCATATCCACTTTTACCTTCTACCAAAGGTAAATATCAAGTGTTCCTATCACCACTTACTTTATTTTTTCACATGATGACCTCAGGCAGTATTAAGAGGAGCTGGGATAAGAATAAGGACCCTCTCTATGAAGATAACCAGTGGGAAAAATGAACCTTAATGGGAATAGATTTCAAATCTATTTGTGGTTGAACCATGACAATAATTGAAATATATTTTATGCTCCTCAGAGAAAGCTGCCACTTTTTATCATCCTTTCCAGGAATTTTATCAGAATCTGAACTTTTAATACATTTGACAGCTTGTAATATTCTGTATTCCTTGAACTTTCCGAGACAAGTAAGGGCACTACCAGGTGCACTGCAGGTTTCATTTTGTTCGACCTGTACAAAATCTTTTTAATGTATGGTCGGACAGTCCACGGCCCACTTGTACGTCCTGGACATTTTTAATGCTACCAACTTGAATACACACACCTTTGTATCCAAAATTCATATTAAACTGAAATGTTCTAGAAAAGTAGTAAATTTTTTGAACATTTTCAAGGAAGTAGTAGCTATTTCTGCAATTTCCAATACTCAAACTTTTTGGGATGCTAAATATATTATATGTCAACATGTCTTCCAGGGAGTACCAGTCCATTTGTATTTATTTCAATTTGGCCTGTAGTGTTACACACTGCTTTTGATTACAAGATCTATACTACGCAAGAAGAATGATTTGTAAAAAATAATCTGAGTAAAATAAAATTTGCACTTTTAAAGGTCAGGAAGACTTAGAAGAACTGGCCAAATCATCTTCTCAGTAACATGACTTATTTTCTCACGACCTCTCACCTTATCTGATCTTAACTTTCCCTTCATTGCAAATGGTGACCTTATATATGGCAAATAGGATGCACTTTTAAATCCCTCATGTCAGAACACATGTCTTCTAAAACATGAAAGTATTCCCGATGCGAAAAAAGGAGACAAAAAGCTTCTGACAGGCTGTGTCTGAGATTTTTGGATCATCGGGTTTATTGATTGCGATCCAGGTGAGGGAGTGGTCCACGTGGGATGACTATATTTTTGCCTGTGCTGGATAAAAATATATGAGGCTGCAAGAAATTCACAATTTAGGTAATGCTGGGTGGGATTTATTAATACTGAGCATGGCCCCAACCTCCAAGGGCACATTCCAGTTACAGTGTCCGTATGATGAAAGGCACAAGTACAAAAATATAAAGCACCATCAAATAGCTAGAACCTTCATAGTTGTTCAGATTTCACCTTTTGTGTAAATACAAACAACAGATGCCATTTTTCAAACACTAGACTTGTATGTCTATTGTGATGTCACAGCCTTACAGGCTCATTTTCTTAGTTGAAGCTTTCATGTTTTCCTTTAAAATTTATCTCCATTCATTTCACTGATGCATTGACCATTAAAACAATACATTCAGGAATGCATAGAGTAAAAGGGTTTTCCCTGATATTCTTTTTGTGAGGCGGCCACCTCACAGTTTTTGGCCACCACCTCACAGAAATTTGCAATACTTGCCACCTGCACTGTACTAGCTATAGAAATATTGATAGTTCTCACTCACTGATGGTGCCAAAGCTGGCATCATACTACCCCTATGGACTAATACCACCTCACACTCTCTAAAACCCAGGGGAAACCCTGGAGTAATATTGTCACTTTTCAGAAATATGACACTTACAAGAATATGGTATTCTCTATGAATAAGTAAGTTTGAAGATAGTTCAAGGAGCAGTACTGCGCAAAAGGTAAAAAAGTAACACCTTCTTGTGTATCAAAGATTGACCATGTCGTAAGTCTACGCTATGATGCTGTGCATATACAGGGTTCCTGCACTTTCTGGGAATCAATTTTCATGACTTTTCCATGACTTTCCCAGGACCAAATAAAGAATTGCCATGACCTTTTTCGGGAATTTTTGGCAAGCAGGGAGTATTAAATTTGAGGTGAAGAGAATAAATTTTGATATTATGTGTGAGAAAACATTTCGATATGACTAGTAAGAATGGAACTATATCATTTTGTGAAAATTTCCATTACTTTTCCAGGACTTCAGACAATTTCCCTGAATTTCAAAAGTTTTCCAGGCCTTGAAATGATTTTCTAAAATGTCATGACTTTTCCAGGTTTTCCATGACTGCGGGAACCCTGTATAAGTAGCACGTTAGGCTATGTAAATCACTGTGACTTTAGCAATACGAACTCCAATAACTTTACCTAGGGGTTAAATTCATAACTTTACCTTGGGGTTAAATGTCTGAACAGTTGTCAGAACTTGTTAAAGATGGAAAGCTAGCATTAATCAATGATATTCAACTGATCAACTCGGAAATGTTTCTTAAATTCTTAATTGAAATATTTCTTGCACAAAAGTGTCTAAATCTGCCAGAAATATGGGCAGAAATATGGGTGGTCCTCATCACGGACTACGCAGTATATTCCCTTACCGCATCTTGTGTATGAGGGCCGACTTGACTGGTGCCATGTATATGTTGTACAAGTATGCATTGTGTATGTTAGGCTATGGATCCCTTCCATATGTATGGCTGTATATATGGTTGTCATGCACAATACCTCAATCTGCCATATGCCATAGGCACCAATAATGTAATGGGTTCTTTAGTAAGCTTAGGGTCGAATTTGGATAAAAATGTGTTCGTATCAACCGTGAAAAATTTGTAGTTGAAAAGTATATATATCACAACATGATACTGAACACCTACAATGATATTATTCAAGGAAGTCTGTTTTGTCTGACAAGTGATTCTTTTTCTACTCAGGCTGGCCTCAATTGGTATGCTTTAACACGAATGTTACAGGACCGCAAGGGTACGTGTCCATGCTTCTGCTGTTAGTTGACCTCAACAGAAAGGTCACCAATGCATGTGCAGATATTATCTTTGGACTGGCTTATTGCCAGACCAGACTTGCCTTAAGTCAACCATGTTTTGAAAATGCCATCCCCACGTGATTCATTAGAATGATGTCACAGATATTTTGACAACCAAATAAAAAATGAAGATGTGGTTTATTGTGACTGTCAAAGACCTTTCACACTAAGTGCGAAATGATGTGATGCAACACAATACGATTTGATAAAAAGTTGAAAACAATATCTGCCCAGACACTTTCACTCTAGGCCTGATATAGGGTGATATGATGTGATGCAATATGACACAATGAAATTGGGTACTAGAAAATATTCAACTTTAACCCAAGTACCAAGTGATATTTTGTGTGATCAATCATGAATGAGAATCCCCAAAACTCCCTGGCTGGAGGGCGCCCTCTCTCCACGGCTTTTAGTTTACCAGGGATGGTCTATTTGCGGGTACGTGGGGATTACATGTGCAAACAGGAGGTAAGGAGGGGCAATGTAGATTCACCATTTTGTTAAATCAAATGACTAATCCAACATTGGCATATCACTGAGAGATGAAGCACAAATAGTCCTTAGTAGGAAAGGCATGGCCACAGTGTATCATATCACTTTGTATCCTATGGCAGGCAGTTGGAAGGGGACTTAAAGGCACATTCCAGGGGGTGTTTCACAAGGGTCTCACATGAAAAAGAAAAATTCCAATTCGTTTCCTCCAAACCCTGTAGCAATACTTTATCCATAACTCAAGACATCTCATTTTAAACATTAGTATTATTTTAGTCCAAAAATACCTCCAGTTTTCATCAAGGTCACAGACTGTCATGGCACATTACCTCAGATTCCTTTTGTTTTTCATCATAATTGAACGTACTGTTCGTCCTCCAAATTTGATACTGTTGGAATGTTTGAATATCTTGCCATGTAAATCTAGCATAAAACTACACCATGTAAGGTATAGCAAACGAAATTGTTAAATATTCCCCACAGCGGGGTCGATATCATAAAGAAATACAACGCTATTTCAATTCAATGTGAATCACAAATTTCCCACAATGCTCTAGGTCTCTAGATAAAACTACATTTCTTTGAAGATTAGTACCTTCCAAACACTTCATACTATTAAGATGCAGTTTTCACCTCCTACAGCAGAAAATTTTTCGGCATTTTTGAAAAATATTGAAGTTAGTCCCTGGCAAACCCCTTTACAGACTCCAGTCCAGAAAATTAAACGTACAGTTTTCCTGACTATGACTGAAGTAAGTTTAAACTGTCCTCGCAAAAAATCAGTCTTAGTTGAGGCAGGGAGTTGACGCCCTGTTTGTGAGGCACACACACAACAGGATTTGGACACATAATTGTGAGTGCAAAGTTGTGTAGTGTCCTGTTTGGTCTTACAATGAAATAAATGGTAATAAGCCATTTTACCCGTGTACTGGATGATTCATGTAAGGTTCAAAATGATATCTTCCTTCATGAGTTCTGGAGTTGACTGGAATTGGGCGATTATAGGACAACCTTCCTTCCATAGCAGCTGTTAACAAAAAAGAGTACATTTCACATGAGGGCAGTAATAAATAAACATGACATAAACAGAAAAGAGACAAAAGAGAGAAAACTTAGATAAAACAAAAAAGGAGCAAAAGTAAAAGAACAGTGAAACAGAATCCGTTCTTATCACGCTTTACAAAGTTTCACCACACTCGTTTTCATTCCTTAATGTTCTCCAGCCTTGGAAGGGGAGGGGGGCCTTAGTATTAAAACCATGTGTGCTGCAGCACAGGCAAAAAGGGAATGCCTTCTCCAGCTTGGCCAGGGTCCAGGGCAATGCATGAGGATCAGCTCTGACCTGATTGAAACATACAACGTGTTTATTATTCTTCTTCAATCTCTTATGCCAAGCACAAAGTGAGAAGACAAAATGGACAGTCCTATTTTGAAAGTCTCACTTATGACCAAACTAGGGTTTGAGTCCCCACTTCCCCTGCTGAGAGGCAGATCCTTAAACCACAAGGACATTCTGGGTATGGTCCTTAGTTACTAACCTGAGATGGTTTATGAAGTCATACATGGTATGACAGGGCTGAGCACCAAGTGAAAAAGCAATATGTCCCACTTTTAATAGCAGTCTTTAGTATGATCTGACTGGGGTTTGAACCCCAGCCTCCTAATGGAAAAGCTGATACTCTACTAGCCATCCTCATATAGCCCTTAAAAACCTAACATAGTTTAGGCAGTCACACATGGTAGGATCATGGGGGAGGAATAGGGTGAGGGGGTGTGCAAACTAACTCCAAAGGATTAGCATATGTAGGCAGGTTGAACTCTAGCTGAGTATTACACCAAAATAATTAGAGGTTGGTTGGAACTTGCAAGCGAGGTCTCCCCAGTGAGTATGACATCATTTCCAAATCTAGTAGCAGGCCTACAGTATTATACAAAGTCAATTTCATTCATAAATATTTAACAATTATTTCACATACCAACATGTTTCAATCACCCTCATAAATATCTTTAAGGGAATAAACAATCAGGAGCTACTGGAAGCAAAAGAACAAATACACATCCAAGTTCTGAATGACATTTCCCTTGGTATTAATGAAATCCAACAACAGACAAACACTGAAGCCCAAGAACTTTTTGAGGGAATTGTCCTTACCTTACATCATCATCATCCTCCCCACAACCTCCCCTGCCCCTCCCCCTGCCCCCCCCCCCCCCCCCCGTGACCCTTCTTCCATTTCCTGTCCATCTGTTTAAAGCTTGATTTCATTTTAAGGTGAATTGTCTCCTGTCTGGTTTAATCATTAGGTCTGAAGACTGATAACAGAAACTGTGTGTCCCTTCAACTTTAACTACTCACTGCAAAAACATCAATAAAGAAACCTGAATGTGATCTATCCTCCATCCACATGACAATTATTCTCTAGAGGCATTTTTGGAATGATTTATTTTAAACATTACCTTTAAAGAGACCCAAAACCAGTAGTAAAATGGTATGTTACTGCTATTAACAGACTGAAAATGAGGCAGATATACATAAAATTTCTCAAAATGGCGGAAGTGTCTTCAGTCATGTAGGACAATTGCCAACTGACACAAACAGTAAGTCAGAAGGTGCCATGAAGTTTTAGGATGACACAAAACTAACATTTATATGTTCTTTAATAGTAATTGCAGGCTTTACAGACAGTACCATTGTGATGTTAACCAACTGTGAAGAAAGACTTTTGACTTCATCACAACTCAAGCTTGGTCTGGCTTTCTGTATTACAACAACAGTTATAACCTAGATCAAAAGAAGTTTTTTTCACTGGCAATGTCAGCACTGTAGGGGAAACTGCAGATTGATCTTGGATTGCCTTAAAAAAAAAAAAAAGAAAACCTTTTTTTTGGCACAGACCAGAATTAAACCCGACCCCTGTGCCATTAATATGCTTCATGCCACCCTACCTTTATTCGAAAAATTAAGACATGTAGAAATGTACCTTGATCAAACAACATATTAAAGCCATGAGCATGCAATATCTGCTATTATATAACACCTTATTAATTTCTCTACATTTGTTTGGCACATAGGTCAGATTTGTAGTTGAGTGATGGAAAAATTGTGTGCTAAAACCCATGTTCAAGTGGAATCAAGGGTATCATATGTGTCAGGTGAAATAACCTCAAAAAATGGTTAAAGAAAGCAGAGTGTGGTGTCTTCATTTGTGGACATCTTAGTGGAAATTGCTCATATTTACAATCCAAGGGCAACTGGTGTCAAGATATGTGAGTTTTAAGAAATATCAGATTCTTCTGTTAGTTAAATTTGGTTAGAAGATCATGGCAGTTTGTCATCATCATTAGGAAGGTTGTAGAATCTTGGCCTTCCAAATGTTGGTGGTTGTAGACTACTGCCATCCTTGCCTCTAAAGATGACCCAACAGCTCTTATGAATAGTAAGCAAATTTCAAAATTTGGAAGCATATTTTCAAAGTTTGAATCAAGTGACCAAAAATTTGTATAGCCTAAATCTCTTGTTTTCTGGATGGATTCAAACTGTGATTGTTTACAAGCAAATTTTGAAAAGTTCATTCAAACAGATTTGGTTAATTCTTTGAACTTGTGAAGGTAATGAAGCATGCAGAATTGCCAGTGTCTTGATCACAGTGGTTAATCTGCATGTTTAAAACCCAGACATGATGAGATTTTCAAATTCCAAGGAGGTAGTTCACAGCTCCCATCTGAGAATGCTTATATCATAAAACCTTTAACGATGATGTTTTTCTTTTTATTGGTGACCCCTGTACCCCTTCATTAGTCCAATTGGGTGAGTGACTAAGTTTTGAAGGTAGTAGTTGGTTAAAGTTACAATTACTGTAAACTGTAATTAAAGGTCTCCACAGAAATTTGTTAGTTTTAAAATCTTTTCATATTAATTGAGTAAAGTAGTGGGTTGTGAATAGTCATGATGTAGGCCCTAAATAATTTGTACTGCAGTACAGTGGCTGGCCTGCTGTCTTAGTTGACAGCTGCAGAATCAGTTACCATTCATGCTATAATGTGGAATCTGAGGTGAACCCTTCCCCCACCCCCACCTGTTCCCCAAAAAATCCTCAGGTGTTGTTTTGAATTTTTGGGAAGTATTTGCTAATCTTGCATTTTCTTTAAAGGCCCCAAGGCCATAATTTAGGCTAGCTAAAAGGAAATAAAAATCACCTGCTTGGGAATAATTGGTTTTACATGATCTGTTATAGCAGGTATTGCATGATCATATGAATTTCAGGAGAGGTATTTATGAGTAGATATTGCTTGGTCATGGCTTAAGTATACAAATAATGAATGTTTATGAGTGTGATAGTATGAATTATTTCATGAGTTGAAAGATAGCACATTCTATTCAATGAGGCAAAGCCAAGTTGAATAGAACGTTAAATCTTTCAACGAATGAAATTATTCATACTATCACACGAATAAACATTCATTATTTGTTTTATATAACACCTAACAACTTTGATCTAGTCATTGGTTCAGTAAATTTGTGTTTTGGCGGTCACTATGGTTCGTGTTCGTCTGTGTGGTAGCTCCATGGTTTTTCGTTTGCTAGCTACACGTTTATGTACCTATTAGTAATAATTACTTACGTACCATATACAATGTGTAATCCCCAAAGCTGCATTGATTTATTTTGTTGTGGCATAGTTGTTCGTACCGCAGTGACAGTGAGGTCACAGTCGTGTGTTATACTAGTATAACACATTCATGACCGTGTGTTAAACTGGACTATTGCACAATGGATAACACATGACCGTGATGTTAGTGCTGAATCACGCATGGCATGTGACCACCTATGTGCCATCAATTATATTGTGCCCTTTTCATCCAAATAATCTTACAATAAGAATACATTTTCATCAAATTATTGAAATGTGGTATCTCCTACAATCTCAATCTACAATTGTTCTGCCCTATAAAGATTAATCACTTGACAAGTTGTTAACAAGAACCATTGACCATGACTTTCACCACATCCTAATGATGCTTTCTTGCCCTCTGATGTGGACTGTGGTCAGCTTGTCCTGGATTCAAATCACAGAAGAAACAAGATTTCTTGCTGAGACCCCAACTCTATATACACTGTTAACTGTATCATGCCTGTGGTGAGTATGGTCAAGTTCACTTCCATACATATCTGAATAATGGATTGACCTTGCTCACTGTCTGCCCAGCTCCAGGAATGCAACACTTTAACTTTCATCAATCAACATTCCTAGCAGGGAAGCTGTTAAGAATCTTATCATGGGGATTCCTGGACTTACTAAAAGCCCTATGGATACTGACCTTCATATGTGTCACAGTGAGAAAGAAAGATTTCATCACTATAAAACAATGCCCCTGGTGATAATTAAGACCATATGTTAATTTAGAGAGATGGACCTGATTGTCAGGCAACAAACATGGTATATCTTATCTATTGTGTACATGTATACAGAACTGTATATTACAACTGGAGGTATTAAAAGGAGAGGTGAGCAAGAATTAGCCAGCAGTACCTTTCACATTATGCTTGGGCCAGAACAGGGTTACAGTTCAGACTTGTGATTCTAGGTCAGCACTTCAAGTAAGAGATTCCATTGATAGACCAGAATCCAGACTCCATACTAAGGCCTTTTAACACCGTGTACCTCACGATGCACAAGGAAAGACATCTGACAATGTTTTTGCTTGAACCTCGGAGGTGTTTGGAAGGAGACCCAACATTCTAAGACACTTTGAAGTGCAATGTTTGTTTGTGGTAGTATTCTTGCTTTTATCTTAAAAATGTCTATTACAATGACCAGGATCAACTAGGATTAAGTGGCCTATTGTTAACTTGACAATGAATAGATCTCCTTACACTGCCCAGTTTACCTTTTCGTTGCCAGTCATCACACAAACACATATTTTTACACTTTTGTCGTTACTGGAAGCAAAAAAATGTCATTTCTGTTAACTTCATTAAAGACAGCTTACGTGTCGAGAATGTTTCTAAGTGATGAGGAAATTACGTGAAATTGGAGAAAATGATGCAGGCTTAGACAATGCTTAAAGCAGACAACGCATCAAATTTCTAGGGACACAAAGGAGGTACATTAGTTAAATTTTCATTGACAGTCGTTTCGCTAAATATCTTGATTGAAGCTTGGCCCCCGTTGCTAAAAAAACTCAAATCAAAGCACATTTAACTAAGGCAATTGTTTCAGCAATACTTTGGTGTGAAAGGGGCAGATCATCTTCAAGAAGGGGGAAGTCAACAGGGCTAAACAACAGGAACAAAGAGACCTGTCAATCAAAGTTTGATACCTAAATGGGATTAAATCATTTTCAAGTACTTATTGTCTGACAGACTTGGTTGTTGTGTCTCCTTCCTAACACCTCCCTGCTTGAACTCAATACACAAAGGTTTTCTTCCCATCTCTTAAAATTTTATAATGTCCCACTAGCCATGTGATGTACTATAGCAAAATTGCAATGATTGATCATATCATTCCTTGGCCATCAGCAATACAAGCTGAATTTTGCGACTCAGATAGTAAAGGTTCCCATCACAAGATGCATGGTTTGAGCAGTGTGTTTTTGCCCCTTTCACACTGTACGTGATACATTACAATGCAATACAAGTGATTGGACTTTTCTGACCATTTCCAAACCCTTCTAGACCAGGGGCGGGATTCACTGACATTTGTGTAAGTTCTTGCCTATTTCCAAATATTATACGCACTATGCAACAACATTCTTTAATAAGTGGTATTCACAAAATCAACTTGCGCTGTTCGTATGAGATCTCCAGCATTACTGCAATAAATGCCCATGGGCCAACTGTGTGTCACTGCATCTTGTTTGACACATTTTTAGCCAATCACACATTGACCCTTATTATAGACACTATGCGCACAGCTTTCTGTGCTTACAAGTGCAGTCCTTCGCACTGCACAACTTGAACTGTTTGGTACCCATCATGCCTCTGTATGTGTTGCTATGGTCTTTTGTACTTAACCCAACTCTGAAGCCTATTGCCAGTCATTTTATGTGTTGGAAAAGGAATAACTACTTAAAAGACCTATTATTGGTCGTTGAAAATTCGGATTTTCAAGCAAACATTGGTATTTCCGTATTTACAATAATTTTCCGAAATACAGAAAATCCGTACTGGTCGGCAGCTCTGCTGATACCTCTCCCAATAGCATGACCTGGATAAACTGGTGAGTACTTCTATATAAAGTCAGTGGGAATGGCTTATAAACAAAAACACTAAATGATCTTGTCAATGAACAATGTACAATGTAAAATGTACCATGAACTGTACGTGTTAAACCTCATCTAACTAACCATGAACTGTACACACGTATAACTACATGCTGACTTCAACACAGCAGAAAGATATCTCTACAGTGAAAATCCTGACAAGTATATTAATATGGAAACCTTTATAAACATGTGATGGTATCATGAATGGATACATGTCTGTGTGGTATCGTTTCTCCAACCCTGTTGTGATGATGACAGCTTCTTGTAATGTTCAGTTTGCATCACACTGAGCTGGTCACAAATCAACTCTGACAAACCAACAAAGTAGATGCATTCCTATAGCCCCTTCCCAATGAGATAGAGGGACTATTAAACTTACCACTCCTAAAGCTTTGCCGTTCTCATTGCAAATTTGCCCAATTAAAAATGACAGTGTATATCTAAAATACAGAGGCAGCTGAGAAGTCTGCTGCTCTTCCACAACTCGTCATTAGAAACATGATGATTACTGGAGGATTTCAAATGCTTTGCTCCATTAAATAATGTATTTTTACAGCACACCAGGTACAACTAGGGTCCTAGGTATACATTCAACTCAGAAAACTGTCAAAAGCTCTCACCAGTAGCTAAACCAACTGTTGTAAAGAGTTGTAGATCTTGTTTTAGTAGTCCTTCAATACCAATGCAGGCTTAATATCTATAAAAGCAGGTGCTTAGTTCTGAGTAAAACTGCAAATCCAAACACCTGGCATTAATAGCCTGCCAAGAACCATGACAACTCATGCCATTTAATATTGTACATTAAGGATGATATATTGAAAACACAGAGATTTGCAATTAAAAAATGTTTGTACAGGTATTGTAGGTTAGGTTAGGTTAGATGAGGTTTAACGTCCCAGTTTCCAACCAATTGGTTCAAGTCGAGACGACCACGGCCTTTTTTCCAGTTGTGGCTCACTGGTTTGTTTTCCCTACTCCATTGTTTATGCTGAGCACCAAGCACAAAGGCAGTAGGTTCCATTTTTAAAGTCTTTGGTATGACCCGGCCAGGGTTTGAAACCCTAGACCTTCCGGCTGCAAGTCGGATGCTCTAACCACTTGACCACTGCAGTCGGCAGGTATTGTAGGTAACAAACAGTCATCTCTAATAAATCCCTGGCATTCTCTACCTCCCCTTCAACAAAAGATGACGACATGCTAGCATGATAGATGACGTCATCACACGATTCTGGTGGTATTTTTTTCTAACACAAAATCGACATGAAACATTGTTTTTTAATTTTTTATTTTTGTGCATTTCTAACTCGTAACTGACGACTTTGTGAGTGCCGCCATGACCACTGGTTTCTAAGAGGTTTCCAAAAAGTCACTCTTCTTTATTTGGGTGCAACCACAGATATTGTTGCTAGGATCTTTGCAAAGTGATACAACTGAATGCTGAATAGTGTGAGACTATGAAACCACACCTGCTTGCTACAATTTCACTCTTGATCGGAAATGAATTTTAGCTGCATGTTCATATCCAAAGAACCCCAAAAGGGACTGAAAGCCAATTTTGAACCAGAAAATGTTTAGCATCTGTTCCCATACCTTTGACACCATGATTTACATGTTGACAACACCCCCACCCCCCTCCATAAGATGAGTAATTCAAAACTCTGAAGAGCTCCGGCAAAAGTTACCTTCAAGAAAGGAAATTTTCAGACACAAAATTAGTGGGTAGAAGCGAGAGAATGTGTTCATCCCAAATTTTACCTGGGCTAGGTAAGAGAGGGCTATCACATTCTTCCTGTGTTTGATATAAGTGTTTGCACTGGGTCCAAAATTTGGAACTGGGTACCCGAAGTCGATGGTCGGTCGGATACCTGGGTACCCGAAAATATAACTTCTGTTAGGCTACAAGTTTGTTGTAAAGTCATGATAAGAAATTTTACTTTCCACATTGATATAATATAACACCAACGTATCTTATGTATGGGCATGACAAGTGTTCTTAGGCGTGTGCGTGATAAATTTTGCCAGGAAAAAGTAACAAGTTAGGTGTTCTGTCACACGTGCAATCTATGTTAGTGAAGCTTTGGATCCGGGTAGCAATTTCAGAACCAGGTCCTGACATCGTCGGTCGGGTACCCGGTGCATATACTAGTTAATACAGTACTGTATCAAGTTCAATTAATTATTTCTTCAATGTTTGTGACAAATAATAATGCACACAGCACTATTAATTATTTCATGATGAATATCATGGTTGTTTATAACAGAAATGAAGGTATTTTTTAAGAAATAATTCATAACAGTAATATTTAGTAGCAGTAAAATGCTGCTAAAGTATTCCAATCATGGAAACTGTACAACTGGCACAAAGTATAGTGACTTTAATTTAACATTTAAAACAGTTATACAGGCTTTGACAAATTCTTTTTTCATCACTTGTCCATCGGGCTAGCTGTTCTCTTAGTCCACTTTGAAGCCTTTGAACTCCTTTGTGGAGGAGATTTTGCAAGGGTACTTGCCCGGCGGGCTATGATACTGACCAATGCACTTGCCAGAGTAAGTTTTTACTTGTCCCAGACTGTCAGGCAGGGGATTTTTCGAAGCCTGAGTTATGACCCATATGCAGTGCTATCATAATTTATGGAGTGCAAGGATATCCTTATGAAAATAAAACCTGCTAAAACAACATTACAAAATTCAAAAGAAAAAAACAACAAAAACAAAACAAAACAAACAAAAAAACCAAAATAAGTATGCCAAATAATTGGGCCTACTGTAACTGGTAACAGAAATTGCCACACTGGGAATGAAGTTAACTATTCAACATCACATGACCAGCCCAACTTGGTCATTCCCCTGTTGAAGTTCCATGGTACCAGATGCTATGTTGCAAGTTGCACATACTGTACATAGTAAGTCCAGTATTTGTTTCTCCATTTTGTTTACCATTCAATATTTCCTACACATATAAAAGCAAGGACAACTTGACACCCCATTAATTCCAAAGGATATATTGATGCCTAGAACACCCCCACTGCCAAATATCTTAGAGCTCACTTTCCCCATACGTACTGTACTAGTAATGTACTGTGGAAGAACTGAGGAGACTGGCAAGTCAGCCATGCTCCACAATGATGAATTGCAGGCAAAATTGATCAGGACATGGCCTGCATTCCACCCATGTAATGTTTTTATTCTCAGGGAGAATGCAATTCATGGGCTAAGAATAGGTGGTCTCTAATCTGCTGAAGAGCTTTACACAAAAGATGTGGACCTAGACAGAAGAAGAACCAGAGACCTGGATGCATGTACTATATCATATCTTGGGAGAGAGAATGCATGTTCAGTATATATGGACAGTACTTGCTTGGCAGAAGGGTAGCCTACTTCAAGACTGAATTTGAGGGAAGCACTGGCAATAAACTTTGACTATCATGTCACTGTCTTTTTTGAGGGTCACTACAGCAAACATCAAGGGCACTGAGGCTTTTTGTCATAGATGCCCCTCCTTTTGTCAGGCACTACATGACAGATATGTATGCATATACTAAGGTAAAGCATCCACACTATTATATATCACATTCTGCAGGGCAATCCCCAACTAGTTGCAATCTCCAAAAGCATACCAGGAAAGGGAAGGGGATACAGCTGCCCATCCAATGGAACAGTAAATTTGCTGCTCAACTACTTGGGCAATATACAATTCTCAGGCAATGTGTGGCATGTCGGCACTCAAATTTTGGACAATGTGTGCTCAGTCCCAAATTGAAAATAGTCCCATATGGATGGGTTAGTCTTGAAAATCTGTTATTTTAATTGTACCTCATGAGCTGATGTCAAACCTCTAACGTGATATACAGTCAGCCTGAACTTAACACATTGTCCATGTAATGGCCTACAGTACATGCAACATTAATATCAAAGAAATGGATTCAATTGATTGTCAAGAACCATCTCATACTCTATGTATAATGTCACTTTTGAAAACATTAGAATACAATCATAGTGTTAATGAGCTGAGTACGTATGAAGGCAACTTCATATTTTTACTGACTTCTTAATATTTTTCAGCTCTTAAACAGTACTGTAAGCAAGTTTACTTCTTTTTTTACTGACTTATTTTCTACTTCAGTGCACTATATGATAAACCAGCTCCAAAGACATAGTCTGATGTCTTGCTAACATATTTTTATTTTAGAGACTAGGGGTGGAGTCTCACCCATTACCTTCCTTACCTCCCAAACTGATGCACTTATCAACTGAATGATGCACCCCCACTACCCCCACACATGGTAAGTTATTGTCTTCAACTTCATTTACAAAAAATATACACTGATGTACTCCTCAGTCAACTCTGTGACTGATAACTTGTGTAAAATGACACACTCCTCAGTCACCAAACTGATGAATATTTTGACGGACATGCAAGTCACCAGACTGACTGAAGAAAGTTATGGTTGCACCTGTGGAGCAATGCTGAAGGTTGGAGTCTTTTTACAGTGGGCAGCAAATGACCCACAATGACTCACTCCTTTGTCAGTAAATTGACTGACATTTGAGGTAATATAACTCACCTTTTTGTCACTCTGGTGACTAGCAATATTGGCCGCGAGACCCGAAGGTCATGCGGCCAAGCTCAAAACATGTGAAGGCAAAAAAGCTGAAGCTTGCAAGATGAAGAGAGAAAGAGTGTCGTCTTTAATACCACGTCTCCCTCTAGTAGTGAGAGGGCCCCATCCCGGTGCTAGCTGATTTATGCCAGATGGTACTTGCAAGCAAGTTGGGAATTACATATGTAAATAGGAGGCAATGTGGAGCGAAATAGACTACTGGCACAATGACGGAAATGTGAGTCACACTGTCACTGACCACATTTGACTGACCATGCGGGGGAGGGGGGGGTAGTGATAACCCACAGAAAAAGTCTGAGAACACAACCCAATCCACTATTAAGCAAAGAGTGGGCTAATGACCTTGTGATAATTACTTACCAAGCCTAGGATCTAAACGAGGATCCCAGAAGTATGGGATGGGTGGAAATGATGGGTGTGGATGGTGCACAGGTATAGGATGGCTACCCAGTGAAGGTGCCCTATAGATATCTTCCCTCCTGGCTCGCTCATCGGTGGTTGAAGCAGGCTCTAATGAAGACTCTTGATACTGGGGTCTGGGGGAATGCTCATCTTTGTCTCTCTCTGTTAGGAAATAAAAATTTGAAAGGCTGAAGGAAATATTGCACATGTAAAACTGAAAATTTTCTTATCATCTAAAACACAATGGTTTATCGACAGAACCTTTTCCAACTAGCGATTAATACAAAGGATTAGGCCTATATGATAAAATTTAAGAATGCATCAATTTTGTCAAGGGCATTTTACTGTAGCAAAAAACAATATATCTAAATTCTACCCAACATGTTTTTGTAATTGCAACTGGGAAAAGGGTCTATGCAGAATGATATGCAATTCAAAATACAGTAGATGTTAACTTTAATTTCACATAGAAAGGTTCTCACAGAAAGAAGTTCACTAATTTGTATCTCACAAAAAAAGGTATTTGCTGTAACTTTCAAAAATTCAAATGAAGCAACATCCATCATAACTTCTGTAATGTAAAACATTAGTGTTTGCACCAGGTACCTGGGTACCCGACAAACGATGTCGAGACCCGGTTCTGAAATTGCTACCCGGATGCAAAGTTTCACTACAGTTTCATAGATTGCACTTGTGACAGAACACCTAACACGTTACTTTTTTCTTGCAAAATTTATCATGCACACGCCTAAAAACACTTGTCATGCCCGTTCGTACAGTATGATACCTTGGTGTTATATCAACATGCAAAGCAAAATTTCTTATTATGACTTTACAATGAACTCGTAGCCTAACGGAAGTTATATTTTCGGGTACCCAACCGACCATCAACTTTGGGTACCCGGTTCCGAATTTTGGACCCGGTTTCCATATGTAAATAGGAGGTAATGAGGGGTGAAGTAGATTAACATGTTTGTTGCTTATTTTTATTGGGGAATGGGGACACTGAATATTTATTTCATGATTGAAGCTACTGTCTCTTTATACCACAAATTGGCACATTGTAAATCATAGTATACCGTTCATTTTGTAATCTACACTATTGTTCTCCCAAAAATTGAAATTACAAATTTGTAATACGTTGGTCTAGAACCACATTTTGAAAAATGTTTAACCTTCAATCTGATGCCTCTGGAAACAAAACTTTCCTCTTAAGACTCCAAATGAGCCCATAGAAAGTTTTAACACCTTTTCTAAGGTATTCCTCAAAACTACCTGCCCTCTGTAAGTACTGCTATTAGTTTTTGCCAGTTATTGTAGGCAATAATGGTACAAATATGTAAATATTAGGAGAAGCAAAATGGACTTCTCAATCTGCACCAAATTCTTTGAGCTTTTACACTTGTACCAAGGAGTTGCTATTTCACGTCAAATAGCACATCCCTGCACAACCTGACATATTCTCACAGCGTTCCTCTTATTTCCTCAACCAAAGATAATGACCTTTCTAATGACTTTGCCAAGAAATGGTACTGAAACTTTACAATTAACTTCAAGACCTCTTTCTTCTTTTACTACTAGGCATAGTCACATGGGATTCACCTTGATTTTGGCATAATGTGAGAAAATTTGTAATAGACATTTTAGACCAAAAATCAAAGTCGAGCCTTTTGTCATTTCAAAAATTTAAAGTATTATACAACTTTGTAATATTCTTAATGCATTTTCAAAGACAAACATTCAGACAAAAACTACAATCCCTCATCTCCCTTCCCCATACCCCTCCTCTCTCCCCTCCAAAAATATGCAGTTCTCACTCCTGTGACCGTGACCACAACTCCATAAACTTGTACTGTCAAAGACTGTCCAACTGGCATTACTTACCAACTTTAGGGAAAAACAACTGGGGAGTTACAGGTTAAAGCCAGCCCTCCCTTTACCCATTCAATACTGTAACTTTTTCAACAAGCACCTTTCCTCATGGGAAAGTATGCCTAATATATCTAAGAACACTTGAAATAGAACTCAGAAGGGCCTTCAGGGTATGGTATTTTTCAACCATGCATCCCCCCACTTCACTGGCTGGTTTAGGAAACTAAGAGCCAAAATATTTACCTCAGTTATTAATGTAGGTCACTATCAGCCACCTGCAGTAGGCATGTGGCAAAAGTAGATAACACAATGGAGAAAGAGAGGCCTCCCTCTAGAGCGTCATTTATCATCCTACTTCTGCCAAGTCAGTACTGTTGGCCTATGTTTTGGAAGCTATAAATATTATTGTACATATCACTATATGTGTCTCTGTGTAGAAATTTCCCAACTTCTGATCTCCTGTATCATTAAAGGTTGTGTGACATGAAAATAACATAGTTAGATATTTGATGCAAAAAGCATTAAAATCCAGAAAATAGTTGCAATTTCCATTAAAATTCATCAAATATTGACCATTTTACAGGGAAATTTCTATTTCACACTTGTATCTTGAATAAACATGAGCTAAATCTATGTGACATCGAAAGAGGGACATACCATATATGGCACATGTTAGCCTTTGTTTTTTCAACCTTAATTTCAAGGACACTGGTAGCATTGTTATTCCCTGAGGGGTTTATTACAAAAGTTAATTTTTTTCCTTGAAAAATGTTGATATCCCTCACCAAACTGTAATCTATATGATCAGTAATTAAGAGATAATTTATATACGGTTAACACAAGAAATCATAACACTGTGCAACCAGGGATGTAGCTAGCCAAATTTGAGAGCTGGGTAATTGTCTGATCTGGGGAAAGCACCTCACCCCACCCCCATGGCATCTACCCCATTTTTCAGCCATTAATTTTTCATTTTTCCCTCATTTACTTCAGGGAGTAAATTTAGGGCTAGTTTTAGGTCTCGGTAGGCAGATTTGTGGTGGGCGGGGAGACGTGTGTTTGCCTGGAGTGCCGGGTGGGAATATCGAGTGCTGGGTGTCACCGCCCAGTGCCGCCCACTGTAGCTACATCCCTGTGTGCAACACTCCACATCATATGTGCATAGGCAATTAGTTTCTTCAGAATTAAACCATCAAACTTTGAAGAAGTTTATTACTATATTTTGAGAATGGTAAAAGATGTTAAAATATTTCCAATGGATCTTTGATTGGCGGACTTAATTCTTTAACTGACAAGTGAAACAGCTCTTTTTGGTGGCATATCACACGACCTTTAACACAATGCCATTCTACCCCAAAATGTTCCACACTTTACTGTAGGATTGCCAGTTAAGCATGAACAGTGCCAATTTATTGTTGTAATATCTTTAACACACTAAATGTGAGATCTGTGAACAGCTGACCTCAAAAAGATGCCTTTAAGAATTTTAATTTTCTGAAGTCAAGTGGACTTCCTACTTATTTTGCCTCATTACTTGTGTTTTTACTAAACGCTTCATTATGGACATTGAAAAAATTCTTTCCCAGCACACGTTCCACTGACGCTGACCTCACAAAAACAGCATAACTGGTGAATGAATGCTGCTAAGAAGTATTCAAGTACATGGTCATTGACATTTCACATCATTGCCCTGCCTTCATTCCATAATTGTGACTGTTTGCATTCAGCCCACTTTTTAACCAATCTGCATGCCCTGCCCCCCCCCCCAACCCATTTAAAGAAAATGTCAACCCTGATTAACTTCATTTTCCCTTATGATTCTTTACCAACATTGCTATTAAGCATGACTCTCTGTTTGATGGACATTTGGGTCATCAGGCCCTCAGTACATTACAACACATACCAAAGCACATGTTTGTCTGGCCAGGGAGTAGCTAGAGAGTAGAACTTCTGTGTGTAACTTTCCCCATGCTTTCACAGACCTTATGCACATGAGCTGCAACAGCCAGCACAGCAATCGAAAAGGGGCTAACATGTAAAGAGCCAGTATGTCACTAACTCATGAGCCATGTGACAAGGAAAAGCATGTTGCAATGAAGTGGCTCTTTCCTTCACAAACATGCCAAGATAATCATCTCGATTCCCATATCCACATACCCAAAGCATGTGTTTGTCTGGCTACAAATACAACATCTACAAGATGACAGTTACATACACAATAACTGTTTACATTCACTGCTCATGTCCACTTCTCAATTACCCATCAGTCCTCCAACAACACACCATCAAATTAAACCACCCTGCCAGGCTCCCACTGAGCTAAGGTCAGTTTCCAGTATCTTCAACAGGGCTCTACAACACTGTAGAACGAAATCATACAACCAGCTAAGGAGGTTACCCTGCTAGAAACACCAAGACTTGTGTTCATAGTGTTAACATAACACTGTTGGAACTCTCAAAATGTTTGCTGACACTTCAGGACATGTTGACCCAGTGCCTAGGCAAATATTATCTTCATCAACACCATCTCCCTCAACTACTGTATGGACAGAACAAATTTTTTTTTGCCTGCTGCAATGACATCAGATAGGGGAGCTTATCTACCTCTCAAGGCCTCTCTCATAAAATATTATGGTATATACTTTCATGTCCATCCAGGAGAAAGTTTTGTTTTCCAAACCATCAAGGCTTTACATACCTCCAGGGATCATGGACAGAAAAAAAAAAAAAAGATCCAAGGCCTAATTTTATCAGATGAAATGGACATCCTTGAATGGATTCTACTGTAGTTGCATTTCTCCAGCAGAGAACATTCTTGCAATTCATGAAGGTAAATTTAGCAGAATGAATCAGGCAGCAAGGAAACCTGGGATATGCCAATGGACCACTACTTGATCAAACAGCTAGCTGTTACTGTGTGACACACCAGTCAGGTTCTACCATGCTAGTGCACCCCACCATGCCAGTGTGCCTGCCACCCCCCCCCACCCCCGGTGTATATTACTCCTGTGCCAATCAGCTGCATTTGTAATATCCCATCTACAAGTTTTTTTAGGGTGTGATTTCCCTCACATATACTGCAGAATTTCAATTGAATATTATGCTGTGTAAAAGACAAAAACTAATAGAATAAGGTTCTTCCCAAGGACCAATCACAAGGAATTGTGAAAATAATGCAGCCACTTCCCTGGAAGGGGGGAGGGGGGGGGGAATAGAGACAGATCTTATACAAATTATCCAGGTAAACAAGCCACTCTTTCTACAGTGCTACAAAATTCATTTTTCCCTGCAATTGATTGTTACTACAAAAATACTCATGTTCTATGTGTTCTGTTGTGAATCATTGTCAGGCTTATAATTAATGTGTTGTGAAGAATTTCTATGACGTCATTAAGTGAAGACCAATTAACCGCAAAATTCATGAACACTAAATCACAAGCTATATATTCCAGAATTATCGTCAACTTCTTGGAAAGATTTACACATGGGTCCAGAACTTTATCAACAATAGGTAGGTCTAGTACTAGTTGACAATTTATCACTTATTCAAAGTTCATGTACACTGAAAATATTTTCATGTGTCAATATTTTTCCCCAACCAAATTTGCAACATGTTTTGTTTTTCTGCTGTCCTAATTGTAAATCACCTTTACGGAATTATCCATTTTCATCATCATTCATAAGAGTACACAAGGGTGGTTAAGGGGAGGGGAGAGTGATTCAAAGAATTAAGACCATGCCTGCTGTGTAACATGTATAAACTGCTGATGATTTTTTACCCCAAAATACATCTAAGCATTCTGTTAATATTTCCTTCAATTCATATGGGTGGTTCTCCAGATGATTATTACCCAAAGTACAGACTTGAAGAAGGAGTGTCAATATATCTTCCCACTGATGAGTAGTGCTTTGTAGGCTAATTTGGGTGACTGCAATAGTTTTGAAGTCAGGTTGCCCAATTGCCCAATTATTTGCAACTCTGAATGGAGTCATGACTCTTATTATGACATTACAACTGATGTACGGATACCTTGACAGCCTGAAATTGTCGATTACAAGCACACCAGCATTAATACACCACTTGGCCTGCAGTGTAGGCCTCTCAATGGATGAGGTACCCAACTGCCAACATTAGAGAGTCGAAGTGGTCAACTGAAGAGGAATCTCACAATTTGCATGTACCGAAAAAATCAAACGGTCACTTTCAGTACATACTTCATGAAAGTCTGCAGAGCAACACACATGCAAACTCCAAGCTATGATTTTTGTTCATACTTTTAGCAATATTGAAAATTTCTCTGGAGCTGTGATTCCAGGGAATGTGGAATTGTTACACTACTCCCAGGTAGGGGTTGTGACTCTGAAGTAGAGTCAGGTAGTCTGCCCAAGCCCAATGCTTTGGTTTTTATATTCAGCAATCTACTGACTTTTACACCTTAAAAATTCAAAGATATGAGTTTGTCCATTGAAATTTTGAAGTCTGCAAAATCACCATAGGCTCTTACACATTTATACTATGGGAGGAGGTGATGAGATTATAGGTTACTGGGTCATTGAGCTTTTTGTTTGTTCTAGTATCCTGTCTATATTTATACTTCACCTCTGAATTATATTGTATTTGTGTAGACAAATGAAATGAAAATGAAATGAAGTGTACCTTAAGTCTAAAATTTCAAAACTGTATCATACAAAGCTTGAAAAATTAATCCAAATGGCTGTCCAACTCCCATCTTCACTGGACATTCCTGAGCTGAGATATACAATATTGAAGCTTACTGACACTCAAAATTTAAAATGGTAGACTCGGTATTAATTTGTGATGTCATTCTTGTACCACTCAAATTACCATCTTTGTTTTTCTTTGTTTTTTTTTTTTTCAAAAGCTACTGAACCTTGTGCCAAAATGTGATCACTGCCTTACTGTTATAGGGGACTTGACTATACACAAGCCTTCTCCCTAACAACATGCTACAGTATGCAAGAAAACAGTAAATTTTTCAAGGTCATATATACACATTTTAATCTGAAAAGGAAACAAAAGCAGGTAAAGTGAATTGAACGAGAAGGACATCACAAATTATTGCACAATTGACTATTTCAAATTAAGCGAATATTTTTCAACATTGTATGTCTCATGAGAATAACTAAGCTATGAAGATGGGAGTTGGATGAATGAGATTCATTTTCCAATCCTAAAAAACATCTATTCTTGTCAGTATGTTTCAACATTTCTTTTTATAATTAGCACAACCCATTATCCTAGTTAATGTATGGTTCTATTAAATCATGTTACACATTTTTTGTAGAACTGCTTATTTGATAGTTAACCTTTGATATGCAACATTAATGTTCTGTTTTGTGGCTTGGCTTGTTTTTTTTTTATGATTCTGTACATCCTCCAAGGAGGTTTAAGAGACTTATGAAACATAGAAAGATGTCATAACATATCTCAAATCACAGAGTTGCTGTTTGGCAAAGCAATTCCCTGCCCAAACATCATGACAGATACTTGTAAGCGAAATAATCTCATTTTTAGCTCAGGTTTCAAACTAAGTTTGAAGCAGGGAGCTGGAAGACGAAGTGACTGTTCCAGTCCTTTAACCGTAGTACATCCCTGCTATCACTCTCACAGATAGCGTGAGGAATTAATCGCCCTGCAAGATGATTCACCTTTAAACATAAACATTTTCTGGATCTGATAAGCCTAGTCTTGGGTAAAAGGGTAGTAAAGTGTGGGAGATGTTCAAAACAACCAGTTGGAAGACAAAATAAACATGAAAATTTGTAAGGGGTGGATTTTAATGGCATCAATTATCACTGCTGAGTTGTGCCAATAAGCACTAGAACCAATATGTAATGCAGTGTTATCTACATTTACCGTATGGCTGGGGTACGTGAGAGGAAGTCCAAAACACTTGTGTAAATAAACATATTACAGATATGGCCACGAACTAAGAAGTACACATGCCATTCAAAACAGGGACAGCTTGTAGTAAGTTTAAAGGGAAATATTGCATTCAAAATACAAGAATATGCCATACAAAGAAAATATCTTTCATCACTATTAAACCGTTCACATTCACCAATGATCTCCAGCAATAGCTTTGTATCCTCAAAGTGTTGTGCATTACAAGAGTTGTTGCATCATTTGAATTTTTGGAAGTCTGGGCCAACAAATTATTTTTTAGTAACAAATGACTGTTGGGTTTCTTTTTGTGAGAAACTTACTTCTTGAAAAGAAAGCTACTGTATGGCCTTATTTTGAATCACCTATCATACTATATCTAAAAATAATGGTTTCAAAAATATGAAAATTTTCTGTAAAACAAATGCAGTATTTCCCTTTAAAATACTATCACAGCCAAAACAACTTTCAAAAAGTCTACAGCAATTCTTTTCCAGTAACAGTACTTATGCACTTTTCTCAAAATTCCCAACGACACATTATCCAAAGACAATCTGTGAAATATTTAGCCATAATAACGTACAATATGATGTAATGTATTATACTTGCAGTCAGGAAGTTGTTACCACAGTAAATTGATGTACAGTATCCCACTGGCTACCAGGGCAGGGTTCACTAGATGGAATGTTCGCTAGATCGAAGGTTCACTAGACCAAAGATCCTTAAGCCGCGATCACACTACAAAGAATTCGGATTGGATTCCGATCTGATTTTTGTGAGTTTTTATCAAAATCTTCTCCATTTTGGATCGGAAAGAACCCAAAATTTGCCTACCTGTGTTTTTATATGATTCTTATCGCAGGACTACGAAAATTTAATTCATACGAATTATTTCGTGACGTCATATCGACAGACAGCTTTTATCGGACTATGCATGTCTGATAAAAGCTGTTTGTCGGTGTGACGTCATGAAGAAATCAGTTAACATTTTATTTTCATAGACCTCTGATGCAAATCATATATTTACACAGGTTGGCAAATTTTGGGTTCTTTCCGACCCGAAATGAAGAAGATTTTGATAAAAACTCACAAAAATCGCATCGGAATCCGATCCGAATTCATTGTAGTGTGACCGCGGCTTTAATCGAAACTTAATCCTAAACCTAATCCTAATCTTAACCCAAACCCTAATCCTACCTGAGGATAATCCCAAGCCTAATCCCAAACCTTATTCTGTATTTAACCCAAATCCTATTCTAACCCTAAAACTAACCTAGGTAGATTTTTATCCAAGGGGATCTTTGATCTAGCGAACCTTCGAGTGAACCTTTGGTCTAGTGGGTATCCCCCCTGGCTACCAAATGCTTTTTCTGAAGTTGCTAAAGTATAGATCACCTTCCAAACTGGGGTCACCTGAAAATTGTTTGGTGCTGGCCAAATTTGTGCGAACAAACTTAAAATCACTATTTTTCATAAATTACTGCACTGTTCATTCTGTTCATGATATGGTGTGTCTTGCAATAATTAGTATCTCTCAAATCAGTATCATAAGAATAAATTTGGAAACTACTGTACTACATGACAAGTTGTTCATGCTACACACTTTAAATAGCTCCCATGAAATGACTGGTGTATGAGTCAGCCTCCAAAAAAGTCTACAATTTCATCCAAATGTGACAATGTTGACAAATTCTGTACACTATCATACTGACTGCACTCACAAATACTAAACTACAAAATTTATTTTCTCAACAATTAAATTTCTGACATGATCTCTCGGAGTGTCAATTCCCACAAGCAGAGGTAAGCACCTATTCAACAAACCACATTTATTATGCCCTCTTAGGAAGAACCTATTTTTTAAAACATTTACTTTAGTAAAATGAACACAGTGCTATCGTACACACTTCTCTTTAAAAAATTCCTAATACTTCCATTTTGTGCACCTGCCAGTTAATAATTGCCAGAACATGTGATACAGATGTGTTTTGAAAAACCATGGAAGTACTAACTTGGTAAAACAAAGAGTTGACTGTGTAGGAGGATTTTCCTCCTTTTTTTTTTTTTTTTTTACTTTCTTTTTTTACTTCTTTTACTCTTTTATGGCAAAGGCCAGCTGTTGGGGAGCCTGAACCTTAACGACTGTTCAATTTCATATCATCCTTGGTGCCTCAATTGAAACCAGTTTTGACTTGTTGACATAAGTTTTATTGCTGAAAGTGTAGAAAGTCATCTGAAATGCTATATTTTAATGTTCTGGTGACATATGCCACCAAAAAGAGCTGTTTCACTTGTCAATTAAAGAATAAAATCTCCCAATGAAAGATCCCTTGGAATTATTCCAATATCGTTTACCATTCTCAAGATATATGTCTTCAAAGTTTGGTTTCTGAAGTAACTCACTGCCTATGCAAAAATAATGATGTGGAGTGTTGCACAGTGTTAAAATTTCTTTTGTTCACCCTATATAAATTATCTCTTAATTACTGATCAGATAGTTTACTTTGGTAAGTGATATCAACATTTCCCAAGGAAACAATTTCAACTTTCATAATAAACCCCTCAGGGGATAATAATGCTACCAGTGTCCTTCAAATGAAGGTTGAAAAAAAGGCTACCTTAGACATATATATGGTATGTCCCTATCTTGATGTCACATATTTGCATATTTAGCTCATCTTTATTCATGATACAAGTGTGAAAGAGAAATTACCCTTTAAAATGGTCAATATTTGATGGATTTTTAAGGAAATTGTGGCTATTTTCTGGATTTTTTATGCTTTTTATACATCAAATATCCAACTTTGTTATTTTCATATCACAAGACCTTTAACACAGTGCAGTGCTTGATTACCAGGCTTAAAATCCTTCAGAACAGTATCACTGCAGCTCCATGACTGATTCTGGAAAGTGGCAAAATGGCGATGTATGGTTCGGAGGGTAATTCATGTAATTGTTCTATGAAATCATCAGTTACTATTGACCAAGTCCTTGGCAGAATTCTCCTTTGAAATGGGAGGGGGGGGGGTGCCAAACAACAATGGTGCAAGGCATCAGGAGCCAGAAGTGCACCCCTGATGGCCTGGGGTCCACGGGGACACTTTAGGGCCCCTAGTGGGATTCAGGGGTAATGCCCCAGTGGGGGTCCAAGAAGCCCTGGAAGCAATGGGGTATTTGAAAAATTATGAGCATTTAGGTGAAGAATTTTAACTATTTCTAATGGACAATGGATGCGCATTATATAAACAGACCACAGAAATGATAACTCAATCACTTTCTTATGTTACAAACACAACTGATGCATCATACCTCTAGAAGGCATTTTGAGAGGCTGGAACTAGTCATACAATACCTGTCTACACCATGCATTCACCTAAACCCCCACCTCAGTAGGTGTACCTCACAGACAACAGGGTAGAAGTTCCCGTTTTAGATTTATGTTTGAACTGTCATGTCTGACATGTAGTGCGAGGAGGTGCCACTTTACTGTAAACGTGGCTTATAGGAGAATATTAACCGATGTCATTCATCTTCATTCCATTATCCACTAATCCATGTATGATGTTACGGTTCTGGTAATTATCTTTTATGTTACAACTGATGCTCACTTCCATTCTGGCTTCACACAATTTTAGCATTGCTTACTAAACATACTTCTTAGACACTATAACTGCATTAAACACTTGTGAGGTTCAACTGTTATGTTGGAAATTAAAAATGGCACCCATTTAAGTTTGGGATATAATTTTTTAGTTTCAAACACCCTAAAGTTACATCAGACTCATACATTAAACCATAACTGCATCTTATGAAGTATAAACACAGTTCAATGTTTAGTTTAACACAACAGATATCGAAAATAACAGCCATTTTGAATGGACCCATCTTGTTAATGGACATTTGCCAGTTTCAAAATCTCCAAATAAAGGTTTGGTACAATTCCTTGTCCTTTACAACATTTGTTTAGACACTGCAATCATTTTAGATGCTGTCTTGAATTTTCAGTGAGAGCCCAAGGAACTTTTAGGGATATTTTACTACCAAGTTTTTCTCTACATATTCACAAACCTATCCTGAATACTCAGCTTGATATGACTTGTGAAATATTTTCAGGACTAAACTAGTAGTTGTCTAAGCTGTGAATTCATCTCCTCTATGATCAAGTCGTTGAATCTTTGACTACCGCTCACTGATCTGTGTGCAAAACATATCCTTCTCATCTCCAACTACTGAACAAACACCTCCATTCCTGAAGTCTTAAATAATTTACTACCTGGCCAGTCCACCAATTTTCAACAGATTCAAAGCTTACCAGCATGCACTCACTCACTGAGAGAAACTGATAGGCCAGGAATTTCCTATCCTCCTTCATTTATTTATTAATGATCTAATCCTTCAGCTACTGATGATAATCCTTTTCAAAAGTCTCCTTTTCAGCTCAATTGGATATTGATCCTTCTCAACAAACAGTGCAAGCTTTTCAATGGTTGACCACCCCCATGGACATTGTCCCTGACTGATTGTGGGACTGGCCCACTGTGTATCTTGTTATCCTTCATTGCATTACAGCTATTATATGCTCTTACCTCATTTTGACTGGTCTTGCTGTTTTTCACCTTAAGGTGAAAAATACCTAAACAATCCGTAAAGGTAAAACGGCTCATCTTGACTGGTCAAGCTGGTTTTCACCTTTGCATGAAAAGTGCTGAAACATGGTCACATGGTGCAATGGTAGAATGTGACCACATAATACTGCATGCTTTACCCTGAACATCATGTGAATACCATAATATCAGGGTGCTAAATAAAGACAGGAAAGGGCATTGAGCAAAAAAAATCCTGGTAGGAATTTTGTTAGGGCATGATGGCCATTCAAGAAGCGAATCAACTCAATCAAGCCCATAACTTGCAAATAAAAGAAACTGCTTGCATGGATACATGATTGGAAATATCTAGTGTGCCATTTTTTTTTTTTTTTTTTGACAATTCTATTTCTACACAATGAAACACTTTATCATGGCAGCCTTTTCTCCAACATGACAAGAGTACATCTACTGTAAACTTATGGTATGTAACTACTGTAAGGATACTGTACAAGAGATCTAAATATAGGGGTCCAGTGAGGTACAGTAATTTACATGCCATATATGACCTGAAATCCAGCCAGAAAAGGTCTGGCTGGGCCAAATATTTTCTAGAGTGAATTTAAGTATTCAAAATTACATCACCTCAGAGTCTGTTGAATAACAAAAGTCCATTACACTGTTAGACTATTAGAGGAAGTATGTTAACCATACCATATTCTGAACTGCTAGGTTCCAAGTGAAATGTACTACAGTAAAACCCCGTTTATCCGAACACATCGGGACCGAAGGTAGTTCGGATAACGTAAAAATTCGGATAAACGGGGTTCCCAGTTTTTGCCTCAAGTACGGTACACTGGGTCCATAAGACAGTGTGTCAACACATTTCCAAAATAATTCCGAAAAGGCTAAAAATTGCAGACAAAATCCCCCAAAATATTTTGTTACTATTTTTAGTGACCGATGATATGACAAACAAATTTTTTAAGACCTCTGAAACAGAGAAATTTTATTCCTAAAATTGGAGCTTTCGCTCTTCTGAATGACCAATGTATGCTTTCTACACGCTGAATGAGTGTGTGGGCTGAAGAAAAGCTGTAACGATCTGGAGTTACTGCGTTACTAACTTTTCAGATTTAGTGAAACTAGGACTTACGCTAGCCTAACGTATTTTTGTATCAGAGGATATTGAGCCTGTACCGACAAATTGCTCCTAACAAGAATTTCAAAGCAAATACGTACGATATTTCTTCCAAATTTGACAAAGAGATAACAGATTGTGTTCTATGTCCACATGTCGGCTGTTCTAGCCATCGTGACATCTTTAATGACTTTTAAAGTCCCGAGAAAAATTAGTGCATTTCTGCAAAAAATTTACGTTGAATTTTGCCTTGTAAAGCACTGAAAACTTGTGTTGAATATTGTTGTTAAATCTAACGGCTAGTTCGGATAAACGGGGTTTTACTGTAATTGGCTGCAATTCTAAAACATTACGGTATCTACTTCCTTTGTACAAAGGCTAACTTTGAACTTGTTTTTATTGTCAGCTCTAGTAACATATGGTACACTTCTCATATTGAGGTGAAAGAAACCAGAAAGATCTAAATTAGCAAAATACTGTATTACTAAAACTGAACCAGTTTCCTACTGACTTGACACTACGCAATTTGCCCCGAACTAACAAATTTCACGGGGCAAAAGTACAGCACTGATATAGTATGGTAAGAATAGAATTCGGGTAACTTATCATCTTCACGTTTTTTGGCACACTTTCCTGCGTTTCCTTTTATAGTTACAATTCACATTTTACTTTGTTCCTTGACTTGGATATACTGTTTACAACATGCTATTGAATACAGTATGTATTGGTCATCTCTGCCAGCAACTACTCAATGTCGCTATTAGTGTTGTGCTGATATTACAAGAAGCTGGTGTATCCAATACCGACAGTTGAGAAATGAGCACACTTTACATGACATCACATACTCCTAGGCACTAGCAACAGGCACTCCCACTAAGGGTTGTTCCATTTTCATGAATATAAAACTGCAACTTTAAGTCCAACATAGTTTCTAACATTTCTATTAGGTACAAGATGAGATATTTACTGGTTTGGTAGTATCAGCACTAATTTTATCGATACAATACAAAACGACAATGGGAACTATCGGCCAATACCAATACTGAATACCAAAAATCAATCCAACGCTAGTTCCCATAGCAACAAGTACTGCTAGACCGGTAAATATTCATCAAACTGTTACTGCCAAAAACTAAGTGAAACCTATTGGCCACTACCCAATATTTAGCATCAAAACTTGAAATTTCAGCTACAATATGGTCCACTCCTTATTTTACCCCAGTACTGCATCAATGGTCCAGCCTGGTCTTCATCAAATATGTAGAAAAATGTCTGGGCAATTTAAGTGCACCAAGTACAACTAAAAAGTTTAACAAAATTTAACCTTTGAGAGAGTAGAGACATCAGAATTAATTTTCCCCCTAAACTATGTATGTTGCAAACTGCAAGGGAATAATTTTTACATTCAATATGCTATATCATTAATTTTCACTGAAAATGAAAAATTTCAAAGATAGTTCCTCTATCTATTTAAAACTGCAGATGGCTCATAAGTATTCTTTTTATCTCTTCCCTGATCAAAACATTTTCTTAGCAAAAAGAGCTACTGTAGGCCCTACATGTGTGTAAATTCACAAATGTTGCTAAGCCAATTTTATTTAACATAGTGCACCGTCTTAAAATGATTTTTTTCCCAGAAAGAAAGCAAACATATTCTAGCAGCTAAAGCACAAATTTGGCTTCAAATCTGAGTAGCAAAAATGCCAAGCTATACAAATGTTCTGTGATCAATACAAATTAGTGTGGTGAAACTGCACAACATACCAACAATATTTTGCATATTATCATAATTGCGTTAACGGTGATCAGCAAACTGCCACACCAAAGGCCTAGTACCATTTGAATTTTTACCAGACGAATAACTAGGGACCAATCATTTCATCCATGGTGACTCTGATTTCATAAAGACCATGGTGTGTTTACAGACAATAGCTTTAACTTCCCCCTCAAATATTTAACATCCAATACCTTTCAAAAAAAAAAAAAAATATTCTGAACACTGAGGAACGACATATTTTCGGAAAAAGATTTCCACACATTAAGTAACCCTACTTGGTTTAAATGATGACAGCTACTACCAATACTCTCCATACTATACCTGTCACTTCCACGAGCTTGTCTTTGTAAAATATATCCCATCATGACAGAAAGGTTTAATATTCCAGTCAGATAAAAACATATTCCATAATAGTTACATCCTTTATTCAGCAAATATACACTAGTGAAATATATGTAATCCAAATATCAGATCATCCCAGAAAAAGAAATCCAAGATTCCAAAACCATTCAGAAAACTGGTAAAAATCCCAAACAGAGGTGCATTGTCTCATGCTCTGCTTTACCAACCTCTACCCAGTAATAGAGAATTCAGGTTTAGCTTATAAAGAGAATTTTTGGCCTGGTGTGTCACTTCAGACTTCACCCAATGCAATCTCTATTGATTCCAGACGCCAGGTATTTGGAGTGACACAGACTATTAAACGCTCCCAGACCACCCAAGTGGTAAAGAGCTAAGATGTCATATTATTTAATGCAGCCAGGAAGCCTTTTGGATACAGTCACCTCTTTCAAGCTGATGGGGCCCTTGTGTTTAAAGTAGCGGGGAGTCAAAAACCGAAAATTGTCAGATTCTGCAATTGGGAAAACAGATACCTCGCAGCAGCAATTGATGTAAATTTAGTGAGGGAATGGGATTTTTTGTTTGGTAATGCTTTAAGTACCAAACATTCTGGTTATTCACCCAATGTCACACTTGAGTAACTTTTGTTTAATGTTTACATTTTCCTTATGGCGGAAAGATTTACTTCCTTTTATTATTTACCTAAAGTTAATCACCGTAATAAATTACACCATGTTGCAGTTTCCATAGGGATGTCATGGGACCACCAAACTTCCATATATGGTTAACATAAGTTATGTTTCAATAACTTCCCCTTTATTGACTCACACAATCTGTGTACTGCACAAAAATGTTTAGAAACAGAATGGTTTTGAAATGTGACTTAATATGCAAATGGAGGGTGGGGGGGGGAGGGGGATAAAGGGGTATAAAGGGGAAATAGGGAAGGAGGCAAACAAAAGGCTGAGACAGTAAAATATATTTTCCACTTGACAATCTTGAATACAAAGGTAATTCACACACACACACTAACATCAAACCAAACAGGACATCAAGCAGCCTGAGAAACTACAGTGATGAATCTTAGTACCCAATAGGTCATGGAGTCAAACAATCTTATTTTTAATAGAGTAAGGTTGAAATGCTGGTCTTTCTCAATGTAACAGTGGTAACGCCAGCCTCAATGGGTAGTTGTTTCACATGCAAAGGGACTACAACTGGGTACAAAGTCAAATTAAAATGTCACATCCAGAAGCCTTTCAAATGAAAGTTGTATTCTTTTTTCACTTGAAGTACAGTAGTATTTCAGATGGTAAGACCATAGATCGCTCTTGACTGGAAAAGCCACCAGCTGTACTGAAACTTGGCTGAAGATTGAACCCAAACCTCCTGATTGCTATACCTGCATGAGAGAGGACTGTCTTATGGGTCCATGTGGTCTTACATTTAACAGTGAAAATGACAACCCATTAATTATGCAGTCCAGTGGTCCATAATGACAATCTAAATGTTTTGCAGCCTACAACCCACTGGTCCTATGACCCTGTGGCCCAACAATGAAACTTCCCTTTGGTATATAACTCATTGGTCATGCAGAGAATTCTAGGATGTGGGACCAGTAAGCTGAAGAGGGGCTGTAACCACATGAGTAGCAGTGCTTCTAATGCTTACAACACTAATACTTTACCCAACTGGCGAGTTGCCACTAGAGGCAACTGCTTGATCCAATTGGGCTTAACAGCAATATCATAGTGTTTTTAGCTGGAATGGTCCTTAAAATTAACATCTCAAACTTGGTGAGTCACAACACAATGTATGATATTGTGTTAAATCAGGGAGTTGCTATTTGACTGGAGATTTGTCTTCAAAAATTTTATGAACCTTGTCCTTAAATCTACCTCAGGACACACAATCCTGCCTTTGCAAACTCTTTGAATTTTAACCAAGGACAGGCTCCCCAGGGGACCTGTAAAATATCCTTTGAAGACAAGGATGTTACCGACAGCTCCAAACGCCCTCTATCGGTTGAGCTGGTTTTGAAACCATTGCTCTGTACAGAAATCGATGATCTAATGGGACTCTCCCTATTTTTATACCATGCGCAGTAGAAAATAAGTGAGGTGTTACAGGTGTAATATATGTGCAGTTCAAGCTTGGACATAAATCTATCGATGGGTAAGTTCCTTTTCTTTCAGAGTTTTTTCTAAGTTAAGTTTTCCTCCGTTTTTGTTGAACCCTAAAAATCGTATTGTGACAAAACTTGGTGGTCAAAATGCAATTTCAGGGCCTCAGAATTGAGTATTTTCGTGCTTTTCCGCAATGAATCGCATTTTCTGAACGTACTGTGTAGGTGGCTATGTTTGTATAAGTACATTTCACGAAGAGAAAAATGTGGCCCCAAGCGCCAATTTACCGAAAAGAGCTTTTTTCAGGGCCTAGCTTTTGCAAAATTTCCATTTGTTTGCATGGTTTCTGAAGTTGACGAATTTTGGCACGTTTTTGCTGAGGGGAACTAACCGAAATTTTAACGTTACTTTTAGTCCATACCATACCATACCATATACCAATTCAGCGAAATCTTTATCGGGATAGAAAAATAACCTTTTTTCAGTTCAGCACCGTTATTATTTTAGGTAGAAATGTGAATGGGAAATAATTTAAGTGATTTATGTCGATTTTGTGGTCTTTGCTGCTTTATTTTTAGTTCTCGTCTTTACGGCAAGTGTTTGTTCTATATACATTAGTGTGTGCAGTCAAAGCATGCAGCTTGTATTACACAGCTATGGCGAAACCTGGTCAGGGTAACCCAGACTGTAGTTAACATTCGACTGTATGAGGTGATTAGACCATTATGTATACATGTTCTCACATCGAGATTACTCTTACTAGGCTAGTTGCTGTTTACACGGAGAGCCGAAGCTAGCGCTGTAGTACAGTGTGTGCGGTGTATGCAAATTAGCTACCGCACACGGAGGTTTATTGCACCTAGCTGTTTTGATAAGAGTGTTATGTTACAAGTCGGTAACTTGGTGACTTCAAAGAGATTGTGAAGACAAATCTCCAGTCAAATAGCAACTCCCTGGTTAAATATACTGTATCAGATTGAAATGTAACACAATGGTTGCTACCTTTGCAACTGTGGGCTTTGAAAACTGGACCCTCAGTTGAGTGGAAACCTGGGTAATGCATGCAAGGTTGCAACTTTGCCGTTTGACACCAGCTGGTAGCAAGTGGATCTCATACTGGTTGAGCCCCCTGTGGGCTGGGGGTTGTAGAATATGCCCACGGTATTTCCCGCCTGTCGTAAGAGGCGACTAAAGGGAAGGACTTGCACCGTATTTAAACTTTGCTTGACACTATATAACACATTTGTGTTGGTGTGTCGTTAAATTTCATCTAACTCATATTGGTTGACCGGTACTTGATGTAAATTTGCAGTTTGATGACCAACACAAAATTGACTGAAACCCCCACATAACATATGGACATGGAAAACTGTTCCCAAGGGAAATAACGATAAAAGAATGGTTTTACCCCACAACATACAATTTTAGATTTTAGGGTGCAATGAACAAGGTTCAGAGTGATCTATGGAAGGACTTGAACCTGGCCCTTGGATCGTTGGACACTTGCTTTTTAAACAATATTTGGATACTTAATTAGCTAGCACTAAACGTTACCCGGCTAGAACCCTGACTGCAGGTACGTACTTTGCGTAATTATGAAGGTTTGAGGATCAAAACTCATGCACAGCAACAAAAAACCATATGGACCTACCTACATAGTACCACTGTTTATAAATGACTGGAAAGCCAGGAAAAATATGACAAATCTTGACAAAATAAAAGTAACATCTATTTTGACAGGTTCCCTAAAATCCTCCAAATCAACCAGGATGTTTCACCTGTCAGACACGCCTAGTTTTCATTTAATCCAAAACCTTCCTCTATAATTATGACATTCCTACAGATGCCTGTTACATTTCAAACTATAGGATGTGTTCCTTAGGCTTGCTTCTTTCTGTCTAAATAAACAAATTCAAAGTAGTCCATGGAGATATTTCACCTTTCTTTTTCACAGTATTTGACAACCGAATCAAAACCAATACCCTTAGAAATTTTTTTGTGGAAGGTTAACAACTGATAATTCACAGCATTAAGTTGGGGAAGGGGAATAAAAAGGGGTAAGGGAAGGGAAATTAAGAGGGGTATGGAGGGGGAGAATTAGGAGGGAGCAGAAGAGGGACTTAAAGAGTTATGTCACTGGCTTTGTTGGAATAAGAACTTGGACAAGTACATATATGATGGGCTCTTCATAATGCAACATCACAGGGTTATCTATTATTTATCAATGAACGTGCATTGTCTCCAACAAACCAGTGATCCCATGGAAAGAAGGAGTAAATGTTAATCAAAATCTTACTTTTGACATGAAACACATCGACAAACTGAGGTGAAATTTTCATTCCATTCTGAAGAGTGATTCTCTAGATATCAAATATACAGTCAGCTCTAATAAAATTGAAAACCAAAGTGAACTTGAAGCAAGCAGGAGTGATGTCATCGCCTCACACTGATGATCAATGTTTTGCTTTCTTTGATTTTTATCTATTGCTTCGAGTTGACCTTGAACAGGATAGGGGTACGCAAATGTTTGCTATGGGACTCCCCATGCCTCTCATACCTTCACATTAGGTAAGTATGAGATTATGGAGGAGAAAATTGTTGATAAAGTTATTTAAAGAAAAACAAAGCAGTTTTGATAGATGTGAAGTTATGATGTCACAAGTGCTTGCTTCCAGTTCACTTTGGCTTATATATGATAAGGTCATCTGATCACATCTCCAGAACCACAGAAAAGCAAAAAAAAACTTTCACCACAATAGATCCTTTTCCAAACAGCAATTACAAAGAATTATGGGATAGAGTTTTGGTATTCAGTGTTTTTGTCAATCACATTTTACTGTGGCCAAAAATGACACACAGCAAAACTATATCCTATAATCCTTTGTAAGTGCTATTTGGAAAATTGTCTATGCTTGGATTGCCTACCCCTCTAATTTATAAAAACTAGTTTAAGTTAATACTCTTCTTTGATGATGCTAGATTGATTCTTGCAACACCTGCTAAAAATGTTGCAGAAACAACACACCTAACTGATAATACCGATATCCCATATTCTGCAGTTGACAAGAATGTTCACACATATAATTTACATGACGTACTGTAGGAATGAAATAGGTAACTACGTATAGTGATAACACTTGAATAGTACTATCATTTTTAAGTAAATTTTCACAAAACTAATTAAGGATGACTATAAAGAATGAAGGCCAATACCAATTTCTCACATTTGTTCAATACTATCTAGTATCTACTATAAAAACAGGGCTGAAATTTAGCACTCGTCCTATCGTCTGAGAAGAATAAAAATTGCATCAGACAACCACTTTCTCTCTTTGAGTTGTCTGATGGACAAGTGAATTTATGAGTAATTGAGTACTTCATTACATCAGCAAAAAAGTGTGTCATAAAAATTTCCCTAAAGAAGTGGTTTGCACTGTCCTTCATCATTGAACATAAAAATAAAAAACTGGAAAGCATGCAGACTTTAAAATACTGTAAAGGTCTGTTTACTATGACAGCAAAATGAAACACAATTGTCCATCTTTTGTTCGCAATTTTCATCCAGACAACCAAAATATATTTTGGACAACCAAAATTTGGCTTCAAGGTTGTCCAATGCACAACTTGAACATACAGTACTCCTTAAAACTCAGGCCTGAAAAACCTTGCAAACAGATGTCCTTGTGGCAACTTCATCTTGGCTTACTGAATGTAGTTAATAGAAAGCCTATAGGGATATTAAAACCTTAAAAAAACATCACCCTGAAATTTGAAAAGAAAAACAAAATAGAGGAGCAATGATGCTGCAGCTCACACAATCACTAATTATTATTCTTTGTAAAGTAGTTTAACCAGTTAGGTTAAGAATTATCATCAAAATATGAGAGGAACTTCAAGGGACTGAAACTGCTTTGGGAAATTCAACAACTCAAAATGTGAGTGTGATCAGAATGCAAAAAAGCATTAAAGAGGCACTTTGAGCTGGTTGGTAACATTCACTAATTTTTTCCAAACCTATCAAGTTTTTTCACGTACTAGCTAAGACACTCCCCATACCCTGCGTACAAATAAACTTTTCATGAATGATTAGTTAACGATTCAATTCCGTTTTCAAAAATTCGTGACCAGACACTTTTTCACATTAGTATTAATTGCAAATATGATGACCATTACAAGCATGGGTCCAAAAATTCCAATATTTTAGTTTTTGCATAAGTGTTGGATGTGAAACCTGACTAACTATGCTAGTTGTAAGCATTGTCATGTAGTAGTGCCCTTCAAAATCCTCACAAAATTATCAACATTAACTCAATGTGCTTTAAGGTTTCAATAAAATTCATTACTTACTCCATAGAGCCAGGGAGTTGCTAGACGTATGATAGCTGCAACTCCCTATTTATGGCACGCCAAAAGGCTCACAACATATGATGATGTACTAAAAATACACGTACATGTACTAAAATTCTCTAATCTAGGAGAGTATTCCGCCATCTTAAATTTATTTAACGAATACGCACTGTCTACTAGGCCTAGGCTAAGCTTGTTACTGTTGCGTAATACTGATGATGCCATGTATACACACGCATTACGGTCTATACTAGCATGGCCTACCCAATAAGTGCAGAAAACTAAAAAGTACTTACCCCGGTGATGATTCCACTAACACATTGGATTCAATCAACTGGATGACCGATCATAAACACGTGAGTTACACATGTACATCGTATAAATTGACAATGCAGTTAGTACATGAACGTATGCATTCAGTACATGAACGTATGCATTCAGTACATGATCGTATGCATTCAGTACATGAACGTATGCATTCAGTACATGAACGTATGCATTCAGTACAAGATCGTAAGTAGTTAGTACATGAACGTGTATTTTTAGTACATCGCATGAGTTTAGATGATGAACGTGTGTCGGTGAGCCTTTCGGTGGACTTCGTGAACGCCGAAAAGCTCACTCAGTATGGCATGCGGGGAGGATCAGTAATAACATGATGATCGTAAGTTTTTACATGTACAACGTGTGTTTTTATGTGTACAACGTGTGGTTTTACATATACATCGTAACCTTTTAACATGATGAACATATATATTTAGTACATGATGGTGTAAATTTACATCATGATCGTACAGTATGAAGTTAGTACATCATCGTGTATTTTTGGTACATGAACGTGTAATTTTAGTACATGTACGTGTATTTTTAGTACATCATCATATGTGGTGAGCCTTTTGGCGTGCCATACCTATTTGCAGCTTCTTGAAGTAGTCTCACAACTAATCACTACTCACATGGCATCCATTCTGCTTCTCCTCAGAGCAAGATTATAGATAGATTATAAGCAAGAAGGGGAGGATGAAAAGACCTGACCTGTTTCTTTTAAGTGTAAAAACTCAAACACCTATATTGCAAGCAATGTCTAATAAATTCTGGGAGGATTAGCCCTTCTGCAATTTGGAGGTGCCTGTGGAAGTCTTTTAAGGTATTTGCAAAGATGGTGACACTCTCATACAAATCAATAGCTTATAGGTAACACCCAACACTTGATGTGTTTGACTTATACCCAGTCTGGGACAGTCAATGCATGACAGCAGTATAACTGTCCTAGATTCCACCTGTACCACTCAACATCATTTAGTGGGAACCTCATGTTTTTGCTTCCTCAGTTCCCTCCTCAAACAATTTTTTTTATGATGGGATAGCCCCCTTATGTTTTCTTTCTGGTAAGACCAATAGCTGCAATGAGCATTACTTAGGTAGGGTTGGGAGGTACTGTGGAATGTCAGCACTGGTACAGTTTGTTACGCAGAACCGATATTATTAAAGCACTACCAGTTCTGAACTGTAAGCCAATAACCAATCGTGCGTAAGGACATTTCACTAAGAATAACTCAAATTGTGTACATAATCCCCACCACTCTGGAAATTGTAACCGTAAGAAGAAACTTGAACATTCAAAAATAGGAATCCTTCCAATATATGTAGGGTCAGGAAAGGACAACACATTGAACTACCATTCACTACATATTTCTTACGTCAGACTCTAGTTGTAAGATGTCTTACATTAAACTCCAAGATACAGTCTAGCTGTATAGCAATTGCATTGGATGAGCAAATTAACTATTAACATTCGATCCTTACAATAAACATACATTCTCCTCACAAAGTCCTTACAGTTTAGTTGCACAATTCCTTGCATATTTCTTACTGGCCTCCTTTTTCCATTAATTTTTGTAATAAGTCTCACATAAGGAAAATGACTTCTTCCTTATGCATTCCTCGTACAACTCTCTTACATTCCTTGAACAAACCTTACACGATTCTTACATTGCAATTTGCTATGGGAGTTGATTTCAAACATGGGTACTCTGCTTGGACCTGTCACATGAATTATTTATGCAAATTTATGCAAATTAGGATTAGCTTAATTAAAACTGGATCCTCATAACATAAAGTGAGTCTGAAGACAGCTTAAGGGGCTGTATTGCACAATAGGTCAAAAAGTAGCACTTTCCTTGTTTAACCATCGACCATGACATAGGCAAATAAACAATGCACAATTGCGTATAAAGTGGAGTGTAAGGCTATGTAAATTACCGTAATGATAGCATACGAGCGTCGATTGATTTACCCCAGGTAAATTATGTTATCCGTCTCCATAGTCATCTCAGAATTTGTTAAAGATGGAGGGTTGTTATCAATCCATGATATTAAACTCTGAAAATTTTCTCATTTGGAATATTCTTTACACAACGGGGTCTAAAACTGCCAGTAATTTGGCGAAACTGATTCAAGGCTCATAGGCCTTACTACGAGACTGTGGTAAACTGCATGCATATTTAACGATAATTAAGGGCACGTATTCACTCAAAATGTACCATTGATCATTTGGAAAAACTGAGGTGAAAGAAATTCATCCCCTCCCTGAGATTTAGTTCTCACAAAAGCAGAAATGTGATCTCACCTGTTCACTGGTAAAGTGCATTAATACCTAGGCAAAGTAGTCCTCATTCATTACCTGCACAATATACTACATTACCGCAGCTTGCGCATCTTGCAACAGTGGGGGCGACTTGACTGGGCCTACCTTGCGCTGTGTGTGGTACAGATGGATGCACTGTGTAGATTTAAAGGCCACCGATCCCTTCGGTACAAGTAGGCCTATATACGACTGTTTGTTTTGGTTGTTTTCGGACCATACTTCAATCCGCACTATGCCATAACTTTAAACATTGCAAAGGTTGTAAAGTAAGGTAACGCCAAAATTTGGATAAAAATGTGTTTAAATCAATCATATTTTTTAGGTGAAAGATGTAAACATTGCAGCATCATACTGAACATATGCAATGACATTATTGAAGAGAATCTGTTTTGTCCGACGTTTTATTTTTTTTTTGCAATCTCTACTCAGGCTGACCTACAGTACATCCATATGCTTTAACACGGATTTTACTGGGACGTACGCGTATGTGTCCTACTTCCGTTGTTAGTTGACCTTAACAGAAAGGTCACAAACACATGCACAGATATTATCTTCGAACTGGCTCATTGAATTTGGCATGGTCATTTACCCAAAATACATTCCATTATGCACTAAATATAGCTTAATGGCTACCATGTTTGCAATTATCTAATTTGATCTTAGAGGACATCCTAGGCCCATTATTCTCCTTTTGAAATAACTACCCTTCAGAATTGCAGACCCTTATCTTTAATTTGGAATAAGGACCCTTTATCTCTGAAAATAATGATCAGAATGCCCCCCCCCCTCCCCTGGCATACTGTACTGTTAGACTGTAGGCAAATATATAATCAGCCAATTAGGAAAACCAATGTACTACATACTAGGTATGGAAGAAACTCGTTTTCAAATGCAAGGACAGGGATTGATGAGGCATGTCCAACACTACTGTATACCAGTCAAGATGTTTGTATGATTTACTGCATAAAAAACAATCAATCCAGCCAATACACTGTGTGAAATATTGAGTTTTGATTACAAAGTAACCCTGCCATGAAGGGGGTACAGTATATTTCCTGTGGATGGTCATTAATTTAAAGGGATTTGCCAGTGAAAAAAATCAATGACTTCAAAAAATGCAGAAAATTTTTCTCTTCTAGGAGGTGAAAACTGCATCTCAATAGCTTGTAGCGCTTGGAAGATATTAATTTTCAAAGAAATGCAACTTTTCCTCAAGATAAAGTTCATTATGGGAAATCTGTGATGTCATCGCAGCACATTAATTTCACAAAGCATTGAATTTCTTTATGATATTGACATTGTTGTAGGGAGTATTTACCAACTTTGTTTGTTATGCTGTACATATGGTGTAGATTTATGCTAAACCTACATGGAAAGATATTCAAACATTCCAACAGTATCAAATTTCAAGGACAATAGGACATTCGATTATGAAGGAAAACAAAAGAAATCTGAATCAACGTGCCCACTTTACATAACATTCTGTGACCTTGATTAAAACTGGAGGTAGTTTTTGACAAAAATAAGTAGTCTTTAATATTAGATACCTCGAGTTAGGAAAAGAGTATTGCTACAGGGTTTAGAGGGTATGAACTGAATTTTTTTCCTCCTTCACATGGGACCCTTATAATGAAAAGCCACTGGAAAATGCCTTTAACACTTCCTCACAGAAGGGTTACTAAGCCTGAAAGCATCTCAGGAGCAATACGACCAATGGTGACCTCACATGACCTTTGACATTAATGGCCATGGACTTCACCTACTCAATAGACCCACACTGTACAACAGACCCACCCAGTACTAAAGACATCCACATGCCAAGTATGTGATCTTGGGATAAATATTGCAAAACATATGTTAGAGAGTTTGACCTTTGTGGGTCTCAAATGACCTCTGACCTCCACTATAAAGCTAAAGTTAATATTCTAAACATAACAAGTTCACAAATACAGGGCAGCTTGATCACCCCTTTGCATTATGTTTTTACACACTACTGTTGGCATCATACACAACATACACCATGTACATATTGACAAATGTCTCAGTGATCACATACAAACTGTCTGACATCTCAAACAAAAGGGGGAAAATGAGGCCCCTTTTGAATCCCATACTGCATCATCCAAGCTTTTGAGATACAATCTGATAGTACTTCAAAATGCATGCACGATCCCCTAGCACTGATATTACTCAATGTTAACCTCATTAATTCTACAAAGTATTCATACATGAACATATCATCCATCATTCAAGTGTTGATAAACATGGAATGAACATGCCATCATAAACTTCACTCAAATTTGGGAAGGTCATGCACCAAGTTCTTTACAAGCTTCCCTGTCAAAAGTGATTTATAACACCACAAAAAAATCTGATGATTTCTGAAGCTGGTATTATAGATGTGAATCCTTGGAATGACACTGGCTCATTAGACACTCTGTATGCCATAGACTTTGACAACTCTGACAGCAGGCCTTTACCGTAATACCGCTCGCTAATCGCCATAAGCGAGAAACATTTTGCTCATGGACCTTCTAGTGGATTCTTAATGCCTCTCGCCAAATGGCAAGTTGGTTTGGAAAGTTCTGTTGAGGCCTGTCTGTCAGCCAGCAGCTAGGGATTGCCTTTCCCACCACAACCCAAAATGTTACTAAACATGATACTGTGCAATCAACCTGTAATATCAATTAGTTACTGTGCAGCTCTTTCCACAAAAATAACAATTTCTGCTTTTACGTCCAGTTGGAAAATATCCTAATCCTCACATCATAAACTCAACACCATTCTTTCAGTGTCATAATCCACACTTAAAAAAGTTAACAAGGGATTTTCCGAATAAAACAATTAGGAATAATTTCACAAATCACTTCCTCATGTGTCTCTTTCAACTCTGTATAATGCTTTCAACATAAATAAACATATCAAAGATACTGTAATAATGGAGTTATTGTGCATGAGTTAAACAATTCACTGTGTAACACCAATTTTATAATGCAACATGATTAAAATGCACCATACACTGTAGATACAGGGTGTATTAATTAAAACTTTTGGGATGATTATGTTTCCCTTTTTCACTAAGAACAAAGATAATCTGCAAAGTTACTCCTACCAGAGAGTTTTTATACTCACATTTCCATCCAGGGAACTGACAGTATCCAGACCATCTGACTGCGAGAGGACACACTACCCATACAGTAATAATCCTTTAATACAGTCTTGTGAGTACTGTTTTGATCATGATGTTAATCAACCATCCCAATGATCCCACCAAAATGAAATGTGATCATCTCTGTTGATACATAGCGTTAAATTAACCCACGAAAAAAAATTTGACCTCAATTCTCTCACTAATCGATTAATGAAAACACAAATGAAATATTTTCCACAAATAATTAACTACTGGGGTCCATTCACAGCATGCAGTGGGTTTGGGTAGTCTGGCCTAGATGTAACTGTAACAGGAAAACACTGTGAGACAGCAGCCAGCTGTGGATTCCAGATGATCCAGTGTTAGTTCTCCTATTTGTGTTGTACAAGTACTGTTATCAAGTCTTATTATAGGTAAGATACACTGAGCTACTTCTGAGCTCTGTCTTTAAGAAGATAGCAAGCACAAAACTACAAACAATTTCCTTACTGTGAAGTGGTTGGTCGGAATCCTTTTGAGCAAAACTTGACACAGACCCACTAGTGCTCTCTGAACATTCCAAACTCCATTCAACTGTGGCTATTCAATTTCATCAACAAACACAATGACTTCCAGATTATTCACCTCTGTTTACCTCCAACTTCTTTAAGAGGGGTCCAGAGTGGGTAAATGGCTTGCCTTCATTCAGTAAAGAACCTCTATCCTGAAATCATTCACCAGGAACAAAGGAGAATTGGTGGTCTCAAAGCTAATTACCCCACTACCCCAGAGACCATTCAATATTCATTACTTCACATCACAGTGGCATGTGGTTTTCTTGACAGAAAGAATTAGCCAGAAAAACTCAACTTCGAAACTGGAAAGGTTGGCATATTCCTCTAAAAATAAAGCACATGAGTTCATTTACTTCAGAAGTTACAGAACTCTAGGTCATGGAACTGGAAACACCTCTTTGGTATGTGGAACCAAGTAATGTGTTATTAAGGCTTGAGCATTCTACCAACTGAATAGTACATGGGACAAGCAACTCAACAAGGTTGTACTGTACACAATACTGTACAACGTACATGCGCTTTAAATTGCTTATTTGTATAAATAAATCAAAAATAGGCAACTGGGAAAAGTTTCACATTAATGAGTTATACCAATTCTGAATAGGTTTTTTCAAAGTGTTCTTTCAATACTGTGGAAAATCATCTGCACTCAAAAACCAGTATTAAATTTTCCCACTCTACCACCCCCCACCCCTCCCCCCCGCTTCCCTCCCCTGCAATGTTGTAATATTTTTTAACAAAAACAGTTTGCCCAAATTCACGAACAGAAGAACAATTACGAAAGCATTACCATATTTGACAGGTGACCCCACATCATTACGTCCCTATCCATTCTCAAACCAGACCAATGGCTAGGGTGGAAATAATCAGGAAACTGGATAGCCATTTGCCTAGAAATTGAAGTCCTTGGAGGGAAACTTTAACAATCACAGTGAAATTTGACTTTCCTTGTACATGAAAACATGTAAAAATTGTGCTTGCTTCCAGGCAACTGGACATTTTTTCCAGCCCAGAAAGTAGCATTCAATTACACCAGGAAATGTCTTGGATTCTTTGGGCTATCCATCACCTGTGATAACTAAATCATTAACTTCACAAGTACAGTACATTCACTCATAGCCCTATAAATTTTCTAATAAAAAAATTCTTATCAGAGGTGGCTACTTTTAACATGGAGGGCATTGCTTGAACTAAGTTATTCCCCAATTTAAGTTATTATATTTACCAAGATGTAATTTCTAATCAAATCAAATAAATCAAGGCCGACAATTTTCCCCATTCTCCTAGTTTACTAGGTACAAACTTGCAACCAGATATCCAAAAGTAGCTGACCACAACTCAAGACACCTGAACAGTTCCATCTAAGGGCCTGAACAAAGAACGGTTTGTCCACAAATACATCACCTTGCTTGAGTGACCATGAAAACATGACTGCCTTGTGATTGGATCACTTCAAGATATTCTAGATCAATTCAGTGACCAATCCATTGATCATCAATCATGAGTACATTTCTCAGAACTGCAATTAGTCATTTCCTTCCTAAAGAGATTGATTTCCACCATTGTTGATATCAAGGTTTTTCAATAATTATGTAATCCAAAGAAGCTTCTTTCCAATTAATGATATCACGGTCAGTCACCCCTTACACCTGGTATTGTAATTCACGGATGGCTCTTTTGAATCATGAGAAGATCATTTTTTTTTTCTTTTACTGAAACTCACATTAATGAAGAATTAACTCCTTGTTTTACCTTTAATATTCAATATCATGTTGAGGAACATCATGAAAGGTACTTAATTCAAAGAAGAGATGCATATGACATAAAATATCAAATCTTCCAAAATAAATTAAGAGTGACTGGCAATTTCTTTAAAGATTCCTTGAAAATTCAGACCAATATTTGGTGGAGTTCTAAACCGTCACTACCTGTCCTACTGACACTTGATGCACGCGTGGGATTCAAAATACACTTAATAGAGGCTTAAATGTAGGTCAATAGGTCATGACAGAGGTCATGAGATAGACTGCCATCTTGTTTGATCATATTCTAAGTGGACATTGAAATATCAAGAAAGAAGAAATCGAGTAGAAGGCCTGGCAACATTTTTATCCCATCATATTGCACTGCAATATCGTATCATTCGTATCATGAAAAGGACTTTGGTGGTTCCCAACCTTTCATAGCCACCTAATAGTGTACCACCTGTCATTTCAGCTGTTCCTGAGATACAGGACCTGGAACTTGCCATATGAACTCAAAACATGATGGTTTCAAATGCTTTTGGAGGAAGGTGAAAGGAAATTTTCTTGACAATACCCCATCATAGGGTCAATGATGAATCAAGGAGTATTATACCCTACTCTTATCAACAATTACATGTTTCACAAGATAAACTCTGGTTGGACTCTTAACCTGGAGCCCACCACTAAAACTGGTCTTAAATTAATACAACCACAACCCTGTCTGTTAAGTTTTGAAAACCATCTTGCTAGAAACAAAATATTTAACATGGACCAAGGTTTCACTTTGCTCACCTGTTATCTACACCATTATCATCCTGATCACTACATCTCAATGGGTGGACTGTAACCTGAGAATATTTTCCATTTCAGATTTTCCTAAATATTTGCAACAATGTCACTGTTGTAGGTAAAATTAGAATGAGCTACTGCCGAAGACATAAAGCACTAAAAGGAGATCACATCCTTTGGGCTTTGCTGACCTATAAAGACAAATATGGCTCACCTCTCACTGATAGCAATTTTGCTTCCTATTGAAAAAAGACAAGACTACCAACAATTTTGACAAAATTTGGTGGTCAGAAGATGACTTTTGGGGCACTTCATGATTTGAAACTCAAATGACATCTCATTATTAAAACTTGTTACTCTTGTTCAATTGTTTTCCCTGGCATAAACTCCAGGCCACCCTTCCAAGCTTCCATATTAAAATTCAGACAGCCCTGAGGCAAAGAAACCAAGCTTCACCAGCTGCTCCCAAATGAACCCAAATGAAATGACAGAATACAGTGTAATTGTCTGCACTTACGGTTTGCAAAATCTCACCCTGGCAAAATGTAACCCAGCCCCACTCTTCTCTCCTACCCCACACAAAATGTCACTGCCAAAGAATGTAAGTTCTCAAATAGCATTTACAAAGGATTGTGGGATATAGTTTTGGCATACCAAAATTCTATCCCAAAATCCTTTGTAACTGCTGTTTGGAAAAAAGTCTATGCTACAACACTGTCTGCACCAGGCAAGTAGCCATGAGGGGCACGTGCCCCCAAAATTTTTCAATACAGGGTATAACACTGATGGAGGAAAAAATTATTACACGAACAGCATTTTTGGAATACAAATGCTGTAAGAAGAGAAAATGGAAAATATCACACCATTTTACATCTAGAGCCCTTAAAATAGGCAAAAATTTTCAAAGGAGAGGGCAATATCCCCTCCCCTTAGACCACTTCCCCAGGCCGGCAAAACGCCAACATCGATGTGCCCTCCCAAACTGGTTATTCTGGCTACGGGCCTGGTCTTCACTGTAACATTCAGGAGAAAGCGAACATTACCACTGTTATTTCGGTATACATATGCCTAAGAAAGAGAGAAGCCCTTTCGGTGCATGCCCTGCAAGTCTCTAAGTATACTGCAAATACCTATTGTAGCATTTGGTATCAAAACTTTAATAGAGTATAGAGAATAAGCATTCTTTACACTTTTCTGCATTAAAATCACAACGTAAAGCTGGTATAAATCAGAAATATAAATGTAACCAATGTTATAACAGAATCACAATAATATTTGCAACAGGAGTCATAATCATATGTAACTTTCCAAGCTCACATTGTATGCAGCCATGTCTAGTTCACATGTTAAACAATCGCTGCAGAAGCGAGGTGATTACACTTCAGACATGTTCGTTGGCAACTTGCAGTTGTAAAATGAAAAATCTCCAACAAAAATTTCTTACCTTTGGGTCTGTTGTTGGAAGGCTTCATTTCCCCTCTTTTCTCCACCTCCCCATGTCGGACACTTGGCGACAAACTGGCCATTGCAGCCGTCTCCCCGCCGAAGTCTTTTGACTCTAGTTTTTAGATCGTAAGTTGGAATGGTCTTCCAGTATTCCTACATGGTATGTCAATTTTCCAGCACTCTCCTGCAGAGAAATACAATGCAACCATGTTACGATGCACTGTTTGTTTTAGGGTTGGCACCATGCTAAGAATCTACGTGCCACACTGCACTTAATACAATTTAAAATAATTGCAATCAAAAAGTTGGGCTGATATTGTCTGATAAGATCACAAATCAAGACAATATAATGATGACCCGAAAATGCATGCCGTTTGCTACCGTACTGAGTATAAAGAGTGCACATGGTGTGTGTACTGTATCCTGCAGAATTCAGTAGTGTTAGCATGGAGCTTGATGACAGATTCACAGATAACCCTTTGGAAATATTAGTTCCATGGTTCTCTATTCAAGATCAAAAGAGGTTACAGGGTAAATGTTTCTTTGAGATTCTTGAACATCAGGTCAATAAGTGTATCAACACTGTCACCAAATCTTGCCATATTGAAGTTATTATTACACTAAGCAGCTCAGTGAAAATGATAAACATAGCACAAGATTATTTTGCAAGGTTTTCTATCGCCATAGTGACAAACAATTTGCACAATGACTGTGACATACCCTCATGAAGTATGTTACTTACACAAAAGCCATGAGGGACATGGCTGCACCCTTCTTACAAGTATGTGTAGAGAAATTAATGTCTAGAATTATTTAATATGGGTGGACAGTTTCAACTCTGAAAAGTACAATACAAATTTACAAAGGAGTTCAGAAGAAAAGCACTTAATGGTTTTGTTGATGTCAAAACCATCAGGAAACAAATCCAAAGACTAGGGTTTTGGGCAAGAGCACTGCATTTGGCAGTTTTGGGATGGTGTTGGCTGAATTTTAAAACATGCCAAACAGCATTTTGACATTTTTGTGGCATACTTTACATTTAACTATTGATTTTCCTTAAATATGCATGTTTTGGCACAAATTTCATAAAAAAAATCTGGCAAAATGCATATTTTATGCTCCAAAATTCACACTAAGAGCATAAGTAGATCTAACAACTTGGTCAGTGCTTGTAAAAAGAATGGCTATTTTACAACAAATTGAAGAGTTTTATGGAATTGGAGTGCTAACTTTCATTTGGCATTTTTTTACCATATTGAATGCCAAATTTGGCCAACTGCCTCACAAAAAAATATGGAAACCCTGGTATTGGGTTTTTATACATTAAAATGAAGTAGTGGCATGTAGATGTGTTACTGTTTTTTACAAAATGGGAAACCACAAACAATTCTCAATTTCTCATAAATTTGGAATTTGGCAATTCTGATGGACCGAAGTACTCCAAGTATCGCAAAACTAGTTGCCCAAACTTTGTGTGTATAAATACACAATGATGTGAGTGACGGTCTGATAATCAGTCAATGGAAACAAACTGTGTAGACTTGGCCTCTAGCTTTATTATAGAGGGGACAGGGTGGAGCATATGTAACAGGACACATGGAGGCACCCAAAATGTATAGCCTGCATAGCAAACATGACTGCAACTCTTTTAATATAGTGACTCCATGGAACCCTGTGGTTGGTCATTCTCAATCATACCAACCAAGGCCTCCAGCATCTACAAAGTGCACTTTTTATTTACCACAAAACCCTACATCTCCCCCAAGATGTTCAAAACCTAAAAAATAGGGAAGGTGAGTAAAACCATGGGCTGGGATAAAGGGCCACCCTTGCATGAAAGTTTCAGCATGGGTAGGGCACTGCAGACTGAGGTTAATGATACATTAGCTCCAGAGTCCTTGATGGTTGCATCAACTCTGCATGCAGGGCCCTACAGTAGTGATGCATGTCTTTTTTTAATTTAATAAAACCATACAATTAACCAAATGCATTGAAGTCATACAGCGTCTTTTGGCGGCAAAACAATGAAGCATGTGGCAAGCACTACATAGAATTTGCATGTGAGCATAGAAGACTGTGTGCATATCCAAGTGGTACACACATCAGCTGTGTGCATTTGTTGGTGTAAGTTGCAATGATACACGCTAGCCTCCATAGGAGGGCGCCCTTTCTGTTCCATGACATCATATGCATAAGGTCTACAGGAATGTAGGAGATACAAAGGAAGTTGTGAAGCTAAGTATACAAATGTACGGTGCATGTCAAAAACTAAAACCAGCAGTACTGTTTTACTAGGCTTGGGTGGGTTACCCAACTCTGCTTCAGATTCAAGACTTCTGGCGGGGAGTCAAGCAGCGACTCCTTGGATTCACAACTCCTGAGGAATAATATCCAATACTGTCAAACCTGTGCACAAAACTCTTATCTTTGAGGTTGTGTTCTGCTACTGGTTGTATAAATCACTATTGTAAAACAGCAGGCATTTGGTCTTTTGTTTTACTCCAACAGAAGTTTCCGGTTCTGGTTGACCACTATAAATCTCCGACAATGAGAGTTCAGCCACTCATCCGCTGCGATACCTCTAGTGTAGGCGAGTAGGTGGTAGGTAATTACTGTATAGTGGGAAGTTTTCACAGGAGTTAAATTTTCAGGCTTTTAGCCACCAAGTATCTAATCGCGAATTTAAGACCCGGGAAAGTACTTTCGTTAGTTTGTACAAGACTATGTTGGTTGCCTGCAACAGCGAATTCTTCACCCTGCAAATCTGTGAACAAGGTACAGATTCACCACAAATTAGCCTCCTGGAAATTTCCTGCTATACAGTAAACAATAATTTATAACTGTTGTATTCCTGCACCAATTATAACATTGTTAAAGGAGTCATGACTCCATTCAGAGATGCAACTAAGTAGGGCTTTGGGCACCCAATTCCAAAACTATTGGAGTTGTACAAACCTAACTGTTACTGCTATGCAGTGTGATATGTAATGTGCAAGCACATGCGTGGGCGTATGTCTAAGTACAATTTTTATTGGGAGGAGTTCCCAAACTTGAAATATACTGCCATAAAAATACTCTGACAAAACTATAAAATACAGTATCTTCCCATCTGAATTCTAGCTGGCTCACAGATGGATCAAAACTAGATACTACAGTTTCATGAACTTAAAACTACAACCTAAAGTAAAGTTAGGTTAGATGTTAGGTTAGATGAAGTAAAAGCCTAGCCAAATTTGTACTAAAACATTAAGCCAGGTTTGTTACTCAAAACACAGTTATAAATTAAAATGTAAAGTGACACATCATATGAAGTTCTAAAGTTCTTCCAAATTTGTGATAGTTAAAAACTGATCAAACTGTTGGCACAATGAAAGTACCCACAATATTGTAGTGTAATTTGTAATTTTCTTACTGTACAGCAGGGTTTTCACTCACCATTTTTTTTTTCAGGAGTCACTGACCCTTTAGAATAAATTTACAAGAGTCAAAACTAAAAGAGAGGGGTCAAAATAAATTTGAGTTTAATGCAACAAACTTTATTCCTGTTTTGCCAAGAAGGTACATAAAACGTACTGAAACATGGTGGGAAATCCCTTCTATGATAAGAACCTTTGTGTAGACTGTAGCTAGCTTACGTCATACACTGTAACTCAAAACTTCCCATGTACTGGGATTACGATCGTAAGTTTCCCCACCAAAACACACCGTGCATCAGACACACTTCTAGAAATAACTAGATAGAATTGAAACACATGCTTTTAGCGCTAGTAAGCAGTGTTGTAGTGTGAGTACGGGACCATGAGTACGGGTACGGGTACGGGTACCAGGTCATGAGTACGGGTATGGGTACGGGTACCAGGTCATGAGTACAAGTATGGGTACGGGTACCAAGTCATGAGTACGGGTCCGGATCCGGGTCCGAGGAAAAAGTAATCATGAGTACGGGTACGGGTACGGGTACAGGGTCATGGGTACGGGTACGGGTACGGGTACAATTCATGAGTATGGGTATGGGTACCAACTCATGAGTGCAGTTTTGAATATTTTCATATTCAAAATATGAATATGAATATGCATGGTACCAAGCCTTTGCTGCATTTACTACTTATTACTGGAAATTTGACAGACTCAAACGCCCATCATACTACTCTCCTTCCCAGAAAATTCCAACCTTGAAAAGTTTCCCATCAAGCCAATGCCCCGTGAACGATCATAAGAATCAAACTAATTTTCTTAACCCCGCTAATAAAGCGTTTGAAACTCCACCAGTGGTAAAGAACTATAGTGGAGTTATTTTGTCTTACAACCCCCGGCAAATTTTATAAAGCCTATATCTCTTTCGCATGAGTCACATAGATAGACTCGGGCGTTTCCTAAAAAATGTGCGGTTCGACGGCTGTCACGTGACGTCAGATGGTGGTACCACCTACCCTTCCTTTCTTTCCAGCTTCAGTTTTCATTTTTTGTGTCATGTTTGACAGCAAAACATAACATTAGCATCAAAATTTAATTTAGGATATAACTATCCAACACAGATGCATAGATGACAGGTTGCTTACTTTATCAAAGGAAGAGGTCAATGCTATCTAGAATATAAAGTTAATTACACTGAAGTGTTCATACATAAAGAATTGCTATCATGATTATAGTCATATTTGGACAGCATTTTATATGTAGGGACAATTTGCTGTCAAATTTTAGCACTTTTCAGTAATGAAAGTTATTAGTGTTTTATATTGCACAAGACTGTGAGCATTTTAATTTTTCTATCTCACTAGCTGGTCTAGATGGTAACTGGAGATCAAAAACGTTAATAAACATTATACCTCCCTTTTATTTATCACAAAGGAACAGATCTATCTTTTGGTACAATTAATGTGAAACATGTCAATTTTTATACTATATACTATCCAATTATCATCCAGATAAAAAAATATGATCAAAATTTTACAACTGATTAAATCTACCTTTAATACACATACAGTGTTGTAGTGCGAGTACCGGACCATGAGTACGGGTACGGGTACGGGTACCGGGTCATGAGTACGGGTATGGGTACGGGTACCAAGTCATGAGTACGGGTACGGGTCCGGGTCCGAGCAAAAAGTAATCATGAGTACGGGTACGGGTACGGGTACCAGGTCACGAGTACGGGTACGAGTACGGAAACTTGTACTCGAGTACGGGTACGAGTACGGGTACGGGTACTACAACACTGCTAGTAAGTAGAGCCACTACCAAATATACGCATGACGTACAGAAGCCTACGATGTACAGTCCTGTGTACGATTCGATCACTGCTGTAAATGCGTAGTGTACTGACATTATATAGAGCAGTAGTATAAGTTCTTATAATGCTATTCTATGACTGACATTTACATCGATGTCAATTGCAGCAGAGCTTTGTGTAATACATGGCGTCATATCATATTTGCATACTCATGCAGCAGTTATCGCAGAGTGTGAAACACTGCAAGTCATTTTATTTAATACCACAGACATAGTGTACAGAGACTGGCAATATGTGTCTTGCGTCACTAATGTCCCGGGTAACATCTTTTACCGATCACGTTAGGCTAGCGTATATTCGTCCCTAGCCTAGCCTTATGTTTACTGCTGAAATTACGAACCAGAACACTCCGATCATCTACACGTTAATGTCTGTGATCTGTTTAAAATACATGTGCACTCATATCGAGTCAAGTCTAATCACAATCTAGGTGCATGCTGGTGCAGTTAATTAGGCGTAAATGTGTACATGGGAATGGTGGTAGCTCCATACTGTTGCAGCAATACAGTTTTTTATTTAGATTTTTACCAGAACATACAAAGTGGAAAATGTCTCACAGAACAAAGTTGGGAATTGGAAGTGCTGAATTTTGTGAGTACTAAATTTGCACAATGAATGTATTGGAGAAATTTCTTTATCATTACTGATTGTTGTTGTGAAAGAGCTGTGCGTCAGTTTGACCCCAGAGGTTTTGTGTCTGTGCGTCAAAATCAAAAGTTGTGCGTCATTGACCCAGGTGCCAGGGTCAGTGAAAACCCTGGTACAGATTACATACTACCGAACTAAAACCAAGTACAGTACCTCATTTTTAACAGGTATGGTTTTAGCTAGTATTTCAAATCATAAAGTCCTCACCTGGTAGCCTGGAAAAGGAGTCTAAGCTTTCCTGTACACTCTGCACAAACATTTCAGTTTTGACCTTGCTGCAATAAATGATGTAGGCTTAGGTGACTCACAACTCTACTTCAGAGTCGTGACTCCCGGCCAGGAGTTGAGTGACGACTCAACTTCCTTGAAAATCAAGACTCCTGGGGAATTTTTCTGTACTGCCAAAAAGATGCACAATCATATTTTAGAGTTTCCCTTTGTGTCATTTCACAAGTTTTAATGAAGTATGTAAACACAACTGGCTCTTGTGGTCTTTTTATTCGTTCTTTTGTTTCTTACATATATATATTGTTCATTCACGAGGCCATTATGATTCTTTGATTTTGGCAGTTCAGCATCTCAGGAGCTGAGAAACGTGTAGTCCTAAGTACTCATTGGAAGGATAGTAACTGTTTACAGCCTCTGAGATATATATGCTCCTATGGCAGTTATGATGTTATTGTAATAAATGTTGTGACTCCACAGTCACAACTAATTGGGCTGCGCGTACCTGACTCCAAATGGAGTCACCCACGCCAAGTATGATGGTACAAAATTTGAATAGTGTACATGTACAATGGCCCTGCAATGAAGATTTTGTCCTGGACACACTGCCTAAGTTTTTTTTTTTTTTTTGAAGTAGAGGGAAATGGGTAGGGATAGGGGCAGCTGTATATCCACATAAATGCTGAAAGATCATCTGGCATGAGGCCTTGCATTAAAACAGGTGCTCTAATAGGGCGTTCCATTGGGTCGGTGAGCTCGGTCATTTACGCGTGAAAAGCGTTTCATGGCCCTCACAACTGGTGAACTCGTGCGGTGCGCTGGGAATTTTCAAAGCAACTCGAGTTACCCACTTGGGACAAAATGGCGGACGTAGCGAAGGCAGATAAAGAATGAAGTTACGTTCCTGTTTTACCTTTCAGCCAGTAAAATTGATACACAGCTCTTCTAGATTGTAAATCTGAAGACGCAAATCAAATTTAAGTGTTCAGTATTCATGATTATTACTCAATGCGACAGTTTTGTCGTTGTTTTAATGATCGATTCTTATGCCATTTGCCTGTTCGTCGAGCATCGTCTCATTTACGTGTACGTCAAACGTACAGGCTACGTAACGATGTTATTGTTGAATAGTGTATAGCTATCCGTTTCACCACTTAAAAGACCGAATGAAACGCTTTTCACAAGTAGTGAAGTGGTGCATACCAAGCGCACCTAACGAATGGAAGGCGGCATAAGTATCAACAACACTTGAAGTTTACAGATCCAATACAACATTATAACGTTACATTGAACCAAGTAAAAGTACACCTCAGACAATAAATCCTTAATGATTGTTTGGAATTTCCTTGACAGGCAATTAGAGATTATACTCTATAAATTTTTCATGTAAATAGCAAAGAGATTACCCCTTACAATGTACCGCAAAGGTCACTTTTATAAGGCATGCAAATAAAACACCTGTGAATTTGGTGTTGGTGCTGGTGCAAGAAACATGCACTTGTTATACTGAGGCTTTAAACACCAAAAGAAGGAAAACAGAAGAAACCACAATGACAGCTGATAACCACGGAGGATCAGCCGTTTAATTCATTCCCTGATGTGAGAAGATTAACTCACCTATTATTAAAAGTGTCTTCTCATCGTTGGCTACAAAGAAATGAACTTTATCCAAGACAACTGCCATAAAAATTTCCACATCCTGCTAGTTACTGCACATGCATGGAGAGTTTTGTCATCACGATTAACAAACACTGAAAATTGAATTTTGCAAACACATCCTCACAAGGCACACTATGGGGTAATGCTGCTGGAATTATGAGGGCCAACAGGGAAGGCAAAAAAGCGGCAGTTCAAAGCATCCAGATCCTTAGGGGGTGCTACTCAGTGTCAAAGGATGGGTCAAACACATCAGCTTAAAAGCTCAAAGAGAGACTGTTGTGTTATGAGGATGTGGAGTATGTGTAGGCCTACAGTAATACTTACAAACATGTTTGTGCTACATCAATAGTATAAGGTTGGGGACTCTAATACTTCTGGAGTCAGTTACCCACTAGGGCTGCCACGATAATCACGGTATCACGACATCATTGATATACTTTTGCCCTGATGATATCGACTTAAGTTTTTTAATGATGTGATATCGCAACAGAATTGAATAAAGGACTAAAACTAATCTCTTATTTCTCTAATTTCTGCTTCTTCGGTCATTAACATAAAATGGTAATCATTCAAATTGTAACGAGAAATGAAAAACAGTACTTTATATTTCAGTTTGATTACACATACTTTTGCAAAGGCCTACAGGTCTTGAATTTTTTATGAAACTTTGAGCTTAAAATTGAAGTCTGTTCAAGGTACTACGTCTTTGAATGGACAATCAATATGATTATTAGCATGGTCATGGCAAATGTTAAGGCTACAGTGTTAGGTATGCGATGTCACAATATCATCGTGGAAATGTTGGCGACATCGACAAATGTGAAATGATTATCTTGGCAGCCCTTGTACCCACCGCCCAATTAGTCATGACTTTGAAGGAGTTGCAACTCCTATGATGAAGTAATAATTGATTCAGAAATGTATAGGCCTACATAAGCAGAGCTGTCAACTACTAGCCTATCAATAACTGTTAAAAAACTAGCATTTCTACAAAATAGGCTTCTGAGAGGCTGACAATCATAAATGGCCAACTGAAGAGAAACTTGTGACTGAGTAAGAAAAAAGACCAAAAGAGCTGGTTATGTCTATAAATATGTCACTAAAACCTGTGATATAACACATCTATAGGTTAACTCCAAAATGTAATTTTTGTGCATAATTTTGACAGTATTAAAAATTATCCAGGAGTCCCTATTCCAAGGAAAGAGGAGTAGGAGCTCCACTCCTGGCAAGGAGTTGCGACTTTTGACGTAGAGTTGTGTACCACCCTGTAACTTGCCCAAGCCTAGAACAAATCATGGACATAGCTGCCTTACGACAAGGAAATGTTGGGAAGTGTCCATGCAGGCCGTACACGCACTGTAAAATAAACCAATCATGAATCCTGCATGTATTAATGTGGCACAGGCAAACCTATCATATATTCTCTCCCATTAGTCACCTCTCCTCTGGATAGCAGAATGAGCCTGGTACTCAGAAAATCCAGGGCACATCCCTACAAGAAGAATGACCATGTCTAGGACTAAGGATGGGATGAACAAATAGGCAACACCCTAAGGACCCAGGGTGAAATTTTACACATCATAGTCTACTTCCTTATTCCACTCCCGTCCTATCCCCTCTACTAACCTTCCCCCATCTCTTCGTGTAATGAACATGTCCTAAACAAAACTGGGGGTTCACCCATATATATATATATATATACTCAAAATAGCAAACCACAATATTATCTGTAGGCCCTACTTTCCACTGCCATTATTTCTGAACAAAATGAGAATACTGGTTGAAATTTATGTAAATAACCTGTGTATAGGCCTATATGCCACATGTGAACTCTAAAAACTGAAGCATGAGACGAAGTACTGTACTGCAATGTTCTCTCAGTAACTATCAGCACTGTTTACACTATTACCACTGCTCACTCAGTAAGTACTTTGTACTACCACTGCTTACACAGTATGATCATGGAAGTACTGCCTCGGAGTACTTCCAGGGTATGATCACAATGTGCAAGTTTTCCATCAACCATCCCAGCAAAACCATCTTTACTTCAATGTGTTCCTCTTTATGTCAGCCTGCATGGAAGTACTTCCATGATGTTAGTAACACCATATCAGCAGTAGCATAGACACTGAAAACTAATGTCAATATTGTGACCTGACAAAACTTCAAGTCAAGGGGATTTGCTGGGCTTTTCTCAAACAGAGAGAATTATCCACCCTGACAGTTTGGACTTCTGTTAAATCTTGTTGAAGAAGGGCTTTATGTAGCTTACTAACTCTGTTGAATTTATCCTCATTCATCACTACCCCCTATCACAATAACTGTCAGTTTTGACCTTACATATTAGCTTGAGATACAAATCTTCACTAAAACAGTACCATGCCTGAGAGAAATCTCAAGCTTGAGGCAGGATGCTACCTCATGGAAGGGTGAGGTCAAAGGTTGCATTCCTATTACAGATGAGTTTCTGGGCAGCAGTAGCAAAATTGGTAGGGAATGAGTGGGATGTGGTGAAGTTTTATTATACACACAGTACTGTATTTGCGACCTTACATTCAGCACTCCAGGTGTTATTCAGGTGTATCTTACACTAGCCAGAAGCAGATGACTTATTTACTCTTCAAATCTGAGTTTTGGCATAAAATTTTACAATTATGTTCAAAGAAAGGTGACTGGGTGCTAACATAAAAAAGCATTCAGTAATGCCACTAACTATTAAAGGAGCTATGGCATCCCAGCAAGTATATTTACACATATCCCCATAGTTCTAAATCCTGTTGATGACTGTACTTTGATTGGCATTCATTCAAACAATAATATCACCACTCTGGTTGGTAACGATGACTTAGTTGTGTTCCTAATGAGGCTCACAGTCACACTCAGTTTGTTTTTCAATACTGCCTTGACCAATTGAAACTCAGTGCAGGCTACTGTGGCTCTGTCTTGGAACACATACAGTTGTATGTGCTTAAATTGGAGGCAGGGCTAGAAGTTAGGTAAGTTGGGGGAATTGTTACTATCTGGGGTGAGCAACAGTGTAATGAGAGCACATCTACCCCTTGTCTCATCAATGTAGGCTACATATATCTTATTCCCCATCATTTTCTTGACAGAGTCTTCACTGAGATCATAGACTTACTCTGACCTAAGGTAACTGACAACACTACAAAAGACAACTAGACAGAATGGCAACAGACCTACAGAACATAACACATTTAATACAAATTTACTTATCAAATCCAACTCGCCTAAATTATTGGTCCATTACTATACTAAACTTGCAGTATTGAACACAAAAAATTACAAATTTTGACTGGTAAACCAAACCAAACCAAACCAACCAACCAATCCAGACTAAAACTACTCTCAAAGATTTCCTCACCATGAATGCCCTGCCCACACTGTAATGACCCAACTACTGTACAACCCGAAGCAACTCAACCAGACTACTCATTGAAGATGAGATGGAGGCAATCGTTACAAAGTCCACATAGGGGTCCTCCATTTTGACTTTCTAAATCTGTCATCTGATTTCACAATGCTTCTTTACTGGCCATCCAAAAGAATCAGATTCCAGTCCAGTTGGTGAGAGACCCACACTACCATGACCTGACTAAACTGAGATGCAACTGCCCTAGGGTGGCCATTTGTCCAGCTTTTGAGCACCCTGTCCTCCGTCCAGCATTACTTGACATATGATTTTGATTTGTCCTCCCTTTTGAAATTCTGGGAGGTCACAATGAAAAATCTTACAAATTACGAATGGAAACTGTATGAGTCATGAATAAATTCATTCCTATCATATACAATATAACCAAGTGGAAAAAAGTCTGCAGGTATATCTCAAAATATCAGTCCTATACTCATCAGTGATATTCACAGACAACCATATTATAAGCCTGCATGCACATCAGTTTGGTAAGCTACAGGGCACAATGATGTGCAGCCTCATTGGTAAAGTACGCTATGTGTCGCAATCATATGTGCACAAGCCTGGTGTGTAGCGGTGACCTGACATAGGTACAGCAGGGAGTTGCTAGTGGCAACTCACTGGCTAAAGTCAGCGACCTCCTTTTTGGCAATTTGGAAATGCCATGGTGACCCTGATATGCCAGTCCAGTACTGCCAATGGGATGGTGGTCAGGTTGAAAACAATGACATCCCTTCCAATGTTTGCTGGTGAGTATGTACATATTTGACACCTGCTACAAAGGTTAGACAGGACAAGGCTTTCATGCTTACTATCAACAGTAGAATGGATGGAATATTTCTATAACTTTATTTTAATGACCCTATTCAAGTAACCCATTGGACAGACAACATGCATAAAACCTTAGTACTCATACAACTACAGGAAAAGCACATTTATACAATACGTCTGCTTCATAGAAAGATGCAATGCGCAGTACTTAGTTCTTCTAAAGGTCAGGTTCTAAAATATTACAAACAGGCTTCATGGCAAACTCTTTTCTGAGCTATTTGCAGCACTTGGGCTGGTTACAGAGGAATATGTTCTTGTCCATGAAACCAGCCTCCTCCAGAGTGAGTGTTCAAGGAAGGATTTAAGTGAAAACTGATTTTAATATGTGAAAGAGAAGCATATTCAACTTCAAGGCATTCTGGTGGACTTTCCATTCAGTTCTGATGTGTTGTTCCTGAGATAAAGACAAATGAAGTTACTACATTTGTGACCTGAAGTGAGCTTGAAGCAAGCAAGGGTTTATCTACTCACACTGATGAGTAATGCCTTATTTTTCTTTGTTTTCCGTTTTGTTGTTTAGAACTTGAAGGTGATAAGGACACATGCTCCTTCCATGGGGAATTTAAACTTTGTAAAATTCCCACACCTCTCATTCATTCAACTTACCATAACATGAGATTCTGAAAGAGAAAACTAGTTGTAAAGTTTAGAGAAAAACAAAAGAGAGCTCATAAATGGAAGGTTATGATGTCACATGTGCTTGCTTCAAGTTCACCTGGGGTTAAGAATGAAACATGATCATCAGCTAATATCTTGCGAACTGCACACTGGATTTCAATGCAAACATTACCAGAATGCTTAGAACAAATACCCCTTAATCATATCAAAACTTGATTCAAGCCTAAACTCTCCTTTTAATGTACTGTACTACATTTCAGACTACGAGATCTTCATCCTCCCATTAGGAGCAGCCCAGATCGAACATTCTGGGGTCAAAATCCACACCAAAAGAGAGAAATCACTTAGCTCTACTTCAAGCTTTGTGATAAAAAGTCAAAATGATTGGATGAACAAATACTAAAAAATTACATCACCTTTGTACCCCAAAGAGCAGTTTTTAATATAACAGGAGATACTCATTTGTTGTACACAGAAAACTTTCTCTTTATTAGGCAATATAAAATAAAGTAGATCTGAGTAACATTGTTTTCAAGAAATAATGTTCCCACAGTAAGAAATTCACTGCTTTGCAGATTATGATGATCAAACTAAATTTTTAAATAAATGCAATTATGCAATGTTCACAACTCTTGTGACAAAAAACTTATAGAAAAGCATATTGCTGCAGTCAATATAAGAGAAACTGAATGGTGTGATAGTGGCAAAGCTTATTTCTGTATTCACGTGCCACGTTAATTCAATTTGAACACATTTAACTCCAAGTTGAATTATCGAATGCAGACATGCCAACCTCAAAAATGGCAAACCTTGAGGTTCTTGCAAGAAAACCTGGAAATCACATCTCAGACCTGAAGATTTTAAACAGGTCTCTTACATTATTATGAAATTTTTTTCTAAACTACAAAGTTTTTACATTTGTTTGTTCACCCTCTCAATAAAGTTACGATGCCATCCACAAAGCCGCGACTGTTTGAAAAATTAGTCACCCTATGACAACAATACATCTGCGATTCAATAATACCTTAACCAGCGATGAAAATCACTGCTCTTGGTCTAAATACGAAAATTTATCAGGCATTGACTTAAAGTGTCTTTCACCGTGTGATCTGGCATTTTCACTGTCAGACGATGCCAGAAACCATGAGTCTCATGGTGAAACCGTGAGAGTTGGCAAGTCTGCAAACAGGGGCGTAGATTTCTTTTCAACTTTGGGGGGGATGGGGTGAACCATCGCAACTGTGGAAAATGTGCACGCGAAGCGCGAGCCCATGAAGGGTGGGGTCCAGGGGCCCGCCTTAGGGCCCCTGGTGGGGTCCAGGGGCAAAGCCCCGGTGGGGGACCAGGGGGCGAAGCCCCCGGAAGCTCATTGGTTTTAATGTCTCAGAAGTGCCAGGAAGACTGTTTTAAGGGGTTAATTTCAGTGGTAATGTTCTTTGGTAGGCTATTGGTATATTCATACATTTAGGAACTGCTATTTTGAGCACTCGTCGATAAGCTGCACCGGATTGGAATTGTACAAGAGCAACAATGTCCTGCTAAGCTCAAAAAGGCAGGGATCAACATATAGGGTCATCCCAGACAACTGTATTTTGAATTCGGAGATCATTACAAGACCTGCAAGTTGGCTTGAAATCAGTGGCGTCGCCAGGTTTTTTTGTGATTGGGAGCACCATAGATGATGTCGTAGTAATAGCTCAGTTCCCCCAAGTCTGCGTAAATTACACCTTTGTTTTTTATGCGTTCCTGCATTTGCATGCAGCAGTTTTGATCTTTCGTTTGTCGCTACAAAAAGGTGTCGTCCTGGGGAATAGGTTCCCCCTCCCCTTTAAGATTTTTTTTTATTAATTTAAGGACTTTTAGATGCAAAATGGTGCTATCTTTGGGATGTTTTGGAACTGATCATATATGGCCGGAAAATGTCCATAATTTAGTGAATGCTAATTTTTGGTTAGGTAAAAGAGAATATGTTATCTATTAAGAGAGAGATACGTTGTCAACAAATCTCCTGAAGCCCCTCCCTCATGTCTATTTTACTGCCTTCTATTTCGGGAAAGTTTTTACACAAAAATGTGTGCGTGGAGTCCACAAAAACATTCTTGAGTTATAACGAAATATGTCCTTTCCTTCATTGTGCATTATGAAAGGGCACATAAGGCTAGCAGACACCTGAATAGGACCTCCTGGAAGCTCTGCATTAATCATAATAATTGGGGCGGGGACGGGGGGGGGGGCAATGACATAATGCGTATACTACCTGACATCCAAATGATAATAGAGTACGCCGCCGAACACTTTACAACTATTGTATTTTTACTACTTTTGAACTAAAATCCGGGCGAACAGCTGCCAGCAATTGAAAATGAGAGGGAGGGAGAGTATAGGTGCAGGGAGGTGATATTAGACCTCCCTGATAGGTGTAGCAAAAGGGGTGAAGGACTAATAAGAGCGTTACAGAGTGCTGTTTTCGTCATAAGTGTATTAACAATCACCATCTATACCGATAATGGCTCAGCGCGAACTGGCGAAGCTCTGGTAAAAAATTTTGGGAAAATGTTTAACGGCAGATACGTACTTTCAACCTTCTACATCATGCTACATATTAGATTGACAGATCCCATATTGATGCGAGGTCCCCACAAATGTTTGGGGATGCATCTCTGTTCTTCGGAAAGTGCCGTGATCAGAACAGTTTCGTGTATTATTACCTTAATAATTGTCATAACATGGAGTGTAAACAGTGGTGAATGATATTCCCATTACAAAACCTGCATTCAGACTCTACATTGAGACACTTTCAATTGCCCAACAACCTACATGCCACTCCCATAAGCCAGTCTTTAACCTGTTAATTCGTAAACTTTCAACTTTTTGCTGCTGTGCTTTTCCGAATGTTGCTATCGGAAGATATTGATAATATAAGTGACACTGACGTAAGGTTGAAAGCGCGCGGAGCGCGCGAAAATTTCGATAGATTGCCAACGATTTGCTAAAATTCTGATAGTTTGAGAAACATTTGTGATAGAAAGTGAAGCGAGATTGAAAAAAATTCTTACGAAAATGAAGAATAAAATATACTTTCCACCATAAACCTATCTGTAGACTGAAACATTGGGGGGGATGATTGCATGGGCCATCCCCCCTAGTCAAATGTTGGGGGGGATATATCCCCCCCATCCCCCCCGGGATCTACGCCCATGTCTGCAAATGATCCCTACCGAGCCCCATTTTCAACCTGACTGGGGACATTGTGACTGAGACTACACTACACATTCTGATACATTGATACTCTTGTGCTGTTTATAAGAAGATCTGAGGATGAAGTTTAAACTTGAATACAGTGATCATAACTATTGGCAATGCCTACGTCCTGTCTACTCCAGATCAACTCACTGTATTGCTCACAAGCAAGTTAAGCAGCTTTTTACACTGATTTCAAAGTTGTGTACCATGACCACTGAAATTTTGAACTATATGGCAGATCCTGCGATAAGGTGTTATGGTTCCCCTTTGAAGATCCACCCAAACTACATTTTGCACAGTAGAGTGATACAGCCTAATCCCATGGAGAATCCAAGAAAATGCCAAAAAGATTATCTTCAAAAATTGATTTTTGCAAATTTGGCATTTTCTTACCTGCTTCATTTACGATGACAACTTAGTCACATCCCTTCCTCAACAAGCACGTCTACACTTAGCCCTGAGGGGAAAAATGGGACATAGTTGCTCAGGGTGGGGTTTGCCGATTAGCTAAGAATTACAGTACAAAGTGGCTAAAACTTAAATTCATAATCTTGATTCTTGTTCACCACATAAAGGTGTTAAAGGGGAAATATTCTCATCCCAGACAGTTCCAATTCTCCCAACTAAGCTAGTTCTAGCCCCACCCATAACTGTCTTTAGCTTCTCCTTGTACAGACACAAACATAGTTTATTGTCTAGGCCCACATCCTGGTGAGTATACACTAATATGTAATCAAAACACTTTCTGTGCATGGTGTGTAATATGCGCTGCTCTGCGTCTTTTGAATTTTGCAACTCTGATGCCAATTAAAGAGTAGTCACCAATTGAGACTTTTGTATAAGTCAAACTTGGGGTGATGCAAGTCTGTCTTTAAGGCCCTTTCCCACTAGGCATGATGCAACACCACACAATGGAATAAAAACATTGAAAACAATGCAATTAGGCATACTTAAACCCTTTCACACTATAACTGAAACCATGTGAACCTATATCAACAAATAAAATTATGTAGAAAATATTGTACCTTTCACCCACCTGTCACCAAGCAATATTTCATGTTTTACAACCATTCATGAGATACTCTAGAATTGTCATTCTGATCTATCACATGGCTGATAGGGGTGCTGAGATATTGCTGAGAGATGAAGGAAAAGTCGCCTGTGGTGTAAAAGGCCTAGCAAATTATAGGGAAATTGTAATTAGTATCATCGTGTCATATAGGCCTATATGTATCACATGTACTACGAAAGGGACTTAAGAACGGTGGTCAGTCTAGAGTGTGTGACTGGCACAATTTCTGTACCAATGGACACACCAATAGACATATACAGCATGGGGGGGAGGCATTCCTGATGAGGCACTGTCCCTCCTCCCACATTTTTAGAAAATCTAAAAGTTGGGCAGTATCTGTAGAAATATTAAGGGAACATTACCTCCCTATAAGGCCCAGAGATTCAGTCAAAGAAAAAGTTGTGCCCCCAATCAAAAATGGTCCCATACACCCGCTATGTATATATATACATACCCTTCTATTTTCAGAATCTTCTAAACACTTCACTAGTTCATTCTCAATCTTTATGTATTTCTAATGACCTGGGGACCTGCTACCTGTTTTATTTTCCAATGTGTAAAGTGCATAACAAGGTGCCCTCCTAGGTAGTAGCCATGTAGACTATCACCCAAAGAACTGTAGTTATCACACATAAAACTTGTACATGTATGTCAGCAAGACAAAATTGTGGAAAGGACAGTACTTCATTTATTCCAAGAAGTTTTGAAACAACATGAACATGAAACCAGCTTAGAGTGGCAGCTGACACAAACTTTATGGTAAAACAATTTTACCCACCAAGATCTATTTCATTTGGGGTCACCCATGAGCATCATTATCATGGATTTATGCATGGTACCTAACCATTACAGATTGCCATAAAACAAAAGGTTCCTCTCTTTACAATAGCCCTTTCTATGGCCCTATTGTTTGTTTCCATCCAGTAAAGATTGGTACTTAATTCCATGGAAGGACCTACAGACCAAGTATGGCTGCAGTTTCTAATGGCTCCACCAGGTCAGACATAAAACATGACCCTTCACATGGAGGTGAGGTCAATCATAATAAACAATCTCATCAAATTGGGTATTTGTTTCTTACCGCTTCTTGGCCATAACTTTGAATCCCCAAAGCCAAGGATGTAATGCGCTCTATGAACTGGTAGTCACAAACAACAAGATGAACACTACCATATGCCTGGCAAATAGTAGGGTAGCACAATTGCAGTATATACTAGCAAAACAAATTTTGTGGAAAGCCTTAACTTTTCAACTGAGAGACAATATGAGACAGTTAAATAAACCATATATGGCTACCTTTCTTCAGAGATTTCATTCAAATTTTAGCCTGCACAATTCACCACATCGTCTCCCTACATCAGTGAGATATCATATATGAATTATGGCCTTGGTTTGTGGAGGTGGGAATGAGTAAACTGCTCTTGGCTTGCAAGCCCCACCTTACTAAAATGGTCAATAATAACATGCTCCACTTCAGCTTGCATGGCAGCCTTGTAGCTGCAGCCCCCTTGAATTGCTGTCCCCCCTTCCCCCACCCAATTCATCCACTCCACAGGCTAGATAGTAGATACACTCTCCCTAAAACTGCTATGTACAAAGAATTTCCCAGTACTAATGCACTTATCAACTGTAAGACGCACCTCTTGACCCCCGGGGAAGGTGCGTCACGGGTGTGTCATGTCCACGACTTTGGCGACGAAGGGGTCCGTCAAAGTACAGCTTTGGTGTGTCACAGAACCACCGCAGGGTGCGTATAGGTGCGTCAATGTCCGTTCTTGCTTTCAGAATTTAGCAGAACTGGTCCTATCAGCTAGTGTACTGAGTCCAATGGCAGCTACGCTAATTTGGCTATAAACAACTTTTCTGCACCTTTTATTTTTTGCGGGAAACGGACACACATCAAAGTAGCCTAACACCATGCACAATCAATCCGCCGCGGTGCTTTTAACAATAAAGAACAGACTTACGCAAAAATATGACAACAGATGACTACGATATTCATTTGGTATTCTACGAGCGATCCTAACAACATTCCTCTTCGATTCTGGATGCACGTTTGTTGTACCATGGAAGTACTACCTCGGAGGTAGTACTTCCATGGTTGTACCCACTGTACTCATATACAGTATTTATGTGGGCCTACGATCCCACTAAGAAAACAACACTTGTAAATTGAATCCAGAGGGCCATGGCGGACTGCAGTGTGGCTGACATCGGACACTGTAAAGAATGGTGCCGATGAAGGATGGATCGAGCGGGCTAGTTTTCTGCCACCTATAAATGGCACAAGAACAATGATCGAACTACAAATACAGTACGTACGCTCGTAGGCCTGTAAAATTGTCACGTAAAAGTTTCGAGCATATAGCACAAACATTTTTGAATACATATCTGAAACATGCCCAGCCAAGATCAACCAACATAGGCCTGAGGTCCCACGAGGTTATAAACGGAGTCCTTTCCAGGGACAGCTAGCTCTCATATCTTTTTTCTTGCTGTGAGAAAAATTTTACATTTTTAGAAAAACGGCTATGAATGGTCTTTGCGATCAGAAAAACAATACCAGATAGATATACTTAAATTGGCTTGACTTTTAATGTTACTAGATTTTGACTGGGGTTGTTACGATATGTTACGATATCGGTCAAAAATATCGATAGGCCTATGTAAGATGCTCGGGCCGATATATATATATGCAGGCTTTTTTAAAATTCCTTGTAACGTAAGTTAACGATCATTTATACTTTGAAAACCTTGCAAAATCTTACTTCGGTGCGTGGTATGCACATACTGTAGGCCTACAATTCATGACTCACCCATTGCCCCTTATCTCTGAGCGAATCGATTTGACGAAAACAATACGTCACGTTTTGCTATAGCTACAATGTGCTGTTGGTTCTTAACATCGTGAGTAATTTATCATTTGACCATACTTTAGCGCCCTTAGTACGAATTTTAAACAAGTTCTACCATTCTTTCTGTCCAGTGCGCCGTAACGTGTGCATCCGCGAAACCAAACAATAATTTTGTCACTGCAACTTCTGAACTGTATTAATGTGCCCCAACCATGTGCTCAAACTTCTCATAAACTGCTTTCTTCGTACGCTTTTGAAAAATCAACTACCTGTACCTTCTAGATAATGACAGTAAAAATCTTTCTAATGCATCTCCCGGCCGAGATTTCACCCGCACGGTACCGTTAAAAATGTACGGTAAAATACGGCAGACACTGTCCCACATATGTACAAACGTTCGTTCGTTCGTTCGTTGCCTGGGTGTTCGATATGTGTGCGCTGGAGCATGACGTCACTTCGGCACATTCCACTTTTAGCACATGGGGGATACGGAAAATATGGGGAAAATATTTTGCTCTGTTTTGCCATATATTTAGAAAATTTTGGACGTAAAATTTTTGCAAATAGTTTGAATAGCAATAAAAAATTATGAGCAATATAAAGATAGGAATCATTTTAGTATTAAAGTAGTAACAGGATAGAAGTAACAGAAAAGATTATTATTTTTTTCGTGCACACAGTGTAAAATACACCGTGGGAGAATGTGTACGATCTTAAATCTGATGGAGTGAAGTTTGCTTCAGAAAAAGTTTCTCCACCAAAAATACGAAGTATTAGCGATTGATTCGAAAGGAAAGAATATTACTGTGGTTAAAATATGTGCATATCTCGTGTAGACATAACTGTATCACCAAAATTTAATTCTTTAGATAAAGAAACCATGTCATGTTAATTTTAGTGATAACTTGACAAACATGAAATCTACCAAGATCGAAAGTCGAGCCACGCGCCATATATACATTTTGTATGTGTTTATACGGCAATGATAAACTTGTGTAAAATTCCTCGCAGGTTTTTCGCGCTAACTTCTGGGCATTAATTTGGGAACGTTTCCGATCCACACGCACTGCGTGCAAGTTATTTATGAGCTGTCTTTTGACGTTTCTTTATCAAAGAGATAAACTAGGCTATTGCACAGGCTTATGTTGTTCCGTTTGTGTACAGGGGCGGCTTGATGCAATGTGTTAGAAACACGCATCGTGGGACTTGTTTCTGGTGAAAAGTGTAATTTAACAAAAGCATGCTACGGAAACAGACAAAAGCAACTTCATTTCAACATAATCGTAAATGATATGAGGGTAGGCCTAAATAAATTGTTAGTTGGAATAACCATGCTATTTCGCAAAGATCAAAAGGAAAACATAGAAAAATGCTACCCAGGGGGTAATTTTCTACCCGTGTAGTAACAGCGCTCGGGTACCCAATGTGTTTGGTCTTTTTATAGTCGAGGTATAAAAAGATCAAATAATGCAACGTTAGGGTTACCTTGACCAATAGGTTTACTACACTGTGGTATGTGGGAATTGCAGACCTGCACCACACCGTGGCTTACTTCACTTTGTATGCAATGCATCATCTTGTTTAGTTACAGGTGCAGCTCCATGCTGTAATCAGGGAGTAATAGCAACTCCCTGCTGTAATGGAGCTACATCGTTTGCATGCACGCCAGCTGTACACTGCAGTGATCTGTAATAAGTGCATGTTTATTGAATGCCGACGGCCTTCACTAATAGAACTCGAAGATGCTTTCGCGGTAATGTGTGTCAGATGAATGTTTGTGTACTGGCAAAAATTTCTTGCACATATTTTAACTTTCATAAAACGGTATTTTTAGTTGCTCAGGTGAGTCAGAGGTCCGTCATTGTCAAGAAATGGTCAGTCAAAAATGCAGTTCAATGTACGTCAATGTCTTGCAAAGGTGCGTCCATTGCAAGACGCAGGGGTGCGTCGGCGGACGTGAATGTCGACGCACATAGTGGACATTGACGCACCTCTCCCGGGGGTCAAGAGGTGCGTCTTACAATTGATAAGTGCATAACACTTTAACATGCAAGATGTGGAAAAGAAATTGAAAAACTCCAGTTTTCCACGGCACCGGTGGTAAGTTAACATCCGTCTACTGTACCAGTAACAAAAACTTCCACTGGTCTGAAACTCTCTTGAGTGGCACTCTCCACCTCTGCTAATAAACTGCATCTTGTATCAACCAATTTTATGATGGCTTTCCAATTTGGTTTAATCAGGGAAGGGCAGTTCAGTAGCATCAATCACAATGCAGGTCACAATCTAAATTATCTCATCTAGTCACTACACTGACTCTGTGGCAGTCTCAGTCCTTGAATCTTTAATAATAGAGGGAGCTAGACAACCTATTAAAATACACACAACAGCTGTGGGACAGACATCTTTAATACTGTATAGCATCAGTCAATAGACCATACCACTGTTAAGGGTTTCCATAGCCAATAGCAACAGGGACTGTCCTCACACTTAGCATTTTCTGCACCTCAGTGAATACTTCCTTACAAGGTACACCTGTGAACAAAAGAATTTTCACCAAACCACAAGTGCAGAAAAGCATGATGTAATTTACATACCGGCTATCTAGTGAGCCCATAAAACCTTCCAAACAGCTCATTTAGTTCTGCTACTTGGTCTGATCAAGGAGCTGTTATTTGGATGGTGATAGATCGCTTTGAAGTGAAGTTTGTACCGCCAAGGTCACTCAGTAATCCATCGCTTGTATCTTTCTTGACATTTCTATAAGACTTACACTGGATTAGGAAGGTAACACAAAAGGGATCTGTCGTCTGCTAAATCTACAGTAAGACTGACAGTTTTCCTCCACTTCCACAGCATTGCCAGTCGTCAAGGAAAATAAAAAAAATTGCATCTTTCGACGCTCGGCGACACGCATGACAGTATATCAGTTAGGTTTCATGTTGAAATATGAACAAGAACCTATATCTGGTTATTTCAGGAAACTTCTGGAAACTTTTCATATTGTTGTAACAAAAGCTAGACTTATACCTTGTTAACTCATTTGCATACCGGTATCTTGTATGGGAACGGGCTATCTGTATTCTTTTAAGTTCAACTGAACAGCCGTTTCAAGTTTATTAACACCTGCTCTAAACATGTTGGCGGCGCATACCTACACATCAAAGTATTGTTCTGCGCAGGCCACTTGTTAAAGGATTACGTGACTTGAATGATATCGCAAGGTGAAAGCCATCAAATTGGAGCCACCAAACAAAGGAGAAAAATGCCTTTGCTCCAAATAAACGGCTTATCGTTGGTTATCTCCCCTGGATTTAGTGGGTCTTAAATTATTAGCATAAATTAAACTTAACGTTCTATCTCCATCCAAATAACAGCTCCCTGGTCTGATATAAAATCAGGGAGATGCGCTTTGAAAAGTACTCTCTCTCTCTGATAAAACCAAAGAGATGTGCATGAATTGTTACTTCAAGGACCTAACATGATAGATGGAAGAAATGTCTATTTCCTGGTGGCAAACATGTCAAATTTCCCACAATTTTTACATGTTTTCATGTACAATTTACAGCACAAAATTGGCCAATTTTGTACTGTAAATTGTACATGAAAACGTGTAAAATTTCTGTACTGTAACTACCTAACGTTCCCACTGTAATTGACTTTTCTATTTTCTACAAAATCTGTTCAAAAAAGTTGCTATAACAAAAACAATGCTTAACCTGTGTGGTTGTGCAGGCAGACTAGGTCTCAGACTTAAGGAAGGGGGAGTGGAAATTTTCCCCTCCAAAATATTTTGAAGGGGACTTCAGTTCAAAGGGGCATGGGGGGGGGAAGAGTCTCGGTAAGTTGCAACATAAGACGCCAACTTTTGCCCAACAGATGCGGGAAATTCCCGCACACAGTTTTAAGACTTACAGGACTGTTGAGAAAAGTGCGGGAAATGTGCAATCCTGCTGCCTATTGCAATCACTGATGTGACAAAGACTCAGTCTTTTCAAGGGGAATATTTATGTTTCATATGACATAAATTATGTAGATATTAACAAAACATTATAATTTAGTTTTCTGTCAATCTTTGACAATACTTCATGTATATTACCATTACCATCACCTGGACCGCAAAGGTCACACATAACGAATCTGGATTTCAAACTGTGGGTCCCAATCCAACTTTGGGTCACTTAGAAAATCTTCAGGGGGGACAGTTAGTTTGTCAGCCATTTTGATAGGCTACAATAAGTTGAATGATGGTGACAGTTTTTGGTCACATGATTTTGTCCACAGTTTTCACAAGTCTGCAACTGTACCCCACAAGAGTTGATGAAAATTTTACTCTTATTTACCTCACATCTTATTTCAATGAATCACTGCAAATTGAGATCACTTCCAATTTAAGCCATGCAAAGCTAGTCCACTGCAATGTATAAACAATGATTTTTAACTTTTCATCGTCATGGATCTGTCATTATCAAAATGTTTTTGGCTGTGATGCTCTATAAAGTTTTTAAAAATTGTCCTAAAAGAGTTAACTTGAGGACATCACTTCATCTAACACATAAACATGAACTAAAATTGTACAAAACCCCTACTTAAACAATGTGAGGCCAGGATACAATAACAATGTCCTGGGCCTACAATTGCTATGATCTCATGGTTTTTGACATTCTTGATTTTCTATCAACACTTTGGATAGTATCCTTTTGGTTTGATGAATGGAAAAAATGCTAGCTCTACTTCCCCTGTCTATTGATGCACACTTTTTTTTATCACAGATTTAGCCAAATTTAATCTCCTTTAGTCTCCAAGTGTTGCATTTAAAATCAAAATAAAAAAAGGATTAAGTCTTGCAGTCTTCCAGTCCTTTTTTGTCCTCAATAAATGTCCACTGTAGCCAAGACCCATCCTCTGAAACCACAATTGTATAGAGTATAAATCCCGTGTGGATTCAAACTGCTTCTGGGTTGTTTGGGAATTATTCAACTGATAAATACTTAGATCAATTGACTGCTTCACCAAACAGGCCATGAAAAGAAAGATACCAGTGAGCAAATAACAGTGCACAGTTTTCATTGTTTGCTAGTTTCCTGATCTTATTAAATGAGGATTTTGAATTCAACCATTGCATTATCTCATGAAACCACAAAATGCTTTCTAAAGATGGTGAGGTAAGTAGGCAGCACAGTACTTTAGATGTGAGTAAAGGTCAGTTTATAGTTCCAAATTTTCATGCGCCCTAAAGCCACATGAGAAGCACATATTGTCGTTCATTGCTCTTCCATGCCAATCACAAACATAACTCAAGAGTTGAACAGTGCTCAAATTCCATATCTTTAGGGAACTATAGGCCTACTGGTACTTGTATGAATCCACCTTAAGACTTGAGGGGCAAAATGGTACAGAACTCTTCACGCTGACTTCTAACATTGTGGCAATTAGTAAAATAGTTAGAATTCTAGATGACTATGAAAAAATTATCTTGAAGTTCTGCAGCTTTTATTTACCTGGTCGGGTGAATAAAACATATGACACCATGGAATGACTCATACTCTTAAAAACTTTCCTTCCTGATCATACAGGCTAGGCACTCTAGCCACAACCCCTGAATAAGCCCCTTAAATGTCCTTAAAACCTAAATAGCCAAGTTGAAACAGCAGCTCAATCAAGTTAAGTGTTTGTTCACAAACAGGCCAGCCACCAGCACAACTGACTGGTGTAAATTTACTTGTCTCCTACCGTGATACCTTGGACACACATACAGATAAGTCAACAGAACCAACAAAGAACTGCAACACTGGAAAATATGAAGACCAAAAAAAGCCTGTACTCCTGTCAAATGTGGCCCTTCACCACTAACAATGAACAAAATCTCAACAACTTTTCTGGGACTGATGCAGTATAATCCCACAAATTAAGAATTATTAAGAACAAAATTGATCAGACCTGATTTCCCAATGTGAAAACAGCTGAGAAGCACTTGTTCACAAATGACCTGTCTGTTGAAGATAATGTAGGGGTACATGTGTTTATTTTAAATGAACAAGTGTTTACACTGTATTTGGCTGTATGGGTTAGATAAGTGTTTGTTCACAAACAGGGCAAGTAGTGGACAGCACCTTTGCAAATTTACTTGTCTAAATAGCCTGCCTCCTCTCTATCCAATGTTTATAGGCCTACCTGTAAAAGAAAAGTAATTAAGCATGGAAGAAACATTTGTTTCTTGAAGAATGCTTCAATTTTCAATGTTTTCTCACAGAGAGAATAAATTTCTTTCAACCTACCAACTTCAGTTGACATCAGTAAACAATAGTCCACCTATTTTGCCAAAATTCAAATTATTGCACTTTTGACAATGTCTCCAAGGGAAGTAATTACATGATCATGATTTCTACACTGTTTAAATGTATGGTACTGTACGATGTGAATAAAAATGTCAGCAAACTTTGCAACCAGGGCTGGAAAAAACTTTGCGACCAGGGCTGGAAAAAATGTTATTTCCCAGGGAGAAAATCAAATTTTAGACAATTCCTCTTATCTAATTTTCTTGTAATAAAAGGTGTAAATTTCCCTCCAGTGACCAAAATTTCCCACCAACTACCCAAATTTCCTGGGAAAGAGCCTCCCAACTTATTCCACCCAGGTTTGTAACACAAACCTCCTTGAGATTGTGATGTTTTTAAATTTGGAACTTTTTCATGCTGGCATAAAAGATCATTTACAATGACAGGGTTTGTATAAATCTATGCTGTAAAAGGTTGTACGGTGGTACTCCTTATCAATACATAAGCCATATGTATTGAGAAAGAAGACCATACAACTATACAATACCCCTCCAATAATAAACCTCACCTCACCTCTGGAGGCACAGTCACAGTGAAGCCATCAGACAAAGTAACAAAATAACTAGCTGTGACTGTGAGTCACTCAAAACTGGAGGATGGTGGACTTGGACATTTTCCAAAAACATTAACCCAAAACACACATAATTACTGTGTTGCAAAAAAACAGTACTGTATATTCTCTAATAAATGCTCCGCCTCCAATTAACACCCCCTGTAAATCTTTGAAAGGCAAAACAATTGTTCAGTGTTCATTTGCTTAGGGAGAAGTCAAAGGTGTTTCAGTCTTTTTTTATTAAAAACAACAACAACAGCTTGAAGGAAATGGTAACACTGCAAGGAAACTGGGGGTCAGAAGTGCCCTGCAAGTAACCCTTCACCTCTACATCTAAGAAACTGGTTGCTCGTTTGAAGACACTAGTGTAGGCTTTAGCAGTAAGTTATTTTTTTAATTAAAATATACCCTCAAATAAATGCCCCCCTTTTCAAAAATGCAATGCCCCTGCGGCGTTTATTAGAGAATGTATGGTATTTATAAATGGCCACTGTGATTGCAACTCCACTCAAGACTGGAGGCTTGGAGGACTTGGACATTTTTCAAAAACTTTAACACAAAACAAATTTAACAAACACAATAATTGTGGTGCAAAATAACACAAATTTATAAATGATCTCTGTGACTGTGCCTCCACTCAAAACTGGTGGCTGAGTGGACTGGACATTTTTCAAAAAACATTAACACAAAACATATATGTTGAATTGTTCTCAAAATGACAATCCCTGGGGGATCATGGCCACTGCAACTTCACCTCAACATTAAAGGCCGGTTTACAAAAAGGTGGTGGGGTACTATTCTATAGTTTATCTGATACTCATATTCTGCCATTTTTCTCCATCACCTACTTCCATGCAGAATGATCACATGGCATTGAGCCTACATCTAATTCCTACCTGACTCCATGGAAACATGACCTGACATCCTAGGCTATACATGCAGCCTATATACTATTAGCCTATAGGCCTGAGCCATAGAAATAAAAGTAAGGGAGAATGCTGACACATTGCATCCCTGTATGTTTAACCGGTGAAGCCACAAAAATTGTGAGAGCGCTTTCGTTGTACAGCAAAAGACCGGTTGATTGGTGTGTCTCCGTACGTACAGTGTGCATTCTGCTGAAGAAATCATAGCTTATATTATCCGTTTTCGAAAAATTAGAAGTAATTTTCACAACAGGAATGAGCCATGTTGCCTGAAGTATTTTGTTTTATACTCCTAACTTGAAAACTTGTAGTTTCTTTGCCAATACTTGGGGTAAAAGCAATGAAGTGATGTTTGTATTACGCGCCAGTGCTCTGTTGCCATACAGCCTAGCCAAATCAATGGCTTCAGTCCAGATTGGCAGATGTCATTCTCCCTTACTTTTATTTGTATGGCCTGAGCCTAGATGACTGTTATTTCAACTAAGGCCCTAAAATTTGGGTAACAAATCTTGAAGGCACACAATATTATTTATAGCAGGCTAGCATGCAGGAGAATTATTCCAGTGCGCCTTACACATGTATGTTGATAGGTTTTGGTCAAATAAACCAGGTTTATACAGTATAGACGGTGATAACTAGCGACTTAGCTGTTTGTTAATGAACTGCATTGGATGATAATTTTGGAGCAATGAAATGGCCCTTGGCCAACAGCATCGAAGCTGATGTGATGTGATGTTCCAGTATTAGCTACGGGCCTGACAGGCTTGCTAAGACATAACAGTCTTCAGGAATTCTGGTTCTAGGCTACTTCGTAGGCTACCTCCTCTAAAAGCCTGCCTGCTACATAGCCTAGGCCCTGTCCCATATTCTTGTGTGGTCAGTTATATCTAGGTTAGGCATACTTTCTTCTAAAAACTAAACCTTGGCTAGCCTTGGGGATAAAAATGCATATAGTGCAAACTGCAATGTGGGTAACAAAATAGGTCTGAGGTCTTGGCCATTTTAGGCCCATTCAAAATGGGCTTGCCTAGCCTAGGCCTGGTCATTTTGGGGTTGTCCCTTCACTCCATCACTCAGGTGACACTGACAGTACTGAGTTAGCCATACTGGGTTTATCGTCAACCTATAAACCAATACTATATCACACAATTACAACAAGCTAAAGTGTAGACCAAGTTAAGCCTTGGCCCTTTCTTTTCAGTTGCAACTTTGTCTAGCCTAGCCGCCCTTGGCCTAACGTTTGACGAGTCCTCAAATTACCCGCTCCGCACAGTCCTAGAGCCTACCTACCGACACAACGTTGATCCCGCGACAATTCAGTTACTGGCTTCCATTTTCATATATAGCCGAAGTGATGAAATTTTTTATACTCCGAATAAATAGTTATAGTCCAAAACTGAGTCCAACAGCCTTGACGGTTCCTTCCTCCGTCCGTGCTGTATCGAAGGCTAGGCATAGGCTTACTCTTGTCAATGCACAAAACCACATTCATTTCACGATTTCTCCCTTAGCCTACGGCAATAGCACTGCACTGTGCATCGCTGCCTCATGATCACACAGATGAAATCTGATGCTGCTGCGGGTTTAGTTTGATGAACCCCTCGAAATAGTAATGAATATGCATTCCCAAACTTTTCTTCAACTTTTTTTTTTCAACTTCCGGAATAGCAAAATTACATTGCATTTTCCTTCGAGATTATTATCAGCCAACGCGAGTCTGGAAGGTGCGATGGACTGATAATTCACTTTGTTTGCTGTTATTTTTTTCATAAAAAGTTGCTCATCAAGTGGCAAGCCACTTATCTCAGCGGGATGTGCCTACAGGTTTTATCATGGAGCAATTTTAATATGTTCATGTCATTTGCTTTTAGATTGAGTCGGTACAGAAAGCTGGTGGCCTTGGTTGCGACAAAATGAGCGTTTCTTTCAAGTGCCAGTACCATAGGCGGGAGTGGGTGGGGGAAAGGAGGACACTTGTGGGAAAGGGGAAACTTGGGCCCTCACTTTTTTGTAGAACATAAAAAATAACAAAATAAAAGAAAAAAATGAACGCAAGGAAGCGAGACCATAGAAACTATAATAGAATTTTAATATTGTGGTAAATTATGCAAAACCATGCGATCATGCCATAATATGCCACAGTTTTCTCGGCGCGCTTCGCTCTCACCGCATTGAAACTAGCACAGAGGCAAAACTCTAAGGTGGGTAGACACAGGAGCGGATCCAGGGGGCTGGGGGCCCGGGTCCCCCCCCCCCCCCGCCACTAAAAAAAAACGAAAGGAGAAAAAAGGAAGAAAAAGAAAGAAAAAGAAAAAAAAAAAAGGAGAAAGAAAAATTAAGAGCAAAAAATGAATAAAAGTGTCTACGAACGTATTCAAAGTATATATTTCTGTAGGGGTTGGGTGGAGCTATAGCTAGATTATCTCTTTACATATCTTTCAAAGTGGTTGGCGACGAAAGGAGAGCTACAATGTTTGAAAACAGGTGAATAGCTGAGTAATGATCCTTGACTTAAGATCTAAATAAGTAAACATCGTGACATATGCAGTATGGGCCCGGCTAGCTGCACTGAAATGTAGTAACAATTTTGCGTTAAAGAGTGAATTTTTTTAATCTACAGAAGACAAGCTGTCAGGTGACGTGATATTGTGCACAGTGGCACCAACCGTTGCAGGCAAAGTAGCGGCGTGCATACCCTGTTCGATTTCGAAACTGTCTGAAAAGTTTTAAAATGAACTTGAAAGGCTTTTAAGCTACAGACAGTGGCGTCGGCACAGTGGGCAATGGGTGACGTGTGTCCCCCTCCCCCATCGATTCTTGAAAATTTTTAAAATGGTCCCAAAAGTCGTTTAAGCTACAGATTTCTGTGGAGGGTGTAGGGTGAGATGTATTTTTGATGATTGGTTTATTTTTTTAACCATTTTCTTTCACAAACTGTTCTCAAAGTATCATAAGTTTTGAAAATTCTTGACAAATTCCAAATTTTCGCACGCTCCGATAGCGTCAAGCCTTGTGTCAGAGTTGTCTTATTATCAATAGCTTTCGGTAACTACTCACGGAGGAACAAAGGAGCAAAAGTGCTTTTCAAGAATTCTCAGTCAGAAGATTCGTTTCTGAATAGCATAGGTTGGTGGGAAAGTGAAAGTGTCCGATGCAGGTTCTGAATGCAGGTTTTGTCATAGACTAATGTTTTACTCAAAATTTCGGCGCGCTTCGCGCGCATACGACAGGGTTTACACCCGATTTCATATACCATTGACAAAGCTATGACGCAAGAAGTTATTCCAATGCAAACATTTTTGTAAAAAGTACATCTCCTTCTCTGTAGGGCTCTCATCATTATGGGATCTTTGACTAATCTAGTCTAGCACATGATCTGAAAGATTGAAAGTACGTAATTGCCGTTGATTATTTTCCTAACATTGTACCACGACGTTCAATAACGACGAAAATCTTTCTGAAACGAATTTTGCCCGCCCACCATCCCTCTTGCTATACCTAAAAAGAATGTGATATATCATCTCTCCTCCCATATGGATGTCAGGTTGTGAGAGTCCTGTTGGTCCACCTTTTCAGTGTGCAATTAATGCAGAGCTCCCGGGAGGCTCTATACCGAAAATTTTCGGCGCGCTTCGCGCGCAATTGTTTACGCTTACGGAGAGAGGTACGTTTTTATTGAGTGATGGATTTATTCTTATCACTTTTTACCAAAAATCATTTGAAATCTTTCACGATTTTTGCAAAGTCTTCTCAATATTTCTTGATTTTCGCTTGATCTGTGTACTTTTAGCCTTGAATTGCTCCTTTTACTATCAATAAGGTCCCAAACGTGTTCGCATTACTCATCGGTGGGGTTCTACCATAAGCCAATTATTCGTGTGCATAAACGTGATTTCAGAGGAGCCAGCATTGTAAGGATGTAAAGCAACTGATATTCATTTTTTCACCCTCCTCTTCTTATGAGAACTGAAAACTTAGCATCGAACCCACCTTCTAATTGATATACATACATAAAGGGAATTGACACCGTTAGTCATAGCAATGGTTTTAAATGTAAATTCAAATTTTCGGCGCGCTTCGCGCGCAATTGTTTCATCTAACGTCCTAAACCCGAATACCGTATAACGAAAATCAAACACTCATTATGGCAAAAATCATATCAAGTTACCTACAAGGGCTCATAATGTTGGCGTGTAAGTTTTAAGATAACTTATATTCTCCGGAACTTCTGCAGGTACATATAGTAACTTATACTGAGCCATACACATCAAATTCCATGAAACATGAAAAGGTATAAAATCTCACTGACGTAAAAACTGGAGGTCGATTTCTGTGCCCTTAAAATGCAATATTGCGAGAGCTTCCGGGGGCTTCGCCCCCTGGAAGACCCACCGGGGCTCCGCCCCTGGACCCCGCCAGGGGCCCTAACGCGGGCCCCTGGACCCCACGCGTAGCAACTCGCGCTTCGCGCTCGTGGTGCACCTTCGGTGCACATGACATTTTCCATCTTGGGCCCCCCCTCAAAATTTCTGGATCCGCGCCTGGGTAGACAAGGGGCAATTGTTATTGAAAATGTTTGAATGGGCGTCGGCTCCCCGCCACACTTTTGTGACGTGAAATCCTATGTAGGTCATTACACCAGGGAACTGCTGTCCCCAGGCGTAGCGAAGGTGTTATCTTTGGGGGGTGTAGAGATTATGTTTTGCCGAAAGGTCTGGTAATGCGTAGCGTGAAAACGAGCTTAGAGCAGGTGGGGTCAAGGGGCCCGCAAAGGCGGGCCCCTGGTGGATTCCAGGGGCTTTGGGCAAAGCCCCGCTGGCCCAGGGGGCGAAGCCCCCGGAAGTTCTGAGGTTTAAGCATATCTCTGGGTGAAAAATTAAGTCTCAGAATGGACATATTTTTAGTTCATAATGCATCATCAAATACAAAGATGCGACATGTACTGATCTGTTGCCTGGGGGAGGGGTCTAAGGGGAGGGGGTGTCCCCCCAAAAAATTGGAATTTGAAATGGTGCAATATTTGAGTGGATTTCTGCCGTAATAAGGAACCTCAAAATTTACACCCGGGTAGAATTTGCTTGTCAGATTTTTTTGTGGGACATTTGTCGCCGTTTATGCGACATCGCCGCACAAACAGGGGCTGGCTAAAACACTGGGCCTGCCTTAGGGCCCCTGATGGGGGTCCAGGGGGCTTCACCCCCTGAAGCGCTGAGGTTTTAGCTTAGTCTTTGGGTAAAAAATAAGTCTCATGCAGGATAGGTATATTTTGGTTCATAATACATTATCCAATGCAAAGATTCCGGACAATTTTCATCTGTTAGGCTATTCCTCCCTTCATGCCACTATACTTAAGGAGCTGAACCTGTCGTTCAGAACTGGAACACTATGCCTTCAGCATCTGAACACTAGACACGCCAGACGTTCAAATATGGTAAGTGTTCAAATAAGCGTCCGGCGTTCAAAAAGGGAGAAAAGTGTTCAGAATCTTAACACAAGAGTTCAAAATATGCTTTGAAGGCCAGGATGGGTTCTGTATCTGTTTCATTTTGGTGTTCAAAGGTTCAAAAGCTTGAGACTGAAGTGAAGGGAAGACACGCGTGGCACGCATTATTTTTTCCCAGGATGTTTGTGGTTAAACCAGATCCTCGGGAGTTTGCAAAATGTGTTTGAAGTCAATTGATTAGGGTTTAGAAAACTGGCTAAGGATACCTCTCCATGGGTAATCGGGTGCTGCCCCCATGGTGATGATAAAAATAAGGAATAATGCGCAAGTGGTTTTTCAAGAATGTCATAGGCCTATGACCCGAAATAGTGCGCCTATACGGAAGCCTTTAATTCCCTTTCTTTCCCCGAGTTGCCGACGGACTCACTCACTCGTCCAATTACACCGACGGCCGTTGATACGGCCGTCACGTGCATAATCAATTTGCCGACGGGCCTTCAACTTGAATGGGCCAATTAGATGAAGAGTCGAAAAACGAAATAGCCGATAACAGACTGGCCACGCGCTCCCGCTCTCTCTTTCTTTTTTTCTTTTCATTCTCCGTCGCCTTCCCTTTCACATCCTTCCTTTCCCTTTCATTTCCCTTTTCTCTCTTCTTTTTCTCCTCTCCTCCTTTCCTCTTCTTTTCCTTTCCCTCTCCCGCTTTTGCCGACAGACCGAAAATTTGCCGACGGCGAGCAAATATTGGGGGGTGTGACACCCCCACACACCGCCGCTCGCTACGGCCCTGGCTGTCCTTAGGAAATCTTTCGTGGAATTGCCTCATAATTATTACTTAAGTCCTACAGGATACCTTAGGTAAATTACTATTTCCCAAACCCTTGCATGCAACCCCTCTCGATGTTCACTTTCTCTACTAACAATATACCATCATCGCCGTCGTCGTCGTCGTCACCGTCATCATCATCATCATCATCATCATCATCATCATCATCATCATCATCATCATCATCATCATCATCATCATCATCATCATCATCATCATCATCATCATCATCATCATCATCATCATCATCATCATCATCATCAAAAAAAAAATAGCATATTTCAAATTACACTTGAGGGACACAGAATTTTCTTTAAAAATGGCCCCATTGAATGGCTGCAAAAGCCATCAAATTTAAGAAAAATTTTCGGAGGTGGCCTCGGCCTTGCATACATGGCACTCGCAGTCAAAGGCTTCGACGGCCAAACCTTAAACATGATGGCATTTTAACTGTGGTCATGTCCCTGTAAGTACTACCCGTAACAACATTTCATTGATTTTGAAAAACAGTATACACCTATAACCCTCAAACATTGATCGTCCTCACGAAATTGATACTTTAACCTGCATTTTTTTATCTTCACTGTGACATTAGGCCTAATACAAGAACTTGAGGGGTCCTCTGTCCTAGACCATCAAGAGTGACGCAAAAGAAAGAATAGGTGACCGGAGAAAGTAAGAGAATCTTTTATCTGATGGATAATATTGCATTTATAAAATAAAGAAAAGCAAAAGGGTACAATAAAATGAACGCTGTTTTCTTCTGCGCGCTTCGTTTCGTTTCGCTTCGGCGCACACGTTCTAAATACTGTTTATTGCTTCCTGTGGGCCATCTTGCGTGTTCTATATCTTTTCGCTAACTCTTCCATTATATTGTAACCACCCACAAGCCAAGCCCCTTTCATCGTAAAAGTGACCTGCTATTCTGAGTAGCCTAAGTATATTAATTATTAAAATGGTCATAATGTGATTTTTGTGATCTGTTTAGTGTTCATCTGAGGTTTAATGGATCAGCCAGGGACCCTACAGCTGGCTCCTGGACCGTACGCCATCAACAACGAGTTCGCGCTACCGTGGCGCATTCGGCGTTTTTAGTGCCCCCCCCCCCGCACACACACACACACACACACACTTTCAGACATGAAATCCCTCCCCTAGCCAGTAAGATCGGAAAAATATTACATAGAAAATCACTATATGACAGCAAACATTTTACCATAAGTACACGGTGGTGACTTAATCAAATAACAGGGGCTGATCAGCAGGGGTCCGGACCACCCCTTTTTTAGCGGTGAAACATTCTACTAAGCTGCTCCGTTCATTTTCTATTCAAATCGTACTCCGTTAACCTTCAGTTTTATTTTTCTTATGTACCATCCCAAACGTACTTCAAAGGTACGGATGCGGGTTTCACAACACTTCAATATAATGTGAAATTTCGGCGGCTTCGCGCCTAACTGCTCAACAGCTCAAAAGTGTTTGCGTGTGTGTGGGAGGGGGGCATGATTTGACCAGAACTACTCCAGGAGCGGATCCATAGAGTGGTTTCCGGCTTCAGACCTCCCCTTTCTGCATAAGTTTCTTTTTCGAGCATTGACGTCGTCAAGGGGGCAGGGGAACGTTCCCCCATACGTTGGCTGTGCACCCCTCCCCCAAAATGAGATTTAGGGTATTATGCACAAACACACCCTTTATTTATCGATTTGGACACAAGGACTCACTGTCAATTTATCAGTCAATGATGGGGCTAAAATTGCACAAGATGATCTCAAATCTACACTTTTGCGGCTGGCGTCGCTCGAATCTATGTTTGTGAATTTTGTAAAGCACTGCCTTACTTGGAATATGTTCTAAAAGTATCTTTTCTAGTTTCTACATCTATTTTTGACATCTGAATGGAACCACTGCGGCCTTGAGTCCTTTCCATTCAATACAGTTCTCACATCGATTATATTTTAGTCCAGAGCATATGCTGACTTCGCCGTTGTGGCGATGAGGCGATTGCCGCATGGGCCGCTCTTTTCATGGCTGCCTTGGGCCGGATGCTGAGAAAATAGAAAGAGAAAAAAGCGAGGGAAGGGAGGGAGAGAGAGAGAAAGAAAGAAAGAGAGAAAAAAATTAAGGGAGGGACGTGAAAAGATGGAGAGATTATAAAGGATGGAAAGAGCGTGGAACACATCGTAATGCAGTGTGCGCAGGAACTGTTTGTGCTCTGAGGGCTCAGAGCTCCCTATAATATTCCCCTGCCTCATCGGTGGTCCCTGTAAGACGTTTGAGCCAATGATCGGAAATGATCATAGAACCATGAGATTGAAACTAAACAATGTTCCGGTTTGAGAGTCATGGCTTGGGGTAGAAATGGTGGATAACCTCAACACTAGCTGCTTTGGGAATCTACAGGTTCCCCATCAGGTTCTACATCTCAGAGGGTCACTGCTTTATTCTCATTGACCCCTGCTCATTGAGACGACTTAGGGACAAATAAGTGATTAGTAACTTAAACACATCGTGCCTCCCCTACACCTTCCTAGTGTGGGGTCACGATATTTTAATATTTCTAAAAAATCCCAGGCAAACTTTTCAGAATTTTACCAAGGGAGGACCCCTAGCCCTGCGGGACACAATGAAAGGACGTTAGAAAGTTTTTAACGCCGGCACTACAGTGATCATGGACCAAATAGCGAAGAGGACAAGTAAGTTGAGACGGCTTTTTCTTTTGTGATTAGATAGTCAATATGTATACTATTTCAGTGGCCCCGGTACGGGGGGCATGGGGGTCACGTCCCTCCCCACGGCGGTTTATGAAAATTTCCCAACATGCATTTTTCTCGTATGAGCCCTATACGTGTTTAAGCTATATATTTTTGTTGGGTTAGAGTTAGATGAGGTTTTACGGCTCAGTTTCTAATCAGTTTCCATTTCTGTTGGGGGTGAGGTGTGTATGTTTCGACTGAGTGATGGATTTTTTTAACAATTTCTATCACAAGTAGTTCTGAAACTTTCAAAATTTTCATAAATCTTCCATAAACCCTCGAAATTTTGAGCGCTTCATGCTTTCACAGGAACGCCTCATGGCTGTGCTTAATATCAATACCGTCTCAGACGTAGTCCCGCTATTCATCGGTGAACGGGTGAAGGCCTTTAGGCCGGTTGTTCGTGTCCGTAGGAATGATTACAGAGCCTTGCAATGCAAGAACGCGAAACATGGGAATTCAAGGCAAAACATATTTCATGAAGAATGAAACTTTTTTATTGGCAGATAAATTTTATTAGGGTATTAGAAGTTTCTCAGTGCATAGTCTGCAAGGGAATTTTACCATGGAAAAGATTTCTAATGCAAAATTTCGGCTCGCTTTGCGCGCATTCGTCACGGTGTGCGTTCCACATCTCAAGACCACATGGTTATAACATTCGGACCAATACTCTCTTCTGAAAAACAGAGGTAGGCCTTCATCTCAAACCTTTTAACAATAAGGACAACGTATGAAAGGAGGATTCTAAAGCAATCTTATGACACGAGTAGCCTATTCAGTAACATTTGTAGCGTGATGTGAAAGATTACAAGTATGTATTTGTCGTTATACATTTTTGCAAAACGGGTGCCATGCCACAGGCACAATATCACTACCGGTAATTCATAAGAATTTCTAAAGATGTTATTATGAATTTTTCCATAGCGAAAGGATGTAAGGCAAAACGTCGTTGTCCAAAATACCTTGAGTTTCCACTATTTTTGCGCAATGAGTACTTGAATTCATTTGCTACAACATCCACATTACAAGCTGATCTGATCCCTTCAACAAAATGGTATACTCTGCACCCTACAAAAATGTTAGGGACTAAATTTGTCAGTTAATACTTTGGCGCGGAGAAAATTTCTTCAATTTCGGCATTGGCTTACAAACTAATTTTGGTCCCTTTCGTGGTCTCCGAACCTTCGCAGAAGTTTCACCGGGCACAATTAAGCTACAACTGATACGAAAGCTCACGGGTAGGCCTTTCAGCCTTTCCCAATGATATCAAATTTGTGTACCATGACCGTTGAGATTTTGAGCGCCGAGAACGTGTCCTGTTTTTATACTTTACTCAAAATGCCATTTTGCATCGTGGAAGGATATATTGCAAAAAGGTGTCTGTATGAAATACCTTCAGTTTTCTTCATTTTTGTCCGATGAGTACTTCAACTGCTTTCCTACCGCATACACATCACAAATTGAACACATCATTTCAGAATAATGGTCTACACTGTCCCCCTCCCCCCAAATGTTTTGCAAAGTATTAAATTCGTAGGGTAATATCCTCCGCGGGGATTCCCCCTCGAATCAGTGGTGTGATCGAGATGGTAGGAAAAACACAGAGACTTGGTCAAGTTTAAGGGAACCGTTGGCTTTCTTTGACAAATCAGCGCACCATCAAACAAGGACAATGGTCACCTATTGTTAGCAGAAGCTTACACCTACCCCCTAACAGGATTAATCGATACTTGCAATAGAAAAAAGTATTTTGAAGTCGATAATTAATGAATATTCATACCAAAAGTGGCTTTTTTTTTCTAAAAACAAGAGTTCATTTGGGAAAGTAGGTAAATTCGGTATCAATAATGACAGAGCTCTCGGCGACATTCGTCGCCGAGAGCTACTGTCATTATTGATATCTTTCGTATCAAATGCTACTTACATGAAATATGGAATCCGGGTTTTATCTCATAATAGGAAAATATTACCACTTGCAACTGGAAAAAAATCTTTGTTTAAGGGGGGGTAATATGGGCTACGTGCAACAGTGTGTTGTGACCTGATTAGGAAATATACAGTAGCCTAAGTTATGATTAACAAACGAAGCCTTATTAAACAAAACGAAAAGGTGGGAACTCAGAGAAGTCGACAAAAGCTAGAACAAAAAAGATATGAAAGAGAAAGAAACTGCAAAACTAGACCGTTCCACAAGTTTGAAACCGCAAAACGAGAAAGGAATCGAACACACGACCTTAGTAGTCGGAGTCGAGCGATTTTTTTTTTTCTTTTATTGGTAGGCGAACCCACTGGTTCACCCATAAAAACTCAGGCAATATGTACAATATTTACAATAATAACAATTATATTTAATTGATAAAACACTGATTCATTTGATTCCTTGGTAAACGCACTTGAGTAACTATGGTGTAAGGATTGGCCCAAAAATACATACAAACAAATACATACAAACTCATAAGGACCCAAATTAGAATTTCACATAGGACACGAACTTAAACCGTACTCCTTTTGGTTAGTGAACTCATATAAACAATGTACAAACAAAGCACCTTTGGAATTTGTAGCCAGAAAGACTCATTAGTAAAAGTTATGAGAAACCATAGCAAACCAAATTACCAGTCAAATACATAAGTATAATTGCCCCCATCGTGGCGTAAAAGAATAATCGGGGATTCCCCTTGGTCAAAAATACCCCAGAATTTGCTAAGTTCGTGGCGCTTACTGTAGTAATGATAAATTAGATTAATTTTCTTCTTTAAACTAGTATGGTAATACAAGGGGATATCAATATTGTAGTGGCGGTTGACGCTCTTGGCAATAGCAATACGTGTGCTCCAAATTACAGTCTTGTAAGAATTAAGTAGAAAGTCAATTAGGACACGTTCGTAATTTTTCCTTGGGAGGTCAAGCCCGAGCAGCGTAGTTTCCTCCTAGCAGTGAACATTAGAAATTGGTCTAATCTTGGAAGTCAACCAAATCCATAAATCGTGGATCAGTGGACAATGAATAAAAAGGTGATGGACAGTTTCAACTTCAAGGTTACATAGGGAACACAAAGGAGAATCAATCATTTTATACTTGTAAAGTCGATCGTTGGTGTAGAGAATATTGTGGAGAATTTTAAAATCAAGATCAGCATCGATATTGGCCTTAATACCACCGTACACGCCGTTCCATCTGTTCTTGAAACTAATTTTGGGGTACATATTCTGCCAGTACTGCTGACCTTTGGGGGTACAGTCACTGGCACAACGTAAGAATAGTGACGCACGCTTTGCAGTCAGCGTGCGAGCGATTTACCGTCTGACCATCGACAATACTGGGCGTAGCGGCATTACAATCAATAGTTATACTCTCGTGTGAAGTTGTATGACATACAAGAAGAAGTGCCTAGTGGATGACGGGGGTGGGGGAGCTGGATCGAACAACCCTTTTCACCCTTTTCTTAATTATTAGTATCGTACTTTACATTGCCTGAAACACCCCAAATGATGTTGCTTCAATATCTTTGAATGTCATACATTTTCCTTTTAATGTTTATAGCATGGTCTGTTAATGTTTCGTAGCTTGCTCCATAAATGACGGGTGCGGGACGGGGAGGGGTTTGGGGAGGAGAAAGTAAGAGCGGACGCGCAAGAAGTCGTGGTTTTCTAGGGATCCCGAAGCTGGGGTACGTAGCGCCAGAATTTGCTCAACAGGGGTCCAAGCTTTCCTTCGTGGGACTCTGCGGCCTGAAGCCGCCACTAGGGCGACGGGGTTGCCGAAAGGTTATCAAATTCAAAGTTTTCGGCCTCCTTTTGGGGGTTTTTATTCGTCAAATTGGAAAATTTGGGGGATTTATTACAGGACTGTGATTTGAATCAAAACATCAAATAAATCAAGGAGGCGAATGGCTGTTGGGTTCTACTTCATATTTTATCGTTGCCAGTGACTACATTGGAAAATTTCCCCGACCGTGCGGGGTCCTTCCTCGACGAGGGACATTGCCCCCTACCCCCATCTGGTGCCACGTATCAATTTCCAGATGACGATCAGCCTTCCTGACTTTCCTTGATCTCAAGAGTACAAATCCTCAAACAGTTTACTTTCTTGTGACTTTAACATGCTACGACTTTTCAAAGGCCTTGAAACGGACCAAAATCAAGAGAGCATATCAATGGAAGAATGATTGCTGGTACACGCGCTTTCTGATGTTTAAATAAACTCTAAGACTTCTTTCTAAAAGCTTCACCGTCATGATATAGTGAATTAAATATTTACTGACGGCCATCTTGGTTGTCCACTCCATGTGTACCATTGTTTCATGATGATACTGACCACATGTGATGATCATCAATCTGTATTCGAAGAAACATTTTGCCTGCTTGATCCCAAATGACCCTTTTGTGCCAAAATAACCAATTGTCCTTTCATTTTAATACCTAAGTTAGTAACTTTGCTCCCTTTAAAATCCTCTTAAATGAAATGTGGCATGTTGAAAATGGGCTTGAGGAGTGCCATTGCCTGGGATATGGCAAGTATTTTTCTACAAAATTTCCTGATACTACACGCCGACTAAAGGTGTCGCTTCGCTTAGATAGTGTCAAAGGGCCACTCACTGCAATTTGCCGCGGCCGTGTAAAACTCCCAGTCCGCCCCTGGTCCAGTGATTCTTAACCTTTTTCGTCCCATTCCCGTTTTCCAATCAGCCACCCTATGTATCCCCCTCCTAAAATATATCAAAAGTGGTTTTCTCCATAGTTCACATTAGCATCAAAGGAAAAGCCTGTGGACAATGACAATGACCTTTAGGACCGCTTTATCATTATAACCTGGTTATAACTTGATGACACTGAAAAAACATGCCCAATATCCATGGAAAACAGACCCTAACCTGTTTTCCTTAAGTACCAAAACTTTAATCTGGAGACGATAATAATAATAATAATAATAATAATAATAATAATAATAATAATAATAATAATAATAATAATAATAATAATAATAATAATAATAATAATAATAATAATAATAATAAGAATAATATAATAATAATAATAATAATAATAATAATAATAATAATAATAATAATAATAATAATAATAATAATAATAATAATAATAATAATAATAATAATAATAATAATAATAATAATAATAATAATAATAATAATAATAATAATAATAATAATAATAATAATAATAATAATAATAATAATAATAATAATAAGCGTGGATACTGACTTAGGGCGACAGTTACATTGACTTGCACACTAAAAATTCAAATTTTCTAACCCTAACCCTAACCCTACCCCTAACCCCACCCTAACCAAATTTGGTAGACATACTTATTAGACCAAAATGAACAATTTGAGCCTATTTGCGACAATAAAATTATTTTTCTAAATGGTACCTATTCCTTTAAGGCGACAGTTATGTGTCGCCTTAATTCCAGGTGTCGCCTTAATGTTGTTGAATTAGCACGAAGTGTCGCCTTAAGGTGGAATCCATGCGGATAATAATAATAATAATAATAATAATAATAATAATAATAATAATAATAATAATAATAATAATAATAATAATAATAATAATAATAATAATAATAATAATAATAATAATAATAATAATAATAATAATAATAATAATAATAATAATAATAATAATAATAATAATAATAATAATTATTATTATTATTAAAGTGCTTGATGCGCTCTGTAGTGTCATTAAAAGCATCATACTAAAACCGATTTCCCCACTACCCCGCCTAGCAGACTGTGCTTCCCAAACATGGCTATGACTGATCAAGAAATATGCCGTATACTACAGCCGTGTACAGTTTACTACGTTGGCAAGTTGCCCAGTAGGCGACCAACGGCTTGTGAGCTCTTGCGATTCTGTGCGTCCTCCTGCGACCACCAGAAAGTCACCTAGTAGGAGAGCAGTTGCTCGCAAGAGGTCGTATAGCTCGCAAGCCATGATTGCAAGAGCTCGCAACAAGGTTTTAAACATGTTTAAAAATCTTGCGATCTCCGCAAGAGGTCGTAAGTCGGTCGCATCGTGCGAGAGGGTGATGGCAAGAAGTCGCAAAGTATCGCAACCCAAAGTCCCCCAAAAATGCAGCTACGTGTTAATAAGAAGAGTCAAGGGTACAGATAACTATACACGGGCAGTGGCCACGGCGGGTCGCCGATCGCAGCTGCTGTGGTGTACGCTTAACTGTTCATTTGTCATCTTAAAGGGAAAATACAGTCAACCCAATTTGAATCAGTGTAACCCCGTCATGCTAATTCAGGAATGACTCCTATCAATCATGTGACATTATTTTTGTTACACATTTGTAAAATGCATGCAGAATTACTCCTTGGTTTACCTTCAATAGGCAATGTTATACAGAAACATAATTTAAGATACTTGTGAGCGAAATAAGAGAAAATTTGTAAGATTTAGCAGATTTTTAAAAATAAACTTTGGGCGTCTGCATTCTCCCTTTAATTAAATTAACTCAGTGCTAGAAAAGCACGTGCAGTAAAGTTTCTGTATGGAAATGTATGGAAATGGGCCGAAAAATCCAGTCACATATATGAGGGATGACTGTACTTGCTATAAGGTTCCGCAAAGGCCTTCAAACCGACCACAATTAATTGAGTCAATGAAGGAATGATTGGTGGTGCATGAGCTAACTGAATGTAAAGAATGTAAAAAAATGTTTAGACTTCTTGCCAAAATCTTTACCGTCATGATTATGGTAAATAAAAATATCTAATGGCGGGCAGCTTTTCGGCTGTTCTGTGATTGGTAGCTGTAACCTGTCGAAACCTTCTACATTCATGAGGTGACTCCAAGAGGAGGGGTTCGTTTGGGGTGCACGCCCCGGGTTGGGAAATAAAGCATTGCTACACTAACCGGTACCATTCCTTTATTACACTGAAAATTTGTCTCTTTTGTGGACTTTTATATCTTTGGACAATTTCTAAACAATCAAAGGCAACTCAAGTTTTCCAAAGTTCCCTCGACTATCTGGTGAAGAGCCAAGGGGTGAAACCAAACGTTACTCCAGAAGGAGGTTTGCTCCCCAAAGGACCTCCGGACAACAAATGACAACGAAGGACAACAAAGGCTTCCCTGCCGTCATATCCAGATATCAAAGCTTGCTGGTCGCCATCCATATACAGTGTTTTCACATGTACGTACCATTGTAGGGAACTCATTTGTATTGTATTATTTGACTTAACTTGTTTCACATGTGTTGAAGCATGGAAGTATTTCCATGACTGGAGTGAGTGTGCTAAATGTTTTCAATTTGTCCTGCCGAGATTTTGTATTTTAATTAACTTAAGTTCAGACCCATTAAAGTTGCACTTCTGTGTATGAGGTTAGTCGGTCTTTAGTCGGTCTTGAGTTAATTAGATAGGGTTTTACGCCTCAACTTATAACCTCAGCTGCGCCCACGGCCTTTTTCCAGTCAGTGTGGGGCACTGGCTTGTTTTCCCTACTGCAGGGGTGTGCAACCTTTTCGAACCCCGGGCCAAATCATGTTGCTGTGACTATTTGGGGGCCGCAGTGGAACAGAGATGTGTATACGAGGGTGGCGTCTCACCCTCACCCCTTCCCCCACCCCTCCCCCGTTAGTGACCAATGTGCCCATCTAGGCAGACCCACATGCACTCGAATAATATTGTAGTATGGGCCTACTAATTGTGCATCTCTATTTTGTCGACAAATATGTTAATTCGGATTTAGAATGCGTTTTACAAGTGAATTCTTTAGTTTATCAAATAATGAAATGGTCGAGAATATCCACCTTACATCAAAGGAAGTGATCGTTTCTTTGTTTTCATGATATCCTGTACTTACGTCAAGTTTACGTTGTGGACAAATAAAAAGACGTACAAGGGCCAAAAATTAGGCAAATCGAAATTGGTTCGCGGGCCGCACAGGAGGAAGTCGTGGGCCGCATTTGGCCCGCGGGCCGCAGGTTGCACACCCCTGCCCTACTGCATTGCTTATGCGGAGCCGCAGAACGGCAGTAGGTTTGGTATGACTCGACCTGGGAACCGAACCCGGGCCTCCCGCGTGAGAGGCGGATGCTCTACCACTAGAACAAACACGCGGTCGGTCTTGAGAGACGAATCAATGTCATGCTCTGCCCAAACCTCGCTACATGAAGAGTTTTTCTTTCCTTGTAAGTCCTCCCTGAGTAGAACCTGTTAACCGAGGCTCGGACCATGCTACATTGGCCAGCGTCTTTTTCACTGTAATACTACCAGTTTCATTTCGTTTAAAATTTACAACAATTCAATAAATGCGTATATCTGGACGATGTAAATTTTACTTTTTTACAAAACAAGTTATTTTCTGTGGTCGCTTTAGATGAACGGTGAATCAAATTTCTTGAAAAATAACCAGGTTTAAGGTGCCAGTCTCAGGTTTTATGAAAATGTCCATATACAAATATGTTCTTTAACTCCCGACGGATTCCCCATTTTACATGTGGGGGGGGGGGGGGGGAGGTAGACCTACTTGACAGACTCCACTGAGGACAAGCCCTATGAAATGACACGAATCCATGTTTTATCTTCAAACGCAAGCTTCTTTATGATGATGCCGTAGGGTATAGTACCCGAACATTTCAGCTGGAGGAGCCATGCTTAAGTTTCCCACTTTGCAACTACCCAATAGCTTCCAGTAGGCCCTATGCCGGTCTTATGTTACCAGCACTGGAAGGGTGCCATGCCACAGTCAAAATATCACAAAGAACGGTAATTACTTAACATGTTATCAGTTCAAAGCTTTGCCAAAGATAGCACCATTAAACATCTAAGCCACCTTACATAAACATATATTTCTCAAGGGGAGGAGTTTCACCTCATCCATTTAGACACCACACCCTCCCCTTATAGACCCAACAGAATAAGAACAAATCACTTAAGTATGAGAATATTTCAACATATAATCAGTCTGAAACTTTGCCACAGGTAACAACATTTTGAATTTAAGCCCACCTTCACGAACAAAAATTTCTCACAGGGAAGGGGCCCCCTGAAGGCACCTCTTCACTAGGTGACAAAGGAAGGGTGCACTCTGGGTGGAAAGTATCGTAGATAAGAGCATGAACACTTGCACCGACTCTCTGGGTATACCTGGGGTGGGATCACGACACCAATTCTGCGGTTCCCCCAGTCATCAAATCCTAGCGGTGCCACTGGAGCTATAACTGAAATGTCGCTGGATTCTGTTCCTGAATGGGACATAATTGCAGTCGCGTCAATGTCTGTGATTGACGTTGTAAGATTCACCAAATTACACTACTCCATGTGAAATTTTCAAATAATCCCAACTTCGGGAGGGGTTCGCCTACCCGGATCACTTTTGCCTTCGGCACTCTGTGCCCCTTTTTTCATTCTGTATCCGCCCAGAATAATAGACCTCTTTCCAAATAGCAGTTACAAAGGATTGTGGGATAGAGTGTTCAAGTGCATTATTTTTGTCAGTGGCATTTTACAGTGGACAGGAATGATGCAGACCAAAACACTATCCCACAATCCTTTGTAATTGCTATTTGGAAAAGGGTTTATAGCCTACTTCTTATTTTGACACCGCACCCAAATAAACTAATGAAAAATAATGTTAGCCCACATGTGGACTTAGGAGGGAGGTGGGTTAGTTAGTTAGATAGGGTTTTACGCCTCAACTTATAACCTCTTGGTTTAATCTAGGGCGCCCGCGGCCTTTTTTCCAGTTGTGGGCCACTGGATTCTTTTCCCTACTCCATTGCTTATGCGGAGCATCACGCAAAACCGCAGTAGGTTCCATTTTTGAAGTCTTTGGTATGACTCGACCTGTGAATCGAACCTGATGGGCCTCCCGCGTGAGAGGTGGATGCTCTACCACTAGACCAAACACGCGGTCTACGAGGGAGGCGGGGGGGGGGGGGTTCTATTCTGGCACGTGCCGCCCACGGTAAAATTTGTAAATCACCCATTCATGGCATTCATGGGAGTATGGGAAGCCATTTTACATGGGGGTGGGGGTTGTTCCAGATTGGTTAACATTCACGGTAGTGTGCATTTTCTGCAAGTGGCATTTTCTGCTCATTTAAATCGACGGTTTATTTTGTTCTGGAGGGCCTGGACTGTTGTCTTCGTAACAGGTGTCGGATATGTAAGCTTACTTTTCACGCACATTCTTTGGTATTAAGAGGGCAACCAGTATTGATGCAGGAGTAAGGCACGTCCACCGGGCGGGCAACCTGTGACCCCTTACCTCAATTACCTATGCTGACATGGCTGGCTATTTATTTTTGTTCACGCCCTTGTCTCCACCACTCCTGTAGAAAATGTAACTTTGCTTGTATTTCTTATGGTTAGCAATGAATTCAAAGACCGTACTCCCTTGACTTGGTTCAACCTTTCCCCCAAAACTTCCCCGCAAATTTTTGGCTCAGATGCTCCCACTGGTTAAATGGAGAAAGCAGTCGCCCCAAGTTTATTTTCAAAAATCTGCTAAATCTTACAGATCTCCTCTTGTTTCGCTGACAAGCATCCTTTATTATGTCTCAGTGTAAAAACATTGAATATTTAATGTAAACCAGGGAGTTATTATTCTGCATAAATTAAGAAAATAGGCCTAAATACAAAACTATTGTCACATTATTCATATGAGCCATTCCTGAATTAGGATAACGGAGTAAACTAATTCAAAGTGGGGGACTGCAGCATTTTCCCTTTAAAACGGAAACCTTAAAGAAGGTGTAAATTTGAAGGATCAAGCATCGTCTCAATGGTGTCAAATTTCAGGAGGCTTCACCACACTTAATGAGTGTCAAGACACGGGAATGAAGGGGGTGCGTGTCCCCCAAATAAAATTTCATTCAATGTTTTCATTGCCAAACAACGACGAAATGGAATGCAATTTTACGGGAAAATGGTAAATATTGCAGCGTTCAGCATCTAAGACCCAAAAATAAGCAAAACTTTCTCAACACCGCCTTCCCTTAGATCCTTTCTCCAGGACAGCGATCCTTCTCAATGGATGAGCCCCTAAAACTGGTTGCTCTGGCTATGGGCCTGTGAGGTAAACTTAGATCCAGCGCCCTCGCACCTGCACCACCTCACAAGCGTATGAGGCGCGTTGGGGGACTGGGCTTGAGGCTTCTGCCCCTCCCATTCTGTAAGAAAGTATGCAATTTCCATGTAAAATATATGCTTTATCGGGTAAACACCGTTAAAACTTCGGGCAAAAGTGCCCATCCCACCCCTCCCTTGACCATCCCCCCTCAATTGAAAGAAGAGTTCTGAACGTTTATACGCCCCCACTGTGTATTATGGTAGTTTGTAGCTTTTCGCTGGGAGCTAGCTGTAAGAGTGCCACCTCCACGACGCCGCAGAATAAAACGCTATTAATGCTACATGATCAGTTACCTTCGTAGGAGGTTTCGAATATACACGCCCCTTTTTCATGAAAAATAGTATGCCCCCAACAATGCATCTTTTAAAATAGGGGCGCTGTCTCCTTTCAAGTTGTGACATCCATGTCTATTATCCCGTTTTGAACGTTGAAGTTTCTGCAACCTCAGATGACGATGAAAGCAGGTACCCCTGGAGACGAAGTGTCGGCATCACACCTGGTATCTCCGAGCGGGGAGCTGTTACGGCTCCTGATCCGAGAAAGTGATATAAGCATTTTTGGGGTCTCCTTCTGAGGGCTGATAAACGTGTGGTCATATTTGCAAGTAACGTTTCCCTCAGGTTTTGCTATCTCTCATTGCTTAGCTTTAGATGGTCCCAAAAGCTTCTTTACAATATGTTGTTATTTTAATAGCCAGATGTCAGAAGTACCATACCAAATATAAATTTCAAGTCTTTTTTCTTAGTCTCACCATCCTTAATAGACCAACCAAACCCCACCCCTCTTTCGAGGCTTCGCACAATTGGAGTCCGTAGGTGCGAAATTTGCCCTTATGGAGTTAGTCCACCTCCGTCCCTTTCGTTCGTGAAATTCTGGATGCGCCAAAGTTGAAGTTTCCACCATTGGTGGTCTAGTTGACATTCAGACTGATGTTGGTAGTATGCAACTATGCACTCAAACTTAAAAGTGGAATACACAAAATGTCTGACTTGACTTGGCGTTTGTCTTGACTTGACTTGCGAATGTGACGAATGACTTGACTTGCGACTCGACCTATTAAGGATGACTTCGTTACAACACTGCCTATGTCAGAAAAAAGGTCATGTTGTGTTTTTGCGGTATATTCAGCGGCATCTAATGATATTTTGAGGTAGTTATATGGTTCATTTTAATGTATTCATTTTCACGTACACAAGAGTTCCTGGATGCTTGGCTCCTTTTCTACCACGGGGTTTTCTCTGATTTCCCACCTATGAGAGCGTTTCCGCGGCACCTCAATCCCTTTTTAGCTATTCGGCATTTACAGTGCATCTCAACATTCTGCCGTATACGGTATAGGTACCATTTTGAAATTCGTCTCGACGTCACTAGTGTGACGTATGTCTTTGCAGGCCTATACAGATATTATTTTGCGTGGGGTGCATTTGTTTTCTGTTTCATGATGCCGCCTTGTCGGGGGAGAAGTCGACGATTACCTTATTCTGTTATTATACGTCTCTTCCTCGTCTTTCGCCGTGGGTGGCAAAAGCCACATACATGTCCCAGGACTGTATTTCCCTTACCAGTAACCACCCCAAGGCGACCCCAACCAAAAGGGCCAGTTCGGCCGAGTAGTGATATAGGAACATCGCCACAACAAGATGTCGGGCCCTGATAACATGTGCGTCCGGAGGGGGGCAAGGGGGGCACTTGCCCCCCCGAAAATCAAAAAACTTGAAAAAACGAAGAAAAAATAAAGAAAAAACGAAGAAAATATAACATCAACATTTCTTAACTGTTCAATCAGTTTGAATTTCTACTCTCAAAACAGGAATTGAATAAAAATATCAACACTCAGGCCCCAGCAGCCCCGAGCATATTTTGGTATTTTTTAAAGTTTATATTTACGATATTGCTTATGTTTTCTTCCCCCCCCCCCCCCCCCCGACAAATTTCTGGCTACGCCTTTGTCAACACTGTTTGAAAAAGTAACATTTAAACTCTTTTGTGGGAGTAACATATTTCCCATGAAAAAAGTTGGGCCGCCTAAAAAATTTTGCCCCCTCCCCCTCCTGGATTTTTTTCTGGGGACGCCCATGCCTGATAATGAGACGAAGTAAGTCGTCTGATGGATGAGTTAGAGCGCGTTGAAAAAGCTGAACTATTGTAAGAAATGTAGCAGAAATGAGCAACTCGATTTGATCTCTCGGTATACTTTCATGGGTCAATGGGAAGGGGAGGGTGTATAGTGAAATGTGGTATTCCTTCGAATTTCATGGTGGATATATGCACCCTAGACGACTCTATCACCGCTAAATGTAATAGAAACGCTAAATGTAATACTGGCGACTTCCCATAATGAAACAATCCATTTTCTTAACTTTTTCGCTACAGTGAACACGTAAGGGTTTCAACAATACATATGATCGATGATCGACTGTATATGTTCCAGCAGGGGTTCCACGAATTTTGTCTAGGCAGCCGTCCGTAACAGCTCCCTGGTCTAAGGAATTGTTGTGCTAGATACAATAGATAGAGATGTTCAATGCGACATGATCAATAAATGTAATTGAGCTGTTGGTTTATCTCCATGGGCATATATATGTACATGAAATGTTAACTCTTCTCTTTTACTGTAAAGGTTATAGGTTTCGTTTCAAAGTTTACATTAACATGGAGATATTTATCTGGTTTCTAGTGATTGTACTTCCTGTCTTCATAATTTCATCGGGGAAAGCGTCGCAGGTATAGAAATTTTACTCTCATATCATTATTATTGTGATTATTAACATATCCAAAAATTTCAAAGCTTTGAAACCATGATTTACATATAAAGAATCATAGTCTCAATTGAAAGTTCTAACTACATAACAAGTCGGTTTATTAGAAAGTAAAAACTGACCAGTCAGTGACCATATATAAAAGCACGCTCTCGCATCCGTTAAGCCCGGCTTCATAGGCTTACTTCTAGAGAGGTCACATGGGGAATTTTAGTTGTATTTTTTGAGTAATAATTTACAGACGCCTAGAAAAGAAATTTAATCCATTAATCAGGCCTATGGCCAGACAAGGTACGGTACTGAAGGGGGCAAGATAGTTCGAGGCAGGGGCGAAATACTTTTAGGCGGGGAGAGATATAATAAAATGCATTAAGGCAATGACATTTTTCTTATTTTTAAGGACAAAAATCTTTCTACAGGGGCACCGCACCCTGGCCCCTCTTGGCTACGGATTTGCCACTAATATTTGACATAATTCCCTGAGATACCTGAACATTGGGCCCGTTCATAGTTCTCGCTTAGTAAGTCAACATGCTCTGTGGTCATATGCTACGCAAACATTATATTCTAAAAGTTTTCATTACTAGCATTGCATTAATATAATATGTTATTAATAAAATAAGCAAATGTTGTAGATCCTGGAAATTCCAGGGCAGCCTTTGGACCGTAGTCAAGGGGGGCAGGGGCGAAGCCCCCCTTGGAAAATTTTCGCCCCCTAGAAGATCAAAAATTAGCATTGCCGTAATGCATTTTAGTATGTTTCGCCCCCTCTGGAAAATTTTTCGCTCCCTAGAAGCTTTTTCGCCCCTCCTTCAGCACCTTGTCTGGCTACGGGCCTGCCGGGATGTAAAGGCCAGTAGCGTAGCTAGGGGAGGGCAAGGAGGACAAGTTGCCCCGGGCGCCACCTCTAGGGGGGCGCCAAATCGAGATCACTTAAAAAAATGTTGGAACTACCATTTGCCATGAGCATGATATTGATATAGCAATTTCATCTTTTAATAAAATAATATTTACGATATTGCTAGTTTTTCCCCTTTTTATATGCGGTAAATAGGCCTTGGAAGTGCCATTTCCAGCGACCTGGGAAGCATTTTGGGCCAAAATTCCCTTGCGCTCCACGCCAACCCATAGTGGCGCGGAGCACTGAGAGTCTGTTTATATGGGTCCCCCCCCCCCCGACAAATTCCTGGCTACGCCTTTGAAATTGTGACCTAGTCATGTTATGTTGATGCTGGAAAAGTCCTTTTCCTACCCCATCGCTATTTCAGACCCTTAGGTTGATGTGTTCCCTGTAACTCAATGGTGACTTCTGTATACCTATAAACTGCTTGACTTGCAGTTTATGACTTGCAGTTTATGAGAAGTAAATAATGAAAAATTGGAAATGTGCTCAATAAAGTTAACGTAATTAATTCGCTGTATAAGAGGAATGACCATTCTGTAAAATTTCTTTTTGTGAACATTTCAAACTTCGTTTTCATCTTCATACAGCAATGTGTAGGTCCCAGGGGTCACTCTGGGGACCAAGGAGATGACGGAGCCGTCGGATCAGGTACAGACGATACGTGGCACAATATATCGTCAATTCGCAATTGGAAAGAGTGTGTGTGGAGTGCAGAAACCGATACAGACAACGGTGTTGTTTACGTAAGACTTATATTGTAGGCTATGTTACGGTATATATATATATATATATATATATATATATATATATATATATATATATATATATATATATATATATATATCAAAAGTCCCTTCAGCTGGATGCCGAAAGGTGAATACCAAAAATTACTCCCAAAGGGTTTCTACTTCCCGAAGGACTACGTTGCCTAATGGGACACAACGAAAGTATCTATTATCATTATTAAACCATTCAGTCTAATACCCCTGTCACACTATACCGGTACAGCTACGGGACGGCACTCAAAGTGCGCTTTAATTAATGGCAAAGCGCATTACGATCGCCGAAAACTGTCCGCAAATTTCTCAAAATGTCCAATAATGAAAATTTTAGTACGCTACCGGTGCGGTCAGTGCGCTTCCAATGCGCACCCGCTGCTACTCACCGTGATTCCATCTCGTCATGTGTTGAATTCGACCGTGCTCCCACGGCGCTCCCACAGGGCTCATCGCGATCAAGCGAGATCTCGTTACGCCAATATGATTTCAGCAATGTGTTCTCGGAACATTCGATGCGTCCACGAGGGGAGATCTGCCAACTAGAACGGGGTTTTTTCGTATTTCTACTGCCAGGGCGAGTTATTGTGTGTGTTTTGTGGAAACATTGGTGGTACGATCACCATGGGTATCAAAACTTCTTAAGATAGTGCACCTTGACACTGGCAATGTGATACTTCGTCATCAGCTTACTGTGAATTTCCAAGCATGACTTTGTCTACAGTGAAAAGGTAATTATTATCTAAATATGATGTATGATGCTAAAAACAGTCTAACCATAAAATAAATGTAAATTTGCGATCAGAACAGTTGGTGCAGCCATGACGAGAAGATGCACACACTTACATGTAGGTTAAACTGAGATCCCACTGCAAACGTCGGTAGATCGCTATCGGACGCGCGTGGACATAAGGAGAGGCTTAGCCGCAGCGGGAGCTCTGTGTGGACGTTGTGCGAGGGGGAAGAATTCAATAATCAAACTATTAAGAGGATTAATTCCTTATTGCCTTCTTGGTAGACATATTTTGTTTGGAAATTTGAAAGAGTCTGTGAGCAAGGTCTGGATGTAACTTTTGTAATGAAATATGGTACTTTCAATTTAAAATTTCGACGCCCCTCGCGCGCATTCTTCGCGGTTTACACTCTGCATCCAAGGACAATAATACATTAGGAATAGTTCTTTTATACACTTTTCTCTAAACTAGAGGGAGCAACCTTCGTCGGAGCCAGGTATTATCAGGGCAACATTTACCAATCAAATACCAAGAGAACGGTAACGTGCGCAACATGATTTAGAAGAATTGGAGTATACAGTTCTTGTACTGTATTCTTTTCCAACAACATTTCTTCTGCGCGCATTATCGGAAGATCCTGAGAGTTAATTTATTAAGGAAACGAAAAAAATGTATTCTAAAACTCGCTCATTAATCCAATACCCATTCGGTTGTTCCTATTTTCCCCTTGCTCACTCCCAGTAGAAGGTGGTCTCTGAATTCTCGTTGTTCATGCCATGCTTCTGTTCCCATTTTGTAATCAACCCAGAGATTCCTCATGACCCCCATGGAAGTATTACCCATGACAGGCCCACCATAAGGCCAACAAACCCCATGTCTTACTGAACACGCTCCAATTGCCAAGCCGAAAAGGGATCAGTACTCTACCGTTCGTTTTCTACCAGGGTCTTCTAAATCTAAAGTGTAAAGGTGCGTTCACACCAAAACCGAAGTCTGCTGCGTTTTGACGGCGGGACGGGAAATTTGTTATCGTAGAACAAATGAGGCCATTTTCTAAATTTTCATATAAATTAAATTGCCCCTATTTGTCGTGGGGAAAAAAGTTTCCGCGTCCAGCCCGCAAAACGCAGCAGATTTCGGTTTTGGTGTGAACGCACCTTGAATCTCTAAGACATGAAATCTCCAAATAAGACAATATATTAATGGCACATACAGAGCATAAGAAGTGCCATTTTGTAACTTGAAGGCATTTTGGCAAAACTTTCCTCGGTATGTTACTTGCTAACTGGTTGTGCGCTTCGTTGATATATTTTCATATTTTTCGTTTTTTTTCTCAAACCTCTACCCCGGCCTCTCAACTGAAAAACGTCCTATAAAGGGATCTCATGTGACGTCACGCGCAATGGATTCCCAGGCACTGAAGGGCAAAACACACACGCAGTAAGCGAATTCACAGCTCACGCACACTGCATAACCATAGATACTACTGTGACACAATGGACGCGTGCCCGTCAAAACCAAAGAGAAGCCCGATCTTGCCCTTCAAAATTGCGTCTAGTTGGTTAAAGTCACGTGACTGAAATCCCTCTATAAAAGGACCTACTTCAGGCTACGCCTCTGGAAGGGTTGTACCAAGATTGTTCGCCCCCTTTCAGCTCGTATGCACATTTTTCGCCGATGGAGCTGTCTGGGATGGGTTTACGACTTTCTCTAAGGTGGCAACTAATGTCCAACCCTTTGTAGTTCCCCTGAAGATAAGTTCAACACCCACAGATCCATTTTCACCAACGCCACATTTTATTTTCGACGGCAACTCTAAAAGTCGCCATGTTGGGGTGATAAGCGAGGCGCAGATATGCTTATTCAAAGGTAAATCAGTCGAAGTCGGGCTATGGCTCCACAGCTGCGTGTAAAATATAATGTGCATGCACGGTGTAGTGTAAGGTGACCATATCTGGGGGGTTGAAATCAGGGACGCTACTAGACCAGGCACCGTGTAAGGAAAATATATATCGTTAGTGTGCAATTGGTCACAGTACAGTGTGATCACAGCAGTTAGTAACAGAAAATCAGTGATGCTCTTGACTTCTGATCTCTGTGATTGCAGATTCCTATTACATAAAGGTCGCCTACGTACGCTGTGCTTGGGCGCTACGATATATATCTCAACGATGTTGATGTAATATTAGGCCTATAATATATTATTAGGTAGCCGGCCGTTCGGCTCCCGTCCGAAAGGTACACGGTAGGCTACACAACCGACAAAATATTATTTTTTACGACATTATAATTAATATCTTGGGAAGTTTGAAATTTAAAGGAAATTTGTTCAGTCGGGGACATTTCGGGGACACTTGTTCATCGGGGACGGAACACTGGATTCGGGGACTGTCCCCGAAAATCGGGGACGTCTGGTCACCTTAGTGTAGTGTACAACTAGTAAGTAGTGACGATAGTGAAGAGACACTGTACAAAAGTGTTTGTCCCATGTGTGCCCTCTATATGGCCTCGTAAACAAAAGATGAAGTCATGTGACACGGTCTATTCGAACCCCCTCTTGAAAAATCCTGCGTACGGGCCTGGTTAGTCAGGGTAACCCTGCCGTCAGGGTATGCTTTATTTGGTCTGTTCATACCCCCTCGACGTCAGGGCGCATATAACGACCAAAGTGATTTCACGAACCAAAAATTTTTGGTTCGCCAATCAGCGAAAGTAACCCTAAAATAGACATGATTATTCATATTAGGCTCAGGTTAACTTATGCATAAACATCATATGTCATAAAACTTCTGTGTACATGTGTACAAAGCGACTGTTCAGTCATCAGACCATGTTTTGGTCCTCAAGTTTCAAAGTTTATTGCCAGTAATGGAGAGCAAGTTTGCTGAGGTACTGAGAGAAATGGAGAAGTTTGGCGTAAGACTTAAGGCACATCAGATCTGTGCAACGAAGCAAATTTTGGTGAAAAGGAAGGACGTGTTTGTGAACTTACCGACAGGATATGGCAAGACATACTGTTACAGGTTTCTTCCCTACATGTATTCTGCACTGGATAGGCCTAGACCAGACAATCAGGCAATCGTTATTGTCATATCACCCCTGGTTGCTTTAATGAAGGATCAATGTAAGCGAATGACTGAAGTTGGTGTGTCATCGGCATACTTAGGAGAGAGCCAGACTGACGAAGCAGTCAAATACGGGGCAAGCTGCCATATTTCGTACTTTCTGTTCTCATCCCCTAAAACGTTAGGCCTATCGATCATCTATCGCACATAGGGCCATGACACATACACTAACAGTTCAGACTAGCTGAACATGCGGTGATTGACAGCTGATGGCCATTCATAGTATATATATGAATATTCATATCATGCTGTTACGGCCTACGGCCCACCCACATATGAAATCACTTTGGTCGTTATATGCGCCCTGACGTCGAGGGGGTATGAACAGACCAAATAAAGCATACCCTCGACGGCAGGGTTACCATGACTAGGGCCTGGTAGGCGTCGTTTTTTTGCCACAGTAAAATACCGTTGACAAAAACGACAAATACCAAAACTCTATCCCACAATCCTTTGTATTCTTATTTGGAAAAGGGTCTGTGGCCCCGTACATATACTTTGTCCAAAGTCCCCTCGATCGACTCTCTGGAGAGGAGCAGAAGGGAGAAACGAAACGTTACTCCCGAACGAGTTCTGCTCCCCAAAGGAGCTACGTACCTCGAAGGCACATATAAATAAACCAACCTCTTGACCTTCAGATCTCTACATCATGGGTCTGTCATGGGTGGTCCCGTTATAGACTGGTCCGGTACATACATGACGAACAGCGTCACAGACAATACTAGCCTAGCTGATTGGTTGGTAAAGCAGTAACTCGCTAATTTTGTTTACCAAAAGCAGATGCGTGGTATGCATGCAGAAGTTTCAAAAAGGGGGGTTGAATCCTGATCTAGTGCCTCAATATGATAAACCTCAGCCCCCAGCAACAACACAAGTAAAATTAAGTGTATTTACAGGGCTAAAAACCTTAAATGTCTCTGGAAAAGGGGTTCGCTGAACTCAATTTACTCTCTAAATATAAGAGTGAATTTCACTCTTCGACGATTGCCTACAGTGACCACTCTTTCGTCGAGTGAAAATTTCACTCTGCTGGGAGTGGTAATTCACTCCAAATGAGTGAATGACCACTCCGGGCAGAGCGGAATTCCGCTCGAAACAGAGAGTGGTCACTGTAGGCAATCGTCGAAGAGTGAAATTCACACTTTCACATTTAGAGAGTACAAAAGAGATATTTAACATGTCACCTACGTCACGTCTTTAGTTGCAACACAACTGAAAATGCAATACAATACAAACTCAGTACAATACAAACTCAGTACAATACAATGCAATGCAATACAAACGGAAGCCTGCACGAGATGCTATAACACACATAACATTGGTTAACAATCAAAAGGAAGTGTTCCTACTGCCAAACGTACAACATGCCGTATATACGAACTACTGCACGTATTCAGCTTCAGTTTCTCTTAAAGGCAGGCAGTCATCCCCCCCCCCCCCCTCAGTATATTTTCAGTGTGGGAGTATCAAAATTCTCAGTTGGTGACTGCTCTTTGACATCAAAGTTTGAAAATTTGAAAGATGCAGAGTAGTTCACATTCCACACAAAGCAGAGAGAGTGCTTTTATTACATTTTATAGTCTTGTATGCTCACCAGGACATAAAACAGGTTTATTCCTGCACATGGAGGAGCTTCATACAGTTATGGGAGGAGATAGAAGTTGCATAGTTGGGAGAATTGGAACTGTCTGGAATGATGAAAATTCCCCTTTAATCTCCCTAACATGGGGTATGAGAGACTGCAAATACAAATTGAATACACATCACCATAACAAAGCGAAGAGTAGCATAGGAAAAAAGAAAAGTATATAGACATACCCCCGCCCCACACAGAGACACACCCACACACTAAAAAGAGACAAAACAACAGCATACGTGTTTAAACATCTGCGCGCAAAAGCAGCAATTTAATGCAGGTGCTCAAAATGAACAAGTGGGGCGCGGGCGTTCTTACTTGAGCCGGCACACCGGCAAGGCCTGTAAACATTTTGCCGTCGGTTCAACTTTGGTTTGAGGTCAGTAAAGGTTGGCAAAGACGTCCACCAGACGTGGTTTGGAATGAAATCCGACTGTCTGTTTTCCACCCAGCGTTATTCCAAATTCAGCAAAAGGACGACAACGTTTTCAGACGTTTGTTCCTTTAAGAGACGTCAATCCGTTTTCGGACCGACTTCAAAATATTACTTGACATAGGTCGGACCAACTGACCCGAAACCAGAATGATGACCCAAAGGCGTTAAAGCTACACATTTCTGTGCAGAAAGGTAAGGTTAGGTGTTAAATAAATAATGGATATAGCTTATTTCAATTATTTTCTGTCACAAATCAGTACCTGTGGAGAAGCCAGGCACTGGTATGGCAGTATGGGGGAGGGCAAGAGTAGGACACGGTTACGTTTTGGGTGTGAGATATTAGTAATGCACAACGTAAATGTGGGCAATTACACTATATTCTGCTACCTTAATCGGAGGAGTAACAAAGGGAGCATAACATCTGAAAGGGAGGGGTATGCTGTCCCCTCTGGCTACGCCCCTGCATTAGCTGCCGGGCAATAAAGTGTTCAAGAGAAAGCTAAACTTTTTGCCACAAAAAAAAATGAAATTTTGGGCCAGAACCAAACAGTAACAAAACCTTTCAAGACCTATAACAAACTCTTGTTCTTATATTTCAGACATGCAGTTTTACAAAACAGTCGAGCACGAGTTCACTTTTCGTCGCTTATGGGGGAACCACCAGGCTTTACGGGTGTCATGACTGTTGCGGTAGGTGGTATTTTAAATTCAACGGGGCAGAGTGTAGCAATCCCCAGGTTATCGACGGGACGGTGTACATGGCTCATCATCAGGGGGCAGATTTACATCGATACAGAAAAATATCAGGTAGTAGAATAAAGTTTGATCTTCCGAACAATTTTATAAACAGAGACAGAAGTTCCTATTTAGCCCTGTCTCATCTCGCTAAATGTAATGGATAGGGAGGTGAGATATTGTACTTCACATAGCAACAGAATTGTGAGTGTCTGGGTGTATGAGTGACTTAGTATGTGTGAGTGTTTTGTGAGGGGAAAAGTGTGTCGCGAACTCCTTCCTAAACAGTAAGTCCGATTGTGCTCAAACTTGGTGGGTAGATAAATGATCATGAAAATTATGCATGCGTAATTCATGAAGTGGTAGGTCAAAAGGTAAGAGCTCAAAGTCAATTAGCCAAAAATTTAGCCTTTGTTTGCCTATCAGTATGTTTGGAAAGTCATAAGTCACATGGTATGCAGAGAACGATTAAATAATTTTAAAAACAGTACATTTTGGTTGCTAAAAATTGATATCCAAAGGTCAATGGGCTTTAAAAATGTGAAAAAAGTGTCACGAATTACTAAATTTAAAGTCCAATCAAGATCAAACTTGATGGGTAGCTACCTGATCATGAAAACTTGTGCAAACGTAATTCATAACATAAGTCGGAAGTCTTAGGGAAAAAGGTCGAAAATCCTAACATTGGTTTCATCCTAGCCTAACTCATCTGCTTGTAAGTATATGGAAAAGTTTATCTACAAAATATGTAGGGAAGTTGATGGAGATGAAATCTGTAACTCTGCAGAGTGCCTCCCTGTAAACTTTTGTAATTGCTTGCTTTGAGTACTTTCAAACGAAAGGACCAGCCCAAACCACGCTAGATGGTTTTGGGTAGTCTTGGCTGGTTTTGGGTGGTTTCTTGTTTTACAAGTGCCTCTCTGCTTTTAGATCATGCATGGCTCAGAGGGGCAGAAAATTGTTTGCAAGTGACAGATTTAAAAAGGGACATTGTGGACCCCGTGAGCCCCGGTCAGGCGTCCCTTTCCACCATACTGGTGCCGCAAGCATAGACACAATTCTGTAACAAAAGGGTTTTGTTTTAGAGTGCAAATTCCTGCAATCTAGGGTGTTCGGGATGCCTAACTTTCTGACGATCAGCTCCAAGCGTTAAGCATGGTAAAGCCTGACGTCACATGTGGTTAGCTTATTGCGCCCTCTTCAGGAGAGGCAGCTCGTGGAATATTCCCGGATCCGCCACTTCAAACCCACAAACTGACAAATAGACAACATTGACTCTCAAAAGTGTGTGTGATAAAATGGACACCGACTGGGGGAAACTGAAAAGATAATGAGATGCATCTTTTTTATTTGAGGAAGCATAAATGCCATATTTATAGAAGACTCTTTGTTTCAGCTCACCTCCTCGATAAATACTTCAACAGACTGGCGGCACCTTTTGTGGTGGTGGCCATAGAGACCCGCTACAAAGGCTAACTCTAAAGGCTAACTCTAAAGGACGATTCATACTTTAGTATATCGCTGTAAAGCTATGAAAGTTTAACACTGTCCAACTCTGAGCTATATGTCGATGATTGGCCCAAGATATCAAGGGATGACCGTATATGGTTCTTATAGTTTGAAAATTTGGAAGAATAAAGCGGCCTTAAGGTGTATGCCTAAAATGAGTTTAAATTATTCATCCCTATCGGGAAAATGTCTGCTCTTCTTCTTGTGTTCATCTTTGAAAAACACACTTTTTTACTTATTTGCATTTTTGTTCTTGTTTCATGGATACAGGAGTTTGTGACGGATTGTCAGCCGGGTCAATCGATGTCACCATTAACGCAGGCCCTTGTTCCGGGTATGGTACTTCTGACCTGAAGACTGGTTGGAACGCTGTCTCTCGGATACTCATTGAAGAATGGCCCTCTTCTCCTTACTAAACGTCGTATAGTTGGCTATTTGTTTGGATTAGCAAGTGATTATTCACGTCTATATGAACTTATAGCAAACCAAAGAACGCTAGCAACACACAAATTCAACATAAAAGAGAAGTCACGTTAAAGCCCCATCCACACTATAACACATCCCTGGAGGGACACAAATTGACGTGACACGATACGAAGCGATAAAATGTCGCCGTCACACTGTTAATCTCATTTTCTTCATCGCTAAGAGATATGTTAATGCCAGATTAGCCATGTGATCTATAAAAATAGCACTTCTATCCCATGATAGTTTACATGAAAATATTGCTCGGCGACAAGAGATAAAAACTGAAAATTTTTCAACTTAATTTTGTCGCGTCTCGTCGCGCCTAGTATGAGAGGGCTTTCCCTCAAACAAGTTCTCAGTCCCCATATGTGAAAGTCACTGGGTAACTGGAGGTTTTTGTTCCGAAGTGCAAGCGTTCTCAAGTGAGGAAATAAATCATGGAAGTACTACTTCCGAGGTAGTACTACCATGATTTAACTTGCAACAAAATGCCTTATTTGAATGTAAAGCATGCGGGCCTTACTGTTTGTATCCCCAAAACTTTTTGGCTTAACTTTAGTCTTGCTGGTGGTGGCTTCACTTTTCACACTTTTTGAAATTTTGTGCCTTAATTTCAATGGGTCAACCTTATTCTTACCAGAGAGTTGCCAACTCTCTGTTCTTAATGTCTGCAAGCAGACACGTGTCTTCATTACAACAGATGTGGGCACGCCCGATGGCTAAAACATCGGAGTGGGGTGGGGGTTATGCTAGTGACCGCAGCCATGAATTTTACTATTTGCTAATGTCAAGCGGATTTATGAGGGCAATTAGGGATATTTACGAACATGTGAAATATTGCTTGCATATATAGACTTTATCCACTGACGTCACGCGATGTGACTTTGAGGTAAACAATGAAAAACACTGCCCTCACAACGTAGACTTCGCATGCGCGTAGTAGACTTACGCTCGTTTCCCACCGGCACACGAATTAGCTGTCTGCATTTGTTGGTGTAGGTTGCATATACGCACTTGCCCCAATCGGAGGGCGCACTTTCTGTTCTGTGACGTCATATGCATATATGCATAAGGTCTATAGATAAAATTTCATGTCTGGAAAACTTGCGGAGGTTTAACAAAAATACCTTCGCCGTCAGAGTAATGCTGGCCAAATATTGGTTTCATGATGTATCAGAACCCAAATGGTGCATATTAGGAAAAGAAAACAAGAATTTAGGTTGTATTTCAGTGACAAATGTATTATCACATGATTAAAAAGGTTCTTACATAAATTAGCAAGGGGATATGCTCATTCAAACAGGGATGATTATATCTGGCCTCTGGATTTGCTGGAGAATAAACGTAGCATGGCAACAAACGAGTTAATTCACTACACCAATAAAATGGGTGGGTTTGTTTTGGTGGTGAGCAGGGGGTTGGTGGGATACTACAAAATTTTTGCCCTACCACAAAATTTTGCTGACTTCCTGGGGGGAGGGGCGAGATGCAATTATAGCCATATTTTTAGGAGAAGTACATGATAAAAGTTTGTTTAATATGGTTTGTACAACCAAAATGAAAAAAAAAGACAACTCAGAAAGAAGGGAGACGAAGCCCCTTTCTGAACCCGCCTTTATGAAGTAACAAAAATGAAAATTGTAATTCTGTCCCTTGTTTTTGAGCTTTTTATTTTGCTGCATTTATTTATTCTTTGAAATTGGTGTGAGCAATGTTTGAGAAATTGTAGTGGAAATTGATGCACAGAGGATGACACTCTAGAGAAATGACAATAGGTCTACTCTTAAATGATAGGTCTACAAGTTTATCACTGGTTTTATATTATTTATAAATATTTTTAGCTGCTGTATAAGATGAAACTGAAGTTCAATCAGGGGATGACCCCAGGCTAACTCGAAGGAACTGCTGACGCCCCACTTAGCTTTTCACTGTACTTTGCAGCTTTGCAAGGCCACCTGCGGAGGGTCATTTCATACAATCTAGAAGGTATTTTAAGCCAAGTTTCTTATTAAGAATAGCCCTGAACCAGGCTTAGAGCCAGACAAGCTATAGCCGAAGGGGGGGGGGGCGAGACAGCTTCCATTGGGCGAAATGTTTGGGGGTGAGGTACACTAAGATGCATAAAGGTGCCCTCCCCTGCCCCCCTTTGCTACTGCATGGCTTGCCATCAACAACTCTCTCCCTGACCGAACCTCCTAACCCGGTAACATAGTCTATATTACATAAACCATTGCATATGTTGCTACATTTTCCTGCTTTGGTGTAGATCTATGCATTACTCTAACTCAGATATATGACAATATGTAATTTCCTTCATCATAAATATTCTAATATTATTGCATGAAAATGAAATGAACCTTTTTATACATACATACCTTTCTGCTTTAGATTGATTCTACGCACTCATTTGTACGGCAGTATATTTTCTTCTGTTTTCTACTGGATGAAGTTCATTAATCGAGGTTAAATACTACGTCAAATTAATGAAAAGATTGTCTGCTTTTTAATAATTGTGTACTTTTTAATACTTGTTAATAATTGTGCATTTATTGTGTAAACAGTGGAATATCCTGAATTGTTTCAAGTACACACGAAGGACTAGAAATACTTTCTGACTTATTATGAAGTGGCTATTGATATTTTCCCATTATATCAGTGCACCTTCATGATAGCGTGGGTACAAGCCGAAGAGGCAGTAGCACGCTGAATGGGCCAAAATTTTCTTTTGTTCAGCTTACAGCTATGTGAAAAACTGAGGGGAGGTGAGGGGTAGCCTCGAGTGACAGAAGCCAAAGAAAACCGCTACGCAGGCCACGGTTAGCAGTTCGGCTTGGTCCGGAATAGTTATAAGGCTTGATCACCTGGTGGGGCCTAAGGGACCGGAAGGACGGGGTGTCTGCTAAGGGAATGGGAACTTTCCTCTATGTTCCTTCTCCTTTTACTAAAATACTAGGCCCAAATCAAACGTTTGAGATGTGCAAGTGTGCATACGACAACAATTAATTACAGAGATATGCGAATCTTGTGTTATATGGTGATATCGAGACGTCTTGTGGCGGTAAAACTGCATTTCTTAACAACAAGAATGTCAAACTTACCTGCTTACAGAGAATTTGTCATTAGGCAGCATGCACCAATGTCAAGGAAGCAACCGTGATCTCGGGAGGTAATAAGGGCACCCTTGGTTCAGCCATAGAAAATAAAGTCAGGGAGAATGACGTCAGGAGATCTGGACTAAAGCCACTCACTTGGCTCTCTGTACGGCAACAAAGCAACGCCGCATAATACAAACGGTGCATCGCTGCTTTTCCCATAGTTATGTCCAGGAGAAACTACAGCTTTCAAGTTAGGAGTATACTAACAAAACACTTAAGGCATCATGACTTATTTCTGTTGTGAAAATTACTCCTTATCTTTCGAAAAACAGATGAAATGACATTTAACTTCTGAAGATGAATAAACACTGTACATACGGAGACACCAATCATCTAGCTTTTTGCCGTACAGCGCAAGCGCCCTCACTCTTTTCGTCGTTTGTTAAACACGCAGCGATGCACTGTGTCAGCGTTCTCTCTTACTTTGATTTCTAGGGTTTCAGCTAATTAGAGCCTGCAGTGTGTAGCACTACCTGAAATTTATAATATCAAGGCTTCTTTGTAATGTTAAATGAATGTTATAGATAAATTCTGCAAGTTATAAGTTAAGTATTCCAACCTATCACATCATTTATCAATGTCGGCAGGACAAATGCATATGAATAGGTTTCGTTCAATAACACCCCGTTTCAAAACGAGAACATTTATTTAGACGATTTTGTCTTCAGGGTAGATACTCTTCACCTGAAATACATTTAAAATTTGGGGCTTCGTCTTGATTGGCTTAAATATGAAAGCCACTCTGATTGTGTGGATCACACACTGTTGTGTACTCAGCGGAGATGACCTTGAGCAATGAAATTGCAGACCTTGTCTGTGAGGTGCATTTTACTTTTTGAAATTGGGAGAGGGGCTACAAAAAACTTAATTGGGAGAACTTTAACTATCTGGGAAAGTGTTAATTCGGCTTAAGCCTATCCTATAAGCAATTGATAAAATCAGCAGAAAATAAAAGGGCCGAAGAAAATAGGTCATGTTTTTTTGGATATCTTAGGTTAATTTTGGCCATTTTATTAGACACAGTTAAAAGTAATTTATGGAAGGAAAACTTCAAACTGATAATTTCTGGAGGGTTTCGATGACCTTGCCCTTATTGATATCTGTGTTGCAAAATTAGTGTGAATGTCATTAAACATACATACAACTATTCCTTTACTATAATGCAAGCAAGTGGTGAAAAGAACCTGACAATTGTCCTTTTGCGTTATTAAAAACTTCCACACAGTCATATTTAGTCTCGCGCCCTCAATTTCATAACTTTTCTCTAGCTGCTGAGAATAACATACAGTGCCTAATGGTGACTGTGCGATAACACTTGATCGATTATAAGGTCTAGAATTTTGTCGAAGGCATTTCAGTGTTTTGTTATATACTTTAGTTTATTCTACAGGTCGGGTTCTAAATCGATAAATCTCATTGAATTGTGGGTTGGTGACCCACCTGCATACATAACAAAACCTTCTGGGGGCTTCTTCTAATGGTGTACTTCATATCGAGAACGACAAATTCGTTGCAACAAAATGGCGGTTTTCGCAAGGTGCTTCCTCGTAACCGTTATCTACATTTTTGTAATTTCATCGGGAGAAGCCGGACAGGTATAAAGAATTGTTCCAAGTATTTCTAATTCAACATCACATTTAGCAACTTTACTTTCTTCCAATTACGTAATTGACCATAGCTCCATCAACGTTAACGTTCGACACAGAACGTTGTAGAAACTGCAAATGTCGTATACAAATTTGGAAAGAATGTAGTCAGTACCTAGTCTTAAAGAAGAATCTCGTCGTATATTTGACTAGATTTTATCAAACTGTAATCAATTTTGACTTAAATCTAGTCAAATATTTTACAGGCTACGGGTTCATACCCGAATTAACTAGATTGTTTTAGGGTGTAGTAATCGTTCCAATGTATTGTGTGAATAAAGGGGGGGGGGGGGCTTTTGTGATACGATTATGAGAAGGCACACCAAGGGTTGCTGTCCTGGATCTTTCCCAAATGGACCTTATGGATTGATGTTACGTGACGTCATTTTGGCGGCAAAACTATGAAGCACACTGCACGCAGGCACGACGTAGAATAGACGAGTTGGGAAACTGCGATACGCAATGCATGCTGGGAAGAAAAGTGTACCATAACAGAGACTGCATGGGCAAGACAGATATTTTGTGTAATCACGCACAATTTTCGAGTTTAAAATTATGGTTCTCTAGACATCAATCACGGGTCAAAGAGAATTTCCTTTGTAGGAAATAGTTCTTTTTAAAGTTGAGTAAATTGTGCAAGACAAGAAAATAGTCGCTCGAAAACTTCGTATCTGTACGGAAATATCCGTGTACTTGATCTGTGGTACTACATGGTACAGTAGCCCCCTGTGGGCTGGGAGTTGTAGAATATGCCCACGGTATTTCCTGCCTGTCGTAAGAGGCGACTAAAGGGAAGGACTTGCACCGTATTTGAGCTGTAATTGAAACCAAACTTGAACCGTATTTAAACTTTACCTTTTTATCTAGTTGACACTATATAACACATTCGTGTTGGTGTGTCGTTAAATATCATCTAACTAACCAACCAACCAACCAACCAACCAACCAACCAACTAACTAACTAATTAACTAACTAACTAACTAACTAACTAACTAACTAACTAACTAACTAACTAACTAACTAACTAACTAACTAACTAACTAACTAACTAACTAACTAACTAACTAACTAACTAACTAACTAACTAACTAACTAACTAACTAACTAACTAACTAACTAACTAACTAACTAACTAACTAACTAACTAACTAACTAACTAACTAACTAACTAACTAACTAACTAACTAACTAACTAACTAACTAACTAACTAACTAACTAACTAACTAACTAACTAACTAACTAACTACATGGTACAGCAAAATCCAATTTCCCAACTCGTTTACTCACATGCAGGCGTAGAAGAATACCCGCGTATCCGACCGGTAACAAATCAGCTGTCTGCATTTGTTGGTGTAAATTGCAATAATACGCGCTTGTCTCCATTGGAGGGCGCACTTTCTGTTAGGTGACGTCATATGCAAAAGGTCTATTGGTAAACAATCATGACATTAATTTTGACCTAAAAGTAAGGGGCGGCAGCTTTCCGTGGGGGCTAAATACATTTTAGGGGGAGATACACTGAAATGCATAGAGATAGTATTTTGAATTTTTAGGGGACAAAACTTTTCCAGGGGGAGGAGCCCCTGCGCCCCCTTGGCTACAGACTTGGCCAATGCTCTAAAATCCACATTTTTTGCCCTAAAGTCAACATTTCCTTTGGCTCGGGACGAGGCCGCTGCCCCAGACCCCAGTCTTACTACTATAGTGGTTTTAAGTTATTTCTTTGTGTTCTAATGGTAAAAACACCAACAAAAATTGGCACGTTGAAAATGCCACTTTCAAAGATTTTCTCCGCAACAAGAAAATCTCAGATGGTATGGTAACAAAGAAACACAACGTGTAAGTGTTATGCTTGTTTGTGCACGTTTTGCTATGTCCTCGGGGTTACAAGTTGTGCATTAAAACCCACTAAAAAGGCAAAGTAAAATCAAACATACAAAAAGCACACAATATATGATTTCGTCACGTAATAGAATCAAACGCAAATCAGTCATTTTTCAGTTTAACTTAGCATTGCCATAGTAAAAGTGTGATGAACTATCAGGAGATACTTATTAGCACTATATAAGCTTACAATCAATATGCAACCAAAGCTTGTTACATAACTTTTGGTGTCATTTTTACATTTTAAAACAGTCATGTGTTGGTCCCAGGGGTCCCCCTGGTCCTCAGGGAGATGTTGGGGACGTCGGGTCGGGAACGGACGATGCATGGTACGACGTTACGCCAAGCCGCAATTGGAAAGAGTGTGTATGGAAGTCAGAAACCGGAACAGACAATGGTGTTGTTTACGTAAGTATTCGTTCACTGGCCTTCTTTTGATAAAGCAATGTTTTACCAGGTGGCAATACCGGCCAGGTATGGAAGACGTCTTCCTTGTAATGCAAAATCATTGACTTCTAAATTTGTGCACAAGGGATACTTAAAGGCCTATTATGCATGGGTGTCGATGCTTCTAGATAGCTGATACCCACATACTCGAGCATTGTCGGTCTTAGGGAACTCGGCTCCCTAGATAGCCATCACTAGGTAGACAGGGCAGCTAACGAAAAGGTCAACTAAAAAGTTAATGCAGACGTGTGAAGAGAAGGGTGGGTCTCGGAATAATTAATTAAACTCTTGCATTCACGAGTTATGGGGCAAATGTGTTCCTCACGATTTAAAGTAGCATACCACCATCTTAATGCATGTATAGCTTTTTGACAATACATTTTTCTCAACGGCTAATCTAGCATGGTGTAATTATGATCTCTTGCTGGCTTAGTCAATACCAAGGAGTCGCTTAGCTGTAGGTGACCTCCAAGGATGTCTGAACCACATTATACGCCCCATAAAAGCAATGCACTAGCGCCCCTAATCACACAACCACTCAAAGATATTAAAAGGTAGAGTTAGCATGGGGCCCCTATACTCAGGGGCTGCGGGTAACTGCCCAGCGTGCCCATACTGTAAAACAGCCCTGGTGACGTGCTGACTACGAAAAGAAATTGTTATGGAAAACTTTGCAAAAAATATAGATTTTTGATTACTTTAACTAAAGTGTTTTTACATTATTTCAGACATGCAGTTTTACAAAGGAATCGAGTACGAGTTCACTTTTCGTCGCTTATGGGGGAACCACCAGGCTTTACGGGTGTCATGGGTGTTGCGGTAGGTGGTACTTTACATTCAACGGGGCCGAGTGCAGCAATCCCCAGGTTATCGACGGGACGGTGTACATGGCTCACTACAGCGGGGCAGATTTACATCGATACAGAAAAATATCAGGTGCTAAACGAACTTTGATATTCTGAATAATAATAGTTCTTATAGGACTACTTACTAGGTTTCTGTATATTGTTTATGAAGGAAATTGCGATCCCCTCAACGAAATTATAACACCATGCACTGTGAGTGTACCCTTCTATTTTGCGCTCAACAGGTCACAGTAAAACAAGCACAAATAATGTCTTGAATAAATGGGTCACGGAATTGACATCTATGAGACTTAGGGACCTTTTCAGCGAACACGATACATCAAAATGAGATATTTGCAAAAATTCAATAAATTTTGAAAACTCCAATAACCTTTCTTCTCTAAACATTCGTCTGAAGGATAATAATCAGTTTATTCAGACGTACACTCTTAAAAATTTGGGTAATTTAAGTTGGGCACTTATGTTTATGACCAGTGTTAGGCATTTCTTTTACCAACATTAAGGCTTTTTGCAGCGAAACACAATAAACAGGGATTGACCAATTATGAATAAAAGTTTTTTGTCCAACTCTGGGCAATTCTCCCGCTCAAATTTTGCGCAATCCACATACGTAAATGTGATAAAAGCATTGAACATATGGACATGTGAACGTTACGTGAGAACTACGTATCTCACGTCCACAGTCATAGCTAGTTCATGGAGCGACGACAGACTCGATGATGGAAGTCTCAGATTACCTTGAGGAATGCTGGTTGGGGGGTTGTAGATTGTGTTTGAGAGTAAATATGAGCACAGTGTATTTTGTGTAGTATTTCATGCTTTTATCGAACTTATAATCAAAACGGTAAAGGAAGAACTAGGTGCCGCAAGTGAGCCCAGGCTCTAATATTTAGGCCCACTCAGTCTAGGCTAGCTTAGCCTAACGATAGGCTAGGGTACTTTAACGTGTGAGTTTGAGCTAGGCTAGCCTAGACTCGGTTAGCCTAAATAATTGGGCTTGGGCTTATTAGCAGCATCATGTTTTTCCCTGATCGCATACAAGCATTGAATGCTGCGCACGATATCCTTGTGCTCATATTTACTTCAACACAATCTTCGAGTCTCCAATCTCTCATTCTTTAGGATAATCTGGGATTTATGCAATGTAGGGCATACATTTGGCCAGCCATAAATTACCCCATTAAAAGAATGCTTGCCTTATTAATATCACTAAATTTTACCAATAAGAGGTACGTTTTTAACCAATATTGGGGGAAGGAACTGCTGGGTAATTTTGGGGGTCGTTTTGTTGGTCAAACTATTTTACCCAACCATTAGGTAAAGCTATTACCCAACGGTTGTTGGGCAAAATTTGCCCAATATTGGTTTGGACGTATACGCGCCCAACGTTGGTAAAAAGTTGGTTAAAATATTTGCCCAACCGTTTAAGAGTGTATCAATAATGAATAACATTTTATTTCGTCTGTATCTGTGTCATAGCCACGGGACGTGTTGTTATTATTTTTTATCTTGTTCTAGGTGTTTGTGACGGGTTGTCATCCGGATCAATTGATGTAGCCATTAATGCCGGTCTTTGTTCCGGGTATGGTACCTTTGACCTCTATACTGGTTGGAACGCCGTTTCAAGGATCCTCATCGAAGAATGGCCTGCCTCTCCGTACTAGATGTCATCGTATTTTGTCCATTACGTCACATGGCGAGTGGCCAATGTCCTACCTGCACTGGGAGAGTTCAATATTTTGCAGGCGTATGCATAATTAATTACGTTACATAACTTATACCATAGAACGAAGGTCTTTCGTAATGTGTAGCCACAGGAATGAGGTATATTAAACGTCTTTGAAGGATGATTTTGTACTTCTTTTCCGAGTCAAGTTGCAAAATATTCCAGATCAACGTTTTGAGGATGGGGCAAGATCTGACTCACCAACGACGGGTGATCATAGGGATTGGGGTTTGCAATCGTCGCGGTAAACACCATTTAAAATGTCCCCGGGCAAACAGAAGTAGTTGTATGGGTTAAATAAGCTTCTTCGTCGAACTCTATGCCCAGTGCAGTTGTATTAAAGCGGACCTGAAGTTTACAGTAACAAAATTATAAGTTACAGATTTTGTAAAATAGCAGCTTGGTCCAACCCTCATCTTAACACTGTCTTTCTGTCCTGATATATAAAATGTATGCAATTTTTCTCTTAATGCAAAAGCTTCTCTTGCACAATAATTTGTGATGTCACTGCTCGAACTTCTTATCAATATGGACAGACAATCGACAATGTCGCTATCGTCTGAACGAATTTAGGTCTACCAAAATGGCCGCCTGAGTGGCTACTATCGTCGGCGAACTTTTATAGTGATAAATTTGCGACATTTTAAAGAAAATGCATCAGAATGAAAAGAAAATAAGGCAGTTTCGTTCTACCAATCGTTGATGTTTTACTGAGCCTTGTCTTTCAAAAACTTCCCTAAGTTTCTTGTCTCAAAATATCGCATATCAGTGTAAACCAGAACCACTTGAGTAAGTCCGAACTTTTCACACAAATCATTACCCTGCAGCTATCTTGTTAGACCCAGGGAACTGCTAGAGGCAGCTCTCTGGTAAGCCTAAACGTGCACGAACGCTTTACTCAAATTAACTAAACAACATTAGTGTATAGGATGTTCTGTCCAAAGGAGAAGTCTGTGTGTTACTCTTGTACTAATCAGATTACTAGCCTTTTTTATTAAGCTTGAAGAGTGTGATCAGCTTCTCACATTAATATGACAATTCACACGTTTTCACAGAGGTGCTTTGGTTGCAAACATGTGTCATTTCTCATTGGTAACCTTTGAATTTCAATTTGAAAAAAAATATTCTAATACGAGTATTACACTTAAGAATGACGTTTACAAAATACTATGCAATTTGCTCCTTTAAAGGTTTATGGGCAGGTGACCAAAACAGTTGTTTTACTCAACAATGATTAAGATCCCTTAATGAAAAATCCGTTGAAATTATTTTAATATCTTTATCGTTCTCAAGATAAACACTTTTAAAAGTTTGACGATTTCTGAGAATTGACATTTGCTATGCAGAAACTGTGATGTGGAGTATTGCACAAGGTCTGTATTTCTTTTGTCAATCCTTTACAAATTATCAGTTAATTACTTACCAGCTTATTTCTAGTTCAAAGTAGTCACTAGGAACTTCCAAAATAAACCACTCAGGGCATGCTAACATTGCAACTGTTAAACAAGGAAAACATGAGACATATCTCATGAGTCCCTCTCCCCACGTCACAAATTTGCATATATAGCTCATGGTTATCACGATGTACGTAAAAAATAGTACTTTTCTGTAAAATGATCAATATTTGATGGATTTTGATGAAAATTTCAACTATCATAGGATTTTTAGGCTTTTTACATCACATAGGTAGGTATGAATTTACTTGTTCACGGACCTTGAAATAAAGTGAATGAATCCCAGTATTTTAGATTTTTGAAACTGAATGAGTTTTGAAGATTGGGATGGACTAATGAATATCATGTATTAACATACAAAATATACACATTTAAAACTTTAGATTAGATGTCCCAATTTATTTACCGAATGCCAGTTACAACGTTGCATCAGGCCATGTTTGCCCAACGGCTGCACCAATTGAAAATTCAGTCAAAAGTGGAGGGGGGGGGAGTGGGGCAAGTGGGGCAAGCAGGTATTTCGGGGAAAAACTTTCTTGTAAGCATAGCTCCTGTACACTGTACACTACTATGTCCATCGTCCTCTTTTCAATTTAAGTACATAGCTAGCTCGCTCGTCGACGATTTCTCCGTACCACGGTGGGATCATCCCACGTTGGTAATAATATAACCAAAAGTTATATAGCGCCAATCCGTGTCGTGTGCGGGCGCGTCCATTTATGGACAGGGTGTTCGAAGATAGACACTGTGTAATGGTCCTTTCTTGAAGTACCCCATCACTAACTTTGGTTTTCTCCACTCCACATTATCGGTGGATAATGGTAAGGAGAAATCGTATCTTGATTTCTCCTTCCCATGTTTACCGAAGAAAGGGGTGGGAAAACTGGCATGTCAGATTTCACACCACCGCGATGTTCTCGGCTTCCGTAGTACACCTTTGTACAAGGGCGGAATGGGGGAAAGTGGGGGGAAGGCTTTGACTGGGGTAAAATGCTCCTCCACACCCTTCTTCCCGGTGCTGTTGTGTTTTACTGCAAGTATATGTTCAAACAATACTTCGAGATTTTTTTAATGAATATTGCCTTAAAATTAAAATTTTTGACCTGAATTAAATTGTAAATACAGTCATTCCTAAAAGAAAGAATAGCCAACATCATTTCGCTTACTAAGTGAAAATATTAACATATCACTGGGAAAATCTTATTTGATCCTCCAGATGTGATTAAATTACACTGTTAAAAATGGTTGTAAAATGTTGTTGAATTACAGAACAAAAAAAATAAGAAATACAAAGTGAATACAGAAATAGTGCTGTCAGTTACGATACTAATTGACAGTACTATTTCTGTATTCTTTATGTATTTCTTTATTTTTTGTTGGGTAATTCTATAGACATTTTTAAAAGTGTAGGGGTCGTCCGACAGAACGAAAATTAGACAGTTGTGCCAAAGCCATGCAATCTAATGTATATATATAGTTGTACTTTATGTGTATAAGCCAATTATTCGTCTTTAGTCAAAATCAATCTCAGGCCTGGCCTTGTATAACGACGTGATTTTCAAAATTACAGCATAGTAGGCTATTTATTTATATATTTCGTTTTGTGAGCAAGCTTTGCTGAAGTTTAAGAAAACTGGCCGTTCTTGAAGCAGATGTATGGTTTAACCGCCTTTCACATTCAGTCGGGCCCATATACAGTGTGATTTTGTCTACAATTTCATAGATGCGGTACATGCCACGATACAACTGTTCGTATACTGTGTGTGTCCCTACTACACCATCAGCTACGATTTTGAACCAGCGTAAGCTATCGCACATTATCGGGATTGTCTAAAGAGGTTTTCATGTTAAAAAAAGTTTATACATCGAACGGTTTTAAACGATAGACAAATTCATCTCCTTACAATTTACTGCATTTCCTTACGATTTTTCTTACGTCACGATTGCCTGCGATGCCGTTGACCGAGATCGTGTCCCGTCCCATCGCGATATGTAGTTTTGTATTAAGAAAAAGCCGGGCACACCGGGTGCGATTTTGCTTACGATTTCTGAAGATATTCAAGATAAGACACTACCGTTTGTCGTATCATGTGTGTACCTTTATGACAAGATTGGCTATGCTTTAGTCTCAGAGTAGGCTGTTGTCGGTTATCTGGACGGTAATAAATTTTTGAATATATTCAAAACTTTTTGCATCGTACAACATTAATGTATTTAAGATAAATGCTATCAGACATTAATCGTTTTAAATCTGGTAATCTTTTTGTACTACAAGGGTCAACAGTAGTCAGTTCATTAAATTTATAAAAAAAATCATAATAAAACTTCTCGTTTTTATGTCTCTCTTGCAGTGGTGGCGCGGTTTTGCTCGACAAGGCATTGGGGGTGGGCTTGAATATCCCGAAGGGTGGGGAGAGACTACAATGTGGTAACATTTTCCTAGTACCGAGGCTTCTGTGTTGTATGGAGAACAAGGACTTTAGATGGACCTTCTTTAACAGCCTCTCGCCCTCAGGCTAAAATCGCAAAAGTGCTGAAGTATTCTGTAGTGTTTAAAGTCCCAAGCCTTCTATTGAAGTAAATTGAGGGAAAATTTGAAAATTTTGGGGTTTTGTTTGACGAATCTGCCTTCTTTGATATCAAAACCATGTAAATCGTGGGGACAAATGTTCGCCGTCGGGGATTACATGCTTTATCGTACCCAATTAAGGTGGCCCGACGAAACTGAAAAATTATCCAGAGGGAGCATCATTCCCCAATGGGTGCCATGGGTCCCTCCACCTGGAGCCACCCCTGTACCTTAATGTCCTTGTCACATCTTAACACACCGTTGCACTTGAAGCTAGACAACAGTATAAAATTCGAAAGAATTTCAACATCCCTTATAGACATAGTGTCTTAGAGTTGTGTAACAAGCCTTCAACTTTTTACTGTTTGCAATTGATGTAAAATGTTCAAATTAAAGCAATCAACAGACTCCAGATTAAAGAAGGCCTTCAGAGGTTGAATCCCCCTTTTAGTGTTAACTGAATTTTGCAAAGTATGAAAATTGGTTTCCATTTGTTGAAAATTCCTACCAGCAATTCTTCACGCATTAGGAATAAGAAGAGCTCGACAAACTTATCTTGTCAGTTTCTGAAGTCTGCTACAGGCCCTGTGGCCCAATGGATAAGGCATCTGACTTCGGATCAGGGGGTTCCAGGTTCGAGTCCTGGCAGGGTCGACAGTTTTTTAACTCTCTCTCTTTTGAGGGAATGTCTCTTATGAGGTTTTCGGGAAAAATTATATTTGATGCTGTTTAACTGGTTAAACCAGTTCATATTAATTATTAATTACTTTCCCTTTCTTCTGTAAATAGTCTATTTTAGTTCTTTCTTTTTACCAAGTGTATAAACTGAGGATACAGTCTTCTAAAGAACAAATAAAATTATACTTAGACAATAAAGTTTTCCATTCCCCCCAAATATTCCTAAAAGGTTCAACAGACTATTGCCTGTAATTGATATTAACAATAATGATTATTGTTAGAGATGTTATGGACTTCTGTCGTATTTTAATCGATCGCCACAAGGCCTTCAATAAGGTCATCTGGTGTTTTCTGATAGAAGTTGAGAAAAACTTTTCTTTGGTACCAATGTCAGGGAGTGGATTTCTATACTATATAGCAATATTTGTAGCAGGTCATTAATGGTAAGCTTTTTGACCCTCCTTTGTCCTCAGAGGTGCCAGAAAGGGTTGTCCGTATTCCCTTTCTTGTATGTCCTCTTTGTGGAACCTTAAACCAGGTATATTTAGCGACGAAACAAAGTCATTGAATGGTTTTCTGCAAGGTTCGAAGGTTACGAAAGATGTATTCTACCACCTCTAGCCATCCGTTATGAGAATCCTGCATTCTGATTGATTCAACCAGGGAGCTGTAAGGGAGCTCCCTGATTAAACACTGACCTGTTATTCCACAACAAACGGTTAGTAAACGTAAAAACTGATAAAAATGAAGTTTTTCACATATTTTCGGTGGTAGAATAGGAATAAACCACATTTGTCGGACTATTATTGTTTCATACACAGCCTCGACTCCAAATTTGGCAATATAACGGACTCGGCTTCGCCTCGTCCGTTATTTTGCCAAATTTGGAGTCTCGACGGTTTATTCACCAATAATAGTCCACCAAATGCGATTTATTCCTCAAATATTAAGTTCGTGCTATAGATGAGGTCACTTTTGAAGAGACACGTATCGATGCTTCCGGGTGCCATGTAGTCCCAAATGCTATTGGTGCTGTCAACATGAATCAATCTTGCGCAGTAATGCTTGGTAGCTCTTAAAACAAAAACATCCCAGTTCTGTGTGGAGCAAAAATGAAATCAAAATTATGGGCAGACTGGTATATTAGTTGAGACAATGCTATTCACAGTAACTGAGCAATGAAACCTCAGAAAGTAATCTCTAAACTTAAGTCATGGAAGAAAAGACACCCTAATCTTTTTAATAAAGGTTTCATCATTAAAACTAATATTTTCCCGTTGTTTTGTTTCTTTGGGGCTATTCCAATCTCCAGCGACTGAGAAAAAGAATCACAAAAAGCAGTTTACTCATTTTTGTGGGGAAATAATGAATCAGAACTGGTTGCTGGTGACGTGGTGTCTCTGAAGAGAAAGAGTGGAGGCGTGCATGGATAATTTCAGGTTGAATTCAGATGCTTTACTATTAAAGTGGACCTAAAGTTTAGAATTTGAAGAATATATATTCATGAGGTTAAAACACAAATTTCATTCATCCAATTTCCATTTTCATAGCTTCCTCCGTTGCTGAGATATAAAATGCTGAAGTTTATTCACTTAATTTGAAATATTTGATTGAGCAAAAATTTGTGATGTCCTTCTTGTACAACTCACATTACCTGCTTTTGTTTCCTTTTGAAATTAAGATGTTTATATGACCTTGGAACATTAACTGTTTCCCGTACAAAGCACGTTGTATGGGAGAGGATTTGTACAGCTAAGTCGCCCTACAAAAGTAAGACAATGATCACGTTTTGGTACAAGATGCAGGGGTTTTCGAAAAAATAAAGAAATACAAAGACGGTAATTTGAGTAGTACAAGAATGACATCACAACTTGTTGCGCAATCTGCCATTTTTAAATTAAGTGAATAAGCTTCAACAGTTTATATCTCAGCCCAGGAATATCCTGTGAAGGTGGGAGCTGGACCATTTGGACGCATTTTGCAAGCTTTGTAACATATATTTTTGAAATTCCAGACTTTAGGTACACTTTAAGCCCCCTTTCCTTTTCTGGGTGACCCAGATCCAACAATTCATTTGCTACTCACATGTTACTTCATAACTTGCCTTACCCATCTTGAATTACATGTTTTACTTATTTATTATTTTTTTGGAAAATTGAAGATCATGCTTTGCAAACTTTTTGGGGGGGGGGCAAGTGCCCCCGTGCCCCTATGGCGAGCCGCTAATGGATATGGATAATTTCACTACTTAGATAGCTCCCACATTCTGTGTATGATGTGTACATGTTGAAGTGAGTAAATAAACATTAAAAAGAAAAACGAAGTACCTGAAACAGGCGCTGATCCAAGGGGGGGGGGGCTTTCCCGGCCTCAGCCCCCCTCTTTTCGCCACATCAACAATAACAAATACGCGAAAATTAGCATAATGTTAATCTAGGAGAATATTCAAGGGGGCTTTCAGCCCCCCCCCCCCTTTCGAAATGTCTGGATCCGCGCCTGCTAAAAAAAGGTTTATTCAATTGTTCTGCTTTAAACATCAAACCGTAAATATGTGTCAGTAAGTTCATTAATAAAGTATTCTTTTAAACAACCGGAAGTTATTTACGGCACATAAGATCAAAGGCGGATATGATTATTTTCCTTAAAAACCTAATGATGTATCTCATCTCGTGAAAGGAGAGAAGGACATCCTGGTTTATACGGGTAATGAAAACCGTGGACAAACTGACAAAGGTGTTCATTCCGATGATGTTTTAGGGACTTCCCCTTATGCATGTATAGTAAACTAACCTTAATACAAATCCTCTAAATTAGTACAAGATTAAATTAGACTTGTCCGGCTACAGTTAAGACAAAGTTATGGGGATATACTAATTTAGGTCGTTTTAGATACTACTGAAATGTAATACCTTTACCCTTATCCATCATTATTTTCGGAATACTGGACTTCTTAAATTTCAAATTATTTGTTTATAGCACATGTTGGACTCCAGGGGTCTATAAAAAAAGGTTTGTAGGCTTCTATGTAAGGATCTCACGGTAATTCAGACTGAGAGGTTGTTTGGTCTAAGCATCGTGTTTCTTCAAGGTCATTGTTCCCGGGCCAAACAGTTTGAGCAGGATTTTCGGGTGTATTGGGTAGGCATGTAGCCACAAGGGGAGGGGACTCACCAAAGAAGGCGTGAAGCCACGGGGGGGGGGAGGGGTTTAACTTCCTCTCTGCTATGACTCAAAAGCGAAAAAATAATGTCCCAAACTATTTTTGAAAAAATATGTCTCCTATTTAAGGAAAGGATTATTTTTGAATTGTTAAAACAAGTAAAACTTTTCCAAAATTTCTTTAAACTAGTGTAATTTTTCGGTACTTTCGCCCGTACTCATGGCAAATAATTTTCTCATTATTCCTAAACCCCCGTCTTCTTAAGACCAAACTTGCTACGTACCTGGCATCGCATTGGAATATCATGGCCCGAATGGCTATTCCTGTTTTTTCTACTGCTGCTTCTGTATGGACACTCTGTTTAAAAAAATAAAAGTAGAAGTTATTCAGTACCGGTAATCGATCAAGTGGATCTTGTATCCATAAATACTCCATCAGAAACTACCTTCCACCTAATTTTAATAGAAAGTAGAAGGGCAACACACTCGGTCAAAAATGGTAGCACGACATTTCATTGACCTGAACACTTAAGTTTCGTCCCAAGGTCCCCATGCACAGCTTTGTAAAAGCATGGAGTCCGAGATGGTAGCTCCATTTTTGCAATTACAACATGTTATCCATCACCTGAAGGCTTAGGAGTTAATCCCACCATGGTCATACACACGTAGGCCTACCCAATACAAGAGCACCTAGCAAAAACCAGCTACAATTTTCATTTATGAAATCCTGGTATAGTTGAAATCACTTTTAACTCTCCCATATTCCACACCTGTATAAATGATTCAGTTTGGTCCACCTGTCAACATCCAATAATTACGAAATTGTACTTAATAAATCATACAAATACTATTTTCTAACCCGAACCACGGCCAGAGAAAGATATAAAGATGGTGTGATATCTATAGGCAAATTGAAAGAGTCAAGGTAAAACTGCAGAAGTAAACCGGCAGTAGGCGTCCTCAATTGCAATGAATGCCTCAAGCACTTCCCATCGGCTGCACCTGTTGATTATATTATTTCTATTTTAGGATTATCTGTTATGGGGCGATAAAGAGCTTCACAGTCTCCGTGGTTCATCATGCCCTCTCATTCTCGGGTTGCGATAAACGTAAGTGGTGCAAAGGTCAGACGGCGCTATGGTGTACACACTAAAAGGAATAGTATTGGAAAATTCTACTCTCTTCCCATCGCAGCATCGGTGGTTCAGTGGTAGAATTCTCGCCTGCCACGCGGGAGGCCCGGGTTCGATTCCCGGCCGATGCAATTCTTTTGCGGCCTATTTTTCGGAGAACATTTAGTCGCTTTTGTCTTCATTTGTACATTCGGAAAATTAAAATCATATAAAAAGTTATGCACGGTCACAGTTTTTCTTCTTGGTAATATTTTATGTACGAAAGTAATGTCAATTTACACTTATGAATTTTTAACATCCTATAAATCGTTGACAAGAAAAATTGGATTAACTGATGAAGTTGACAAATGACAAAACCATAAGCGTAGGAAGCGGAGAGGGGACTGGGGGCTTAAGCTCCCCAGTCAAAAGTGTGGTGGTATGTACATACTTCCGCCACCCTTATTCAAGGACGAAACCTCTTATTTATTTGATACAATTTGGGGCAATACATTGGGCAAATTTTAAGGAATTTACGTCAAAATTTTGACATTTTACAGAGGAACCAAATAAGGAGAGCTTTTGTCCTTGGATTGAGGGGCAGGAAGCATAGTTCCGCCAGGTCAAATTTTTAACTCCCCCCTTTCTACACTAGTGGGGACAAAACCTGAAAGATATTTGTAAGGGAAATTGAGAAAATTTGTTAGATGTAGGTGATGTTTCAAAATGAATTTGAGGAGACTGCTCATTCTCTTTAAGGGAAGGGACAAGGAGAGTTAATCCTTGTTTAACTTAAGTAATTTTCTTTCATATGACAGGTGATAGTTGTATTTAGGAAATAAACCGCTCATTCAAAAAGAAAAGAAGACTTGAAAAGTTATCAACAAAAGTTATCATATGTAAGTTGTCAGAACCTTGAAAACTTTTGAAGAATTGAAACAATTGAACTCCATTCCCGGGAACACTTGTACGTTTCATTTTTAACTATTTATTACTATACTTAAATATTTTAACTTATCGAAAGTCGCAGTCATTAGTATATCTTCGAACACGCTCTGTTTGGTCCCTGGATACTATTGTCTCGTGTCACGTGATCGTGATGCTTGTAGGCCTTCTAAGGGGCTTTTGTATAGTATTGTTAATACCGATCAATATGTTCTATTGCGCGGGACTGTGAGAAATGTGTGTTTGTATAGTGCCCATGAGTTCACTCTAAAATTTTTTCTCTTCACATAATGATCACATCGGCCCTGTGGCCCAATGGATAAGGCATCTGACTACGGATCAGGGGATTCCAGGTTCGAGTCCTGGCAGGGTCGAGAACAGTTTTGCTGGAGGGTCGGTTGGAAAAGTGAGACACAACGTGACTGGAAAAGTGGGACACAAAGTAGTTGTTTTTATTGCATGAAGGGTAAATACATTGTAAGATGGAAATAAAGTTTTTCCTTTTTCAAAAAAGTGCTTTTATTTTTAATTTCTTTTTGTTTTCTTGGGGGGAGGGAGAGAAAAACATTTATTCCCTTCTTTATTGATTTGTAGATTCTTAAGTTACATTTATTTAAAATTATGTACAGTAAGAGTTTTGAATAATTTTGGAAAAATATTCAATAAATTCTAAATTCAATATTATAATTTAATAGACGTTATGCATTGACGTCACACTGATTTCATTTTGGATAAAACAATGAAGCACACGTGCACGAACGGCGTATTTCACACGCACGCGCGTATACGATTGGTTGACAAATCAGCTGCCTGCATTTGTTGGTATCACCTGCAGTGATAGGCCATTTTCCTCCAAACGAGGGAGCATTTCCTGCGTGTGACATCATATGCGTAAGGTCTATTACAATTAGGCTAACGCTAATGTAAGGACTCTTATGTTAGCTTTTCATCTGTAAAATATTATAAATAATTAAAAAATGCGAAATCAGCAAAAAAATAAAACTTTCATCCCAATAAAAGAGAAAGTAAATTTAAGTCCGAAGAAGGAAACATACTGGTGGTCAAAGTACAAAAATGTAAGGAAATTCTTTTCGTCAAGGTAACTGTTAGTGAATAATGTGGACTCTCACTTTTTACCAAAAGTGCGGGTCAGCATTTTCCTTTCATCAGTTGTAAGAAACAAGTTTTATTGGAAAGTGATCTAAGCAAAGTTTTTAAGCTCCAGCCTTTGTATCTAGTAGCAAAATGTCGGTGGTTCTTATTCTAGTTATAATTTCGTTTTTATGGATCAGAAGGTGTCACACTTTTCCCCCTCGTGACTCACTGTCACATTTTAAGAGTGTGATAACTTTTCTCCCCTTCCAAAAATATTGTAAATCGTGAAGTATTTAAGACTGGCTTTAAGATGAATAATACAAAATGAATTAGCCATGAAATTGCAAACTTGCATTCAGAGTTACAATGTGACCATATGAAGGGCCATTTTGAGGGCACAAAATAAAGGTATGAGTGCTACTCACTCATCTCACATGGTCAGATGGTTGTTAGGTCTAAGTATTTACTATACCCCCCCCCCCCCCGCACAAAAGTGAATATAGTCTTAGTGAATAAACGGTTGAAACCCATCTCGTCACGAGGCGTAGAACCACTGGTCTAGATGCATGATGTGACAACAACTAACAAAAGACAATGAAATTTCTTTTTCGAAAGTCCCTCGACTCTTTGGCGAAGAGCCGAAGGGCGAAAAACAAACGCTAAGGCCGGTTCATACTTCCAAATTTTCACGCGCTATAAAGCTATAAGAACCATATATGATCATCCCTTGCTCTGCAGTGCCAATCACGGACATAGCCCAGAGTTGAACAGAGTTCAATTTTCATAGCTTTATAGCGCTATACCAAAGTTTGAACCTTCCTTAAGGATGGTTTATACTTCCAACTTTTCAATCGCTCTAAAGCTATAAGAACCATATATGGTCATCCCTTGCTCTTTCGAATCAATCACGGAAATAACTCAGAGCTGAAGAGTGTTCAACTGTCATAGCGCTATACTGAAGTATGAATCGGCCTTTACTCCTGAAGGGGTCCTGCTCTCCAAAGGAGCTACGTTCCCGAAAGGAGACTTAACATGTCCGACCTCTTGACCCTCAGACCATGCTCCATTCTAGACTGGCTGAAAGAAGAGACATTACACATGATCTTAGCCAAAGAGGCCGAGTATACCGGAACGTTAGGGCAGAATTATCCAGTAAGTATGTAGGCTACCCCTTCTTGAAAATCGAATTCAGGCACAGAATCGAAATATTCACCATTTGACGACAGGGATAAAAGTGTTTCCGACAAAAGCAAGGATATATTAAGTGCTGGGTAATCGGCAACGAAGGTAGAAACGACGATAAAGAAAAGGGTGCCTGTCATTACAACTGTTTGTTCAAAGTCTGGTCATGAAAAGGACTTAGTTAGGTATTTGATGTAAAAAGCATAAAAACCCTATAGAAAAGAGGCAAAATTCCCATCAAAGTCCATCAGATACTGATCAAGTTACTGGGTAACTTGTTAGCTTCCACTTATATCACGAATACATAAGCTAAACTATGCAAATGTGTGCCTTCGAAAGAGGGAATCACAATATACGTCTAATGTTTAACCTTTTCCATCTTCATTTCAGACAGTTGTAACATTGCTGTCTTGAGGATTTTATTTTGGAACTTAAACTTGTCTTCTTGAAAAATACCAATGTCTTTCATCAAACTGTAAAATCTCTTGTAAGTAATAAAGAGATAATAAAGGGTTAACAAAAGAAACGCTTATACTGTGCAACATCCCATATCATGATCTTTGCATAGGCAATGGGTTACATCAAAAAACGTCCAACTTTGAAGAGGTAATGCCAACAATTTCATAAATACCCCAGAGCTTCCCAGGGCTTCCCCTGGACCCCCACATGGGCTCTTCCCCTGGACTCCACCCCTTTAGGGGGAGCGCTTTGCGCTCTCGCGACGCCTTCGGTACCGTTCACCGTCTACCTGGGTTTGCCACCTCTCTTTCAGACATCAAATCCCGCCCCTGGAATTGGCACAGCACTAGGTTTCTTTCTTTCATCGGGGAGTCTCAATTATTGACTCCCCCCACCTCCTGCATTCATACAGTGTAGCGCCTCAATGGCCCATGACGGTAACTACGCAAGCACTTGTACCGGCCGAGAGGTCACAATCTCAAAGAGAACCCCTTCTCTTTTGTTCGAATATTGATCCCAAAATTCAGTCTTTCCGATTTTAATTGTCCAACCAGGACCAAGTAGTCCTCGATCGAATGTTGTATCCACCGATATAGTAATGTTTACAATAAACATTTGGATAGGGAAAAGAAGAATACACGGAACTACTTGAAATCACAAGACGGAAACGAAACATTACTCTTAAAATGTCGAGGAGGCTGAAGAAAATTACTCACTTATGGATCGTGACACATTGGTTCATTGTCTGTGTATATAGTTGGGGCTCGGTGAGTTTTATGTAAAGACTAACTGAAGGGGATAATCGTCAGTTTGATACCGGTAACAAGGATCTCCCTTTAGGAAATTAATCCACAGAACAGTTTAATGATGTAACTTGGGTGTTGTTTATATTGACAAACTAATTGTTTCACTGTCATGTACTCCTAAAGAACAAGGATGTAGGGGGTTGGGATCAACTGATAGGACTCCCTACCCCATTGAACTGCACCATTACGAATAAATGGCCTGAGACGAGCCCCTGGATCCCGCGCCCACAAGGAGGGCTTTGCGATCGAGCGGTTCCTCTAACGTCATTGGGTTAACTTGAGCTCTGTAACTACTCCTACAAACTCTGGCTACACGCTTTTCTGCCATCTTAGGTGACTGGCTTTTAAACCCTACCCTAGTTTTGGGGAAAGTACTGACTTTAGAGGAAGGGTAAAGATTTATCCCCTCTGAATAATATCCGCACAGCTTTTAGCAGCATTATTATAGGGATGTGCTACAGTTTAATGGTAATAACAACTATATTTTGTAACGAAGAGTGTTAAACTTTCCCCTAAATATTCCTTTGTTTGTCATAGGCATCATGATTCTGAAAAAAGATAAAAAGAGTGAAATGACAAAAAAATCATTTTCTACATCGTGAAGGAAATGTCTTAAAGGGTCACCTCTACCATTTAAAGATTTATTTCTATAGCCCCATAAGTAAAATAGTTATAGCTAAGTCCTACAACCCCTCTCATAAGATTTTATAATCTTACATCATACCCTACATTACATGAGAAGCTACAGACTTAGTTCACTTGACGTCTTTACTTCATTTTTCTGGTAAACGCAAATTAGCCAAAACGGTGTCTGAATCGACTTATCACCTTAGTCAATAACATTTGACTACTTTTTGACAAATTGACTTATTTTCTAACAAATTTTAAGCCTCGTTGACTAATTTTTTGACTAACAATTGTTGGTCCATTAACGTGAAATTAGTCAGATATTATCAGAAACTAGTCAAATATCGTGACTAACGTGGTCAGTCGATTCAGACACCGTTTTGACTAATTTCTTATTTACAGGGATAGAGGGCAGCCTCGTGCCGAAATGGAAATGATGTTAACATTGAAAACAAAAACGATTGCAAAGGGTTTAGCCTAATACCATGGTCGGCAAACTGGGGGTTGCGAAAAATATTTCGGAGGGTCGCGAAAAAGATTCGGGGTAGAAAAAAAAATAATTGCCAAATTTCTCATTAAAAATAGGCAATGGGAGTGATTCTAATCTAAGAGTCAGCGATCTGACTCATGTCGCGGATACTTCATACCCGACTTATCGGTCAGATGTTCCGTTCCCGGCCAAGCAACCGCGTTTGTCGTTATAATAGACTGATCTTGAGGTCCTTATACCAAGAGAGCCCCAGAATAATATTTGTAACATCAACAAGGTGCTTTGAAAAATGTCAAAGTTGCCTATCTACCTCTCAATAAACCGAGGCGTGAGAACGGTGGGATGGGTCGTTTCCGGCGATCTGATGAGTATTTTTGTCAGAAAATTTAATTGGCACGCTACGCGCCAACCTATGGTGGCGCTCCGCTTAGAATGTGTCATTGGCTGATTCAGTGTGTTGCTTGAGTGAAGAGCTGTCATGACTTTCTTGATGCAGTCACCGGCAACTCTCCCTATGAACTGCGTAATGCTGAAGATAGACTAATCCATTGTACATATAGCTTTAGCTTCAGTGGTTCAATATGCAATGATGATGAGGATGCGAAAAATCCAGTTCTAGACTGCCTAACCAAGACAAATCAAACTCCTTCCACCGACCCGTCATGGAGGGCCACCAAGATTCCGGAGGAGAAATTTGGGGCCACCAAGCGAAAAAGATTGGAGACCATTGGCCTAATACACGGTCGATACACTCGACAGAATTTTTTTGATTCCTAATAGAACCATTGAATCTTGCCTAAATCGTTCCCAGCTCTCGCTCAAATCGTTCACATTCTTCATTTTTTTTTTACGATTTCGGCTGGGGATGCCGGACAATTACGATTTTAAATGTCACTTAATTTCAAACAGAAAACACTTTTTGTGTACAAAACATCAGTTTATAAAACTTTACCTTAAACAACTGGACACTTTTTCCCATTGAATATAACACTACTTTACATCTAAAAATTCTTCATTAATAAAACTCAGATCAATAAAATTTCATTTCTTCCTCCTATACGGGAACTCCCGATACGCATTATGACAACGCATACTTCGTGCAGTCCGTGTAGTTAGTTTCAAATATTCGGGCAAGTTTCAAAATTCGCCAATTCGGGCAACCTTTCCCCCTGAGTCGGGACGGCCCAGTGTGTCTAAGTGGAGCAGTGTTACTCTTTGATCAGACAGAAAGAGTAGGCCCACCGATAAAGTCATCAAGGTAGAAACTGCTGCCGTAATAATTATTCAAAGAATGTCCGCATAAAACCCAGCAAGCAAGCCCTATTGGGACCCAATAGGGTTTTACTTGGAAAGCTTGGGCTTAATTGGGCTTGGGCTGAGGTCGGTGTTTACCTCGGGTCCCAACTGGGACCCAGCTGGGCTCATGAGAGAGATGCTGTTAACTCATTTGGGCCAAGATGGGACCCAGTTGGGATTAATTGGGCTAAGTTAGCCCAATTGTAGCCAGATGAAATCCGTGTGCCGAAACAGATTGGGCCCCAATCGGTAGCCCACTTTGGACCCAGTTAGGACCCAATATAGTGTGCTGTTGGGAAGGGAAAACTTGCAGTCACCCCAATTTGAATTAGTGTACCCCGGTATCCTAATTCATAAATGGCTCTGTTTAATCTTATGATGATATTTTTGTTACTGAAATGTTCAATTTATGCAGAATAAATACTCACTTTACTTTAAACATGGGACATTTTTGTTTGAACACATGAAAAAAATTTGTAAAGGAAAAAGAGGAAATTTGTAAGATATAGGTGATGTTTCAGAATAAATTTGGAGTGACTGCTCCTTCACTTTAAATATTCCACATACCAAACGTGGTATGTTGAATATTAAAAATTTTGTACTCACATTTGTTGTAACTGTGGGACTCTACACTCAAATACACTGTGCGACGGAATGATCATTTATCTCATCACCCTCAGAAGAAATAAAGCATCAATTTGAACTACTGAAAAAACACGAAGGTCAAAATACGAAAGTACTACACCCCATTTTCGTATCCCCAAATACCCCGCGGAGCGCACCCCGTTTGCTTAGCCTCTCTTTAATTAAGGCTTCCAGGGATAGGAACATGACTAAACTAGGAACATGCCGCATGTCACAGCCTGCTACGTAGGCGAACCCCCAAATGGATGGTTCTACGAACATCCTGGTTAAATACACCAGGAGCGTTGTCACAGATTAGCCTAACCATTTCCCGGAGAACAACAACCAGAAAATCCTAGTCAAAAATTTCATTTTCTTTATTAAATTAACGCATATTGAGACGTTTAGGTCCAAAATCCACACATTACTGGTTCAATTTAGACATGTTTCTTGTTTATTTTAACCAGTATAAGGTTTCTGAACCAATGACCCGATCTTATTTGCATTTAACCAGGATGCTTTAGAGTGAGAAGTGTATTGCTAAGACGAATATCATAGCCAGCTGTACACAACTTCATTTAAAAATCCAAAACGTATGAAGATAAAGCAGCCCTCTTAATTCCTTCATGGACCACCGTGATACTCAAGTAGCCCATGTAGGCCTACAATACGAAACTAAGAACGTATTGCATATATATATATATATATATATATATATATATATATATATATATATATATATATATATATATATATATATATATATATATATATATATATATATATATATATAATCAGAAATAAAGTAGGAATCGCTTGCATTCCCAGAACATCTTGTAAAGTGAAATGAGTAAATGAAAGTATATAAATGCATATATATATACGACTCCAGCCAACCTCTCCCCCACCCCCCTTCGGAAATCTTGGTTACGCGCCTGCTGAGAGATGGGTATTGACCATATTACCCATATCTCTACAGTACTAATATTTCGGGGCTATTGTGTGCGAGTAAAATCATAATTGAGAATCCGCACGAAGGTGCCTGTAATTGTCTCAATTCACAGTTATATTACTCTATTCAAATATAGGGCTGTGAAAGAGGCCAAATGGGACTAAAGGGTCAAAAGGGCGAGGCTGGAGATGTTGGTGACCCTGGCCCCGGAGAGTTATTGGAATACACAAATTGGAAGCAGTGTGCCTGGTACTATTCCAATGGAAATGATTATGATTCGAACATATACGTGAGTACTTAACGTTGACTTCAGCAGTGGTTTAACTATACAAACACACAAAGGCGCATGGAGATCCCCGGCCCCATTACAAACCTCTTGCGCCTACCCCTCTGTCTCAGAACATTGCCTTCTGTCTACCGGCGGCGATCTGTTCTCAGTATTGGGGGGGGGGGGGCATGTACCCATTTTCAAATAATTTACTGTGTGAAAAATCAAAGTCAATGGGCGATTTCTCATTTGGGGGACATGTCCCCCGTCCCCCGGGATCGCCGTCCATGCTTCTGTCCGCCTTTTTTGGATAAAGCCTCTGGTTAAGCTACTGCTGTATGTATTAAAAGCAGAAAGTTTTGAAAAATAACTTTGAGTCTAATTAAGATGTTTCAGTTATAGGTAATACGATATCAGCAATATATAGACAACAGAGTTGGCTATTTTGAGAAAACAGTGATGACTTTAAAATACACGTTGTATTTCCTCTGACATTGTGACATATATGACATATTGCTATAAATAGTTGTTATTTGCCACCAGGTCTATAGCCTACACTGAGAAAACAGCTGGGTAAAAATGTCACAAACACTGGGCACGTATGTGAAAATACTGAAACTGGGTAAAATTTGTCCAATAATTGTTGATTAATACGTTTACCGACAGGTTGTCTACCACTTAATTGGGTAACCATCCTCTTGGTAAACCTATTAATGAACCATTATTGGGCAGACTTTACCCAATTTCGGTATTTTCACGTACGTGCCCAGTGTTGGTAAAATTTTTACCCACCTTCTTGAGAGTGTAAAGTTACTCCATAGTTCGAAGTCCAGGGCCTGAAAATGATTTTCTGAGTCTACCCCATCCCTTAGACCAGGGAGGTGTTATTAGCGGGAGGGATCTCCAGCTAATAACACCTCCCTGCTCGACGATGTGATAAGGAAACGATGTAAACGAAGTAATCCCCCTAAATTGTCTTTTTTGCTTTTTTTATGTTATGTGTGTTAAAGATTCACTGAAGTTACAACCCATGTCGAAAAAGCCCTATTGCATCCTCCAAAGTATTCTCAAGACCCGGGCGTAAAGAGCTTTATCAGCGCCCGGGAGAAAATCATTGACAAGGCAGAGTAAATGAAGGCGGCACCATTTGAAACAATGAAGTTTAACAGCCGAGGCTTCGGTGCTAATTTCCCCGGAATTTTGGAGTGAGAGGATCGATGGAACATGCCATTCTTCGTCACAAGCTATCCATGAGAATCATATATAGTTAAAGTCAGTACCTATTGTGTTTCACATGGGCATCATTCATAATGTTTCTTATCGTAGATATTGTACATTACTGGTAAACCAAGGTTACTTTGCATGAATTTAACAATCCATGGCAGTAAGAACAATATTGTAACATGAAAGAAGAACAGTACTCAATCACACTGTTCTGACTGAGCTAAAAAAGCTGCTTTACACACCCCACTATTCCATTGTCTAAGTGGGGTATACCACACTCTAAAAACATCCTGGTTAAAATCCTGGTTGAATCCTGGTTAATTTAACCAGAATGGGGTCAATAATTTTCCATACATTTCCTGGTTAAAAGTAAAAAGGAAACTTGGTTAAATTTAACCAGGAAAATGTTAAATTCTTATCAGGATTTTTAACCAGTTGTTAATTTAACAAGAAAAGTGTTGATTTTGACCCGGATTTCCCGGTTATTTTAACCAGGAAATGTATGGAAAACTATTGACCCCGATACTGGTTACATTTAACCAGGATTTTTGTAGAGTGCATGTTACAACCCCATAGACTACAGCCGTAGATGTTTGTGTCTGTCAATTGTATCTTCGAGATCACTGCTGCCAACTGAATTTTAGACCCACAGGTAAAATAGGAAAGAAACAGTTGATCGTTGGAGGTGGGGGGAGGCAATTCATCGTGGTGAAACAGAAACGGGGAGTATTTCATGCAAAATTGGGTGAATGTATCTGCTTTTCAGTGCAATATAGACTTTAGGAGACTTTATAGTTCTTCTAACACATTGTCAGTATTTATTTTTGATGCCAGGACTGCGTTTTTACGAAGCAATACAGTAACACGGCCTTATGGGTGTACTACGGAGGCAATCTCCGGGTCTATGGGTGTTCCTCTTGCTGTAAGAGATGGTACATTTCTTTCAATGGCAACGAGTGTAGTTCACCAACTGTGATAGACGCTGTTGTTTACCAGGAAAATACATATTATATGAACCTCCATAGACACAGAAGTTTTGAAGGTAAGTCTAAGTAATTAGCATGCCGGATGTAGTTTTCTGAGAATGCTGATAAGCTGTTCTGCAAAACTACGGCGAGGATGGGAAGGAGGGGCGGTTGCATTCCCCAGCCCCAACTCGTAGGCTCATGACAACACATATACATAGGCGTATAGAAGCGGAGACTGGGGGGTTTAGCCCCCAGTCAAAAATGTGGTGGGCGGAAGTATGCTTCCGCCCCCCTCAATCCAAGGACGAAATCCACTTATTTGTTTCCTGTGTAAAAAATGTCAAAAATTTGCAGTAATTTTCCCCAAATGTGCTCAACATGTTGCACCAAATTCAAAACGTGTCATTTGTAGTAATCAAATCCGGATAAAATGATCCAATCCGGATCATTTTTTATCCATACCTGATTAAATGATTGATCCTGATTCGTGTAGGCGCCCCCCCCCCCGATCCGGACTGGAATCAAATTTTATCGGACGTTTTTAGACGGCGACTGTTTTTCTCTGGGAGGGCGGTGATTTTTGTCCGACTTCAGACCTAATTCAACTGTCCAATTTTCTGCCCAAATGAGACAAAATATCTGCCCGATTTAGTCGGGTTTCTGACATTTGGGGCGGCCGTCCCCCAGCCCCCCTGGCCCGTATGGCCATGACTATAGCAATAGTAAAATAACAGGTCACGAAAAAAGACTGGGCAGCTGTTGTTAGTGTAGCCTGTCAATTGATGGAAAAATTGTGACACCTGGGTACATTTGAAGTCAAATTTGCACAGCTTGTAAATAATACAAATACGTTGTCCTTTGCAGCATTTAAAGGAGGCGGGAATTGGTAAAGGCGGGATATAGCAATCACAAGTACTGCGAAAACATCAAATTAATAGGCCTACCCTCAGTCTCTTTTCACTTCTTCCACGAAAATTCCAAAGCCTGGGGAAAACATGTGAACAGAGAAAAACTATTCACACCCCAGGAAGCCCCCTCCATGAACAGGTATCGGTGAACTTATGATAGAAACAAGAAAAGTTTTAGTGACTTTCATTGCTGAGGTGTATGGTAAACCCTGGTAAACCTGAGGGGTATGGTAAACCCTGGTAAACCCAGGGAACCCTACTCCATTAATAGGTATCGGTAAACATGATAGAAACAAGAAAAGTTTTAGTGATTTTCATTGCTGAGGTGTAATGGTAAATCTTGGTAAATCTGGGGGTATGGTAAACTCTGGTGAACCCAGGGAACCCTCCATTAAAAGGTATCTGTAAACTTATGATAGAAACAAGAAAAATCTTAGTAAATTTCATTGCTGAGATGTATGGTAAGCCCTGGTAAGCCCAGCCCCCCCCCCCCCCCATGAACAGGTATCGGTAAACTTATGAAAGAAACAAGAAAAGTTTTAGTGACTTTCATTGTTGAGGTGTATGGTAAACATTTCATTCTCAGGTTACTGTCACAATATTGGTGCTGGTGAGGTCCATGTCAGACTAGGTGTTGGGGATTGCAGTGGCCACGGGAACTACGACGCCGACACCGGATGGAACAGCGCCTCTCGAATTATCATAAAGGAAGTGCTACCAACACCGTACTAACTGCACTGGGAATATTTCTCTGAGATGACTCTGTTCACCCCTACCCTCAACCCTAGATGTAGAGGATATTTTTTCTGGAGCTTAGCCGTCTTTACTGAGTAAAACTTGTATGAACGGAGAAAATTAACCCAGTTTGCCCACAGTAATTTGCAAGAGAAATAGATTTTGCACCATACTCAAGAGAAGGGGAGTGAGCCTAGCCAGCTGGTTTGAACGCTTAAAGACAGATTTGCATCACCCCAAGTATGACTTTTACAAAGGGGTAAGCAAAAGTCTCAATTGGTGACTACTCTTTGATTAACATCAGAGTTGCAAAATTCAAAAGATGTAGAGCAGCTCATATTACACACCATGCACAGACAGTGTTTGGATTACATATTAGGGCCTTGTATACTCACCAGGATGTGACTCTGAGCAATAAACTATGTTTGTGTCTGCACAAGGAGAAGGTAAAGACAGTTGTTGGCGGGGCTAGAACTAGCTTAGTTGGGAGAATTGGAACTGTCTGGGATGAGATAATTTCCCCCTTTAAGTCCCCATGCAGCTTTGGAACCACGGTAGGTAATCCTCTTTTTTCAAGACCCTCAGAGAGGACGAACTTTATAGGCAGCAAGGAAACGGACGACGTACAAAAAAACCCCCCAAACTTGTGGTTTGGGAAGATTCCCTAAATGTGGCCGAAGCACTGCAAAGCACTTAGTCTGCAAAGCTCGACCTATGATTTGTTTCTAAGTCAGCAAGTCAACAAGACCCTTTATGAGGTCAAGTAGGTGTGAGGAAGCCACGGAGATGCTCCTTTAACAACTAATGTCTATTTTCCATTGTAGGTACGTGTTATCAGGGAAGTCAACATGTGTCATCTGTCTCGTATTATGAGAAACGAATAATATTTTTCCGTTTGAAAAATGATATAATTGTCATGATCGTCTGTGTTTACTTACTAATAGTCAGAGCCGTACAGAGCTTCAAGAAGTCCCTATAGGCCACGTCGAAATTGTTTTCCCTATTTTCAATGTATATCAAAAGTCTTTACCAGAATCCAAAAATTCACCCGTTTTTCCTATTTCTCCTACGGGAACACGGGGTCGTCTCAAATAGAAGAGGCCCATGATAACAATACCTTCCCCATCCCTAGCCTTGACTGTTTGTGATCTGTACAAACAAACACAGCCCCTGAAGACACCAGTAGTTAATGAGCTACCATAGTCTTGCTAAGGTCACTGGTAAATGCAAATAGCTCGGTACCGTAGTTCCTCTGAGCTTTGGAGTTGGTATATTCTTAAAATCTATTTAGTTTATCTTTGGCATCAAAAGAAAGCTAGCATGTCGAAGAGACGACGAAAACTGAAGGGAAGTATAAAAGAGGGAGGGAGGAAGGGAGGGACAGAGCAGGTAGGGAGGGGGGATGAAGGGAATGGGGTACTTCATAGTGCTGTTCTTTTTTACATATAAGCTTACAATGTATTTATGCAAATTGTGTTATTAGACATGAGTCGCATATAGCGTCTTGCATGTTGAACCTTCCAGAATGGATAAGCTTGCAGTTTTACGCTTGGTGTTATAAACAGTGATGTGGGGCAGTGTTAGCAAGAATTACCATGATTATACCATACCAAGAATCTAGCAAACTATCCTCTCATTTCTGTTTTTCTCATTAGAATAAAAGTGCGTCAAAATTATCTTTAAAAACCGACTAAGCTCCATTCCTCTGTCGTAATTTGCGTGAACGTAAAGCAAGCAGCTATGACGTCATGACATCACTTTGATGACTACTTCGTTTTTCTTTTTGAATATTGAGCTAAAATTTATGCTGTAAAAATCTGTTGAATGTGGGGCATTGGAAATTTATAAACTTTACACTTTAAGATCAAAACAAAAGACTATAGTATAAAGAACAACAATACAGTGGTTATCTATGTAAAACTATGGCATCACACACCTGTTTGCTTCAAATTTTCCTTTGTCAGAAATTTCAACTTCTAATATCTTAAGTACCAAATGTATCACTTGAATTGAAATTTCACCAAAATATTAATATTAGACTCCTCCAACATGTATCGAAAAGTTGGTTCTGAACCATTTTTATAAGTTATGTTTGAACGTTTTAATATTTATCGTTGTTGATATCGGTATGCTTATCACTTTGCTGGACCTTCATCTGTTATATGAACTTGATCGGCATCCATTTTGAAACCTAACGCACTTAACCGTTTCCACATTTTCAAAACAATAGAACCGTCTGGCAGTCTGATACGACCTCTTCTAAATGCAAAAAGAATTTGAATATACAGTCATATTTCTGTCAGTGATAAAATATGATAAAGCAAGTTCATGGCCATACGGGACTCTTTTGTCCTAAGGAGGACGATGATTTTTGCCCGACTCCAGATCTAATTTAACTGTCAAATTTATCCTCCCACTGAGACAAAATATCTGCCCGATTTAGTCAGGTTTCTGACATTTGGGGGGGGGGCGGCCTCCCCCAGCCCCCTGGCCCGTACGACCATGAACAAGTTTGATTTAGCGTTGCATTTCCGACTGGTGCAAACACTGATTTGCGTGTTAAATTATACATTACATCGGGTCAAAGGAATCCCTTGCAGCCAAACATATTTTATTGACCTGCCAAAACGGAGTTTAAGGCATTACATGATCTGTGACATGCATAAGAAGTCTATCTGATTTGTAGTTGATCCCTTTATCCTACTTGATCCATACCTTACCATGTAGAACGCAAGTTTAGTGGTATCGAAACATTTTGTCATCATGAGGCAGGCTAAACAATATTCAATCTGGTTGATAGTCCTGCTAAAATCTTACTTTTCATTTTTAATATTTCGTTAGTCCATGACTGTAACTCCCGAGTCCGACCTCGGTTTACTGGACTAGGAATTAACTCGGAATAGGAACTCCTGGCACCTGGGATTGGAACTGGCTTGGAAACTGGGCTCGGAATCGGTTTCAGTCAAGTCTACACTGAATGAAAATTATACACGAAGGTTATTTCAGTCTCCTTTGTTACTGGTGTTCTTGATAGATTGTCACACCAACTAAATAACTAGGTGGGATAGACTATGAAATTGACTTGAAACAATGACCTAATTAACTACTCCATGGCCGGACTCGGAAATCAGGACCGTAACCTGCTCTCTAAATGTAAAAGAGTGAAATTCTACCAAAAAGAATGACAACAGTGACCACTCTCTGTTTCGAGGGACATCCCACTCTCCATCGAGTGGGTTTTTCACTCATTTAGAGTCAATTACCACTCCGAGCGGAGTGGAATTTCAGTCCATTTCCAATCGATAAAAAAGCGGTCACTGTAGGCAATCGTCAAGGAGTGAATTTCACTCTTTTACATTAAGAGAGTGGGAGAAATGCCTAGGGGGACAGTTCATGACACTATCAAAGCGGGGTACCAAGTGCCGACAGATAGTTGATACCAGGGCAGACCCTTCCTTTTTCACCCGTGCATGGGATCCATTCTGGGGAAGGGGCGATATGGAAGGCCTGGCTTAGGGGCAACACTCTAAATGCAAAAGAGTGAAAATCTACCAAAAAGATTGACTACAGTGACCACTCTCTGTTTCGAGTGGAAGCCCACTCTCCTCGGAGTGACATTTCCACTCCTTTAGAGTTAATTACCACTCTGAGCAGAGTGGAATTCCAGTCGATATTCACTCGAAAAAAAAAAGAGTTGTCACTGTAAGCAATCGTCGAAGAGTGAATTTTACTCTTTTACATTAAGAGAGAAAATGGTGCTATCTTTGGCACAGCTTGGAACTGATTTTATTTTAGCAATTTCCATTATCTAGTGATTTTTTTTTTTTGTCGGCTGGGCGTAAGATAAGAGGTGCTGTGTAAGAGGATGGTACAACACCCCTACTCGTTGAGATATTTTTGTCAATGTGAGATGGCTTGGATACAAAATGGTGCTATCTTTGGTAAATCTTGGTAAAGCGGAAGTGATCATGTTTATGAGTCCTTTAATACTCCCCACCTTAAATACTTCGTAAATATGGAAATGAGATCACGTGACCACGAGTGTCGCCCACGAATTTAGTTTTACCAAGATGGCCGCCATACTGTCGTCTTCGTCTTTTTACGATAAATCCGCAACATTTCAGACAAAATACAAAGCGATGAAAAGAAAATAGGCTATGCAAATTCTTGTTGATTTTACCGAGATTTATGTTGTTTTCGAAAATGTCCAAGTTTCTTTTCTCCAAATGTCGCGTATCAGTGTACTGCCAAACCACTTGGCTAAGTTCAAACTTTGAAAATAAGACATTACGCTTCAGCAGTCGTGGTAAGCTTAAAGGTGCATGTGTGTATGCAACGTTAGTGCATGATGCTTGGTCCTAGTTGTGTATTTAGAGGGTGTTCCATACTTCTCATGCATTAGGTATACCCACTTAAACTACCATGGAGAAACTTACCGTTTGCCAGCTGTTGCTGTGAGTGTTTGATTAAATTCGAAGTAAAGTGTCAACATTGTTCTTTTGAAGTGGCAACTGCTGTAGTTTATAGATATATTTCATGCCTTATTAAAACCACTGTGGATTTTTGAAGGGTAACCCTTACTTCAACTTCCATGATGCTTATTTGACGTTTGGGGAGCGAATAAATGGGCGTGTCTTGAGTATAGCCATGGCCCTTCCCAGGTCTGTAGCCAGACGAGGTGCTGAAGGGAAGGGGCAGAGGTGGCTTCTAGGGGGTGAAATACTTTTTCAGGGGAGGGGTCAGATGTGTAAAAATGTGTTAGGGCAATGGCAACTTGAAATTTTCTAGGGGTGGAAATTTTATAGGAGGTTCGCCCCTGTTCCCCCCTTGGCTACGGGCTTACCCCCTCCATGGTATTCTGGTTCAGTTGGTATAACCTGCATGCATGTTTAGCAGAGATAGTTTTTTCACTCATTTCTGATTTAACAAGCCAACTCGTTGCTTACGTAGCAGGCTGTACGGCATATTCCTTGTTCAGTCATATCCCTAGGAAGCTGAGGAGCTGAGCAAACAGAGTCAGCTCCGCGGGGTAGCCATCTCCCTGGTATAGTGAGAATTCGTGTATCCAGCTAGCGATCTTTTTTTCTCAAGACGTATGAGGGTTATCTTAAGAATGTTCCACATAAATCATGAAAAATTGCTCACATCAGTCATAGGATAAAATATCACACATTAAACTACGGCTAGAAGGAAAGATGGACTCCTAATTTGAGCTTTGGAGATTTTTGTCGACACTTATGTGCAGGAAACTGTCCTTACAGTTAGGAGCGGTTGAACGTTTTAGATCGCCGCCCTGGGAAAGAAGTCTAAGGGCAGGGGGTGCACGTTCCACTTTTAGGAAAAATTTAAATATTTGAGTGTCCTTAGATGCAACTTAATGTTACAGACGTATTGTGTAAGTTTGAAGGAGCGTAAATTAATTGAAAAAGTTTGATAAATTTCACAGACAGTCATCGACATCTCAATATAAAATATACCCAATTGTACATTATGAAAAGAAGTCGTATCAGGAGGCCATTCATGTTCGGACGTTATGGATCACTGAGCCATTTCTTTTTAAAGCAATTGGCTGCTGTCCACGGCTAAAGACCGTTCTCACCTACGTCACGTTTCTAACGGTAACACAAAAAGCCGCAGTTTTTTCAGAGAAATTCTGAGCTTGGAATTGCAATTTTGAAAATAAGCGCTGTGCACATGACGTGTACACGCGTACACAATACAACCAGTCAATGTAAGTCAGGCAGTGGTGCCATCGTGCACATACAACATGAGAATGCGCTGTATATGCGCGCTTCTACAAAAAAAAAAAAAAAAAAAAAAAAAACCTTACATGCTTTCCATTTTCACATGTGTCTCCAATATAACCGCGTAGACAAAACGTGACGTCACGTTAATGGATCTACATTTGGTTTGCCAGGGACTACATTCAGTCAATTCAAAAAATGCAGAAAAATTTTCTGTTTACGGAGGTGAGGTGAAAAGCGCATCTCAATAGCATGTAGCATTTGGAAGATGCTAATTTTCAAGAAAAGTTATTTGTTCTAGATATACAGTGCATTATGGGAAATCTGTGATGTCATCGAGGCGCATTTATTAGACATAGCATTGTATTTCTTTATGATATTGATACCGCTGTAGAGAATATTTAACAACTTTGTTGTTAGCCTATACCCTACAGGGTGTACATATGGTGTAGTTTTATGCTAGATCTACATGGAAAGATATTCAAACATTCGAAAAGTATCAAATTTCAAGGACAAACAGGACATTCATTTATAAAGAAAAGCAAAAGGAATCTAAGGCAATGTGCCCACTTAACTTTTACATTCTGTGACCTTGATGAGAACAAGAGGTATTTTTGACAAAAGTAACTAATCTTTAAAATGAGATATCTTGAATTAGGAATAGAGTATTGCCAAAGGGTTTGGGGGACATGAATTGAATTTTGTTTCTCTTTTTCACATGAGACCCTTGTGAAATGCCACTGGCATATCCCTAAAGTACTTTTCATCTTTTTTGGAGGGGGAAGGGTTATATCCTCAGTATTATTGCACATCAAGAAGACAAGAACATAAATGAATTAATGAAATTAGGCCTATATACAAATTATATCGTTAGAAAATGAAAGTAAGAAATAACAGACAAGTCTCTGATTTTGAATTTTCACAAAGGAACTTCCCTTTATTTTCACATTAAAATAGCTTGAAGTTATATTCATCTTTCTTTTTTTTTTGAAGGAAAAAACTGTATTATAGTTCAAGAACACATATCACACTATTTACAAATATAAAAGGTAATGTAAATAACTTGAAAAGGAATTATACTCCAAAACATTCTTCATTGGAACTAACAATCCGGTTTAAGTTTGATTTTAAAAGAAACCCTCTTTTAATCAGAAGTTATATTCATGTTCATCATAATCACTTACTGCTCATCGACATATACCCAAACTGCCAAAACTGCGCCAAAAACATCCAAGATGATCGACCCTGCCAGGACTCGAACCTGGAATCCCCTGATCCGAAGTCAGATGCCTTATCCATTGGGCCACAGGGCCGTCGACACACAAGGAGAAGTACTCCAGGACAATAAGAGATTATACTTTTGCAAAGTCCTCTCGACTCTCTGGCAAAGTGCGGAAGGGTGAAACCAAACCAAGGAGGTAATATCACCTCCCTGACCACTGGCAAACGTAACTCCCGAAGGAGCTCTGCTTCCTAAAGGAGTTACGTCCCCAAAAGGAACAAAAGACTTAACGTGCCCAACCTCTTGACCTTAAGACCTCTACATCATGGGCTTATCATGCGTGGCTCAGGCTCAAATGGCTGAAAAGAACAACAGATACTTCACATGATCTTAGTCGAAAGGCTAAGGACAATTAGAGATTATACAACATCATATCATATGCCTTGATATGAGGCCTATATGTCTATAGAGCTACAATCCTGGACAAAATTATTGGGACACTTCCGGACCTTCCCCTCCAACCCTCGTTCAATGTTGAGAAGAAACGAAAAGCGCACTCTTTTCTTCAGCCCTCAACTTTAATTCACCTTCAAAACCAACATTGAGGTGGGGCGCGGGGATTTTTCCCAGATAATTTTGTCCAGGATTGTAGCAGTAAAGCCCCCTTCCCACATTCACGACTTTTGCTACGGTAGAGCACGATTTTTCAATTATTCACAATCGCAACGACGTCGTACACATGCTCGTGGCCAATCGGGTCCACCGTAGCACACCGTAGTGACTCGTGCGGCCACCGTGAAGCAACACGATTTTTTTGGAATGTTAAAAAACCTCGTTCTACCGTAGCTATGGAAAAAATCATGTTCCATCGCAACAGCACCGTATGACAGCCTTAACGTCGTCGTGACGTCGTCGTGGTGTGTCTCGACGGCGTCTTATTCATTCGTACTCATTCGTAATGGCCAGAATACCTACGGCAAACCAAGACTTCGCTACGGTAATGATACGATGCTACTACGATTGTGCTGCGGTCTAGCACGACTTGAACAAGACAAATCATCTTGACAATGCCGTACTCTATACCGTCATAATTCGTAACACTGTCGTGACATTTTCACACTACTGCCGTACTGCATCTTGACGGCGTCTTGATATCGTCTTGACAAGACTTAAAACTTCGATTGACCTTGAGTTTTTGAGTACGAATTGCTACGGTACATCAAGATTTTTCCACTCTGAAAAAATCGTGCTCTACCGTAGCAAAAATCGTGAATGTGGGAATGGGGCTTTGAGTAACACATTTCACCATGACAAACTGGACATCTATGGTGCGCCTAGCTTGCAATAAGTCTTGAAATCTGAAATCGACATGTCCAATTAAATTGACATATGTCAATTTCTCGTGATCTGATTGAATAAAATCGCCATAATAACTGACATATATCGAATCAAATGGACATATTTTAGGTTTCTAGTACTTTCGTTGGACAAAGAAAGTCACCAGTTCCTTTCTAGTACACAATTAGGGTAAAGGACCAAGGGAACGTAGTTGGCCGTATTCCTATTGAGAAAAACACCCGAAGTAGGATAATAGGGGCACACAAAACTATATTGTGTAAGCGTATTTAACATACGGTACATTTCCCTCGATACACAACTGTGACCCGGGAACAAATTTATGGACCAGCTTTGATTGCGGACTTCCTTGTGCGGTGTGATATGTGTGTGTCATACATGCTACAGATAAAAATGAAATAAACAGTGGCGTGGCTAGAATTTATGCAGCCCGGGCGGTCCCCAAGCTTGCCGCTAACTTCACCACAAAAGGTACAACATATAACACTTATAGCTTAAATAAAGTGAAATTGACGTTAGGGGCGGGATTTGATGTCTGAAAGTGGGGGAAGACCCGGTCGGACTGCCAAACGGAGCCGAAGGCTTCGCGGGAGCGCAAAGCGCTCCCCCAAACAGTGTGGGGTCCAGGGGCGCCGCCTCAGGGCCCTGGTGGGTCCAGGGGCAGAGCCCCGATGGAGTCTAGAGGCGAAGCTACCGGAAGTTCTGGGGTATTTACGAAATTGTAAGCATCAAAATGATGCATTTTAGTTTCAACTGCAAATGTACACAAGGTGGGAACTTAACAGACCACAAAAATCACAATTTGACTTTTTTCAATTACATTCTTATTCGGTATGACCAACAGGAGGCCTGGATCGATAATGCAGAGGACTTGAAGAAGGAGGGGAGAATGGGTTATTTTAAGTGTTTCCCGGAGCTTTGCAACAACAACTTTAAGAATGGGTGATCTAGATAAAAATTTTGCTTTGATAATTTCTGAGGGAGAGGGTCTCTCCTCTCCGCTGCCTATGGCCATGGGGAATTGGTGGTTTCTATGATGATGGAAGAGTTTGTACGAAGGTATATCAAGAGCGAGATGTTATACAGGAAGTAACCCCTAACCCCGAAACAACATTTAAAACGGGTGTGCGCCAAGCGCGCCGAAGAAAACAGCGTTGAGACGACGTTTGAGATATATGATTGTAGCCTATGGTCCTTCTTTAGTTCTAAATGCAGTATTGTTCATTAAATAAAACATTTCCTGCTTTCCCCATGTGCATGTTCTTTCCATAGAGCAGGGATATCCTGCTCTTTGGTTCTTTCTTTCATGTTTCATTTTTATCGATGGTCTGGGACGAGTCCCCTCAATGTTTTGTAACTGTGAAAAATAAGGTTGTGTCGATTTTGAAGGTTATAGAGTATATGGTATTTAAAAAAATCAATGAAATGTTTCATGGTAGTTTTTTACATAAACAGGGTGAAGGGCATCGTCAGTTAAAGTCCCAAGGAAGTAATTTTCATTGGATGCTGCGTGTTGGGAAGTTGTGGCCGGCGAAGTCTTTGGCCTTGAGCGCCGAAGGCGCGAAGCCGAAAGCTGGGGATTGGGGGTACTCCCCGAGTAATTTTTCTTAAATTTGACGGCTTTTGCGGTCATTCTGGACAATTTCTTGACAAAATCCTGCTTTCCCCAGGGATAATTTGAAATGCTAATGAAGTATTTTTCTTATGATGAAAAATTTAAGATAGTAACGGTCAGTCAATTTGCTGAGGATGGTGGTAGTTGGTGCGTAAAGTGAACAGTGAGAGGTGTAACGAGTGTTTGGAGGTAGTAATTTACTCAAGCTGTCCTACATGAATTGGTAACGAGGCAATTCCACCAAAGTTTTCCTACGCACAGCAGTACAGCAGTACTAATGAGACATCAATTTATATTAGGCTCATTTGAAGCACGCCGAAAAATTTATAGAGAATTGCGATTCCCTATACACGGGTTGGGTTTGGGATTTTGTTTGAAAGGACCATGGTGTATTTAATGATGTACATCAGAACTTTCAGTGACCCTTACTTCAGAGCTTCAAGTCACAACAGTGTGACGGGTAGGAGACGCCCATGCTTTGAATGAAATTTACGGTGCCAGACAAACTTTTCAATTGTATTAGTCAGTTTCCTCTGGTGGTGCCCGCAAAGCGTGCCGAGAAAAATCTTCCTAGCATTTTTTGGTATTTGATATTAACGTTTTCCTTTATTTAACATTGCAAATTTGAATCGTACTAGGCTTTTTAAGATTCTCTTATAGTTTCTTTGATACGTTTCCTTTCGCTCCTTGTTTTTCATTTTACTATTTTTTAAGCTCTGGACAAATGACAAATGACCCCCTTCCTCCCGTAGTCCCGCCTATGATTCAGGGAAAAGTCATTCCACGCTAAACAATCTTTTCGTGAAAAATAACATTGCGTCTGGCATCTTGTGTCCATTAAATCTCTCTCTTACCATCTCGAATTAAAAGTTTTTTTCATTGTCGTAAAGTGCCGCCCCAGAAATGGTCTCTCAGGGTAGAACCACCTCTTGCAGCCCTTTCTTTTAATATTGATTAATCTGTCAAGGCCACTGCTATCAAAGAGGGTCCAAAAGAGGCTCCTTGGATCAATAACTCAAGGAGGCGACTGATGCGCTGCTGTAAGCAACAGATACTACATGTTCAAATTTGAAGGGCGAAGGGCCCTGGAAAAAGAACAGTCAGAAGTCGAGAGTATTTACTTCAAACGACGAAGCAACTCCTTGAACGCTAGAAATGCTTCCCAAAATGGTGAGCCTGCTTGCAATATGGGCCGTTTATCAACTATTAATAGAGGTCGCTCGATGTTGGGGTCAGTTAAGTACGTAAGATGCGTCGGGGAGGGTGGGAGTGACAAACGTTTGTTTTCGCCAATTAAATGCAAGTTTATGCGCAAGACATGCATATGTAACGTTACTTAATGGTTTGATAATTGCGTAGGCCAAGGGAGCAGGAGCAGTGAGCTAATGGGGGCGGAAGGAGAAGGTGGAAGAGGACTCAACAGTGGCGGATTTAGGCGGGGGCGCACCCGGCGCGCGCCTCCCCCCCCTAAAATTTTCCAAAGCTTATTTTTTACTTTCACTAAATAGATCATTTAGCCTACTTGTTTCTACATAATATTGTATTATGTTATAATTTTCAAACTATGTAATTATAATTGTTACAAACTAATAGCAATTTAGAGCACACAGTTTCAAGTTTTCCGATAAAATGTCAATAGAGTGATATCGAAGGTCTCAACCCTATTTCGGACCACGCTTTATGTAGAACACTAAACTTTTTTTTACAATCCATCTGCTATTTGGGTTCATCAGATGTGGAGTTTTTTAATCAACGGAAATCCTCGTTAATGTTATCATACACTCCTCATGGAAAAACAAAAGAACCGTGAAAATGTCCATAGGCTACGCATCATCGATAATGGAAGTTCAAACTGTATGTTAATGTAAATTATGCTATCAGTTGCAATCCCATTCCTTTCAATGTAATTACGAGGAATGAAAATTCAATCGACATTTGTACCTAACAGTTGTGAACATCAGCTGGATTGGATCCAGCCTAACTTTTTACAATTACTGTAGTGTACTGATTATAGCATCGATCACAACTTGGGATTGATTTCTTTTTTGCGGTAAAGGCTATGCCATATTATCCACATACACGTTCATTCTAAAAACCATTCAACACATAATAAGACTTTGAAAGATGAAAATTACGTTACTGGTCACGGTGTATAGAATGTATAAAAAGCGCATGGCCAAACTGCACATGAGCTTAATGTCTATGTTCACTTATTTTATACAATCTGTGATCCCGTTTCTTCCTTTTTCCATGAACTAGAGAGTATTTTATATAAATTTATTTGGTCACACAAACCAGACAATTAGGGGAAACGCTCTGTTCTAATATGTGCAAAATGTAAAGGTGGTTTAGGAATGGTCGAATTATGCTCTTTTGCTTATAGCTTAAAGTGTAAATGAGGGAAAAATTATTTTCAGGATGGCTTTGCTTTTGGGAAAGTTTTGTTTGATAGTAAGCTCAAGAAATATGGCGGAATATATGTGTTTTAATGTGACCTTTCCAATGAATATGTTAGCATTGAAAACAAGTATTTATGATGTCTGTTGCACTTGATCTTATTTTACGCCCTCCGGATGTGTATGCTAATCAATATATTTTGAATAATTCTTATTAAAATTGATAATAAACTTATCTATGCCAGAGCTCTCATGGTCACTAAAACTTACAAAGTAATTTTTTTAATGAGAGAGTCGACTGAGTGCTTAATTAGAATGATTTCTGCCATAAATGTAATTTTACTAGTATTTTTCCTTTTACATTGTATTATGGAAAAATTCTGCTATCCCGAGGGAGTGGAGACTGAATCTACATGCCACTAATGAAATCAATGATAACGCAAAGCGTTTAACAATGTTTATCTCTCATGCACATGACAATAAAGTGGTATATTTCATCAAGCAAAAGACTTTAAAAGCTACTGCGATCTCAAATATGAATGTTACAGCAGTGCATCGTATTCTTGGTCAGATATTTTCACCATCGTCTTTGAAGCTGTTGGAGACCCCAAAATTCAATTCTTTCAGTTTTTTACGTTCATAGAATTATAGGTTGTAACGAATTTTTATTCAAAATTAAAAAGGAAAGATTCCTTGTGTGAGGATCCCCCTTATCTTTAGACCACTTTTTCCGGACCTATAACATTACGACATATTTTTGGAAAGATATTTCATCAAAAGTGTTTAAAGAGTGATCTTAGCTTAAATCAAGATCAAGTAAATTTTGGTTTAGTTCATGAAGCAAGTTTTTGCAATTTTCTCACTTTTAATTGAAGGGAACATTTTTTTTTTTTGGCAAACAAAAGCTCAAAGTAACGACTGCTTAGGTTCTACTTACAAGCCTGGGAAATGCCATTTCCGGCTATCTGACGGGTCGCGATTTTTCAAAATTTTCTGTACGCTCCGCGCCAACCGATGGTGGCGCTCCGCTTAGATATTCGTTCAGATGATCGACCGTCAGCGCGCCCCCCCTAACGAAAAATCCTAGATCCGCCCCTGCTCAAGCTCCCTGTCAAAATGGTGATTGATGATATTGGGCCTATGTCACTGACCCCTCTTTGTAAGGCAGGAATCCCCTTATCAGGTCCTTCTGTGAAATTAAAAACTTTTCGGAGTACACTTTTGTTATTAACTACCTTATTGATTTACTGTTAGCAAATTTACTACAAAATTATATAATAGGTCTACGTAGCATCTATTTGTCCCCAAGAAACCTCAAATATTCCTTAAAGACCTTGTGTAGATTCCTTTTTCTAGTCTGAAACGTTCAGCCGCTCTCCCAGCAGGTGAGAACAGATTTCAAGGCCTACGAGTATGCGTACTTTTATCTAATCACCCCGCGGTTTACAGAGGTAGAAATTCTCACTTTTAGTTTAGGATCTGTTTTAAATGGTTAAGCGGCGACCATTTTTTTGACCCTTTCGCTGAATCTAAGACATAAGAAACTGAGTCCGGTAGTTGATAATAATCTTCTTTCCTTTGTGCTAACAATTATCACCAGGTATTTCATTGATGGACATATTGGACAGTCATTTATTGGACGCAATCTTCCTAAATCACACCTGTAAAATACAATAAAATTTCGTTTACATCAGTGGCGCGGCCAGGATGTGGTAATTGGGGGGGGGGCACCACAGATGACGTCGTATGCCACCTCAGTTAACCCCCCAAGTCTGTGTAAATTGTTCCTTTTTATGCGTCCCCGTGATTGTATACAGCAGTGGGGGATCCTTCCTTCGTCACTATATCACTATATAAAGGTGCCGTTCTGGGAGAGGGTCTAAGGGAGGGGGTGTCCCCTCCCCCTTGAGAAATTTTTGTTAATGTAAGGTTGCTCAGATGCAAAATGGTGCTTTTTTTTGGGCTATTTTTGGAACTGATCATATATGGCTGAAAATTGTCCATAATTTAGTGAATTCTAATTTTGGTTAGGTGAAAGAGGAGAGTAAGTTGTTTAAGAGAAGGGTATATTGTCAACAAACCTCCTGAAGCCCCCCTTTTGGCTACTTTTCTGCCTTCTGTTCGGGGGAATGTTTTTACTCAAAAATACGTGCTTGGAGTCCACAGAAACATCCTCGGACAATTACTAAAATTTTCCTTTGCTTCATTGTGCATTTTAAAAGGGTATCTAAGGCTGGCAGACACCGGTATAGGGCCTTCCGGAAACTTTGAATTAATTACAAAATGGGGCACTGGTGTGGTGCTTATTGCCTAACATCCAAATAATACTATAGAGTATAATGCCGAGCACTTTACAACTATTGTAGTTTTACAAAGTTTGAAAGAAAATCCAGACGAACAGCTTTCAGCAATGGGGAATGGGAGGGAGGGGGAGTATAGGTGCAGGGAGGTGATTTTAGACCTCCCTGATAGGTGTAGCCAAAGGGGTAAAGGACTAACAAGCGCGTTTCGGAATGCTTTTTCGTCGTAAGTTCATTAATAATCACCATCTATAGCGATAATGGCTGCGCGCGAAGCGCCCGGTAAAAGTGTTTGAACAAATATCACTGCAAATACGTACTTTCAACCTTCCACATCATGCTACAAATTAGATTGAAAGATCCCATATCAATGCGAGGCCCTATACAGAGGTTGGAGATGTACTTCTTTTTTTTTTTTGGAAAAGTGCTGTAATCAGAATAGTTGCATGTATCATTACCTTAATAATGGTCATGAGATGGAGTGCAAACCGTGACGAATGCGCCCGAAGCGCGCCGAAATTTTTCATTAAATAAAATTTCCATGACAAAACCTGCATTCATGCTCTGCATCGAGACACTTTTAATTCCCCAACAAACCTATATGTCAGTCATAACGCCAGTCTTTTACCTGATAATTCAAAAATAGCTTTCATCTTTTACTGCTGTGCTTCTCCGGGCGTTGCCATAGGAAATATTTATAATAAGAACAATATTGAGGTAAGGTTTGAAGCGCACGAGCGAAAATTTTGATAGTTGCGAAGGATTTGCGAAAATCCTGATAGTTTGAGAACCATTTGTGATAGAAAATGATTATAATAGATCCATCACTCCGTCGAAAACACACCTCACCCTAAATGCATTAAACCAATATTAACTTTTATCTTCACGGGGGCGATTTTTTCAGGGGAGGTTTCGCCCCTACCCCCCCTTCAAGTTAGCTACAGGCTTGCGTTTACATCACAAATGAAGCACAAACTTTCAGCAGCATCGTGTAATCACGGACTTTCTCTTCCTAAAGAACGATATATATATATATATATATATACCGTGTATATCTATATATATATATATACCGTGTATATCTATATATATATATATATATATATGTATAGGTCAAAAAAAGAAGTAAATAGTGCTAAAAGTTTGTGAAAAAGTCCACGACGTTGCGGGTTTAAACCCTTCATCAGATGGCAAAAATGCAACTGATTGTTGACACGGCCAAACGGTACAAATTAGAAAATACACAATAAAATTGGGCACGGGCAAACCGGCTAGAAAAACAGTGTAAAGTGGTAAACACAGGTAACAACAATGCATCAATTGCTGCTTCATAAAATTTCAAATCTAACGTTCAGACCATATGAGGACAGTGTTCCAAGTTTCATGATGAGACGGTTTTCGGCAGCCAGGCGATCATGATCGGAACCTCTACACGAGATGGCCGCTGAAACCATCAATTCACGGATCGAGTACGCTCTTCGCCAGAGAGTCGAGGGGACTTTAGAAAAAGATTTAAAGAAACTATGCAAACTGACCACGCATGACAAACCCATGATGTAGAGGTCTGAAGGTCAAGAGGTTGTCGGTCAGTTAAGTTTGTCGTCCCCTGGGGGACATAGATCCTTTTGGGGATCAGAACTCCTTCGGGAGTAACGTTTGGCTCTTCGCCAGAGAGTCGAGGGGACTTTGAAAGAAGTATAAACCATGGGAAACCAAGGGTTCAAAGAAAACCAAGAAGTAAATTAACCGTTTGAAGACTTAATAACTATCAAAATGCAATATAATATACATCCATTTACATTGGAAAAACTTTGCAATTGAAAGAACAACTTTACTTTCATCCACTTTACTTCGCACAAATTATAGACTAGCTAACCGTTTCTCTGAGTAAGTAAGCAAGACCTGTCTTTTCTTTATTTGAAGGGCTTTATTTCCATTCAGAAACGTATTTACAATAACGTAAAATTTAGAGCATGGTGATTGAAATTTAGGTACACAAATCATAACACGTAATGTCCATGAAGTGCTGGAGTTGGTACAGTCATTTAAGAGTGGTCGTCAACAAAGCCATCTCAGTTAGTAGCGTCAATCTTTACTCAAATGTAGGAGGGGGGGGGGCATGACCACTTCTGTCAAAAATTTACTGTGTAAAAATCTTAAGTCAATGGGTGTATTCCCAAAATGTGGGGGACGCGTCCCCTGTCCCCCCAGGGGGGGGGATTGACGCCCATGATCTCAGTTAATCTGTACAAGTTGCAAAGACTTGAATTCCTTTGAAAATAATAGTTCCCTTGAAATTATCCTTTCTCATTCCGGCTCAAGACCTGTCATTTTTCATTTGCTGAAGAAAAAACTGTATTTCCGTTCACATACATTTATACACCGTTTACAACAGCTTAATAAATAGAGCCCAAGGCCTGTTTTTTCTTTTTTTTTTTTGTTTGGAAGAAAAACTGTATTTCCGTTCATAAACACTATTTACCATGATTCAATAAGAAAGGCAAATTAACTGAAAATTAGATACAACGTCACAACAACTCACATTTCTGAATGAGGATGGTTAACGTTGAAAGCTTTCAGTAATGTGGAAAACAATCATCACATCAATGTGCTATACAAAAACCATTGCCTCAATTATTTACAGAAATCAACAGTTGATGTGATAACTCACTCCATCAGTTTGTACTACATCAGGACTGAACAGAAACAACCGCTGTGACATTAAAATTAATATTAAAACGAAATGGTGAACTCTTTTAGTGTACACTTTGGTGAGATTTAAACAATCGTAGGAAAAACTGAAAACCGTTCAGAAACATAATTTCCCTAGCTATTACAATCAATAAAAATGTAAAGTATTACAGATGCAAATTACATACAACAGGTCTGTCTTTTTCTTTTCGGAAAAATTACATACAACAGGTCTGTCTTTTTCTTTTCGGAAAACTTTATTTCCGTTCAGAAACACTATTTACAATAAATTAAAGGGTATAGCTTTATAAACGAAAACTATTTACATACTTGAAAGTCGACCACAATTTTGAAATCTCTCGTCAAGGCCTGTCTTCAGTTTTTAAGGACACATTTATTTCTAGTCCTTTTCGTATATACGGGGTCGTATATACATGATTTCGCAGGGGGGGGGGGGTGTGAACTATTTTTGGACCAACTACATTTCTTGGAGACCGACTCCCGCTGACATAGTTGTACAACCCGAATTTTCAAAGACTTTTTTTTTTTTTTTTGTTTGTTTTTTTTTGCACTTCAAATGTTGTTCTGAATTTTCGAGGACCTTTTTTTTTTGCTTTTATTTTTTTGCTCTTTTGCACTTCAAATGTTGTTCATGTCTGCTCTACTGTTACAATGGCACATGGGCTTCCGCAGAAAAAAATTCAGGGGGCAAAATTTTTTAGGGGGTCCCAACTTTTTTCATGGGAGATATTTTACTCCCAGGAAAGAGTTTAGATGCTACTTTCACACAGTGTTGACAAAGGCGTAGCCAGGAATTTGTCAGGGGGGGGGGCGAAGCCCATAGATAGACTCTCAGCGCTCCGCGCCACCATGAGTTGGCGCGGAGCGCAAGAAAATTTTTGCCCAAAATGCTTCCTAGATCGCTGGAAACGGCACTTCCAAGGCCTATTTACCGCATATAAAAAGGGAAAACACTAGCAATATCGTAAATATAAACTTAAAAAAATACCAAAAATATGCTGGGGGGGGGGGGGGGAGGAAGCTGCTGGGGTCTGAGTGTTGATATTTTTATTCAATTCCTGTTTTGAGAGTAGAAATTCACACTGAGTGAACTATTAAGAAATGTTGATATTATATTTTCTTTGTTTTTTTTTTATTTTTTCTTTGTTTTTTTTTTCAAGTTTTTGATTTTCCAGGGGGCAAGTGCCCCCTTGCCCCCCTCCGGACGCCCATGCAATGGCACACTGAACTGGATTTGAGACCGACTTTTGATTTTTTCACCGGGGGGTGTCACACACTCCCACACACCCCTTATTTACGCCCCTGCGTATATACATTAAAAACAATCAGAGATTTCGCATTTACTTAAATTATTTCCTATTTCCAAATATCTACAGTGTGCATGCCCAAGTTAAGTTATTATTAATCTTTCTTTTGTGGATTTTATTCTCAGTTTATTACATCTGGCAAAAGGAAAGAACTAAAATAGACTATTTACAGAAGAAAGGGAAAGAAATTAATACATAATATGAACTGGTTAAACAGCATTAATCCGGGTTGTTACACATTACGAGTATTCTTGAATTTCTTTCACAATCTCAGTTTCCATGCATTATAGGTACTTTTTCTATTGTTGTTATATTCTTAGTTAAAAATATATTCTAAGTTAAAAATTAAAACGAGCTTTTTGTTAATTAGCATTACAAATGATCTTCCAAGAATGCATGCCTTGAATAAACTTAGAGAAAGGCCAGAGATTATAATCAACTTGAATTCTTATTAATTTTTGTAATAGACGAAATCACTCTAACTCTTTATACACTTTGTTCATGATTATCGGGTACCAATGTATTTCTTTGAATTTATTGTGTTCTCACAATTTTCTGTTTCACACACAAAACAAAAGAACGTGATATATATAAATATATACAATAAACAATATATGTACATTATATGTAATTAAAATAGTTTGAATTAAATTAATTGAACTTAAGTGAAGAACCTTTGTAACAACCAATGTAAGTAAACCCCATAAACCTACACCCATAACACTCAAGAAAAAGGAACAACTTTTAGTAATTTTTAAGTTTATTTACAAACCCATTTCATCAGAAAAAGTAACTTGATTTTAGGGCCTCACCATTTTCGAAGTACCTTAAAAGGAATTGGAGATTTCTTTGAAAAATGTACTTCCGTTTCTAAATACATGTACACTATTTACAATTGTTAAAATCTCTATGAGAATAATTGAAAGGTAGAAATAATATTGATTAGGATGGGCTTACTGAATTTCTTAGATTTAAACAAAAACTTCATTGTATTTAATGCTTCTTTGAAAGGAACAACTTTTAACCGAGATGCAATAAGGAGGAAAGTATGTACAATATAAACAATATAAAGTGTATTAAATACAATCAATCAATCAATCAATCAATCAATCAATCAATCAATCAATCAATCAATCAATCAATCAATCAATCAATCAATCAATCAATCAATCAATCAATCAATCAATATAGTTCACAATGAATTCGTAGAACTTAAGGAAGAGAATGATTAACAACTAGGCCTAATGATTTTATACTCTGCCAAACCTTGTACCAATGTATGTAGATTAAACTGCACGTCATTAAAAGTTTCGTCGACCCTGCCAGGACTCGAACCTGGAATCCCCTGATTCGTAGTCAGATGCCTTATCCATTGGGCCACAGGGCCGTTGTGCTAATTAATAAAGAAATTGTTACATCAAGGATCTGAGTAGGTTATATATCACACGTTCATAACAGCTTATGTGAAAACAGCTTTCAGTAAAAGTTAAGTAAACAGTCTTCACGAAAGTCCTATCAAGATCATAAACATAATTATGATCAGATGATGGTGGCACGTGCAGTAAGGTTAACGTAGGAGTGCATTAGATTGCTTGTATAATGGATGGGGTGTTAATTTAATTTTTTAAGTTGACTAGTTTTCTTGAGGGGGTGGGCTATTTCTGGATCAGCAACATTATAAATATGAATGTTATTATGGATGTAAATAAAGAGGCTGTAAGTTTTTGATGAGGAGGGACCTCGTGGTGGGTACCGTACTTCGGCGTACTATGACACATATAAAACTTAGTTTGCCAATCAAATTCCCGTGAGTAATAAATGAGAACAGGCGATCTCTGAATCCGTCGGGGAGGAGTATCTCGTAGGAAAGGGAACACCCAAAACCTCTCTGTTACTAGAACCCTCACCAAGTTGTCATACAGTTTTCTCCTTCAAAGGAAATCATTGAGAAACCCGTTGCGAAGTGAAGGTTAGGGTGGCATCCCTTAATGTCTATTTCTTGCACAGGTGGTAGCGCCAATTAAGCGCGGACAGGCTGAGGGTAGGGTGCCATAGCCTCTTCGGGGAAGGCAGCCCTCCACAGGGGAATTTTCCAACTAATGTCGTCGGTTAAAAGAAGTGGGTATTACAAAGTATTTAGGCCTAATTCCCGAAGATGACCAGTGGCCAAGACACTTTACTTGTTCTTGCTCTCAATGAGGGCAGATTTCTTAATAAAAAAATTCAAATTTTCTTCTACAAGCCCCCAAAATTTCTTTTTTCAGTAGAAATCCAAAATTGCCAGGCACGCCCGAAAATGTTGTCTCTCCCGTTCTTCGGATAACCCGTCAGGTCACGGCTTCCCTACCCCTTGTAGGGGAGCTTTGTTTCATATCCTGGAACCTCCACTGTTCTTGCAGTTCGGTTTCGGTTGAACCATGGAAGAACAACCTCGGAACTCCCATGGTGGTACCTTATCAATGAGAATCTGAACTGTGGTGTGCCGAGCTTTGTCAGGTATCATGATCTGGACGCCTCCACAACGATGGTGCTTTTGACGGAGTCGATGGACCATGACCATTTCCTTTGCCCAATTTAATTACAATTGACCATAACTATATGACACTAACTTCAATAGACGTGTTGGGAAATTCGGTACTTCCGGTCGGGTAACAAGGTCAAGTGTACCATGACAACGGGCAACGTGTTTAGCTCTGCATACTTAGCATGCAACACCTGCGATGGGACACTGTAAACGTGGTACACTTCACCTTTGACCCATTCCCATATTGCATTGCATGGAAACATTTCCCAACTCGTCTATTGTTCTACCATCTGCACCATCTTGGTTCTAAGGTTCCATTGAGAGCGTATTCGTAATTTATAAACTTAAGTTTAGGAGAACCCAAACACCTTGCCAGCTACTGGAACCGACCCAACTCATATAAAAACAGACTGTAGGTAACTCAACTTGCGTACTTGAGTGAATCGAATCGAAGTGACTCGACCTACAGATAAACAGGGAAAACAGAAACTGAAATGACTTCACTAAACTTGAAGTTTTAAAACTAGACTGGACTAATAATGTCCCATCAGGGGACGTAGCTCCTTCAGGTGGAGCAGAGCCCCCTTGGGAGTAACGTTTGAGTGTCCAACCAAAGGGATGCTTTTAGAATCCGATTCAACTCGAGACTCCACATCCTGTGACTCGACAACAATAGTAAACAGTTCATGTCTTCAAAGTGTAAAAGGCCCAGAAACAATGTGTAGGACGCTGTAGGCCTACGTGTGACTGCGGACGTTCCTGCTGAACCTATGCAAGTTCATAAACAAAGATGAAAAATGAAACAAGGAGGGTTTAGAATCATGGTTGCAATATCTCATTTTAGTTCCCGAAAGGAACACCTAAGTAGTCGCTCGATGCTGACCTTGCAAAACGACTGTAGGTTCGTACATTTCAGTGTCGACTGTGATTCTGATCAGCACACTTTCTTCCGACCGGTACAGCACCCGCCTGAAGCCGGTGACACTTTTTGACACATTTTCTACTAGTCTGCGTAGCGGCTCTCAGCGTCTTATACCATTCGGGCTGCCACCAAGAGTTCTGTCATGGCGGAGAGCTGAACGAAAAGCCTTGTTCGTTCCACATGTGAGAGGTCATTCATCGTCTCGCGTTAGCCTCCATTCTCCGTTGTTTTGCTTTTGGTGAACCATATCAAAGATCTCTATCCTAATCATTACGCAGTAGGTACATACCGGTACATATCCCTTTAATTGAATTGAATTGAATATCCCTTTAAATTGAGTTCATGCAGTAGATACGGAAGCCGAGAAGTACGGTGATCTGAGAGAGCAGATAAGTTCTTATGAATCAAATGTTGCCAATTTGGAGAAGAAATGTACGTAGCAGTTCTTATTTCACTCACCTTTCGAGAAACATTTCACGATTAAAGGAAGGGTTTGAGCAAAAAATTAACTTTTATATGTAAAGAGGTACTAAATCTACGCAGTTTGTTGAAACTTGCATTCAAATCGGACATGTACTGCTCGAGATATCAATAAATGAAGTTACTACATTTGTTACCCAAAGTGAGCTTGAAGCAGGGGTTATATCACTTCCTCACATTGATGAGAAATGCTTTCCGTTTCCTTTGTTTTTTCAGTCTGTTGTTCTGACCTCGAAGTTAATTGGGATGGGACCTCCCCATGAGGAATGTGAAGTTTGTAAAATTCCCATGCCTCTCATGCAATCACATTCCGATATGGAGGAGAAAATTGGTTGTAAAGTTTAAAGAAAAACAAAAGACTACTCATTAATGTGAGGCTATGATGTCAGATCTGCTTGCTTCAAGTTCACTTTGTGTTGAAAATGTGACAACTTTAACTGCTAATATCTTCACTGTAAAAAATTTCTGTAGATTTACAGAACAAAAAACAAAGAAATACATAAAGAAAACGGAAAAAGTGCTGACAAATTGACAGCACTTTTTCCATTTCCTCTTTGTATTTCTTTATTTTTTGTTCTGTAATCCTACAAACGTCTGTAGACATTTTTTTACAGTGTTGAGAACCACACATCGGATTTCAATGCAAATTTCACCAGAATGATTAGAATAAGTACCCTTCTAGCATATCAAAACTTGATTTGAGTTTCGACCCTTCTTTTAAGTTTTGATTATCCGTAGTGAAATGAGACCTTGATATTTCATCCACTGTATCAAGCCCAGTCCCCGGTCCATCCTCTAGAGTATGTAGTTGCTATAAAGTATATGTGGAACATAAGTACGAAAATGCCCCAGACTATTTTTTCACAATTCATTCCAATCAATATGAACACAGTCATATGTGGTCGATGGTCTGTTACAGCGACTATGTATTCGAGTATAAACCGGCCCTCGGTCGTGCCGGTCAAAGGTCATTATTTAGCCCGTTTACTCCCCTTCCTTTATTCACATATTGATTTATCTGTCACAGCCTCTGTTTATAACCAAAGGTGTCCCAACAGAGCTAGGTTAGTTGGTTCAATAAAGAAGAAAGCTTCTCTGACTAGTATCATGAGTCAGCAGATGCATCACTGTATGCTGCAAATATTAAGTATTCAAAACTGAAGGGTCCTTGTTACAGAATGATGTCACAAGAGGAGTACGTACTCCAAACAACAAACGAACTCCTTGATCTCTGAAGAAGCTGCCTAAAATGGTGAAACTGTTGGCAATATTGACTGCCGTGCACTTGTTAATAGAGGGCGCTCAAGGATGGGGTCAGGTAAGTTTCCTAAGAAAAATGTTAGAGGAACGGTAGCAAACAAACTTATGCTTTTACGTACTTAAATGATAGGCCTGTCCAAGAAATCGAGAAATGTATAAGAAATCACACCCGCTTATTTCACAGCTTGCCACGAAACTCTCCGCCTTTCCACAAAGACAACCTCACGGTTTTCGTGTAATCGGCTCGTCAGGGTGTAGGGGGGAATTTTAGCCTTCTTCCCCGTAAAAACCACGAAAATTACGTAAAGCAGTTCATATGAAGCCCTTATTTCTATGATCCTAACATTCATTCATAAATCAATTAGACTCTCGTTAATTTGTACCCACTCTCTCCCAGGGCTGTAGCCTGCCCATAAACAAGGGGGAAGTTGCCCCGAGAGATTTCCAAACCTCATATGAAACTAATTCAAAAACAAAAGTACTTAATTGTACTGCAGTATGAAAATCGGATCCTCTTGGTTATGATTTTAAGACCATCCGTCGGAACTTGGGAATTCGTATCTAACCCACCTTGCATAAACAAAAACTTCTCAAAGAGCATAGTCACTCCCTGCCCTTAGATGATACCCAATCCTTAACATCCGGTCAAAAACATAGTAAAAACTCCTTCAGTAATTTCTAAACATATTCAACTCAAAAGTTTTGCCAAAAAAATACCGACACTTTGTTTTTTATCTAAGCCACCTTCCATAAATGGCCTATGATCTCCTACAAATTGTCCCCAGGACTGCACTCCTGTCGGGGGAAGAGAGTGACAAAGGAAAGATCTGGCCGGATGCCAACTGTCATGAGTACTGGGCTCCACTGGGCTCTGCGCTTAGATAGTCTCCCGAATTGCCCTTCTAGGGATTTCGCCCGGCTACGGCCCGACTCTGTAAAAACTTATACACTGTATTGCCTTAATTGCCGGATTCATAACTTTCCTGTGCCTGTACTTTTTTGACAAATATCTGAGGATGCCCCTTTTCATGATCATTTCCGTGAGCCACAGTACGAATCTTGCTCCTAGAGCAAGTAAAATTTTACATAATTTCTTATATAAGTAGTTTTAAGATACAACTTATCTTAAGAATATCTCGTTGTTATGAAGAAACTTCCGCGTAACTTGGCATACATTGTTTTATTCAATAGAACTTTAGGCTTACTTTGTTTTATTCACTAGAACTGTAAACGAGGTGGCGTTGGACCACAAGGGGATCCTGGGCCATCCGGTCCTGCAGGCGATCCAGGGGTTGGAGAATTCCTGGACTACTCAAATTGGAAGCAGTGTGCCTGGTACAGTGCTAACGGGAATGACTACGACACTAACATATATGTAAGTCTAGATCTATATCTAAAATTCACAAACGGTAGGCTACTGTATGAATGTAAGGTGTGAGATATATTTAAGAAAAGATAATTGCCTGAGAGTATAGAGCGGAGGGGGGGGGGGGACTGAGGCCTAAACCCCAAGTACCTTAAGTCAATCGGTAAGCAGTGTGTTCCAAATGATAGTGCAGTTTGAAGGCACGACGTAATTAAAACATAAGCATAAGCATAAGCATCCCCGTATTCTTCAAACAACGTCACAAACAAGCATTTCTCTTTTATTTTCCCTTTTGTAAAAAAATAATTTGACTCACATCCAACTTTTCAAGTTTCGGCAATAAAAAACTACAGTTTTATAAAACTTAGAAAAAATGTAGGCGAGAACGTCTCAGGCAAAACTTTCATTCAAAATTTTAGTTGAAGAACGACGCTCTCTTAATTTTTAACGTAATAATTCTTGACTTTGGTAAATAACAGTCTTTTAGCTGCTCTTTTTCAGTAGTGGTCAACTCCCGGTTTCGTCAGAAACATTGTATTGTGTACTTTCCCCTTTAGTACTGACTTAATTTGGGTCAAAACTACACGAAACTAAGTCGAATTCACTACAGAATGGAGTCATTCATTGGAGAGATTTTAATATGATGTCAGTTGCACTTGAGGGGTGGGAAGACATGTTGCACGTGAGGAGGGTGAAGACACGTCTCACGACAATTTCTTCCAACTTCTAATGTGAACACAACAAATTCACAAGAAATTATGTAGTTCTTTTGTGAGCATCGGATATACGACATGTCTCTGCCAATCTTCTGAGACAGTTTCGCCCAAACTAATTGTTTGGGTATCTCCATGTCAGTCGTTACATTAGAAGTAAATACATGGATATGACCACTGCAAGTCTAGGGCTGTAGAATGAGTGAAATTTCTATGGGACAGTACATGACAGCGTCCAGTGGCGTACCTAGGACATTTGGCACCCAGGCGGACACTTTCTTTGTCATCCACAGCCACCCTGGGTGAGGGGTCTAAGAGGAAGGACGGGACATTTATGTAAGGTCACTTAGGTTCAGATTGGTGCTGTCTATGTAAAGCTCTGGACCTCTTCGGGAAAATTTGAGAAAGAACCTTTTTATGTCTTTTCTCAGGTCCTAGGGGCCTTAAAAATAAACAGTACAATGGAGTTTTAAGCATATTAAGGAATTTTTCAAGAAAGGCTATTTTTCATTAAGGGTATGGAAATCTCGGGGGGACTTTTCCCCTCCCCCCCCCCCCGCAGGCTACTGCCCTGAAGTCTTCGGTCAGCCAATTATTTCAGCTATAGTATGCCTAAGATGAAATATTATTCTGCCATATTGTACCCTACCAGGATTGCGTATTCACGAAGCAATATAGCAACACGGCCTTATGGGTGTACTACGGAGGCAATCTCCGGGTCTATGGGTGTTCCGGTTGCTGTAAGAGATGGTACATTACTTTCAATAGCAACGAGTGTAGTTCACCGACTGTGATAGACGCTGTTGTATACCAAGAAAATACCTACCATATGAACCTCCATAGACACAGGAGCTTCGAAGGTAAGATACAGTGTGCTGTAGTCGTTGCCTTCCAGTCGTTTCAGTAAACTGAAACTAGTATGCGGTGGGGTGCTTCTTGTGTTTATTGCCCCTATGTAGTGGAAAACGTATCTTTGTTATTGACGGAGACCAAAGTAACCGCCCGGGCCCTTAGAAAAGCGGCTCCCGGGCTGGCTCGCAACCCCTCTCACTCTGAACGAGGCTTTAATGGAAAGGGAGAGTCCTGGTGACTGGAAACTTAAAGGTGATTTTCCTTGGGAAGCGCATCGAAAATGCAATAACTTTACACGAGAATATAAAAAAATTAAATGTACTCTCATAAATATTTTGATGTGATGTATGTGGCAAATGTTTAAAAAGCGCTGAGAAAATTTGAATAATAATCATCGAAAATACGCCGTCTTCCAAAATGAAGGCCTTACATCTTTTGCGAATTTTTACCTTTGAGTTAGACCTGTAAAAATTTGTAACCAGACTTGCTGTTTGCATTTTTGTACAATTTTGTTTAACTTCGATTTGTATTGGTCAGTTGGTAGGTAAAACATTAACCTAAGCGAAATTTCTACCAGAGACCTTCAATAAAGCAGGCATATTTGCAATCGGCCTATAGCAAAATGTCGAGTTTCAAGCTAAAACGACGGACTGGTTTCTAAAGTAACAACAGTTTCGTAAAATCATTAAATCTGAGCCAAGTGTATGCACTATACTGTCTCATGACCAGATGACTGACTATCTCTATGCTATCGTGACAAAGCAAACGTAAAAATATACTGACATATTTTATGCTTCTTTTAGTGTTTTAGTTCTTAGTAGCAATATCTTTAGAAGGAACTTACAACACCTGGAAGTACCATTGCCCCATAGGCGTAGGAAGCGGGGGTGTTAAAGCTCAAAAGAGTGGTGGGGCGGAAGTGCTTCCTCCCCCCCCCTTATTCAAGGACGAAAACCCCTTATTTATTCCCTCTGAAGAAAATGTCAAAAAAAATTGCAGTAATTTTCTTAAAATATGCCCAATATATATTGCCCAAATTGCAGTTTTAGGATCCTCAACTATTCACCCCTCCCCTTAGACCCCTCCCCAAGCTCAAGACAGAGTACGAAACAACGTTCATTCCCTAGTCGAGAACAGCTTCCTACTCTTATGGCCCCCATGAGTCCCTGTAACCGTGTTTGATGATGGACCCATCTGAAGTGTACCCTTCCTTCCTTCCCATGCCTAAATAGGGCCTTAGTTATACCTCTTAGAAACCCTTACATATTGACAAAAAATACTTTACGCAATACCATCTCTCCTTAGGATATTGCCATAATATAGGTGCTGGTGAGGTTCACGTGCGTCTGGCTGTCGGAGATTGCAGCGGATTCGGGAATTACGACGCATACACCGGGTGGAATAGCGCATCTAGACTGATCATACGTGAGGTGTCAGCAACCCAGTATTAAGTACAATATATGGTAAGATGCTAGAGACTGTATATAGATAGTGACCTCACCATACATCCCGGGTAAGATATAGGGGAAATATATCCCCCACACTTTTGGGAGGTGCTGCTATTGACTTTTACTTTTTCACACAGTAAATTTTACTTCAAAGGCCTTTCACCCCCTCCTTCCACTATTTAACACAAATCTCCACTAGTGGTCCAGGCTTAAAATGTCAATGCTTCCGTGTAGTAATAGTACAATTCCTGGCCATTGACCATCCCCCCAAATCCCTCATACTCCTCCTTTCACCATATAGTTGTGTCATTGCAGTGACTTGAAAGGGGCTTTATGGCATCCCCAAAATATATTTAGGAGTAGCCCTATAGTTCTAACTACAATTGGTGATTGCACTATGACTGACATTCATTCAAACAATAGTTCTACTGTGGCCGGTTAATGATAACCTGTACAGTCACTTGTGTACCCAGCTAAGCTCACACACAGGTGTGTGTCAATATGGCCTTGAGGAAATGAAACTCAGTGCAGGCTACTGTGGCTCTGTCTTGAAAGTGTAGTAGACAGGTTTTTTGTTTAAATTAGAGGAGGGGACGGAAGTTAACTTAGTAGGGAGATTTTTTACTGTTTGAGGTGAGATTATACAAAGTAGAGCAAGGCCCGAAGATTAAAAGAAGTTGGCTAACTATAATGATTATTGTACTGATAAGCAATAACAATAAATCGTTTTGCCGTGAAGCTGTTTCACCATACCGATGTTACTTGTAGATCGATTGAGAAATGACAATCTGTCATATACACTTACATGGTACATATTCCTATTTATCATATACAGTACATCACATGAAATTCCCTGATTGGTCAAAACTAAATGCCGTGTTAGTGAATTCCTCTCTTTTAAAGGCTATTTAACATATTTGAAAACTTTCAACACTAATTGATATTTTTGTTTTTTAACTGACTGATTTCAAAAAAGAACTAAAATTCTCGAAAATTTCAATTGCTTGCTAAAGTTTAGCTTTATCACAATATCAGTATAGTGGAGTTTGAAGTGTCCAAACGAAAAGATTGTATACGGTAAGTTGCTAACCAAAGTTACAACGTGACAGTTGCACAATGGAATAAGTTGACTTTTTTCGTTATTTTTCAGGAGATATATGCACAGTGAAAGTATTGAAATACTTCCCTGCAGTGAACATATTCGAGACATTGTCCAGTGACTAAATGCATGATCACTACGAGAATCTATGCATTGACTTGATATACAAATATGGTTGTCCAGGACAAAGTCTGGTATAGATAACTCGTAGCGAACTGGTGGTTAACTGGTTTTTGAGGGCACTTCAGTCCCGAGCGCAACCGAGTTTGCCAACTGAGTATCCTATTGAGATGGCAAGCTTTGCCAAGTGGGAGAAAACCCGAAGTATCCGAAGAACTTGAACCTACATACCTCGAGCGGAATTGGAACCTATGTAATTGTGTAACACATCGGTGTACACAACGTAAACCACTCGAAGGCAGAGACTGTACTGAACAATTGAGTAATTTTCTATAGTAGGGCTTAAAAAAGACTGGACTCGTGACTCTCAGTTTATCACGAGGATGTGACATGTGCATCTGTGGCACAAAAATTTAACTCAAATGATGTAGAGATCACAGCACCTTATGGAAAGTTTTTCTCACTTTATTTAATATACACGTTTTCTACAACAGAATGAAGTCAACAACCAAACTACAGTTTTATCAGGGCTGTCGGGACCAGGGGCTGGGGGATCTTACAGCCCCAAATGAGTCAACCTCCAATATAAAAAACCTTCCATTGACACTGCTTATAGTTTGTTATAAAAATACAAAGAAAATGCATCATTAATACACTACATCAGTGAAATACTGAAGATAGTTGGTGACCTTGAAGGATTCTTCCGTTGTCACCCTGTGAAGGAGCTGCCACCCTAAGACGGGTGTTCAAGGGAAGGGGGTTACTCTGTCTACTAAGTCAGGGGCGTAGCTAGGATGAAATTTTTAGGGGGCCTAGGTACCAAATGGGGGGGGGGGTCACGGCATTGATCGCGATCCTTAATTCTTACAAATTTTATTATGCCACACACAATTCCTGGGGGGCTAGCAAACATCTCGGGGACCCCGCCCCCCCCCCCCCCCCCGTAGCTACGCACCTGTACTAAGTTTTCGTTAATGTAAGGTTAAGTAAATGAAAAAGATATATAGTGATAACCACTTCCTTTTGAGAAAATTGTCTCTTAATGAGAGAATTAGTATCCATCCAAGAATATATATACACTATGTACAATTTTTTTTAACAATTTTTGTATAAAAGGTTTGTGATAATCATGTAATTGAACTTGTTGGTCATATCATTTCTATTTTATTTTAGAGAAAAAACTTTTAAGGGAATAAGCAGTCGCCCCAAATTTAGTTTGAAACATCAGCTAAATCTTTCAAATCTTGCCTTATTTCACTTTCAAGTACCTTGATGTCTTCAGACATAAACATTAAATATTTAAGGGAAAGTATGGAGTTATTCTGCACGAATTAAAAAATTTATTAAACAAAATTTTGTCACATGATTAAAAACAGCCATTCGTGAACTAGATACCCAGGTACACTCATTCAAATGGGGTGACTGTTTTTTCCCTTTAACGCCATCCCGGAAAAAATTATACAGTTAATACAAAGTGATATACAATGATATAGAACAAAGCCCAATACAGAGTTACATACAAAGAATAAAAATAATCAATTATATACTAAAATTTAAAAAATATCATCTCTTGGTATTGTGGTAATCATTTCTGCTAGCATTATCTCATCAAAGGAATGACATCGATAAAATGTGGAAAGTATTGAGTGTTTAATGTGAAGTAAAAGTGAAAGTTTTGTATAAGTTACAAAGCAAAATGAATTCCATATGGTTTTGTCTGCATTCTTTTCACAAAGGAATGATAAAGATTCAGCGAAAGTTAGGGTAAGAAAGGGTATGAATCAACTTGTGTCAAAAACTAAGAACACTGTGAAAATGGGGAAAAACCCGCAGTAAAAATGGTCCCTACCAGGGCTCGATCCTGAATTCGTCTAATCCGAAGTCATGCACCTTAACCTTTCGGGCCACGAGACCTATATATATATATATATATATATATATATATATATATATATATATATATATATATATATATATATATATATATATATATATATATATATATATATATATATATATATATATATATATATATGGGAACTAATGATGGAAAGTGTCAAAACGTCCATGTTAAAATGTTAGAAATGTTACTACCTTTCCATCATCTACAATCTTTGGGAGTATTTGCTTCTAGTTACTCGACAAAGGTACCTATGAGGTGTTGTTTCCAAGAAAAGCCCACACAACGAAAGACAATACAAAACTTTATTTGAAACTTATTACTGGAAGATATCGGGGGGGGGGTGAGGCTGGCAGGTCGGAGAGTTCGTGTGGTAGTTACATTGCCTATGTCTTGCATTTGAGGGGTCTTCGAAAAATGCTTTAGTAAAGCTGTTCGTATAGTCACTGTGTTGTTGATGTTCAAAAATTGATCATAAAGCAAGGGTCCTTCACCGCCTTCCTGTCTTACAGTCCAAGTTCAGGAAGTTGCCAAAGACTGTGGGTACTTTCTCTTCTGTCGAATGGAACGTTACATGGCGGTCCCATTCTGCCATTACCAGGATTTTGGACTGATAACTTAAAGGCTTTAGGCTATCTCATTACACTCTGAATACTAATTTAAGCTAGAGAAATCGAATCTTGTCGGGGCGAGCCTCTAGCCAGCTGTGGGCCTCCTCTTGCTGGTTTTCATCCACAATTAACTTGACAACATTCTTATGATCTCCTGGAGGTCTTCTTGGCCAGCATTCTGTTTAACAAACCTTTACAGAAATCTAAAAACAATTTATCCAAATTTGCCTTCATCTCGCAGGCTATACCAATGGTTTTCTTATAGTTGTGTGAGATTCGAATAGGTCCACGCCTTTCAATTAGGGGGTGGGGGTTGGGGGATTTCAAAATGACATCTGACGAGGAGCTTGGTGCACCTACTTAAAAGCATGGGGACAGGGGCGGTAGTTTCAGGAGTTCGCCGACAACCTTTTACCTATTTCTCCTTCCTATCACATTAGTTACATTTAGCCCTATAGACGGGGCTGGCCTTTCTGGTTAATACGTGGGGGGGGGGGGGTTTCCTTTCCCTTTTCCTCACCTTCCTTAACAGATGCGATGGAAAATACCCAGAATATAACTTGAACAAAAGAGCCACAGAAGCGAAAAGTTGCAGAAAGTAAAAGGCGCAGAAATAAAAGGAATCGTGTAAAGGAAATCATTGCGACGCAACCTATTTAGGACCATAAAGTGATGGCATTCTTTCATTCATTCCCATGAACTTGGGTAAATTTACAGTTCCTCAAATCCATTCCCCCTATATTCCAGCCACATTTAGAGCTATGCATGTACATGACGTCGGCTAACATCAATCCCTTGGACAAGGGAAGGGGGGCGGCAGGGGACGTCCTAGCAAAATTTTCGCCCCCTAGAAATTCAAAATTACTATTGCCTTAATGCATTGTAGTATATTTCACCCTTAAAAGATACTTCACTCCCCTAAAAGCTATCTCTCCCCCTTCAATACCTTATCTGGCTACGGGCCTTCCTGACATGATAACCAAACGACACAAACGGTATTAATCTGTTGAAAACGTCTTTAGACAATCAGGGGTTATCATACGAGCAGCGACACACTTTGAATCAGAAGATCGCTAGCCAAAATCACCTTTTTCACATGAAATGGAGATGAAACTTTGAAATGCACGCCCGCTATAGATATAACCGATAATCTGTCATCATCGTTGGGACATAGGCAAACGAGAGGGGGGGACTCGGGGGGGGGGCTCAAGTACCGTTGCCCGCCCCATCTGGGCAAAAATTTTGCTATTTCGGGGAAAATTTGCATTATCTCTGAGCAAAAGTACTGCAGGGGTTTGTGGGTTTGATGAACAAAGAGAACAATGAAAAAGAAAAATGATGAAATGATTACATCACAAAATAATTAATAGCGTGCCTCCTAAACCTGGGAAGAGTGGGGCGCATTGGGACATTTTTTTACATTTTTGTTCGTAACACTTCTTTGCTGCGTGATACGGGAAAGATATTGCACTGACTTATGAAACATAACTCATAACATCGGGGAGTTGTTATCCGAATAACGAGTTGTTATTCGGATAACAACCCCCTGATAACATTGCACACCTGCACATGCATTAAAACAAAAAATACCACTTGCCATATTTCACAAAATTTGATTGTTTTTCTCAAGTTTTTTTTTTTTTTGCCCTACTTGGGCCCATATGTGGAGTGTATTGGGACAACTAACAGGGTATATTGGGACAGTCATGGAGTAAAAAGTGATGAATCCCCCCATAAAACAAAAGGTCAACCATTTCTCTAGCCTCACCAACATTTGTTCTTACTTCACACTGACACTGATCGAATGCATTGTAGGCCTATAGCCTACAACGATCAATACTCTAAAACATTGTAGTCTACATTTCCCATATCAGCTCTTAAAGTTTAACATCATAAATACAATTGACACTTCCCTGGCTCATTCAAACAAGCTTCCCCAGACCATTAACAATTTGAAACCAAAGGAGTTGAGTTTTTGCTGCCCAATTTATTTAAATTATTGTCGTTACAAAACATAAATTTACTTCTATAAATACCGGCATGCAACCGCTTCCATTGCTAGCCTTACGCAGAAAACCCAAATGCCTCTAGAGCCTATACTGTAAGGAGTGTTATTCAGATAACTGATAAAGCCTCATTATAAGTTCAGTGCGCAGAATGCCGCATTATTACGCATTAACCACATGCGATTAACTACAGCGGTAAAGTTTAGTATCTGCGCGTGCGAGAAATTTACTTAACCACTGAAGTATGTAAACAACCTTCAAGTTCGTAATTGCGCATATACGTGTATGGACGTGTGCGCTATGTATACGCACCACACTCATGCAGGTACCAATTGGGTTGCATGCAGTACATTATTAGAAGTGTGTGCGCTGTGTATACGTACTACACACACAGTATATTAGTGTAAGACCACAATGACACATGATAAGTACAATGACACATAATAAAGACAATAATCTTGTGGTCGGTACATATATGTCAGCTTGTATGCGCAGATGCTAACCTTTGCAGCTGCAGCTAATCGCATGTTATATTAAACCAATGTACAAACTATCCAGCTTGTCACTATTCTGTCGAAAGGTGTCTGGAATTTTAACTTTTTGACAGTTTGACTAACATACGGAATAATTACATCATCTCATCACATACTTCTGCTAAGCCTCTTTTCTAAATATTTAACTTTTGCTGTGGAATATGCAAATCAAAGGTATTTTATCATGAGGTGTGCGCAACTATCATTCCGCGCATTCAGTAGATATATGCCATCACATTGACAAATCGTGTATGGGTTGCTTTGGGAAACTTTTAAAGGGATGCATTGGGACAATACAAATCCTATACCATATTTACATAATTCTAAATAACAGCGCAATAAATCTTGTTAAAGATGATTTGCAAATGACACAAACACAGGTTAGGGCAAACATACGATTTACAGTGTTTAATATATTTATATATGCGGTACTTCTTATGACCAAAAGGTGGGTGTACCTGAATACTAGAACCAGGAGATATATTGAATGTCACATTGCACCTCGGTGTCTGAAACCAACCCTCTTTCTCCTACGTGCAACTGCGGTATTTGTCGAATGCAGCTAAAACTGACACCAGGTACCTTCCTGATGATACTTGACTCAGGAAAGTGGACCTTTAAAGCTATGGTTACCTCTACATCAAAACGTTGCCCTTTTCAATAGTGATAAGTACTTACGCTGTCCGTGGGTCCAAAAGGAACTCCTTTTCATTTGTTTTTGAATCGATTTGTTAATTCCCATTCCTTTGTTGGCTGAGGTCAAAATAGAAACATCTTGCCTGCATGCAGATGGCAAAATAACAATAGATTTCGCGGTCAATTCAGCAACTAAAACAAGATTTACTGAGATTTGTTTCGGTTAAATCAACGAAAACTGCCTCAAAATAGAGGATAATGATGGCAAGAGAGATGAAGATCGTTATTTTCTGGATTTTATTACAACTTTTTATCGATTACTCCCAAGGATGGGGTTCGGTAAGTTTACAAAAGGCTGTAAAATGTATTAAGTAAGTCGTTAGGTGCATTTGATGTTTAGCAGCAAAATTGTAAGTTCGTAACACAGCTTCCTTTTATGGGCTAAGAAAGAAAAAGCAGAAAAAACAAACTGACTGAAAAGATGTACACTTTAAATCTGAGATGTGAAAGTGTCTTTGACATTTATTAATGATAACTGATTCAGATCGATGGAACACTACGGGGATAGCAGAAAGCTTACTGCCCAGTCCCCTAAATTATCAAAATGTAAAATTTGTAATCTTTTGTAAAACTGTGGTGTCATGGAGGTGACTGTGGTGATAGATTGGCGGTTTTGATCTCATCATTTTCTGTCAGCACATTTTACGTTTTGCCACAGGTTTAATGAAATGAACAGAACTTGTAGAAAATTGTAAATCTATAAAATAAACCTTTGGTTCCTGAAAAATCAATAGCATTTTGCTCCCTCACGTGTATGATTTCATTATACCGTAATTGCTATAGCCGAGTGGGCAAAGGTGATGATATGTGAACATGGCCGTACGGGCGGGGGATGCTGGGGGGGGGGGGGCTCCCCCATGTCAGAAACCTGACTAAATCGGGCAGATATTTTGTCTCAGCCGGGCGGAATATTGGGCAGTTAAATTAGGTCTGGAGTCGGGCAATTATCACCGCCCTCCTTGAGAAAAACAGTCCCGTACGGCCATGCATGTGAAGCAACTAAGCTGTTTGCCCGCTTGGCGGACTTGCATTACTCTTGAACCTATGGCTGCACTCTTAAAGGTGATCAGTCGTCTTGAAATATTCTTTGTGACGTCAGCCTTTTCTTGACATGTTTCTGCAGTCGTCACTGTTCAAGGATACACCGTACAAGTAGCTATGATGACATCGGTATAGCTAGTAGGTATACAGCTACAAGCCGTCTCTTCTTGCTTACCGATTAGCTATACCATGCTTGTACAGTGTATCCTTGAACAGTGACGACTGCAGAAACATGTCAAGAAAAGGCTGACGTCACAAAGAATATTTCAAGACGACTGATCACCTTTAATACCAACTGTACGTCAAAAGAGGAGTGCATATTCAACACCTACAGTTATGAAGGTATCTAAGCAGTGTACACTCTAAAACGTCCGGTTCAAATGGGCACTGAACCGAAATCTATTCAAAATATTGAATAGGTTCGGTTCAAAAGTAAACATTTTCTGTTCAAAAATGAACCAAATCTAGTCAAATATTTGAATAGATTTCGGTTTAGTGCCCATTTGAACAGATTCGGTTCAAATCTGAATAGGATGTTTTTAGAGGGTATGTAACCAGGAGGTTGAAGGTTCGATCATTGTCATGCTGGGTTAAAAATTGGTGGTTTTTTATCTAAGGTAAATCTAGTTTTCTTATTGAACTCAAATCTCTTAAAAACTAGCAAACAAAAAAACAAAACAAAACAAAACAAAAAAAAAACAAAAAACAAAAAAAAAAAAAAAAAAACAAAAAAAAAAACCTTCAAATTTGGACTTAACTCTTGAATTGGGAATCATACGATGTAACGTTGTAACTTTACAAGTTCTCACGTATTTCTTAAACATTGTGGTCGTTGCATGTCGTCACGAAGTATTAGCCCGGAAGGCTGAAACTTTTTTGGTAATGTCTGCACGAAGTAAGGTTTTTTCACTGAGTTTTAAAGTGAGGGGTTGGCCGACTCCGTCTCCAAAAACTCAGTGATGTGTTCGCAGACAAGATATGCTCGGGATAAATTAAACCGTGGTTATAGATTAAGTCTCCAGAATTCGCTGAAATAATTCTTTCGTGATGTGGGAGGATATTACCCAGCAAAGAATAATTTCGTAACTTTTGTTTGAAGTTTTTAATGGGATACCCAAAGGTTTGAGTTTAAAATTTCTTTAGGTGACCTTGTTAAGTAACAACACATAGCATGTTATCCTATTTCTAGACGTGTTTCTCCCCGACAGATTATTTTCGGGGCTCATCAGTGGCAGGGTGTATTATAAGTAGGCAATGTTTTCCAGAGTGTCACGTTCAAGAAAAGACGATAATTATCCAAAATGATAAATGAAAGTCACGGTGAGATCCCAAGTAACATTACTGTCCTACTCATAAATGGGCCTGCCTAACAGATTAAATACCTTAAATATCTCTTCAATTCGGGGAAGCTGTTTAGGAAAGCTTTGGCTTACTTTTTTGATGTCTAGTATCCCTTCTGGTAAGTAACTCTTTTTGGAGCAGTTTCAGGTTATCTTCAATAGTAGGAGATAGCCCGTATGACTTAAGTACCTCCTTAGACCTTAGAGACCATTGAGTCCTGTTTAATTAACGTCGGGAGTTTCATGTGTCCAATGGCTTCTGGTATACCGTAGTGTTGTCCGAGGTCCCGAGCGGTGGCGTAGTAAGAATGTTCTTCGCCCAGAACAAACTGAATGCACTTACAGAGAAGTAGCCTCCATTCAAACAACGTGACTATAAAATGAAAGCGGTACGAAAGTCACAACTTGGTGCCCCTGCCATACCTTTACGCCCTTGTCAAATGCTTCCCCCATCACTCCCTACTAGGACGAACTAAAAGGTAACGACGCCCTTTTCTCTCCAACGAGACCGGGTTTGTCTTAAGGTGCGTTCACACCAAAACCGAAATCTACGGCTTTTTGCGGGCGGGACGTGGAACTTTTTCCCGGACATATAGGGGCAAGTTTACTTCAATGAAAATTTAGAAAATTGCCCCATTTTTTCTGAGATAACAAATTTCGCGTCCCGCCCGCAAAAGCGAGGATTTCGGTTTTGGTGTGAACGCACCTTTAATCTTGTGCTCAGTTTGAATGATTTCCTTACCATTAACGTGAACCGTGTGTAATTTTAAAGTCATCTCCTCGGATGTTCTCTCATCTGCATAAAAACCTATGTAAAAAAAACCCGTTTTCCTCTCTTTTCCATTCAAAACTTATAATGGCGCTAAAGGTATGGCCATAACAAATATTCGTAGGCCCATATATGAGTATGAGGAGACATTTCACAAGTAGGAGGCAACTTAGTTTTTGCCAATTGCCATGATATTTTATTTAATTGGCAAACAATTGTGACAGGGAAATTCCCTTTAACATCTCAATTAGCTTCAAATCTGCGTTGGCAACTCGTCCAAATAGTGACTTTGGAGGCTACATCATTTACTACATGTACAAAGTGTGTCGTGAAATCGTGTTACCGTTGCTTACATTACAAAGTTCACTCTTTGTGACTCGAAATTTTATTGATCAACAAAAAGTGATTAGCGGCTTAAAAGCCTTAATTGATTAAGTTTTGAAGCCTCTGCATTTATCGATCGCAGGGAGCCTCCCACAAGCCCAGTGCTCAAAATAGCTGCTGACTAAACTTGTTATACGGAGTAAGTTACAGTGATAGTAATCATACGCCATGGTTGCGGTACAGCCGGACACAAACGGGACGAGTTTGCCTAACATTAAATCAAGAAATTGTTTAAGCAAAACATTATCGTGGTACTGAAAGAGAAACTATAACTTTGGCATTCTGGTGAAAATTCCATTCAGTTCCGACATGAAGTTCTCGAAATATCAGCAAATGAAGTTACAGTACTACATTTCTGACCTCAAGTAAGCTTGAAGCAAGCATGGTTTACATCATATCCTCAGATAGATGAGCAACCTTTGCTTTCCATGTTTTTCAATCTTTTTTGACATTGAAGGTGATAGGTAGGCCTATGTGATCTTCCCATGGAGATTTTGAACTTTGTAAAATTCACATGCCTCTCATGCATTCACATTACGACAATATGAGATTATGGAGGAGCAAACTGGTTGTAAAGTTAAGAAAACAAGAAAGACCTCATCAGTGCAATCATGAAAACATGACTTCAACTGCTAACATCTCGAGAACCACACATCGGATTTCAATGAAAACTTTTATCACCAGAATGCTTAGGTTAGGTTAGGCTTAGGTGACCCTCTAAATAATAATTAGACGGTGCCTCAACCTTTCTTTTAATGCAATACACGATATGCCACGGTACGAAAGTTCGTTGTAATGGATATGTGGGTACAAAGTGGACTAGAGTAGGGTTATCGAGTGGGGTACCCACTAGACCGGAAGTTCATTACACCGAAAAGAGCTCGACCGAAAACCGTCTTCGGGTGGGGTCTATAGGACTTACCTGAGGGCCCATATGGCAGGGTCGCGAGGGAAACGCCCCGGTGGGGTACCTGGAAGCCCTTGTGTTAGGTTAGGTTAGATGAGGTTTAACGGCCCAGTTTCCAACCATTTGGTTCAAGTCGAGACGACCACGGCCTTTTTCCAGTTGTGTCTCACTGGCTTGTTTTCCCTTACTTACATTGCTTATGCGGAGCATCTCGCACAACGGCAGTAGGTTCCATTTTTAAAGTCTTTGGTATGACTCGACCTGGGAATCGAACCCGGGCCTCCCGCGTGAGAGGCGGATGCTCTACCACAAGGGAAGCCCTTGGGTATTAACGAAATTGTAGGCATGTGATGCAAGTAAGTTTCTCTAAATGACATTGGATGTGCACTAAACAGACCACAAAAATTACAATTTGACATTTTTAAATCATGGCCTTACTCTGTGTGACTAACAGTCGGTCGGAATTGATGATGCAGAGGGCTTGAGGGTGAAGTGGAGGATGGATGATGGTGTGAGTTTTTATGGGACTTTGGAACAATAATATCATCCAAATTTTCCTACAGAAAGTTAGAATGGAAAAAGTAGTGCTCAGAATTGCATTTTAAAGACGTTTTAGCGATATGAGTAACAGATACTACAAGACAAATATTCTCCACTACTCACCGACTAATGTGATACAGTAAAAATTTACTTTGAAAATTTCTGAGGGCGGGGAAACAACTGCCCCTGCTACCCTCCCATCATCCCCCTCCCCTGCTGCGTACTGCCGCGATCGTAGCGTGTGTCGCATAGTGAGAAATAGAAGTCGAAAAAATCACACCGGTTGTGCCCGGCTTAACTTTGAGACATCAGTAGCCAGTGAAACAGTCAAATCTCTACTTCTTCCCTTATCTGGGATTTCATGTGACGTCACGCGCAATGGATTCCCAGGCACTGAAGGGCAAAACTCACACGCAGTAAGCGAATTTACAACTCACGCGCACAGCATAACCATAGATACTACTGTGACACAATGGACGCGTGCCCGTCAAAACAAAAAAGACGCGCAATCTTGCCCTTCAAAATTGCGTCTAGTTGGTTAAAGTCACGTGACTGAAATCCCTCTATACAAGTATCCGGCATTCAGTATAAGGTTCTCAGACACCAATATTCCCAATAACAAGTTAATCAAGGATTTTTGCATAAATGTAGCAATTCGTTACTAACCAATGTCAGTATGACCCTCAGGGTTGGTTTGTCGGAAGGGGGCTATGGAACCTTGTAGCCTGTGTAAGTCACCCTACACACGTACGGTGATTGGATTTTTAAAGGCAATAGGCAGTCGCCACCAAACTGCTTTGAAAATCAGCATACTCTTGCAAATCTTTTCTTATTTGCCTTACAAGTACCTCTGAAGATGTTTTAACATAACTATTACAAACAAAACGTAAAGAAAGAAGTTATTCTCCACAAGGGTGGATCCAACAATTGCTGTAAGGGGGCGAACGAAGTGCACCGAAGGTGCACCACGAGCGCGAAGACCGAGTAATATCGCGTGGGGTCCAGGGGCCCGCGTTAGGGTCCCTGGCGGGGTCCAGGGGCGGAGCCCCCTGAAGCTCTCGCAATATGAGACAATTTGAACACAGAAAATTAGTTTAAAGTGTCCCAAGATTCGAGAAGAAATAAGCAGCGATCCCTTCAGTTTTATATTTTAATGATCCGGGAGGCTCTTTGCAAGTCAGAGAGAGGTGCTTTCCAGCCAGTGGACAGCGGTTTACGATTATTGAAAACCCAACTGAAGGGAAGAATGTTACTCGAATTTACACAAAAGCCATTTACAGAGTCATATGAAAAATGTTAGTGTTGTGCAAAAAGGAAAAGTAAAACTAATTTGGTACAAACATCTAAAGGAAATTAAAAATAAAACATCTACAAATCTATTTGTATTTTTAACTATGCTGTTCAGTTGCCCCTGCTAAAGACATCTGCATTCAAAAAATATTCAAAACTTGTTTTTACCATATGTGTCAGTAAAGTAGGATCATGTTCAAACACCTGTCCCTGCTTCGGACAAGAAAAAAATCACCGTTTTTTCCTTCTTCGCCAAAGTTTGGTAAAAAGATCTTATATCGCCACCTTTTTTGCATTTGTTGTTCCCTACCTGAAACCGTACGGTAAAGCTTGCGTGTTTCCTTTCCTGGTTCAGGGAGTGTCTTCCATCCACCTGCGTGGCTCAGGATTACGAAAGTAAAGTCACCATAAAAAATTCTACTGGGACTGAGCGTATTTCAACATGGTATTTTCTTTCAAACAAGATGTTTCTCAAGGATTGTACTGACAAAAATGGCTTCTATGGAAAATCTACATCTGAAGCGATATAAATTTTGTTAAATGAAGCCTCGAAAAGGTTATAAAATTTGTATTATAGAAGGTACCAATAGCCTTCGAGCTCAGTCTGATTAATGACTTTTGAGATTATAACTCAAGGACTTATTAGTAAATCCTCTGACCGTGTTCTGTGGAATCAACCTCTCATGTAGACAGGTTGGCATACTTTTGGACCTAACTTTAGTAATTTACCTTAAAGACCCCCATTTCACCTCAAGTCAGCCAGCTAGGCCTATCTGCAGCGCTTGTCAGTTTAATTGAAGGTATGTGAGACATTTTGTAAACACAGAATTTAGACATTTAAATGAGCGTCCAGTAGTCGGTACGCAAGAGATGATTCAGTTTCTATTGAACTGAGATCATTACATGCCTCACTATACCCCATATACCGGACTTGTCCCACAAAAATGTGTGATTTAGATCTGATTTTATATTATTTTTTTCAATGATATATTTTTTATACTTTTTCTAGGTCGACCTAAGTGGGGGTCGCCCCTCCGCCCCCCCTCTGGATCCGCCATTGTATGTTACACACATGAGAAAATACTATGAAGAGCCGACTGGCAAGCTTTAATATGAGGTCGGGGAAGCTTGTGCCTGTTTAGAACTTGTACAAAAGTCCAGATCCGCCACAAAATTTAGACCAGATTTAGTGCGTAGGCCTAAGTTAAGAATAGGGTAATGGTTTCGTGTTGTTTACCAACAGCCTTGTGCACCCACGTATTCATGATTTATTTACTCGCGGGGGGGGGGGGGGCTTCAATTTTGACAAACGCAGGGTGTAGCAACCTTTCACAGAGTGTAGCAATGTTATTTGTTCAACGAGCGTTACGAGGAGGAGCTCAACACTCCCTGGATACGCACTCAGTGTAAGCACTAGAAGTGTCAGCATTTTGTAGCCTCTCAGGAAGAGCATGTACCCCCAATCATTTCTCCATTTGTCTGACAAACGAATCATCATTTGTCTGTCTGACATTGGTTAATTGAGTCAACTAAGCCCCTCAATATCGCTAGCTTCTCTCCTGATAATCTCGTATATTCATAATGAGGTAGTAACATACCTTGCCGTAAACAGACGCTCGAGGAAGTCCTGTAAAAGCCGTAGTAAGAACGTATTACAGCAGGAGTTTTTAGAACTTAGAACATTATTTCCTCGAGCGTCTGTTAACGGCAAGGTATGTCACTACCTTATAATGAACCGATATACCAGATAAACAACGTCACTTTTTTTACCCGAGATGTGGTTTCAGTCTTTAGCAAACGTTTTATGGCTAATAATTTAGAAAAGTTCTGCCTGTGATATTCAAGTGTATACCTTACCTACACACTGCAGGGCAAAATGCAGTAAAGTTGTAACGAAATAAAGTCATTGAACAGTTCAGGCGATTATTCAACCGTTTCATCCAAGGACTATATCTATTACGCCATGTGGTAGTGTAGTCAATTTGTAAATGTTTCACTTCGATGTAAAACTGTTACATTTTATCGAGAGTTGTGAAGACATATTAAAACACGTCTTTTAAGGTATTGGCTAGAAACAAGAGGGAAATTAAGCCCACTTCTCCCACCCGTTTCTCCTCCTCTTCCTAAAATTTGCTGTTTCGAACAGAACGTTTCTGTTGGGTTCTAGGCAGGGAGTTGTTTCTTTGGCAACTCCCTGGTCCAGGTTGCAGATCCCGGCTTCGACGAGGTGCTACAGTAAAGATCAAAATGGGTCTCATGAGGTCAGGGCCGCCGACAGGGGGAACAAATGTCCCGGGCCAGGGGAAATTGAGGGGGGCGGGAAAAATTCGTCATAAAATATATTATATCAAATCGAAGTGCATGCAGCGCTTCGTCTCACTCGGGCCGTGGCAGGCGTGGTCTTATAGATTGGTAGTTGTAGGGTTATATCTATGGGGGCTTTCTGTTAAGAGGGAAACATTATAGGGAACCAAGGACGACCTAAGACTGGGACTGAGATCATTAAATCTGTGATTCAAACGTCCACAGATTGCTGGAAATTGCATTCTGAAACACAAATTTGTCAATGCAAAATTCTGCGCCTACGATGCTTCTAACGTCTCATGCCGCTAGAATTCAATAGGTTCGTTTAGCCAAAGTTCCTCAGGACAAGGCCATTTCCCCAGGTGAAAAATAAAGACGTATTAAGTCGCCTTATGGCTAAATCCATCTACTGAATTCTAGCCTCATGTATGAAGAAAAAATGACGTTTCATTCAATCCAAATTCAGGAAACTGTACTCTTAACACAAATTTTTCACCTCGATACTACCTCTACTAGTATATCATTCTTACCCCCACCCTACCCCCACTCGGGGCAGTCTGCTGAATTACGATCTCTCCAAGTTGGACAGTTTCTGGTAACGTCGTTGCAGAAACACATCTATATAGGCAGGGACTGACTCTATTCTTTTCTCTTTCTTTTGTTTGTTTTGTTTTTTGCAGGGCTGTCAACGCGGAATTGTTGGGATACAGGGAGACAAAGGAACAAAGGGGCCTACTGGAGACCCTGGAGACGGGGAGATCATGGAAGATATGAATTGGAAGCAATGCGCCTGGTATAGTGCCAATGGAAACGACTATGACACTAACATATACGTGAGTGATTGTCAAATGTAGCTAAGCAATTTGAAGAATGACGGTTAGGCTATATCCTGCGAGGCAGGGATTAGTTTGTTTTACACCTTCCTGCAGGCTTGACACACTAGTCTGGGGTCCCACTAATTTTGGGCGAGATCGAGCCGCCAGCTACGCGGTCTACTCTAAAATCTGATGGAGAGCAAGCAGGGGAGGATTTGGGGGGGGGGGCAGGGGGCCCGCCCCCTTCCAAAAAATTTTGAAGTTTTTTTTCAACTTCATAAAACAAAGGACAAGGCCCTATTCCAATGAAATAGGCCTATGAGATGTGTCAGAGTGAAACTCAAATTTGTTTGTTATTTTCTACCTCAGAAAATAAGTTTTATGTTAATAACTCTGCTACTGACTTTCAGCTGATAACATTTTGGCTTGTACTGGCCTCAGGAACTTTCTCTGGGCATTGCAAGGAGTTACTCATGAGCGCTGTATTAATGGATTGCTAACTTCAGTCTAGTATAGGCTAGGCCCACAGCATTGGGAGCACTGCTTCTACTTTCAAGTGAACTTCAGAATTCTTTAATATTTAGAGGAATATTTTCGACATTATCAGGCTTTTAACTATAACTTGCTGCAATATTACCCTGTAGTGTCTTATTTAAGCCTTGTAATTTATTTTAATGGAATGTACTTTGAATTTAGGGTAAAATTTAAAATTCACTGAATTATGAACTCTTTCCAGCCATATATGATCAATTAAAAAAATACACCATAGAAATCACCATTTTGCATCTAAGCAATCTTAAATTAACACAAATTTCTCAAAGGGGAAAGGACACCCCTCCCCAGAAGAGCATCTTTCACCCAACCAAAGTTAAAATTAACTGAATTATGAACGCTTTCCAGCCATATATGATCAATTCAAAAAATACACCATAGACATCACCATTTTGCATCTCAGCAACCTTAAATTAACAAAAATTTCTCAAAGGGGAGGGGTTCCCCCTCCCCCCAGGACGGCGATTACTCATCACATGCTTTTCCCCTATCAAAATACCCTGGCACTGCCCCAGGGGCACCCTCTCCTTAGAACCCTCCCCAGAACGGACTTTTATACAAACCACTATGACCTGGGCCCCCCTTTTGCCAAATCCTGGATCCGCCACTGGCAAGGGAGTTCTTTGGAAGTAATTTGGCAAACTTAGTGTTTGGAAACTTGACTGATCATGTATCCTCTACAGACCCTTCAGTTGCGGTACTAGCCTAGGAAATTGGAGGGCGGCACATAAGGAAAATCCGTAACTTGACGGGAAACGAAATACATGCTACGGTAATAACGGGCCTAACATTTGTAGGGGGTCTAAAATTTTTTATACAAGCAAAATGACTTAGACGGAAAATGTTGCTTCATTTGACAGTCAGACAGTTAAACTCACTTCTAACTTTCCTAATAACAAACGATGGACCTAAGTTGAATAAGAACGAGGTTTAGTTCGAGAAGCAACCGGAAGGAGGGCAAGGGAAAATGTGAGTTGGGATGACACCGTGTGTCCCTTTGTGTCGCAACTGGATCCCATACACTAGGATTTACAAAATCTCAAGGGGTGCCCTGGCTAACGTGGAGACCCGTGATCTCAGTAAGGCTAGCTGTCATGCACTGTAGTTATGTGCAGATAAGTCGGAGATCTGAACAAAGTTATTCCGATTGGACAATAAATCAGGGTTGCCAACTGGAAGTTTCCCTGCCAAATTCGGGAAATTTGGCAGTAAAAATCTCGTTTGGTAGAATTTTTTATTTGGCAGTAAATATAAAATTTGACATTATTGAGACAACACAGTGTCAAACGACGCGATAGACGTGGTTACTCATGATTCTACATGCACCCGTGCATGCGCGGAATGAACTGCCGTAGGCTATTCCTTCGGTGTTCTAGGCCCACAAAGGACACGGTGACGTAATGTTCCTATTTATTTTTGTTGCTATATTATACCTAAATAAAACTGTTCGGATTTTCAAAAAAAGTCCATGACTATTTTGTTGATCTAAATGGGGTGATTTTAATATGGTTGCAAGGAAGTCTTTTGTACTTTTTCTCAATTTGGCAGTGAAACTCGCGATTTGGCAGTTTTTGGACGAGAATTTGGTAGTACAGCGCAAGGCAGAGTTTGCAACCCTGGAATCACATTCATGATAAATTCTCGCATTAATTTATACTATGCAATTTTTTTCTTAAAAGGATGCAATTCGAAAGCTCTTAAATAAAATTATGATTGACCAACTATACTTCAGTGCTAAGGATTAAATTCATTGGAATGTCTACTTTTCTCAACAGGACTGCGTTTTCACCAAACAATACAGTGATACGGCCTTGTGGGTATACTACGGTGGCAATCTCCGGCTTTATGGATGTAGCGGCTGCTGCAAACGGTGGTATATTACCTTTAACAGTAACGAGTGCAGTTCACCCACTGTGATAGACGCTGTTGTATACCAGGAAAATACATATTATATGAACCTTCATAGACACAGAAGCTTTGAAGGTAAGTTAAGGGTGAATACACCTTTCAGCAATTTTAATTGCGCAAGGAACTTTGAGATGCACGGACTGAGGTTAACAAACCGCTTTCATCATGGAGAGTATGAAAAATACACACAATTTGTGACAGGTTACGGAAAAAAATTACGCCAAAAAGACCGCGTACGGGTAGACTTGGCCAAGTCTCTCGTGAGTGTCCTCGTACCTAGTCGTACCTCAATAAAAATCCCTACCGCAAGCGAATTTTTTTTTCGTAGGATAAAAATGGAAGAATCATGCCAATGGACGAATCAGCTTCTTGGAAATTGGCCACACCCCTAATTCCAAAATAACAGCTTTTCGACTTTTTTTTTTTGTAATTCTGACGCCGGATTATGAAAGAACAGGTCAAATATCCGTTGTGCACGTAATCCTAACCTTAATTCTAACCCTAACCATGATTTTGAAACAAATTTAAAAATTTTTGAAAAACCGATTTTTCCATTTTCATCGTACGAAAAGAAAAACTAGCCTACCGCACAGCTGACCATGTTGCCTTTTGCTTCATACGCCCTCCGTAGATCGCTTATTCTAATTGAGAAGCAGTACAAATAAGCGGTCTACTGAGAGCGTATTAAACAAAAGACATATATGGTGAGCTGTACTGCAGGGATTTTCTTGAGGTACGAGCAGGTTCGAGGCCTCTCAAGAGAGACTTGACCAAGTCTAGGGTACGGGCCTGGCTGTCCACGACACAAAACCACAGGAAAGAACCTTCCGTATACTTCTGTTTGATGAAAAAGGGATAAAGTGAATATCTTCGAAAATAATCTAAATGTTTGCAACATGTCGTAGATACAGCAGTATCACTTTTCAATCCCAGACTCGGGATTTTCAGGATGTACGCATGCATTATTTCACACACATTAAAGAGGAACTGTTTGGGTACGGTAGGAATCTACACCAGGAATGCGCGGGAGGGGGAATAAATTTAGAAATTCGCTTATAGCTTAGTAGGCCTTTTAAGTGGATGACGGTACTATTTGCCCTTCTGATAATTGCTGTTTTTTGTGTGATAAAGTATTATTGTGTAGGGAGAGGGGCCCATTCAACAGGCCTGTTGTTGCACCACCGAGACCTTCGGTTTTGTTGAAAGTCCCTAAAAGTCTTTCATTTCCTAAGCAGGCCGAAAAATCACTATAGCTCATTTTCATTAAGTCACTCAGGCCTGATTCACAGACTTTGTGTCGCGAAAGAAACTTATGTCATCTTGAAATTTTTAGGGTTGTCAATTACCTAATGCTTGTAAAATGTTTCTGAAATTTCTCCCATCTGCGTCAAGCAACATGGGTAAAGTACCTACGGTCCATAAGATTAAAAAATATATTTCACCAAAGTTGAAATAGAAGCTCTTGGCCCCAGTTTGCCTCTTCAAAAGACAATTTGGGATGAAATACGTTGCATAGTCTAAGATTATTCACTCTATTGAAAATAATATACTGCAAGACGATTTGTAATATCACTCTCACACCATTCTCATTATGCATTCTATTTCCAGGTCGAGTGACCGAACATCGTTTCAAAATGTGATCATTGCATAGGCGTAAGAAGCGGGGCGGGGGGATGGGGGCTTTAGCCTCCCCCCGTCAAAAATGTGGGGGCGGAAGTATGCTTCCGCCCCCCAAGATCCAATGCCAAATTTCCCTTCTTTGTCTCTTCTGTAAGAAATGTCAGAAATTTGCCGTAATTTTCCTTAAAATTTGTCCAAAATGGTTCACCAAATTGCATCTGAGGACCCTAAAATGCCCATAAATTTTCCAAAGGGGGAGAGGGACACCCCCTGCCCCTTTGACCCCTCCCCCAGGCCGGCGATTCGAAACAAGGTTCAGCCCCCCAGTCTCGAAAAGCTTCCTACGCCTATGAATCATTGTATTATATTTATGGGGTAACATGACTTAGAAAGCCTACTTTGTAGTGCTGTAGTCGAGTCCCACCTTCCGAGTCCGAATCCCAGTCCTCACCTGCCGAATCCGAGTACGGGACCGAGTCACTGGCATTCGAGTCCAAGACCGAATCCAACTCACAAGCTTCGAATCCGAGTCCTCCTATGGCAAAGTGTACACTAAAGACAGGAATACGGCTGGGGTTGTGAGTGGAGGTGGACGGAGATAGCTCCCAGGGGACGAAATATTTTCAGGGACAGCGAGATGTGTTAAAACGTATTGCAATGGTTATCGACAATATTTTTAGGGGGCGACAATTTTCCAGGGGGCCCCTTGACTACAGACTTGGTTACAAGAATGACACTACAAATTATTTTACATCTCGTTCAGGATTTTTTTAAATTATGAGTGAGTGAATGTTAACTTTTGAATCTCTGCACGAAGTATAAAGGTAGAAGATGAACCCTTGAGTAACCCTTTACAGCCTGTGAAGTAAATGTTTAGGCCTAATGTAATTTCGGAACCTCTCATGAGCTTGAGTCACATTTAACTTGGAAAAAAGTGCGTCGTGGTGGGAAATGGTTTGTAAACCAATGTATATATATATATATATATATATATATATATATATATATATATATATATATATATATATATATATATATATATATATATATATATATATATATATATATATATATATATATATATATACAGTGAAAAAGCTGTAAACAAACAATATTCCTCAAGTAGCACACAGGATCCAAAGTGGATCACAGACATCATCAAAGAAAGAATACTGGTGTAATAAGAATTAAGTAAATGGTTAAATCCGACTACAAGCTAAAAGATGGAAAGGCAGTATCTCGCTTGGAAGCTTTCAGTTATTCAACCTTCTTCAGCGAAACTGATGAAAAACAAACGTACCAACTGTTTTAAGAGACAAGTTTCCAATGATCAAGAGGTGAAAGTTTACAGAAAAAGCAAACCAGGCTGGGAGATGGTAATTGCGCCTTGGAAAAATTGTTAAATTTACACCATTGAATCGTCATTTCTCGGTTTTTCTCGGGTTGAGTCTAAAAGAGACAGATCACCCGAGAGGTTAGATAACCCAACCCTCGGTCGGAGATCACCAACACACAAAACCGACTTCGGTTTCGGGTGGTTTCGGTTCAGGGGTTTTGGGTTGTCTGTTCCCACCTTTACTGCCAACCTTGATCAGACTCAAAAACAAGAGTATACCAGCAGAATGAAATGGTGTAGGTGAGGTTTAAAGGAAGTAGGCAATAGCCCCAAAATTTGCTTTGAAAAATCAGCAAATTCTTGCAAATCTCCTCTTATTGCATTACAAGCACCTCTGAAGACGTTTTGAACATAACTATTACAAACAATAGGTAAAGCAAGGAGAAATTCTCCTTGAATTTCACAATTAACTAACAAAAACATTGTCACATAATCAAAATAGGCCATTCATGAACTAGAGTGACGGGGCATACTAACTCTGACTGGGGTGACTGCCTATTGCCTTTAAGTTTCCCCTTTACTCTTTTTGCCTCCGCCATATTTAATGCTCCAAACAGTGTCAAGATCATGCAGCTAAAGCAGTAATGTGTAAATTTTCCCTTTACTTCCAGGATACTGTCACAACATTGGCGCAGGTGAAGTTCACGTACGACTAGCTGTAGGAGACTGCAGCGGATTCGGAAACTACGATGCATACACCGGCTGGAATAGTGCTTCTAGACTTATCATAAAAGAAGTTTCAGCATCACCTTACTAAATCATCGGAAATATAATTTACTCCATATGCGTCCATCGGAGTTTCTTGAGTTAAAGGTAGAACGTACTGTAGCAGGTAGTTGCTGAAGAGATTTGCTCAATCTGTGATATGTATGTAGTAGCAACTGAATTGAGGTACTCATCATGCCAAAATGATGGAAATTGAAGGTATCAAGGCGCCTTTTTTTTTTGCTTGAAGACTCATCATCCCAGACAGTTCCAATTCTCCCAACTAGGTTACTTCTATCCCCGCCCACGACTGTCTTTAGCTTCTCCTTATGAAGATGCAAACCTCAGTTTTTTGCTAAAGGGGTTATCCTGGTGAGCATACAAGGCCCTAATGTGTAATTAGAATATTCTCTGTGCATGCTTTCTACTATACGCTACTCTGCATCTTTTGAATGTTGCAACTGTGGTGTCAATCAAAGACCAGTCACCAATTGAGAGTTTTGCTTTCCCCCAAGTAAAAGTCATACTTGGGGTGATGAGTATCTGTCTTTAAAATTCTTCCTCTGTAGAAGGCATTTTGAGTGAAGTGTTAAAGGGGGAACATCTACCCTATTACGGAAGATCTTGTTACTCAAACTTTTGATGGTACATAAATTTAAAAACAGTCTGAAAAGGCCTACACATAAGCTAAGCTTTCATATGAAGGGCAGCTTGTGCTTGTTGAGAACTATACATGTGTCCAGAGGCTGCGGAACAGATAACATTTACAAGTCAAGGTAAAAGTAATTAGTGGTGTGTTATCCGAAAATCAAGGCAACGCAGGCCTCCAAGAATCCATGGTTGGAATGTTCCTATAGAAAGTCCTTATAATGACCTTATACAAACAAGGGGAAATAGAAAAGATTTTCATGAAAGGGGACAAAATATTTTACCAAAATATTACAAAATAAAAATTCAGAAGATAAAGAGTTAAAATCATTGATGGTCCTACCTTCGCAGCTCAATTCGCTGCGACAAGTAAAATGTTGAAATTTCTTCACACTATATGAAATGATAGATTACGCAATAATTTGCGCTGACAGTTGTCTACATTACACACAGTTTCATACTTAAGTTTTGATAACCGCGCCCCCTTCTTCCCTCAAAAGGGACTTAAAGTATACTTACGGACCAAGAATTTCAAGTTCGTATTTACAGTATAACTAATCTTACTTTTTGAAAACATGACCATTGTACTGTTATTTTTTCACTAAAACCAAATTAAAGAAACTTTAATCTTCTCGTGAGCCAAATCTGCGGGAAGCACTTTGGGAACGTCTGCCATAGGGGTGGTGCGCGTTGTATGATAATATCAAGGGGGGGGGGGTATTTTCAGGAAATAAGACTGAGTAACTGACTTATATCTGTTTACAAGATACTAGTTACCCAGGATGTTGTAATAATAACTGTTGCTTTAATAACTAAGACATTCGAATAGATGTCATCTTCTTTCTTTATTAATACATGGAAGTCTTTAAAGAGCTTAATGGAGGTCTGGTGTTTTCGTGGTAAAATTATTTCGTCGGACGTACAAAGGCAAACCTGAAAGCTGATAACACTTCCAACCAGGCTAAAATATCAGGCCCTTTACCTTTAGAGGCGGAGCCAGGTACTGGGTTTTGGGTAGGGGGGGGGGGTCGGGTGGGCTTAACTTTGCGGTGCGAAATTAAAAAGGAAGCTGTAAGTTTAAACAATTACAATGTAATCTGCCATAATCAACAACAATAATAATAATAATATATTCTGGCATTTTATTGGGAGGTGCAGCGGCGGGTAAGGCTTCGAGAGGGTTGGTGAATGCCCCTCCCCTCTGTCTATGCCACTGTTTACCTTTACTTCATTTACATCTTCAAAGTTTATTTAGAAAATTAACATTTACTGACATTTTTCTTGTGAAGCACACTGCACGCACAACGTAGACTTCGCAAGCGCGTGTATAGTAGACTTACACGAGTATCCGATTGGTTCACAAATCAGCTGTTTGCATTTGTTGGTGTAAGTTTCAATGATACGCGTTTGCCTCCAAACGAGGGAGTACTTTCTGCTCTGTGACGCCATATGCACAAGGTCTATTTTAAAGGTTGAATAGTGAACATTGTTGGTGTAACTTTCAGCTTCGCAGAACATTTCTTTGAAACTGGAATGTAAGGAAAAATATTTAATTTACTTTTAATTGAAAACGGTTGATTGCACAATTATTTGTGTTGTACATCACTCTTGTATAGACCTGTAGTCCAGGAGGGTATGTAGAAAAAAGTTTCTTTCCTAGCAAATTTTTGAGGGCAAAATTGATTTTCGCTAAATACATCTTATCTCGCCCCTTGAAAACTATCTCCCTTCCGGACGCCACTTTTCCCACTTCATCACCTTGTTTGGCTGCGGGCCTTTTTCATACCAGATTATCCTTTTATATGTGACTAAATTGCCAAACTGTTGCTATAATAACAGGATGACCTATCAACGGAAATAGACCAATGAGTTTCATACATTTTTTACAGTTCTGTGATAATTGTTTTAATATTCCCACCAGGCTTGCATTTGCGTCTAAGAGATGAAACGGGTTATATTGAATACACTGTGTGCCAATATAAACACGAACAATAATAAATTAGCTTTTTCCATTATAAAAAGTTGTTCAGTTCCTGTTGAGTCAAAATAAAATGCAAGAAGTACAATAAAGTGAAATTATTTCTTTGGATATTGACCGACCAATCATGATCTCATTTTTGTGAAGTTGTAGCATTACTAAAATGATCATGAACCACAGAGATGCGGAGTGCTATGGAGAAAAGACAAAAAAAAGAGAGAGAGAGAGCCGAAACTAAAACACAATCAATTCATCAATGGAGGATTTAAGGAGATGTCGGGCGGTCGCAGTCTCCCCATAAGCCCAGAGTCCACAATATTGGTTCCTCGGCAATGGTGTGTGTAGAAGCATCCAATGGCGTAACAAGCGGAAGCGGGTAGAAACTAAGTCAAGTGATTTTTCCTAACCACGGCTTGCCCTCCCATAGCCTATACGAAGTTGAATGATTGGCACACTGTGCTAGTTGATGGGCCATAAAGTATAGCACCAAAGATTTGAAGTCAAAAGCTCTTAGTACCAAAAAGTGATAAATCGTCTTCGTGGAGCAAACCTAACGAGATGTTTATTATTATATTATTATTAGTATAAACTTATGGAACAATTTTTCTAAGGTGACTTGACTGTCTTTGCCCGAGAAAACCGAGGAAATTACCTGATTTTTGCGGTTTGTGAGGCGGGAGTAGAACAATTGGGGGTAAAAAGTGTGAGTACCTTGTTCCTGTAAATTATGTACCTTTAGACGAGACTTCGGGGGAAGTGGGATGCAAAGGCATTGAATGGAAGGGCACCTGGGGCACCTCTGCATTGTCCGTGCCTGTATCCGTTTTCTCTCTGCTAAAAAAATACACACGAAAGTCTGGTTTTTGGATCAATGCTTCCGATAATTCGAAGGGTATCTTCCATAAAACCTCTTTCTCGGTTGGACAGAATGGGAAGTAAAGGTTTTAATACGTTTTAGGTCAGTTCAAAATATAAACACAGAACTCAATGGAACGAACCTTCTTCATCTAACTGTAAAACAGGTATCGAGCAGTAAACGAAAACAAAGCTCACAAATGACTGGAAAATTTCAAGTACACGAAAGTTTATTAAAATATGAGAACCAGCAATAAAAGTCAAGACACAAGCTTGCTGAGGAAGTGAAATGAAGAAAAATAAGACATGAGTATCCCATGCTAACAATATAGTAGTAAAGTAAAACTAAAAAGAATGACAAGTTAATACAGAAACATCCATATAAACGTCAGGATAAATCTTGAAAACTTCAGCCAATTCCTAAGGCTGGGACCACTGCCAGCTGATGTCTCAAGTGCGACCGCAACACCTTTGATTGAGGGTCATGATTGATGAATTATGCATATTGCTATTACATTCAAGTACCTGGGATGCCGCATTGTCAGACTTAAAGGAGTATCACATATATTGAAGTGATACTACTGTTTTAGAGTTGTATCAGGAAATGGGCAAAATTTGAGATGAAACAGTTTTCTCCCTTAATCAAAACACTTGACATCCCTGATAAGGAAGTGACCTCTCAAGGATACAACAGAGGACTCTTCCACAGTGGTGGAACAGAGAAGGGTCCAAGCCCTGGTGTAGGAAACAGGAATGGGCCCCCGGACCCCTGCACCCCACCCATCCCAAAATGGCAAATCTTCATTTACAAAGTCATTACCATAGTTGGCATTTGTGAGCAATTCCTCATACTCTACACATCTTTCCAACCACATATGGTACTCTCATGCAGGTATTCATGAAGGATAATCCATTTTTGTCACTATTTTCATAAGTAGTATACATACAGTGTGGAGGGGGTGGGGCGGGGGGGGGGTTAAAAACACGTATACTTTTCCGAAATATGACAAATGACAAAGATGTTTTACCACAAGTCATTAGTTTTCTCATTTTGAAAGAATTCTCTTGCAAGGGGGTGGGGGTCCAAAGAAAAAGAACATTTTCTACGCTCATAAAACTGATAAGAAAAATGAATGACCCTTTCATGAAGAAAGACTAAAATGAGTATCCTGTTAACTTCAATAATTATAATAGCCAATGATGGCCCACACTCTACTTCAATGGATGGGTTCTATGTCACTGGGTCCCTGCTAGTGACCATGCCAGGGTATGGATGGGTATATATTTTACTGATGTTACATGGTGCTGCTAGTGACCAGGCCATGGTGCTGGGCTCTACCAGCACAACTTGACATGGAACAGCCTTTGAACAGCCTTAGTGCACCTGAAGTTTCAAAATTTAAAATGATATGTTGCAGCTCATATGGCAGTTGAGATGCAAAATACTGAAGTTTATTCTTAAAGCTTAACAATGGAAAAGACAGCTTCTCTTGAACTAACAACTATCAGCTGGAGTCAGGTACCTTAGATCCAACTACAAGAGGTACATGTTCAATGCACTGCCAGTGCATGTGAATGGTGACAAGTAGTGTAATATTTCCCAACTTTACAATGAGGATCAGTAAGATGATGTACTGGGTTAACATTTATCACTAGCAGGTTAACAATGTTAAATGCAAGCCTGCATCCCATGCACTTGTACACATAACAATAGACATTTCACTTGAACTACATTCTACTTGCACTGTTAAGTTTAGTTGTGGCCTTATGTTGTGCTTAGATCAGAGGAAAGTGATGCCAAGGTAATGCCTTCTTAGATGCTAAAATTTAAAAACAGGCTTCCATGTATTTTGTACCCATTACTTTCAACTGGTAATGACCCTGTCACTCCTTTTGCCTGTTATAAAAGAAACCATGATTTAAAGATAAAATTTGCCAACATAAAAGCTTTCTATTTCTATTGGATTCAGGATACCTAATTCCTCCAGCACAGATATCCAACTCACACTCTCTAATCATAATTTCACTTGATCCTGTATATGAAGATTTAACCATTTCAAACACTAGATCAAAACTTCCAGTCTCGTGCCAGGTATGCCACATAAAATGACGAATATCTTCAGTAAGCTCCATCTAAACAAAACATCCACTTATTCAACCTTTTAAAAGCAATAGGCAGTCACCCAAATCAGAGTTAGTATGCCTGTCACTCTAGTTCATGACTGGCCGATTTTGATCACGTCTCAATGTTTTTGTTAGTGAATTGTGAAATTCAAGGAGAATTTCTCCTTGCTTTACCTATTGTTTGTAATAGTTATGTTCAAAACATCTTCAGAGGTGCTTGTAATGCAACATGAGGAGATTTGCAAGAGTTTGCTGATTTTTCAAAACAAATTTTGGGGTGACTGCCCATTGCCTTTAAGCACTCACTGAGAGCCTCCTCTGCTTATAGAAGCTTGGGTGGTCACAATCTTTTTGGAGTTGAATACCTATGGCCTTAAAGTGTACCTAAAGTCTGAAAATTCAAAAATATATATTACAGAGCATGAAAACTGAATTCCAATGGTCCAATTCCCATCTTCACAGGACTTTCTTAAGCTGAGATATAAAATGTTGAAGTTTATTCACTCGATTTAAAAAGGTAGATTGTGCAATAATTTGTGATGTCATTGTTGTACTACTCAAATTACAATCTTTGTATTTCTCTGTTTTTCTGAAAGTCACCGCACCTTGTGCCAAAATGTGATCGCGTTCTTACTGCTTTGGGGTGACTTGACTATATAAGCCCTCTCTGTACAGCATGTCATGCAAGAAAACAGGAAGCGGTCAAGGTCATATAAACATTTTTAATTTTAAAAGAAAACAAAGCATTTAATGTGAGTTGTACAACAAGAATCTCAAAAATTATTGCGCAATGAACTGTTTGGATTTAAGTGAATAAATTTTAACATTTAATATCTCAGCAACGGAATAAGCTATGACAATGGAAGTTGGACCAATAAGATTAATTTTGTATTAAACCTCTAAAATATATATTTTTCAATTTTCAGACTTTAGGTCCACTTTAAGAGACATGATTCTGAGACTAGACACAACCGATACAATGACATACTATAATTACTGGAGGCACATATGCAAATCAACAAAAAAGTGTCGAGGACTTACTCTTCGAGTACAAATGCACCAGAAGGCCTACAGTAAAGGGCTTTTCAATAGCTAAAACTAACAAAAGAACATGGATGCAGACATTCTTGAACATAAAAGTACAATTTTTGTGAAAGTTTTTCAACAGTACTAAAATTCCCTAGGAATCACAACTCTCAGCCAGGAGTCATGAAGTTGAAGTAAGGTGTTAAGGCCACCTGAGCCTAATGATCTGTTAATACCTCTGTATAAGTGAACACAACTTGTCTGTTTTGCAAGCAGTGTATATCTCATTTAACCAGTTCGACTGGTTTCTTTCATTCTTGTGTGCTGGTAGGTAGCCACTCAATGTCCTTTGTTTTACCATCCAGTATGGAGGCATACCTATCTGAGTCATCTAAGCATCCTCTTCAGGTCAAAATATTTGTCTGAGAAAACTGTATACTATCTGGTTCTTCTCTGCTGAGATACTGCAAGGCAGTCTTTCTTAATATCCAGCCATTGCACTCATTATCTTCTCTACCATTGATGGGATGTTCTCATCTGATGTGTATTCAGCAGCCAAGATGGTATTCATTGCACCAATTGTCTCACTGACTGACCTGCACCGGAGCCAAATTCTGCCATTCATTCCGATTGTCACTTCAAGTGGTATTTTCTTACCTAGCACTCTCAATAAAGAACATTCAGGGGAGAGAAGTCTACAGGGAATAAGAAAAGGAACATTTTAGTACCATGTGGCGCATATAATTTAGGCTTGAGGTAATTATTTTATTACACCAAAGTGATGTCAGACATGGGACAAGCCAGTAGGGCTACAGGTTTGCATTGGCTAAACTCCTGTTCAACATTCTGCATGGCAAAGAATTGAACTGGATTTCTTTTAGAAGGTCAGTTCAGAAAGGTAACCCACAGGAAGATTGAAAAAAACAAAACCTGCTTGGGATTGAATGCCATATTCAGGTGACTAAGCTTAATTGCTTCAAATTGCTAATGCATTTAACCACTTGGCCATAGCATTGGTAAAATTATACTGTTAATCAAACAAACAAAGTGCTACGACTTTCCAACCATTTATAAATACATCCTAAGTACTCAACAAGAAAAAATACCATTAACTTCCAAAAATGCAAAGCAATTCTTTTAAAAGAGATGAAATTCCATCATATGCCATAATTTTAATATGACAGAACAACCAAAACTAGGTTAAATACCATGAACCACCTCAAGCAGCATACAGTATTTAGCTTTAGAGATACTTGCATTTAAATATTCACTGAATGTCAGAAGGCTGAAAACAGAAAATCTGATGGGATACCCTCTAGCAACTATTGTAATGTGCAATGAACAGCACATCTCACTGATATGCCATGTCACTAATTAATCAGAGTGGCTTAGGTACAATTGGACATTGGAGTTATAGCTTGAACATGCCCTGTTTTTAATGACAACAGGGTAGTATGTTACACTGTCAAAACAACTTGCCCGGTTGGGTATAAGATTCCAGAAAGCATTATCCCTCATGATTTGTTTTCACTTGCCCTGAACTACTGTAATCAATGGAAAATAAAGCAAAACTCACTATTCTGAGACTTAAAATTAAGGAAAATTTAAACCCTGTGGTGATCAGCATAGGCATCCTACTGTACCACAGGGGCATGGGGAAGGGGGGCAATTCCCCCAAAATGTTTGCCAAGCATGGTCTCCATTCATCAGAAAATACCATGTAAAATTCAATTATTACGGTGTAATACAAAACATTAAAAATTTGAAGGATGGAATTCCTGAAATCTTACAAATGTCACATATGTTTTACTGGGCCACTCAATCACTGGTGATTTATGGATTGCTTGAGGCATCTTAATTTCAAGTCATTTGTATTTTGCCACACTCTAACAAAATTTCTCACAGCCACTATTGCTGATCAGTATATTTTGTAAGACAATCTGAAACATACTATGGTATTTCATGGGCAATGATTTTGGTTCTCTCACTCTAATTACTGTAATTACTGCTTTCTTCTGTTAGAATTTTTGATCAGATCTCTCATTTGCCCAACCAGACAAGTTGAGGAATGAGAAAGAGGGTTCCTCCACTTTGATGACAACAAAATTTAATGGTATTTATGTAAACTTGTCATGTCCAAATTATAAATAATCCTTGACCACACATTTTTTTCTTGTTTTTGAATAAAATTTCAGGATATAAATATGCTGTGAACAGTGCATACCTGTACATTTACAAGTAGACACACAGTATTTTAAAATTTCATGCAAGATTACATGACTTTGTAATGCCCAGAAGTTGAAAATAAATTTTCATGACTTTTTCAGCATCCACTCCAGGAACCTTGGAGAGACAGAGCTTGCTAGACTCAACTTTCACTTCTCCTGGTAACTACAAAACTGATTAATTTGCAGCCCTCATCACTGAAAAAATGGCAATCAAACACAAATTTTCTGGGCGCTGCAGTAGTGCGAATTCATTTACAGGTGACATGAGTCTACCTATGAAGAAATTTTATTTGTTAACCTTCCAGTGCTGTTCTTCTTTTAAATATTGTACTTACTTTCGACAAAGATGGAGGGAACATCTAAACATAAATCCTTCTGTTGACAGCACTCCAAGTCCATTACTTTGCCCTGAGCTATCAATGCAAACCAGCTCTGGATCCATGTCTCTGTTAGCAACAAGCAGTTTGGCATAGACTAGATCTCCAATCTAATTAAATTGGTTAAACATCAGAAACATTTTTAATGACAACAACCCACCTCTTGAAATACTATGAACAATATTGGCAATACATACATCAGAATAGTTCACATTAATTTTATTTCAGTCACTGGCCATTGTATTGCACTACTGTATAGCTATACTGTATCCTATCCTTTATTTTTCTAATTTTTGTTGAGGGTGGACATTTTTTGCACAGTTGCAGGGCTCGAAAATAAGCTTTTCCTCTCTGGAGCTAAAGGCAGCTTCTGACAATGTTAATTTTGAAGCCTTTCTGGAGCTGTTTTCCTATTTTCTGGAGCTGTTTTCAATTTTTCAAAGAAATCACTGTTCCCTGCATGTAACATTCTCTGATTGTCTCCTGAATGTTACTTGTGCAATTAGTAAGAGAAATTCAAAATAACAGAGATAGGTAATAAGACAATAAAGCATTTTTGGGGTAACACCATGCAGTACTAAGCATGGTGTGGTCACTCCATCTCTGAAAAACTTGGAGGGACTGGGTGCATGTATAGCCTACAGCAGGTTTAGATTGACCTCAATGGCACCTTGAATGTGGAGAAGGTGGGGGGTGGGGGGGCACAGGAGTTCATAAATTCTATTGCCTCATGAATCTGGCACTATTTGTAGTGCCAGACAAACACCCACGTTTCTGTTTTTCTGGAGCAGTTGCGGGGGTGTCTGGCACTTTTGCGCCAGAGCTCCAGTCTATTTTCGAGCCCTGCAGTTGTATCACACATGGTTTCGGACTACATCAGTATCTTTCTTTGCGTTTCATTTTTTTGATCCTACAGGACCTTGTGCCTGTTTCAGAGTTAATTCAAACTATGATGTACAGTAGTACAGGTAGACCTATTGTTCATGTGCATACAGTACAGTACTTAAATTTTTTCTTCCAACAACGGCAACCAGTTTCTGCTTCCACTAAACTTGGGACCAAGGCTAAATAACCAAGGTAGAGGTAGGATAAGATTCAACAAAAATTCCATGTACACAGACAAAAGACTTACAATAACCTTAGATGAACCTTAAGATGGGCTAATGGATTCTGGTTTGAACTAAGCTAACTTGTTCCAAACTTCTTGAGTAGCAGTTGCCCTGCAGTTAAGAGTTCATGAGAACTATTCAAACCACTCAAAGGCTATAACAGCACTGAAACATACTGATAAACCATATACTGAATTATTCCAAATTAATATTTGTGTTTTTTTTTATACATTTTAGTTCATTTTTAGTCCAGTGCAGGAAGACCATCTCACACATGATTGACAGTATGTGCTTCTACAGTTTACAGTAAACATTATTTGACAAGTCCATGCCTACCTGAACGTTTGGTCTGTTTCTCTTGGTAGCACCTTCAAATGATAGGTATGACAATGAGGCTGGAAGATTTGAGCCAATGTCAACCCTAAATATATCACCAGCTCTTAAAGTAACGATGCCAATCACATTTTCACCCTTTGCTGGAATGTACTGTAGAATAAGAAGAAAACTTGTAAATTAGTACATCTGGCCTATGGGTAGATGGTTTGCATTCAGACTACATCCTTACTTGTACAGTAGTAAATAAATAACATTGTCATTCCCCTAAACATGTTCTGTGTGGATGTAAGTATGAGTCTATTATGGTCGAATATGCGTGATAAGACTTGCAGTTCTATGATTCATTTTTCAAGTAACTCTAGGCTACCATCACAATGCACAGTAAAATACCCATGCTACACAATGTGATCTTGGTATCTTGGTATGTCACAGTACTGGCTTAAAGTCTTCACTGCAATGGCCAATGACAGAGGGGACAATGGCCCTACTTATAGTGAACAATTGCAAGTCAGCCCAGTCAGAGATACAGTATCTAGGAAAAGGCTGTGAGAAATTGGGTGAAGAGTCCAGGAAGTGGAAATTTAAGGGGCTCATTGAGTTGGTATCCATTATTCTGTGACAAGTTTAAAAGAAATCATTGCATGTCAACGTTTCTAATTAGCCTCATTACTCATGTATCACTTCCTATAGTTACCGAAAATGTAAGAAATTGTAGTTTTTGTGGACAGGGGTTGCATATGATTAATACCTGATGGTAAAAAGTGTCTGGTCATGAATTTGTAATAAATGACTTTAATCATTAATTACCCTATCATTGACATTTCAGCTGTATGTTAGATGTTCAGAATCTGTTTGTTTGACCACTTACTATCAAGATGTGAGTAAAACTCAACAGGTGTGACAAAAATCATGAATTTTGTGAACCATCTCAATAAGCCCCTTTAACTTGCATAGGTTTATGTGCTTCCACTGTGTCCTCCTTTTTCTTCCTTGCATTCAGATATATCTGAAATCATGCACACAGCATTGTAGAACTACTCCCCTAACATATAGCCTATGTAATTTCTTAAGTTTCCACATTTATTTAAGCATAAGGATGCACCATTTTCCTTTCAGAGATGAAATGAACAAAACTGGCTATGGGCTATGCTAGGATTAATGCCAGGCCTACATTCCAGGACAATGCTTGTATGTACAACCATAGAATAAGCAGCCAATGGAGGCAAGGCTTTTTAAGAAGTATCAATGGTGACCATCAGCAAAAACTGCACTTCTTGCTATGGCTACTAGGCCTTACACAGGCTTGAAATGGCTACCAGGCTGGGGTTTCTTAACCTTTTGTAACACCAGGCATCTCTTGATTGTCAAAATACCTGAAGACCACCTTTCACCATACAATGAAAAAACTGAATTCCACTTATATTTCTTACTTAACCATATGAGACAAGTTTTGATACTCCTGTAAGCAATGTTAACTTCTAATATTCCATATGTGTTGCTTGGACAAATTAAACTGTATTTGAAAATGATAGAAATGAAAACTTATCCATTTTTTCAAATGACTTTGCAGCCCACCAGACAGTGCTTCACAGACCATAAGTGGGCCATGGTCCACTACAGTAGTTTAGAAACACTGGGCGACCCTGTAAACATTTTGCCATCCGATCGACATCGGTTTTTGGTCCAATCGGTCGGATTGTGGTACAGTACTGTATGGAGGTGTATTTGACGTGAGAATGTTGTCACTGTTAGGAACAACCCATTTGCGACTTAAATAGGATGTCAGGTGGAGCTCTGAAAATATTGTAGTCCTTTTGCTGATGTTAGAATGATGTTAAATTAATACTAAACAGTCGGGTTTTAGTCCAAATGATGTCTGATGGCTGTCTTTCCCGACGTCGATCCAACATTGAGCAAATTTGAGAATGGTGATGCTGAGGATGCTGGCTTATATGCTCTACCCTTTTTAGAGACCCTACCAGTATATGAGAAGAAGAAGAAGGGGACGTTGATCCAACGTAGATACTGTCGTTAAACTGACGTCGATCCGAAGGCAAAATGTTTGCAGGGTACGTAATTAGAGCATACATACCTATATATATAATAAGACAAGGTAGCGCACTTCTTCCACACAACGGCGATCAGTACCCAGATTTGGCTGATATGCACTAATACGGCCAAATCGCCAAATGCTATGGCCAAACTGGCAAAGCTTTTAATAACTTGGCCATGTATTCGTGCAAATATAGGGCCAAATAGGCCAAATCTGGCTCTGAACGCCGTTGTGTGGAAGAAGTGCGCTACCTTGTCTTATTATATATATAGGTATGTATGCTCTAACTAACGTTAGAACTACCTGTGCGTACAGTATGCTAGGCAGTGGAGGCTAAACAAATTTGATGCCAAAATATCCTTCAAAGTAGGTCTTGCCCACATTATTATAATGACTAGGCTATCTTAGCTTGCCAGTATCACTAGTTTTACAAAACCCATTCCAAACATTAATTTTAGTGATCATCCAGCCCCCAAAACCGTACACTGCAGGGATCATGGCCACTACGCGTCCGGTCGTTCTACTAATACTTACAATAGGGAAGTTGATCTGTTTTGCTTGTTTGGGTTAAATGTGCATACAATAGACGTCATAAAGCTATCGATTGATACCGTAGTAAGTCCACTTACACTACTAATCCATTCACCGTTATCGTCTTTCATTGCACTGTTTGCACGTAAAGTCTGTGCGATAAACTAGTCTTTGTTAACCAGCCGTTTCATTCAACGTGAAGAGGCTACGTGAAAACGGTATCTGTACGTTCCATTGATCAGCCGTTTCATTCAAAATTCATTTCAAAATGGATTAGTAGTGTAAGTGGACTTTCTACGGTATCAATCAATAGCTTAATGACGTCTATTGTATGCACATTTAACCCACACAAGCAACACAGATCAACTTCCCTATTTTAAGTACTTTTAAGTAGGAGTAATTATAGAATGCAGGTCCACATGTGACAATGTTCTTAGAGTGGATTCGTGGATTCGATCCTGTTTCCCCACCCAAAGCTATTTGAGAACGACACACAACACACTGGGTTTAGAGACGAAATATTACGAAGTCCGGGGAAGGAATCCCTAAGTGGATTCGCAGATTCATGGATACGATCTTGCTTCCCCACCCAAAGCTATTTGAGAACGACACACAACACACTGGGTTTAAAAACAAAATATTACCAACTCCAGGGAAGCTTCCCTGAGTGGATTTGTGGATTCGTGGATACGATCTTGCTTCCCCACCCTGAGCTATTTGAGAAACACACACATCACACTGGGCTTAAAGACAAAATATTACCAACTCCAGGGAGGCCTCCCTGAGTGGATTTGCGGATTCGTGGATACGATCTTGCTTCCCCACACTAAACTATTTGAGAACGACACACAACACACTGGGTTTAAAAACAAAATATTACCAACTCCAGGGAAGTTTCCCTGAGTGAATTTGTGGATTCGTGGATACGATCTTGCTTCCCCACCCTGAGCTATTTGAGAACGATACACAACACACTGGGTTTAAAGACAAAATATTACCAACTCCAGGGAAGCTTCCCTGAGTGGATTCAGGGATTCGTGGATATGATCTTGCTTCCCCACGCTAAACTATTTGAGAACGACACACAACACACTGGGTTTAAAGACAAAATATTACCAACTCCAGGGAAGCTTCCCTGAGTGGATTCGCGGATTCATGGATACGATCTTAGTTCTACACTCTAAGCTATTTAAGCACGAAAAATTTAGACCGAATCCGCGAATCCGGATTCTAGGAAGAAATAAGCAGTGGATCTGCAGGTACAACTATAGAATACCCCGCCTCAGTGATATTTACTGGTTATCCGGATTCCTAGTCCTAGTCCCACTTGGACTAGAACTAGGAATCCAGCTGAAAATGGATTCCTAGTCAGGCAGCCACTTCCACTGAGACTAGGAATCCAGATGAAAATGGATTCCTAGTCAGGCTGCCACTTCCACTAGGACTAGGAATCCAGATGAAAATGGATTCCTAGACAGGCAGCCACTTCCACTAAGACTAGGAATCCAGATGAAAATGGATTCCTAGACAGGCAGCCACTTCGACTAGGACTAGGGCGGGTATTCTATAGTTGCTCCGATCTGCATTCTATAATTGTACCTTTAAGTACTAGTAGAACGACCGGACGCGTAGTGGCCATGATCCCACTGCAGTGCAATACTGTACAAACATTAGCAGAACTGGTACATACAATTTCTTCCAAAGATACAGAAGTATCGTAGCTTACTCTTTTCTGGTGGTTGTCAATCCAAAATGTGCTATTTTCTTTCGATTTTAGTACACCACATTTGCAAGCTACGACATCTTCGGACTGCACGGTCAAACCAGGGCCCAACTTATACTTCTTGCTACCGCTTCTGTTCACTCTATCGGTTAAAATATCCCCAGGAAGAACAGTCGTGCACTCAGTGGAAGCCGCCATTTTAAGGTACCTCATTACTACATGAGCTACCCTCAACCTCGCGATTGCAGTGAATAGATATCATGAGCTGGGCCAAGGCACAAACGTGGAGAGGTAATAAGAACGGAACTTTTAATTAGTTGAGACACTGAATGTTGAGATAAACTATGTGAATATTTGGAGTGACTCGTTTTAAGATATTTACATCCGACGTATTGCTGTCTGAATATTTTGGGGTTACAGAGTCGTTGCCAACTGTCAACCTCCTACAACCGGTCCGGCGGCCTTCTATAGGCAGCACCATTCGAACAGTTTCTCTACAGTGGCGTAGGAAACGGGGGGGGGGGGGCAGGGGGCCATGGCCCCCCAATGTGTCTCGCCGGGGGGCCAAATGTCATTTTGGCCCCCAAAAATCGCGAAAGTCCACAGTTTCGTTTTACCCGTTTTTTGCTCTCATGAGAACAATTTCTCTAATAAAAACCCAAAATTTTCGGCCCCTACGCGCGCTATAGAGCGACCCTGGTTTCTTCAATAGTTCCATTCTACGGCTAGATAGCGCGAGTCCTTTCCACCTTTCCAAGTTACATGTAGAGAAAGTAGTTTATGTAGAGGTCTTAAAATTCATCTCATATCTCAAAGCTTAGTTACTATTCTCTTGTGTGTGTCATGCGGTACGTTCAGTTGGTGAGGGACTCACGGAGCAATGTTTGGCCACCGGTTTTCATCGGGTAGTCGGGATGGTTTCGATACAATGTATATTATCTCCAATATGGTATACAACCTGTCACAGTGCCGTAGGAACCGGGGGGCCAGAGGGGCCATGGCCCCAATGTGTTTTGACGGAGGGGCAAATGTCATTTTGCCCCCCCCCCAATCGCAATAGTTTACAGTTTCGTTTTACCCGTTTTTTGCTCTCATGAGAACAATTTCTCTAATAAAAACCCAAAATTTTCAGGTAGTCGGGATGGTCACGATACAATGTATATTATCTCCAATATGGTCTACAGCCTGTCAACCCCTAGAGATGTTCTTTCTTCTTTTTATTCTTAATGATTACATATGTTTTTTGTAAAAACCTACCAAAAATTTCGCGCTCTTTGCAATTTTTCACTTTAGATTCCGGGAAAAACATTTAAAGAACGCGGAACTATGCTTTTAGTTTACACAAATTTTTATGCAATATATGCCCCGAATGACATGGTCTAGTATACAGGTTTTCCTCAAATTCCACGTCACCAATGCCCGACAGCAATGGGGCTCTCGAAGCTTCGGTTCGCTGCCCCCCCCCCTTTCGAGCAAATTCTGGCGCCACCTCTACTCAACTTGATAATAGACTCTGGCTAATCTCCAGTCCAATTAATCCACTGAAATCCATGGGGATAACTCCACTCTGAATAATTTTGAATAAATTCGGATAGATTGTGACAAACTTAATGTGTTTTAGAATAAATTCAGATCAACCTTCACAAATTTTCTACAAATATTGCACATCTTGATGGCTGCTATTAAGGCCGGCAAGTGCCATTTCCGGCGATCTGGGATGTATTAAAATCTCAAATTTTCTTGGCACGCTCCGCGCTAACCTATGGTGGCGCTCCGCTTAGATAGTAAACGAGAGCCAACGCCAACAAAAATCCCCAGCCTCCAGAGCCACCAAAACAATATATTAGCTACACCACTGCTGAGGTGTTGTTGTTGTTGTTTCCTTTTTCTTTAAATATACTACTTTGAGCAAATATTAAGTTGGAGTGTGGAAAGGGTCGGGGTTCAAGGTCGAGAAATCGCATCTTGTCTGCCCCCCCACCAATGCCAAACATCTTCCTACGCCGCTGCTCTATTATCCAAACCAACAAGGACTGCTACAAATACAGCTTCTTTCCTCGTACCGTCAGGTACTGGAAGCTTCTTCCCCAGAATAACACATATCTTGAGGACACCAAGCGATTCAAGGACTCCACTTTGAGGTTCCTCAGACGGGAGGGCTAACTCTTCTTGTGCACACCAAACCCTGTACGCTTGACTCCACCTAGAAGTGTTGTGTGGTATTTTTCCGTCCCAGATCCAGCGCCTCCTCATAACAGCTATTCCCCTTATCAGGTCCCCCACAAAAGAATTTTGAATAAAATATCAACATTTCTTAACAGTTCACTCAGTGTGAATTTCTACTCTCAAACAGGAATTGAATAAAAATATAAACACTCAGACCTCAGCAGCTCCTCCCCCCCCCCCCCGGCATATTTTTGGTATTTTTTTAAGTTTATATTTACGATATTGCTTATGTTTCCCCTTTTTATATGCGGTAAATAGGCCTTGGGAGTGCCATTTCCAGCTATCTGGGAAGCATTTTGGACCAAAATTTTCTTGCGCTCCGCGCCAACCCATGGTGGCGCGGAGCGCTGAGAGTCTCTCTATGCGCTTCGCCTCCCCCCTTGACAAATTCCTGGCTATGCTTTGTCAACACTGTGTGAAAAAAGTAGCATCTAAACTCTTTCCTGGGAGTAAAATATTTTCCATGGAAAAAGTTGGGCCCCTAAAAAATTTTGCCCCCCCCTGAAATTTTTTCTGCGGACGCCCATGCTTCCCGCGTTAAGTCGTCAACTTTGTAGTGGATTCGAGTTGCTGCCCCCGTCGTGGAGCTTGGCCCCTCGTCGGACAAATCGTGGCTCATACCTGTTTCTCTGTAAAATAAATCAATGAGGTCGATGTTAGTATAGGGTCAACCTCGTTGCCTGGTCTATCCAGTAATTTACAGTAATTGACTCCCATCACCACGAGCAAACATAACAATGAAACCTCGAGTGACAATTTATTTTCACTTCAGGATGGAATCGGCTTTAAGTCCGAATCCAGTTGCCTAAATTTGACTTTCCATCTTTGGCTATTTCTGAGCCCAGTCAAAAACTGACTGGAGTTTATAACTGAGTCTGTATCCAGCTGAGACTCGAGTGCGACAGTCACGGTTAACCGCTTCTTCTTTTCAAACTGCATGGCTCGTTTACAGTGGCAGGGAAAATGGCATTTTATGCTAAGTCGGTGTTACCTAAATGTTCTTGCCTGGTAACAAGGCTGTAACCTCCGAGTCCGCATGGGTGTCATTTTAATGAATTTTAATGAATGAATGGTCACACCGTGTACGGTGTGACCATTCATTCATTAAAATGACACCCATAGGCCTAGCAATGAAGCTTTATAAAGAAAAATTTATGAAACTTTCAATTATATACAGTCAGCTCAGTATACAGGGTAAGCCAGGGTATGAAATTGACTCCTTTTAAATACCAGTTTGAATTAAACGTCATTGCAAAATAGTACACAAATTAACACAGCTTATAGCCAAGATGTTACATTGTCAAATGTCTAGACTCGGAAATTGGCCCGGAATTGGGAAATCTGAAATCGGAATTGGAAAATCTCTGAAATCGGAATCGGCAGAAATTGGGTTAGGTGGATTCGAATACAGCCTGCCTGGGGACCCAATTTCTAAGTGGTTATATTTGGTAATCCTCCAGATCCTTCCAGACCCGCGAAAGGCTTAATTTCAGAAATTATACCTGGTTTTCTTTGGATTTTCTTGGTGACCCACAGATATATTTTATCGGCCCCCAAATGTTCATGACCATTATTTGAAGGAAACCAGGGGAGGAAATTAATTTTCTATGTTTAGGGGCTAACATGCAGAAAAATGGACTGGCCGTACCGCATGCTGTAAGGGAGTGCGACGTAATCAACCCTCCGGCCGTGGGTCCTTGGAAAATATTTAATTCCAGGAGCGAAGCCCCCGGAAGCTTTGGGCTATTTACCAAATAATGGGCATTGGAACAGAGCATTTAACTATTTATAAATAGAATTGAGTATATAAATTGACAGCAAAATTGCAGTTTTCCTATTGTTTTCCATTTGCTTCTTTCAAATTAATCGTATAGGACTAACGCCCTACGATATCTCCATGATACAGCTGCTTTGATGGTTGAATGTATTATTATTAATGAGGTTGCACTGGTTGCAATCAGTAGCGTAGCCATGGGGGGCAAGGGGGGGCACCGCCCCTAACATTTTTGATAACATGTTCTTGCCCCCAAAATAATTTCAAGCGATGTGTTTAAAAGAAAAAAAACGGGAAGAGTTTCTTTGACAGACGAAAATACAACATTTACATCATATACAGACTTTGATAAATATGACCAGCTTGGCATTTAATCAATTTGGCCAGTTGGCAGGTATGATCTTAATGGAAGACAATAACAAAAAATGATGGCGCCCTGGTCTAATTTGTCAAAACAGCGCTTAATCGCATGCATGCAGTATCAACATATACCATACCGTACGTACAATGTACATTGTACATGCTGCTGCGCGCTGCACTAGGCTTCAGTACAGAAAGTGGATAAAAAGCTTATTTTGGTTGCCCCCTTTGAGAAAAGTGTTGCCCCCCCCCCCCACGAAAAAGAAATTCTGGCTATGACACTGGTTGCAATAATTCTACTTACCTTGTCCTTAGGACCGAGAGAAATCATTAAACAATTAGGGTATAGATGGATGGCGCAAAGCGTTCCCCCAAGACCATATAAAAGACATTTTAGTAGCCTTTTTGCCCGTGTTCTTACGGAATAATGTTCAGTCAATTTCGGGTTTGAAGGTGGGGTGAATTGTCCTAGGTTGCGTGGGGTTTTGCAATAATCCACTCATGTAGGCTACGAGAAGTACTAAGGAGACAAAGAGCGCGTTGGAATATGATGAATGCGGGAAAAACGCGCCAAATAATAGTATTTTTAAAGACTTACTAGTAATGCCTTTCTTCATTTTACATTGCAATACCAGTATAATATTAAGTCCCCCTATTTCTATTACATGAGATTTGCTATCATGAACGGGGAAGGAAAAACTGTGGTTTGCTCATGTTTTATTTTTGGAGGGGGCATGGCCACTTTGCCACATGCAATTTCCCCCTTAACATCAGAGCGTTAAGTAAGCAGTTCATCAACCCAGTTCTGAGCCAATTCCGATTCTATAGTGACCACCATTCCGGGACGCGCAATTTTTTTCCCACGAGGTTATGGGCAAATCATGCCAATGGACCAATCAGCTTCTTGGAAATAGGCCACACCCCTAATTCCAAAATGACAGCTTTCCGACCCTTTTCTTGTAATTCTGACACTGGATTATGAAAGAACAGGCCAAATAACCCCAGTTCACTTAACCCTTACCTACGGAAATGATCCCAACCATGATTTAGAAACAAATTTGAAAAATTTTGAAAATCAAATTTGCCCATAACCTCGTGGGAAAAAAAATGAGGCATGAGGTTTCCGGCGCAGGACAATTCCGAGTCCAGTGCACTTCGATTCCGGGCCAATTCCAGTGTCCCCGATTCCGGTCATGTGACAATATGACGTTGCATTCAAACGGTTTTAATACCATTAAAAAGGTAGTGCTACTAAAATTTACTTGTAAAGGTCATTTTAAGGAGTGTTTGACTATTTATGTATTAAACTGTGCATGAGTAATAATGTAGCATTTTGTAACATTTGTGTAACTTTCATTATTGTGGAATGATCTGGACTCGGCTCCGAGTCTGAGTCCATCTGCAGCCTGTACTGAGTCAATTCCGTCCGAGTCCAGTAAAAAGCTAACGGGAGTCCGGAACTGAGTCCGAGTCCGGACTAGGGGGTCACAGCCCTGGTAATGAAAGTAAAGTGACTAACTTGACAAAAAGTTTACTGGGAGATGACAGCTTTGGCGACGGGATTCGTAGAGTAGGGAAGGGTAAACGTACAGGAGATCTTAATCCTGTACTGGACAAGTACCTGACAAGCACCTAACTGACGCGTGGGACAATGGGCGCCCATATTGCTATACACATATTACAGACCTTGGTTGTAACATATTAGCTGGCTTACTGAATATGCAGCAGCCTGGCGAAATTATTGTGAGGATGACATAGGCTACAAACCCTCAAAACGGAGTGCGAAATATTTTCCATATTGAGCTCGTAATTCGCAACGTTAGGACGCGCACAAATGAGAATCTAGTTCCGCACACAGAATTGTGCGGGGAGGGGGGTTTGTTTGGAAGAGTTCATCCGTCTTTCGGAGCTGATGTTGCGCAATCGAGTGGAGGGATATCCCTCGTAGGTACAGTGCCGCAAAAAGGTGGCGGAGCATCGATTGGAGAAGCATCGAATGGCGCGTAGGGTACAAAGTAACAAATTCTACCCTGGATAATTATATATTCTCACAAAAAGAGTATAAACGATTTTAGGTGTGAATTTGGGGATAACTCCATATTCAGAATAATATCAGAAAGAAGACAGAGATCGAATGGCCCAGAAAGAACTACACAAACAGTGGCGGACTGGGAGTTTTACGCGGCCCCGGCAAATTGCAGTGAGTGGCCCTTTGACACTATCTAATCGAAACGCCACCATTTATAGTTGGCACGTAGTACCAGGAAATTTTGTAGAAAAATACTTGCTATATCCCAAGCAATGGCACTCCTCAAGCCCATCTTCAACATACCACATTTCATTTAACACATTTCATTTAAGAGGGTTGAAAAGGGGGCAAAGTCATTAACTTAGGTATTAGAATGAAAGGACAACTGGTTATTTTGGCACAAAAGGGTCATTTGGGATCAAGCAGGCAAAATGTTTCTTCGAATACAGATTGATGATCATCGCATGTGGTCAGTATCATCATGAAACAATGGTACATATGGAGTGAACAACCAAGCTGGCCGTCAGTAAATATTTAATTCACCATATCATGACGGTGAAGCTTTTGGAAAGAAGTCTTAGAATTTATTTAAACATAAGATAGCGCATGTACCAGCAATCATTCTTCCATTGATTTGCTCTCTTGATTTTGGTCCGTTTCAAGGCCTTTGAAAAGTCGTAGCATGTTAAAGTCACAAGAAAGTAAAGAGGATTTGTGCTCTTGAGACCAAGGAAAATCAGAAGAGCTGATCGTCGTCTGGAAATTGGTACGTAGCACCAGATGGGGGTAGGGGACCATGTCCCTTGTCGAGGAAGGACCCCCACGGTCGGGTCAATTTTCCAGTGTAGTCACGGGAAACGATAAAATATGAATCAGAAACCAACAGCCATTCGCCTCTGTGATTTATTTGATGTTTTGATTCAAATCAGAGTCCTATACTAAATCCCCCAAATTTTCCACTTTGACGAATAAAAGGCCCACAAGCAGGCCGAAAATTTCGAATTTGCTAACCTTTCGGCAACCCCGTCGCCTTTGTGGCGGCTTCAGGCTGCAGTCCTACGAAGGGAAGCTTGGACCCCTTTTGAGCAAATTCTGGCGCTACGTACCCCAGCTTCGGGATCCCGAGAAAACCACGACTTCCTGCGCGTCCGCTCTTACTGTACCCCCTCAACCCCTTCCCCGCCGCGCATCTTTATAGAGCAAACTACGAAACATTTACAGGCCATGCTATAAACATTAAAAGGAACATGTGTTACATTCAAAGATATAGAAGCAACATCATTTGAGGTGTTTTAGGCAATAGAAAGTACGATACTAATAATTAAGAATACGGGTGAAAAGGGTTGTTCGATCCACCTCCCCCACCCCCGCCTTCTACTAGGCACTTCTTCTTGCATGTCATACAGCTTCACACGAGAGTATAACTATTGATTATAATGCCTCTACGCCCAGTATTGTCGATGGTCAGACGGTGAAGCGCTCGACACCGACTACTAAGTTCGTGGATTCGAGTCCTTTTTCGTTTTTCTGTTTCAAAGTTGTAGAATGGTCTAGTTTTGCAGTTTCTTTCTCTTTCATATCTCCCTTGTTCTAACTTTTGTCGACTTCTCTGAGTGCCCACTTTTTCTTTTTGTTTAATAAAGTTTCGTTTTGTTCATCATATAATACTGTATATTTCGCAATCAGGTCACTACACGCTGTTGTACGTAGCCTATATTATCAAGTCATGAACCCCCCCCCCCCTTAAACAAAGATTTTTTTCGGTTGCAATTGGTCATAGTTTTATGAATATTTTCCCATTATGAGATAAAATGGATTCCATATTTCATGCAAGTAGCATTTGATACGAAAGGTATCAATAATGACAGAGCTCTCGGCGACATTCGTCGCCGAGAGCTCTGTCATTATTGATACCGAATTTGCCTACCTTCCCAAAGGAACTCTTGGTTTTAGAAAAAGCCACTTTTGGGATGAATATTCATTAATTATCGACTTCAAAATACTTTTTCTATTGCAAGTATCGATTAATCCTCTTAGGGGGTAGGTGTAAGCTTCTGCTAACAATAGGTGACCATTGTCCTTGTTTGATGGTGCGCTGATTTGTTAAAGAAAGCCAACGGTTCCCATAAACTTGATCAAGTCTCTCTCCGCGTTTTGACTACCATCTCGATCACACCACTGATTCGAGGGGGAATCCCCGTGGAGGATATCACACTACTACGAATTTAACACTTTGCAATTTTTTTTTTTTTTTTTTGGGGGGGGGGGTACAGTGTAGACCATTATTCTGAAATGATGTGTTCAATTTGTGATGTGCGTGCGGTAGGAAAGGAGTTGAAGTACTCATCGGACAAAAATGAAGAAAACTAAAGGTATTACAGACACCTTTTTGCAATATATCCTTCGACGATGCAAAATGGCTTCTTAAGTGAAGTAGATTAGCAGGACACACGCTCTCGGCGCTCAAAATCTCAACGGTCATGGTACACAAATTTGAAATCATTGTGAAAGGCCTACCCGTGAGCTTTCATATGAGTTGTGGCTTAATTGTGCCCGTTGAAAACTTCTACCAAGGTCCATAGACCACGAAACGGACCAAAATTAGTTTGTAAGCCAATGCCGTAACTGACGAAATTTCCTCCGCGCCAAAATGTTGACTGACAAATTTAGTCCCTATTATTTTTGTAGGGTGCAGTGTATACCATTTTGTAAAGGGATCAGATCAACCTGGGATGTGGATATTGTAGCAAATGAATTCAACTACTCATTGCGCAAAAATAGTGGAAACTCAAGGTATTTTAGACAACGACATTTTGCCTTCTATCCTTTCGCTATGGAAAAATGCATTTGATCAGTGAAGTGTCAAACGGTAGCACACTATCCTTTTTATCGACGCTCTCGATGCTCCAAATTTCAGTGGTCATGATGTTACACACATTTGAAAACACTATAGATAACTGACTCGGAAGCTTTGGTATGACGGCAGGGAAGCTTGTGCCCGTTGAAAACTTCTACAAGGATCCAGAGGCCACGAAACGGATTCAGTTTTATGTGTTATAGTTAGTAAGAAAGGTATTGTTTCGGTTTCGTTAATTACAGACTTGTTCATCCGCGTATGCAACACTTTTTAATTGAGGGGGAGCAGGTGACTTCAGGTTTGACAAATGCCGAGTATGGAGACCTATGGAAGAGTGATGTGAGGAATATTCAACCTGGGCGCCCCTAACGCCCCCACCCTCCCATCCACCTCTTTCTCTTGATTCGCGCTGGAATGCAAAAACTTTCGTCTGTTGAAAGCTACCAACCACACTGAGAACAACCAAGCTGGCCGTCAATAAATATTTAATTCACCATATCATGACGGTGAAGCTTTTGGAAAGAAGTCTTAGAATTTATTTAGACATCAGAAAGCGCCTGTACCAGCAATCATTCTTCCATTGATTTGCTCTCTTGATTTTGGTCCGTTTCAAGGCCTTTGAAAAGTCGTAGCATGTTAAAGTCACAAGAAAGTAAACTGTTTGAGGATTTGTGCTCTGGAGACCAAGGAAAGTCAGGGAGGCTGATCGTCGTCTGGAAATTGGTACGTGGCACCAGATGGGGGTAGGGGACCATGTCGCTCGTCGAGAAAGGACCCCCACGGTCGGGTCAATTTTCCAGTGTAGTCACGGGAAACGATAAAATATGAAAACCAACAGCCATTCGCCTCTGTGATTTATTTGATGTTTTGATTCAAATCAGAGTCCTATAATAAATCCCCCAAATTTTCTAATTTGACGAATTAAAAGCCCACTAGGAGGCCGAAAATTTTGAATTTGCTAACCTTTCGGCAACCCCGTCGCCCTTGTGGCGGCTTTAGGCCGCACTCCCACGAACAGAAGCTTGTGTTCGGTAATTTGACGGAAAGGTCTTGTGATTTTAGCTAAAATTTGCCATTTTAGGGGTCAGCTCACTTGTCTCCGTCGATAATGACCGTACTAGCCTATAGAATATTGTAATGAATGTAGGGGGCCGCCAGTAGTTGGTGATTGGGGGTCACTATAGATTATGTTGCAATGACCACCTCAGACACCCCACAAAGTCAGTATATAAATTGTATATATGGGTAATTCATGAGCTATAAAGGATTCTCCACATTTCAGCGTCGTAAAACGCTGAACACAACTACATCACAACTGCATGATCTCCTGGATTATGCAGTGAAAACACTTTCACGAAGTTGAAGCACGCCATCTTTATGAATACTGCTTTCTGTGTGCGAGATTGAGATATACACTGACAAGTTTGGCTCCAAACTTGGAAAATTGTGTCAGTGTAAACATTTTGTGCACACCATGGAAGCTCACAGTGACACCACAACTGGCAGGGGGGACAACAACCTGGAGAAGAACCCTCAGAATTCCGAGAGTGCAATGGATTCTTCCCAAGCCGCAGGAGATAGTGGTGGGCTTGTCTCACTTTTGAAGAAATACGGGCTGCATTTGATCATTTATTCCAGTGTCTGGGGATTAGGTTACTTCAGATTCAGTGGACTATGGCTGCTGCTCGTGCTTGCCATCGGGCTTTGGAAAGAGAGGATGAGCAATCGCAAGAGTCAGTCTGTACAAATCGCAAGAAAAGTGATGAAAAATGAAAGGGAATCCATTGCACATGTTGTTGGTGATCTACCTTCATGGGTAAGTGGAATGTCCGAATGTTGTGTACATTTATAGTGTGCAGGCTATGCCTTAGCAGGCCTGACCTACGCCTAGGCCTATAGGCTAGGCTTAATTATTCAGTTAAATCCTGCTGATAAAATTACCCACAAACACAGCCGTAGCCTGGGCCCAGATTCTACATATCAATTCTTTTTACACAATTCCTTATGCAGCACCAACATGGCTCTAAAATCCAAAGATTGCATGCTTATTGCCCGGCTGTGGGACCTAGTGGCCTCTTGTGATTACAACTTCACAGTTCTAACAGTAACATTGTCCGATCATCTTAAATTAGAGCACTTTAGTACGGTCTTTAGAATTATTATCGTGTAAACTTTATATAAGGAACCAACTTTTTACACTAATAATCTTGGACTTGTGGGGTTAAAGAAACTATGCCCTAGGCCTACACCTAAAGCCTGATGGCGCCTGTTCATATTACTGTTGCAGGGTCCTCAAGACTGTCCACTTTTCAATGGCTGGCCAACATGTTTCCCTTTACTCAGGCCTTGGCTACCACTTGGCTGACTGTAAAAGGGGGAAAAGATGGGACTTTAATGGATGGTCAAAATTCAGCCCTATAATAACCCATTGGTTCTACACTAGGCCTACACCTTAATCACCGGGTACATACTTGAATATGAACTCCATTCACTATGGAACTAGTGGGGTGTAGAACCAGTTGGCAGGCTGGGAGGAGGAAAGAGGGAGTATCTTTAATGAATAGGATCCCTAAGCTTTCCATAGTATCTATTCCAAATTATGAGATATTTAATACTTTTTGATTAAAAATGTTTATTAGTCATGGGACAAACGACTTTGGTGGTACTTTATTGTATGTCTCTGTATGAAATAACTCCCGTCTGGAAAATATACATGTTATGCCAAAGATCTTCGGTGTGCAGTAAAGACCTTATACACCAATTTGATGGCATGATTTTCTTGTCTTTTTACATGTACTGTACTTAAAACACAGTACAATTTGGGTTGGCGTAAAAATTGAGAAAAGAGGTGACTGGCGTAAAAATTCGGTGTAGCAGATACGAACTTTCCAGACTAGAAATAACTCATTTTAATCAGAAATTTAAAAAATATTCCACAATATAGTTTGTCCCATCATGACTGACACATCTTTTATACTTTTCTGCATAATTACCCTTAATTTGTAAAAGTGCATGACCTGATTGAAAGGAATATTTTCACATCTTGGTAGTAGAATGTATACATTGGCTACACAAAAATGCAAACTAATTGATAAATAATGAAACTTGAGTTTTGAACATTTATGTCGCAACTGGCAAATACCATGGAATGTCTGTCCCTGAAACATTTTAGGGGCAGTTTACATATGTCATTTTTGCTATTCTTTACACTTTCATATGCTAGTTTATGTGAAAGGGAAAGAAACCTGCAGTGATCATTAGGTCTTTGCAGAAGATTTCTGTGAATGAAAGTAATCTGCAACAATTTGCTGGTAAAACTGGAGTGTACTGTCATGATTTATGTACAATTTTTTTTTATTTTTTCCCAGGTGTACTTTCCTGATATAGAGAGAGCTGAATGGCTAAATAAGGTACAGTGTACAGTTACTGTATACCAGTTTCCTTTTTTTCATTCTCCTTGGGCATCTGTTGGGTTTCCAAATACTGTAGTTTTGATGCTCAGATTACTGTCCAACTTTTGCTTTGTGCTCAGTCTTGCAGAGTATTCAAGTTTCTATACAGTAAGTTTTTAAATTTTTTCTGAGGGTTCATAGGGAAGGCCGTGGCACTATTCAGTTCTACATGATGTGAAAGAAGTTACTGTAGCTAAGCAATCTCTTTTAAAATATTGTATTTTGCACAACATACTGAACATGGGTTTCCACACAACATGGTCACCAAAACTGAAGGAAGAGCTAGGATTACAGCCACCCTTCCCCCTTCCCACAATAATTTACGTATGAAGTCTGTCTGTCTTAAAATTTGCAAAATTAATTAAGAAAATGCCAAAAACTGTGCAGTTGAATGATCCAGTCTCCAAATCTTTGACAACTCCCAGCAGCACTGAACACAGTACTGTACACAGAAAATGGGTCTGGAAAATGTCTGAAATATTTGCATTGTCGTGAAAGTCCAGGGTTAAGTACGTGGGCCTTCTTACAGTGATGTCTATAGAACCCCATATGCTGCCTTTAGGTGCATTTTGTACCAACTATGATGAGGCATGTTTGGTACTGGCAGTATTCAAATTAAGATAAAATACAGAGATACATCCAAAAGAAGACAGTGGATAATTTACTGTGGATTTACAGTATCACATACAGTTAAGTGCATGCAAAATGCTGAGTTTATTGTGTAGAAGCCAGCATGATATGGATGATGTTGAGTTTTAATACAGTATACAGTAGCTACATGTAACCCTGTGGTAATCATTAGCAATCATACAGACTCACACACTGTACAGTTTGTGGTGTGCTTTGTATCATTTAGTGCAAAGCTCTCAATTTGAGTATTTACAAAACCAAAGAACGGTGGGCAGAAGGGGGGGGGGGGGGCTATCAGCCCTTTTATGAAGTCCTGCTACTGTATGTCAACTTTGTATTAACGCTGATAGCAATGCAATAAAGAGATGTGTACAGTATTGGAGATCTGCAGGAGGTGCAGCAGTACACACACCCATAAGCCTGACAGTGTGGCAGGTGTGTGCATTCTTAAAACAACTATACAAACAGGCATGTGCATTCTTAACAACATACTGTACAAACAGGTGGCAGGTCTCTGATATTTATGCACTGTTACACATGCATAGATGTATAACATCCAAATGTGAAGTTCTCCACCTGGATCTTCAACATGGTGGCGTAAAAAAAAAACATGATATCATGTGAAGGGATTACTAGGTAGGAAAAAAGCTTGCTTCATTTAAATTACCATGGTCCCAGCTGAACCTATCTTCTCCTGTGTGGTAAGACATTTTACAAGCAGGTTTAGTTTGCCGTGAACATTTGTCCTACTTTGCAAACAGTTATGGCATGAAGTTTGTGTGGAAACTGGAAAGTGTCATTTTTGTGCCCCCAAATCATATTTTGGGGGTCATAGGATTGCTTGGACCTTCCTCCCCCTGACCCCCCTACCCCAGCTCTGTGTGCCTTGAATAACACATTAACTTGGGGGGATCATGTGGATGTCCTAATCAAGAGGTTGAATACCAGGTTAAGTATTGCCTCAGGAAGTTAGCTAATTTCAACGTTTGTTCAAGTATAATGGAATTATGCCGCAATGTACTGTATGTGGAGTCTGGAGGTACTGTCTTATATGTTGGGGTGGGAATGTAACTAGAACCGAGAGGGACCACATTGATCACCTAATTAGGAAACCACTAGAGTCATTGGAGGTCATCAGCCTTCGGTTGACTCTGTGTATCAATGCCTACTCCAAACCAAGCTGGATTCAGTTTGGAATGATAAGAGCCATCCCCTCCATTGTTATCTCTGCGACAATGTTATCAATAGAGGTATTGGCAGACTGAGACTATCATATCTGAGAACTAATCGCTTTCGCAACTCATTCATCCCATGTGCAATCAATCGTTACAATGACAACTTGAACCGCTAGGCTGATGCTTTCGTTCTTTTATGTTCCTGTCTTTGATGTTTTATCATCTTATTCTTATCTTTCCATCTGTATGTATTTATATTGCTTTATTTTGTATTGTTCTGAACTTTTACGTGCGAGATCTTAATTTCCTTCATTGGAGTAATAAAGTTTGCCTATGCATCTAGTGTGCTGTATGTACATAACAGTACTTTGGACTACAGGTAAGGCAGAATTTTCTTTAAGAAGTAGTGTGCCATGTCCTGTTTGTATTTGAGACGGAAAAAGTGGATCGTCTTTGAAGAGTGGTCTTCATCAGTTCTTCTAGGGCTGCAATGTTTTCAATGTTCTTGTTAGAAGGAAATTAAACTCAAGGGAGATTTTCTGCCTTGGAAATACTTTCTAGCAGGATTTTTGTGAAGTTTTGTAGGACTACATATTGTACATGTCTCTGTTACATAGCTGGCTTACTTTGGCAGCCAAAAAAGTACAAGATTGAATGTCCTTCTGTCCTGTCAAGAATTTCTGTATCGCTTCTTCTTCTTTTTTTGCTGGATTATGAAACCAGGTGTGGGAATCCCACAGTTGTACACCTTAATAGCATGGTGAGTGCTGGTTCATTGCAAGTTGCAACAATCTACAGTACCTGTATAAATGCTTTATTTTCATTTCAAGCACAGTTATAAAAACTATGCACTTGAGAAATTTGAGAACTTGCCCTTTCCTTAAAGTATCATTCCTGAGTAAAAATGTTTTTGGTGAAGTGGTTTATTGCTGTGTGGCACTGCCAGCATTATTATGCAAGGGAATGTGATGCTATTCACTCTTGTATCAAGGTAGAAAATAAATTCTCTGACATAAGGGGTTCAGTACTGTATGTACAGTAATGCCAACACTCACCGCAGTCTTTGTTTTAGGAAACTATCAATAGTATAAGAAAGGAAAGAACATAACAGTGAGCATTTTTTAGAGAGGGGTGGGCCTGGAACCAAAACTAACCTCAGCCCCATCATGGTAATGCTTGGGGCTGAGAAAAGAAAATGTTTCATCCCAAATACCTGGTTGCAAGACATTAAATGCTATCACTACAGTCACATGGGAAGGGGTACCCTATCACTGGGGACTGTTGCTTCTGTCTTGTTTCTTAAGTAACCTTATTTACAGAAACAGTTTTGAGATTAAATCTTTCCAAAATGCAACTTACCATATTTTGATTTTGAAGCCCTTTTTCCCCATGTGCATGCATGGGTTTCCATATTAATGCAGGGATAAGCCTTGAAATTTCATACTGTGCCAAGCAGTATTTAATCTCCATTTTTTATAAAGATTGGAATTAAATGCAGAGAAAATTAATTTTATACAGGGAAGCAATTTTCTTTCAAATCCTCCTTTGAAGCAGATCTATAGCTGTAGTTCCTTTAAAAATCAGTTTTAGCTGTCTTTTTCAAAAACATATTGAAACATTCACTACATTGTCCTACTGTGTATGCATAGTATGCACAATTACTATAAATACTACATGTACAGGGAGCACCAGAAACTCCTTTTTGTAATTAATTGTGTTCTGTGCAATAGATTATGACTCCTGTCTGTTCATATAGCATCTATATACAGTAGCCAGTTTTATCATTGAATCACTGTTATTAGGGAATAAGTACTGTACTTGATGGTGACTCTGTTTGCTAAAGAGGTCTTCAAGTAAAAGCTGAAGTACCTTTTTATACAAGAAATTGTAATTAATCCTGTATTGAAACCATTTATTTGGCTGTACCTGCATCAAGATTATATTGAAAGCAAATAAGAGCAGTACTGTTTCTTTCAAGTATCGTACAGTATAATATGCTTACTCTTTAAACTAAAGTAAGAAATATTGCATGGTTGATACAATTGCAGCTGTATGGTTGCCCCTTGAAGGGTAGCTAAATTTACAGCAGTTGGAACATTACAGTATTTGAACTGTGTGTTCTGCAATATAAACCTAGGTATAGTACCTCACAGCAAAAAGGACTGCAGGGGGGGGGGGGATGCACTCCCAAGAAAAAAAAATCCAATTGTTACATAGTTAAAATAAAACACAGTTTTAATGGAATGAACTTATGGCTATAAATTGGAAAGTATAACATGATTTGGCATCTAAGACCCAAAATGAGTAAAAGCCTCCAAATGTGAGGATGCAACTCCTTCTTGTGAGATTCCTCTCCCAGGATGGTGATCCTATGCCGATGTTCTCTTCCCAACACCCCTACCCCCACCCCATTAGTTACTCTGGTTTCTGGCCTGCTCCAATGCCTTCGATGATTCAAATGGTTCATCAGAGACAGGCAAATAGTATAGCACCCATTTTGATAAATTGGGGAATTTTATTATAATGCCAAATGTCCACTAGAGTGAAGGTGGGTTATAGTCACAGAAAATCTACTTTTGGCCAGTCCTGTGGGTAATAGGATTACTGTACTGTAGGCTTTGTGTTATCACACCTGTTACGTAAAGTACTGTCTGTAGAGTGTGGTCTGTACAGTACTGTCTGTACATATGGTGTGGTGGACCTTCAGTCCAGTACAGAATATACTACAAACTCTTTTTTCATTTCTTGCCAGCTGTTTGCTAAATCTCCTTGCCTGCATTAATACAGTTCCTACCCATACTTGTCTGGTTGAAATCTGCCTTTAATTACCTTTGAACTGTTGGTAAGAAAAGACTTCACTGGGGTGCAGCTCTTGATTGGCAGACTTGCCTAACTGTTTTTGGTTCCTTGCGTTAGCAAAAGGAACCTATGTAGTCAGCTTGGCGTGTGTGTGTGTGTGTATGTGTGTGTGTGCGTGTGTGTGTGTGTGTGTGTGACACTTGCTTCGGTACGCTGTAACTCAACAAGGGAAAGTTGGACTAAACTGAAACTTGGTATATGGATCTGTCATAGTGAGAAGGTGTGCCCTATTGTTTTTGGTGGAGGTCAAAGGTCATGTGGGGTAACCAGGGGCCAAAGACCGAAAACCTTGTTTGCACGATATCTCAAGGTAGGAAGCTTGGATAAATTTCATACTTGGTATGTAGATGCATTATGGAGAGAAGATGAATGCTGTAGCTTTTGGTGGAGGTCAAAGGTCATCTGGGGTCACCAGCAGTCAAACACTGAAAACTTGTTGTTAAAACAATATCTCAAGGTAGGAAGCTTGGATAGATTTCATACTTGGTATGTGGATGACTTATGGTGAGAAGATGAATCCTGTCATTTTTGGTGGAGGTCAAAGGTCATTTGGGGTCACTGAGAGTTAAATATTGAAAACCTTGTTATGAGCTAAATCTCAAGGGAATAAAATCTTGGATAGATTTCATACTTGTCATCATTGACCAACCATAGTGAGAAGCTGTAAATAATGGGTGGAGGTCAAAGTGCATCTGGGGTCACCAATTGTATTTAAACTGATTCGGCTATTAGCACAATATCTCAAGGTAGGAAGCTTGGATAAATTTTTAGTGGCATAGTGGCAGCATTGCACAATAGGTCATCTGGTGTAGAGTGAGGAATCTGCAAACCTTTTCAGATCATTGTACATAAGGCTATGATGCAATGCAACAATTGTGCCAGTGTACAGTACAGTAGCTCAAGTGCAAATGTGCAGTAATCACACAAAGGGCACACTGAGTAAATATTGAATAAAACAACGTACCATGTATATTTGGTGAACAGCTGTTAGTACCTCAAAGTGTCATTTTAAATCGTGATAAAATATTGAGCTGTGATCATATCATAATCTTTGTGTGAATTATAGTTGTGTGTATTTTATTTAGGCTAAAAATCAGTTGGATTGTGCAGTATCAACATTTTAAGGTAAATTTTACCATTGACCCAATCAAAAGCCATCGGCTTCTAGGCTTACAATAGTCACATGTCATGGTCACGTTTTATATTCTAATATATATATTACTATTCGGACGTAAGAGAACCAAGTTACTGATCATTTGGATCAGATACCATTGAGCGTGCATGAATTGTGATTGCTTAATTGAATAAAACAAATTGTAACTGTATGCTGTCTGTGTTGATATCCCCTGAAGTGCCTGTAGGCTGTATTTCTTCAGAACAATTTATTTATGCTTGAATGTGTTAACACAAGATGTGCATTGTCTACAGAGCAGATTTTGTGAATCAACAGAAATACTGGTTCATTCAGTAGTTGGCTCAGTTTCATTACATTCAGCAAGGAACCACAGTGCCCATTGGGCTCTTGTTGTTCTTTTCCCCAAACTTTTGGGTGAGGGACTTGTCAAGCCCTGGTCTGGTGGACCTGTGGTCTACAGGTGGACCTTTTGTGTAGAGGGCCAATTCAAACATTAAAAGGCAAACAAATTTATCAGGGGGATGGAGAAAATGTTGTTGGACAGAGTCACCAATGTTGGCTTTTACTGATAATCGATTTTTCAGATCTCAGTATAGGACACTGATCTCATACCAATAAGATACATAAAAGGCTCTCAAATCTCACACTAAACAGAAAAAATTCCCTCCACTAAGTTTACTTCTAGCCCCTCCTCCAATTTAAACAAAAACACCTGTTTAGTACACCTCCAAGACAGAGCCACTGTAGCCTACACTGAGTTTCCCCAGGGCCATATTGACACACAACTGTGTATGAGCTAAATTGGGAATACAACAGACTACACAAGTCATCATTGACCAACCAGAGTGGAGCTATTGTTTAAATGAATGTCAGTGAAAGTGCAGTCACCAATTGTATTTAGAACTATTCGGCTATTCCTTTATATTTCAGGGGATGCCGTAGCCTTTTTAATGGCATAGTGGCAGCATTGCACAATAGCCTATGCTTGTGTAGAGTGAGGAACATAAAACAGATCATTGTACATAAGGCTATGATGCAATGCAACAACTGTGCCAGTGTACAGTACAGTAGCTCAAGTGCAAATGTGCAGTAATCACACAAAGGGCACACTGAGTAAATATTGAATAAAACAACGTACCATGTATATTTGATGAACAGCTGTTAGTACCTCAAAGTGTCATTTTAAATGGTGATAAAATATTGAACTGTGATCATAATCTTTGTGTGAATTATAGTTGTGTGTATTTTATTTAGGCTAAAAATCAGTTGGATAGTGTAGTATCAGCATTTCAAGGTTAATTTTACCATTAATTGGCCCAACAAGATGAGTAACACCCCATACCAGTATTGAGCACCAACACTATGGTATACTGATATTGGTGCAGTACACAGAAAGGAAAAGGTAATGGACCAGTCTTGTTCAAAATATGGACAACAGCAAAATTGCCCTTTTAATACAGGTCTTGCTCTCTGTTAAGGCATTGTTTTCATGTGTTTGATAAATTTTGGACACAATCAGCCATTTAAAACCAATTTTACTGCTTTGAAATAAATGGAGTCTACAAAAGGTCAAGGTACAGTGTATACTGTATGGAAGGCCCAAAAGTTCAAGGTACTCCAGTAATAACTTATTCAAGTGTTCTGTGTGTGGGGACGTAACAGACTTGTAGTGCATATATTGTGCTCATACCTTCATGTGGTTGCTCGTTTCTCAACTTTTTAAGCTTGTCACCCTCCCACCATTGATGAGAAATTGCCTCCACCAATGATGGACCAATTGGTTGGAAACTGGGACATTAAACCTCATCTAACCTAACCAATCCACCAATGATGAACTTCACCAGTCCCTACCACCTCCTATTATATGGCCCTCAGGCATCGTATTGCCTCACATGAGCCTCTGGAGAAACACTTCATTGAGAAACAATGCTTTACTTGTAGTGCACTTGTTAATCATAACCATACCCCGTCCCCATAACTGGGCAGAATGTAACGCTAACAAGGGTGTTTCATTTCCGGCTACAAAGTTTCAAATAAGTTCTGGTAGAGTGGGCATCATTCTGCTGCATATCCAGGCTGCTATTTAATGTAAAGTTCCTGCTTGGTTTATATGAATTAAGTCCCTGAAAACCCCCCAGTCTTCCTGGAGCATTCTCCCAGAACATTCTCCATAATGCACATTCCAGTTAGAAGTATCATCAAGTTCCCAGTATAGTGGAGACTAAAATAAATACATATCCCCAGCAGAAGTGTTGCAACAACCAGCTATTGCCCAGGTATGGGGAGGGTTTGTGGCTTTAATTGACTAGTGCATTTACGTAGAATGGATTTGTGCCATTATTCCTACTCTCAAGGTTTGAAACTTTTAGAACATTGGTGGTGATGCAACATTGAGTATACAGTAGTACTCAGGTTTACACAGCCAATTACAAGCCTGGAAAAGTGGGTGCCCTCAGGCACTTCAGCACTCTGTCTAACAACTGGGGCATAAAAACTTAGACTTAAACAGCCAATTACAAGCTTGGAAAAGTGGGTGCCCTCAGGCACTTGAGCACCGGCCCTGTCTAACAACTGGAGCATAAAAATTCAGTATAACAACCACCTATGAATCAATGAAACCACCCATGTCCTTTTATAACCAGGCAACAAGGCTATGGAAAACTTTTGATGGCCGGAATAATTATAGTACCTTGTCTCAGGAAGTTAGAAATTCGTCCAAGTATATTTGTAGCCCCTCAGTCCAACTTCTAAACCAGCGCTTCTCAACCTTTTTAAACTCGAGGACCACTTTGACTCTCAGAATTTTTCTGAGGCCCACCTTACAAAAAGTTTATTCATTTTTCTTTATTTTTAGCTCAAACCAGCTCAAAGAGCTGTTTGAGCTATTGTGATCCGCCACCGTCACTCTGTCTGTCTGTCTGTCTGTCTGTCCACAATTGCCTTTAATGCTCTCAGGCGCACACTCGTGGACGGATTTTAATAAAACTTGGACACATTGGTCATTGAACTTTAGGCTACCTGTCATGTTCAAGAAGTTGAGGTCAAAGGTCATTTAGGGGTCATTAAAGGCCGTTATGTGAATATCTTCAAAATGTATCTCCTCCCACAAATAGCGCTGCATGTTCTTGAAATTTGGTCATAATATTTCTTACATGGTGGTTCTTTAGGGTTGTACACAGATTTTTGATCCAAGGTCATACGAGGTCATTAGAGGTCAAAAGGTGGAAATATCTTTGATGTGATGTTGCTTTGTGCCTGTGAGTCTGATATTTACCAAACATGGTTTTAGTGAATTGACTTTTGAAGAGGTTCCAGCTGGGTGTAAAAATGTAGGTCAAAGGTCATCCAAGGGTCATTTGAGGCCATAGTTGTAAGTATTTTGAAATGCTATTTTCTCCTAGATGCATTACAAAATTATCTTGAAAAATTGCTCAGAAGGATGACTGGCATGTGCAGATTTACGATTTCTTGATTTGGGATGAAAGATTTCTGTCAAATCTACACTCTCCTAAAACTAGGTCTGTGTAACCCTAAGAGAGGTCAGTCCTGTGAGGTTGTAAAGGTTGGTTTAAAGGGATCTGCTTAGCTTCTGGGCAGTACATGAACAATTTCTGTATTGTGTGTGGTGATGTAGAAGGTCTGTTGGCACAGCTTCCTGGTTGGTATCATAATTCATCATCGTGCATGAGTTGTAATTGACAATACCTCTTCCTTGCAAAGTTACCTGTTCTCCTGGTAACTGTATATTCTAAGTTCCTTGTGGCAGCAGAGAGCTACAGTAATACCAGATTGTTTACTAGTTTTATAATAATGTGTGTAAAAACCAGAATCTTCTGGGCTTTTAGCTGGTGCAGTATAGCACTTGAAGGCAAGCACTGCTAAGGTCAGACAGTAATCAAGCTTAAGAAGTTAATACAAAAGAGGTTGGTCCTCTGCTACTTGTCAAGTAGGACTTGAGGATTTTATAAACTGCCTTAACATTCACACTTCTCAGATTTTAAGTATGAATCTTTGGACCTGTGGTAATGCGAGTACATCAATATTGCTTTATGTCTAAACTGTTCTCTTAATTAGTGTCTTGATTACTGTAGCTCACTGTGATATTGAATCACATCTTTCTTCATAGATAATTGGAATGGTAATGCTTTGAACTTAAAATAGGTTAGTCCTGTTATTTTCACTGGGGACAAAGGGGGAATTTCCTTTCCTTGCTTTTGAGAATGGGGGGGGGGGGGGAAGGGGTAAGGTCTCGATTTTTTATTTGCATTTTACTAATGATCGGAACGACGTATTTGTTTTGATTGTGTTTCCAGCAATCACACCATGCAGTGATGTACATAGGGTTTTGCGGGGGGGGGGGGCGAGAAGAATGCCTCGCAAAGTTTTGGTTGAGCTACTGCACCATTGGAGCTCTAGTTTATTTTTTATGGCGAATAATTATAGTAACCTGAGGAAGTAAGAAATTTGTCCCACCGGTTGAGAAGCGCCGTTCTAAACTATCCATCTACTGTACACTACACCTAGACAGTGCTAGACTGTAGTGAGTTTATTGCCTAAGGCCACATTCTGCTGAGTGCACTACAGTACATGATTTACAGGTATGAAGCTACGGTACTGTAATCTAACCTGTGTTTGCTATAGACCAGTGGCCATACCACTGTACATCACATTTAACTGATATGTACAAGTCATCATACTGTACATTGATCAATGAGGGTGGCTTTATAAAAGTATAGTTGAAGCTATTATTCAAATTAAGGGCAATCAAAGTGCTGTCACCAATTGAAAATGCTGATACCCAAGAGTTTCTCAATTTGGGGTGATGCAAGCATAGAGCAGCTGTAATTTTGAAGGGGCTGTTGCATCGGTTGCTGGACAATTACCCCCGGACAAATAGCCCTGGTCAAATACCACCTGGACAACTACCCACCCGGACATTCACCCCGGGTCTTATACCACCAGGGCAAAGACCACCCATCCAGGTGCATATTTTTTACTGGGGTAATTGTCTGGGGGGATATTGTCCAGGGGTATCTGTCCGGGTGGGTATCTGTCCAGGTGGGTATCTGTCCGGGTGGGTATTTGTCCGGGGGTATTTGTCCGGTCATGGTTGCATCACCCCAAACATATTTAGGAGGTTGACCATATTTCTAAATGCACAGGAGTATGATAATGTTTCTAAATGCAAGTGGAGACTGCACCTTGAATTTCATAAGTTCAAACAACAGCTCATCACTCTGATCGGTCAATGATGAGCGATTCCGAATGCTGCTGACCGCTCAGTATGTAGCGATTCCGAATGCTGTTGACCGCTCAGTATGTACTGTACCACAGGTCCACAGCTTACATACCATGGACAATATAAACTCAACTTAATAGACCGTTACTTTGTGGAAGAGGTGTGCACTAGACAGGTGTTTTTCTTTTCAATTGGAGGAGGGAAAGAATTGAATCTATTTCACTCCTTCTTACCTCCATATATTGTGGATGGACTGTTTTGGAGAACTTACTGTGGTAGGGGGAATGATTTCTGTCTGGGGCAAGATTGTTTGGCCTTTAAGCCAAAAGATGTGTCCAGCATTCCTACTGTACACATCACAAATAGACACATTTTACTCTTGTATTCATAATGACAGTGCATGAGTACGATCAAAAATATGTACAGTAAATATCTAAAATTATGTTTACAGTTGATCTACTCTAGTTTCCACAGTAAGATGTGATTGCTGTGTAGCCATGCACCAAGTACTAAAAAAATAACTGGTTGATGGCTGAGAATCCTCATCTCAGTCATGTCAGAGTATTTACCAGGACTACTGTATTAACTTTATAGGAAAGTCCTAAAGGCAGTTTCAATCAACTACTGTGCACAGCAGTGGGTTGTGACTTGTCTGGTATCAAACTTCAAAACTATTCACATGTGGTTGTCATGCTACAGGTATTGATAAATGCCATCTACCAGGGCTGATACCCCTTTCTATTTGGTCCTTATACCATACACGTACTTCCAGTTACATCTCTATGAATGTGACAGAAGGTTGTGTCAGATTTTGATTTAGAATGATGTAATGGTATCATTTCAGTTTGACAGCTGTAAAAATTATTCTTACTTCTTCCAAGCAAGGGGATTGTCTTCCAGTTCCAAAGTACTTTTTTTTTCTTCAAATTTATTTACCCAGGGTATTGTTGTCTGCTTCATTTAATATGCTTTACATTTTCGTATTTGTAATATATCCTCAATTACGTGTGACCTGTACAGTACATGACATGGTATCATGGAAGTATTACAGGGGTTGTACTTCCATGATAGTATCAGGTAAGTGGCATGAAAAACCTTTCCTGCAAAGCATCTTCAAAACCTTGCACTACTGTACAGTATGTACTCGTTATGCTGTACCATTACTTGTGCTTGTACAGTAGTGCAATTACAGGTGAAGTTGTGCTGCTCACTTCAAAGACCTTACTGTATGTAACACTTCCATCAAACTTTGTATTAAATTGACCCTTCTCACATGGTACTTGCTTACAGAATGTGCATGTATGTGAGTGGTAGCAATAATGATACATTTGACACAGGGTAGTGTGAAGCAAGGGTTGAAACTTTTGAAGTGGTAGCCCCTACATGCAGTATCGTCCGTACAGGCATCAGCAACTGGTTCCTTGACAATTATCACTGTCAACATTTCTGAATGTTGTGGTGGGAGTGTTATCTGAGGGCAGTTGTCATTGTTGGAAGTTTCAAGTATGGTTGGGAATTGTGGTCCTGGTTTAGAAAGAAACTGCCCAGAGGAACTCGTGTATTCGAAGTTGGCTTAGGGAGAACCATCTGGGTGGGAATATTTCAGGGGAGTTGCTACTGAAGGTCATCACTGCATCTTAACAGTTGGTCAAAAGGTGATATTCCACGGGTCATTTCTGGCTATTTTCGTGTTCAGTCAGTTTTTAAAGGAAAAACCATTAATTGGATAAAAAAGCATGTACATATCCAGTGATGAAAGTGCCAGAAGTTTGATCGTGAGTAAAAACAAATGAGTAAGATGTGAAGGGGCAAAACTTTAAGAGTTTGTTTTACAATTTACACTAAAATCAGAAGCACAGAAGAAGATTTGATATTGCCATTGACAATTAGCTGTATTCATCTTTAACTTCTACTCCACAGATTGTCAAGCAAATGTGGCCGTATGTAGAGGGTTATGTTGTGGACATGTTACGTAATACCGTCGAGCCAAAAGTGAGGGAGAATCTTCCGAAGGCATTGAAGAACTTTCGCTTTGAAAAGATTAGTTTGGGTAGATTTGTGAGTATCAGTCGTAACTTTTATGCAGTAATAAAAATACTTGTACAGTCAAGAGATACTTGAAACATGAACAATAAAGTGAAAAGATGGTTGATTCAGGGTACAGTATTACTATGTTTTGCTCAGTGTAACTACCAATACTATACTGTACTTCCTAGCCAAAAGGGGGAGAAAAAAATTGGTTCCCCCAAATGTTCAATTTTTTTTTATAAATGCAACAGTCACAAGTTTTGTAAATAAGTTAAAGGCATTGTCTGGTGACATTTTGTTGGGTCAAATATGAAGGAGAAACATTTTGCATTTACATGTCATCCAAAACCCATGTCAAAACTCAGTTCCTAACCCAGCATATTCCCTTCTTGGAAGATTGGTTAATACTTTTGTCAAGAAATGCCTCCAGGTTTCCTGATGGTTACAGACTATGAAGTGGACAAATTGCCTCAGATTCCTTTTGTTATTCTGAATAATTGTACAGTATATCTTGTTTTTCCTTAAATTTGATACTATTGGAATGTTTAGATAGTTTTCCATGCAGATATAGTGTAAAACTGAACATTATTTACTCGTGGTACAGAAAATAAAGTTCTGAAATACTCCATAAAGTGATATCAACGTTATAAAGAAATATAAGAGGTACTGTATGCTTAATCAATTTACCCAGGTGACATCACAGATTTCCCATCATGCACTGTGAAAGCTGAAAAAAATTGCATTGCTTCCAAACTTTGTTTCTTCCAAATGCAAGATACTATGAAGATGGGGTTTTCACTGCCTAACACAGAAAATTTCCTGCATTTTCCAAAAACAGCAAATTTGGTCACCAGAGTATGCTTTTACCGTATTTTTGTCAGTTAAAGTCATATTGCCATGGTTTGTTGGTGAGACTGATGGCTAAGTAATGAATTTTCTGTCTACACCATGTTGGTGAAGGACTTCCCTTTAAACATGTCCATAGGCATAGGAACTTAGGAAGCAAAAAGGGGGAGGGTGGGGTAAAGCCCCTCCGGTCAAAACATGGTGGGACGGAAGTATGCTTCCTCCCCCCCTCAGTTCAAGGATGAAAACCCTTTATGTGTTCCTTCTGTAAAGAATGTCAAAAATTTGCTTAATTTTCCTCAAAATTTGCCTGATATGTTGCACCAAATTGCATCTAAGGACCCTAAAATACTCAGAAATTTTCTGAAGGGGATACCCCCTCCCCTTAGAACCCCAGAATGGTGGTCCAAGCCGATGTTTTTGCCCTCCCCCTCAGCTCCTACACCTATGTATGAACGTGTCCTGTGTATTCTGTCAAGGCACAGATCTGCACTTATTGCTACGTCATTACATTGCTGGTTTACTGCATTGCGTACAGTACACTAGATCCTGTAGTACTACCTTTGCTGCTTACAGTTTGAATAAAGAATTGATCTTCTTGCTGTACAACGAATATTGTGGAAGCCTTCTCCAGCTATGACACTTCAATATTTATCTTAAACCAGGAACAATATTTATCTTAAACTTCAATTTAAAAGAATCATAAAAGGTGTTGGGTGGAGGTGTCAAGTGACAACGTGGTGCATAATTATTAATTTTATGACACGTTGCACATGTGTGTAGTAATAATATTTGGGCAACTCATATTGCATAAACTTACTAACAATGATTGGTTATTGTATTTGTACACTACTGGTTTTGTAGTGACTTTAAAAACATTCAGTTAGTGCAGTATGTTTCAGTGCATCAGTATAAATTTCAAGCATTCAGAATATTCCTTCTGTACACATGAACTGTAGTACCTGGGCCAATTATGCAGACTTCTACTGTGGTATCAATCGGTACAGTACTGTACCTCCTTTCAGTGGGCAACAGCCTTTTAAAAAAGGGGTAGGGGGAAAAGATGATCCTGAGGAAGCCTAACATACAGGTCCAGGGGCCTTATTCATAGAAAACAATAGAGGGGGCAGGGGAAAGTTCAGAAGCATAAATAGGGACCTGTTAGGAAATGATCTGAAAGGTGGACCCCTTTCTCTAGAGGAGTGGTATGAGATCCTCTGGCATTTTGTAACAGCAGGTTCTTGAAAAATCTTACTTAAAATTTTTTAAAGAATTCATTAAGGTTGGGCTCCTTATTTTCACAAGTTGAATGAGGGTGAGCCCTTATAATGATTAAGATTGACCTGATATGTGAGATCCTACAGTTCAGTAATTGGTATTGGCTCGTCTTCCTTTATCATATAGATCAATACTTTTGAGAAAGTGAAGGTCTGAGAAGGGAGCCAGGGGAACAACAGCCCTCTGCTCCAAGCTATTCACTGTACACTAGAACTTCCTTGTAAGTGTTGTATACATACTGGCTGTCTTTGTCATTTGGAACAAAAGCAATGCCTTGGTGCAGGTGTACCTGCACCAAGGTACCTGCACCAAGGCATTACTTTTGTTCCTCAGAAAAGTATGTACAGTACATTGCACAAATTACTTACAGGTATATAGAGTACTGTACTATATACAAGTCTGATAATTTGGGATAAAGGAAATAAGTTTTTACAGAAATGGTGCATGGTTGGTTTTAACAGAAATGTTTACATACAGTAACTGAACACTAACTTGAAGTTAGCAAATTGTAAGCATATGGGACCATTTGGATTTGGAGGGGGGTGGGGGGGGGGACAAATTTTCTTGCCCGTGCACCAGTTTAGACAAATTTTGCCCTAATTTATACAAATGTTGCCAAATTTCTACAGATTTTGCCCAAAGTTTTACAAATTTTGCCTGAATTTCTACAATTTTCCCCAAATTCCTACTAATTTGGCCCAAATTAGTACAAAGTTTGCCTGAATTTTGTGGTTGTCCAAACTTTGGGGGGAGGGCACAGTCTTCTGCCCCCCCCCCCCACCTTTTCATATGCCTACTATTAACATATCACAGGGATTTTTTTTTTGTTTTAGGATACAAGAAGTGAACTTGTCATGACTTCAGTATACTGTAGGTCATATGCCTGTATACTGTAGCTTGGTGTATACCATAAAGCTTTCTGAACCCATCAGGTACTCAAAGGCAAGCCCTGTAACACAGGGAATCAGAGATAAATGCTTAAACAGGATCCAGAGTCAAGTCTTTCAACTCAAGGACCAAAAGGCAGTCCCAACCAAGAGCTGCCACTCCGAGTGGCAGCTCCCTGGTCCCACAAACTTTGATGTCCCTGCTGGCCTCCAAGTCAGTCCAGTCAGTCAGTCCAACTAAATATACTGTACAGTACCTTGTTGATACTGTTGTGACAGAAATTTTATAGTTGAGTAGTAAACATGAACAGTATTATCTTACATTTTATATGAAATAAAGGAGAGATTAAAGTTTTACTTTGCACCAATACTGTATGGTACTACTGGTGCAAACTTTTGAGTTATTGATGGAGCACTGTAGTTGACATGTTTAATACCCACCCATAAACTCACATTACATATTTATAATTGACATGACCCCAACCAGTAAACCTATTCACCTAAGCTCCTTCAAGGAGTAAGGTTAAGAGTACTTAATACAATGTTTGCCACCCACTTCCAAACACTTCACAGTGAAGTACAGTACTGTATAAACATTATAAGACACCAGTCTGCCTTTACTGTACATGACTCCTTGAGTTTCGTGGTCTGTTCTATCATCACAATGGTAAGTAACCAGGAACATTCTTAGGGAAGACTGGATCACAGCAGCCTTTCAAATTCAAGTTTAAAGGGAGAAAGCAGTGGCCCCAAGTTTATTTTCAAAAATCTGCTAAATCTTACAAATCTCCTCTCATTTTGCTCATAAGTATCTTTCATTATCTTTCTGGATGAAAACATTGAATATTGAAGGTACTACAGTAAACCAAGGAGTCATTCTGCATGGATTTAGTATAAAATAAGTGACAAAAATGTTGTCCAGTGATTGATATGAGCCATTCTTGAATTAGGATGACGAGGTACACTGATCAAATTGGGGGTGGGGTGGGGTGGGGTGGGGGACTCCATTTTCCATTTAAAGGGCAAATGAAGTCATTCATATTTGTAGCCTATGCTCACTCATGTACTGTACAATTTCTACATATGATAAACTGAGTACTTCTGAATTGTTCATTTTTGCAAGATAATGCCTCAGGTGGTATATATTTTACACAGTGTTGATGTAAGTTGTGAAATATGATGAAAAATACTTGGAAGGTAAATACAAATGGAGATATAAAAGATATTTAAAACAAATGTTTCAAAGTATGTTTTGTTGGTGTGTTCTCTTAAAACTTTGAGGTACCTAGAGTAAAAATATATACTGTGGAATTGCTTCCTTCCCACTGTTTTTTTTTTACATTGATATTACACAGGGTTATGGTGCAGCTTCTGTGTCTGGGGTCTGTGAACTCAAAGTACAGTACTGTCAGGTGTCTGCTTCTCTCTCAGCAGCTTGAGATGTCATAGCCAGTTGCTTTCTTGGAGAATGTTACATTCAAATAGGCTATTGTGTGATTGTAGAAAAGATTGAGAAATTTAATGTTACCATGACAACACTGTTGTGAACCAAAAATTTCGAAACTGAAACAGCAGTTAAAATTGATCATTATAATTGCTCAGTAACATTCATGGTAGTTTGTTTTCCTGCCAACTGTGACTAGAGTAAATTTTCAATTGATGACATACCCAGTTTCGAACAGAAGTTGACAGTACAGTATAGATGTTTTGTGTTAATGTAGACTGGTTACTTGATCACAGTCAGGTCACTGTTGTATGGAGATAAATGTAATGCTAGCTGTACAGTAGTTTGGAAATTTCATACTTCTGTAGGGAAGCACTACCTGGACTAGGAGACTCCATTGCATTCACTCTCTTTGAACCTAGCTAGTTGTTGAAACGGACAATCACTTTTTGTATGCAGTGTTCTTTCAAATTATAAAATAATATGCTGAAATAGTACTCAGAACAAAAGGTTTGCATTGTCTACTGTACATCTTGAAGCATGCATTGGGATAATTGGTGCATGTATGTTACAATGAGTCGCACATCAGTCAAAATTAGTCTGTGGGGCTTTTAATGTACAGTATCATTTGCATGAAATGGTTACATTTTGAACATGGATACACTGTTTGCAAATTATGCAAATTGATGAAAATACGTTCTTATGCTTCTGTTAGTTTGCCCATGTGTGTATAATTACAGTAGAAGTACGATAGCAATAAATAAATTTAGTGGAATTCTAATTTTGTATAATAATAATACAACTGTTTTCCAGCATCTCTAGGTGCCATTGCCTTATGAACTGTCCTTTGGAGGTTTATACCAGCACTGTAGAGTTTAATAGAGCTGCTGAAAACTAATACTAGACATGAAACCATTGTTCTACAATCTACATCCTTTTGTTAGGGTAACTGCAAGGATGAATAAGGTTGATCAATTGTAAGCATTAGACAATATAATTGATTGCCCTCAATCTTAATGATTGTCATTATTTAAAGATCTCCTCATACTGAAGAGGATCTACCAGGATTGACATGACATGTAAATGAGCTTTTGAGTAATGTCTGCTCTCAGACATGGAAGTCTGAGAGAGTACTTCCATACATGTCTCAAAGAAGCATGTGGGAAAAGTGGGAAAAGGTGATGGAAGTGTTCATGATACCAATATGTAGTTTTGCAAATAACGTATGTTTTGATGAGCAGTACCTGAAACACAGGTGGGAGAAGTGTGATCATGCATGCATACTTTCCAGTGTACTTTATTGTGCTGCCTGGTGGGATATTTAAAACCCTGAAAAAGTGTTTAATGGTCAAAAGCAGTCACCCCAAACTTATTTTGAAACAATAGCGAAATGTCACAAATTTCTTCTTATATCTCTTCCAGGTATCTTTCATAATATTTTAGGACATAAATATTGCATATTCAATGTAAACCAAGCAGTTGCTCGTTGTAAATTTTACAATTGAGTGAGAAAAATACTGTCACATGATTCTCAAGAGCCCTTCAGGAAATAGGGTAGTCTACTATACAATTCTTTATTGGGGTGACTGTATTCTCCCTTTAAAATCCCCTTGACAGTACCATAGTACTGTAATACTGTAAATTGATAATAAAAACAACTTGTTACAGTAGCAAATTTATGCAAAATTTAGTTCCCTTGCTTAATAATTTTCCACTTAAGACATCTTTTGGCCTGTGGAAGACGTCAGACCAATTAGGTACCAAGCCACCCTCCCAGCAATCTATAGGGAAAGGGGACATGAGACCCACAAGTATGGAAATACAGGCATGTGTAGTACATGTAGTCAGGATATGAAAAGAGGTTGAGATAAGGTGCCAAGGTAGATTCTTACTTGAGACTCAGGTTTAGGTCCCTTGAAGCCATTGCCCCCCCACTACCCCACACTATCGTTAGCACGTATATAAGACATACTATACGAAGCCTTCATATTGCACATTGACTGTAAGGTAATAAAAATTATTATGGTAGAAGTGATGCCCCACTGTACACTACAGATAATATTTGGGAATGTTGTAAAATTTAGTTTTAAAGTATATTGCTGTTTGGTTTCTTTTACTACTGTTGATATCATCAGATTGTTTTGTGACAGAGCTCAAGAGTTCAGCAAATGCATAAAAATGACGAATGTTTACTGTAGGCCTATTTTTGTTCTTTTTCTGCAGCCTCCACGCATTGGTGGAGTCAAGGTGTACACAGAGAGCATTAGTAGGGATGAGATCATCATGGACCTGGAGATTTTGTAAGTATGGTATTTTTTGGCAGCATATGGGAGGAGGGGAAGAGTGGGAGCTCCTGTGCTGAGCATACTTTAATATGAAGAAATTCATGAAATAAATATTTAGGAAACAAAAGTTACTAAGCAAAAATCAGGACACAGGGACCTTCAATACGAAGCATGTTCTTATTTTTGCAACAAGTCTTAAAAGTTATGATTCCAATATCTGAAATTTTTGCCAAGTATATATGTACAGTAGGTGAGAAAATGTAATCTCTTGTGGAGTTTTAGGATATGCCATGGAAGCTGAAGTAGAAGAGAAGCCAGCATGGTGCATCACTGCATGTTTAAGCATGGAAGCTACAAAAATAGTGAGGGTGCTTCTGCTGTAGGACAAAAGCCCATATGATTTGGGTGTTGCCAGACTGTACGTACAGTGTACATCCAACTAGGGAAGTTTAAAGACAGATTTGCATCACCCCAAGTATGACTTTTAGTTGGGGGTTAGCAAAAGTCTCAGTTGGTTACTACTCTTTGATTGACATCAGAGTTACAAAATTCAAAAGATGCAGAGCAGCTCATATTACACAGCACGCACAGAGAATGTTTTGATTACACATGGGGTCTTTTATGCTCACCAGGATGTGGCCTTGAGCAGTGAACTGTTTGTGTCTGCACAAGGAGAAGCAGTAAAGACAAATATGGGCAGGGCTTACCACCAAGTAAAAGTCATACTTGGGGTGATGCAAATCCCTCTTTAAAGGGGATGTGGTATCTCTCCAAACCAAGGGAGTTGCTAGCAACTCCCTGCCTAAACACATTTAGGAATAGCCCTAGAGTTCTAAATACTGGTGATGACTGCTCCTTGATTGACATTCATGGAAACACTATAGCTTGGACACTCTGGTCACTTCACAGTCAGTTACTGTACCGATTCAAGGTAATGGGCAGTCACCCCAATCAGAGTTAGTATGCCCCATTACTCTAGTTCATGAATGGCCTATTTTGATCATGTGACAATGCTTTTGTTAGTGAATTGTGAAATTCAAGGAGAATTTCTCCTTGCTTTACCTATTGTTTGTAATAGTTATGTTCAAAACGTCTTCAGAGGTATTTGTAATGCAATAAGAGGAGATTTGCAAGAATTTGCTGATTTTTCCAAAGCAAATTTTGGGGCGACTGCCTACTGCCTTAAAGCTGACACACAGTCACTGTGTGTCAGTATATACAGTATAACCTTGAGCAAATTAGACTCAGTGCAGGCTAGGTACAGTACTATGCCTCTGTCTTGGAGGTGTACTAGACTGGTGTCTAATTGGAGGAGGGGTTAAAAGTAAAAGAATTTTACTCTCTGCATGAGGTGAGATTAGAGAGCCTTTTTATTGTCATTTTAGCTGACAGGTGAGAAGAAAAATTTTCACAACAGAGATAGCTTGTGGTGCATTAAATGCTAAGGTTAAACTCCTGACTTTGTAAACTTGTTGTTCTTTGTTGTTCCTCTGTAAACTTGTTCCTCTGCCAATAACTGGGGCAAGAACATAATATTTGTAGTACAGGACAAGTACTTCCTTGCCATACAAACAGCTAGATGAGTGACCTTCAGTCCTGGTGGCAAGTCTAATGGCAACTCCATGGTCATTCTCCCTTTACTTCAGTTTTTACGGGATGTTGAACCAAGGGAGTAGTCTTACGACAAGCTTAATATGCAACAATCACCTAGTGGCAGATATCTTGTTGTTTTCGTTTCTGTTTTGTTGTACATTTTCTCTTTGAAAAATCATAGAATGTTCCTGTCATTAACAAAAGAAATTTGCTCTTCTCATCTTTGCAGTTGTACTTTGTGAAGTTGTGCTTTACATGATTAGTTGCAGGTGAAATGGATACATGAAAAAGGATTAAAAGACTTTGACATTAAGTGAAAATGAGAATAGCTTGCAACATAATAATAGACTAATTGTTTAATCGGTGTGTTCAGTAAAAGGAAAATCCTTCTGTAAAAGATATTCAAAAAAGGCATATGGAGATGAGGTTTTTCAGCATCGGGCATAGAACTTTAGTCATCATTCAAATAATGTAATAATGAAATGATAACCTTTCGGTGGTCTTATTAAAATGAAGGTTTTTTTTTCTTCTTCCAGCTATGCAGGAGACTGTGAGATTGATCTGAGTGTAAAAGCATTGAAAAGGGTCAAGGCTGGTATCAAAGATATACAGGTGAGAAATACTTATGTGGATATTCAAGGTGTATCCAGGGTTTAGAAAAGATTCGGGGAGGTGAAAGGGGAAAGGGGCATGATAATACCTGCACAAGAAAATCAAAGGTTCATTTATGGTAAGGGGTATCCAGTGGTCATAAATGGGATCATTTGGGCAAAAAAAGAAGCCTTTTTTACAAGCTCTTGGGCTCTGATTGGATCACATATTGTCACCACCTTATTGAAATTATCAGCCATGAGTGCACAAGGGCAGCTCAAACCCCCCACCTGATGTACCACTGATATATCCCCAGCTTTTCATGTAAGATAGTTTCATACTACTTTTTTGTTTTTTGAATGATTGATGGGCATTGCATTTGTTAAAGGAAGTTCATATTTAGAGTGTATAGCTGTTCAATTTTCTAATGGTATCAGGGTAGTCCCCAGTGAGAAACTTAATTGTCAGTACAGTAGTTGTGTCTCTAGCTGCCAGCTTAACTTGAAGATAGAAACAAATTCTTTCTAGTTGCAGAGATTCTCAAATCTCCTTTGCACTGACACAATTTAAACCACAAGCATTGCATTCTTAAGTAAGCCAGTATCATGGAGATAATCAGAGGCAGACAGGAGTGTGTAAATAGAACAAAAGGATTAGAATGATTGTAAAATGGATTAAGTCAGGAATTAAAAATTCCAGATTTGCATGTTTATCCTTCTTGTTGACACAGTTTCCTTCTTTTTTTATGAGGCTGTTGATGACACTGTCATAGGGGATGGCTGTATTGCAAATTACTACATTTTTATGGTCAAGGCTGAAGGATTTAATTTTAGGTTGGCTCAGTGGATTTGCTATATTGTTTTCCTGCTACAGTAGTTAGCTACCAGTTGAAATATTACAAGTAGGTATTAGAAAAAAGATTGTTCATAATAAAGATGTGGGCAGAATACTGATTCTGTAAAACTTTAACACATTTACAAGAAAATACTGGACTAGAAAATTAATGATGTATGGAAGAGAGTAATGATTGAAGTGATGAAAGTGATGTAAAGGAACCATAAGGAGGCACTAATGCAGTCACAATTGCGGCACCAAAGACGAGCAGACAGGACATTGCTATTCTCCTCTAAGCTCCAATGAGGGGTTTGTCAATCTATTTAATAGGTTTAATATACTCCAGTGGTTTACTTTAAGGATGTGCCATTCAGTAATTGGTGTATTTACTCTTTCCCCTTCTCCACCTATGCACCCTACCCCCACTTTATTTCCCTACCCCCACTTTATTTCCCTACCCCCACTTTATTCCCTACCCCCACTTTATTTCCCTACCCCCACTTTATTTCCCTACCCCCACTTTATTTCCCTACCCCCACTTTATTTCCCTACCCCCACTTTATTTCCCTACCCCCACTTTATTTCCCTACCCCCACTTTATTTCCCTACCCCCACTTTATTTCCCTACCCCCACTTTATTTCCTACCCCCACTTTATTTCCCTACCCCCACTTTATTTCCCTACCCCCACTTTATTTCCTACCCCCACTTTATTTCCCTACCCCCACTTTATTTCCCTTGAATAGTTGTGGATCAGTTTAGTAACTGGGTTTCATCATTTGTGATTCAAGTATGTTAAAGCAGCACATTGAGTTGGTTCATGAAATTCACCAAATTTTGCCAAACCTGTTAAGTTTTCTTCACATGCTAATGACAAATGGTCAAACTGGTTTCATAAGTGAGTAATAAACAGTTCAATTTGGTTTTCAAAAATTTGTGACCAGAAACTTTTTCAAGTTATGCACACAACCCAGGATACCAAAAAATTCAAAATTTCAACTTTATGCGTAACTATTGGATGTGCAGCTTGACTAATTATGCTAATAATTATCATTGTCATGTGATAGTACCCTTCAATACCCTTGTTAAGTTATCAGTATCAACTCAATATGCCCCTTTAAAATGGAAAAGGTAAACTTCACACTGTCTTAACATATACTGGGATACAGGAGGGCAGGCTACTGGTGGGGAGAGGGATGAAGTTTTGTAGGTAGTGAATGCATAGTTCTTTCCATTCCCTATCATTTGTTGTCTTTGTCTCCACAGCTTCATGGTGTTCTAAGAGTTGAGATCCGTCCACTCGTACCGAAGATTCCTCTAGTTGGAGGCCTATCAATTTATTTCTTGAAACGTCCGGTAAGAAGAAATTCTGTACACATCCGCCATTCCCACCCCATGCAGGAAAGATCATCAGGATCAAAGTCATTATGAAGTTCTGTGTCCCTTCTCACCTCAGATATTCAATTCAATGAAACAAGGGTAATGCCTAAGCTATTGAGTGGTTGATCTAGCAAGGGGAGTGTCACAGTATCTGACCTAAATATTGTAGGGCACTTCTTTCACAGTAATGAGGTAATTTATTGGTTGAAGTGCGTGAGGTAAGTATGGAATACTAAATTCACAGTCCACATGATTTTTTTCAATTTGACTGTTGATAGTTTGTTGTGAAGGAATATCTTATATTTGACTGTATTTGACAGCCATAGGCTCAAGAGGCAGGGGCATTGTTCCCTTCCACCCCTGCAATTTTTGGGAAAACTTCATAATTTGGGCAAAACCTGTAGAAATTCACACAAAATTCTTGCAAAAAGGAGTGAATATTTGGGCAATCAAAATTGTGCCCCCCCCTCCCCAATCCAAATGATCTCATATGCCTTTGTTGACAGCTAGGAACATGACTGTACAATATATACATACAGTTTGTAGCTCATACTAGCAAAACTGGTGTAGGAGCTCTTTGTTTGGACTTCATGGCAGCATAGTGCACTCCAAAAAAATAAAAAAACAGAAAAGCTTTTCACTCTAGTTATGTGTTTATGTGTTTACCGTTCATTAGATGCCAGCATGGAAGAGAGCGTGCCCAGTTGGTGTTCATGGGGGGTGGGTGGGTGGGGGAGGAGCACCCCTCCCTTTGTTCTGCAATTGTTGGTGTTCATGGGGGGAGCACTCTCCCTTTATTCTGCCACTGTAGGTGTCCATGGGGGAGCACCTCTCCCTTTATACTGCCATTGTTGGTGTGCATGGGGGAACACGCCTTCCTTCATTCTGCCACTGCCAGTGTTCATAGGGGGAGCACCCCTCCCTTTATTCTGCCACTGTTTCAAACCTCAAATCAAATTCTCAAAACTTTGACTCATGACTTGATGTAAATGCATGTGCTAAGAAACTTCGTTAACCTATTTACATATTATGTAAGAGTAATTAACGTTCTGGCATGGTGGTTCAGTTATACAGTAGTTCTAAAAGAAAAGCGAAACTTCTTTTTGTTTCATGTCTAATTTTCAGGCAATGGACTTCAATCTCACTAATGTCGCCAATGTATTTGACATTCCAGGACCGAGGTAAGTTGTAATAAGCTCATGGCAGTCATGAGTTTAATTAACTGGCATGTTACAAGTGTACTATTATCACAAATTGTTTGATACAAAAATCTAATAATTGTTGTTCTAGAATTAGATCCAGCAAACTTGGAATGAAAATATGTCTTTTTCTTGAATAATATTAGTTTAGTTGTTAGAGCAACAACTTTTCAGAGTGTCATGTGACAAATGTGAATCATATTGAAGCCAAGCAGCTTTCTACAAACCCCTGATTTCCTAGCGTACTGTATTCTTTTTGCAAAGTTTCAAATTCTTGTCTATATGCATCTAGATTACATTTCCTGGTAGGTGCACTGTGAGGGATGTATTGACATATCTTTTGAGAAAGGAATGGTATTGGCTTGGTGCAGAGTACTTCTCAACCCTCCTGCAGTGTGTGGTAGTTTCACTTGATACAATAGACCTTATGCATATGATGTCACAGAGCAGAAAGTGCTCCCTCGTTTGGAGGAAAAGCATGTATCATTGCAAGTTACACCAATAAATGCAGACAGACGATTTGTCAACCAATTGGATACATGCATAAGTCTACTACACGCACGTGTGAAACCTAACGCACTCGTGCGTGTGGTTTATTGTTTTCCTCCAAAATAATGTCAGTGTGATGTCAATGCATAAAGTCTTCATCAGTTTCATATTCAAGCAGTAATGTCTGTTTCTATGTTATTCGCTACACATTCATATCCATCCCGGAATTACAGTCGATGTCTAAGGAGAGGTTGCTTTGAGATGTTTTGTAACAATCAAGGGTGATTAGATGTGACATTTTGCAATTGTTGAGATAAATTTTTGTTTAGTGAGTTGATCTGAAGGGACCTTTCTACTGCGGGGTGGTCACCTCGTTCAACCACCCAGTGGCTATAGGCCTGAATACTACTCAAGCTGTGACAAAGTTAATACAGAACAGAAGTTTCTGTTTCAAGGCAAAGCATGTCTGTGTAACCCTGACACACACAGTAATATGTACTGTACACGTTACACGATACTTCTGTTCGTGAACACTTAAACAGGGTGGCAACCTTATATTTTACCATTGGAGTGTCATAATAGGTGTTCGCTGGTAAGCAAGTGTTCTCGCATCAATCAGTTTATAGTCATGCTGAAACAGCTGCATTCTTGTAGAAGGTATGTTCAGTAATGAATGTTTACTCTTTGTCAGGAAATGTAACTCATTAGAACGTAATGTATAGCTTGGGTGTGCCTTATAAAAATACAAAGCTACCCTTTTATATTAAGTACGTTTTCAAAGTAGAAATGAGAGTTGGCTGTTTGATGCTGACAAGGAAGTATATGCTTGACCATTTTTTGATGTTATGATCAGGGAATTTGAGATTTAATTATATACTTCAGACTCAAAGCAAAGAATTCTACTTTAAAAAGGTTACTCTGTACAACCATTTCAGATTAATATGGGGTGGCCTGTTTACTGAGTACAGATTAAGTTCATGGTGTTGTACTTAGTCAGGCCTGTTTTTAGAGCAGAATCTCGCATTTTTGGTAGAGTAAATTTAAATAGCATACATACTGTATACTTTATACCCCTTTGTACATCTAATGTGCACTATTTCTTATGCAAAGTTCAGAGGTCATTGTAGAACTGCCCCCATGGTGTTACACTTTAGCGGGGCCCATTGCTGAATTGTCAGATTTGGAAGGGTGAAATTTATGTATGGGGATTGATTGTATGGGTCCATGATTAACAAGCTGCAATGGAAATCACACATGTGGCTGTGAAATAATAAGGGGAGTGAGGTAGTGGGTAGGGGGTTTAATAAAATTTTGCAGGCATCACCTCAGAATCAACCTTGTGAGGAAATGTTTAAGATTTCTATATTGGTATATCTGAAATAAAAAATCAGTCAGTGCAGGTCATGATGATATTTACTGTAATAGTACTTGAAGGTTGCAGATAAACTTATGTATACATGATACCACTCAGAGGTGAGTTTTGCATTACTTAAGGTCTAGACAAGTGTGTACCTATCTGTTTGATGTAAAAAGCATTGTTAAAGTGTGAAAAAGTAAAATTTCCACCAAAAACCTTCCAACATAAAACATTCTTCAACATAGGTCATTCCTGTTTTAAATCTACATCATGAATATAACGTGAGTTGCCTGGGCAAATGATCTTTAACATTGGTGGAAGATCTCTCATGATAACTTCATATGTTACCTTTCTGTTTGTATGATTTTAACAAGAGTTGTGTATTGGTTGGTATGTCCTGAGTGGTTTATTATGGGAATAACAGGTAATATCTAATTAAAATATGTCAACATTACTTATCAAACTACAAACAAGTTTCAGTTAATGAGGAGATAATATAGAAAGCTTACAAATGAAATACCACTACTACACCACTGGAATACGCCACATTAAAATTTTTCGCTTAGGTAATGAGTTACCTCAAAAATTGTCAAACTTTGAATGGAGAGGTATGTTTTGAGAATAGTGACAGATATCAAAATAATTTCAGTGCATTTTTAAAGGGATCTTTGTACGTAACTTGAAAGAAGCAACTCTTTGGGTTACATGTCCTCATACTTTGAAATCTGCAGGCAAATCTTTATTTTGGCTGTTTCATTATTTGTACGTTTATTCTCATTTGCAGCGATTTACTTCATGCTGTGATTGAGGATCAGTTGGCGCTAGTCCTTGTTTTACCAAATCGTATCGCAGTACCCTTGATGGACAGCACAAGCGTCAGTGATCTCAAGAATCCAATGCCATCTGTGAGTTTATAGCAGTTTTTCTTTAAACACTGTATAATACTTCCTGCCAATTTGCAACTGACACTTTTGGAATGTTTATGCTTGAGAGTTCCTGTCATAGCTAGTGGCTGCAATTGTCTACAACAAGTGCATATCCATTCCAGTCTGCTCTTTTGAGGTGAAGGCACAGATCCCTTTGTTGCTGTTAATCGTAGGAAGATGACATTTGGGTGCAATTTGTGAAAGGGATGATGGTGAAAAGTAACAAAGTGGTTGAGCAACATTCGTACAGATAGCCTGGGTTGGCCTGGGTTGCAACCTGTTACAAATTTTGACCTCTTGCAATTATCTTCTCTCTCATGCACTTTTTCAGCCGTACCATCAACTCTTGACCATGGTCACAGTCTCCTTTCAATTGTGAATCACAGGCACCCTTATGTCATTGGTTGCAATGTGCCCAGCCAACTGTAGTAAGCAATCTTGGTGTAAACTGTAAACCTCGTTCTTCATGAAACTAGAAATAATTGCAATTCTGTCAAATGTTTCCAGTACTGTTTTCCCAAATCACTGATTCTTATAATCCTTGACTTTGTAAAGTTCATAGCATAGTATAAGCTTAAAATTAATCTTGATATTTGGAAGAGAAACTTTTATCAGTGTGATGTATTTTGCTTTCAATTCCTGTTTGCTTTCTTTGCAGTTGTGACAGAACTCTAAAGTTACACTTTACAAAAAGTGGACTTGATTCAAACATATGAGATGTGGCAGACAATGTAATGATTTTGAAGTCAGTGTATGACTTTGACCTTGGATCAAGTAGGACTGATAGTGAATCAAATATTTATGTGAAGCTGACAGTGCATCACTCAGGCAAACTGTCATTACCCTAAAATAAGTCTCATTAACACCTTAAAAATTTGTGGCTGGTCACTCCACTGTGATCAGTGTGAAAAGGGCAGCTTGAAACGTTACTTCCAAATGTAGATAAACCACTCTGATTGGTCAGTGAATTGTGTAGATCAGAAAAAATGTAGGTAACACAGCAGAGTGGATGTACAGAGAGGCAACACAGTCAAATTCTGAAATTGTAAGATGGTATAAAGTAGGTTACTTGGAGAAGTCTGGTAAGGTACTGCTGTGTCTTCAGCAGTAGACAATACTGGCTGCGTACAATGACACAGCATAATATGCGGGAGGTGTGGATACAGCTGTATAGACTGGAGGAGAGCCGAAATGTATCATTTTATGGAGAATTTGAACCCTTTGGGATGAAAAACCTGGTCTTTTAGCATCTGTGGTACATTCATAATGCATTAAAGTTTGGATTTAAAACTTGGGTCCATATTTAAAAGATGACTGCAGTGAAGTTTGCTTCTTATTATTCTTTCAGGGCGTTCTTCACATTAGTGTCCTTGAGGCTAAAAATTTGGTCCGACGAGACATTGGTGTCCTTAAAAAGGGAAAGTCAGATCCATTTGCTGTTGTTACAGGTGAGGGGGCAGCTTGTGCTGGAAATTTCATTTTACTCTTTTACTAACTTTTTTTATCAGAGTTTGAAAGTGATTCTGAATCGGTTTGTAATGATAATGGATGTTTTCTGTGTGTGCAAGGTTGGCACAATGTAAAACCATTATGTTGTTAATTTGGCTACTTATCCGTGCCCACTGTCCTTTTCTGAAATGTCTGCTCTCTGCTGCAACTGATTCTGTCATTTCTCGTATTGAGGTTAAAACACTTATGTGGTTGCTTTTCTTTGCCCTTCTTTCAGTGGGAACACAGAAGTTTAAAACTGAAGTTATTGACAACTCTATCTCACCCATGTGGAATGAACATTTTGAAGTGAGTTTGTAATTTTCTTTTGATTCAGTCATTTCTTTTGTTGTATTTGGAGGAATAGAACATTACACTGCCGTTTTGAAATTGAAGTTCTTTTAAAGCCTGGTGTTGCTATTTCATTCAATATTAGGATTTGAAGATGTTAACTACTTTGGATATTTATGTCTGTTCAACAGTCTTTATGAAAATAGTTGTTGTAAATAGTATCACCACAGTGATAAATATTACAGGTGACTTGACACTCAGCATAGCATTGTATGGACAGAAATAATATTAGAGATGTGCAATATTTCAGTTCTCAGTATGAACTGATATCAATCCATAGACCCTTTTCCAAATATCAATCGCAAAGGATTGTGGGATACAGTGTTGATGTGCACCGTTCTTGACTACAGTAAAATGCTATTGAGAAAAATGATGCATACAAAAGCTTTATCCCACAATACTTTGTAATTGTTATTTGGAAAAGGGTCTATTGATAAAATTGAAGGGAACTATAATCAAAACTATGTAGGCTATTGTACACTTCCAGGAAATGCCATGTCATTAGTATGAGGTACACAATATTTTCACTTATTGGCAGACATAAGAAAGTAACCTTTGTATGAAGTATAGGCCTAGTAATATCAGTTGGTTGGTATCAGAATTTAGGTAAATTTTATCGATACTGGAACATTAGGAATATGAGGACTACCATATACTTATAGCAAATACAGTCAATCGCCCCAACACTGCTCAGCATCTCTGTGATAAAACCAATCTGCATGTACCTTTACAGGATACTGTAGTGGAGATAACTATTACATGTAACTATTACAGAGCTCTGGGAATATGTAAATAAATTAACCATTTCAAGTTACGTTTAACTGTTTGAATTAAAGTACTTCTGAACTCAATGTTTTCATATATTTTAATAATTTTGACAGGATATCCTGTTTACAGTGTTGTGCGAATGTCTGTTGATACTCGCACTGCACATCAGTTTATTAGTCTCGTTTTTAATTTTATGCACTTGTATGAAATTGTTTCAAGTATTTTTTAAAACCTTATGTCATTAAGCTGATTTGCTTAATTAATTTTATTTATCTCCCTGCTAGTAATTTGAAGTTAAAATGTCAAACACTCAAAGGCTAATTTGCTTATTAATTTTATCAACTTAAACAGGCTGTTGTATTTGAAGTGTTTGGTCAGGCAATGGACGTAGATTTATTTGATAAAGACAGGGACAAAGATGACACTCTTGGCAGGTTGGTAAATTTGTTTTTCTTAAATATTTGTGTAAGCAGATCTGTACTTCAAACACTCAGTTCTTTAATTCAACATTATTCAAACATTATGTGTCCTTCATATAAAGATGTAAAGATTGTTACAACAGTGAAATTCATTGGTCGACTCCAGCTTCGTAGACCTTGAGATGTTGAGATGTAAAATGGTGCAGCTTTAAGACTTCATTTAAAATGGCAGATAATGATTGCGTAATTGATTTAGGTGTCACTGTTGTACTTTTCAGATTACCCCTCATTGTTTTTCATTGTTTTTCATTGTTTTTCCTAAAGCCTGTGCATTTTGTTTCAAATGCAATCCTTTACACATGGCTATTAATGGACTTAACTATATAAGCCCTCTTTTCGCAAAGTGCTTTGCACCAAATTGCCCATCTTTTGATAATACAGGTATGTTGATTTCAAAAGAAAACAAATGCAGGTAATGTGAATAGTATAAGAATGATTTCACAAATGATTGCACAATACACTTTTTTACACTAAGTGACTTCAACATTATATTTGTCAATGATGGATATAAAGCTTTGGAGATGTGGATGGAAACATATATTTAATACGTATACTTTTCAAAGTACCTTTAGAGATATTTCGTAATATTGCTACAGAATTTAAATTGTACAAACAAAATTGTATTCACTTTGGTTAAATTTCATACTGTAGTAATTTTTAGGCCCAGTATCCTCTTCCCAGATAGTTAAACTTCTCCCAACTAATTTTCCTGTTGCCCCACCTGCAATTAAACAAGGTAGTCGTAAGCAACTCCCAGTCTAAGGCCCACAGGTAGTCTGATTGCCTCAGCCTTCATTCTCCTGAGGGTACTTCTGTGTGTAATGGGTAGATCAAAGTGCAGTCACCGATAGCATATTAAGGTTGTCCAAACCAAAAATGTATTTGGGATGATGATTGCCTGCCTTGAACATTCATTTTAATTGTTAAAACCTTTGTACTCATAGAAGAGAATCAATTTATCAATTCCTTTTCTTTTTTTAGGCATATATATCTTACAAGTGTCTCTGTCAGTGTTTGCAAGCAGGGTTCAATGGTCGACAGCCAAAACAAAACTGAAAGTGTCTTAATTATAAAATATTTCAAGCTACAAAGGGCATTTTTGTTGCATTTGTGCAGCCATTAATGTTGAGGAACCCATCAGGGTTTGTTAATTTTTAAAACATTCCATTTGCTTGCATCCGTTTCAACATTAAGCTCAAGTGTGGAACGTTTTTCATTCCTTTTTTTTTGTTAATTGCATCTGGGTTCCCCAAAAAGTCCTAAGAGTGAAAAGGTTTAAAATGAACTTAAACACGTAAATGCTATGACTGTCACCCCAGGGTGACAAAAGTCCACGAAAAAATCTGGAAATTTTATACCGTCTTGAAAGCCCTTGAATGTTAAGCATTGCCCTGTAAAATTTGCCATATGGTCTGGAAGACTTAAGTCATTGCTCTTTCTGTACTTGGGACCATGTTGCTACTGTACATGTGTATTTAATGGGTAAATGCATAAATGGAATCAAAATTTTTTCTAAGGAACAGAATTTTGTTGGTCTTAAGTGTTTTTATTGGTCCTGGAAAGTTTGTGAATTTCGTTATCTCAAAAGTGAAAACTTTGCAGCCAATGTAAATTTAATCAGTTATTGCTATTAGAACTTTATTCAACTTTATTGAACATTTTTGATGTTGTATAGGAACGTCATAGTAATCATTAATATTTAAATTAGGTGAATTTGTAAATAGGCGACTTTAATTTTAATACTAGTGGCTGTCAGGAAACCATAACTGTGTCCAGAGGCCAATTTATGAACCTTGACAGAGGGACTCTGCATTGGCCTCTTAATAGGGAAAGAAAATGATTTCAACATTTCTGACTTGCAATGCTTGCTGGGAATTTGCTTTACCAAGCATTTGGCAATTTTTTGGACACATAATTATATGCTTTGAGTGATTGTGTTCATTTCTTTCTGCAATAAAACATACCACAATTTATCTTTCCACTTAAGTGTAAGACATATTTACTCTTAAGGTAACATGTTCTTTAAAGCCAGTTACTTTTCCTCATGATTGATACCAGAATCAATGATTTCAACACAAAGATTGTGTGAGCTAATGCACAAAACTGTGGCCGGTTTCTGTCCTTGGTTCAACAAAAGTGTAATCCTTCCCAGCATGCATTGTAACACTAATGTTAAACTGGCTTATGCTACAAAATTATTTTGCACTCATGTCTTTTTGCTTTTCTATCCACTTCATGTGTATGATATATACCCTTTTTGTATTAAATGGATATTAGTATGTTAGTTTTAAATCTCAAGTTTAAGTGTGTGAAGGGTGAAGTTTATGGGCAGAGTAGATAATAGGTACCCTGAATAGGGTATCCTGATTCAGGGTACCTTGTCTACAAGTAATAGATCTGTGGCTTCTTAAGAGGTTATGAGATTGCATTTGCAGTGTATATATGTTTACATTCTGTCACTTTTTTGCTTTTTTGACATGTTTGTGCAGCATTGATTGTAATCTATCATTAAATCATTCATTTCTATAGCTTTGATAAGAGAAAATGAAGGATTTGGAGGAGGGGAAGGGGGTAGGGCAAAGAGGAAAATGGTGAATGTACAGTACCTATGTATACAAACATTCAGGTATAGAGGTTTTTCACAAGATGTCAGTGCATTTCAGTTTGTCAGATTGTCCATCACTGCTCATGCACAGAAGGTGTACTGTTGATATGCACGGTGGACAGAACCTTAGTTACAGTGGTACAATGGATGACTTGCTGTCAACTTAAAATAGAGAAACATACAATGCAGTGACATCATTGAAAAACCTTTACAGATTATTAACAGACAAGTCAGTCAGTGAACAATTGTTAGTTGTTCCTTTGCCGAAAGTATTGATAGTCATTATTTGTGATATTTGATCTCATTTTGAGTACTCCATTAGACAAGATGCACAAATGTCCTTTTTTACAGTTTACACTCATCAGTTTTAAAGTTTGAAAAAAGATGCATACTTTAAAAATTTCAAAAATAGGATGAACTGTAAACTAACATTCAAATGAATTGACAGGAATATTTAGGTATAGCATGTTTTGGACTTACTTCAAACATATTTCACCAGTGCTGTTATTTGTTTCTCTTTAGTCTCAGCTTAGATATATTCCACTTATCCAAGCTCGGCCAGTTTGATTCGGTGAGATACAAACTTTAAGTTTCGCATTTGTCTTGATCATCTTCACTTTGTGTGCCTCTGTGATCTGTCGCTCTTGCTGTGGCCTTTCTGTTGCATGTTGCATTGCACTTTCCTGCTCATTGGCCAGTTGATCGATTTTATGTTTGGTCTTGTCAGTCTTTTCTCATGATTCTAACTTTTCCTTGGCTTCAGTGCACTTTTGGGGAACTATAGAGTTCTTGTAATGGTTTTGCTGTAATAGTACAATGTCAAGGGCAAATGTAGGCACCCTTATTAGTTTTAACATACCTGGGGTATAGTAAATCATGTGCAGTTCTTTTGAACCATATGACCATGTGTCAGTTCATGAATAGTCTAATTTACGCTAGATAACGTTTCGGTTGACTCATTGTATGCAATGCTTGCATTGTAAAACAAAATGAAACAAGAGAAGACTTCATAGTCGCAATAAGATGACTCCCAAGTTCAATGTTCAGTTCATTGCTAGAAAAGAAAAGCAGTATCCATATGGCTTGAGCCAGAAACATTTCATTTACATCAGAAATCCAATGGCTTTTTCATTTACATAGCCACAAGGCGATTGGCTGGTTTGGGGTACGTAAATATTTATTATAGGGAAAAGCATTTTTGTCACCATTCAATGCTACACACAGCCAGGGGGTCAGTGTAAACTTGACACCTTCCTGATATCATCCTGGTAGAGAACAGATGCTGAACATTTATGTGCTACACTCGGTAGGCCTCTGTAAGCAGTGATTGGTCAGTGGGAAAAAGCTGAAAGTCCATTAATAGTAAGTACAATAATCTTTGAGGCTCTGTGAAAGGAATGTTTCACTATCTCCTGGCAGACTTGTATGGTGGATGCCAAGTTGACCTGCTGTGCAGGCTACTTTATGCCCAGCTGTAGGCACATTTTACTTATCATTGCTACCAACTTACTGCATCATTCTCAGAAAAATTTCATTTCATCAGTAGCTCAACAGCATCCCAGGGTTTAGAAAATAGGATTTGGGACTCATTCATGTATTAAGAGCACCAAAGGTGCATTTGTGGAGGTCCAAAGGGCCTTTCCTGTGAAGATTTAAAAACAGAAGCCTTATAAGTGATTTCCAGCATTCTGAGGGCCTTACATTCATATCCAGGAGTACTGAATTTTCATCAATAAGTGTGAAATGATCCATAAAAGTTGACTGCAGAGCAGAATGCCTGGGTATTCAAATAAGATTAAGTAAATTTTTCTGGTCTGTAAGGATTAGGGAGGGAGTGGGGACTACTCATCTGCACTTTGCTGCCATACACTCAGGATTAGTCATCTGGAAGGTATTAACTCGGTGTTAGCATGTTTTTAGAGCAGGTTTGCACACATCCGATTTGATGTAACAAGAACCTTCCAAGATGTAACTTGAGAACTGTGTCACATACTATATCTTTACTGTAGTGCATAGACCACAGCATGACTAGATTTGAAATGGTTTTTGGTTTGGGTGAAAGAGAAACCTATGCAGTCATGATGGTGTCGTGCATTTATGTGTGTGTATGTGCACATTTAGAGGTGTGTTTGTGACACTTAGCTCTTTAACACAATATCTCAAGAAGGGAGACTCCGACAGTTCTCATACGAAGTATATGGATGCCTCATATTGAGAGGAAGAACCCTATTGTTTTTTATGAAGGTCAAAGGTCATCTGAGGTCACCAGAGGTCAAATTCTGAGAACCTTGTTAACACGATATCTCAAGTTTGGAACCATGGATGATCCCATATGTAGCATGTAGATGCGTAGATGCACTGCATCAAGAGGAAGAACTATCATTTTTGGTGGAGATCAAAAAGTCACCAGGTGTTTTGGGGGATCAAAATCTGGAAACCTTGTTAGCGTGATATCTCCAGATACAAAGCATGAAAACCTAGTTTTACTTAAATATAGATGCATTATATTAAAAGGAAGAAGCCTATTGATTTTGGTGGAGGTCAAAGGTCATCTGATGTCACCAGAGGTCAAACTGAATACCTTATTAACATGATAACTTGAGGTAGGAAGCATGGATACTCTTCCAATGTGGCATGTGAATGCATTGCATCAGAAGGAAGGAATGTATTGTTTTTGGTGTAGGTCAAAGGTCATCAGAGGTCATCGGAGGTCAGACTCAGAAAACTTTTTCACAGGGTATCTCCAGGTAGGAAGCATGGAAACTTGTCATACTTAGCATGTAGATGTATTTTATGAAGAGAAGAACCATATGGAGTTTGGTGGAGGTCAAAGGTCATCTAAGGTTACCAGAGATCGCCTCTGAAAACATTGTTAACACTATCTCAAGGTAGGAAGCATAGATGCTCTTCATCCTTACCATGTGGATGCATTGCATCAAGGGAAGGACTATTGTTTTTGGTGGAGGTCAGAGGCCAACAGGGATCATGGGCAGTCAAACTCTGAAAACCTTGTTAACAGAATATCTCCAGATAGGAAGCATGGATACTCTTATTATGTAACATGTAAATGCATTATATCGAGGAAGGACCCTACTAATGTTGGTTGAGGTCAAAGGCCACCTAGGGTCATCAGATGTCAAACTCTGAAATCCATGTTACAAAGATATACAGTACAGTTTCTTAAGGTAGGAAGCATGGATAGTCTTCTGTATTAAAATGTAGATGCATTGTATAACTTAGAGAAAGTATCCTATAAGTTTTGATGAGGGTCAAAGGTCATCTCAGGTCATCAGAGGTCAAAGTCTGAGAAGCTTGTAAACAATTATTTTAAGATAGGAAGCATGTATACTTCCCATACTTAGGCGTGTAAATGCATAACATTGAGTGAAAGTGCCCCACTTTATTTGGTAGAGGTCAAAGGTCATCTGAGGTCACTGAATGTCAACATTTAAAAATCTTGTATTACAGGATATTTTATGATTTAAAATTCAAAGAAACTTCGTTCATGGTGTTTATTTACCGTATTTATTACAAAAATGCTGTTGCTGATGTTATGTGTTCATTGATATCAGATATCAGTGGTACCATAGCAACTTCTCATACATGGTGGGGGGAGGGGGGCTATCTGTCCAGAACATTAACATTGTAGAGCCTTTGTAGTTCTGGATCAAGCTTAAGTCTACTGAAATGAGTTCATCGAAACCTCAATGTACTTTTGGTTATTGTATTACATTTGTGTGAAATAGGAAAAAGTCATATTAAATGCTAGTTGATGGTTCCTCAGGCTATTACTTCAGCTCTGTTTGGGTAATTGCGGCTTAAATTTATCTGGTATGAATTTGGGAATGTTCTCCAAACTTATCTCCACTCATTGAGCAAGTTTACATTTAGTTGCTAGTAATAGAGGTAAACCAGATGAAAAGTGTTATCTACCATTTTGTGAGATTCGATTTCAGGGGCATTTCAGAGTTTATGGACAGTACCTATTTTGCATTAGTACAAGCATTTTTAGACTTGCTCTGTTTTTAACACAATTTTGCTTTATGCCTTTAGATAGAGTCTGAAAAACTGTTCTAACAACACCCAAAAATAACAACAGCCTGTAGTGTAATTGCTACTATACAATGATGCAGTAATGTTTGTGTTGCTAGAAATCATCAAATATTCTTAAAATGGCACTTTGTGAAACTACAATGAAAACAGTCAGCCAGATTTGCTGTAAATAACACTACTATTTGATCTGTTTGGCTTTATAATTTTGAGCATTGCATTTGCCTCTTGGCTTGTGGACATTCTCGAAGCTAGCAGTAGAAAAGACAATGGTATGCTTTGCTTTCCACTGTTCTGCAAAGGTTGTAACCAGTAGAAATCTTAGTTGAAGAATACCCTTTCATCACCACATAGTGACTCTTTTGTTATAAAGTTGTTCGTGAATAAGATACATTCTATTAATATTATCCTACTGGAGGATAGCAGTATTACATTTATACAGTAAGCGTTCCTGGGTGGATGTCAAAGCTGTGTTGTTGCCATAGAAACAAAATGTTATATACTTCATTTTAGTTTGAATCAGAAGAAACCTAATCACATGTAACCATTGTCACAAGAAAGCAGAACAAAGCTTGATCAAACACCACAAACAGCTAATTACCATTATTTTTCAATTTTTGACACATCTTACTTTGAATATTTACCTACTGCAGAAGACTTGTAACAAGTCCAGGACATAATTACATTTCATGCTTACCTAGTGTATGAGTTGGTTTTGTTACAGTTATATGCTTCATGCTGTACTTTGCTCCACTTTTTCTCCAAACAAAGATACCATGGACTTGTCAGCATCAGACTTCAAAAATGCTTTCCACGTCACTTGCATATCTTAAATCATATTTCTTTTTCAAGTTTAAGTCCAAAATAAAACAGGTTTTAAGAATAACGCAGAGTAAACGAAATGAAGTCAGAAGAGAACAAATTTTTCCATCTTGACTTTTGAATGTTTGTCTAGGAACATGGAAAAATGCCCATAGTTTTCTTGTTACAGCTTTAAGTACTGCATTATAGGTAACAGAGAATGATTAAGTTATGCTCATATTTTCTGGGTAATAAGTTGAATTAAAATTTCAGATGTATGTGTAGCAATAAAAGTGCTGTTATTTGCATGATATGAACTTACTGCTCAGAAGCCATTAGTCCTGCTTGAAAAATTACTACACCAGTAGCCAACCTTGACTAGCAGTTCTGTGTAATAAAATACACAAATATCTATTGATTGATCAGTTACTGCCATTTTGCCTTCATATGGGTTCTTACAATCTCCTAGGTGGTAGCTTAATTCATTACCTACCATAATGAAAATGGCACACCAGCCCATATACCAGTCATTAGTAGAGTTGTAGTGATGCCTTGACAAACCCCATGCGATGATCATTTTACTAGAGATGTTGAAGACATGAATTTTTGTTAAGAGTGTCACAGCATGCCAACTTGATAAAAGGCAGTACTAACATCTGTAGTGTTTGATCTTTTTACCTCTCTCATCTCATTTAAAGTGGCTGCCTCTTGAGGACATTGAACATGGCGATCTTCATCTTCATCTTAACTGGTTGGTCTTGAGTGATAAGAGAGAGGATCTCATGCAGGTAAGACCAGCTGGTAACTTAAAAAATGTTTAAAATTTAAATTTCTGTCAGTTCTAAGCAAGTGTTTCTGTTTAGATGGACCTCTGCAAATTTGGGGTATTAAAGAAATGGAGAGGGGGAAAGGGTTGGGGTGGGGAGTGGGCATTGATAGGCTTGAGTGCCTTCCTTGTGTGGGAAGGGGTTGGTCAGATGCATGCCCACAGGCTCCCTAGCTTGTAAGATCAAGTGGGTTCCCTTTATTGCTTGCTCAGAATAATTGGGCCTTTGGCTTGGTCCCTTGAAATCTTCTTTGCCTCATAAATCTGTAAGGTCAGTTACACGATTGTTCCCATCCAAGAGTGTAGCTTGATCACAGCTTACAAAAAATAAACAAACCACATACTCCATGACTGCAGGGAGGAGCAAAATATTGTATTTTGATCATATGTGTTTTATTTACATTTGAAAATGGTGATACATTTTGGAGAATTAACCAGCCTTTGCAGTAATTATAAGTATAGTTTTATACGACAGAGATGAGTATGTTCTGAGTAATGCTTTTGGTGGTAGGGGATGCCCTTGAATATGGAAATTTGGTTAAGATATCGGTGATGACATAATTGTAATTTTGTTTTACGTGAGATGAGATCTTATGCAGTTAGAACCAGGTAAAAGCTTTGCTAGAATATTTTAGTACAGTAAGATGAATATTTTGGTTTTGTTTTGTTGCTTTTTTAGGTGTAATTTTATCTTTGTACAGTGCTTTGGTCTTGATGGCAAAGCAGTTTAAAAAATGCTTGGAAATAACAATAATCATAATAACAACAACAACAACCCATTGATGATGTTTTACCAAGAATGTGCTTTACATACCTCAAAAGTGGAAGTAACATGGACATGTAATTGCTCATTTCAGTTTGTACAAGACTGTGAAAGTCACTAAAGACTAGATGAAGGTGCCACAAAGGCAAAATGCATGAAACTCTGACTCATCGAAAAATATTGAACTTTGTTTTAGTATTTGTCAGTGTTTCAAAGACGTTAATCTTGCCAAATTGATTTTTACCAAAGTTTTTGTTTTAATTATCATTTCAGATGAACAGTGAAAATATGATATTACTCCTAATGTTTTGTGTATTATGCTTCATTTTGACTTGCTTTCCCTCAAGTTTCCATTAAGAGAAGTTGATACACTTCATACCAATGTTTAGCTCTGTTTTGTAGCAATGTGCAATAGCTTAGGTCATGAACAAGATCTTTTATGTAAGTGCTGGCTAGAATCCAGGATAAACCAGTCTTATTTGCAGCTAAGCCGGTCTTACAATTATCACTGGAATTCAAAGTAGTGATTAACATAGTTCTAACATAGTGAATCTCTATCATCTGCCTTATAACTACCTTCCCAACTTAGCATCAAGTTATTAGTGTTTCCTCACTAGTATTATAAGGTAAAATAGGTCACTGGATTGGAGGGGGGAGTGGGCTACACAGTCATCCTTGTATGTTTTGTGTTTATAGAATTTAAATTTTTCTTCTTTCATTGATTTTGATGTGTGTTTGTTCTCAAAAAAAAGGTCAAGGCAACATTCTCTGCAATCTTAAAATGCAATCATTCCAATAATACAGGAAAGTTCTGTGGATGAAAAAGTGAAGGAACCTTTGTTCTCTCCGGCCATTCTTGTGGTTACCCTGGATTCTGGGAAAGATATTCCGGTAAGGTTTTATTCAAATGTAGTCTCTGGAGTGTAAGTTTTTGTTGCTCAGTATAGTCGCAAGATTGCAAATATCAGCCAAAATTCCAAGTACTTTTCAAGTGGTTAACTTAATACTCAAATCTGTGGCCAACAAAATGATATTAGGCTAAAAGAAAACTCATAGTCATGAACCAAAATCAGAAATCTGTCCTATGAATATTAATGATCTTTTATCAAGCTTTTTATTCTGATGGTTGCTATCAACACATTTTGATCAATTTAAGAATAAGTAGTTTACTCCAATGTCCTTATTGTGGTCATATGTTTTTCAGTGTTCTAGTGCACACTGTACACCTATCACATGACTAATTTTATTCACCAATTTCATGATTTTCAAAATTTTTGCCAAAAGAGAATTTCAAGCTTGTTTATAGCCATCATTTTAAGGATAGGCTGTAAAGACAAAAGGTTTATGGTTAGAACTTTGTTTTTGGTTTCGATGATAAGAGAAACCTATGCAACTGTGCTGGCGTGTGTATGTATGTGTGGGTGTATGTGTGTGTGTAGGCGTGTGTGTGCGTGTGTATGTGTGTTTGTGACACTTGCTCGTTAACATGATATCTCAAGAAGGAAACTCTGACACTTCTCAAACTTGGTACATAGGTGCCCCATATTGAGAGGAAGAACCCTATTGTTTGTGGTGGGGGTCGAAGGTCACCTGGGGTCACCAGGGGTCAAACTCTGAAAACCTTGTTAACACAATATCTCGATGTAGGAAGCTAGGATAAATTTCATACTTAGTATGTAGATGTGTTATAGAGAGAGGAAGAACCCTATTGATTTTAGTTCAGGTCAAAGGTCATTTGGGGTCATCAGGGGTCAAACAGGAAACCTTGTTAACACGATATCTCGATGTAGGAAGCTTGGATAAATTTCATACTACAGGTAAGTATGTAGATGCCTTATGGTAAGGCAGAGAATCCTATTTCTTTTGGTGGAGGCCAAAGGTCATTTGGGGTCACCAGGGGTCAAACTCTGAAAACCTTGTTAACACGATATCTCAAGGTAGAAAGCTTGGATGAATGTCATACTTAGTATGTAGATGTATTATGGGAAGAGGAAGAACCCTATTGTTTTTGGTGGAGGTCGAAGGTCATCTGGGGTCACTGGGGGTCGAACACTGAAAACCTTGTTAGCACAATATCTCAAGGTAGAAAGCTTGGATGAATTTTCATACTTAGTATGTAGATGCATTATGGGAAGAGGAAGAACCCTGTTGTTTTTGGTGGAGGTCAAAGGTCATTTGGGGTCATTGGGGGTCGAACACTGAAAAACTTGTTAACACAATATCTCAAGGTAGAAAGCTTGGATGAATGTCATACTTAGTATGTAGATGTATTATGGGAAGAGGAAGAACCCTATTGTTTTTGGTGGAGGTCAAAGGTCATCTGGGGTCACTGGGGGTCGAACACTGAAAACCTTGTTAGCACAATATCTCAAGGTAGAAAGCTTGGATGAATTTCATACTTAGTATGTAGGTGCATTATGGGAAGAGGAAGAACCCTGTTGTTTTTGGTGGAGGTCAAAGGTCATTTGGGGTCATCAGGGGTCTGGCCTTAAAAAAATTTGTAGTCACTTCATACTACTGTAATTCCATGATACTGTAGGTGCGTATGAATCATCGAAACCACAATGCATTGTTGCATTCTGGTTTCTAATTGCCATTGTTTAAGTTGTAATTAAATTGTAAGATTATTCCCAGTGAATGCTCACCTATTTTCCACTTTTGTGCTCTATTGTAGGCTGGCAGATTTGTAAGTGTGTTGATTTAAATTATGTTGCTTCAGCTATACTATAACATGAGCCAGTCATCTCTTTTTTGTTTTTGCTTCATTACAGGTACAGTATAAAAAGTGTTGAACTGATTGTTTATTGTTATTGGCTGATATGCCTCATGCTTGTTCAATCTTGGTATTGGTATAATTTACCTAAAATATCAATGCTTTCAACTGTTATGTTAATACCTGTCATTCAATTAGTGTGTACTTATTCTGTGTTGTAAATAGCATAGCGATGGTCACACATAGTGCAAAAATACATATGGCTTTGTGAAGAGTACACTCATTTCTAAAATATCGTATCTGCTCGGTGTCTGTGGATGTTGAGAATTGAAAATATTGGATTTGGATAATATCGGTTCAACACTAGCTATTTAGTCATCATCATCCTCCAAATACATTTTGTGTTCTCCTATGTTTTGTATGTAGACCATTGCCACTAGTCTAATAATGGGGAAGTGTACATTTTGTGTTTCTATAGTACTGAGGTTGCTTTTTACTTTGAATTATAAAGTTATCATGCCATGACAAGGCCCCTTACAGAAACACACACTTTTAAAAACCCGAAATGTGGGCCTCTGGTCGGGTTTTCAGCACATTGTTTATTCTGGAGTTAGCACCTCCAGCACATAATGCAGAGATGCTTATCAGGCTTGTGTAAACAAGCTGTGTGCAGTGTGTGGTCATGCACTGTTTTTCTGTTTACATAGAACTTTTCTCGAGAAAGATAATCAGCTAAGGAGGGATAAGAACTGCTAGCAGGAAAATGGACAGAGGCCTCAGGAAATAAGTATTACATGCATGGCTGCACAATTTCTGTCAAAATCTGTAAGGGGCAGTGCTTGACATGTTATGAAGCTACCTGTAAAGTGGCCATGCCATATCACCTACTCTATATTCAGTAAGAAAAGAAAATTTGCTTTTTGCTGAAAACATGGGATGTAACTACCTCTTTAGGTCACATATACTTCCTTTGGTGTGTGCCATTGACCTAACAGCAAATTTGCCATATGTTTGTAATAGTCTGGTCACTGTAACCAAAATTTTGTGTCAGGAAATTCTTGACTAGAATTGCAAATTAACAAAATAGGTTTTTACTGTGAAAAAAGTGTCTCATGGGTACACTCATACATTTCAAATTCCTTGTGTCCAGTATTTTAGTTACTTGGAATCGACTTGAGTGTGACGTGTGATGTAAGTGGCTTTTCAGCGAATTATGTGCAAAAGCCTGTACATTACATCACAAAGCCAAGCACAAATGTGGGAGAAAGTCTTTAACCTTAAATTTACAACTTCATGTCAGATGAGATGACTAACCAACTAAGCAATTTTGTTTTATCAAATTTGGATTATTTTTCATCAAAAAAATTAATCCACCTCAGTTAGGTAAACCTTGGATAGCTTTTGGATGTAAAAAAACTTAAACCTTAATGCGGCAGTTATGACCTGGGCCCTGTTTCATGTGGAGTTACTCTGGATCTTAAGTTGGATTTGGAAGGGCCTCTTGCACGATAAATCAGACCTAAGATCAAGCATGCAACTCTTTATGAAACCGGGTCCTGCCTGAGGATGGCCACTTGGGCCTCCTGGCTATGAGGCTTAATTGCTTTTGATGCCTTTACCTGTACTCACTTGGTATGTGCTTGCTTTTGTAATTTCATTATTTAATAGCTCTGCATGTTACAGTTTTGGTTTCATATAGATTTAGTATTGTTTACACTTACAATATACTCAGTCATGCAGTCATTATATGAATTGCATAGAACCCTCCCTTCCCTTTTACCAGCTCTTGATTACAAAATACCTGACCCTATACAACAAAGATGTGAAAAACATTTATACCTAGTAAATATTAAGTGACATATAAGTTCTCTTAAGATTCCCCTTTCAACTTTATTCCATAACAATGAAATGGAAAGGTCCATTTATGATATAACAAACAACCATATTAAAAATTCAATTAAAATGACTTGTACATTTACAGCCTTGTAAATAAGCTCAGGATTCCACTTTTTACCTGACTCCATGTGTTACATGCACTGATCATTGTTACAATGCAAATATACGGCCCTTCATGAGACATATTTTTGTTCTCCCTTGCCATATCATGCTAACATTGGATGCAGTATGCCTGATTCGATGCAGCATAGATATTAAACAGATGTAATGTACAGCCAGTTCATGAGTAATCATAAAGGCTCTCTGATCTCACCCCAGACAGTAAAATTCTCACAACTAAGTTTACTTTTAGCCCCTCCTCCCATTTAAACATAAACAACTGTCTACTTGCTCCAACACAGAGCCACAGTACATAGCTTGCACTGAGTTTGATTTGCTCGAGACCATATGTATTGACACACAGTGACTGTGCAAGAGCTTAATTGGGAACACAATTGACTGTACAAGTCATTGTTGACCAGCCAGAGTGAAACTGTATTGTTTGAATGAATGTCAATCAAAGTGCAGTCATCAACTGTATTTAGAACACTAGGGCTATTCCTAAATATGTTTTGGGTAGGGAGTTGTTAGCAACTTCCTGGTTTGAAGGGATGCCATATCCCCTTAAAGTCTGCTGGTGTTCCTCCTGTCTTTAATGGTTAGATATACTGTAGCTGACTCCTTATGTACAAACATCAACAGTATACAATCATGACTCATCTCTGGTCCGTACTTTTTATTCCATAATGGTCAAATGTAGTTTAGCATTAGTATGAGGGTTTCATACAGTAGGCTCAGTTTTAGTTACTGAAGGGTAACCTTTTAAGTCAACCACCAGCGACGTTTCCAAAAATATGTGTAGTATTGTAACTCAGTGCAAACAATCTCAAGTGCATCCTTTTCTAAAACAGAAACAATATCCACCTCTTGTGTAAACCTTAGTCTTGGTTGTCTCCAATATTTTTGTAGTCAGATACCCAAAGCTCCCTAAGGAGTGATGACTCCAACGTATATGTTTTTAAATCTACAATTCTTGTTGTTTAACTTTTGAAAATTTTTGTAAAACATATGAGAAATAAATTTGAATTGAATTGTACACAACATAAACTATACTTCCTACCACTTAGTATTTACATACCAGTAGGTCTACACTAAGAACTCTTTTATTACAGCTGGGGTGCCAAATTGCTGGTGTTGGAGAATCGTAGTGGTCAACTGAAGGAAAATGTAGACCTATTGTAACAATGGCATGAAGTAAAGAAAAGGATGTAAAAGAATGACATTTCGTTACAGTATTCCATTAGAACCTGTAAGAGGACAGAAAGGCAAATCTTTTAGAACAGTTGATGGTACTGAAAGTTCACCTAGAGTTATAACTCCAAGGAGAGAGGCGTCACTACCTGACTATATCCAGGAGTTATGACTGAAGTAGAGTCAGGTTATTTGCCAAGCCAAATAAACACCAAGGATAGAAGGACCTTCAAGGAAAAGATCAAGTTGTTTGTTAATAATTTTCTGATTACAAAGAGGATCTTGCTTACTGGGGTACGAAACTATACAGCCAGCTGTGCAGGCAAACAGAACCTCTTAATTCTTGGGATTTTAGGGAATTACCCTTACAAAGGATAAGACATCAGGTCTTGAAGGACCATTGTTATATGACATTACTGTAAGTGGCCACAATTAAGAAGAAGCCAGCTAAGACTTGTCAATTAGAATATTTTAATGTTAATTTGGATTCATTGAAAATTATTAAATTTTTTAGTTCATTTGGGAAGCATTTAGAATGCTTTTGGATGAAAGATGCTTGAATTGCTAAGCTTCATTACTTTCAAATGCCAATGCTTCTAGGCTCACCCTGCTGTTACTCTGGTCACATGCCACAAATGATGTTCTGTATTATTGAAACAGTTGCTTTTCATACAGAGGTGTATATATGCTTTGCCAATTTGTAAAATACATTCAAAACCTAAAATTGAAGGAGAGAAAGTGACTGTCTGAGCTTCTTATTAGGAGATAAATTTTGGTTTCAGTGGTAAGAAAAAGCCTATGCCATACATGTATGCATGTTTGGGTGGATGTCAGTGTTTGTTTGTGACTCTTGTTACATGATATCTCAATAAAGCTAACGTGGACAATTCTCATATATAGTACATGAATGCTTCATATCGACAAGAACACTATGGGTTTTGTTAAGTAGAGGTCAAGGGTTGTCTGAGGTCAGCAGAGATCAAACTCCATCAGTGAAAGCATTGTTGAAATGGTATTTCAAGGCTACTGTAGAAGCATGGGTATTTTTCGTAGTTGGTATGGATATGGATTATGTTGAGTAGAAATACTGAAGTGTCTTTGGTGTAGGTCAAAGGTTGTCCGGGATCTCTGGGGGTCAAACTCTGAAAACCATGTTAATATAATTGTAAGGAAACCATTATGCATTGTTTCTGTCTGATTGTTAGTACATTAAACCTCTGAAAATTTATGATATTGTTAGTGCTTCATTGAGGGTTATTTCAACTCTTGCTGAAGTTTGAATACACAGCAGGTTGTTTAAACATTGGATATTTCATAAAATGTACCGTGAAAAGCTTCTCTGGCATCTTAAAAGTATGTTTACCTGATTCATGGTTGGAAATTTGTGAGCTGGACTTCTACGCTGATCTGGGGTTTCGAACTCGCCTTAGGTTAAGTGTTTTCAGTACAGTATGTCTCATCACTATTATATTATTACTCACACACATCACTGTTGTTGAAGCCTAAAGTGTTGTGCATTAGTGCCAACTTTTCAAAAGCTAACAATTGCTTTTGCTTTTCAGTTTTCCATTTTAAATGTGATGAGCATGTTTGAGGGACTAGAAAATAATTGGTCATATTAGTGGACAAACATGTAATTTATAGCCAAAAATGGCAAATTATTCTCTTTTTCTTTATCATCTCCACTCAGAGTAAGATGATTGACATGAAGAATTGGTAAATCCTTCACCAAAGATCTTCCCTTTAATAGGATCAATCTCCTACGTTGATAGATATCAGGCTATTTAATGTCCTCTTTGTCAAAGTAGAATTTGTGCTGCTGTTTTACAATTTTTTGTCACATACCCTGAGATTTAGGTGCATTGATTTGAAAAGTGTGTTTTCTTGAAAACATGCAGCTCTCAGATGGTGCCACAGAACTGTTATCATGGTCACAGAAAATCATCTTTACTTGCCATGCTTGAAAATCTATCAGCAGTAATAATATCTGAAAAGTTGAGAGTTCTTCCCACTTGTACTCCAGATGCCCTTTGAATTCCATGCTTAATTAGATTTGGCAAAGACTTTTTGAAGAATGCTAGTCTCTTAACAAGAAGGTCTCTGTTTGCTGCTCTTTCATGAGACACCCCTTAGGAACTATCTTTCAGTTGGATGTGCAACTTCTAGATTCAAGGTGAAATGCAAGAAACCAAAATGACTAAGTTTGCCAAAAGATACATTGGAAAGTGTAATGTTTTACAGTGTCATGTCAACAAAAGCTAGTAGAGCTATTGTTACCGACAGTAATAACATTAGGAGCCAATTGTTATTCAGAGAATTTCTTGTGGTGCCTGCAAAGGCTTGATTCTAACATTTTTTGACAAACAAAAACTCCTTGGAGTTTGAAGTCAAGTTTAATAACATTTATCAAGAGAAAATTATGTTGACTTACATTGTATTCATTTGCTACTATACATGATCATTGTTCTTAAAAAGTGTCCATTTGGTGTGGAGCAAGGGTAATACCATTTTCTAAGTATAGAATTTTTTTTTTTTTTTAGCTTGTCTTTATTATTTGTAGTATGGTAATTTTCAGTACTTTGTATAAATGCACAACTTGACCTGAAGGCTGTGGCATTTTATTCCTCCATCAGATCGGTCGCAAGTCTTCAGTGATGCCAAGCCCGTACTGTAAATTCAGAGTTGGACAAAAAGAATGGGCAAGTGAGGTAAGATAAAAAGTGTTATATAAACCTATAGCCACAGTCACACTGCAGCCGCAACTTATGTAAGATTTACATATGACCAGAAAATTGGGCTAGTCGGGGATGGTGAGACTAAGTATTTGAGGTACTGTATAGTCCTGCAGCTGAAAAAAGTTATAACAAGGTCTTCAGTGATGATGAAACGTCATTGGCTAGGACCTTCATTCTCTGTAGCCATCGTGGGTGGGCCTTTGATGTGTGAGACCAGTCATGACTAATCATAGGCTTACTGATGTCGTGTGATGCTTTGCATGACTCCTTATAGTCAGGAATTGGTCCCAGGACAAATCAGGCTATCTCATGACTGGTTTCATGATTGGTCATGCCCCAGCCAAGAAATTACACCACTATTTGCCAGACCAGTGGAGGTCTGATGACTTGACTTGGGTTAAAACTTGGGACCAGTTGTGGTGATGGCACAACCGATCTTGTTATCGTCTTACATCACTCACAATTTCTCTTGTATTTTATTGAAGAACCACTAAGACTGGTCTTTTATAGGTCTTTCCCAGTGTGACTGCATTCCTGGTGGAAGGAGAAAATACTACTTGGTCCTAAGACTGCCAAATTCAGCCCTTCCTTTATAATCAAAAAGTTGCTTGGTTTAGTGTAATGGGGGCTTACTCTACCATTTTCAGAAGCGTTGTAACAAAAACTTGTTCAGTACTTGAATCCTGGTATTTCAAATCAAAACTTGATAAATTGGCTATACACTTGGCATGATGTAAAATACCATTTTCCAAATGCTGGCATGTTTAGCAGTGTTGTAGTCAAGGCAACAGTTTTTGAAGCTGAGGCCACAAGCTCAAGAGGCTGAGTCCAAGGCTGCACTCCCCAAGGCTAAGGCTACACTTTGAGAGAAACTTCAAGTTAAGCTCACAATATTGATGCATGTACATCAATCAAAATGTTTTGTAAGTGTTCAGTAGATGTCATTTTTAAAATGCATTCCTGTTTTCTCCCATTATAGGTCAAGTACACAACAAATGCTCCAGTTTGGGAAGAAATGACTCATTTCTTTGTCAAGAAACCACAAATCCAATCCCTGGATGTGGAGGTTAGAATTCAAAATTTTTAATGTCTATATTTTTTTCTCATTTTTTTATGGTTGTTAAAATTATACATGCTGTGTACATCTGACACTCCGCATAAGTTTAATGGGTGCTGAAAGTAAGTCAACAATAAATGTTTCCCAGCTCACAATTTCCATGCAGTATGGAAAATGGGAAAAACTGAAAAAAATTCTGGAATTTGTTTTTGACCTGGAAGGATTTTAGATCCTGGGTAACTGGTTTTGAAGAAAATCCATATAGTCTGGAAAACTGAAACCATTACCCTGTAACACTGTACATGAGATTATATTACTACAAAGCATTTGTTTGCAGTGTTGGAATCTTTTTAAATGTAAATTATGAAAAACTCTTCTGTGTGTACATGTGAGAATAGCAGCACGTATTGTTTATGTAGTGTAGTGAGTGTTTCAGTGTGGATTATTCTGTTAATATGTTTTTAAGATTGTAAGTTACACATGCAACCTGTTAGAAGGAGTGCAAAAAGTTTTATTCTCTAAAATTATTTGCTATTTTCAGTCTTAAAAATGGCCATCTTGGTCTAAAACTGCCTTGAATATTGGTATCAAAGATTGGGAACCCTCAAGAGTTGAGTTATTTTCCATTAGGCACATATCCATACTTTGGTATGATGTAAGGGCTATTGCTGCGGAATAAACTCTCTTTTCCCAAAGAGTTGCCCTCATTCACTTTTGAATCCAGTGGATGGAACATTGTATGCAGTTTATTCTTTAATCTAATGATAGGTTTACTAATTTAAGCCTGTAGTACCGTTGCATTGGTGACTGCAGTTTTGATGCTTTTGTGGCACATTTTTCAAGTCCTTTTATACAAGACCTGAGAAAACGTAGTGTTCAGTAGGTTGTGCTTGTATAGTCTGTTTTTTATTCTGAACCTGTACAAGGAAATAGGCATGCAACAATAGTTATGATGAAAAGTCAAAATACAATGTGCAAAGTGGTTGCATTTATGCAAGATCCCAAGAAAAAGGAATCATGTGACCCCCTCTTTAACCTTTGACAGGTTTTTGATAGTAAGAAAGAAACTCCATTAGGGGAAGTCTCCATCCCACTAAAGAGGCTGATTGACCAACCAGGGATGAACCTAGAGCAGCCATTTAAGCTAAACAAATCAGGACCTCATAGCCAGTTGATCCTGAAACTCTGCCTTAGGGTGAGTAAAACACCAGTGTCTGCCGTATGGTTTATTTTTATGGGTTAAAAAAAAATAAATATACTGCATTCTAAATATCAGTTCCGTCAGACATATAATAATGTGGAACTAATTCACATGTTCTGTAGTGTTTGCTTCAAACTCGGTGTTGTCAAACTTCACAACACTTCAGTGATATGTCTTCAAGTCCTTTGTTCAAGTTGCTGTTCAGCCCTTAAAATGAGGCAACAGTTAAAAGTTGTATCAAATAATTTGTAAGAAACTTAAAGGACATATTGTGATTTGATCATTATTACATTTTAGATTTTTTTTTTGTAGTATAGTGCTATTTACTTGCCATGAAAATTGGTAGGGTCATTTTCAAAAGAGCTCTGGCTTCAAGATGCTTTTTCCTCCCTGTTGGGGCCCCTTCTCCTTGGAACACCAGCAAGGATTGACATCCACACTCCTTTTTGTTTCACCACTTTCAAATTTGTTGCATGGGCTTCCATGGTCCAGCATAGCCTAGGGTACCTAGGTGTAGTTCTCATGTACACTTTGTTCCCTGAACTAGGCCTAGGCTATCGCCATTCAGTTTTTCACACGTGTTACTGTGAAAGTAACATCGTCTTTGTGTGTTGCGCTGCAATGATTGTTGCTGCGTACCCGTATGTACGTGTATGAACATAACCATAGCTATGGACTATGTCACAATTGAACAGCAATGGGTTTTATTTATTTTAGTAGTATCAATGCTGTATAGTAACAAGATTTAGTAGCTTGATAGAATGTGTAAATAACAAAACAGGGTCATTTGTGTAAATCAAAATTTTTGGTCTCTTTTTTGAGACTAAGTACAAGTATTCTTAGAATGAAGAATCTTAAACATATAAATGACCCGTAGAGGTCAATAATCTGGAGTACATGTAAATTTGAGAAAGATCGAGATCAGTTAGAACTTTTGAAGGTGCGGTAGCCCAATTTTGCGAATGGCGATATTGCTGACCTAGTATGGGAAGCCCCACAGCCACCCAAATACTAGTTCAGCAGACTGCGGACTATGTCTGGCACACTCCTGTCTTCTTTAAATAAAATTAGATGTTTGTCAGGTAAAAAACTTACAGTACAGACATCTGAATGATTCTTAGGCCTACTGAAATATAAAGGGTGGTAGTCGTACATGAATGTGGTACCCTTATATAGGGTGTACATTTTGCGTGGAAAAGACTCCGGTTAGCATACTCTATGTAGGAAACATGACCTACCAAAACTTTGGTGGTTTTTGTCTCTTAGTGATGTGGTTACATTTTATGAAGCCTTGTTAAACATTACATATACATTTTGCTTTCAGTTTTTCTAGGTTTGAAGTTATGCTTGTAAACCTTTTTCTGCCATAGTGTGTTAATGGTTTAATATTTTCATAATGTTGCTTTATGAAATTTTTTCCACCTGAGTTTATTTTAATCTTCTGGTAATGCTTAAGGTTGGTGTTTGCAGGACTTAGTGGTCATGAAAAACTAGGAATATAACAGGCAGAAAGAAACTTTGAACTAAAGATAGGGAAATTTAGCCTTCAATAATTCGGGTAACCTTGTTTTACATGGATGTCTCAAAAATAGTATCTACATATACAAGGTGACTTAACCTTACATGTATTACATCAGTCAAGTGAGGTTCTTTGTATCATATATTTCTGGAAACAAAAGTCATTTCATTTCATTAAGTCCTTATTCTTGGAATGTCATGAAAAGTCATGAAACATTCTGCTAGGAAATGTGTGGAATCTAATGTTAAGCATTGTTGTTAATACTTTACCCAAAGACAAGAGAGTCACAAAGAATATTGAAGGTACTCTAGAGTATTTTGGTCAAATTAAAATACAAGGCAATTTCTGTATGATTATAGGTTTTCTCCTTCTTTTTGTGCTTTCAAGGCATTGAAGCCTGTTTCAACATCAGTTGCTACAGAGGCTGACCTCAAGGAGCTGTTGGTAAGAGGAAAGAATTCTTGCAGTCAGATTTGTTTCTAAGATAATGCCATCTGGATTTGTTCTTTCTCCTGAAAAATTAAGTTTTCTTAGACCTTGTGGTAGGAATTGTCAATTAATTTGCTCTAAGGGTTGTGTGATAACTTTGACTACAGCCATGTGTCAATAGGGGAAGGTACTGAATGATGTCACATCACCTGAACCCCCTGCTCCCCCTTCCCCTACCCCATTGGGGTGAATGTTCCAAAGGCACATGATTGCAAAGATTGTGTAATTCATGTTAATATTATTGCCTGTGTTGCATATTGAAAATTTAGGTATACTGTTAAAATATAGTAAACCCAAAATGCAATTTAAATGTATTTGGTCTCTCTGAAGAACAATTCAATTAAGAATCCCTGCCCTACTGCAACTAATAACAGTTCAGTTAATATTAATGTTCTGTCACTCTTCTTTCCCTGACCCTTTGAATGATCTCAAGAGGCAGTCCAACAAATTGAATTAAATCCTCAAAATGGGAGTATGAAAAGTCTTTTGAAATTTTTGCCAAACCATGTACTCATTACAAATGTGCAAATGCCTCAGAAAGCCCAACTCGCATGAAGTATTATATGAGCACAGTCTTCTTGAAAGAAAACGTTCTTCCAGATTCATGACAATGTGATCAGTATAAATGACATTGGTAAATCCAGAAAAAGTGTATCAAATGTGGAGATCATGGTGAATTTTCATTGTAACATGCTATAACTTTAAAGGCTTTGCAGTTTAAAAAATAGACAAGTTTGACAACAGATCTATGTAAGATTTATTTTGGTGATATCAAAACTTGCCAAGACCATGTAGTAGTGAAAGAAATGAGAGAAATTCCAATAATTTTAAAGATATATTTTTCTGTATCAGCTCTCTGAGCAGCCAGATGCAGAAGAAACAAAGACAACAGAGGAGACAGTAGGAGAGAAGGAAGTGGAAGATGTCTCTATGATGAATAATTCAGAGACTGCTGCTGCTGCTTCTCCTGCTGAGGAGAGCTCAAGCCCTCCAAACAATACCATCAGCCCAGAAAAGCAATCTCCAACACCAGGGACAGAGCTTAGGAAAAGAACGGCTGAACCTAAAAGGTGAATAGGGGACATAGTGGGATCACATTAGCCCTTGTCAATCACTTTGCTGTGAGTTCTTGTATGCAGATATTTTCTTTCAAGTTTGAAGGGAATTTCCTTATCCCAAATGATTTAAATTATTCCAGCAAAGGGTACTTTTAGCTCATCCATCTGTGTTAACAACTGTCTCAGCACCTCCTGCTACATATCTTCCATAGGCAAGGCAATGTTCTGTTACTGAGGACACGTGGGTAGTTTACTAGCCCTTTCCAAATAATCCACTTAATACTCTCTTGCAAAGTGAGAACATAAATGTGTTGCCTTTCTGAACAAACACTGTGCTGTGCAATAGTCATCAACATCTCACTGATCTGCACAAGTCATTAACCAATCAGAGTGGCTTACATACATAGGTCTAGTGTGAATTAGCCTCTTTTTACTGCATAAGACACTACAGTAACTGGCCAGCCCTGCTGAGCTATTCCTTTGCTAAAAGTCAACCTTCTTCTGCATAAGACACTGCAGTAGCTTGCTAGTCCTGTCTTAGCATTCTGCTGTATATCCTCTCATTATTTGAGAATGTGAATGTGTTGCTTCTCTGTACAACCACTTTGCTGTGCAAGTCATCTACATATCTCACCGATGTGCACATGTCATTGGCCAATGACATTGGCTTACATACATTAGACGTGTGTTATGAATTGACCATTTTAGGTCAATGAAGTTAGGGTGACCAATCACATATTTTAGTTGTGTTATTTTGAATTTATTTTGGAATGACTAGATTCTTCCTTTAAGCCTGCCATTAGTGCTGCTGCAACTGTTTTCATTCGCATTTCAGTGAGAAGTCTGCCAATGGCAAGATACAGCTGACACTAAAATACAATGACAAGAAAGAGCAACTCCAGGTTACTGTTCACAAGGCTGTGTAAGTTAAATCCATCAAGATTTTTACTTTAGTTAGTACCATAACTTTTGGGGTGAGGGTAAGACATCTGGTGAAAGGGTTAATTGCTGCCCCTCTCAGTTTCTTAGAAAGTTGTTCTTGGTAAATTTTAATTTTCTCTGTAAGCTGTGTTTGCCTCAGACAAGGAAGAAAAGTTTGGGACATAAACATTAGAGAAGAATATGGTGATAAGGCATAGGTGTTAATTCAGGAGATGAATTGGTTTTTCGGTGTGCAAAGATCTGTAAGAGGAGGAGAGGCACCAAATGGTGTGAATGGGAGATGCATTTTTGGGGGGTTATTAGCTAGAGGGATATAAACTGGAATTACAATACTTAATATTGTAATTATTCCTTACGGCAAGTATAGTATTATGGTATGCATGAGATATCCTGTATGTATAGATGAAATATACTATTTGATGAACTTACAGAAATGGGGGTGTAAAAATATTCCCATGTTTACTCAGAGTGAAGTGAGCTGTAATTTTTTTTTCTTAAGCAGCCTAGAAACTGTGGGCTGGCAGTAATTCTTGGGGGCAAAAAGGATGCTATATCAGGGGTAAAGGCAAGGGATGGGGTTATGGTTAATACTTGTCGATGGGGGCCCAATATCTGACACTTTTCATTAGAGTAATCTTCTCATTGTGTTGTGCATCTGTTTCTTACCAGAGACCTCCCACTGGAGGATGAGAACCACCCGCCAGACCCATACATTAGACTTTACCTCCTCCCAGACAAAAGTAAATCTGGTAAACGCAAGACAGATGTAGTGAAAGAATCGCAAAATGTGGACTATGATGAGACGTAAGTTTCTTGAACCTTCAAAGAAAATAAAAGTGTAAGACATAGTAACTGGAGAAATTAGGTATGAAACAAAATTTAAGCTTATTTAGGAGCTATGTTGCATATGGAATGTACTCAGTCATCACCAGGATTTTGACATGAGTGAGTGAGTTGTGGGTAATCTGCTGGTGATACCATGTGACACCAATTTCTGAACCCAACCTTTGCACATCCTGTGAATAACATCCATCACTCATGATGTACTCCTAACTTAAATTCCTTCTAGTATGTTTCTTGATCCTTTTCCTTCTGGTTTGGATGAGTAATGCCTTTTGTTGGTTCCATTGATCTAATACGTTAAGTTATCTTTCTCGTTTCGTAGCTTTGAATTTCGTTGCAAGAAGGCTGAACTCTCTGATAGAACCCTGGATATTGCTGTTAAGAATGATTCTTCATTGATGAGTCTCTCTAACCCTTTACTTGGACATGTAAGTCTAGCTGTATCACAGAGTGCTTTAAGATGCCTGGTATATGTCACGTAAGCTTGTATGCTATGCGTTTAGTGCACACCATGGTAGATAATTCAGAAAGGTTCAGATGTTGAAGGCTGGTAGGATTGCATTCATTACCTGGAAGTATGGCTAGCTCATAACCATACCCTTGCTGTAGAGGTAAAAGAGAACAGGGAAGATGTGTGTGGATGTGAGGTAAAGGAGAGTGTTGAGGATTTTGTTCACTTGAACATAGACTGGGAAAACATTTTTAAGCCTAGAGAAAACAGAGGATCACTCTCCATGGTATTGCTAAATATTTGCGTGAAAAGATGTTTGTTGGGTCTATACTGATATGAAATTGATTTATACTTCACTTTTCTTGCATAGCTGAACTTCAATAGTAATAGAATGAAACGAGCACATCACATTGTGCAAATAGAGGTCTACATGCAAATGCCACATACATTGTATTTGGGGCTGTATTAGTTCTACAGCAAAGTGGACAGATTATAACTGTGGATAAATGTGGTAATTTGTGGTAAATAAAGAAAATCCTATGATATTAAACTTCAAGTCCTAATTGAGAGGGAGAGAAACAATTGTTCCCTTTCATCCAGGTGACTGCAGGCAGTAGCAGAGACTGATCTAAAAATGCATGTGTTGGGGGTGGGGGTGGGGGTGGGGGTAGGCAGCAAGTGGGATAAAGGACCCTTGGAGCAAAATTTACTGTGTGAAAAAGTCAGTGGGAGTATCTTTCAAAGGTCAAGGGAGGAAGGATATACTCCTCTGTCCCCGACTATATCGCTGCGGGCATGGTCTGTACCAGGAAGTGGACCTGTCAGCTTTCTCTTCCAAATACGACAAGCAAGTATAAGCAGTTCTTTCATTGTAGCCATTACAGACATGTGTCTTTTTGGATCTGTTTCTTCAGCTTTCCCTGAATCTTGCCGACATTGACCTCAGTGAATCAGTGACTGAATGGTAAGCTCTAGTAAAATTGCAACTAAGAAGCTCATTTATACCTTGAGTTTCAAGCCATTTTCTACATTCTTTGCAAAAATTTTGTGTCCATCTTACAAAGTTGATTTTGTGCTGCTGCTATTAACACACAGACTAACACCAGTTTGTATGCATACCCAAGATTGCACAATATCTTCCAAACAAGATTTACAATGAGGTGTGGATTCAAAGAGGAAATCTCACTAGAGAGATGATCCACTAGACCAAAAATCTACTTAGGAACAGGGCTAGGTTAGAATTGTCTTTAGGGGAGAAAGAATACAATTGGAGCTAGGATTAGGTTTAGGATGATGGTTAGTGTCATGTCAGTGCAAACCAGATTAGTGAACCTTTGGTCCAGTGGACCTATGGACTAGTGGGCCCTACTCAGATCTGAAATAAATTATATTTAGTTTTGCGCTTTTAACTGAGGTCTCAAAGCATTTTAAAAATGTTTTGCATTTTACATTTGCATGTTCTTGTGATGTTTACAGTGTGACTTACTGTCAGATGTTTACATATCATAGTCGTAGGAATTTGAATTAGACTGTAGCCGAAACAGATCTAGGTTAGGCCATGTAAAAAAACTAAGTTGCTTCGTGTCTGCTGAAAATCACCCTGATGTCAATTTTTTTATCATTATAACACTGAATATGGTCAAACTTTACTGTTTTGTCCAAAATTTGTGTATCTACTTATTATTACATATCAAGCAGACATCTCAACATTTAAAATAAATCTGGAACATTTTTTTTCTACAATGAGATATTGGTGCTGAAAAGAAAAGAAAGTGAAATGCTTTCTCCCTATCAAACTTGAAATGATTGAATGTATAATTTTTTTTCTTTCTTTGTGTTTCCTATTTTTACTCAACCTCATATTATGACAAGGCTTTTGTTTTTGTAGTAGTAGCATTTGAAAGCAGTTTATGATGACATTTAGCAGGGAGTTTGTATTGAAGAGTCAATTGCTTTGTTGAAAGTCCTCCAAATCCTCTTAATGCAATCTCTGCGAGTAATATTTTATTCCTCACTAAAGGTTTTGATGCTTGAAGGACCTTTGTCATGAAATAACTTTATCTTTTCCTCGGTATTGTGTAATGTTGTGTGGAGCACTCACATTCCATGAAAAAAGTGTTTGCTCTTTGTACAGTTTATCGACTTCATTGGGCTTGAAATTTGGTTGTAATGAAAGTCTGGGTTGCACTCCAGCAAGATAAGGTTGTGAGACTGCAAAAGTTAAAAGTTGAACTTAGGAAGTTTTTAAAGAGTCCTTACCAAGGTTCATCATTGTAAAGAATGAATTTGGTTATTCCATATCTTACTACCCAGATGACTTCATAGATTTCCCCTCATATGCTGCATTTGAAAAAAAAAAAATCTAATATGGCAGCCAAAATGGGAAAGTCATTCTGCAAATCTGAATGTCATGAAATCATAATCTTCAAACCTTAAAATCTTATTGCCATGACACTTAGAGAATTTAAGTTTCCCATGTCAGGGGAATACTGTATGCTTTTGATGTTACTATTGGCATGTCTACGTCCCTGTTCTGATTTATCGCCTTAAACGTTGGTTTCTGTTCTGATGAGATTTTGTTTCATTTTGACAGGTTCACGCTGGATGCAGAATGAATGAAATGCCTTGCATGATTTTACCAAAGAGTGTTGCAGTGCAAGTTAAATCGTCAAGTGACAGCTAACCTTTCTGCACTTAGATTTGTCTGTTATGTCAATGACTGCAGTGGGCCTGCTTGATTTGTATCTGTCATTAATAGAGTGACTGCCATGTGAATGTTAATGGAAAGTAGTTTCCATGGTTAATGCAAATGGACACCTCTGTCTCTGTTTTGTACACAAGGTGAACCTTGTCTTTATTTAAGTGGAGAAGGTATTCATGGAATTAATAACCTTGTTGCAGCGACAATGCAAAAAATGAATTTAAGCATTTATGTGTGTCCACCTTGAAAAATTGGCAGGATTTCATTTTTGATTGAAGTTCTGTGTCCATTTGAAATGGAAGTTTTAATCATTGTAGTTCTCCCTATGTGGTGGTGGGGGGGGGGGGGGTAAGCAGTAGGGAGCAGTGTACAAAGTTCACAGGCAAAAAGCGATTTTGCTCCTGCAGCAGCCAAAATAGCGGTCTGAAAGAGGTTGAGGAGGGCGAAAAAATATCAAATGTAACAAAAAATGCCCTCCTTGCTTCCTAAAGAATTGCTAACACAAATAATAAAAATGCCCCTGTGGACCCCAGAACAGCCTCGATAAACCTTTAGGGGGCAGTGTTTTTTCCAAAACAGTTGATAAGAGCCCCCTCCCCATGCTGCCTTGTACCCTGATTGAAAGGTGTAATCATGAGGTCATTGGACTTTTAAATTTCAACCTTCTAAAATTCCTGTCACCCCTAATTGCAAAGGTTTATGGAAGTAACTCTTTTCTCATTTAGTGAAAAAATGTAGATAAAGTCAAAGATGGGAGTACCCGACTTAATGCATGGTGAGTTGGGATAAAATTAAGTGCAAAGAAGTAACATGCTGAGGAAGACTTTGACTCTGCAATTGATGTGAGAACAAAAAGCCATCCAAATGATAACCTTTACCCATAAGGCTTTGCCCTATCATAAATAAAACAAACATATTTTAGTGTGTGTTAAAATGTCAGATTGAACAAGCTGCTGTCCAGTCGTGATGAAAACTTTCAATCCAAAAGTTGTCTTTGAAGGAGAAATAAAGAAAAGTACTGAATTGTGTACTATTCTTCAAGTTCTTGGACTGTTACTGGTATCAAAATCTTGGTAAGAGGAGTTGAAATCCCTTGTTACATTTAGATTTCTCAATGAGGTACATGATTTTTAAAATTTATGTAAATTTCTTTTATGACTATGATGAAGAAAAAAGTCAGTGATTATTCAAGTAGCTTTGAAACTTTGTATTTAATATGTAGATTCAGAATTTTGATACCTTGAAGTGACTATTTGCACAAATTTCCTGAAATCCAAATTAATTCAGCAGGTTTGCAAAATGTTTGCTTTATTTTGATAGGTTTACTTTGAAAATATTGGTTTTGTGTTATTATCTGCCAGTATTCTTCTGAGGTGTTTTGTTTTCTGGTAAGAATGTGCCTTTCAAACTGTTCTTTCAATGACAAGCACCTTGGAAATCAAAAGGTATCAAACTGGCTTGAAAAGAATAAGTTATCCTGTTTACTATAAAGGGTCAGTAAACTCACAAAGTCACAAAGAAGCAAATTCCACAAGAAAGGGTGAAAAATGTTTTGACATAATCTTATCATTGTTAGTGGCCACATTTGAACATGCACTTACGTAGGCCTGTATGAACTGATACCAAGGGTACTGTAAGACTTCATCATAATGAAATTAGTATGCGCACACATACAGGTATATGTGATTTTGAGCCCAACTTACAGTGGGTGTAATTATAGACTCAGTCAACAGACTAATTGAGTTAGTTACCATGTTTACCAGCATATTCTATACTGACATTTCATAGACAAATGGTGCCTTCAAAACAAGAGGTCTGATGTATATATCTTTGTAGATTAAAATTTCATCTAAAGCTCATGAAATTGTGTTTTCAGGGGTTATCTTATGGTTTTGTTAAAATTTTTAAATAATTTTACTGTGCTTTTGTGCTGTTTTTGTAGGCTTGTGATGCTTTACTGTGTGTGTGCTTTAGTGCTACTGATTGTGTTTTTTCGGGTTAACATGGTAATGCAGTCATTATGAATTTGCAATAAGTTTAAAATTTCTTTGTTCTATTACCAATGAAAAAGAAGGGGCATGAATTTTATTCAAGTATTGTCTTTCAAAGCACCCTCAAAAGAAGTTGAATTTGCTGGAAACACATCTGTCTGTTGTAAAATTTATTTGCCTTCCCTTGATTAGAAACATGTCAAATCTTTTGCAAGTGTCAAAGGTTTTTCACATATTATTTTGCTCTTTATATCAATTTTTTTGTACTGGTCATGATAATTTTGTATCTGTTTGCCAGGTTTATCCTCAAAAGGAGTGAATCAGATGATTTATCGATGAAGTCTGAGGGTAAAAGTGGTTGAATGAGTAATGGAAGGAAGGCCGGTTTATGTTCAGCCTTGCTTTTTAGTTATTACATACTGAAAGCAAATCATATAACCTATGGAGTCAAGTTGGTGCATTTAACCTTTGTGTTTGTGTGTATGTACATTTGCATTAGTATGTGTCTATGTGATGCTCCTTGTGGAAGGGATAGCTCACAGAGAAATCATCTGGTGGTCATTAGTTGGTGCAGATGAATTAATCATATATTGTCATATTATTCTGTTATGAAAGGTAAATTGGTGTGTGACCCAAAATATTTAAGGTAGGGTGTTTTTCTCACACCTATGGACTACACCTAGATTCCCTCTCTCCATTCCTTTCAACCTTGCAGGGGTGGCATGAGGATTTGTCTTGTTTTGGGAAGGGCATCAACCCAAAGCTCTCACAATGCATTGGGTTGCAGGAAGGATAGAGAATACAAATGCTGAATATATGGCAAATTTAGGCTTTTGTTGAATTTTTTTGAAAGATTTCTAGTTTTCTTTAAAAAATTAACAAATTGGGGCTTTTTATTGAGGAAAATTGCAACAGTTTGGTTTTAATACCCTCTTTAGGAAGAGGATCAAGAGAACTTTTGGAGTGACTGGTCTCCGTCAGGGATTGCATACTGTAGCATACACATTTAGGCTCCCCAAGGAAATTGGAAAGTTTTCCTGTTGGAGAAGGGGCAGGGAGGAGGCCAGCCTGCTTAAATGGGGGCATTGCCCTCCTGTCCCCCACCTATTGCCACTCCTGTACTCTTGCAAGACACGTTGTTGTTTGATCAGAAGATTACAAGCTGACTATGCCAGAGATTGCTCATCAGTGTTTCTTCAGTTACCATGTATACTTATGTTTGTCATTTTTTGGTATTGAACATCATCCTTATCATCATATGAAAAAAAAAGTATTTACTTTTTGTCACTCATTCAGACAATGCAATATTGCCTTCTTGCCTGGCCAATGCCTTGAAATTATTATACAGTATATCCTTAGCAACTATCAGGTCAAAAGATAACTTTGCAGGTAGACAGGTATAGAAAGGCAATATAATCACAAATGTAATTGAGCTAATATGTAAGTGATAAAAGGCATGTCAGTGCGTTTTACAAAGGTATGTAGACAAAAAAACAATTTCAATGAGAAAGCTTGAAAACTGATTAAGGGAAGAAGAATTCAGATGAAACCAAGACTGGGGGAGGGGGCAGCAATTGAAAAACCCCTTGACTGTAGGTACCTCTTCTGAGAGAAGGGGTTCCTAGGAAACCTTGAAAAGAGGAACGCAGTATACTATGGGTTCGAGTGATCAATTCAGTGAGATATTCTGGCCATGTGATCAAGAACTTTAAAGTGAGGATAAGAATTTTGCATGAAACCTTGTAATTAACAGGTAGGCAATCAAGATCCAGAATAATAAGGGTGATATATTTCTATTTCAGGGGAAGGGGGAGGTTGTCATCCCTTACTGGTATTTCAGAGGATAGATGACAATACATAGATCGATTGGGTAACATTAGCTAAGACTTTGCACAAAGACGAAATGGTAAATGCATGGAATTCTGATTAAAAGCTGAAAAATATTTCATTGTGTAAGGCTTTGCCATTCCCTTCTTTTTCAATGTTCTGGTCTTAAATTCCTTATCACTAGGTGTTTGTAATTAAAAGAAAGTATTAATCTGTGCATCAGAACCCACTCCCTCCAAGAGTCGTGTGAAGTGTAACAGACGCCGTCGGACTTTAAAGATTATGCAAAAACAGTAAGGATGATACAAGCTATCGTTTACAGCTGCATGGATTCCCATCTGTTACAGAATATAAATTTCTTCCTTTTTTGTCAGTCATTTCAAACTTCTCATATATCCTTGGTTAAGGTTGCAATATTATTTGTTCCTCAAGAGAACAAAACTAAAATCTATTTATCTCAAAATGCAATTGAATCCTGGGATATGGTTCTATGTATTATGTAATGATATTTCTGTTTATGAAACGTTCACTTTTTGCAGGTCAGTTCCATGGTTTGTGCCTGTTGTGTTGGGAAGCGGTGTCGTAACTAAAGGGCAGGCTAGTGGTGCTTTCCTCCTCCCCTTACAAGGCTCACATCCTACTGGAAAGCTCGAGTGACAAAATATAGTACTTCTGTCTTCAGTTGAAGCCCGCCCTCTATAAGATGGTTAAGCCCATAGATGTGCGAGCCACGGGGCTGGGGACTGACGCACATTCTAGTTTGGGTAAAACCTATTTCCTGAGAAAATTGTGGCAAAAATCGGAGAAATTTCTTGGGCAATAAAACGTTTTTCTCGAGCAAACACAGCTGAAGCCCCCGTGGGAAAATTCGTCGATGACCTATAGCGAAGCCCTATACCCCTTCCCTCCCCCTTAACTGTTTCTGGCTGGCTGGGCCACTGGTTGGGATACATCACGAATGGTACTTTGAGGAAATAGGATTTCTAGGTTCAGCAGGTATTTCAAGTGAAGTCGGGGCGGCAGCAGTGTCCTGTAAGACGTCGTTGCTTGAGTTACATAACATCTAACATGGTTGGAACCATTGTTATGCAAAAGAATATGTACTTAGCTGTCATCTTCTCAAAGTAGCTGAAACGAAATAGGTACTATTTGTAGTTGGGGTGCCAACGTCGAGGAATCTCGACAAACGATCTCAAAGCAGTCATTGAGCACATTCTCTTAATTTTTCTTTTTTTTGGGGGGGAGGGGGGTGGGATGGGTGTGGGGGAGCAAAATGGTAAGAAATTGCATGAATGAAGTGAACGTTGGAAAAGTCATTTGCGGCTCTGTTACCCTGTTTAGTGAATTAACGGTCCTGTTGATCCTCTGTTGATCAGCGCCTGGGATGTCCAATATTTTGATCGAGCATCAAGTAGAATGTTGTAGACTTAATACTGATTAAGCTATGAATGTATACCAGGATTTAGTGCAAGAACTGTGTTTTATGTGTTCGTTTCAGTGCTTGATACTGTGGGAAATCAATTTCATCCTTGAAGATTCTCTTTAAAACTATTTTCACCTAAGTTAACTGGAAAGTGCAGAAGTATTGTAGTTGTATTTTTTCAGTAGCTTACTCTAAATTTCGTTGAGAAGTCTATTTTTGCTGTGATGTGGACATAAATTTAGTTTCGTAGTTGAAAATTCCAGTTACTTATGTGAGTCATACTTTGGAGCAAGCAAGACACAAAAAAGACACAAAAAAGTAGAAAGACGCACTAGCCTACACCGAGTAACAGTTTGTGAAGTCATCGGCAGCTTAGTAATCAGCGTTTTGGAGATTGCAGTTGGTGCGAATTGGTATTAATAAATAATTAAATATCTCATAAAAGTGAACTTTTGTGCTCTCTTTTATCACTTGTAGCATATTCCTTCATTAAAAACTACTTTGGAATATAGCTGGACTTAGAATTTTTAGGGTTGGTAAAATCATGGAAAAGTCACAGAGTATGGTTATTTCAAAGAAAGTGATCGAATTTTGCAAAACCTTCCATGTATAGTATTTTACTATCATTGTGTGAAAAGGTAATTACTTGGAAGGGTTTACTCTTATTTTAGAAAAGTGGATGGATCAGATACTGTGAGGGGAAGCAGAGGCCATCTTATTGATGATGCCTGTGAGAATCATTATGTTTAGAATGATGACTGATAATATTTGTGAAAATAGACTCGTGAAATGTGAAAACGTTCAAGGAATGAAAATGCGCAACTATCGAAGGTGTAGGCGCTGGACAATACGAGCCGGATCCGGACAGTATGAGACAACATTCATGTCGGACAATAAACCCGGATCCGGACGGTATGAGTCGATAAACAGGTGCGGGACGAGCACAATAGTACATAAGGACAGACAGGACTTCGGGCTGGGGCACTACTGTGTTTAGACGGGGTGGTCTCTTTGACCGACTGACACATTCTGGGACCAAATGACCGACTTCAAGACGGACGCAGACGGACCGGTTAACTCTGGACTAAATATAAAGACTGCCGGACGATAAGAGGCAGGTGCACACAGACAGACTCTTGGACCGACTAAAGGATTACAGGACCCACATGCTAACTCTGGGATAAGCTGGCAGACTTCGGGACGGGCAGACAGACTCCGAAGCGGACTACGGGAGGGACAATTTGACTCTTGCACTGGATCACAAACTTTGGGACCGAGTGACAGGCATCAGGACGGAAAGACGTCTCTTTAGGCAGGCAAGTTGACTCTGTGACGGGCACGGACCGACCGAACCTTGGACAGCATGACAGGCGGACTGACACTGGACACGCAGTCTGGGACGGAATGATAGACTGACCTTGGGACGGACAGACGACTCTGGGACCAAATGCCAGGCGGGCTGACACACAGAATCTGGGAGCGGCTGATGGACTCGGATACGGACAGATCGATTCTTGAACGAACAGACCGTCACTGGGACCGAGTGATAGGGGAACTGACACTGAACATACAGAGTCTGGGACAGATGAATAGACTGGGGGATAGGTAGGCAGACCCTGAGACCGAATGGCAGAACTCGGAACCGACTGAAACACTCCAGGACGGAATTACGGACGACAGTCGGACAGGTTGACTGTGGGGTCGATTTGCAGGCTTTGTGGTGGAAGAACTAATTTTGGGACGAACAGACTAACCACGGCACCGATTCTGGGACGACAGGGTGACTCTCGCATGGAGTAATTGATCAAATAACAGACTTCTGGACAGACAGACTGGCCCTAAGAGTGGTCGCAAACCAGCTGACGTACTCTAGGAAAGGCAAACAGATTGTAGAACGGACGGGCCGACCCAGGAACCCACTGAAGGACTCCGGGAAGGACTTCCTTCAGGAATGTGGGAAGGACTGTTAGACTGGTTAACAGATATTGGGACCGACTGGCAAACTTCGGGATGGACCAACTGAATTTGGAACAGACATACTGATTCAGAAAATGAGTGACAAACCGAGTGATAGGCCGGAACAGATGACCTTAAGATGGATCGACGCTGTGACCAGCTGACAGACTCGGAGACCAAATGCCACTTTGGGAGTGACAAACTGACTCTGGGAAGAGCAGATTGACTCGGATACTGGGTGACCAAAGGCGGACTGGCCATTGTGGCGATGAGGCGATCGCCGCATGGGCCGCTCGTTTCATGGCTGCCTTGGGCAGGATGCTGAGAAAATAGAGAGAAAAGCGAGAGGAGGGAGAGAAAGAAAGAGAAAAAATTAAGGAAGGGACATGAAAAGACAGAGAGATTATAAAGAATGGAAAGAGCGTGGAACACGTTATCGTAATGCAGTGTGCGCAGGAACTGTTTGTGCTCTGAGGCCCTATAATATTCCCCTTCCAGCCTGCCTCATCGGTGGTCCCTGTAAGACGTTTGAGCCAATGATCGGAAATGGTCATAGAACCATGAGATTAAAACTAAACAATGTTCCGGTTTGAGAGTCATGGCTTGGGGTAGAAATGGTGGATAACCTCAACAGTAACACTAGCTGCTTTGGGAATCTACAGGTTCCCCATCAGGCTCTACATATTTAAGAGGGCTACTGTTATATTCGCATTGACCCCAGTTCATTGAGACGACTTAGGGACAAATAAATGATTAGTAACTTAACCACATCGTGCCTTCCCCTACACCTTCCTAGTGTGGGGTCATGACATATTTTAGTTCTACAAAATCCCAGGCAATCAAAATTTTCAGAATTTTTCCAAGGGAGGACCCCTGCGAAACACTGAAAAGACGTTAGAAAGTTTCTAACGTCAGCATTACAGTGATCATGGACCAAATAGCGAAGGAGACAAGTAAGCTGAGATGACTTTTTCTTTTGTGAATAGGTAGTCAATATGTATACTTTTTCAGTGGTCCCGGCACGGGGGGGGGGGGACATGGTGGTCACGTCCCCCCATCGGTTTATGAAAATTTCCCAACATTTTTCTCAAATGAGCCCCATACGCGTTTAAGCTATATATTTCTGTTGGGTTAGAGTTAGAGTTAGATGAGGTTTTACGGCTCAGTTTCTAACCAGTTTCTACTTCTGTTGGGGGTGAAGTGTGTATGTTTCGACTGAGTGATGGACTTTTTTAACAATTTCTATCACAAGTCGCTCTGAAACTTTCGAAATTTCATAAATCTTCCGTAAACCCTCGAAATTTTTGAGCGCTTCATGCCTTCACAGGAACGCCTCATGGCTGTGCTTAATATCAATACCGTCTCAGACGAAGTCCCACTATTCACTGGTGAAGGCCTTTAGGCCGATTGTTCGTCCGTAGGAATGGTTATAGAGCCTTGCAATGCAAGAAAGCGAAACATTGGAATTCAAGATAAAACATATAACATGAAGAATGAAAGTTTTTATTGGCAGATAAATTGTATCAGGGAATTGGAAGTTTCTCAGTGCATAGTCTGCACAGGAATTTTACCATGGAAAAGATTTCTAATGGAAAATTTCGGCTCTCTTTGCGCGCATTCGTCACGGTGTGCGTTCCACATCTCAATACCTCATTGTTATAACATTCGGACCAACACCCATTTCTGAAAAACAGAGGTATGCCTTCATCTCAAACCTTTTAACAGTAAGGATAACGTGTGAAAAAGGAGGATCCTTAAGCAATCTTACATCACGAGTAGCCTATTCAGTAAAATTTGCAGCGTGATGTGAAAGATTAGAAGCATGTATTTGTCGTTATACATTTTTGCAGAACGGGTGCCATACCACGGACACAATATCACTAATTCATAAGAATTTGTAAAGATGTTATTATCTTGTTCAAACATGTGCCAAAGGTAGTACCATTTTGCATCTAAGTCACGTAACACAAACAAAAGTTTCTCACAGGAAGGAGTCGCGCCACCCCTCTACTTAGAAAACATAATCTTTCCTTACACACAACCAAAAATAAAGATTCACTGAATTATGCAAATCTTTCAAAATTTGATCAGTTTAAAATTTTGCTAAAAATAGCACCATTTTACATCTGAGCCACCTTAAACGATCAAAAATATCTCTAAGGGGGTGTCCCCTCCCCTTAGACCCCTCCCCTTAGACGAAGGAAGGATCAGCGGCCGCGGGTACAACCCATGGCAGGTACGCATATGTACAATTTATAGTGACTTTGTGGGGTGTCTGAGGTGGCCATTGCAACATAATCTATTGTGACCCCCAATCACCAACTACTGGCGGCCCCCTGCATTCATTACAATATTCTATAGGCTAGTACGGTCATTATCGACGGAGATAAGTGAGCTGACCCCTAAAATGGCAAATTATAGCTTAACCACTTTATGACCTTTCCGTCAGATTGCCGAACATAAGCTTCCCTTCGTGGGACTGCGGCCTGAAGCCGCCACAAGGGCGACAGGGTTACCGAAAGGTTAGCAAATTCAAAATTTTCGGCCTGCTTTGGGGGGTTTTTATTCGTCAAGTTGGAAAATTTGGGAGATTTGGGGCAAAATGGGGGACTCTGATTTGAATCAAAACATTAAATAAATCACAGGGAGGCGAATGGCTGTTGGTTTCTACTTCATATTTATCGTTTTCCGTGACTACATTAAAAATGTTACCCGACCGTGGGGGTCCTTCCTCGACGAAGGATATGGCCCCCTACCCCCATCTGGACCCCCATCTGGTGCTACGTACCATTTTCCAGACGACCAGTAGCCTTCCTGACTTCACTTGGTCTCAAGAGCACAAATTCTCAAACAATTTACTTTCTTGTGACTTTAACATGCTACGACTTTTCAAAGGCCTTGAAACGGACCAAAATCAAGAAAGCACAATGGAAGAATGATTGCTGGTACACGCGCTTTCTGATGTTTAAATAAATTCTAAGACTTCTTTCCAAAAGCTTCACCGTCATGATATGGTGAATTAAATATTTACTGACGGTCAGCTTGGTTGTTCTGTGGTTGGTAGCTTTCACGAGACGAAAGTTTTTGCATTCCAGCGCGAATCAAGAGAAAGAGGTGGATGGGAGGGTGGGGGGGGGGCGCTCCGGTTGAATATTCCTCACATCACTCTTCCATGGGTCTCTATACTCGGCATTTGTCAAACCTGAAGTCACCTGCTCCCCCTCAGTAAAAAAGTGCTGCATACGCCGCTGAACAAGTCTGTATTTAACTAAACCGAAACAATTCCTTTCTTATTAACTGTAACACATAAAACTGAATCCGATTCGTGCCCTCTGGATCCTTGCAGAAGTTTTCAACAGGCACAAGCTTCCTGCCGTCATACCAAAGCTTCCGAGTCGGTTGTCCATAGTATTTTCAAATGTGTGTAACTTCATGACCGTTGGAATTTGGAGCATCGAGAGCGCCGATAAAAAAGATAGTGTGTTACCGTTGACACTTCACTGATCAAATGCATTTTTCCATAGCAAAATGATAGAAGGCAAAATGTCGTTTTCTAAAATACCTTGAGTTTCCACTAAAAAGAGGAAATTTCTTCAATTAAGGCATTAGCTTACAAACTAAGTTTGGTCCGTTTCTTGGTCTCTGGACCTTTGTAGAAGATTTCAACGGGCACAGTTCCAGAGCTCTAGGCGACATTCGTCACCGAGAGCTCTGTCTTTATTGATACCTTTCGTATCAAATGCTACTTACAGGAAATATGGAATCGGTTTCATTTCATAATGGGAAAATATTCATAAAACTATTACCAATTGCAACCGTAAAAAATTTTGTTTAATGTTGTTTTGTTTAATTTTGTTTGTGTTTAATTTTGTTTTAACGTGCAACAGCGATTAGTGGCCTGATACGGAAATATACAGTAAGATATGATTAACAAAACGAAGCCTTATTAAACCAAAGGTGGGAACTCAGAAAAGTCAACAAAAGCTACAACAAGGAAGATATGAAAGAGAAAGAAACTTCAAAATTAGACTGTTCCACAAGTTTGAAACCGCAAAACTAGAAAGGAATCAAACCCACGAACTTAGTAGTCGGAGTCGAGCGCTTCACCGTCTGACCATCGACAACACTGGGCGTAGCGGCATTATAATCAATAGTTATACTCTCGTGTGAAGCTGTAATGACATACAGGAAGAAGTGCCTAGTGGAGGGTGGGAGGGGGGGGGGGAGTTGGATCGAACAATCCTTTTCACCCCTATTCTTAATTATCTGTACCGTACTTTATATTGCCTGAAACACCCCAAATGATGTTGCTTCATTATCTTTGAATGTCATACATTTTCCCGACGCTGGGGAACGTAGCGCCAGAATTTGATCAACAGGGGTCCAAGTTTCCCTTCTTGGGACTGCAAACTGAAGCCGCCACAAGGGCGACGGGGTTGCCGAAAGGTTAGCAAATTCAAAATTTTCGGCCTGCTTTTGGGGGTTTTTATTCCTCAAATTGGAAAATTTGGGGGATTTATTACAGGACTCTGATTTGAATCAAAACATCAAATAAATCATAGAGACGAATGGCTTGTTGGATTCTACTTCAAATTTTATCATTTCCCGTGACTACATTGGAAAAGTTACCCGACCTTGTGATATTGCCCCCTACCCTCATCTGGTGTCACGTACCAATTTCCCAGACGACGATCAACCTTTCTGACTTTCTTTGGTCTCAAGAGCACAAATTTTCAAACAGTTTACTTTCTTGTGACTTTAACATGCTACGACTTTTCAAAGGCCTTGAAACGGACCAAAATCAAGAGAGCAAATCAATTGAAGAATGACTGCTGGTACACGCACTTTCTGGTGTTTAAATAAATTCTAAGACTTCTTTCCAAAAGCTTCACCATCATGATGTGGTGAATTAAATATTTATTGACGGCCAGCTTGGTTGATCATTCCATATGTATCATTGTTTCATGATGATACTGACCACACGCGATGATCATCAATCTGTATTCGAAAAAACATTTGGCCTGCTTGATCCCAAATGATCCTTTTGTGCCAAAATAACCAATTGTCCTTTTATTTTAATACCTAAGTTACAAACTTTGCTCCCTTTAAAATCCTCTTAAATGAAATGTGGCATTGCCTGGGATATGGCAAGTATTTTTCTGCAAAATTTCCTGATACTACGCGCCGACTTATGGTGGCGTTTCGATTAGATAGTGTCAAAGGGTAGCTCACTGCAATTGCCTCGGCCGCGTAAAACTCCCAGTCCCCCCTGCGATTGACAGACTGTGGGACAGACTAACAGACGCGGGACCGGTTGACGGACATAGGTACAGAATGAAATACTTAGAACGGACGGACGGACACCGAGACGAGCAGACTGACTCTGAGACCAAATGGCAACTTCTGGACGGACAGGTTGACACTCGGACGGACGTCTGAGACTGTCTGACGGAATTTGGGACGAACTGAACACTCCGGTACGGATTGAAGGGCGATGGGAAGGGCAGGTTGAGTGTGGGACTGGCTGTATACATTGGAACCAACTGGTAGATCTCCACATGGACAAATTGATTCTGGGACAGCAGGGCAGAAGCCTGCAGAGCAAAGGGGATTACCAAACCGTACATAAAAGTGGCCCAATTGAGAAAAAACTATTTAAATGTCAAAAATGTCACTGATTTCAATGCCCAATGAACCTGGGAAATCGCATATAGGCTAAGGGTTCTTTTTATCCAAATTTTCCAGGGGATTTCCGGACCCCCGCCTTGGACGGGATCTTATGTAGGTTTCTTTTCCTGACGAAGGAACCCTCTTCCTCCTTCAAGATACACGGCTTGAATACACCTGCATATACGCAGGCTAAAGATAAAATAGCCTATTATTACCATTCATTATAAACTAAACTCAATGGGCTTGAAAAGTAACTTTTAATTTAAATGAAAGCTAAATTTGTGTCTAAAGCATAGAAACTGAAAAAAGAAGAATGCTTAGATGCAACTCACAATATCTGAAATTTGTCAGTTTCCCATCTGGGAGGCATTTTGACCCAACATTTTCTTGCAAGGCCTCCCCCAGTGACATACGAAGAGGGAGCAGCCCGCACCGGCTACTAGCCTTGGTGCCATGCCACGGCCAAAAACATCAGTAAAAATTTCAAACCACGTAATCATTTCAAAGCTTTAACAAAGATAGCACCATTTTGCATCCAAGCCACCTCACATAGACAAAAATTTCTCAAAAAGTAGGGGTGTCATCCCCTTCTCTCTTGCACCTCTTGCCTTACACCCCGCCAAAAGTAGGAAGAATATCACTAAATGAGGACAATTTGTAAAGATATGATCAGTTCAATGCTTTGTCAACGATAGCACCATTTTGCATCTAAGCCAGCCTAGCCAGGCCCTCCATGTACACCCCCTCCCCTCAGTATCCCCAGGATGGCATCCATTCACAGGTGAAAAAGGAAAGGTCCGCCTGGGTTTCAATTATCTATAGGCAAGCCACTTGATGTTCCGCTTAGACAGTGTCATGAACTGCCCCCTACAGATTTCGCTGAGGCTACGGCCCTGGACGGACAGATTAGCTTAGGTATCTCGTGACAGCTAAAAGGGACAGGCAGACGACTCTTAGGGGTACATACCGACTGTGGGATCGGCTGAAAGACTCATGGACCGAATCGGACAGCCTTTGGACAGACAGACTGATACTCGGACGGACTGACTGACTGACTGTGGGACCGGCTGCCGGACTCGGAGACTAGCTGGCAGATTCCTGGACCGAACAATAGACTTCTGGGAGGATACCATGACTCTTCAACCGGCTGTCCGTCTCTTAGACCTAGGCTTCCGATAGACTCTGGGGCGAATAAACTAACTCTGAAACCTCCTGACAGACTTTGGAACTGATTGACAGACGTCGAAACGTACAACTGACTCTTGCACGAACAAGCGGATACATCTTCCCTACTTTATGGGCATTTATTTTCCTTCAGTCATTAAACATTCATTTAAATATCCCATGCCAAAGTGAATCAGTAAAGTGTGGTCATTTCCATTAGGCGGTCTGCCGTCGGAAATCCAGGATGGCTGACGATATGGTGCCATATGAACTCCATGGAACACTTAATCGGTTTGAAACCATCCAAACCTTTTAAGTTCACACAATAGGATTACAAAAATGTAACTTGGGTGCATGGGAACCCCACCTTCCGACTCGACAAGTGTGTTTTATTTACATCTAATCTCACACAAGTTGAATTTATGACAGTTTTTAATTGCTGGCTGTTATACGTGTAAGCAGTACTTACAACCATGAAAACTTCTACTGCTAATATCGATTCGCTTTCTTTTTCTTTTCCCAAAAAATAAATTAACCAGGAAGCCCAAAGGCTATTGTATTCCTTGCCGAAAGGAAATGCTTTCTTGCACTGAGGATTATACCTCAAAGTTATCCTCCTTGAGATTATCTTGTTTAACGATGTTTTCACAATTTGACTTCTGTTGACCTCACATGATCTTTGACTTCCACCAATTACAATGAGGTTCTTCTAAACAAAATGGGTCGTCGAGGTTTTCATATAGTTCGACCTCTTTGACCTCAAATGACAGAAAAAAACGAAAATTTTATCGAGGCTATAGGCTATGTATGTAGGCAATGTAAGTAAGAGGAAAGGTGTGTGTAATTCAGTTTAATGACAGGGGCTAAAAAGCAAATGGGCAACAGTGTTGAACTACTCTAGGCTGGAATCGGACACGAGTCACGTTTTCGAAGGACTTTGACTCCGGGACCGTAAAGACTAGAGTTCGGACTCGCACTAAAAGGACTCGCACATGGACTCCAAGGACGCGGACTCGAATGTGTTGGACTCGATTACAACATCTTGATATATGGTGTTTACACAACCTAAGCCTCACAAATACACACATGTACAAACACACACACACACACCCCACACCATTGCTGAGATTCCTTTGCCTCGGCAAAGAATGGAAGAGAACAATTAAAACTATGAGTCCTATGGGAACATTGGGTCAGTCCAGCACCATAAGTGTGATAACAAAATGTGTAATTGCCATAACTTAAAAAAGTTTAAAGATGAATAAGCTTGTGACGGGACAATTCCCATCCGGAAAGTTTCCAACCCGGACAACCCCACCCCCTACCCCTGGGAATTGCCCGGCGACGAATTGTCCCGGGAGGGTTTCCGGGTGGGAATTGTCCGGGGGGTTATGCCGGGAACTAAATAAGGTCACACACTGACTGTTGTTCAAAATCTCTCTCCTTTTCAACTACAAATAAAATTTGAAAGGTAGGGGCTGAGCGTCCGACTTCTCGAGACTCGAGCATCCGGGTCTTAAACCCGTTTGGAAGTAGAGGCTCGAATCAAACCCAGCCTTAGCAGTGGAAAAAGCGCGTAAAATAATATTAAAGCGTAGGAATCCTAGCGCCAGTACTCTGTTGTTAAAGCTGTGAAGGTAATGTTTCGAAAGCATCCGCCCCTGTTAATTTAGGTCGTTTCGGAAAAATCGTAGTCACAGACAGTGTCGCACATCATGAAAACGTTAAAACATATGAAAGTAATTTCAACAGATTTTTCATTTAGCCTATACTATTGTACGAATGACAATAAACGCATGAATAGCTTTTCTTGTACTGAACTATGTGCCTGTCAAGTCGTGCGCACGTATTCACTTCAAGTCACTCGACCGACCAGTCAGAACACATCTCCGTCAGGATACTTTCATTATAATACCCCGTGATCTCAGTAAGTGGAGTACATTATCTCACGAGGTATGCTTATGGCCAAAGCATTTCACACCGTCATTTGCCGAGACTTTTGGAAAAAAGAGTAATCTAAACAACAAAGGTAGGATACTGTTTCATTAAAAAAATTGAAAAGACTCAATCTCTCATCTGTTAGGGAAAATCTTTTTATGCCAGAAAAAATCACCAAAGTATCCTTAAGATGGTCTCTAAAGTAATTTGTTGCCTTTGCAACAGTCACGATGTGGAGTCATGTGTTGCATGGTGTAAGTATTTCTTGATAACATTATATTAAATATCTCTTAATTTCTTCCCAGATAGTTAACAATTTGGTAATAATATTCACGTAGACAATTTTTACTTCCAAAATACATCTCTCAGGACATATAAATGTTACAACTGTCCTTGAAATGAAGGTTGAAGAAACAAAGGTTACCAAAAGACATATCTTGATGGTCTCTCTTTTCAAGTCACAACTTTGCATAATAAGCTTATTTTTATCCATAATGTAAGTGTAAAATAGAAATTTATTTGTTAAACGATTAATATTTGATGGATTTTGATGGGAATTTTGGCTATTTTCTGGGATAAATGCCTCTAACACCAAATAGCCAGTTGTGCCATTTTCATGTTATCAGACCTTTAAGTCACAGTAACGTTATGTTGCGTCACTGTCATGTCAGTGACACTGTGCAATCTTGCGTGGGAAATGTCCGGACGCCACAGATAGAAGGGGGTGTTGACACCTATGTTTGTCAAATTAAAATCTTTTAGGATATTTTCTTACTTTCAAGAGAGTTTTTTGCTCGAAATGCTATCCAAAATTCTCCGTCGTTTCCGCATTTTAAGACAGAAAAGTGAACTAAAAGAGTCGCAACATGGCGGTAATTTCCCTATTTGTCATCATATTGATTATTGTAAGTTCACTGAGGAAAACTGGAGGCATTTTTTGAAAAAAAAAAAACAATGATACGATTTTCCTGAGATCATGCACATCGCATTTGAAACAATGTCTTAATACCATGATAATTCGATCCCACGGCCCGGTCAAAGAAACACTGAAGTTTATGATCAAAGGACTCGTAAAGAACACATACAACCTACAAAAGGTCAATAATGAATGACGTCAGAAAGTACCCTTTACGGCAGTGATATACAGCCAGTGGGTAATGGGGATTACTTGCCCCCTCCTTAACTTCAAATTTTCGTATCTGTCGGATGATTGCTGTTGTGTATACCATTAATTTTCGTTTGCAAAGTTACTGTCTTAAAACCTTCCTCAGCGAGATTCTGGTCACGCCGCTACTTACACCGGTAGACAGGGGTCTTGGCAGAGAGTGGTTGAGCAAGTTTCTCACATTTTGGTTGATTAAAGCATGGAGCTATCTGTTAAAGCAGGGAGTTGTTATTCGGAGGGAGGTTTAACGGAAAGTTTAATTTATGCTAATACGCTACGATCCACTAAATACCGAGGAGATTATTAATGATAAGCTACTTATTCCGTTGATGGGGTATTCTTTCTTTTATTCGTTCGCTTCAATGTGATATCGATATGTTAGCAAGATCATTCAGGTCTAGTGATCCTATCACAATTGGCTTACTCTGGACAATGCTTTGATGAGTAGGTTTACGTCGCCATCAGTTTAGGGGCAGGTGCTACAAAACTCGAAATGACTGTTTCATTGAAATAAACCAATGAGGTCTGCCCCTTCCTAAAGAAAGAACGTCATGCAAATGAGCTGCAGAGGCAGAAGTCTAAAATTTGTCGCAACAATTTGGAAAGTTTCCGAAAGCTTCCTGAAACAACCGGGTATACAATCAGATTCAGATTTTTACATAAACCCTTACTCGTATACTCTGATTCGCGTCCTCGAGCGTCCAAAGATGCAATAATTTTTAATTTTCCAACGACTGGCAATGCTATGGCAATAGCGACAAACCCCCAGTTTTACTGTTGATATAGCAGACGACAAATCCCCTTTGTTTGAATTACGTAATCCAGTGTAAGTCGTATAGAAATGCCAAGAAGGATACAATAGACAGATTACTGTGTGACCTTGGCGGTGTAAACTTCATTTCAAAGCGATGTATCTCCTTCCAAATAACAACTCCCTGGTTAAAGCATGAAACTACTTAGTAGCACCTAAATTAAACTGACTTAGCTAGGTACAAAAATAGTAACCTCACCCTGCCCTCTTCACTCCCTCACCCGACACTCTTTTTTTCTCAAAATACGAACCGCTTTAAGAAAACATGGCGATTTCTTTGATTCCCCCACCCCCTTCCACCCTTTCTGCTATTCAGAAAACTGATAGCTTATGCATTGTACATAGTAAATTGTATATATTGTTGACTTCGATGTTAAGAGAACGTCAACTTCATTTCAACAATTAATCTGGTAAATGCGAATTACTATCAATAGTAACGCCCCTTGGGATAGGGTTACACAGCTTTTCGCTCTGCGACTTCTCCGCGCTACACTCTTTTCCCTAACTTGGAGGGGGAGGGTCCAAGGGGAAATCTTCTTGATCTTTCAAGGCTAAATTTAAGGTATGCATTTCAATGTTAGTTGGCATCTATACAGCAATATACGTCCTATTGTATTATGCCGGCATTAAAATTGCGGAAAAGATTCCCACACCACCCTCGAAGTGGGTGCCTTGCAACCCCCCAGAAATAAATTCTAAAATCACCAATGCTGCCCTCTATAGGAGAGTATGTATATAAAGATCTTTAGCGAAACGTAGCCACAGTAGTTCCCCCAACTTTCCCATTTTACTTCTTATCATACCAGAGAGAAAAACAGTTTCCCACGGGACAAACAGGATGAAAACGGAAATGAAAGGTTCTCCTATATGTGGATATTACTGAAAAAATCCTTAAAAGATAAAAAAAATGTTCAAATGTTAGTACAGCCAAGGTAACCCTGCCACGAGGAGTGTGTTTTTAGTTTTTTAACTAGCTCCTTGACGAGGGGTAAATGAGAAGACCAAATGTACACACGACCCCAACGGCAGGATGACAATGACTTATGTCAGTGGGACAGGTCTTAGGAACGTGCAACATTATTAACCCTACTACCACCCCCTTGTATGTTACAAAAAGAGCTCCCATATTCCAAATAACCTTACTTTCTTAAAATATATATCCATATCATGTGGTAAACTAAAAGGAAATAATTGTTTCAGAAATATACATTTTTTGAAGAAACATTCTTCTGGAATGTGATGCTGACAAATACCTTGCATCTTAAAGGGAGAATGTAGTCACCCCCCAAAAAATTGGATAGTAGACTATCCTATTTCCTGAATGGATCTTGAGAATCATGTGACAGTATGTATTTTTCTCACTCAATTGTAAAATTTACAAGGAGCACCTGTTTGGTTTACCTTGAATATGCAATATTTATGTCCTAATATATTATGAAAGATATTTGGAAGAGAAATAAGGAGAAATTTGTGACATTTAGCTATTGTTTCAAAATAAGTTTGGGGTGACTGCTTTTGACCTTTAATTTGGAGAGGAAAAATGCAACAAAGCACAGGGCAAAACAGAACATCAACCAGGAAGTGAAAGATAGAATATCAACATTTATCAAAACTTCTGGAAAGTATTCAGAGCTATTTATCAATTAAGCGATTAGCTATTTATGGCAAGGCAAACGCAAAGTCGGCTAGTTAACTGATCCGCTCGAAGGCGCACCAGTCCGGTGCGGAAGCGAATTGGTCAGCTGCGCAACTGATTTTGATGACAAGCCTATGCCGAGTGGAGGGAAAGTCAAAGTACCCGGAGAAAAACCCACGTACCTCGAGCCATTTCGAACCTATTCGCTTGTGAAATACAATGGTGCACAAGAGCACCCTGGCAGCTGAGGACTCAACAAGCTAAATGTGATATCTGACCAAGCCTTCATTGCTGATAGTGACGTCATGTGGTGGATTCTCGTCACTTCCAACAAATCCTGGTCGTGCTTTCATCATACACTGATGGTGTCTTAGGTTCAAGGCTCCCATCAAAATGTGTGTTTTTATTGGGTAATATCTGCCACAGACTCTACTTACTTCAGCTGTCCCCACCCCCACCCCCATGATCTGCATAACATCAGATTAAGAACAGTGCTGGTTATGCTTAGTTTTTAAATACACTTTCGTCACTGATCGTGCTTTTTTCAATTCTCCTTTAATCTCCTGCACAGATGGGTGACACAACAGTGGTCGTGAATGGGAAGAAGTAAGTTACTTAATTTCCATAACCACAACCATAACCCCGGAATAACGAGTTATTCAGTGCATGGAGCATAAAACTCTTCTCTGTTTAAATCTAAGCAATACGTTACACCCATTCAATTACCATCGCACAGAAGCAAATCAAGCCGGGCAGTCTTATTGCATTTATTTTCGTTATTGATAAAGTAAGCATCAAGAAACTATGTACAATCTCATCAAAGTTGCAACATTTTAAACAGATTTAAAAAAACTGATTTTATTGTCATCACAGGAAAAGAATATAAAGGAAGAAGAAAGTAGGGAATGATTGAAATTTTTGGCTCATTGTGGATCTCTACATACTGGACTTACTTCTCTAAGTCCCCTCAAAAAATTCAAAAGTCGTGTAGGATTTCCAAGAATGAGTTTAAGGGTTTCACATGGGTGATTAAAGGTATACATTTCTCTGATTTCGTCCCAACAAAAACGCCTGTTCATGTGACGTACTTATGTGTATGTATTTACGTTTTCCATTTTAATGTGTTTGAATATGTGGCATTGAACAAGAGACAGATTTGTCTTGATGAAGGTTGAAAAAGACAGATATGAACAATAATTTAAACATAAGGTAGACTGACAACATGTGCTTATGTCTTATTTTGGTCCAATTGTTTAATATTGTCCAAAATTACTTTCTTTTAAAGAATGCATTCTTCCTTCTTGTTCCAGGCCTGTGAGACATTGCCTACACTGTTGCATTTCAGTGTTTTTCCCGCCATGGTTGCTTGTGTGGCTTTGTTTGGTATGATTGGTCTCATATTTTTGCAATAACTCATTTCTGAATATCATTTTGTTTTTCATTGATTGATTGATTGATTGATTGATTGATTGATTGATTGATTGATTGATTGATTGATTCATTGATTCATTCATTCATTCATTCATTCATTCATTCATTCATTCATTTATTCATTCTTTCATTCATTTATTGTCAAGGAGATGTAATGGCCAACAATGCGGATTTAAAATTGGTAATTGGATGTTTGAGTGGAATTCAATCTAATAAAATACATGAATATGTAACGTAAACATGTCATGTTCATGAATTGTCATGTTTGATTCGATATTGATACATTAACATTATTCACATTGTGTCAACGCACATGTGATCCGAACTGAGAACCTGCGCATATTCAACAACAAGATGGGACCCACATATGGGGCCTATTTGGGCGATATACACAAACATTAACTGTTGGTGTCCGTCCACAAAAATGTATCAAATTGCCTTCAATCCAAATTATGTCAGGTAAATATTTGTAAATGTTACAACCTAATCACATTCGGCCGTTTAAAACACCGTTACCAACGTGGGAACCATATGGGGCCTATATGGGCATCCCATGTCGATATTCGACCATGAATCCCAAGGTAATACCATGCGGGCCCCACATTGTGTGTTGGCTGGGCCATGGTAGTATAAATTCATAAAAGGAATATAAAATTTCATAAAATATAACAACAGCCTGAAGTGAAAGAAAATTGAATGACAACGAAAAAATAAACCCAAATAATGTAATAAAATAACAACCTACAATATATGAAATGAAGGACGTTATTAAAAATAGTAAAAGAGAGATGTTTGTTCCAGTTTCTATGTTAGTTCTTTTTTTTTTGTTTACTTTCCATTTTACATTTTACTTCTTTACGGCATACTATGTGTATTTTACAATTAAATAACTGGCTTCAAAATAGAGGAGCCTGAGGACGGGCGACTCCAGTTTACAGAGGCGAGAGGTCACATATCTCATTTTTTGAGGGACCAATTTTTCATCCAGACTTTGTTTTTAACAGTTCCACTGATATATTTTAACAAGACAACTTCCGAGCCTTTTCCGTTTGTGTCTATTATACAATATTAGTGAAGCTTGATATTTTCGGCTTGGATACCATTTCTACATAAGTGCATAATTGTTAAGAAATAGATATGGAAATATGAGGTTGCAAACGACTTTTGAAGAGCCTTGAGTGGAGTTACGTGCAATCATTTATCTTCCCGATACGCTTACCCTGCATTCACAATTAATTAGGAGCAAAGTTTTAATTTTTTGTTCAGAACTGAAAAATTGTGACTTTTCTGGCTAATTGCCGCACAACATTACAAGCTTCATGGCTATACTCACAATTAATAAATACTCCACTGAAGAATTGTCTCACATGTTGCATTTCTCTTTATTTTAGTGTATCACCAACTAGCGACCGCGAGTGAGAGTGCCTCTGACGGACGGCGAGCATCCTATAGCCTACTCCTCGGCACTTCATCAAAAGAAACTCTGTGGCTTGTGCACACTTCGTCCCATCATTTGATACATTCTTGCTTTTTATTTTTAAACGTACAACAGAGATAGCTTGTAAACTGCTAAAACTTATGTTGTAAAGGAAAAATGCATTCAGTCCTATTTGAATAGTATAGCCTACTCCTATGTCATTATTCATACGCGGGTAGACACCAAAATGGCCCGAATAATTACAAAACATCGTGGAATATAGCTGAGGGCGAAAGACCTGACTTACTTCTTTTGTTAATGTAATGAATACTTAAAGCAATTTGATTTTGTGGGAAATATGAGATATCGGCTGCACTCGTTCTCACAGCTAACATCATCGTTGGTTAACTTTTCAGGAAACTCTTAGTTATACTGTTCTAATTTAGTTCATTAAAAGAACTATTGCGTTTGTTGTACAAAAATGTTCATACCTTTAAAACGGTAATTTATATGCTGTAAAATGACAGGCAACTCAAAATTAGGTAGGCCTAGCTTGCATGCTGGGAAACATTATTTTCACGAAATATACTTCAAGGAAATAAAAGAATAATTTACTCACCCAAAGTTTCTATTTTTGTTAATGATGTAACAGTCACAGCTCTCGTCATGTGTTGTAATTTTGGGAAGAAGGGAAAGAATGCTGTTGGCAGAGTTTGTGGGTACGACAAAATGATTTAACAACGATACAAGAAATTTTCTCTGTCTGTGTCATATTGTAATCTAAACACAATATGCCCACTTCAATGAGTATTGAACAGCTGCTGTCTCTGGCTAACAAAGCATGTCTAGGACAGTGGTTTCCAACTTGCTATACCCCTTTACTGTTTCATTAGGTAGGCAGGGCCGGATTAGCCTTGTGTGGGACCCCCGGCACTTTCTATAGCGGGGCCGCTTTTACAAGTTTAACCTCCTTCCCCTTCACCCACCCGCTTACACAAAATTAATAACACTCAACAGATTAAATTTAAGCTTTTAACCGCTAATAACTAATAGTTGCTTTTACACATTATACAGTGATACGTACATGACAGTTATTATACATTATATGCCAGATAGTGTTAAGGCATGGCAAAAGTGCACACACTTTGGGGGCCCCAAAAGCGTGGGGCCCCCGGCATATGCCGGTTCTGCCATGGGGTTAATCCGGCACTGTAGGTAGGCTACTATCCTCATGTCTTAATGAGCGTACGAGGCGCAGGCCTTGGGGCTGCAGCTCCTCCTATACCATTCGGGAAGAATGTTGTCATTCAAGGGGAAAATACATGCTAATTTCTTGCAAGCATTAAACGTTTGGGCAAAGATGTTACACCCCTACCCCTATCCATTGGAAGTAGTGCCGTAGGCTAATGTATGTGCCCAAACATATACCTCTTGTAATACACTGATTTTTCTTTCGTTTGGCATTACCATGATGACTCCCAACAAATGGCAACATTCCTCCAGTAGAGGACATGTCCTCAACATAAGCATGCATTTAGCCATATGGGCGTATTTGGGACCGTTCCCAGAAGTGCACGATTCTCCTATTTGGCGAAGGGATTGCCAAAACAATATATTTCCTACAGAGGACAATCCTGGCCGAGTACCGCATTTTCAGCGACCTTTTACCTTAACCATGGACCAATTCCTGGCTTCGGGCCTGGGCAATATACGAAGGAAGCTGTTCGAAATTGTAAAAAAATGAAAAATTAAAATCAAATCGATGTTGCAATGTACCTAATTTTGCTAATGTTCGTAATATTGTTAAAGCACATTAAAGACAGACAGTCGTCACCCCAAAGTATATTTTTAGTGTAGGGGTATGAAAATTCTCAGTTGGTGACTGCTCTTTGATTGACATCAAAGTTTGAAAATTTGAAAGATGCAGAGTAGCTCACATTGCACACAAAGCAGAGAGAGTGTTTTTATTACATTTTATAGCCTTGTATGCTCATCAGGGCATGGCCTTAAGCAATAAAACAGGTTTATTCCTGTACAAGGAGTAACTTCATACAGTTATGGGAGGAGCTAGAAGTTGCATAGTTAGGAGAATTGGAACTGTCTGGGATGATGAAAATTTCCCTTTAAGTCTACTTGACGTTTACTGTCACTTGTTTCAGTTTTAATAGCTAATTGAGTCAAGCATGCTTTGTTCTTAAAAGAAATGAAAGCGCACGATACCCTTCTTAATGAAAGTTGTATGGTTATAACTACAGACAAATGCAATAAATAATTACAGTAAGATAATAAGTTCAAAACTTGCAACTTCAGTAACTAAGATGTAAAATAAAGATAAGTGCATACTATTTGTTTTAGCAAAAAACCTCAGATTGATGGTAATTGTCATGGTTGAAAGCGAATGAATTAAATTCAGAAAGCAAAATCCAAACGTTTTTCTTTACTATGGCTCTTTCATGTTTTATGGTTTTCGAGACAATAACCTTCTTCACT